>OU830604.1:11459883-12881538 GCA_917563855.2 Limnephilus lunatus | reverse complement strand
CATACAAATCATTCAAAAGACAATAGGCTCCGAGAAGCGTGCCATTTGACAAGGAGACAATGGCGAACAAGCAATAGTTGAACACTAATAGAAATGTCCAAATAGGTATATTATTAATTATTATGCCCTTTTGACGGCTTAATTATTTATTTCCTAGTACAAGACGTAGGAAACACTGTGAAACAAGGAAAGTCCATTAGAAGAATCTTTTGTGATTCAAATAAATTGTGAGACCTTAAACATTTACGTTTTCCTAAGCTGAAAACTGGCTGAGATCAAAAGGGATGGAGGATAATCAAGGCAATTACAGAAATCTTGGAGTTCTCCATGGACTTGACCCAGGCAGCGCTCTCGATGGTGCAGGGGCGCACCGTCTCAGTGCGGCCTTCACGGAACAAGCGCGTCATGGACGCCTCGTACGTCAAGCTGAAGCGGCCGGCGTTGCGATAATACGCCAGTTGCAGCGCCATCTGGATGTAGGCGTCGGGAGACGTCCGGCACTTCTTCATGAAACCTGCGAGGCAGAGGTTTTAATTACTTGGTTTCAAGGGTCTCCTTGACTTACTTTAATCAATGATTCCTGATATTATTCAAGTCAAAAATGTAAATGAAATTTTGGTCACCAGTGATTTTTTGGATTAACAAAAAAAAAATTTCTTCAATAACATACAAAAAAAAAAATTGTTCCAAATTTCATCACTGGTCACTCAGTCGAATAACCGCCCAACCCCTGTCCAATAAAAACTGTTTTTTTTTGTAAAAAAAAATACATCAAAAATGTCAACGGTGACCAAAATTTCATTTGCATTTTTACTCCCAATAATGTCAGAAATCGCTGATTAAAATAATATATAGACAGCAGCTTAGACCCTGTCAACACCCTGTTAATAGCATGGACTTTAGTATAGATATAATATAATCCCTAGAAATGTAATCTAATGGTACTACAGCTCAAACTCAAATGCTATAAGCTCAAAGCGTTTTGGGCGCGGACTACATCATCACATCGCTCGCCATACAAGCTCATACAGACCTTTCACACTAGACAGAAGATGGGTTATAAGGGTGGGTGTGGCGATGATGAAGTGCCGTGATCTGCCAGCCAGGCGGTATTTGAAAATGATTAGATCAATTAGGGAGTTGCGGTTGTAATGCGGCTGTCAGCTGTCTAAGTGACAGATTCTCTCCCTAATTAATCTGACCCCCTCCTTTGTCATAGGGAGAGGAAGATAAATAGCCTCTTGTGACATATAATCATATGTCACAAGATAACATATAATCTGTAAATAGCAATTACTCAAGGAATTTTGATATTTTGAAAATGTTTTACAAATTTCAACCGAAGCAAAAAAAACTGTTTTTACTTCGGGCACCCGGACCCATCCTTAACACACTTGTAATACATAGATATATTATGGGATAACTGAATAAAAACGGAACATTGACAAAATAAAACATGATAAATTACAAGTTAGGTTAGGTTTGTTCGTTATGTTTCATTATAATTTTTTTCAATGTTCTTTTTTTTAGAACTAATGTAATGGATAATATGTTCTTTGCTTTAACCTCCCCCACATTCCTGAAAAGATGATGTAAAAATAGAGAAATAAAAAAATGATAAAGTGAACCTTTTCCATATCCCGAGTACATGAAGATCCTCAGATCCACATCGCTGACCAATTTCTTGGCGACGGCGTAGGAGATTTGTTCCGCCTCCTTGTACTCATCGCTGGTGAGGTCCCACTGCAGGCGGGTGGGTGCTGGAGGCTTTACCGTCACCTCTCCCTTGGAGTTGCCTTTTTCGTCGTATCTACCCGGAACAAAACCACACTTATACAGCCGCTCACATATTTTTTTTACGTAAAAAAATTAACTTGAGTCAACGCTTACTTTAATTTTGCAGTTGGGGGATTCGAGCCACCCGGAAATTAAAACACAATGTATTGTTTATGAAGAGCAGCCAAATTCAACAATATTATTAGAATTTAGCACTCAAATTCTGCATGGGTTGTTGCGATTCTACAATTTTAGATGGTAAAAATGCCTTTAAAACTGCACCCATTACAATAATTTTTTTTAAAGAACAAGATTACAGTTTAAAAATCATTTTGACATTTTTCAAACTAACCTGTAGAGAAATTACAATTAAAACTTTTGTGGCATTGCTTTTACATATTACCCAAAGTGACGTTTAATGCCGTTACGAGTGCAGACTCGATTAAAAAAATAAAAGAAGCTTTTTACTTACGGTTAAAGCAAACAAATTTTTAAACACCATGGAATCTTTTTTAGACAGTTACATAAATACTTAAACATTCAAATTCACTTAAGATGTTACGAAAGTTACTATAAAATAAAATTATGGTACACATTTGTAACAAACGTAAACATGCTTAAATCACAACACATCACAGTTTGATCGCATCCAGAGTTATGCTATTTTTAAGTCATTCTAAATCATTATCGAACATCACTTTCTTTTTACAAACACATTACAAATATAGTGGAATTTTTTTTTAATAGGCAGCCATTACTTGATACATAAAATACATAATGGTTGACTCCATACTCAGTCAGAGTGGAATTGTCATACTAAACTGTACATTCAATATAGAAAAGCATTATGATGTATTATTATAGTCAAATATTCATAATTTGATAAATGTGTAAAGCATATCAAGACTGGATTACAAAATATTAAAAAAAAAACCTTCACAAGTGTGTTAATGTTAAGGAAGGTAACTTGAATCTAAGCGTGCTGGCAGACTGCAAACGGTTACCGGACAGATTTCTTCGTTTTTAATTTAAATCCATTATTTGAGCCCGTGAGATCACTACATGAAAATGTCCCGTCTCCGATTATGTTCCCTTAATTTTGTAAAATTCCACACTGATTATTTTTTTTTTATATGGCAACACTTTGACTTCCGGTGAATTTTTGAATTTGCGTTTAACGTTCACTAGATTCATTGTTTGTTCTATGCTAACTTGTCCTTTGGTTTGATTTTTTGATAAAGATGGTGGGTTTTTTGCAGATGTTACGAAGAGAACCCCGTACAATTTATTGCTATTCGTGTGGAAAACGTTTTTTTTTTTAAATGATTTTCGGCTATGTAATTATCATTTTTTCGCACCCATAAAATTATGTCCCGTCTTTCCGGTTTATAAAAAATGGTCTGATTTTTCGGATTGAAATTTTCAAAAAATCGCCAAGGTTTCAAAAATACGATAAAAAAAAAATATATACAGAATGTCTTAGAATATTTGCCAAAGCCGGAATATTTTTTTTTTAAATGTGATGCAAGTGGCCTATCTATTAAATATTTCATTGCGTTTATTCAAATTTGGGCATGAATGCAATCAACTCGTACAGTAAAATAGGCAATATTACGGAAACATGATATCTACTGTGAAAACCTCGTTGTAGTCTGCGAGCAGGCTATGATTAGGATAGTTTGTAGTGCAATTATTCAAGGCCAAGGCCGCTCAATGTGTCCAGTGCAGTCAGTGGTATCTCCGCGGAGACAGAAATTGAGAAGCACGGAAGGTGAGGGAAATACGCACTGGTGACACCGAGCTGCGCCGGCGAGATTCAGAAAAGAAAGTAAAAAGTGTCAGTTTACCCCATTTCCAATTCGGACCATATGACGTATTCCCAAAGGTGCCCCATCACAGGAGCATCAGCCCTATAACAATTGGCGGCCAATTCATATAAATAATTGTTATTTCGGCAAAGCCGATAGTTTTTGGGAGGGTTAAAGGGAACTGCTCCGGGCCCAGGTTCTGTTAGGTTTGGGAGAGGTCAGACACAGGGTTTGTGTTGCAGAAAATATACATGGGAAAGTGTTTAAGAATTCATACACATATCGCTGTTCGGCACGCAACCCTAAGAAGTATAAAACTTCATCAGACGATGCAAATATTGAACTATTTTGTAAACCACATTTATGCAAAGTCAAAATTTCTCTAATGTGTTTGTATAATAAAAGCAACACTTTATTGTTTATCTTGAGTAGCCACAGTCAGTCAGGCAAAGTAAGGCCTTCTGATGCCTTGTAATAAAGCTTAAAACGTTACAATGGCATTAAAACATCACTTTTGGTACAAATATGCAATGCGCGATGTCGCATGCCGGACAACGATATAAAGCAACATACAGAATAAGCTCCTCTACACATAGTTACACATATATATATATATTATTTAAATAATATTATCAAGCTTATAGTATATGTAATAATAATAACAGATTCCCATTCCACAAGGCGCTGAAATATTAAATACTGGGAGTTGGTGCTATCTTCCATAAACCTTTGGGTAATAATGTAAGCTTAACATTGTCAGGTTCAGGAAATACCCACAGGTCAGATACGGCTTCGTCCATGATTACTATCTCCCAAAGGTGGGACATCACTCCGGCATCCCCCCTGGAGAGATTGAATACAAGACACATTATACAAAGTAAAGTAAATACAGAGAGTCCGCTGCCACTCTCTTCTCTTCTCTCCACACTGCCGTGCTCTATCCACAGACTGCTTGTTGTCTGTTCACTGTCTGTCAGAAAATTCAAACTCAATAGCTTTTTAGTTCAAACAATTAACTCAAAATGTTAATTACATTTAAAACAACACATGTTATTATGTGATTAATTGGGAGAGTTATCTAAAAGTATTTAGTAAAAATTATTATGTACTAAAACTAAAGAGACAAAATACAAATTAAAATAATAATTTATCATAGATTGAACCCTGAAAAACTTTGAACTATTCAGATAAATAAATAAATGAGATATTCCTCACCAAATTAACAAATAAAATGAATGTTTTTATTTTTGCCCAGTGGAACAAATAATTACTACATAATTAAAAAGGTATGGATTATAATTGTATGAAGTTAACATTCTTCCATATTTACCTAACGAATTACAATTACGTATTTGTCTTCAAAAAATTTTAAATTAATTTATTATCTTTTATCTATTTAAAATAGAATCTTTTAAAAAAAAAATTGCAATTCGATTTTAATAATACCACTATAAAAATGGTTTCATTCTTACCATGTATGTTCCGCATTAAAGCCAACCTAAAAAAAACAGAAAATTATAGTGAATTGTTATAAGATATTTATTACATAAGAATAAATCATTTCTATCAGAACATTAAAAACATATTCTTCAGCAAAAAAATCTTTTTTTAAACTAGTCCCAGCGAGAGATCACACAAGACATCTTCGGGCTAATATCTTCTGTCTTTTTTTTTTCAAACAAGAACCGTCAGAAGGAAGAGGACCAACTGATGACGACCGCACAAGCTCTCGCTAGGACTAGTTCCACAAATTGCTTCACAACAATGCAAAAGCTTATTATTTATTGCTATCAAGTTTAATTTGTAGACCTCCATTTAATTTTAATTTTTCATACATTCAATAATATTATAAATCAATTTATAAAAACATGTTACAGTGAAACCCTCTTAAGAAGTTCTCTCTTAAGACGTTTCGTGGCCTAAAAAGTTTGGTTTTTTCGGTCCCTCGGCTCTATATTGGCCCAATTTTTCCCACATATAAGGTTTTCCTGCTTAAGAAGTTTGTTTCTTCCGGTCCCTTGGAAAACTTCTTAAGAGGGTTTCACTGTATTTATAAAGAAGTTCGGTTGTTTAATTGTTATTATAATGCATGGCAGCCAAAAAGTGCATCTTTTGTGGCCTTTTTTAAAAAACAAAACAAGTGCAAGTATTTTGTCAGAGGGTCAAAATATTTCTACTTTGAAATAAAAACAAAATAAATGGAATACTTCTGAGCGCATCCGAAAACAAAAACTGATTTGAAAGGTTATGAAATACACTTAAAAATTTTATAATTCAAAATAAACATACAATTTTTTAAATATAAAAACTTTGAATGCAAACATAAGTCAGTTTTGAAAAAGCTCACCTTACATTACAGTAAGAGAGACAATGATTTCTATGAGACCTATATAACTTGTTCTGAAAACCTAACAAATTAGGCTAAGAGGTTAATGTTTAATTGTATAACTGGAATTACTAAACAGATAAACATCAAAGAGTTGTATTAGCATACCCTTCCATTGTTCCCAAAGCACAGGGTAAAGGATTTGTCAAACCAGCGATCATATCCCTTTCCGTGCAGCAAGATGGCGCCATAACGGTCAAGCTTGCTGGGATCACTCTCGTCAAACTCATACGGGATGTCATCTGCAACAAATAAACAAACACTCAAACAGCCGCATTACATTGTATCACCCCACACAACAGATTATCTTTGTCCATTTTCTTTGCATTGTGTTATTCATTTCTTTGCTTATTCAATGCAGCACGAAGTTAACATAGCTTTGTCTAAAAATATTAACGCATAATATATACACAATATCTTTGCTAATCTATGAGACGTCATTTAAGTGGGTATTTTCAGAGAGTTGCGCCATTGCAATCTTTGTCACAATTTATCAGTACACTGTTTGTGATTTTATTATTGACCGTCTGCACCGCATTGTGCAGTTTATAAGAACTGGTAACGATACAATTAATAATCAAACAAAAAATCAACGCTGTTTTTTTTTTTTATCTAACTACAAGAATAACATTTGTTAACTACACATCTGTAAAATAATAAAAAAAAACATTTAAATAAAAAAATATGTCCACCAGCTACTCGAGCTCAACTTATGGAGATTATAAAAAAGAGAAAAGAATCTTTAAAACAATACCTTCAAAACAATTATAGAAACACAAGGTTTATATGTTTCTAATTCAAATACTGTGAAAGCCTCTTAGAGAAGTTTTCCTGCTTAAGAAGTTTGGATTTTTTAGTCACTTGAAGACTGAATGGCCCAATTTATCAGACATATAAGGTTTTCCCGTTTAAGAAGTTTCTTTTTCCGGTCCCTTGGAAAACTTCTTAAGAGGGTTTCACTGTAGAAACATAGATACTTTACAAATGGGCTTTATGTGAATAACGCACAAGATTTCTAACTGCTTCCAACCGTCTGCAACCAGACTCAATTAGAAAACAGACTATGACATCCCCAATTGGGCTACGTTGCTGAAGCTAGGGGGGAGAGGAAGGAGATGCAAATAGGAAGATCAGGTAGTACCTGGCTATTCAGATCTGTTTACCAAACTAGGCTCAAGCCATTTCAAGTAATGTTAAAATTCTGAATGGTGGTCTTGCACCACGGAGGTACTAAGAGTATCTTCCACTCTGGAATGCGCCGCAAGTATACTTAATAATATAATATATTATTTTATATCAATCAAAAGTGAAACAACACAAATTAATTTTATAACATTTACTTGCGCACGCCTGGATTTGAAACCGCGGTCTCCGGATTCACAGTTGAAAGCCTTATCCTTTGAGCAAGGAGGCTGTCAAAACAGTATTTTTATTACACCGCATGTATCGTATACAGTGAAACCCTCTTAAGAAGTTTCATGGCTTAACCTGTCATTTGCCACCATTTACCGACCCTTTTCTTCTTTTTTCAAAATTTTGAATTTCGAAGCACCACTTTGAATATTGAATTGAATGTTTTGTGAATTAATTTTAAGCTCTCATATATTTTATTGACCGAAACACATTCCTAAAACAATAAACTATGTACTAAAACTTCATTACTTGCGTTAATTTGATGAATTAATAGGTTTTACGATGTTTTTGTAAAGAATTCCGCATTAGATTCAATCGTGGCAAAATTTGACACTTCGACTCCACAGATAAAAATCATTTAAAAATATTCTGGTGCTGCCAGGTGAATGAAATAAGTTGCTATATCTTCTACGATATTTGGGCAAGCTATTCTGACCTTACTCTTCATACAAATCCTGTACACAGAAGGGTCAAAATTGCATTCAAAAATATTTTTTTCTAACTTTTTTCCGCGCGCATGCGCACAGACACGACGCCAATTGGCGGCTCCGGCCAATTAGAGGTTAAGAAGTTTGGTTTTTTCGGTCCCTCGGCCCAATTTTTCCCACATATAAGGTTTTCCTGTTTAACCCTTCAAAAATTTGTCATTTTTTCAGATGGTGAAAATATTTTTTCTTTACAATAAAATGCAAATATTTGAAATGTTTCTGAGCACATTCGAAAACTAAAAACTGTTTTAGAAAGGTGATGAAATACGATTTCAAATTATATAATTCGAAATAAACATATATTTTTTTAATTATAAAAATTTTGCATACCAACATAAAAAAGTTTTAAAAATGGCTCACCTTACGTTTTTTCTAACTAAAGTTACTGATAATAAAAAATAATAAAAAAACATACATATTTGATTAGACAAACGTATAACTAACACATATTGTAATCTCACTTCTTAAGAGGGTTTCACTGTATATAATTTCACCTTGGTGTAAATAAATACGTACTTAAATAAAGTGAGTGCGCTGTATTTCATTTTCACCTTTGAGGGGTATTTAAATCATTTTAATTTAATAATTATGTATACATAATAAAGATGTTTGAGAAAAGGTAAAATACCTTTGAAATGTATAGATATAAGATTAAATAAACTAAAACTTTAAATAAATAATTATTTTATGGTGGCAGTGAATATACAAGTATTTCTGGTTGTTATTAATAAAATGAGAATGCCAATGGACAGATAAAATCAAATAAAGATACAAAAAAATTAAAAACATTGTCAATTTCAGGTAATCATAATGATAAAATCTAAAGATTAAAATACAAATAAATTAACAGCATGACACAAAAATTTTATTTAAGAAAAACCCAGATAGTAAAAGATAAATACGCATAATAACAATAACGCATTACACAAATAAAGATGACCTACATATAATGCTATTTGCAAAGTAACAGAAATGAACACATAACACAACAGAAATGTTGACATAATAGAAAGCGCCCTTGAAGTGATTTTCCACAATAATGACATTTCAGTAATATGATTTAAGTGTTTCAAACTCAATGAAGACCAATGAGCGCCATATTTCCGTAAATTACTGATTCTTGGCCCATTATAGATTTCGATCAAATTGTGACAACCTAACAAACTTAATAACATGATCATTATGCTCAACAACTTGAGCAACAAATTTGATCAAACGCTGTAACGGGCCGAGAAGTGATGTTTAACGAGGACCGATAAAATTTCAAAATCTTCAAAACGGTATCAATATTCAATATGGTCGTCATGAAAAAAAAAGTTTAAAGCACCTCAATTTAAGACATGTAATGTAATAATAAAGTACTGACCAAGTGTGACTGTAAAGGCGGCGGTCTCGATGAGATGGAGCGAGGTGCGGTTGTGGCCTTTGTTGAAGAGGGTCTGCCGTATGTGCGCCCAGTGCGAGCGCTCGCCGGCCGTCAGACACGCCACCTTCTCCTCTCCCTCCAAGGGTTCCGACACGTCGTCCAGGATCATCTGGATTTGACTGCAAGTAACCAAACAAATCACATTCACCATAAAGTCCAGAAGATATCATACTACTTAAATATGTTGAATTAACAAATGAATATAATTGTGGCAAATCAACTGGTCTTATTGTTCTAAAAAAAGTATTGTATTGTGCCAATTGCTCGGAATCATTGAAACTGTGGGATAGGGAAGAAGATAGGAAAGTGAAAGGCTAAGAAGTACCTGGCTGTTCTAATTTGGTCACTAAACACGGCAAAAGGCAGTTCAATCAACTGAATGCAGATCATTCTGCAGGACCTTACAAAAGACAGGTTGCTTCAATCATTCATCAAATTTCAAAGATAAATATAAAAGTTCTATTACTATCCAAATACTGCGAAACAATCGGCCTGTAATGAAATATAATAACAGAACTTGAATCTAAACTTTTAAATTTGATGAATTGTTCAAATTCTCTGAAAAAAATTGTCCAAAGAGTATAATCTACCATCTGAAATGTGGCGCAAACTTGCTTTAAAGCCATCTAGAAATTGATTTTTAAATTCACACGTGAAATGAAACACATAAAAAATACACCTAAACTAGTGTATGGGCATAATTTTCTCACGCAAAGCATCCATTTTTGATGATTTGTGTTGATCCTCCGACAGTTGGACCCCCAACAAACTTATATACAATACACAGTCGGTTTAGGGAAAATATGGAGTATCCACTTACACAAAATATAAGTGTCCCGAAGGAGTGTACAGAGAGGATGAACTGTTGAATAACGAAAGTATAAAACATATTTCTGTTCAAATGCATCAAGGATAAAACTATTTGCCTGTATGAATATTCATATAGTATATAGTGCAAAAAATCGACACTGTAAATAATATCAATACAAACTTATTATTTGAGGTATTTTTGAAGTCGGTTTTAGGTTTGAAATTGGTAAATAATGCATATAAAATTATAATTTTATAATAATTATAGTTTCAAAGGGCCAACCAATTTGAGAGGTGGGTATGGGTACCGCTGCCCAGGGAACCATTTATTGGATAACCAACACCTCTGGCATAGGTCACCCCAAGCGGTTAGATTAGGTTTATTATAGACTCATATATCTGTCACTAGTTAACACACACCCCCAGATTATTACCCACCCCTCATACCTTTTTCCTTCCCAGAACTTCTTCTCTTTCCATCCTCTAAAACGACCCAACCTCACAGCATCCCCAAAGATGACATAGACCCTGAGGGGAATTATTTTCCTCAGACTTCTTGTAAAAAGTGATTCGGTGGCCCTTAAACTGGCCTATAGTGAAATGATGATAATTACACTTGAATTTCTGCAGGCTTGAGCAGGCGTCCACGAACGTAGATGAGCACCTTGAAGTAACGCCCCTTGTGGTAGACCACAATGTGGTTGCTCTCCTGGTAGTGCACGATCTTGTCACTCTCCACACCGGGCACGCGGACCGTGTTGAAGATGCGCTCGTACTGCCAGGAGCACAGCGGCACCATGCCCTGCACCATGATGGGCTCCAGCTCCTGGCGGTCCACGTGGCGGCGGAACTTGAGGCAGAGGTGGATGACGTTAGCGGCGCGTGCCGCCTGTACCGTGGTCATGTGCATCAGCAGGCCGTCAATGCCGTAGAAGTTGGAGTTGATCATCAAGGGTGAGCGGCCACGCAGGTAAACATACTCTTCCCACCAATCGGACACGTAGTTGCTGGACCACCTACAAGCAAAGTCGATCAAATGTTACAGTGCTACAAACATTTCCATCTCAAAATAAGTATATATCCCACTAAGAATCTGGGCTGGTAAAAAAAACAATTGGTTCCAAACTAAAAACTTAAATTTAATACTTCTTATGAGAGAATACTATATAGTAACTTGTAAATGTACGTCACTTTTGGGGTCAACTATGTGGAATAACTTTTTTCGTTTTGAGCCTTTTTGTCACAAATTGGAATTTTTTGGTTAATATTTAAAAAAAAAAAAAAATTTCATATCTCAAACAATATAATCAAAGCGGTCAATGAGCGCAGTTTGATGCCTCACAGGTGCTGTGATGCGTCATTTCCGTTTCATCCGAATTCTAAATCATAACGAGGGTAAAGAAGTTTCATTTAAAAAAGTTAATACCAGTTGTTTAATGAATTTTAACCACTTTTCAGTGATTTGTGTTCGGTTTTCGATTTCGCCCCTAGATTCAATTAATATCATACCTCCAAATATTAATATGTAAATATAAGAGCTGCAGCTTAAAGCCAATGAATCCACCTAGATTTCACCTACGTTTATCCCTTATTTTTATGTTTTACAAAAAAATAAAAATAAATTGTTGATCTTATAATTCAAAAACATCCACATACCCAAATTTGGGTAGTCAATGCTCAAGTGATTAACCCTTTATTAGTTGAAAATTTTTTTTTTTTTTTTTTAAACTCAGAACAAACACAAAAAGTTTTTGAACTCACTATGTGATGCAGATTCACTAGTTCCCTGTTTGTACTATTTGTGTATAAAATGTTCAAAAAAATGAAATTGTTAACTATTCAAATTAGTAGTTATTTGAAGTATATTATTTTCTGCCTATTAGTTTATTTACAAACTGTTTGAATTCATACCACGATTTCAGTACTAGATATCGCTGCAACTTCACGGAGATGCCCTTCTTGAATTCATCAGCCAAATTGACCATCCTGTTGTAGTTTTCATCATCAAGCAACGGCCGGACACTTCGCAGATACTGTAAAAATCAACATTTGGATGATGAGAAATCAATAATCCAATATTGCAAAACTGAATGAAAAAGGCCAAGTGAAAATGTCAATCCCACGTCACGGGCAAATGAATGTGCAATAAAATTATTATTCATACCTTGAATATATGATGAAAATTTTATTGCTGGTCAGTAAGTTAAGTAGGTGGTAAATGTTTTTCGTTATGAAACCGAGATGGTAGATATACTTGATTAAATCTTTTGGCAAAATTTTTACTGTGTAAAATGTGGAGTGGTTCAAAACTTGATGCAATAGAAGATAAAGTAAGTTGGCATAATCTTGATTGATAAGAAATAAATATTTTGAACACTAGATTTTATACCATTATTCCCACTGCCGATAGTTACGGCAATTCGAGTGGGCAAATGATTTATTTAATTTAGGTGGATTATTATATAAATGGGGTTGTAATCCTAAGAATAGACATCGTCTGGAGGCAGGTAAATACGTGTAGCTACATGGATAAACCTTAAGACAATATATTGGCAATACTTTTGAGAAGGGATGATACTCTCAGTATCGTCCTGGTAAGAGTCACCAAAATTCAAAATTGAATGTTGCCCCTCCCACTCCGGAGGGGTTAATACCCTGAAAAGAAAGTTTTGTGCGATAATATCCAAGTTGTTTTTAACATCACACCTATCTATAATTTACATACTCCTAGAAAAACTATTTGGTAAACGATCTGCATTTAAAAAAATATATCTACCGTTACAATTTCTTATTATTCAATAATATCTACCAAATTCGGACGACATTACTCGCCCTGCCCCCTCTCCCTATTATTTTTTTAAAATTTCCTCGATGCAAAAAACATTGAGTGTGCTCGTAAATGGTGCATTTCACTGGTAAGGGCCACAATAATATGAATTGGAGTTTTGATTTCATATTATCTTTTTCACTGCTTTGCATTACTATTAATCATTCGAAAATGGGCGATGTTTGATTAAAACTGTAGGTAATAATACTAAAAACTAATATCTGAAAAAGTCAAAAGCAACATTAAGAGATACGATCGCTCCCTAGCGACCCCCTTCGCCCTTCGGGCTGTAAGTGATTTTTACCTACAGATACATAAAAGTTAAACTGGTTGTATGCTGTATTCGGTACTATATAATCAGGTACTTCTTGATCTTCATTTTCCTCTAATTCCTTTTACAAACTTTTTTTTTTTGGCTAAAGTTCGGTTTACTGGCCAAATTCCTAAAAATACAAACTAGTTATTTTTATACTAACTATGGGCCGGGGAATACGAATCTGAAAGAATTAGGCGGCGGCAAGCAATATTAACTGAATTATACGACTTTAAAAATTTTTTTGACACACATAGGAAAATTGCCATTTTGGAAGCATTCTGATTCCTAGAAAATCAAACTAGTTATTTTTATACTAACTTTGGGCCGGGGAATCCGAATCTGAAAGAATTAGGCGGCGGCAAGCAATATTAACAGAATTACACGACTTTTAAATTTTCAATAAACACAAGTCATTTTAACACATGAAAACCATAGAAAAAGAATAAAGATGTTACATCACATAAAATTAAGTGTTGCCATTAAGCAGTAATATCAATAACGTAAAATGACATGTTTATAATTTAAGTACTTACTTTTTATAAATTTTACTCACTTTTGTATCACAAACCATGCTACCTAAACCTAGCGTAGCCGCTAAACTACTTGAAAACTGGGATGTTTTTTTAAATTGACGCGAGCAGGCGGTATAAAGGGGCACAAACCATGTTACACAAACCTAGCGTAGCAGCTAAACTACTTGAAAACTGGGATGTTTTTTTAAATTGACGCGAGCAGGCGGTATAAAGGGGCACAAACCATGTTATACAAACCTAGCGTAGCCGCTAAACTACTTGAAAACTGGGATGTTTTTTTAAATTGACGCGAGCAGGCGGTATAAAGGGGCACAAACCATGTTGGGTTAGGTTAGGTTAGATTAGGTTAGGTTAGGTTAGGTTAGGTTAGGTTTTATATAATAACATTGATATTGGTGACCGGTCTAGGTAACAACTTTTTAAGACTACGAATTTTCATACTTTTGGTTTAAGAATACGGCCGTTGAGATAGTCATAATTCATCAGGTTAATGTGTTATGTGATGAATTATCATGTGAAGAATTATCGCGTCGGAAAGTTTTACGTTATTGATATAATTAGTTTTTGATTTTGTTTTAGGGATGGCCACACTCAAATTGTTGTTTTTCTATGGTTTTCATGTGTTAAAATGCTTTGAAGATGGCTTGTGTTTATTGAAAATTTAAAAGTCGTGTAATTCTGTTAATATTGCTTGCCGCCGCCTAATTCTTTCAGATTCGGATTCCCCGGCCCAAAGTTAGTATAAAAATAACTAGTTTGATTTTCTAGGAATCAGAATGCTTCCAAAATGGCAATTTTCCTATGTGTGTCAAAAAATTTTTTAAAGTCGTATAATTCAGTTAATATTGCTTGCCGCCGCCTAATTCTTTCAGATTCGTATTCCCCGGCCCATAGTTAGTATAAAAATAACTAGTTTGTATTTTTAGGAATTTGGCCAGTAAACCGAATTTTTTCCTTTTTTTTTTTTTTAATTTTTCTTTATTCATTACTTACAAAATATGTTTACATTATAAGTGGATTTTTCGACCACCATGCTAGGATGCCCATGTTATGGTGGTCGATTGTATAATGAAGGTATCAAATACAAATAATGTATCAAATTGCTACAAAAAACCAGGCACTTTCCCACGGTCCTACATGCACGGTGAACTGTGAATATGGATGTTACGGATGCCCATAACATGTACAAAGAATTAATAAATGAAGGTAATGGTACCCGTGTCATGGTGTCGTTGACAGTGGGTAGCGGCAGGCGAGGCAGCGAGCCCTGGAAACTGTAGAGCTTGGGCGGGTTCCAGCCAGACAGCAGCCTAACGGCGCCGATCCACAGCTTGGTGGGCAGCGACACGCTCACCCCGGGCCCGCGCGTCTCGTACATCCAGCCCTTGTAGATGAACAGCACCTTGAGCGTGTAGCGGATGGCAAAGATCACCGCTAGCCACATGACCAGCGCCGCCAATGCACATGACACCACTTCCCAAAATAGCGTCGATCTGATTGACAAAAGCAAGTGACAAAATTACATTATGTGTTCATGAACGCTTAGGGAATTAACTCTGAGTAAAGATAATGATTCATCTAATAACTTTGAAAGTGTTATCCGCTAAATGCCAAATTTTATTTCCCCCTTTGAGGCATGGACATACTGCATGATGGTACAATATTGTAAATCAATTAAAGACAGCGCTTAAGAAATAAATAAGTGAATGTTAGGCGAAGTATTGGTGTTGCATTAGAGAAAAGGGATAGCAGAGTTTTAAATTTTGATTATCGCATTCAAAGAGTTCTATATTTGAACAACAACAAAAAAATTAACATGGCGCAACTTAGAGATCCTCGCTCACATTGATCGCATCACTTCGATATGGTTGACAAAAGCAAGCGACTAAATTACATTACATATTCATGAACTATTATAGGGCTTGGGGAATTAACTCTGAGCAAAGAAAATGTTTCATCTAATAACTTTGAAAGTGTTTTCCACAAAAAGTCGCCAAAATTTATTTTCTCTTTTGAGGCATGGATATACAGCATAGTGGAACAATATTATACCGTTAAACATGTAAATTAATTAAAGACAGCGCTTAAGAAATATGTAAGTGAATGTTAGGCAAAGTATTGGTGTTGCAAAGTGATGAGAAAAAGGATAGGAGAGTTTTTAATTTTGATTATCGCAATTCTATATTTGAACAACAACAAAAAAATGAACATGGTTAAAGTTACGGCGCAACTTAGAGATCCTCGCACACATTGATAGAAGAATTATTTAGTTTGATTATCGCACTCAAAGTATTTGCACAACATAATTAAAAAAACATATATAAAGTGGTCAAAGTTATGGCACAACTTAGAGATCTCGCTCATATTACATGAAAATATTAATGAAATACAAAGAGAATACAATGGTAAACACAGTCATTCACATCAACTAATGAAAATGCTAATTAACAAAACATAAAAATTAGGTAGCGGTTCATTACATAATATTTAAGTGAAAGAATAAGTATAAGTGATTTCTTTACATGCGTGCACAGTGTGATCATTACAAACATAGAACTGTCAAAGTACATAGTTTAATGGCCAGAGCAAAACAGCTATAATCTTAAATATTACGTGGCATATAAAAAACAACGCAGAAAAAATAACGCAGTTAAAAAAAATATTAAATCGTAACGATTTTTTAAGTGCTATTAAAAATGGTTACGTAGGACTACAAAAAACAATGTCGCGACAGTGACTTTGAAAGTTAAAAATTAGTTATGTATGAGATAAATTCTTAGTACTTGCTGTAAATTATGGCCTCTGTAGTAGAGTAAATAGCGGATATTCAAGTCTAGCGTGTTGGTCAGTGAGTAAAAGGTAACTTATCTCTTATAGTATGTACTCTTAAACCTTAGACAAGTGTATCAATTATTTTGCTAAAAACTCTGCCTTAATTTAGGTTCGCCTAGTGATCCAGATTATGTCTAACTTAAATATGCTATTTTATTCTCTCTTTATTTCGCAGCTCTTATACATTTTTTAAAATTACTGTTCTCTTTACTAAATTGTAGAAATTGTATTTCAGTTAAAGAAACCTAAATTGCAATATCTATCTAATGTTAACCTAAATGTTACTTTGAATAATGGTATGTATGTTTGTATCTCTTTTCTATTTTTGATATTTATTAATAAAAAAATTTGAAATAGTGGTTATGATCCTTGGCTACAAATTCAGAGGTGGCAGATTGTATTCCCCATGTGCGCGAGTACATTTTATTTGATTAATTTGTGTTATTTGACAATTTATTAATTAAAAATAATACACAGTATATTTGCGGCACGTTCCAGAGTGATAGATATTTTTAGTGGCTCTAGCCATGTTTGGTGACCAGATCTTAAAATGATCTCCAAGTTTGGTGACAGGTACTTCCCCATGCTACCTTCAGCGTGACAATCCGGAAAAAGGTTTTTTAGATATATAATTGTAATCGAGGAGTGAAGCTCTTGTTTCATATCCCAACATGCGCAAGTAAATTATACTTAAATGATTTGTTACGTCACAACTTAATAAATTAAAATAATAGAGATTATACATATTTGCGGCACGATCCAGAGTGGAAGATACTCTCGCCTTGGATTACATTACATTGGAATACAATCAGCAATGAAACATTGCTTTAACCACGTTTGGTGATCAGATCTGAATAGCCAAAACTTCCTCATCTTCCTCTTTTCCATTTCCTTCCTTTTCCCATTTCCTTCAGCCTTACAACACACCCCAATTGGATGCCATAGTCTCATTGATTCCAGATGGGACTCTTGTGCGGTATTCACATAAAATAAAAACCTATAACAACCTGTTTCAACAGTATAACATTGATTTTGTTATGCTTACTTAGATGTTCTTTGTAATAAATAAAAAAAATAACACGTAAAAGCCCAGCCGGGCGGGAAATTCACAATAAATAAATATTTTACTATAGATTCTCAACTACTTACTTCAGATATCTTTACTATCACACTGAAGAGAGATAGCTATTAAATGTATTATTTTATTAAAAATGATTTTTTTTAAACCAAAACTATTATTAAATATTTAACTGGCAGCCCTGAAACAGTTAGCTAATTAGCAATATCTGCTTAGTAATTTCAAACAATGATAACTTTGAAGGTAACAATAAACTCAATACAAATTTACTCTACTACTTAATAAAAACTGTTGACAACTTTTCTGACAAGTCCCTTTTGTTTACATCTTTTTTATTCTAAATAATCCTAAATAATATGTTCTCTGTTATTATAACATTGATTATTAGTTTAGTAACACATACTAGTACCCTATACCTAAATACTTGCTTTTATCACACATACTTTGTTAAATGTACATTCATATTTTGTTATTATTGTTACACTGATAATCTCCTGTGTACCACTGTATACTTATAATATAATGAACCACTTGAATGTAAAAGCCATTCTATGGCGTTTAAATAAATAAAGAAATAGAAATTATGTACCTGACAATTTTTATATGAGTACCTACATCAATATATCGTAAACATGATAATTCTTATATAAAAAAATATTGTGGTGAGCCATTTTGATACCACTTTGTACCTTTAAACCTGCTCTTATTATTTTATTATACACACACATATATGGTTTCTCACATGCTCTGAACTTTGCCTGGGTCCAAGCTGATAAATAAAATAATAATTATATGTAAAACTCAGACAATGAAATTAGCCTATTTTAGTAGCTCACACCAGACTCACTATCAATCAATATATAAACTTATTATCAGACAATATTTTAATGTAATAAACGATAATATAATGTTATTTTTTTAATCGCATAAACATATTAAAAATGTTTGCTTACAAAACAGTTGCCAAAATGGTTTTCAAACGCCAATACATAATACATTACAAGGAGCATGCAAAAGTAATTGCCGACACATCTGAGATGCTGATGAGGAGAATAAACACAATCCAAGAATATATTAAAATACTGCCGTCATAAGCAAAAGAAAAACAACTGAAGATTTGCAATTATAAAAAATTATTTAAAATTGCCTGCCTTTTTGTGACGGCAGAATAAATATTTATGTTATAAAGTAGTTACAAATTTAATTAAAGTTCACACTTTCATGGTAGCCTGGGTGTCACGGACATAAATAGTAAGCTGTAGGAACAACAGCTGAGATGGTATGGGCACATAAGACGGAGACCATCAGACCACACAGTGAAGCAGGCAATGTCTATGGAGCTTCATCGACAGTCATCCAGAGGATGACCAAATAACTTCTGGATGAGTCAATGCTCCAAAATATTACAGAGAAACGGCCTGGATGAAAGCCATACCCAGAACAGAAAAAGTTACAACCTGAGAACGAGAAGAGCCGACCCCAACAGCCTACCTACAATGAGTTGGACAGCGCAAGGAAGAAGAAGAAAAAGATTAAATTATTAAAAAAAACTATGCTAGAAATTTCTAAGATGCCAATTCAAGTCTCAAGAATCAAATCAACTCCTCTAAAAAGTCATTAAAAGATATGAAACAAAAAAAATAATTGAAAAATAGCCCGTTACCTAACCTAACTTGAGGTGTTGAGTTGATTTCATTCTGAGTTGTTTGGTCACCCTCCGTTTCGGCTGAGAGAACTTCAGGTAGTATATAATATCTACAAACAACAATTACAAATAAAAATGATAATAATAATACGTAATGTTTTACTTTAAATCATCAACATGACCTCAGTTGAGGCTATAAACCAACGATAATCTTGCACATAATAAAACGAGAATTATAGAAGATCTTAAAACAGGTTTTTATAATTATTTGACATCAGGATTGATGCAAAAACGTCAAAGAATATAGTAATCTAATAAAGTTGTGAGCAGTGAATGTGTGTGAAAGTTCTAGTAGGGTGAGGGAGCGTGTGTGTGTGTGCGGTCGTCAAATCTGCGCGACCGTTGCACCGTTGCACCTTTGGTGACGTCACACGCTCTGAGATTTCTCCCAGGTATTCAAGATTCAACCTGAATTAATACTCTAACCAAAAAAATCAATGTTTGCCGTGAAATTAATTGGCTGAGCACAGCGAAGTCCTGTTTTAATTTGAACTGCTCGAACGTTTTGCGTTTCGTCTTTATGTAAATTTATTTTTTTCTGCGTTCCGGTTAAAGATGGAGGTGTTTATTTTAACCTGTCGTGCGCTGCAGTAGCCGAGAGGCGCAATAAAAATATCATTTCTGCGTATAATAAAATAATATAATATACTATTCTGAATAAAATACTTATGGCAGATATAGATTATATACTACTTTTATTTGATTTACAAAACATGATTTGATAAAAAAAAACAAGCAAGTTATTATGAAAATTGAATCAGCAGACGAAGGATGGTTTAGTATATTACGTTCAGTGTTACAATTTTTTTTTTAATGTGATCGATCAGCGAATGGACTTTTCTTTATTAATTAAGAAAGTGGGGACTTAAATTTTAAATTCTGCATTAATTGCAGAATTGCAGTGCCTGCAGTGATTAATTTAAATATAAGTTGTTATTTTCGGTCTCTCTATGTTCATATTAAAATATTCAATTTTTGAAGTAAAACTTCTATAGCCCCGCTGTGATTTGGATTTCGGATGAAAAAGAAATGACGATTACTGCACCTGCGACGCAAAACTGCGCTCATCGACCGCTTTGATAATGATGTCACTTTTAAAGGCTCCTATTGGTTGAGATATGAAACGGAAATTACGCTGGACCTCACTTTTCAAGTATTGGTTGAGATTGTTTTGGTAAAGTTTCGCTTCTACCGCGTGTAAACTACACACGATTTTTTTTTTTATTTAAGAGGAAACCCGGTTACCGAGAAACTTGAACATTAGGTATTTTACCAAACTATTATTCTCACTGTCGCTTTTTACTATCCCCCGAATACTGACCGAAAGAAACAACTGGACCTCAGGCTAATAATCAATATATATATTATAAAAGTCCAAAAAAACGTGCGGCCCGCAAAAACTCAGAAACGTACGATCAAGGGAGTTATATGGTGTGGTAGATCTCTATCCCCCTCATAGGATGAGGGGTCCTGTTTTTACCTAAAGGGGGTGCTTTTGAAGATATAAGGGCTGGAATTTTCGACCTCTAGAAATTTCAAGAACAGTTTTCCTGAAAGTTCTAGAAGGTTCGTTAAAACTCTACAAAGTTCTAGAAGGAGTGGCGGAGTCGGTGAGTCCAAAAGGTTCGCAGAATGTTCTGGATGGTTCACTAATGTTCTACTGAAATGAGTGACGGAGTGTGTCGGTGAGTCTAGAAGGTTCCGGAAAAGTTCTGGAAGGAGTGGCGGAGTCGGTGAGCCTAGAAGGTTCGCAGAATGTTCTGGATGGTTCTCTAATGTTCTACAGAAATGAGTGACGGAGTGTGTCGGTGAGTCTAGAAGGTTCCGGAAAAGTTCTGGAAAGAGTGGCGAGGTCGGTGAGCCTAAGAAGGTTCGCAGAATGTTCTGAATGGTTCACTAATGTTCTAGAAGCTTTCAGAAATGAGTGACGGAGTGTGTCGGTGAGTCTAGAAGGTTTAGGTAGAAGGTTCGATAATCTTAATTTCAATCAATATGTATTATAAAAAAAGTTTTCGAGAGCATTCCACAACATTCCGGAACATTCTGGAATGTTATGCAAAAGCCGTTTACCCCAGCTAGTACCGAAATAGTAATTAAAATCGAGGTTTTGTATTTCCCATTTTCTCCTCCAAAACTGGACCGAATTTTAAGATTTTTTATACTAACTGTATTAAAATAAAATACTTTAGGTCTGTACGGTTTGCTTTTTTAAAAATACATCGTCTGGTTTGTATACTGAACGTCTGTCGATGGCGTTTTAACGATTTTTGGGGATTCCTAACTCCTATCAGAAGTAACTTATCAAAAAAAGCAAAACGTACCGACACGCAAGGGGTCGATAACACATTATATTAAAAAATAATTGCACTAGTGTCGAAATCCAGAGAGGAGATTGGGGAACACGTTTATAAGGACAAAATACCGTCCGGTTTCCTCTTTAACCAACACAACAAGAATTTTTCTACTGTCGGTGTCACGCATTCGAGCTCACGAATAGTTTCACAGTTCACGGCAGCCAAATTAAAATATTCCCGTAATGTTTATTAGACCCAAGAATTTTCTATTTAGTTCGTAAATTATCAAACATCGTAAGAATTTCCGTCATGTATAATTTTGTATACGTACGTTTTTCCTTAAGTTTGATAGCGTAATAAACATATTTTTTTATTGCTAGTAGGTCGTTTGTTTGCATAGCATGACGAGGGGCATGTTAAATGAACTTGCAAACCATTTGGATGTAAGTGACTGTTCTATAAATACCATAAAACTATTATTGAAGAGTCACTTGCCTAAATGCTGCTATGGCAACTAAATTGTACTGTAATTGGTAAATATGGCAATTAAAAGTCCTGACGTCTAGGCGGTGAGCTAGGGGGGGGGGGGGGGAGGGGGAGAAGGTCCCAATTTTCGGGTTTCCGCTTATATCTCAAAAACGGTGCGTCGCAGAGGAAAATTTTCTGAGAATAATTAAGAGCTCTTAAAATTATCTACAACTTTTCATCTACACGTAATTTTTGAAATCCAAGCCGTTTTGAAGTTACACGCTCCACAAATGTAGATATTTTCTAAAAAAATCATTTTACCCCACATTTTTCATCAAACTTCATATCGTCTAAAATATTCATGAAAGAAAGAAATTTATTTAGAAGAAGTTGTAAAGTGTTTCAAGCAAGCGGCAATGATATTTTTACAACCCCTCCTCTACTCGCAACGAGATTAAAGAGGCTAGAAATAAATGGTTCCTGAAATGGTATGCGGCGCCAAACAGACAGACCTCCCTTAACCAGTACTGCTCCCGTTCACAAGGTCGGTGGCAAATATGAAGCCTGACATCAGCTCCTTTCCTCCAACAGAGAGCGCAGCTAAACAGCATTCCCGGTGCACCTACCACCAAGTTCAGCAGTGGCTCGGGATTGAGCTGCCCCTTGAAAAATGGGGGCGGAAGCATGAAGAAGACACCCTGCACCAGCACCGGAGGTCCTTCTGAAAATGATATTTTGCCGCTGCACCAAGAATTGTACAATTGGCAAATGTGGATGCCGAAAAGCTATGCTGACCTGTTCTGCAGCGTGCCTCCACTGCCAAGGGAGATGCCTCCATAGCGTGCCTGTTGCCGAGGACACGATGAAGACGACGTAGAGCTCATTCAGCAAGAACCATTCACCCACTACTGAGGATGAAGATGGCATGGATGAACAACGCTTGCCAGGACCCTTACGTCCAAAGAGGATGAGAGTGTAACATGATGTTATTGAGAACCGTGATAACAATGAGTTTTACAATTTCATGTACTTAATGTAACGAAATAGAATAAAATTATCACGAGATAATTATCACTATCATTATCATTATAAAGTACAATTTAAAATTTTTCAAGTAATATGATTTTTGTCTACTATATTTAATAACTGGCTTTAAAGTGTGGTCAGACATATTATTAGGTGAACGAACAAAAGTTGTGTATCAGTAATAAGATATAAACACCTTTTTCTGAAAATGAAGACACTTTACGAAAAAACTTAAAATTGCTGTAAATATTTACTGGTTGGAGATTAATGTGCACATATATAAATATTCTAAAAGGAAATTAAATTCTTTACAACTTCTTCCAAATAAATTTCTTTCTTTGATGAATATTGTAGACGATATGAAGGAATAATTGATGAAAAATGTGGGGTAAAATGATTTTTTTCAAAAATATCTACATTTGTGGAGCGTGTAACTCAAAAACGGCTGGGATTTCGAAAATTACGTAAAGAATAAAAGTTGTAGATAATTTTATGCGCTTTTACGTATTATAAAGAAAATTTCCTCTGCGACGCACTGTTTTTGAGATATAAGCGGAAATCCGAAAATTGGGACCTACTCCCCCCCCCCCTAGCTCACCACCTAGACGTCAGAACTTTTAATATGTTCACACCCTAAGCACCCTAAACAAGTTTCTGAAGGAATCGCTTAGGTCCCTGCTCACGCACTCTACACCTTCTTTTGGACCATTCATTGACTGGACTATATCGACTGTATCCGGGTCGATATTGCAACTTTTGTAACTAACTAATCATCAATTCTTTTTCCCGCGAGAGTAGGCAGAAATGATAGACCGGCACACAACTTCTTTAGCACAAACTCTTTTCACTCCTATTATAGATTTTCTCACACATACTATTCTGTTTTTCTGATCCCTGACATAATCCGACATAATAAGTGTTGATTCACAATTCTTTCGGCAATTTTCACGAAAATAGTTCAAACAAGATATATTCTAACGGTGACCCTAGTTGACCCTCAAAATTATATTTTTTTGTGTCTTATTTACAAATGTCATCCTAATAATATTCTAAAATCGACTTCAAAAATAATAAGTTGCTATGGATATCAAATGAAATTATTTACATTATCGATTTTTTGTACTTATATTGTGTATACAGTACATAGACAAGTAGTGTTTTTCCTTGATGCTTTTGAATGAAAACATGTTTTATACTTTTGCTATTCGGCTGTATATCCTCTCTACATATCCCTTCGGGGACACTTAGTTATGTTTTGTGTAAGTATGTATACCGTATTTTCCCTAAACTGGCTGCCATCCCACCCTTTTGAGTTCACGTAATTAATGTATGCCCCCTAATGATTATTATTTAAAATAATAAAAAGTCATAATATTTACAAATTTAAAAAACAAAATGTTCTCATTTATACGATTGATGCAGTTGTCATTGTCACTTACCACTTTTGACAGGAGGCGTCTACTAATATCTACAGGAATTTCAAAAACTGAACAAATCTATGAGAACCAAAGTGAGGAAGAATATCTACAGCTCAAACTGCTCACAAATATCTATGGAACAGGTGATGTTGACAATATCTACAGCACTGGCAGAGGTTGGATTTGCAATTATGTATAGCATATTGGCATAACGTATTATTGCGTATGCAGTTTAAAAAACTTAATTTATGTTAAGTTAGGTTAGGTTACGTAATTTATTTTAATTTATTATTTTCCGTACAACCTCTTGCTCAGCTGCCCTCTGTACATATTAGTCCCACCTACGCTCCATAGATATTCGTCACCACTGGGACCGTCATAGATATTTATCCGACCTTAGCTCTGTAGATATTAGTCTTCACCTTGAAGTTCATAGATATTTGTCCAACATATGAGCTATAGATATTCGTCCGACATACAGGCTGTAGATATTAGTATCTGGAGTCCTTTTGACATAGTAGGTATTAGAAGTAGACCATCGATTATAAAAATATATATATTCAACACGAACATAGAATAAGCATGTAAAATAAAATTTTCCGTGATGTTGCCCGGCTCCAGTAATCCAGCAGGATAAAAACAATTATGATAAACAGAAGAATGATTCGAGCGATTCACGTGTTCACAGCTGGAAAAATTCTAGATCAAAAAGTGGAAGACTACACTCGCTATTCGCTTTGGTGTCTTTACGTATACCTCGCTGTTTGTTTTAGAGCTGTTTGTCCATTATTATTATTTATAAAGACAGGCGGCAGCGATTAGCACGAGATAACGTCCCAAATAACGCGTCGGTTGCGTCTGTCGCGCTCGGGCGGCCTTGTGTCTCGTGGACTTCAGCCCCGGTTCCCGTCTCGGTCTCGGTCTCGGCGGTACACTAGTGATGGACACGCCTGCAGCCAGCAGCAAGGCATCATGTGTGTGCGACTCCACGTACTAATATCTACAGCCTGTATGTCGGACGAATATCTACATCTCATATGTTGGACAAATATCTATGAACTTCAGAGTGAGGACTAATATCTACAGAGCTAAGGTTGGACTAATATATATAACGGTCCCAGTGGTGACTAATATCTATGGAGCGTAGGTGGGACTAATATCTACAGAGGGCAAATCCTTAATAATCAGCTAAATGTGTCCAATAGTCCGATATGGTGGACGTGCGCTGCTCATCATATGCAGAATTCAAAAGAGCCGCACAAGACAGGGAAGAATGGAAGAGAAGATTAGAGGAAATTGCTGCAAACCAATCCCAGGATTGAAACCAGAGAGAGAGAGAGAGAGAGAGAGAGAGAGAGAGAGAGAGAGAGAGAGAGAGAGAGAGAGAGAGAGAGAGAGAGAGAGAGAGAGAGAGAGAGATAGAGAGAGATATTAGGGATTTTTACATACATACATACATAAATTAAGTTTTTCAAACTGCATACGCAATATTACGTTATTCTAATATGCTACACATAATTGCAAATCCAACCTCTGCCAGTGCTGTAGATAGGTCCTCACTTTGGTTCTCATAGATATTAGTCAGCAGTTTGAGATATTAGTCCGATTTTGGAATTCCTGTAGATATTAGTAGACGCCTCCTGTGCGTGCTCCTGCCGTTGAAAGTTCCGTTGCAACTCATCTTGAGAGGTTCTTCTCTCAAAGAGAAAGACAGTGATATACAACAACAGCGATTTTGAGGTGATTTTTCACGAAAACGGAAAATTATCCAATTATTATTATTATAATATAATAATTTTCCTGCATTACCTCATCACTCGTTGGTTCCGGAGAATAAGTTAATTACATTAATTATGTCGACTTAACCAGTGGCGTTTACAGGGGGACGAGGGGGGAGGGGGAGACAGCGGACTCCAAATATATACAAGTTTTTTCCAGAAGAAGTGTGTAATCATTGGAGTGGTTTTTAATTACTTCAACTGGCACCATGCATTATAAGAGTTATTTTGTAATTCACGAGCAATCTTTTCTCACAATTCTGCACCTCGCGGCAGCAAAATTACAAAAACGGACTGCGCCTTGAGAGGGACAAAGTATTTTGTCTACGCTGATGTGTATCACAAGACAATGGACACGGTGGAAAATTTTGAGGAACGAATTTTAAATGATGGTACATATTTACTAACTTTTTGAAATTGGCTTGTTCAGACATACCTACGTAAGTAAATCTGCAAAGCTTTTACCTAATTTTGTGTTAACGACTCTTATAGAATTAAAAATAATAAAATTTTAATTATGCTTACTATCAGAAATGTGAGAGTGGATGGAAGCAGTGGCGTAGCTAGCATGGCTGGCACCCGGGGCGGATAACGTGGTGTCACCCCCTCCCCCCAAAACAAATAACTATCCAATCCACTTACCGTGTTTTTTTTTAAACTAACACTAGAATAACAACTTTTTCAACAACCAGAGCAAATAGAAAGAGCTAGTAACGAACATATTAATAACAGACCGTGTTCATGTGTAAAATATTTTTGTGACAATATTCATCGTAATTATTTTTCCACGGTCGGGTGTTACCCCTCACCGGGTGACACCCGGGGTGGACCGCCCCCACCGCCCCCTCCTAGCCACGACATTGGATGGAAGATGAGGCCGGGGTCACCAGTGAAAGCCATGGTACGGTCAAGTCTATTGACTAGAGAGTGACCAGACTCAAATACTCGAGATACAACAGAAGAGTATAATATATATATTGTGAATGAAAGCAACAGTTTGTAACAAGATATTGTTGTGGTCTATTACGATAATATTATGATAGACAGAAGTATGCAGGGTGAAACCGGTCCGATCCCAAATAAATAAGCGAAAAAGAGTATTGAATTATTTATTTAATTATTAAACGCCTATAAGGGCTTTTACCAACTTGAGATATTTAAATTATGCAGAACCCATGCAGAAAAAAAGTAATACGCTAACTAACATTGTTTATTGTTATCGAGGTATGTTATTATAGCCTGCTTATAACAACTATATTATGTGTTTACGGCAATAAATTAAGTCCCGTAATCGGTTTGTTTATTAAATAAAATAAAATAACTGTGTAATGTGTAATAAGTAATAAAACCGGTATATCTAAACACATTTGAGATGCTGGCTCAGTAATTTAGTTGCGGTATTGCAATCCCTGACCGAAAATAAATACGCGTCCGTGGTTTTGGCCAAAACCCGTTCGCCGATATCACAATCAGCGGAGACATACACAGCGCGCCCCTTGAAGGCAGGAGTGAGGAGACACCGCTCGGGCCCGGGTCGACGGGCAACGGTCGAGAGTCCACCGGTCCACCGCGTTATCGCGGAATTACAAGACTTGCCTTCACACTTCACACATCACGACGCCTATCGCGAGATACCTTATCCCCTTATCGTAAAGACGCATTGTGCTCTTGATCGATGAACTTAATCGATTTAAGCTAATTATTGTCAGCGATTTCGCTAAACTAGGCATTGATTGAAACGACGATAGTATTATAAATACATAGATAAGATCTCTGCAAAGGTTAACATGCTCCGGTTTGTCTTAGTTGCTAGTCTTGGTTGTTTATCAAATCTGTTTTACTGCGAATTAAAAAAAAAAAAAGAGTGTGCTTTAAAGACCACACGACTGAAGTAAGACTTCACTAACTTATAAAAGGAGAGAGAAAGAAAATGAGCGCGAGCACTGCTCTCTCTTGCTCCTACAGTGTGATACAGACAATAGGCCTGCACTGTGTCTTAGATAAACGAAACGTAACTGGCTATGAGAGAAAAAGAGAAAGAAAATGTGTGCTCGCACCTCTCTCTCTTGCCCCTACAGTAATATACGAAACGTAACTCTCTCTCTTTGAGAAAGAAAATGTGTGCTCGCACCTCTCTCTCTTGCCCCTACAATAATATACAAAACTTAACTCTCTGTCTTTCTATCTTCACTAACTTATATCTCCCTCTCAACTTCCGTTCGCTTCGCCCGATCACACTTTTCGTAACGCTCTCGACACGCATTCACCAACTTACTCCTCAAGTCAAGCGTCCGTAAGGAAGTTTTACTTAAAAAACAATTAGGATGTCACGTACAGTACGCGCCAAGCTTAAATGCCGACCTAAACTTGTTACGATCCATTGTCGCAGGTACAGTAAGTAACTTAACTGACTTTACAATAACCGCAAGCGAAAGATAAAGATGCGTAAAAAATACATGCGACAGAGAAAGTTGTGGGCGGGGAGGCATGCCGCTTTTCGGACATTAAACCCGTCTATTGCGACGATTTCTGTATCAACGTCAAATCGGTATAAGTTTGGCGTGTATTATACTAGGTATGAAAACAATCTTTCTGTACAGCAATAAAAACTCTTATTTTTAGAATTAAAAAAATATTATACTACCGGAGTATAATATTTTTAAGAACATCATTTTAGAGGCAACTTGGGCAATTAAGATAATGAAAATCATTCAAAAAATTACTTTGGTCCATTTACTATGCAAAAATGATGAAACATAAAAAAAAAATAAAAAAACACCTTTTGATGACAAGACTATTTTTTAAATAATTATAATGACTCACAAAAATTGCTAAAATCACGCAAAATTGAATCCTTCGTGGCTTAAATTATATAATTCAATACTAAAATAAACAAAATAGCACATATCCACAATAGATATTTTCCGAAAAAACAAAATTCAGTTTGGTTAGGTATTTTGGCCTTAAATCCAAATTTAAGTTTTGAAGAAAAAAAGTATCGCAGCCGTTCCTCTTAAAATGATCGTCTCTAATAAAACTAAGTAACCAACACGCAGTTTCCCCGCAGAGGATGTACCGCCACACAACTCTAATCTTTGCATAACTTAATAATCCGGTGGCTCACTTCATACCTTCGGAGTAGATTTCAAAGTGTCTCAGTTGAAGGAACAAAGTCCAGCTTCTTTTCTGTGCCCTCCAGCGTACCTCAAGGTTCTCATTTAGGCCCATTATTATTTAATGTATATATCTATATATATATATATGATATTCACAAATGTTTTTTACATGCTAATTACCTAGCATATGCAGATGATAAAAAAAATATACTTAGTTATTAAATCAATCAATGACTGCATTAAACTTCAAGAGGACTTCGATTGTCTTTTTGTCTATTGTGAATTAAACAAACTTGTTATTAACATCTCAAAATACAATAAATTAACATTTACACCTAATAAACATAAAATTTTCTTTGTATACACATTGAACGGCACACATATCAACGAAGTAGAACATATCAGGGACCTTGGGGTAACACTGGATGTTAAATTCAACTTTATCAAACACATTGATGAAGTCATCAACAAAGCCAATAAAATGCTGGGATTTATAATTCATATAGCAAACCCCTTCCGCAACACAAACACTCTATATTCACTTTACACCTCATGTATTCGCCCGCACTTGGAACACTGTAGGTACACCAATCTGGACTCCTTTTTACCAAGCCCATATTGAAAGAATTAAAAAAAATTTAAGCACATAAATTAGAAACTAAATTTACACTTCTCAAATTACATCGATCCAATTTCACAATTTCAACTCCCTCCAAGCACGGCGTTTAATTTTTGATCAAACCTTATTGTTTAAAATTCTAAATAATGGCCTGGACTCACCAGAGCTCACCAGCTTATTAAATTTCCGTATTCCGTCAAGATCAACCCGACAATCCGGTTTATTTTATTTACCCTCATTTAGAACTAAAATTTTTAAAAAAATCCTCGTGTATGTGTACAATATAATACAAAATTTTACAGTATTGACATTTTTAGTAATAACCTAAAGAAATATCGATACGAAGTAACGCGTACGATCGATTATTATTAACATAAGAGTATGTAATGTATCGGGAGCATCTCCTATCATTTTCCTATATTCCTCTTCCTCTCCCCATCCTTTAACCCAAAATTAACTTGATATTAAATCTTCATTTCCAATGAACTTTAGAATAATAAACTTCTGTGGATTAACTTCAATTCACATGTATATTTATCACTGTATATTATGTAAATATTTAAAAAATAGAACACAGTATGTATGCATCGGTGGGCAAGAGTCCAGGGAATTCCCTGCATTTTCAGGAATACCTCAGGGGTCAAACTTGGGACCTCTACTATTCTTCATATTAGTCGATGATATTCAAGAATGTATCCAGAGTACTACTTGCTTGCTTTTTGCTGACGATCTCAAACTGCTCAGGGCGATAAGCGACATTCAAGATTGTTTTAAGTTACAACTTGATTTAGACGCAATATCTTCATGGGCAGATGAGAATAAACTTTTCTTTAATGTAAAAAAAATGTGTCACTATGACCTATACGCGTTCCAAAAACCCGATTAAATTTGATTATAAATTAAATAATGAAAAAGTGTCATCAGTAAAATCCACCAAGGACCTCCGGGTTACATTTGATCCCAAACTAACTTTTTCAGATCATATAGTGGGTTGACATCATCGTGTTACAAACTTCTTGGATTTGTGATAAGAATAAGTAAACAATTTTCCTAGCCCGAAGCAATGACATCGATGTTCAACTGCATTATACGATCAAAATTAGAATACGCTTCTGCTGTTTGGGCCCCATACCAGCAAAAATACATAGATTTATTAGAACAAATCTAAAAAAAAAATCTAAGGTATCTTTATATGAGAATGCATGGTGAATACCCGCGATTTATGCATCATCTAGCTTTGCTATCTGAAACGCGCTTCGAAAGTCTCCAATCTAGAAGGAATGCGACCCTATAAGTAACAGCTTTCAAAATTATAAACTACTACATTGACAGCCCATACCTCTTAGAATGCTATAAATTGTTCGTACCGAACAACTACTGCCCGGGTCGCCACCACGACTTGTTCTATATCCCACATGGCAGAACAGACGTTCTGGCCCAACACAGCATGACAAGAGGTATGATACTGCTAAATGATATTTCTAGGTCTCTTGACATTTTCAACATTAGTCTTAAAGGTTTCAAGAATAAATTTAGGCAAGGACTCTAAAATATGTATTATTGAAAAAAGTTATGTATATATGTTACGTGTATTGTAATAGGATTATATTAATCTATAATGCACAAAAAAAGCTGTTTAATTCTTACAAAATAGATAAATAAATAAGTCTTTGCTTCGTTCACATTCATACAGATCTACTCTTCTGTTATTCTGAGTCTTGACATGACGACTCAAGTATTCGATTCACTTCAACTAAATACCTACTGTCAAATGTCAAACCCATGACTAAAACATATTAGATACCTACGTGTATGTGTATGTGTAAGTCTGTAAGTGAGTAGATACCAATAATAAATCATCAACAATTCAAAAGAGGTTTAATCTTCTAACAAGTTACTACTAACCATTATAACACGGATGAAGCATCTATTTATAGGTATAATATATTATATTGATAATATATTTAATTTAAATACGTAAATCATTAAAAATAGATTAGAAAAAATAATACCCATCACTCTTCAAACATTGAACCTGCCACCAGTGCCGTTATCTTGAGGTAATCTCGACACTATTGTGACGAAACACAGCATTGGTTCGATAAACTCGAACTTGAACTGAATGCGAAGGCTCGAGAATATTATAATATTCATTGTTTTATAATATAACTTGACTTGCAATTGCCAAGATGAAAACCGAGAGATTTGTTTTTAAATAATCCACCATATTTTCTGGATAGCCGACTACAGTAAAAACAATCACGGGACAGAAAAAACGTAAGCTATACGACACACAAAAAAATATGAAGTCTTGCAAAATATCTCGATTTGCAAAACGGTTATTTTTATCTTAAAATTTTACTCCACCCACATAGTCCAGTTTTAAAAGTGGCCTGTCAAATAATAACGAAACTTAAAAAATATATAATTATAGATTGGTATTTTATCGCTTACCTGGATTTGAAAAGATGTATTTATTTCAGTTTTGAAAATGTTACGCTCATATGTGCATTTTGTTTCTGCTAAATTGTTTAATTAACTTTTATATCTTCAAACTTTGCAAATACACTTTGTGGCGTTATTTTTAATTAAATGAAAACAAATAAATCCGTAAAAACACCATCATATATATAACACAGATTTCGAAAAGGTGACGACTAGGTATTCCTAGGCTCATCTGTAAGTGACGAAGGAGGCTGTGAAACAGAAGTGAAGAGAAGGTAACGCGCGACGAAAGCCGCCGTGAGCAAAATGCAAAAGACATGGAGCGCTGGCGCTGATTTTCCCTAATAATTCCATTTTGTGTGAAAACATGAACATGCCCGCTCTCGAAATGTGGTGCTAGAGAAAAACACTCAGGATTCCATTGACATCCAGGCGCACATTTGTCCCTTCTGGAAGGCTTAGGCATCGATATTAGGCTTTCAAATGCCTGCCTAGAACATTTTAAGATACTATATGACTTTGGACACGTTGCTTGCCAAAATGAGAACTTCGTCTTGGAGAAACTCTTATCACTGCCAAAGAGGAAGGCAGGAGAAGCAGAGAAAGATAACTAAAGTGCTGGAGTGACCAAGAATCACTGGCGTCCGGTAAGTCCTTGAGGAGCTTTGTCCACCACGGAAATTGAAGTGGAGGAGGACATGAGGAATAAGACCGTAGAAAAAATCCATGACGGGTGACAACGTACAACAGGCACATACGCATATAAGTTTAAAAGAGTTATTTTATATAGTAAACGTATGTTTTAAATTTTGAGAAAAAATGTTTATTTTTAGTATTTATTTATTTTAGAGAAAGTTGACAGCACATCAGAGATTACAAAATAATACAATAATAAGATGTTAATTATGCCAATTATGAACTTTCCACTGATGGTAGTGAATGATAAAGTGTGACATTATAAAGGTATTTTCTTAAATAATTTATTTTTAGTTAAAATATATGAAAAAAAGGGAGGGGGGGACATAGGAGTAGGATTAAAAGGCAAAGGACGGGAATATATAGGGATTGAACTTCCTAGTTTGAGTCATGTTGCATTGTGAGATTTCGTTTTATTTCAGGTAACGTCGAGTTAAAAATGTCAATGTGGTAATAATTTAAGTTAAATGAATGTGTGGAACTGTAGATAAATGAGTTATGTTTGGAGTTAGTCTTGCAAAGAGGGAGATTAAAAGTAAGTGACTGTCTACTGTTGCGATTTGGAACGTGGAATGATAGGCGTTGAAGAAGATCATGACTATCGATCAAGTTATGTGTAATTTTCACGGACGTACAAAATACATGGACTTGCCCTTACGTGCTAAAAGGCGTGTTATTTCCCCCTCCCATTGGAACCATTTTTCGGAACCGGCTGGGCTTGCGAGAGCCCCGCGTTAATCTAAAAAATGTGACTATTCTTGTCCGGACCAGTGTCGAGCTCTTATCGTACATTTTACGCACGGACGTTGTATGTCTATGGAACACATACTATGACAACGAGATACATGGCGACGCGAAACACAAAGCCGCTATTTGCAGGGGTAAGTAAATCATGAAAAATTTGTAAAAGTGTCTACGGAAACAAAATATTCAACTATGAAATTACTCAGAACCTTACTTTGCGAATTTGGACTTGACACATCTGTTCATAACGTGGCAAGCAATTCGCGCTCCCATATAAAAAACGGTCTATTCATTCAAAAGCAGATTTTACTTTCAAGAACTAAATGGTGATATTATAGTGCGAGGTGCCTATATACAGTTAGATTGATTTATTGGCGAATCACAAGTCTCTTTCCTCTCTTCGTCCCGCCATAGTTGGTTATTACCCCTCATCTGTAAGTTCTCGTCTAGCTATTTGTATGTCTATGGTAATTTTAAATAACATTATCGAATCTGCTATATTTCTTCGACAAGTTAGCGTCTGTATTTTGAAAAACTTTGCAGAGTCTTCATTACTAACATGAGATCGAAAAGAGCGAAAACTGAAATACCTTAAAAATCTATTTTGAACACTTTCAATTCTATTTTTGTGTACTGCATAGCCTGGGTTCCACACTTGAGATGCGTATTCAAGGATACTACGAACATACGAGAAATACAGTGTTTTGAAAGTAATAAGGTCTTTGAATTGTTTACAGGAGCGGATTATGGAACCAAGCATAGAAGATGCATTAGTAACTATGTGGTCGATGTGTTTATTGAAATTCAGTTTACTATCAATTAAAAGTTTCGTTCGTGCCTTAGTTCATTCATTCACCAAAAGCATGAAATTATAAATAAACGTGCCAATGACAGAATATTTGTACTCGTTTTCTGATTATCATTGCTTATTCAGAGATGTTCCACTTTCGACGATGACCCCGGAACGGAGCTTATCATAATCATAGGCAGTGGCCTTTCTCGGAGCTACGATGCCCGCTCGCAGGAGCTAACGATAGTGAATAAATTACCTTCCCGTGCTCCTTACGGAGGAAGTGAAGTAAGAATAATTATGGAGGAAATGCAACTCCTCAATATGGCTACCTCATCACCATATTTAGCACAACAAACATATGTACGTGACGCAAACGTAAACAACAGTTTATTGCTGCGCTGATCGATCCGAGTCGATGTAGCAAATCCGATGTAGGAAACATTAAAAAAAAAATCAGAGTGTGCAATTCAAACTAAAGTAGACAAGAGTGGGGAGACTACGAAGCACTTTTTTATCAATGTGAAGGATGATTTTTTCATATTTTTGTCGTCGAATTCCAGTGCAACTTTTCCTATACATTTGGTCATCTTATTAGAATTTGTGTTTTATTCTTCAAAGTCACCATCTTTTGAGTTTTCTTTGCCTGTTCATTTTGGAGTGGTTTGAAGATTTAATATTGATTTTACAATTTTTTTTTTGATTCCGTGAGATTCAATTCTTGGTCCGCTGAATGTCTGGCCGCTTAGGTTCGCCAGGGGCTTTATACCACTAGACTAAAGGAGACTTGCGTGGGACTGTGGATTTATCGTATTATATTGGAACCCGCTCCAGAGTCCAAGCTGCCGAAATGAGGTACTTGAGAGGAGTGGCAGGGGTTACGAAATGGGATCATATAAGAAACTCGACGATCCGAGATGATCTAAACATTGAACCACTGTTACTCTTCATAGAAAAATTGCAACTGAGGTGGCTTGGGCACGTACTAAGAATGTCTGATGACCGAATTCCGAGGAAAATACTGAGTGCGATTCCAGAGGGTAGACATCCAGAGGGCCGCCCCAGACACAGTTGGGCGAGGCAACTCCAGAAACTGTCTGAGGAGAGGATGGGTCTACCATGGACGGAGGCCGAACAATCAGCACAAGACAGGGACGTATGGAGGAACCTTGTCGATGTAAAGGGTCCCCGACCCAAATAGGACAAGGGGAAGAAGACGATGATGATATTGGAACCGAATGCCCTTGAAATAAATAAATATTTTATTTTTATCTCATTCTCTCGCATGATAAATCCTATAGATGCATGAGTTTGTCTCTTTTTAGTGTCGCTCGCTTTCATCGAGTTTCAAATCACAACGGTGCTAAAGATGTTTGTGTTTTAAAAAATTATTACGCACAATAAGTTATCTGGAAGCTTGTTAAGACTGTACAGAGGAAGAATTGTGATAAAAGGTTGGCTTAGACTAAATGTCTTTTTATAAGATTTTGTTTCTGAGCCGATCGATCTGGGTCACTACTGAGTTCTAGAAATATCTTTTTTTACTTTGATCTAAAAATATATGAAAGCTGTCTTCCTATTTCTATTCTCCGTCAGTTTATAGTATAGATGGGTACATCACAGTTAGTTGCAAAATAATGGTCATAAGTGGTTAGTTGCGTTAGTAATAAAAAAAGTTATGGAGTTGTGTTGATTTGGGATGTTGATGTGGATTTTATTTGACGTTGTTTTTCTCTTTGAGTTCGCGGTTTGCGTTCGTACTTTGCCCGGCCCAGCCGTCCACTTGTCTGTTGCTGGTCGCAAGTCGCAACAACTGGGCGAGGGGTTATCGTGCGTGTGATTACAATATTATATTCATAATTGCGGCGGTACCCGCCCACTTAAGTACGACGAAACTTAGCATTAGGCACGCCGCGCCAGGGGGCTTGGGACCCTTTTCCATTTGAGTTAAAAAGCAGAAAAATCAATTTAGTCATTCTTTTGTCGACAAGCATCTACATATTTTGTGAATACCGCAGAAGATTCCCAACTATCGTTGCTAACCGAAGTCTGTGAGATCACGGCATTCACAATTCGGGTAAGTTGTGAGGCTGAAGGGTGTGAAAGGAGATTGGGAAGAGGAAAGTGGGGAAGCACATGGCTGTTCATATCTGCACGGTAACCAAACATAGCTAAATCTAAACCTCACTCCTCGACCACAGGGGCGCATGTGCATAATGCTCATTTGCTTGATAGTAAAGAAAATATATTTAATCACTGACTAAGAAAATATCAAGAAACCCTAAATGAAAATATGAGACAGAGATACAAAAAATAAATAAATAAAAGGTAATCGTCGCAAAGGCACCAGAATCAATATTCTCTAATCTTACCGGAACTGATACTCTACCAACTGAGCTATTGCAATACCTAACTACAAGTTATTGACTACTACATGAAATGGGATGTACACATTAGTAATATTTGTAAACGTCTACGAGTGTAGTATTTAAAAAAAAAGACTTAAAAAAATGCACTAAAAAGTAAAAAAATAATTTCGTACGATTGTTATTTTTGGAGTCGGTGTCAGCCAAGGTAACTACATACATAGGTAGTTATAGGTGAGATGTGGAGATCTTGGCTGACACCGACTCCAAAAATAACAATCGTACGAAATTATTTTTTTACTTTTTAGTGCATTTTTTTAAGTCGTTTTTTGTTTTGTTAAAAGTTTTGTGTATTTTTTTGATTTTTAGTGACGAGCGTGCGTAAAGAAGTTTTACTTCAAAAAAGAATCATCGAAATCTGTTGGCGTAATATTGAGTTACTCGTCAATTTGTCGCGCACATACTTATTGCAAATTTAAGACATATATGGTTTTCTCATGGATCCCACAGTCAGAACTGGACCAAATTAAAATGGGACCACACGGGAAGCACCAGCTTTCTAATAAAAAAGAATCATTCAAATCGGTTCACCCAATCGAAAGTTCTGAGGTAACAAACATAAAAAAAAAATTTAAAAAATAAAATAAATACCGTCGAATTGATAATCTCCCCCTAAGTCGTTTAATAAAATAAAACATTTCGTGCCTATAAGTAATTTAAAATAAATCTACTTATCTCTGGATGAATATACCATCCGTTATGGAATTTTTTCTTGGGGACATTCTTGTAAAATTCGTATAAGTTACATCCAAACATTACCAAAACAAAATTATTAATCAACAAATATACCATTGTACATAGAACTAACATTAAATTAATATACCTGTCAGTTTACCTGTCAGAGGAATATTATTTTATAAAATATCTGATTCGTTGAACAAGAAAAGAGTTTACCGTAAACATAATACAAGATTCACGCAAAATGAAGGTTTGGTGGTTCCGAAATATACCAATAAATACGGTGAAAGAACCATTAAATATGTAGTGAACTTTCAATGATAATTAAAAATAATACATAACATATATACTGCTAAAGTAAAATATAAAATCTAAGAAATTGGTTATTAGCTACAGATGATTTATGTTGATGCCCTACTGAAGTCCTTGTATTGCTAATTTACATTAAGACTTATAATTTTATAATACCTCTTATACTTACCTATATATCATTTACACTTCTATACTATTGATATGACTGTTCGTTTATACCTGTTTGTTGTGTAACGCTTATACTATACTGCTGTTTATATGTGTATTATTGTGCAATTCTATTATTTTCTTTGAGAATTGTTGCGATTAAAAATATATTTCATCCAAGATTAGTAAACGCCCAAAATATCAAACCACGGTACAGACTTATATTTAGTATTGTTAAGCGATGGGAACTAACAGTAATAAAAACCGCTTTCCAAAATAAGCACCGTTAGAAATCTCGAATAACCGACGATTTTCGAATGAATTGCTACTTAATTAGGCAGTAGAGGTTTTTGCCATACAAAAGGTGGTCTAAAAGGTATTGTTTTTATATTGCACAGGCTAGTACCTTGAAAAAAAAATCAAGTATTCGACGTTGGGTGATCTCTGCTAAAGTCGCTGTTTTGTATTAACGGTGACAAAATTTGTTTTTTTCTTCCAATAATTCCTCAACGGTTGCTCTTACGACAAAGTTCTAAAAGACAAACTAGATTAAGATAAAATTTACCATGTTTTAGACCTGGAAATTTTATTGTATTGTACGTATGTAACATGTGTATGTAACATGCAGGCTAAATCCTATAAATGTATGTGTTTGTCTCATTTTAGTGTCACTTTTTCGTTATATCGAGTTTCAAAACACAACGGTGGCAAAGAAGTTTTCACTTCAAAAATAGTTAAATTTACAATTTTCGTTTTTTTTTAATATTTCTTACTATTATTACAAAATTCCAATAATTCTGTGAACCCATTTCCACACCACCATGGGGTACGTACAGTGAATGATGTTTATTTTTTTTAACTAGTGGTCTGAGTGGGTCGTAATCCACAGATATTCCAGTTTCGCGAACAGAGATCGAAATGGCGCTTTCCCAGAGTAACAACCTTTACAATATAAAAATCAAAACATCTATCAGACTACTTTTTGCAAGGCTTAGCCTTGTTTTATTTCTTCTTACCGAACTAATAAGCGTCCGATATCTTATTATGAAGATGCCTGTGGTGACGGCATTGTCGTATAAAGTCGTGCATAAATGACACAAGCACTTACATGGGGAACCCTCGCAGCAGTCATTAGAAAAATATTCGGTAAATATCGGTTGGGACTGGACACGCTTATTACGAATAATTTTTTAGAAAAAAACTTTATATTCGCCTTAATTACTATAAAAGGAAACTTTTTGGCTTGGGGGCGGCGGAAAATAATGCATTTTAATTTTCAATTGCGTAAATTAAAATTCACTTCGCGAATCTACACGATGTCAAATCGCGGCAATCAGGTACGTCACTGTTATGTTGGTATCCCTGATACATTGCAAATAACTGAATACTACTGTGGCCAACTTCGTGGGATACGTAAAAACACGGTTAAACTACGAAAGCTGCATGTCATCAAACTATAAAAAAACATCCCAGGTTTTGAATGGTTTGTTTGGCAAAGCAGGGTTTGTCTAGCGGGTTTGTGTAATTATGATTGATTGTCTGTGAAATAAAAACAAATGTTAGTTCTTTGCAATGTATCAGTGATACCAACATAAAAGCGACGTGCCTAATGGCCGCTGACAGTCACCGATCGGTTCGCGAAGTGAGTTTTAATTTTACGCAATTGAAAATTAAAATGCATTATTTTCCGCCGCCCCCAAGCCAAAAAGTTTCCTTTTATAGTAATTAAGGCGAATCTGAAGTTTTTTTCTAAAAATTATTCGTAATAAGCGTGTCCAGTCCGAACCGATAATTACCAAATATTCCTCCGGCTCCTGGCAATTCCACTCACCATAGTCAAGTCTAGTTATACCACTGAACCGATACACTGATGGAAGTCTGTTGTTGTTTTGGTCAACTCTTTTAAGAGCATATTATAGGGGCAGAATTGTAATTTGCTGAAAAACGGCTCTCTAAAACGGCTTAATACTACCTTTCGTGTGTCATTCTCAGACTTGATATTTTTTGTTACCAAATAATGGACTTTTATTTTTCAATCTGCTTATTTTTTTTTTGTAATTGATGTAGGCATTCGACCATGAAAAATAAAAACATTGATACACCATACAACCCGCTTTTAAAACTTCAGTCTATGTTTATCGCCTTAATAATGATTTTATACAATATTTTTAATTTAAAATATATACATAATACATACATCTATAAAAGTACGGCCTCTTATTCTCGTTATGATATCTGTGGATTTAACAATTAAATAAATACTTCCTTTTTTACGAAATTCTAACACATTTCACAGCTCGTCATTCATTCCGGGCTAGAATCTCCCGTCGGCAAGTAACGAAACTATACGCTCCTTGTTTGTTAGCGTATATATTTAAAAAATGCCATCAAAACGCATTGTTAATGGCTCTAAAAATAGAATACCCAATCACTTGAAGCACTGCAATAATCTCAGGAAGCTACAAAAACAGTAAGTACTCGAAAATTCTCTTTTTTGGTGTAAATTTTGACAAACTGTATTTTTTCAACTGCCATTTTGTTCCAGACACTTAAAATATAACATTTAACTTGCGTATGCATTCCAATTCCGAAACCGTTAGGACAAACTTCATGTGGCAGGTGCACGTTTTGCAAGTATGTGTGAGAATTCATTGTCTTTAAGCTGTGTACACACACATAGCTACAATATACGTGGCGTGGGGTATTTCGGCATATCGCTCGCCGTACATTCCTTATTGGAATATATGGCGAGCAATAGGCTGAAATACGTCAAGCCACATATATTATAACTGTGTTTGTACAAATCAACGCTAATCTGAGAGTGTAATCGGTTTTTATGTACACAGTGTTTGGTAATTAATACAATAATTACCCTACATTGCTAAAGGGGAGTTATGGGGTAGAATTATGTAAAAATACAAAATTTTGGTTTTAATTTCTTGAGTTCTGATTGGCCATGGCAATACATTTCTTAATTAATGGGATGTTTTTTTACTTAGTTTTTTTTTTTGTTTTACTTTTTTTACTTAGTAGAAATTAGTTACATTATTATCAGTATAAGGATCATACGATACGATACGATACGATTATATCACCCCAGCCAGAAGCACTCCTGTCCCGGTGAGACCGGTACACCAGGGGGCACTGTTTGTTAGGAGTGGAACACGTGCTCTGAGGATAGGATTAGTATAAGGATCATGTATAAAAAGTTTATTGCCGTTTATATATTTTAATCTAAAATTTCAAATGAAGTCAATAATGTGTAAATGGTGTTGGAGAAACGGACAAAAAAAACTTTGAAAGGAAATTAACAAAAATATCGCCTTTCTGCGTACACGTAATCATTCACACATTGTCAAATCAAAGATATTCTATATTTATTTATTTAAGGAACATAAACAGTCTTAGTAATAAAATATACATAAGAGGATGGCAAAAAAACAGACCAATTATTAATGTTCACAGATAGGTATTTAGAAACATAAAAGTATCTGAATGTAAACTAGAAAATTTAAGAAAAACAGAAAAAATAAAAACAGAACTAAGCAGCAATTTAAAATTCATTTTGGTTGGAATTAGTGTTGCATCTATCAATGTAGAAAAGGGTATTTTGTCTGCTATATCGAGTCGGCGTGTGGAAATTTATTTTATTTAGCAGCTCCGGGCAGTCAACTTTTGAGTTAATAATTTTGTACAGGAGCATCTGATCAGCGACAAGCCTCCTAACGAGCAGTTTCGAGATTCGAAAATGTTTCTCGATTTCGTCGTAAGAATTGTATATGTTGAATGATTTAAAATTGAGGAATTTGAGAAATCGCTTCTGAACTCTTTCTAACCTGTTAAAATAAACAATATAGCGCGAGTTCCAAACCTGTGAACAGTATTCCAGGTGAGGACGAACATGTGAATTGTAATTGTAAATCTTAGTGTTTTTGAAAAATTTGCATGTTCTCAGTACAAAGCCTAGACTCTTTGTTGCTTTGGTGACAATATTATCAACGTGTTTATCAAAGGTAAGTTTAGAGTCCAAAATAACCCCGAGGTCACGTATATAATCTTTATTTGTTAACAGCGATCCAGAAATGGTGTATTCATGCAGTATTTTTATATGGTTACGTGTGAATGTGACTTTGCAACATTTGGAAATATTGATAAAAAGCTTATTTCTGAGACAGTAATCCGTCAGTCGGTCAAGATCTTCTTGTAAACGCACAGAACAGTCATGGGAGCTTATAGGAAGGTATATCTTCATATCGTCGGCAAATATTAAAATTTGAGCGTTGTGAAAACATGTCGTAATATCATTTATATAGATAGAGAAAAGCAAAGGACCCAAAATGGACCCCTGAGGCACACCAGAAGTAATGATTTTCCAGATGGAAGAATATATGTGTTGTGTTGTAAAGTTCCAAATAATAATATTATTTTTCTCTTCGTAGATCAAAACATGATTTATCTATGGCAGCCGGAAAAAATACTCCAAACAAGGTATGCTTCAAGTAACGAATAAATTTGAGTGCGTTGGAGTCCCGGGAGGGGGGGGGGGGATTTTTAATCTTTATTCCTTAATGTTTTTTTTTTGCTTTTTTATTTAGGAAAAAATACAGCAACATACGATAGAACCAAATGAGCCTACCGTAAATATTGCACACAGAGGACCAAACTTGGAAGATTTAGAGCACGAGGATATTCTTATTGGTACATCAGCCACTACTGTCGAAAAGGTACTTTTATACTTATTGCACTTCAAATATCTCGCATTTACTATTTGTCACCTCATTGGGATAGGGTTCTAACTTCACTTAACTTGTTCTGTGATATGAGGTGTCAAAGTTTGAAAAGACGATTTATCATAACCTATTTACGTATATTCATAACCATAACATATCGGAACACTTTTTTCATGCACCTGCGTCAGCCCTTATAAAATATATTGTCGAAGGGCGAGAATTTTTTTGCCTTTTTATGATTTTGATGACACGTGTTCCCAACATCGTGATAGTAGGTTCGTATTTTACCAAAATTTATACTAATAATCTCAAAATCAGATTGAATAACATGGTAATCAGTTTTTTATTTCTACATTGTTTAGGAGCAAAAAAACAGCAATTCTTTGGCCAAATTACCTGTGACCGAAGACCAAGGATGGAGCTGTGAAGAATCGGAGCAGGAGCTTATTATTGAAGAGGCGATAGAAGAAAGCGATGATATTTGCGTAGAAGGGCGGAGAGTAGTACAATTTGATTATTTTTTTAAACAACTCCAATGTATAAGTCAACATGATTCCCTTTTTAACTGCAATTTAAAGCATTTGCGAATTAACTCCGAAAATAGAAATGGTTTGAACTCTACTTTTAATTTAAAATGCGTGCTATGTGGTAAAACTTTTAAACTAAAAACGTCCGAAAGCCTACAAGAAGGCATTGGCATCAACGAATCTTTTGTATCGGGATTAATGAGCATAGGATCGGGTTATTCGGGCATGGAAGAGCTATGTGCTACCCTTGAAGTTCCTTCCTTATCTATTGCTGGATATGGAAAATGCCATAAGAAGGTTTGTGAATGGTGGGAGAAAACCAAATTTACCAGTATGGCTGCGGCAGCTGACGAAGAAAAAAAACTGGCTATTCAAAGCGGCGATGTTGACGAAAACGGGACGCCGATGATCACTGTAGTAGCTGATGCGTGTTGGTCCAAGCGATCTTATAAAACCAACTATTCTGCCCTCTCAGGAGCTGCTACGATTATCGGTTACCGCACAAAAAAAATTATTTACATGGCAGTTAAAAACAAGTACTGTACAACCTGCGCAAGAGCTATAAATTTGAAAATTCCTATACCCGAGCACATGTGCTTTAAAAATTATGTTGGTTCTTCAAGCGGAATGGAAGCTGAAGCAATTTTAGACGGCTTCCAACAATCGATGAGTATGTACGGTCTTATATATTCAACCCTCATTGCCGATGGAGACTCCAGTACTTATGCCAGAATTAGATACAGTCACCCGTATCCTAATATTACAGTACAGAAAATTGAATGCTCTAACCACTTAATTCGAAACTACAGCAATCAAATTGAAAAAATTACAAAAGATACCGGCTTTCCTTTGGAGTTTAGAAAAATTATTTCAACCAACAAACTTCGTCTTAGGAAGGCGGTAGTCGGAGCTGCAAATTACAGGATGCAATCAAATAGTACTTTGGACCAAAAAATTATCGATTTAAGGAAAGATTTATTAAATGGACCCAAACATGTTTTCGGTGAACATAAAGATTGTTTACCATACTTCTGCAAATTTAAACTTGATCCGAATAAAATATTAGACTACAATCACGTTCCACAGTTACAAAGCAATATTATATTTTCAAAAATTATGGATGCTAATTCTCGACTTGTCAGTAATGCCCGAAGTCTAGTATATTGTTTAGACAGTAATATTGTTGAGAGTTTTAATGGAGTTATTGCAAAATTTATTGGCGGAAAAAGAATTAATTATTCTTTTAAACAGTCCTATATGGGTCGTTGTGCAGCTGCAGTAGTTTCTTTCAATTCCAAGCGACCTTATTATTCTTTACATAAGCAGATTTTCAACAGGAGTCCTAGTAATTTTTTAAAACGGTTAGAATTGAAAAGAACAAAAAGAAGAATGGCTTCTAAAACGAACGATAAAAGATCTTTAAGAAAAAAACAAGGGAAAAATTTACTTACAAAATCAAGAGCACCTGATAACCATTATGGCGAATTGTGTGAAAAAACGGATATGGAACAAGATGCATACGAATGTGCTAAGGCAGAATTCTTAAAGCTACTCGACATTTCACAAAGTGAAAAGAAGGCAGTCGAAAGACGAACTGTCTTACAGTCAGATAGCGGAGAGTGGCTGGAACGCAGAAGAAACATGTTAACAGCTTCTTTATTTGGTAATATCTGTAAACGAAGTCAATCCATAAGTTGTGCTAATTTAGTAAAAACAATATTATACGGCCGCTCTCTAGATAATATAAAATCTATTCAATACGGTAGGGACCATGAGCAAGTTGCAAAAAGGCAACTTTGCATTCAAGAAAATATTGTCGTCGATGACTGTGGATTATTTATTGATGACATTTTCCCATTCTTAGGAGCCACCCCAGATGGTTTGGTAAATGACAGTACAATATTAGAAATTAAATGTCCGATTTCTGCTAGTGGGATGCTATTTGAAGAAGCAATAGCAAAAAAAAAAATAACGTTCTGGAAGCAAGATAAAAAACAAAAAAATTTTTTTACAAATACAAATCACAACTGGTATTATCAAGTACAGGGTCAACTTCACATTTCCAATAAGACTGTATGTATATTTGCCGTCTGGTTTGGTGAAGCAATTCCATTAAAAATAGAATTAATAAAAAGGGACGACAAATTTTGGGGAGAAAAAATGGAAAGCAGATTAAGTACTTTCTTTATGGATTGTTTATTACCAGAAATTATAGATCCAAGATTTAAAAGATCTATGCCCATTCGTGACCCACAATATATTATAACCGCCTTGGAGAAAAAACGAAAAGCAGCGACACTAATTCGAACAGAAAAAATTAAGAAATGCAAGAAAAATCTATTACGGGATATTGAAACTAATATATGAATGCATTGTTATTTTGTCCATTTTTGTACTATTTCGTAATACGGAATGTATTGCATTGCACTACATCCGATTGTTCTGGCATCATGAAATTATGCGTTGCTAACTGTTCATCCGATTGCGATGATGCTTTGCGGAATTTATGTGTGCATGCCCGCGATGGTTTCTATTTATAATAGCGAGCTCTGGCATCATGAAAATGCTTTACTAAACCGTTCATCCGATTGCGAGGAAACTTTGGTGAGTTGTTGTGTGCATGCCCGCGATGTTTTCTATATGTATATGTAGTGATTTCTGGCATCATGAAATTATGCGTTGCTAACCGTTCATCTGATTGCAATGACACTTTGGGGATTTTATATGTGCATGCCCGCGATGGTTTCTATATATAATAGCGAGCTCTGGCGTCATGAAAATGCGTTAATGAACCGTTCATCCGATTTCGAGGAAACTTTGGTAAGTCGTTGTGTGCATGCCCGCGATGATTTCTATATATATAGTGAGTTCTGGCATCATGAAAATATGCGTTGCTAACCGTTCATCCGATTGCGATGACACTTTGGTGATTTTATGTGTGCATGCCCGCGATGGTTTCTATATGTATATAATAGCGAGCTCTGCCGGGAACTCTCTAGTTCTGGAATAAATGATTTTTATTAAAATAGAGTGAGTGTCGCTGCAGTTTTGTCATGGTTTTCTGCAGCCTTGCACGACAACTACTGCCATGTTAAAAAAGATTATTGTTTAGTTTACTAAATAACACAGAAAAATTTAATAAATATATAAATAAAAAAGAATCTTTCTTTTATTTCTGGTAGTCAATATTATTAATGATGTTATTAATGTATATATTCTATGCAATATACGTTTCCAAATAATTTGGGGATAGTAATAATAATGATGAATTCTAGAAAATTTAATATTGTTTAAAAAACAATAAACTACTGAATATTTAGAAGTAAAGAAAAAAAAATCGACTCCAAATGTGAACCACGAGATTCCAATCGCCGTTTATAATGGAAGCCTGTGGGAAAGCACCATGAACAAGCAAATGATGAAACATTTATAAAAAAGGATCATGCTAAGTATTCTACCAACATAATAAGTTCCATAAACAAACCACACTTTGCTATTAGTTTGTTTTTTTACTTCGATATATTTTTAAAATACTGTGCTTGTCTGTTCATAACGCAATATGTGTTTATAATGGAAGCATATGGGAAAGGACCATGAACAAGCAAATGATGAAACATTTATAAAAAGGATCATACTAAATATTCTACTAACATAATAAGTTCCATAAATAAACCACACTTTGTTATTAGTTTGTTTTTTACTTTGACATTTAAAAATACTGTGCTCTTCTGTTTATAACGCAAGTATAATGTTGATCTTTTAAAATTCGGGAAGACACTCCTACCGCCATCTAGCGATGTGAAAAAAAACTAATTTTGACAGCTTACGGATTTCTCCACGGGTATAATATCCCTTTAAGCGCGACCTATACCAACGTTTGTGTTGAAATACTGAGCGAAACCACAAACCACAATACCAGTGGCGTTCATTGAATGGAGAGTCTATTGGTATTAATTGATTGCAGTATATATTATACACGTGTATTAGCGAAATAAGCGAGCGGTCATAATATGACTAGGTCTCTGCATGGAAGGTATTATGTGGTAGTAGCCATAATATGGTGCGAATGTACCACCAATCCACTAGTCCTGTTGACACCGGTACTTAGGGGTAACTGGATGGATTAGATGGGAACACATACACTAAGGATGGGAAGGAGGTTGGAGTTAGTTAATTAGCCGGTACACATGGTAGAACAGCGATCCGAAACCTTTTTCGAGCTGCGACCCCAAAATCAAAGAATCTTTTTCAGCGACACAAAAAGAACACAAAATGTTTGCGTCCAACAAAGGTTAGTATCATATAGATGTCAAGCGTCAAGGTAACAGTTCTGCTGGTTCTAGCAGTTTTTTTTTAAAATTATTTCTTACACATTTTTCTCTAAAATATTAGAAGGGACAGGAAAAACACATTTCACATACACAGATCATCTTAAGGGCCGGTAGTAAGCGCTCAAAAAGAATAAGAAGGATATGTGAATACGAATGTTAGAGGGAGCGGGATAATATTAAAAACGATAATATTTGAGCAAAATTGTGAAAATGTTTAACAGAACACGACTCGTTTAAAATAGAGCAAAAATATCGTAGGAAATGTCTTAAATAACATTTAATGAAACGCTGTAATTTTTTTCGTACACTTAACTTGTAGAATAAAAAATAAAAATGTTTGCAATAATTTTCGGAGCATACTTTGCGATTTTTTTTCTATCCGAATTTCTTACAATTATCGTTTCGGCTCTACCAACGTATATATATATATATTATCTTCAAGAATAACATATATTTTTTTAAGAGCTCAAAAATTTAAGTTTTCCAAGAAAGTAGGTTAGAAATGCGGGATGTCATATTTTCTTATCCGCGCTGCTTCTCCATTTTTGCGTCTTCTTTTCCTGTCTTGCTCTTTATTTCTTCTCTTCTTGATTCTATATTCTTCGTACTTTTAACTTCTTCGATCTTTAATAGTGTTTAGGCTGTGGCCTTAACAAAGATGACACAATTTGAAATTTTAAACAAAGAAATTATCAATTGTATTACTGATTCACCTACATTACTACGACTCATTCGTTTCAATATATCTTCCCGTAGACTCAAAAATAATGAACTGCTTTCCCTCAATCAACACTTGACTAATTATGGATATTATTCACCTCTGTCCAGAATGTGTAGACTAGTCAACTCAAGTCAAAACCTTGACTTTTTTGGTATACCAAAGCCTAAATGAATTTAGACGGTCACTAAACAATTGACGATACTTTATAACTACGTATTTTGATTACTAGGACTTGATACTTCCATTTTGTTGTTTATTTTTGATTTTGTCTTTGCTTTCATTTACCATCCTTTAAATTTATAATGTAAGTACACTTATTTTAATCCGTATAGTTTAATTGTAAATTGGAAGTATGCCCGTTAATAAATAAATAAAATGATCGATGCGCAAGACCTCTTCAAATATGATTTGCCACCGAAGCACAGAAACAAGTTTTAAGTACTACATATTTGCGTTGGTTGGTCGTTTTACCGGTTTTCAACAACAAAAAATCATGCGAGTGCTTTGTTGTTACATTATAACGGAGAATGAAGAAGTGACGGTATGTGCAATAAATGATTATCGAAATAACATAAGCAACTATTTTCACAACCTGCTTATTCTGATAACGCTTTGCGATGCAGGTTTATACTCTGATTTTCATATTATAATGATTAAAATAATACTGCACACATTAAATTTAACATAACGCGAAAATAAATAGATTTCGATAAACGTGATAGATGAAGGTTGGGGGGTTTCAACTTGCGGCACGTTTTGATTTATTGATATTCGAACGATACCGTTTAGCACCGATTCTCTGCCCGTTTCAGCGTTACATCAAATTAAAGGTTATTAGGTTGTGCTTGACGGCTGATTATAGTTTGATAAAAAAGTTAAAACTTTGAAATGTCTTCAAATTCAAAAATTTTCTAATCTACTACACTATAATATATCTACTATACATACACTTATATAAAGAGGTAATATTTGTTTGTTTGTGTGTTTGTTTGCATCGAATAGGCTCCGAAACTACTGAACCGATTTGAAAAATTCTTTCGCTGTTGGGAAGCTACACTATCCCTGGGTGACATAGGCTATATTATATTTTTAAAAAATATATGAATCCTTACTAAAACTTCAATAATGTAACCCAGGGTGTAAAAAAATTACCTAAAATATTCTTTAAATCGCGTGCGCTGCGAAAAATATTGATGATAGAATAAAATAATGTACTACGACTTTATAGAAAACATCATTATTTACAAAAAAGGTCGCGACAGCATATGTCTAACTATTATGGTTATGCCACAATAAGTATTCTTTTATTTTAAAAATTTAATTTAAATGTCGCCTCTTGAAAAGGCTCTTTATTTGTATCTTGGTTTTAATCCTTATCAAAATAAATTACTTCATATTCAAGACAGCTTCAATACCTTTATTTAACTTTTGAATTTTTCAATTCGGATATTTAATTAGAAAGATATCACGAGTTTAAAATTGTTAGTATTAGAAAAAAGTTTCGGCTACGGGCCGCGCGGGAGAGGAGTCAAGAAATGCAGTGCCAGGGGGGTTGGCGGGACGGGGGAGCGGGAGAGCGGTGGCGGGGAAGGTGGAAGTGGAACGCTGGAGGGGAACGCATGGGGAAATGACATGTAAGGAGTAACATTTTATTTATTTGAATATGGCATATATTATAAAAGAAAGTCCAAAAAAACGTGCAGCTCGCAAAAAATCAGAAACGAGTCCCGGTTCGATCAAGGGAGTTATATGGTGTGGTAGATCTCTATCCCCCCTACGGAATAAGGGTATCCGTTTTTACCTAAAGGGCCTGCTTTTAAAGATATAAGGGCTAAAAGTTTCGCCCTCTTGAAATTTCTAGAACAGTCTTCCGGAAAGTTCTAGAAGGTTCCATAGAGCTGTAGAAAGTTGTGGAAGGAGTGGCGGAGTATGTCGTGGAATGATCAGGAATAGGGAATCGGGTACATCATTGTGCAACATTCCAGAACATTATCTTATTGTCCTGAGCGAAGCCGGGTAACCCAGCTAGTCGTTAATAATTTGTGGACATGTCTAATGAGACAGGGGTTCAGACAACTAGTTGTGTTATGAAGACACGTTAAATCTATGTGAATAATTTTAGCTTGAGTGAAACCATCCACTACTTTGGATTTGTTCCTGAAGACTTGGGAAAACCCAAAACGCATCGAGCACGCTTAATTGAAATCCACCAAATGACGTTAATTTGAATAAAGACGACGGGGCTCGGCTTAATAAAACTTGGTACTTGATTTACTTGACGGCTACATCAAAACTAAATGCCGAAAAACACAATAATTTTAATAATTATTATACTGAAATATCGGTTCTAAGATGTTTGAAGCGCGCAACGCGATAGCACTTTTACATACATAAACACTACTTCACCACAATCTACACATCTGCCCTGTTGATAGACACTGTTAGGCTGTTAGAAATGTTGGCTAAAGAAGGAGGAAGCGCAACATGACATAAAACCTCAAAAATAAATCACGATAATACTTTTGGCTGTTAAAATCTGAAATCATATCCAACATTAGGTTAGTTAGTTTAACGGTCCCAGGCGTCCTCAATGATTATACAAGCTTTCAGTTTATTATGATGTATTTATTAGTGGGAATTCAAATATTGTCAGATTTTCGAAATCCGAGAATGTTGTTTCTTTCTTTTCTTATTTTTAAGGGGAAAAGGAGAAATTTTCTAACGAAACAGGAAAAATGAGAGTTAACTTCGTGCTTGCGTTAAATACATACATATTATACACGTACAATGTCGTACAATGTTGCTGCAGCTCAAATTATCAGTTTTCACTCAGGTGAGTACTGAGATTAAACAAATATCTCTCTTCAAACATAGATACACTATGATTATTTTTATAACTATATTCGTGCTGACGACTCATTTTGAAGAAAAAACAGCTATATCGATCCTAATACGCGAAAGTCTTACTTTCGGCTAACTAAATAACTAAAACTATAATAATACAAGATGTTTAATTTATATTACTTACTGTAAAAAGGGATCTAAATCGCCACCCCTCGTATTTTATTTCTTTACCGAAGCCGACCGAAAGAACACCTTGGTTGCAAGTCATTTTATGCAATGGGCTGTCATATTTTGCTTCATTAGGCGGTGGTTTCTTGGATTGAATCCAAGAAGCTAGTGACAAGCGGGTATAGACTTCTATTAATGTATAAGAATCGACGAGACAAACATATTTGAAACACATATCTGCAAAGGGGAATGAAATTACAACGTTATCGTAAGTTATTACAACCATCCATGAGAAATCCATATTTTGGAATTCTTAACAAGCGAGTATTTACATACTGATCATTTTCTGACAAAAGAATAACAAACACAGATATCGACATGCTTGCATACCTATCACAGAAGAGTCACCATTTTATGAATTTATTTTTTTGTATGCATCGTATTATGAGTATAAATACTATACTTCAACTATATCGCCCCCCCTATCCTACTCCTTCCCTATTCCCATTTGAACGATTTGTTATGTAATTTTTCTTAATATATCTTTCCAAATCACTTAATTCACTTATATATTGTAATATATATGTAAAACCTAAAAAGAGTGTACTATGCAATTGTTCAATCTATATTACAATACGGTATTATAGGATGGGGAGGAACATATGATGTTATTTTAAATCCTCTCAAAATAGTTCAAAGATTAATAATTAAGATTATATTGAAAAAACCACCTACATTTTCTACCGAAAAGATCTTTTCAATATTCAAAGTAACTACAATAGACAATTTATATAAAAAATATTCAATACTAGAAACTTTCAAAGAAATACAGCTAAAAAAATTACATTTCAATATCTCAGCAAGATATCAAAACAATATTAAAATCCGAAAATTTAATACCAAGCACATCCAAAATCTCATCTGTATCATGGTATAAATTATTTCAACAAACTCCCATTAAAAGTAAAAATTATTGAAAATAAAAGTAAATTCCAAACTAAACTAAAAAATTACCTGAAACAACTGTAAGAGTTACATTACTTTTTCACTTCATTTAAATCTGTTAATCGACACATCTCAAGTTTCTCTTACTATACCTATTGTTAATAGTTGCAATATTATTATTTACCTACTCAAGTATTGAGTATGAATTCACTCACCAAACATAAGAGCCTTGTCTCTTTATGGTGAGGAAAGGCTTTTATTACATTAATATTACAAATCTGTTTAATATGTAAAAAAAAATGTATAATTATTGTAAAAACAAACAAATATTAAATTAAAAAAAAATTAAAAAAAATAACCGAGTGGAAACCTTTAAAAATTACAATTGATGTAACTTAGATATTTTAATGCTTTTTTTAATGAAGTCAATAGATTTAAGTCTTAGATTTAAGTCATAGTTATTATAAATCTTATTTATAGCAATTTTATTATATATTTATTTGTACAGTGCCCTTTAGGTGATTTTTCACGAGAACGGCGCTATATAATAAGCCAAATATTATTATTATTATTATTGACTGTTGATCTCCCAAATAAATTAAAAAAGCGATGATCTCCCAAATAAATTAATACTGACAACGTTAAATTAAACAAATCTATCAGAATATTTATGAGATACGTGCATGCATGTATATGCATACGTGTATAATCGAGCAATTTTGCCAAAATTTGTACATTTTTACTTTTACGTTATACTACTATCGAAGTTTTCACCAATACCAGATTACTAGTATTGGCCATCTTCAATGCATCACTTAAAAAAATGTATAATAGCATTAGAATATTACTAGCTGACCCGGCGAACTTCGTACCGCCTCAGAATCAATAACTGTAAATTCTATTATAATAATATTCTATATTCTTCATAATAAATTCTATATTATTCCTATATAAAAGTAAGTTAATAAATAAATAAATATAGTCACGGAATGGATGTAACGGATTCCACACCAGAAATGTTAAACGTTTTTTTTAGATGTTGGTCCAAAAACTGAATATTTTCCAAAAATATAATTATATACCTAAGCTATTTAAGACACCCCAAAATATAATCTTACAGTTCTACGACAATTCAACAAAGTGATATTTCAACACCTCTTTGAAAAGTCGCTGAGTGCTGATTAAAAAAAATAAGTGACAAAATAATCTACGAGAAAGACCATGTATCCAAACAACAAAAGTATTTTGGAATATGTGTATTTTACCTATCTAACTACTAACTAGCAACCTATGTTAAAAGCACATCACGAAAGTTTTTCTGACAATCACGCAGAAATCTAAGACAAACATATATTATTTTAGAATAACGGATGGCGCAGAATTACATATTTTAGATTACATATCAGATCGCATAGCAGAAGGGTGTGTAGTGCGGCAGTAGTTGGCAATGGTATAGTCACCTGTCTATGTAGCCCGATATCCGATTGACAAGGTCGAAGGGCGTCGTGAAGCCGCCAAAGTGAATGGCTCCCAACACTGCACACACGGCCCATAGCGAGTGCAGGTGAGCCGGGTACACGCCGTTGTGGACGCTGTTCTGCAAACAGGAACAAGAGGATCATTAGAGAATGTCAGATAACTTAGCATAGAACACATTAGGAACATAAGATAAGAGAACAACGCTCGAAAACACATTAGGAACAATATTACTAGATATAATGTAATAGTACCTCGACTGTTTAAGAGAAATCGCAGTTCGGACAACAGCGTTCCAAGGATTGGATGGATTTTACAAAAAACTAACTAATTATCACTTCATTTCTCCGCAGAGGTAGGCAGAAAATTAGGAAACATCGGAGAACGTAAGAGAACTAGTTTGTGAGAAACCTCAGTTGGGACAACAGCGTTACAAGTATTGGACGTTCAAATCGCGCTCTTGCTATGAGATTTTACAAAAAAAAACTTTTTTTTTTTTTTTTTTAGAAATTTAAATTTGATATGTTAATTAATAAAAAAAAAAAACTAATAATCACCCCCTTTCTCCACAGAAGTAGGCAGAAACTTAGGGAACATCGGAGAACATAAGAGAACAACAGTCGAGAACATTAGGAACACTATTACTAGATAGAATATAGTTGCTCGACTATTTGTGAGAATCCGCGTTCGGACAACAGCGCTACAAGAGGTTTTGGGTATTCAAAACGAGCTCTTGTTATGAAATTTTACAAAAACCAACTAACTAATCATCACTCCATTTCCCCGCAGAGGTAGGCAGACACTTGGGGAACATCGGAGAACATAAGAGAATACATTAGGAACAATATTACTAGATAGAATATAGTATCTCGACTAGGGTTGCCAGATGGCCGGGAATTCCGGGAAAGTCCCGAAATTTTGGGTGTGGTCCGGAGTCCAGTAATTACACACTGTCCCGAAATTCATGAATACTAGTTTTTTTTCCAAAAAATTATGGCACCACGGGGCGATCAGTGGCGGCCAGCTCTAAGGTGCGGAGGAGCGCCGCACTCCCAAAATATATCTATTAATTTAAATCTAATCTAATTAATTAATTTAAATCTAAAAATTTCCGAGCGCCAAAAAACATATTTATTTCCGACACGCCTCATCACAGTTCACAATATACACTCGGTTATAATGCATGCGTAAATAGGTGCCTACTGGACTGCCCGCGTAACAAAGCAGATCGTTGTGTGCCTATATTCAGAGTGGTGGTTCATTTTGCAAAGCGATCACAGGAGTTCTTCTATAATTCTATAATGAGCCAAAATCGTAGGTAGGTTGAATGCTTTGCAAATTTTACGAAATCGCAGGTGACGATCCAAAAATTTCCACCACATCAAAAGGAATGGTTCGTTATGTAGCATGTTAAACGGGGACACGTTTGTGTCATATTATTATCCATATCGGGTCTTTATTTTAATATCTACTCTTTTTCATGCTATGTTTCACTCAGCATCGACCAACGACAGCATAACAACAAACATTGCGGACATTATTTGTTATGAGTTATGACAGTATATATTTCATTGGAGTTACGGAGCGTAAGGAAGACTTCCGGATGTGTGATAAACTGAACATTTTTTTAACTCGATTTTCGAGCCAATAAGTATCTAAATACAATTTTCTGGATAGGAGTCAACTGTTATTGAATTTGAATTTACAATCGCGGCGACTTTACAAATGGTGATGGATCAATATTTATTTTACTAGAACTCTTTTAAAATAATGGAATATGGAATGCTTTTTCAGTGAGTTGTTCCTCACAATCCTTATGATATCTGTTTAGATTGAACGATGTTGTTAAACTTTAAAAGAATTTAATCTATCTTAATAAATATAATTAATTTAGACTCAATGTGTTGCATGCACCCAGAGATAATGGAGGATCGACCTAATTTACAAATAGGTAGGATTTTTTTCATAATTGAATTTATTTTAATTAGAGTAGGTAGGTCCAAGATTTATGGGATATCTCTATGGTATGTGTGGGATTGCACTCACCTTCCCACATCTTGAAATAAAGACCATTATTATTATTATTTTAGCGCACCACCTATTTTTATGAACACCAGCCGCCACTGGGGGCGATGCAACAAGAAAATATTGCCGCGGTCTGTAGGTATGTGTCGTCGGTCGTGTCACACACACAACTCACAGAGCCTGTGTGAGAGTGAGTGCGTGAGGTGCGAGGGGAGGTGATTTTAAATACTGGATTGGGAAAAAAATGAGTTTACTGCAATTTGTAAAACATGTAACTCAGATATCGCAATTCAGTATGAAGATCGCCGCGCATTGACAGTAAGTCATCTCTATTAGGTATATTTATTATGTTTTAAATTTGATTTTTTATTGGTGTCGTCGATTTTTTAACGTGGGTGAAATGTAAAAGTAGATATTTAAGTCTGCTTATTGCTTTTGTACACATTATCGCAATAATTGTATTGTTATTTGTATTGTACTGCATTGTTGTAGGTTCACGCCAAAAGTGCCAAGCATAAAAATATGGTGTCAGCCAAAAAATACTTCAAGGTGCATGGACACTTTTTTCATAAAGAAAGATACTAAGGAAGAAATTTCGATCGTAAATGCAGAAGTAGCATTATTTCATCATAATGTAAAACATGGTTGGAGTTACATTAGTTTAGACTGCTTGGGAAAAATAATTAAACAAAATAATTCTAGATTAACTGCAAAAATCACATGTGGACATAGACATATGAATAATATTCATATGTCTATGCATGTGGACGTACAAAGGCTTCGGCAATCACACGCAGTGTTTTAGGACCCTATTCGCAGGAAAAGTTGACATCTGATTTTAAAAAATCTCATCATTTTTCAGTAGTAGTAGAAATGTTTAGGAAAAGATAAGCCCGTATCTGGCAACCCTAATCTCGACTGTTTGTGAGAAACCGCAGTTCGGGCAACAGCGTTACAAATTTAGTTTTGGATGTTCAAATCACGCTCTTGCAATGAGTTTTACAAAAACAAACTAACTATTCATCACTCCACATCTCCGTAGAGGTAGGCAGAAACTTAGGGAATGTCGGAGAACATAAGAGAACAACCCTCGAGAACACATTAGGAACACTATTATTAGACAAAAAAATGGTACCACGCTTAAGGGATTTCACAAAAACAACCAAACTAATCATTACACCATTTCCCCGCAGAGGTAACTCTGTCTTGGCACACATTACTTCATTCAACGTCTCATACTACACCATACTCGTCGGTTGCATAACGCTCCTTGATATGACTCGACCCCGATTTGATTGCATTGATCGTGGAATGATTTCTTCGACTTATTATTCCATTAACTTTCACGTGTGTAATCTGCTGAAACTCCTCCGTTAATTTGTCACCTCAGAGTTCTTATTAATTTCTAAAGCATTCAGTCTACTTTCGTCCTTCCTCTGTCAATTCCATGTATTTTTGGCAAGCGCACCGGTTGGAAACAGAATTCCCTTACAGATGGCTAGCTTTTGACAACTTACAAAATATGTTATTGCTACAGCTTTAAATCGTTTAAAGATCATTAAAGCAAGAAGACGAGTTCGTATTAGCGAAAAGAAATAATATTTAATAATTTTCAATCAACAATAAACGATGAGCACACTATCGTAGAGAAGGAATGTGAACTTGCACCCGGACTAATAATACTGTATCAACTGTGGCCCACATTATTAACCTACGTCAATTGGCCGCTTATTAATAAATTATCAGCGATCGCGATTATTTTAGTTAATTGAATTGTTTAAAGCAATGTGTGTTTCGTTTACGACGCTGAAGAGCGAGCTCACTTTATTAACAACTCAGGAAAACGAAAATATTTTACTATATCGTGAAGATTGATCTCAACGTCAAGTGACGTAGCAACTTATACATAACTCAAATGCATTACGTATTTATTTGTAAGAGACAAACAGCTCATACATTCAATGTAGAGATAAATATATACATTAAGTTAAAAGACAAGACAAAAAAGTCTTCATGTTAAAGTTGTTTCGAGATGTAGTTTTATTATATTTTAACATTAATTTTAGATGAGGAGAGGAAAAGGAACACAGGATAAGGATAGAAGATGCACCCAATACATTCCAAACTCTTGCATTAATACGGAATTTAGTTTAATTCGTTCGTTTAGTCCCAACATACTCAACCTGCGGCCCGGCAAGCGTTTATGTGCGGCCCTAAGCACATTATTATCAGGAACTTGATTTAAAAAAATTATCTTTCTAAATTTGGTATATCTTGAGATTCGTTTCGACTTTGACGCACAGATAGTGATACCCGAAAAGGATTGTCAATCTGGTATAAGAGTGAGATACGTTTTTTAGATTTTCACGGCTAAAAGTATTTTCGTTATTTGTTTTTGGGGGTGTTATGCTGTGTTGCGCTACCTCCTTCTTTAGCCAACGTTTCAGTTTTCGACAGCGTTGCAGTGTCCATCATTAGGGCAGATGTGTAAGAGTGTTGCTATTGCAAACGCTAGATTTATTCCCAAAAAAATAATATTTGACACACAAGTACGCGCGCAAATAATTTATGAATAAAAAAGTGCCACTTCTAAAAACCACCACATCAATTATAATACATAAAAACTGGTTAATGTAACTGGTTAGTCAGGGATATATTTCCAAATTTTAACAGCATTTCTTGCTGTCGTATAAAGTATTGTTCTGTTATAAATTAAATACGCATAATGGCGGGAGCGTCTTCAAAATGCACTCAAGCTTCAAGACAAATGGGAAGAAGAATATGTCTTTGTAAGAGGAGGGGGGGGAGGGGGGGGGGGGTTGATGATTTTTTTCGTCATACCAGGATAGGGTTGCGGCCCGCGTAACTTTACGAATACATGTATGTGGCCCGAGGAGAAAAAAGGTTGTGAGTATTGTTGGTTTAGTCGTTTAGGTGTACAGTAGTATTGGTTAACAATACCGGCGACACCAGGAAAAACAATCCCACCCAGTAAAAACTGCGGACAGCACATCTCTTTTCAATATCTTTGGTTTGGACAAAGACACCATAAATAATAGGCATTAAAAGCATTCAATATATCAACAACAATGAGGAATTCAAAAATAAATTCAGGTACAAAATTTAAAAAATGAATTAAAGAACAAAAAGCCATACCGACCGTTCGCCTCGCCCGATCATCGTTCGCATCACACTTTTCGTAACGCATTCACCAGCTCACTCCCCAAGTTAAGCGTGCGTAAAGAAGTTTTACTTCAAAAATTATAACATTAAAACGGTGACCAGACAACTCAGAAGCACCCAGAAAGGTCATTAAGAGTGATGATAAAAAAATATAAAAAAATGGTTAAATAGGTTGAGTTATGTTAGGGTTACCGGATATTTTAAAATTATTTTTTATAGCTTTTAACGACCTTTCTGAAGTGTTTCTGAGTTGGTTTCATTCTGAATTGGCATGGAACCCATTAAAACATATACACGTAACGACGTAACACACAATACCATTATAAAACACACTTCATTATACACAATCGTAACTCGTAATATATACCGATTTTAATTTTCATTACTGACTTAATATATTTTATTAACATTTATTACTACATCTTATTGAATTTTGTATTATAAAATGGGGGCCTTATCACGGATGAGCCACCAAGTGAAGCCAACGTTACCAAATTATGTTATAAATGTAAATTATTGTACCAAAAAATAAAAATAAAATAAACAGATATGTGTCGCTTAGGAAAACGAGAGAGGTACCAACAGATGGCATTTATTTCCAAACATTAATTTTCTCCTTCTCCTTACCCTTTCCGTCATTACACCCTTCAGCCTTACAACACACCCCTAGATGTGCCACAGTACCTACCACTGGTTCAGCACGGAATTGTGGCTAGTTAAATATGATCGAGATAAAGCCTTCAACTACCTCGGGATCTCTTCTACTTATAATATTTTGATACATGCATATATTCAAATTTCATATTTTTATTGATCTGTTGAAGGTGTCGTAAGGTGTGGAAACTGCTAAGTCACTTTTTAACATCAATTTAATCACAAGGGAAATAATGCTGCAAATGTTGCAAAAAGATATGAACTATCCCTCCCTGCAATTATTCCAAGAAGCTGAATTGTTAGAGATAAGAAAAATTTATTGTATACAATGTTTAAAATATATATTTTCTCGAAATATTATTTTTACAAAAAATGAAAACCGATTTAGTAATAGGTTAAATAATGTATTTGAAGTTCCACCGTGTAAAACTAGGCTTGCGCAAAGACATGCGTATTTTATTGCACCAAAAATGTATAATGCTCTCTATAAGACTACAGAAATTGAATGTAAAAATATATTCCCCTTCAGCAAATGTAAAAATGTAATAAAGTCTTGGATGGATACCATTGATACAAAAATTTACCTGCTATAACATCTGACCTGATGTAACTTAACAAATTTTAATCTTTATTAACATCTTGTTTGAATCGTAATTGTTTATATATAAAAAATGCCTTTAAGTATTGTAAAATTATACCAATGTATGTACCAAAAAAATTATTAATAAAAAAAACAATAAAAAAATAAAGTTTCTCGTTGAGCAGCGCCCGAGACGGAGACACGGCGACCTTCAGATTAAACCATTTCGGTGCATGAACCGAGAACCTAACTAATGTTTTCTACCTTACACGGCAAAAGAAAGCGTAGGAGCTCCAAGAATAATGTATTAGACATTAGAGCAACATTAAATATTAATATCTATTCCTTTACCTGGCTCTCTAAGCACCATCGATCGATAAGGATTGTATCGATAACTTTCGGTAACTTCTTAGGATAGAAGATGCACCCAATACATTCCAAACTCTTGCATTAATACGGAATTTAGTTTAATTCGTTCGTTTAGTCGTTAAGGTGTACAGTAGTATTGGTTAACAATATCGGCGACACCAGGAAAAACAATCCCACCCAGTAAAAACTGCGGAGAGCACATCTCTTTTCAATATCTTTGGTTTGGACAAAGACACCATAAATAATAGGCATTAAAAGCATTCAATCGTTCCTTAGGACAACTGCAGATCGCTAACGTACGTTAGACCGTGCTAGGGATCCGGTGGTATATGATATATCCATTTCTAAATTTATACGCACATATTTGTAAATTACAAAATCGTCTATAAAATTAAGATTGAAAAAATGAACATCGCCGTATATGCTATAATTTTTAACCAATTGTTCGCAAGTTCTTATTGACAATAATATTGGTTCATAGCATGTTTTGCTGTTGTTGTTTTGGAATTCGTTAACAAGCAACCTTCACAAAACATACAAGAGTTCTTACTTTAAAAGAACAGTTCGTATGTTTTATGATAGCCTCAAAACACTCAATCTGAGTTCAATAAAAACAGATTGAAGTTTTCACACTAATCAACATTTTATTTGGAAATTCACAATAAATGTTTGTTAAGGCGCACAACATGTCAAATGTCTCGAAGATTGTAAAAAAAGGCCATTTGCATTATTGCATAATATATATATTCAAATGCCGATTTCCCAAGACAGCCTTCGGTTCCGTAGTTTATTTAAAAACTTACTTAAATTTTGGAGTCAACCTTTCGCCTTGATTACCCGTTGGCCGCCATTGAACATAAACCCTGAAAATGGTCAACAACACAAGCGCGTTTACCTATATAATATAAAAATCAATGTATGCTTCCTTGCTTATATGAATGTATGTGTATGGTTTATGTATTTAAATATTAAGCATAGGAAATGTTTGAAACTTTCAAAATTTTCATCCAAACTTTCCACCCTCGCAAAGGTTTCTGGATTATTACAACCACATGACAATACATCTGAAAAGTTTTTTTAGTCATTTTAATTATTAAAAAAAATCTTAAGAAACTGTCAAAAATGTCACAATTTGTGAACGACATTTTGCAAACCCTCGATTGTTCAATGAAAATTCAGTTGTCGAATTAACTCTTTAAATTAACGAATTTTCTTGAAATACTCACCTATAATACTAACCAAAATCGAATACTTTTTAATCGATTCAAGAATTATAAGAATTTTTAAATAGGTACTTATGTTAGTTCTATTGATTGTTCTGATATAAAAAAATGTGTGTAATCTATGAAAAATGATTTTTTTAATAAAAATATTGCAATAGGTGGTTCGCCAGCTATTTGAAAACTGAATGTACCTGGACTGAATACATGGAACGCGAAAGAGGGAAGGCGGGTAAGGTGCAGGGGGAACGCGTGAGGGGAAAGGGGACTTGGGAGGGGAAGGGGGAATGGGAACGGGAAGAATGGGAAAGGACACGCAGCGAGAAATAATTTCTTAAGTGGCAGTGCAACGCATGCCGGGAACTAGCTAGTGGTAAATATTTCCTTTTCGCGGCTTTTCTGGCGCACAACGTACATGGTATTGGCTTGAGCTAGGGACTTCTGTCAAAAATTAAGAATTACAAATGAATAAAGGATTACCCTTTCTTTAATGGCCATAACCTAACAGAAATGCTTAAAACTGCCTTTCAAATAATAAAATAATTAAGATAAGAATACAATTGTAATAGAAGGCAGATAAGTATCTATTGTTGGTCGTTTAGAAAATGTGCGTTTTCAGTTATCACTGCTTATCAGAAATACCATTTCATAAATACCATTTCACATAAATTAATGCAGGCATTAAGTATGCGATAAGCAGACTTAATATATTCGTAATACGGATTTATCAAGACTTACCCCAATTATTATCTAAGACACTATATAAAGAGGTAAGATTTGTTTGCTTGTTTGTTTGCATTGAATAGGCTCCGAAACTACTGATACCGATTTGAAAATTCTTTCACTGGTGGGAAGCTACACTATCCCCGGGTGACATAGGCTATATTATATTTTCAAAAAAATTAGGGATCCTTACTAAAACTCTCATAATGTAACCCAAGGTGTAAAAAAAATTACCTAAAATATTCTTTGCATTGCGTGCGCTGCGAAAACTATTGATGATAGAATAAAATAATGTACTACGACTCTGCAGAACACATCATTATTTACAAAAAGTGTCGTGACAGCATATGTCTAACTATTATAGTTATGCCAAAATATGTTCTTTTATTTAAAATGCCGCCGCTAGAAAAGGATCTTTATTTGTATCTTGGTATAAATCCTTATCAAAATAAATTACTTCATATTCAAGACTGCTTCAATACCTTTATATAACTTTTTGAATTATTCAATTCGGACATCCCATTCGAAAGATATCACGAGTTTAAAAATGTAAGTATTAGAAAAAATTGCGTGGTCGCCGGTCAGCCCGCTCGGCTAGCTAGGCAACATCTTATGCGATCTAGGCGTCACTGGGAAACGGGCCGTACGGGAGGGGAGTCAATGTCAAAAAGATGGAAGGGGAACGCAGGAGGGAAAAGGAACGCATGAGAATATCCATTCATTTATTTATATATTAACGCAAAAAATTTAGGGATAAAAACGTATTTATTTTAATGGCATAGCAACGCATGCCGGGAACCAGCTAGTATAATAATAATTTGGGGAAAGGTCTTAATCCTCCCAAAACTGAATAGACACCTAAATGATAATTTATACAGAAGAGGTAGTTAAAGAATATTATTATGCAGTTTATTAAAACCATGATAAGTAAAAAAATATTTATATTAAATTGACGGTCCCGAAGAACAATGTCAGATGTGAGATTTTGTAATTTTGCGGTAGAGCTGTTTAAAGTTTCGTTTCGGCATTTTTACTGTTTTTGAGATCAATAGACTTTTAAATCAAGAAAATAAGCCAACAGAACTATTTTCAATTTTTAGCAAATCCGACATTGTTTTTCGGGATCGTCAAAAAGATACCCCACATCAAACTGATAACATTGTTTGTCATAATAAAGATGACGTTGCTTTTGCATCACCTTTACTTAGGTATCCAAAAATAAGTCCGTAAACCAAAATGTTTGTGTTTTTTCTCCCTTTATGTTTAAATATAGCCTGTATTTGAAGTGTATTAATGCTGACGTTGAGACACCAAATAAGAAGAGATCTCTAGCAAAATGTTCATTCTAACCGACTTGTACTTGCCACTGAGTACTGATCAATATTATAGCATAGCGATAAGAAACCCCTGGACAAATAGGTTCGCTGTGATGTGAATTCCAATGACTAAAAAAAACCCTAATAACTTGAACAGGGCCGATCAAAACATTTAAAATATAGTAGTCGAAGTGTTCGCGACATCCGGGAGTGGCTTATTTTAATTTTAATATGAGTACCGCGCAAGAGTCAATTGCTCCAAACCATCTTCAGCCAGTGAGACTATGGCATCCCTAATCGGGGTATGTTGTGAGACTAAAAGAAGAGGAGATGGCAAGGAGATGGGAAGAGGAAGGTGGTAAGTGATTGGCTATTCAGATCTGATTCATTTCAAGTATATTTCGATTCCGAATGTTGGTGTTTTACGAGGGCGACAAGAAACTATCTGCCTATCATTATGAAACGTGCCGCAAATAAACTATATATTATTTTTAATTAATAAATTTTGATTTTACTTGCGTATGAAGCCTTTGATATGAAATCGCGACCTTTCGAATTCGTAGCCAAGGGTTGTAACCACTCCACCACGGAGGCCGTCCACTATTTCACTAACTTAACTAAAACTGGACTGTGGGTTATTTAAAATGATCATTTTAAGTACCGTAATATTCAAATAAGCACCATTGTTTATCCAAACTATGAATAATATTCGTATTTTATCAGTAAATGTAAATAATATGTAAGTGAATCAAGGACTATGTTTTTAGGTTCAATATGTTTCCTGTGTTTACCCCAAAAAATTGGTATAACACACGGAAGTTGATGAATAAACAATAAGGTATTGTTTGTTGTTAACCGCTCCGACCTATTGCGAATATGCACGTTTTTCGTCTTAAACGAAATGTCAAATTTACAAAAACTTGTGTTATTTCCGCTTCACAATTAAAGCTCTATAAATGAAACATTTCTGTACGTAGCCGAATACTAAAAACTGTTTTTGAAAGGTTACAAAATGAGCTTTCAAATTGTTATATTACAAATAAATATTGACATTTGTAAATATTAAAATTTTGAATGCAAACATAAAAAAAAATGTAAAAGTGACTCACGTGATGTTTTTATGTGAAAACGGTACTAAAATCACGGATTATGTAAAAAAAACAATATTTATTCTATCGTATAAATGTATAATAAACAATATGGTCACCTCACTTTTTTATCATTTCATACAAGAATATTTAATTACAAAAAATAACAATGTCCAGCGGCGCGTAGGCGATTTGGCGGGTAAAATCTGTTCTACCATGTATATGACAGAATAGGTCTTTTTATGTATTTTTTTATTTATTATTTTTTTATTTAGGAAACAAACAGTCATACAAAATAATAATATAACAAAGAACATTCATGTGTACAACACATGAACAATTAAGTTCCATTAAGTTAAAATTTTGATATAGTATTTTTACCTATTCAACTTATGTGACAAAAAAATAAACATAATAAGGAAAAACATAAAACGTAATAAAGAAAAAAAGTAAAGTTATTAACAAACATAGTTATACTATTTGCTACGGAAAATAATAATATTATAAATTTTCACAAAAAAGAAGAAAAAAAAAGTATTTCAAGTTATTAATATATTAAGCTGCATTTTATATGATTTCAAGTCATGGTTGAAAATGTCTACATCTCGTAAGGTCGTAAGGCATTGTAAGTTTCACAGATACGTATTATTACAGAGTTTTGCGCGTATTTTGATTTACTGTGTGGTATTCTAAATAAGTCGTTTGATCTGGTATTTTGTTTGGGGCAACGAAATGCAATATTTTCTAAAAGATATGATGAATCAACAAGGCAGGTCATGATTTTGTATAAGAATAATGCATCAAAGATTTTTCTGCGTTTATATAAGGCGATAGGGTCAAATTGATGATCACTAAAGCGATACGATATTTTATAAATTGTTTCTGGATATTTTCAATGCGATGAATATATGTTTGATATTGAGAATTCCAAATTACTGAGGCGAACTCGAGTTGTGACCGTACATATGACATATATAACAGAATTAGGGTGTGTGCTATAGTAAAAGGTTTTGTAATGCGAATAATGAAACCCAATTTTTCCAGAATATTTTCAATATGATCCCTAAATAACATTTTAGAGTCTAGTATTACTCCAAGATCTCTTATTGTTTCTACTCGTTGTAGAGGGACATGGTTAGTTTGTAAATATAATTAATTGAATTTTTTTTCCGTGTAAAAGTAATAATATTACATTTGTCTATATTTAGATATAATTGATTGTTTTCGCAATATTCCTCAATTCTGCTAACGTCTTCTTGCAATTGGTTGCAGTCATCTATGGAGCTAATACATTTATATAATTTCATGTCATTGGCGTAAAATAGGAAACAAGAATGATTTATGACACGGTTCATATCGTTTATATATAAAATAAACAAGAGAGGCCCTAGATGGGAGCCTTGCGGTACCCCTGAGGGAATAGTTATAATTTATGTAGTATTTATATGGACAACTTGAACAGGGATGTGAAGCTTGATTTATTATGGACCTTATACTTTTTTTAGGGATTTCACTAGAATAATAACGGAGTTATAACGATTTCTGTGGAAACAAACGCGTTGACGTGAAAACACGCTTATTGTACTTCTGTAGTTATATTATCGTGTATATCCGCTTACGTATCGAAGTGGTTAAGTAGTACAGAATGACCTAAGAATCTAAGTACCAGGTACTAGTGTACTTACTGACATTACCATTATTATTAAAGTCCTTCAAACTCAATTCAATCCATTTGCTTTGCCCATCGTATTAGCTAACATTCGTAATGTGTGGCAAGCAAGCAATTCGGCACACTTATTAGGAAGCCAGTGTTATGGTGAGTATACATAGATAAAACTGAATAGACCGGGCATGCTCAACCAAACGCCCAACTGAAGATTTTTTGGGGCCCAAAATAGAGTTTTCAGCTTTCTAATGTTTTGTATTTCGGAATTAATACTTAAAAAGAATCGTTTTCGTATACTAATTCGTAAATTAATATATTATATTTTGTGAAATTAAAACTTTTTTGTTATTATACATCGGACTCTCGATGGAGATTATGTTATTGCTTGAAAAATGTCGGGTGCATGATCGCATTAGGAATTTATTTTCGCAATCAATTCAAACTGGTAGGTATATTTTTCCGCACATTACTCGAAAGATCGAATGCATCTAACTTAATTTTAATAAGTGGAGGGTGAGTGCAAAGGACACACATAGGCGAGTGAATAGTGGAGAGCAAGAGAGCAAATGCTACCCCCCCCTCCCGAAATCACAATAATTAATTGTAAGGTAGAACAAGTTCTTTTTTTTTTTTAATTTATATGTTTGGACTACCACAGTCTGGCCAGTGATATTGATTATTATCTGTACCTACTCTAGAAAGACTCGACTTTTAAAATTTTTTGATCATATTCAGTACCTCTTTGCTGAGAGAATACGATAGAGCAATGGATAATAGTAATGGACTTATGCCTGTAGTGGTAGCTCTACCAGGGATCATATTTCAGAACTAATGAGCGTTTTACAAGATGATTGTTTGAGGACTGTTTTTGAAGATCCATAGTTATGAAATTTTATCATAAAATAACGTTGCATAGATCTTTCAGAATACTTAACACATTTTTTGTAAATTTCTTTAATACCAGTACATATTTTATTTTATTTTAAAGCTTCTGAAAAAAAAATCCTCTTTAAGGCGATCCACTAGTACAGGCAAAAATCGAAATCGGAATTCACGCCCTTTTATGGGAGGAGTTTAAAAATACTTGAGAAAAAGCTTTTGGAAAGGTTGGAAAAGATATTTGAGAATTTTTTTTTACATGTTGATTTCGTAAAAGGCATGTAAAAAACATTAATTCCTTTTTTATGCATTGTTTATTGTAATAAAACGGAATTGTGAAATTGATTTCACGAAAACAAGCAGCGCGGACCCTAACACGTTGTTTCTCCGCTCCGTCCGGAGGAGTAATGACGGAAGAATGGGGCGGCTGCCAGTCGTTCTTCGGTGGACGGTATAAGGTTCACTTTGATATAACAAATTCGTCGACTGCCGTATTGTCGCCGTGATGTCAAAAATACCAACGCGAAAATGCATATTATATTTTATTTTGTGAGGTTCGGGCGTAAATTTTAATTTTTTTTGCGATAATTATATAAGAAACTGAATTTGCCACATTATGCAATAAGACCATATCCGAAAAAGTGTTTATAAGTAGGAGAGTTTGCACTTAAAAATGTTTTTTATAGACCTAATACTTTTTTTTTTTAAGCTTATTAAAAAACTTATTAAAATAATTACCGATATTTTTAAGGGCCAAGGTATGTTCTACACGCAGATCGAAAGATTAAAAAAAACGAAAAATTACGTATTTTACTCATTTTTGGATTTATTGTTCTTCACCAAAATTCAAATTCAACAGAATTCCACCAAGACCCTGACAAACCTCATCCCATAAACCCGGGCACCCCTGCTAAGTCACCAAACCCCAAACGTAGCTAACCACTTGGGGTGACCTATGGCAGAGGTGTTGGTAATCCACTAAATGGTTTCGGGGCGGCGGTACCCATACTCACTCCCAAATTCGAAATATTGCCATTAGAGAATAAATGATTTTTCGGAACGGTACTAAATCATCAAAAAATGGCAACACCTTGAACATTACTATAAATCACACATCCGTCATTTAACTTTGCCGTCGCCGTCAACAAATCATCGAAAATAAACAAAAATTTAACAATACACGAGCAGTAATACACGTTCGCAATAAACACGTGTAAAACTATTTATGAGAGATGATTACTAAACCCAAAATACGCGCAACCTAAACAATCCGATAAAATATGAGTCTATTTATCGTCGATTATATTGTTAAGAGTTTTATTTTTACGGGTAATCGGTTAAAATGTTCCTCAGGGCCTCCTGTGCGTTGTTTAACAACAATTTCTGTTGGTTCCATTTGGGTACGAAAATAAAGCACGTCCTTTTTTTCATTCCGAATCTTTGTGAAAAGTGGGCGAAAAAAAGGCAGTGTAAAACGTCCACTAGGATAAATCGTGATATTGGATAATTGCGGCGACTACCCCAAGTACCTACTTAATAAGAATTAGAATTACGCGACTTGGCTCTGCTATTATGATATCCCTGGTCAGGAGTTTGAGAATGAAGGACGGCGTCGTGCGACGAATCTGTAAAGTCATCGACTCGTTGAACTTTGAAAGCAATCAAGTATAAAGTGTTGATATCTTGAAAACCGCCATTGGCATGCTTACCGAACTGAGCTGACGTAATAACCGTGATGCCGAATTCCACCAAAATATAACATCACTTGTTGCATCGCATACTTTTCTGATATAATCTGATTTCAGATATTCATGGTTGACTACGTTGTGTACCATATCATTAGCAATTAATTAATACGTTGTTTGCCATTGTTGTGTGAACTTTGGTACCTACAATTTAAGAAGGCGAAAATATTTTCCACAGTTGAAAAATACTTGACTGATCTCAACGCCACGGAAAGATTTTCGAGGGCCTAATTTTCGGGTTGGTCGTGAATTATCAGCTCATTGTAACCCGTTCATGAACCTATATTTGCTACTTACACCGTTTGGAGAAAGTACAAAGGATAGATATGTTTAATAAAAATTGATACAACCTGTAATTGACATCTGCTACAATACTTTAATTTAAAACTACCGCTACTTTCTACCCGAAGAACCATTTATGATTTTTTTTAAAACCTGACAACATTTGAAAATCTATTATCTAAAATCTACTACCATCACAGAAAGCGGAAAATGTTGCTTGTGTCGTTTTGGAGGACATAGCCAGCCGAGGAATCGAACACGCGACGCCCGGGTGGGACCCAAACGCGGTGCCAACACAGCCACCACCGGTCAATGATGTTCTTATACTTTTTAAATTATTGACTAACCTCATAGACTGCCCTCAAATGTTAAGTTTTATAAATATCCGAGTCCCTATTAAACCTAATTGACTCCACCATATTTGCCACTGTGACCTATCGATATTTTCAAAACCTCGTCCTGCATCGAAGCTAAATAATTAGCTGTTTTATGTTTATAAAATGGTAAGTAATTATTGTATTGTTGTAAATTGGATGTACGAACAGACACGTTCGTAAATAAATATGTTTATAAAGGTTAGACAAATAACTACTTCAATAAAATAACAAGTACCCGGTCACTGAAATGATCGATCGACCCGGCTCTAATTCATATTGAGACCACAGTAAGATTGTTTAGGGTCCAAAGATTTCGATTGCGATGGGTTGAATGGACAATATTGGACATGTCTGTAAAAAGAATGACAGATGACAGACACTGTAAGTTCCGTTTTTAGGCTTTCACGGCCAAAAGTATTTTTGTTCAGATACATCTGCCCTGATGATGGACACGATAACGCTGCCCGAAACGTTGGCTAAAGAAGGAGGTAGCGCAACACGGCATAACACCCCAAAAACAAATAACGAAAAAAAAACACTGAGTGTTTGGGTGCGCCAGCGTAGACGTAAGCGAACCGGAGGCAGATCGTTGAAGAAGTGGACACTGTTTGGAAAACGATTAGAGCAGGACGGATAGGACAGAAGCGTGAATGCGAATGGCTAGGAATCGCTGCCAATGATGAAGATTTATTTATTAACGAAGGGGATTAAAGCAAAGCCCACCCTAGAGTATAGATAGTAATGATAACGATGAAATTACTGACTCAAAAATTCAGTTTTATCTAACCCACTGCCAACAGTCAACAAACATTGTTAAAATCTAGAAAGTTTAGATAACACAGAGCATGATTAAATGAATACTCTATACTCTGTATCATTTAAAGTAGTTCAGGTTAAGTAGCATACAACAATTCATATTATAGCATATTCCAGATCGAATGAAGTGGTCCCTATTGTGTAGAAAATTGTATGGTAAACTCATTGACGTATGATATCGGTAAACTAGATCAAACAATGTTGCGCACGTTACATACAAGTACAGTACCAATGGGTTCTTAATAATAAGTCATTTCTTGTTATGCTAATGTGTAAACGTTTTGCCGACTACAAAACAGAACGTTGTAGTTACAATTTGATTACAAAAAATGACTACGAATTGAATTATTCCATTCAACGTATTGATCAACCATCATTATAAACGATGCGTTTATACAATGGAAAGCGTATAACTCGTTTCTGTTCACCAAGGTGAATGTATTTTAAATGTCAACGAGTAAAAACGCCTCTACGCACTTTTCCATCGCCAGGGGATCAGGGTCGCCGGGGTGTTGGGAATTACGCCGGGTGCCTGATGGGGGTCATACTTTTGAGTCATATTTTTTAAAATTATTATTAATTGTTGTTTTTACAAACTATTAAAGTGATTTAATTGAATTTTAATTGATTTATTGTAACTTAAAAAAATATAATATTAATTTAGTTAATAAGCTATTTTAATATAAAAAAATACGAGTTACAATTAGGTATACATATATTTTATAAAAGTATTATATTTAAGGTCATCAGTCACATATATCTTATCTGTAAAGATATTAGACATTAGTCCGAAAGAGAAAAAAGGGATAAAATATTTTTATTTATGAATTTTAATCATTTCTCATAGAGTTTGTACAAATAAATAAATTAATTAAATGCTAATAATTTACAATTTCATTAAAACAACGTGCAGTAAGCCAAAATCATCAAATTCGTACAAATTCCAGCGTAAAAAAATATTTTTTTATAGAATAGTGATGTCACGAGTCAAAAACGTACATCTAGCTAACAATTTACTTTGTAAGCTTGGCTTACTTTAACCAGTAATTCCTGGCATTATTTTGAGTAAAAAATGTAATTTCGGTCTCAGATGACTTTTTAATGTTTTTTCCAACTTAAATGATAAAAAATCTGTATGTATGGGACAGTTACTACTTGAAATAAAAATAATAACTTGGATCAATAATAACGACTTCGAAAAGGAGGAGGTTATCAGTTCGACGGTATTTTTTTAATGTTTGTTACCTCAGAACTTTCGATTGGGTGAACCGATATTGATGATTCTTTTTTTATTATGAAGCTGGTGCTTCCCGTGTGGTCCCATTTTAATTTGGTCTAGTTCTGACAATGGGATCCATGAGAAAACCATATATATCTTAAATTTTCAATAACCACCTCGTTAACTAACTCACGCTGTGTTTGTCACAAAATTGATTATGCGCAAAATATTAAATATCTCGGTTTAACTGTTGACAATAACTTAAAATGGGATCTCCAAATTAACCTAATTACAAAAAAAATACGGAAACTCTCTTACATCTTCAAAACAATTCGAAATATTATGTCATTATCTCAGCTAAAAAATATATATTATGCACTCTGTCAAAGTATTCTAATGTATGGTATTTCAGTATGGGGAGCAGCAGCAGAGACTCACCTCAAATCACTTAAAATTAATCATAAAACAATAATCAGAATTATGTTTAGAAAGCCTTATCAACATCCGACAGAACAGCTAATGATCAACAATAACCTATTAGACATAAATAAACTATACATAAAGAAGATCATCTACAAAAACTGCATAAAAATATCACCACACTTCATAACTCACTCGCAAAACACAAGAGCAAACACACACAATCAATTACAAGTACCACATATCAAATCAAATTTTGCAAAAAAACATGAATCTTACTTGGCACCATATATATTCAATAAGTTTGTAGCCCAAACAAAGACCTACGTCGCATCTAATAATTTGAATTGGGTTTTCAAAAGATTTTTAAACTGGTTGAATGTCAAAGAAAGAAGAGAGATAAGTAATATTCTTAATATCTAATATTATATATTTTCTTTTATTCTACTCTGTTTTTAAATTCTGATATCCTCTTATTTTATTATTATTATTTTTACTATAATATATATGTTTCTTTTTTTATATTTTTTTTACCACTTACTTGTTTTTATGTAATCAAAAATTGTTAGTTACCAGCCTCAGAACAGACTCTGTCTAGTGAGGAGGGTAAGGAAAAAAAACTGTTGTACATAACTAATTATAAATAAACGCCCGGGTTGCCGGCACTGAAATTGAAATTGAAAAAGTATGTGCGCGACAAATGGACGAATAACTCAATATTACGCCAACAGATTTCGGTGATTCTTTTTTTGAAGTAAAACTTCTTTACGCACGCTCGTCACTAAAAATAAAAAAAATAAACAAAAATTTTAACAAAACAAAAAACGACTTAAAAAAATGCACTAAAAAGTAAAAAAATAATTTCGTACGATTGTTATTTTTGGAGTCGGTGTCAGCCAAGATCTTCACATCTACCTATGTATGTAGTTACCTTGGCTGACACCGACTCCAAAAATAACAATCGTACGAAATTGTTTTTTTTATTTTTTAGTTCATTTTTTGAAGTAGTTTTTTGTTTTGTTAAAATTTTTTAAGAATCACCTCAAGGGCGTTGTTCACTAGTTTTCAGACACTATGTATAATAATAAATAGTAGGCAAACAGCAGGGTTATAATGTGTGTGATGATGGTGTTAAGAAAAAGAAGAGTAGGTATAGGTAGCATGAGAGGTACTCACCCTGAACCTGGCGACTCGCTTCTTCCAGGAGCGCACGCCTGACTCCCAGACGAGGTAGAGCACCTCGCGATCAAAGTTCACGTCCCATCCCTCGTGGGTGATGGCGAAGGAGAACGCTACGGCGGAGTGCGCTTCCGCCATCTTCCCCCTTCACTGCAACACACAACACCTATTACACACATCATAATAATAAAAAACTGTGAGGCGCTATTATTTTATTTTGATAAATGAGATAAAATAATCTTAAACAAGCAGTTATGTTAACCGCCTCACTAGACGATGTCTATTCTGAAACGGGTAATAATACAAACAATATACACACATGCATATAAACATATCTTATAAAATGCTAGGTTTCCTATTAAGTTTTCAAAGTGCTAAAACCCTAGAAATGTTGTTTTGTTCATTGGTCAGAAGTCCACTGGAGTATGCGTCAACCATATGGAATCCTCGATATAAGGTATACTCAGACTTAGTAGAAAGTAGGTATACAGAATAAATTTAGGAAACATTTACTCAAGAAATACAACAAAAATACAAATAATATGTTAACTTTACAAAAAATACCCACATTTTCAGATCTGTTGTTTCTATATAATGCGCTAAATAATAAAATAGATAGTCCTAAATTGATATCCGTCATTGGTTTAAATGTCCCAATGAGGCGTACCAGGCACACTTCCCTTTTTCATATTGAAGCTAACAACACTAAATCAGCAAGTAACTCACCAATTACTCGCGCAATCACAGTTTATAACAATTACGAAAAAATACTACATTTAGACATTTTCCACGATTCCTTGCAAACATATAAAACTAATTTATTAAATTTGTTGACATGATGTAAATTTGTACATATTATAAATTTTAAAACTATTTAGGTACACTTACTATACCTTAATCAGTCAATTACTATACCTTAATCAGTCAATTACAATTTAGTCAATTAAAAAAATGCACTAAAAAGTAAAAAAATAAAAATAAAAATAAAAAAAACAACACTTCCCTTTTTCATATTGAAGCTAACAACACTAAATCAGCAAGTAACTCACCAATTACTCGCGCAATCACAGTTTATAACAATTACGAAAAAATACTACATTTAGACATTTTCCACGATTCCTTGCAAACATATAAAACTAATTTATTAAATTTGTTGACATGATGTAAATTTGTACATATTATAAATTTTAAAACTATTTAGGTACACTTACTATACCTTAATCAGTCAATTACTATACCTTAATCAGTCAATTACAATTTAGTGAGCATATAATTCTTCTTTTAAAATGTCTCTTTATCTCCCACCCCTCCCTCTTCTTTATTTTTATTATTATTACTTGTTCATTCACTACTTAAGTTTTAAAACCCGTTATTACATACCTATGTCAGGCGTAACTAACAAATTACATTCTATGACTTACGTAATAGGTACATAACCATGTAAAAATTTAACATCTTATAACTTGTATTATAATGTACTGTGTATGTCATTAATAAACAAACATATGTACGTGTGTAAGTAAATACAAACATGCGTATAAACATAAACACACATACAAACTCACAAACATATCCACGCAATAATATTATTCATCATTAAATCGGTGTATCAATTCAATAAACAACATTAATATCAGAACATTTCGTAATCTTTGAAGAATTTTATAAAACTCGATGTCTACCTGACCAAAACACTAAATTAATAATGAGCAATAATATATTGACGCTGTTTTGAGCTAATCTCACACGAACGTTATACTTAAAAATATACATGAGAGTGTAGAGCTCTTGTGAAACTAGAATTAGTAAAGAATCAGGAGCTCTAGAACGGTGAAATCTTTACAATATCGGATCGATAGGCGCAACTTCCGATGATTTTATATCGATAGTCCCTAGCACGCTTTCACCGTTGACAGCCGAGCAGATATTGGAAGGAAATAAATAAGAAATCGATATACACTGGTAACACTAGAGGTGTTTTCTACGAATTCACATTCCGAAATTTCAAACTCCAAACAATTACATAAAAATATAATTAAATTGACAATGAAGAATTGAAATACTAACCTAAATATGCACTGGCAGTCCGTTTTGACACTAAATGGGAGTTAATTGGTTAATGAGGTCTTTAGTCATATTTCAGCCACTTTAGTTTCACATGGGTCTAGTTTCTCATAGATCGAACGGAATAAATTGGTCGTGTCTTTGTTGAATTATTTTTTAAGCCTATGTATACCATTTCTTTCAAATCAAATTCAAATCCGTTCAATTCTAAAAGCTTCGTTAGTTTTGCATAACGAACGATATTATCCAAATAAATGCGTATATTGACAGTTAACCGAAACTTATCTGATACTATGGAGTGCGGGCTAAAATTTATCAACCCTCGGTCGGAATATCTCTTACCAATTGTTGTCCGTGATCGCAAATATTGATAACTGACCTTACATGACGGATTTGGTCAATATCGTATTGATATTCGGTTTTATCGGTCGAACGTGGTACACCTCCAGGTCCCGAATTCTTACAACCAGGATGACCAATTAAACTTTAAAAAAACAGCAAAAATAAATCCACCGATCTTCACTTTGAAACTATTGACTTCAATTACTAACTATAACCAATGAGCTGATAATTCCAAGAAGTGTGATCTAAATTGATTTTAAAGAAAACTGATAATGACAGTTTACGTATAAGACAGTTCATAGACCTCAGACAGGCCAATAAACCTGAAAAGCTCTTTTATGTGAACACCCAAATTCCCAAGTCCCAATTGCTCCAGTCTAGGGCCAGTGAGGGTATAGCATTACCAATTGGGGTACGCTAGTTAGTGGGGAGGAAAAGATTCTGAAGGTAGTGGGGAGAGGAAGCAGATCGGGAAGAAGAAGGCAGGGAAGTACCGGGCTATTCTGATCTGGTCACCTAACACGCCTAAACCTTCAAGTAACGTTGAAATTCTGAATGGTGGTGGTGGAGATTGGAGAATATCTTCCACACTGGAACGTGCCGCAAATATTTTAAATATTATTTTTTAATTAATTAATTGTGAAATAAATCAAACAAAATTTATTTGCGTACGCTAATAAGTATAGTAATATTTTAAATATTATTTAATTAATTAATTGTGAAATAAATTTTATTTGCGTACGCCAAGATTTGAACGCGTGACTTTCCGATTGCTAGTCGAGAGCATTACCCCTCGACCACGAAGGCCATCAAACGCCCACCTGTTCAAGAAATAATGTCAACATTTGAAAAAGTTTGACCAATTTCACCGGAAGTAAGGCGAAAATGACCTTACTTTAGGCCACCCAGATACGCACACAACAAACTTCTATCGGTGAATCTCTTCCGAGAATGAAAATAATCTGATAAGAATACAAATAAATCAGAACAGACAAGGTATTAATTTGCTCTTGCCGTTGCAACACTTCCTCTAAACTAAAATACGTTCGACCCTGCACAAGAGCAACTGCGGTTGAACAGGTTTAGCGACCGTGAATATCAAAGTACACATTACGTCTGAATGCTGATTAAACCTATGAATAATAGGCTAAGGTGTTCAGACCAATCTGTGATCAACTTTTTTAAATCTATTAACGTAATGCGTAAATATATAGGTATAATATATTATTAGGAGATATAAGAATGGTAATATAAGATTAGACAAACAGAACCAACGACAAAATTCAAACACGAAATAAAGAAATGAATTGCAAGTACAGGACGTCACACATTGCAAACATCTGTAAAATAAATTGCACTTAGACAGAAATAACAATTTGCATAGACCAAACCCATATAAAATAATATAATCCTGCCAAATCTAACTTACATGATTAGATTTGACTGGATTTGCTACTTTACTTCATCTCTTCCTACATTTGTAAGATCACTCTTTATGGGATTTACCCACACTTCCAATAATCTTTATTTTTGATTGCATTGAAATTAAAATGTATTTAACTTTAATTTCGCCTCTCTCGACACAGGTACATCCTAGTGAGACAGGCATCGAAAAATTGCATGTAAATAAACTTTATATTGATAAATAAATAAATAAAATAGCCTGATAGAACATAATTCCAAAGCCTACTGGCTTTTCCATAAAATTCACATTCATTCATCGAAAGAAATCAAAGAAAATTTAAACTTAACATCCGTTTAGAGCACATAAGGCCACTTGAATGGATTTCATAACGACTTGGAAAAAATCGTGTGGATAGATTTTTTTATTAAGATTACGAAAATGTTAGTAAAAATTTTTAGAAATGTAAAGCTTTTTAATTTTTAAATTAATAAATCCATTATTTGAGCTCGTGACGTCACTACATGAAAATGTCCCGTCTCCGATTATGTTCCCTTAATTTTGTAAAATTCCACACTGATTAATTTTTTTTACATGGCAACACTTTGATTTCCGGCGAATTTTTGAACTTGCGTTTAACGTTCACAAGATTTATTGTTTGTTCTGTGCGAACTTATCCTTTGTTTTGATTTTTTGATAAAGATGGTGGTGTTTTTAGAGATGTTACAAAGAGAACTCCGTACAATTTATTGCTATTCATGTGGAAAACGTTCTTTTTTTAAATGATTTTCGGCTATGTAATTAAGGTAAAGTCACTAATGCCGGACAGTGAACTAAAGGAAGACACTTACCAAAAAACCTTATTGTTTTAAGAACAATTTTAGTAATATGACTCTAATGTCAATATCATAGGACTCCTTGCTCTATCTATAAATCATTCTCAAAAGCTTTCAAAGAGTTTCTGAATGAAATTTCAAAATTACGTCAGTTTTTGTAAATTATGTGACTGAGTGAACGCGCGTTTCGCGATTTCTTATTTTACAGGTTAAGGAAGCATAAATTTTGAAGGTAAGTTTTGAATCAATATTTATTAGAACTTTACTTTTTTAGTTGTTTCTGAAGGTATCAATGTTACTTAAGAATAGTTATAAACGTTTTTTTCTTGTTTTTGTTAATGTTTTTCTAACAAATTATGACATGTCTACTATTAGTTCAAAAAATAGGGAAAAATCTAAAAGATGACATGTGTGTCTTCCATTGGTGTTCTAAGATATTGAATTTTTAAGTTTATTTTAGCACTATCTTGATCACCATTCCCAATAACAAGGTTACTGTAGAAATATCAACAACTTTGGATCACTTTTACTAAAGGTAGACATGGTGTCTATTATTGGGGTATACGTGATGTCAACTATTGGTTCTATTGTTTTAGACCGATAATCATGCCGCCAATAAAAGAACAGATATTCCGTTATTCTGAAGCGGACATGGTAGCAGCTATTCAAGAATGCAGACGAGGTGTACCGACATCAACTGCGGCAAAAAAATGTGGAGTACCTAGGGTAACTCTGCTGAATAAAGTAAAGGGGAAGACACCAATGAAAAGAAGAATGGGAAGAACATGCTACATCTCAGAAGATAATTAAACTATGCTTGTAAAGTGGGCAAAAGCAATGGTGAAACAAGGATTTTAGGCAAGGTGAATTTACAAGACAGTGTGAAAAAAATTGTTGATTGAATAATTCAACATCAGAACAAAGCAATACCATTGAAACATTACCATCACTTACCACGGGTCCAAGTAGCAATCCATTTATAATCAAACCCATATCACAAGATACAATTTTAGAGCCTCCATTACAATATTTACCCCTAAATGAAGACCCTAAAACTCCCTGTAAAGAAGTCCAAGAAAGCATTTCTCTAAATCTCGAGGCCACAATGGACAAAGGTTCGTTGATAGAACCACCTACGTCAAGGCGTTATAGACCACAAAAAAGTTGCTCAATAGAATCATATGGTAATACCAAGTCCATTCAAAAGAGCTTTTTTTGGCCAACACCCAAAGAAAACTCAAAACGAAGAGAGAAAGAAAAAGTGCCTTCTGTTATATCATCTCTGGAATGGCAAAGATATTATGAAAACAAAGAGAGAAAGAAGACTGAATTAGATGAAGAGAAAAAAGAAGAGCTGAGGAAAGAAGAAAGAAGAGACTAAAGAAAAACGAAAACCTAAGACTGATACGAAGTTATCTAAGAAGAGTAAAAATAATGAAAGAAAGAAATCTAGGAAGACTGACTACAACTCAGGTGCGGAAGAAGAAAGGGTAGAGTCTGGAGACAGGCGGGTGATATTTCTGATGAAAGCATTGATGAGGAAAATGAAGAAGAAAGAAATGAGGAAGCAAGTGGAATTAAGCAGAGTGATTATATTATTGTAAAGTTTCCTGGCAAAAACAGATATTACAAATAAGTTTTGTTCAAAAGGTAACTAAAAGAGACATTGAAGTTATGGCTACGGTAGCATGTGACGAGTCTAAAACTTTATTCCAAGAAAATGAAAAGATATAAGTATTATAACTGAATCTCAAATAATTAAAGTCCTTGATGCACCAACAATGATTATAACAGGGGATAGAAGTACAAATTTGATAATGCCTTAGAGGTTGAGGGATAATTATTACACTTACATTATTAGAATAAGTTTGTATTGTTATTAAGTATTTTATTTCTTTCTTAATTAATGTCAAGTAGTATGTCAACTATTAGTGCAACTGACTGTCTATCTATGGTGATTTTATTTTTTGATGATGTCATCTTTTAGTACTTATGACAATATTAAAATAAAAAATTATAATAATTGAAAGTATGTTGATTATTGGAAATTTTATAACAAAATATTATTTTCTATGATTCACTGTATTCATACATAAGAAACTGAAGTTGTTTTGTTTTGATAAATATATTTTTTTTTTCATCTAAAGATTGTGTTTTCCTTAAAGTGTCGAGCATTAGTTCCTTTACCTTATCCTTTTTTCGCACAAATAAAATTATGTCCCGTCTTTCCGGTTTATAAAAAATTTAAACAATACAAAAAACTACTTAAAAAAACCTAGGTAACTACATACATAGGTAGTTATACCTAGGTGAGATGTGGAGATCTTGGCTGACACCGACTCCAAAAATAACAATCGTACGAAATTATTTTTTTACTTTTTAGGGGTCGTCCATTAATCACGTGAGGCTCGAAAGCCTTGGTTTTGTTAAATTTTGTCTATTTTTTGATTTTTAGTGACGAGCGTGCATAAAGAAGTTTTACTAAAAAAAAAGAATAATCGAAATCTGTTGGCGTAATATTAAGTTATTCGTCTATTTGTCGCGCACATACTTATTGCAAATTTAAGACATATGGTTTTCTCATGGATCCCATTGTCAGAACTGGACAAAATTAAAATGGGACCACACGGGAAGCACCAGCTTTCTAATAAAAAAAAAATAATCATTAATATCGGTTCACCCAATCGAAAGTTCTGAGGTAACAAACATAAAAAAAAAAAAATTAAAAAAAACATAAAAAAATACCGCCGAATTGATAACCTCCTCCTTTTCGAAGTCGTTTAAAAATGGTCTGATTTTTCGGATTGAAATTTTCAAAAATACGATAAAAAAAATACAGAATGTCTTAAAATATTTGCATAAACCGTTTTTTTTTTTAAATGTGATGAAAGTGGCCTATTCATTAAATAATCATATATACTTATAGTTAGTTAAATTAATTCGTGTTTGAAACGCTCTAAACTAAAATATGCGACAGCTGACATCTGACATCTGCCAACGTCACCCATAGAAAAAGCAATTGATAGCCATAGAAAATCACACAAATTTGACAGCCGATTTCGTTTGGAATCTTTTCCGTATCCACTAAACATATAGAATCGCTCCTCTGAACGTGAGTTGCCTCTGGGTAAGCTAAATTGTCCCTCGAGCAGACTTATTCCGATGGTTCAGTCAATGCCTTATCATATCATATTTATTTTAATTAGTGCGATATTTGCATTGTGCTATTTGTCACTTCAGATTAATATCGAAGGGAATATAATAGCTGGTATCTGGGCGATAATTGGAATACTATGCAAGGGATATGGTTTATCTCATAACATAACCCCTCGATTGCAATATTTCATCGATTGAAGTGCCTACGAATTGATTAACCCCTCACTCTGCCAAAATCGTTAATACCCATACAAAAATCGTGTCGTGATATATTGTAGATATTTGCTAAAAATATTCAAAACAGAGTCTCACCAAATGACACAACATTTAGTACTAGGCCCTGCGGACAGCTTTTGATTCGGCTTCGCCCTGTTTTAATAATATTGGTGACCATTTTATAAATCCGATAGAAACTGGTTTCAAAAATAGCCGGTTCCTCGGATCCACTGTGACCCAGTGACAGCTAATCACCGGGACAAAGTAACCACGACAGGCAATGACATCATATGTAATATATAGCCGCGTGGTACTATTATTCACAATTGCCAGTTACAATAATAATCTTATTATCGTCAATCTCTCGTACACAAAATTACAAATTCGTGGTACTTGCGCCTGCCAGGCGATGCTAACCACACAAACTGCTAACGTAAGTGGCGCCATCTTTTAGCATCGTTTCTATTACAAAAGTACATTTGTATACAAACTTCACGACCGACAACGGTTTTGTATAAGGCGCGGCGGCATCAGAGTTGCATTCTTATCCGGATTCTTAAATTTCAACCGTACAGTCTCTAGGCTATTAATACTGTACGATGATGATGTCGTACAAAATTAAAAAGACCTCCCCTTAAAATAGCTCCCCTTAGCAATCACTATGATACACCTAATAATTATGTCCTCACATTAATATCATACGAATACGAGCCAAATTATACTTTGTACGTACATGTATTGTACATTTAGTTCTCATATGGAATTTGACACTGTTGCTAATTGAAAACAAAAACAAACAAAAAATAATAGAACAACTTTCCCTGTAAATTTTAGACATTGCGCGCTGGCATTACTGCTAACAAAAAGTGCTAAATTCCAAACCAATAGCTTTTGAGCTCACAATCCACAAAAAAATGTTTACATTCACTGTTAGCGCTAACTAGCACGTTTCCAAAAATTACCAGAAAAGTCCACTAGTTACAGCAGGGCAAGCGAAACCGATATGAAACGGACGGGGCTCGGAAATTTCCGTCGTTTTACGGACGAACGTAGCTCTTACGGCGACGGTGCGGTAGTTGTTCGAACTTCCAACCACTATGGACTATTAGGTAATTTAAAAAAATCTATTATTATTATACATTTGTATAATAATATGGGCACGCGATGGCGGCGTAGGGCTCCGCAGCAAGTTTCCAGTAAGTTATTTCGCGTCGAAAGGCTCTCCCGTCCGATGGGTACCCTAGGAAGACTCAAAATTTTATTTTTTTATCATTACCATTTATTTTATTTAAAATCTGGCATTCTAAGTTTTCAAAACCATATTGAAATAAAAATAATAATAAAGATATCGAAAATATATTTTTTTAAGTAAAAAAGAAATTAAAATTATAAAAAATCGTGCACAAAAAACTGCCGGGCTGCCGGTCAGCAGACCAAGGAAGTCATGAATGGTATGATCTAGGCTACAGTTTTTCGTTGGTTTAGATCTTGTATTCGATGTAATCGGTGCAGCAGGGCAAGCGAAACCGATATGAAAAGGACGGGGTTTCGGAAATTTCCGTCGTTTTGCGGACGAACGCAGCTCTTACGGCGACGGTTCGTTGGTTTATCAAACTTCCAACTACGTACTATGGACTATTAGGCAATCTTAAAAGGACTATTATTATTATAAATTTGTAAAATAATATTGACAAGCGACAGCGGTGAGGGGCACCGCGGCAGGTTTCGTAATCGTAAGTGGTTTGGCGTCGAACGGCTCGCCCGACGGATGGGTACACTCGGAACTATAATTTTTTTTTTTATCATTATCGCTTATATTTTTAAAATATGGCAATCTAAGTTTTTAAAACTTTAATGAAATAAAAATAATAATAAAGATAAACGAAAAATTAAAAAAAAAAAACAAAAAAAAAATCGTACACTAAAATTTGCCAGGCTGCTGGTCGGGAGACCAATAAATTCTTAAATGGAATGATCTGGACTCTAGTTATTCATTGGTTTTATTCGTTTACTCGATGACGTAAAATTTACTAATTTTTTACCCCACTTTGACGCCGGCTGCCTACGAATTTGCCAGGCTGCCGGTTGGCAGACCTGCTTTTTTCTCATTTTCTAATCGACCTTTATCATATGAAACCATTCCCGTTCGTGTGGTCGATGACGTAATTTTTTCGAAAAAAATCGCTGACTATTTCCATGACTGCGCGGCTCCTGCCAAGAGGCGCACCGGCAGACCAGCTTTTTAAAGGTTTTCTAAATGTCCATTATCACTACAAAGTAGTTTCATTCGTGTACTCGATGACGTGATATTCCCAACAAATTTGGTGTTTAAGAGGAACATTTGCGCGGCCCGTGGCGCGTAATTGATGTCCTTATTTTATTTTGCTTAAGAGATCAACAGTTTTTATTAATAACAGAGCATAATGAAAAATTACATTACAAGAAAAAAGTTATTTAGGTGGGAATGGAGTAGGGGGGATCGGTTTAATTGAGGTATAGTAATAAAAATGTGCAAAGCGTAAAAAAAAAGCAGCTCAGCAGAGCGGTGAGCGCGCAGAATTTCAGGTTCAACGCAGCTTTTTGAAGTAAAACTTCTATACGCACGCTCGACTTGGGGCGTAAGCTGGTGAACGCGTTACGAAAAGTGTGAGGTAATCGATGCGAACGGTGATCGATGCGAACGGTGATCGGGCGAGGCGTACATACTGCGCAACTAAGGTAAGGCGTACATACTAACCCAAAGTCGTAGGTCACCCCAAGGTCGTAGGTCACCCCACGGTCGTAGGTCACCCCAGGGTCATAGGTCACATGTCACACCAATGTCATATGTTCTTTATAAGTTAGTGAAGTTTTACTTCAGTCGTGTGGTCTAAAGCACACTCGTTTTTTTTTTAATACGTAACTTCACATTATTACCCACACACACTGTTTGATCGAAATTAAAATATATATATTTTGTAATAAAGAAATTTGTATTAAAGATTTAAATTATAATAATTTTAATTGCCACTCACAGTCGAGAAATTCAACAATTTAGAATGCGTAATAATTTTCAATTGGCAATAATTGACCTTCAGTTTGCGTTTGGTGCAGTAATACGGAGAGTCCCACTCAACCGTGAATAGTCTGGCTTTCTGACTCACGACAAGATGTATAAACGTATGAATTATATTCTTACAAACGTATTCCCCAATTTCCTCTCTGAATTTTGACACTAGAGCAAAACTTTTTTTAATATAACATAGATATTGACCACTAGCGTGTCGGTTACTTCTTCAAAGTTACTTCTTAACCCTCCAAACATCGTTTAAATTGGAACTAGTCAATGTGTAGACATAGAATATTTTCTTCGAATACAGAAGGTAAAATATTTTTTTAAATCTGTCTAGTTTTGGGGGAGACAAATGGGGAATGCAAAACCTCGATACGCCGATATTTTTAGGTATAATATCAGCCTGAGGTGCAGTTGTGCCTTTCGCTCAGTATTTGGACGGAGGCCCCTACTAATATCTACAGGAATTCCAAAAACTGAACAAATCGGACAAACATCTATGAGAACCAAAGTGAGGACGAATATCTACAGCTCAAACTGCTGACTAATATATATGAGAACCGAAGTGAAGACGAAAATCTACAGCTCAAACTGCTGATTAATATCTATGAGAACCAAAGTGAGGACGAATATCTACAGCACTGGCAGAGGTTGGATTTTCAATTAAGGTTAGCATATTAGAATAACGTAATATTGCGAATGCAGTTTGAAAAACTTAATTTATGTATGCATGTTTGTAAAAATCCCTAATATCGGACTATTGGTCACATTTAGCTGATTATTTAGGATTTGCCCTCTGTATATATTAGTCCCACTTACGTTCCATAGATATTAGTCACCACTGGGGCCATCATAGATATTAGTCCGACCTTCGCTATGTAGATATTAGTCCTCACTCTGAAGTTCATAGATATTTGTCCAACATATAAGCTGTAGATAATCGTCCGACATACAGGCTTTAGATATTAGTACCTGGAGTCATTTGGACGACATTGACTAAACTAAACTAGTTTTGGTTTCAATTTATTATTTGAATTTCGCGGCAGCCGTGTTTCGTCTTAAAGTTATATTGAAGTAATAGAGTTTCGATATTAATCAAATACGCAATAAATAAATCGAAATTCAATTACTTCGTTATGGTTCTTGTTTTTTAACCCCTCAGGCCTCGACCATATTTTGTCAGTAAGTCAAAATATTTACGCTTTGCAATAAAATCAAAATAATGGAATATTTCTGAACGCATCCGAAAAATAAAAACTGATTTTGAAAGGTGATCAAATATGTAATCAAATTTTATTATTAGAAATAATCAAGTAATTTTTTAAATATAAAAAAATTAAATGCATTTATTACGTGAACAATGCATGCTTACATTTTTTCTAAGATACTGGCAATGGAAAAAAAATACAATTATGTATATAAATTGCGGTCGGAAACTTTGGTTTCATAATTATTAATTCTTTTATGGTTAACTTTTAGATTAGAAAACAAAGCGTGGTATTTTCTCTTTCCAATACCGTTTAGATAATATTTCTCACTCTGCTAGTAAGGGAGATACAACGATTTCCATGAGACCTATGAGTTGTTCCCGAAAAGCGAACAAATTGGCCTGAGGAGTTAAATGCAAAAGAAAAAAAAGTATTGCGAGTCATTTGTATAATCAGGTAAGAGGTCAAACTATTTATTTCATAGCATTCATAGGTTTATGCAAACAATAAACAATGAAACATTGATAAAGGAATTTAACAAAAAAATTAAAAAATATTATAAAACACACGGTCATTGAACGATACATTATGCAAAATTCATAAAGCGAAAACAAATAAACTTGGGAAAATCACGTAACATTTTTATGACCTAGTAGAAACCGGCAAAAGAGAAAATATTTATAGATTAAAAAGTGTAATAAGAAAATTCATAAACAATAAAGTTTAATGGGACCATGTTACGCATAAACTCTCCAACCCGTGATTTGTTAAACTTTTTCATCAATAAGTAATATTTTCGTTTACTGAAAACACCCAACCAAAAAGTTCTAGAAACATCCACGTGGGTTGATAGCTTTTGGCATTTTCAAATAAAATTATGTTATACATAAAATCTATATATATAAAAATGAATCGCCGAAATGTATGTATGCGCATAACTTCCGAACGACTGCACCAAATTGGATAATTCTTTTTATCTTGTGTTCGTTAGTCAGGACATGGTTTGTATAAAACTACTGGTGAGCTCTGGCATTATGAAATTTGCAATAGGTGGCACCCCAGCTGTTTGAAAATTGAATGTACGGGGATTGAATGTATAGAATGCGGGCTCAGGTAAGGGGTTCGCGGGAGGGGGCAGGGGAGGGTAACCATGGAAGGGGGAGGGGAAACTGGGAGGGAGAGGGGATCTCGGGAGGGAGGTTTGCGGGGAGAGTGGAGTGGGGAAAAGGAAGGTGTAGGAGGCGGAGTGCGAACGCGAGAGGGGAAGGGGACGCAGGAGAGGAAGGGGAGGCGGAAGGGGAACGGGACGAATGGGAAAGGACACGCAGGGAGAAACGTTTTTTATTATATGGCATAGCAACGCATGCCGGGTATTAGCTAAGATTTCATAAAACAGACTGTGGTTTGTATGTGCCCGACTTTGAACTTCAAGAACCCAATTCGTTGAAACCACAGAAAAGCTTTGATTTTCTTATTTGCCATCACTATGTAATTTATGAAATGTAACCTCATTGACAAAATAAAAAATAGTGGTTGTGTAAACTACATTTTTTTATAAAAAAACCAAAACCAAAATTTCTTCATACGTCATTAGATTTTGTAAGAAGATAGAACTAAATACGTTCCGACAACCGTATATTTTATTTTATGATTTGAGATTTGTTCAAAGAAACGTCACAACCTCGATCACAATCCTTTCTCAGGCAGGTAGGTACCATAATATGGAAAAAAATGCGAATAAGAAAGTCCAAATAATAACGATGGTTTCACATCTAAAAAATAATCTTTCGTGAATCATTATAACAGCCACCACCTTGAACCGGAAACCGGAATGTACAAACAAATTTATAGAAAGACGAAATACAAAACGGTTTTCCATCAAACAAAACAATAATGAAAAAATGCAACATTGAACACAGTGATGATTTGCAATTTTTTTTAATTCACAATATATGTATGTATATCTAAACATATTTTTTTATGAATTCCGCGAATATTTAGCTGCAAACATCTCAGCTTACTAATTTCTGGGTTGAATGGTTTATGCGTAACGTGGATCAATTTATGTGCCTCCATATTATAAGATTGTACAATGGAGCACTCGATCAAGATCAATGTGATGCATTTATAAAAGCCAGTTTTCCCAGTACCTACTATATTAATAAGTTGCCTCTAAAATCATGAAAAAATTAATTCTTTAATGCCTTATATTTTATAATTTAAAACACAAAGAAAAAGGGAGCACATATCCGTACTATTATTAAAAAATAATTATTCAGTTTGGTTACGTATATTGGCCTGAAATCCAAATTTAAGTTTGAAAAGACCCCCTAGCCGTTCCCCTTAATGCTCCGCAACCGGGCTCGAAAAGAAGAAGGAGAGATACGAAATTACGAATGTTAGAGGAGAGCGCTAACATTTATAACGTCAAAATCGATGCGAAAATTTCGAAAATGTTTAATAAAACACACGACTCTTTTAAAATGGAGCAAAAATCTCTTGAAGAGCATCTTAAATATCAATTAAAGAAACATTGTGAATGAAAAACAAACAGACTTGTTTTTAATATTTTTTGGAGCATACTTTGCGATTTTTTTCTATAGAGGGAATTTCATATAATTTGCGTTTCGGCTTGGGCAGCATCTAGACATTATCTTAAAAAAATAACATTTATTTTTTAAAGAGCTTAAAAACTTCAAATTTTTAAGGGAGATATGTAAGAAATCGGTAGAGATTCGAGTTGCGGCCCCTTAACTTTGAAATTTGACAACACAATCCTTGGTAGTTCGTTGTCTCCTCCGACCGAAAACGTAAACATTTGCTTACACTATAAACAAACATTGGCAATGTGGGCGTGGCATTACTGCAAACGCATACAAAAATGTGCAAGGCCACGCCCCCATTGACAATGTTTATAGTAATGTGTAAGCAAATGTTAATGTACGTTCGCAGGAGACCGGACTTTACTAATAATTGCTCTCAGCAATAATGCTTCGTACATTACCGGTTAGCAAAGCTAAGGCCACTAGTTAGTTATGTTGTGGAGAGCGTCCCAGAACTTGTGGTTTATATCGGGCATCCGAGTCCAAAGTTCAGCGCGGACCGGTTTCATCACGTGTGTCTATCTCTCCCACAAAAACTCGCTCAAACAAATAACATCAGTCAAATTGAAGAACACTTGTAAAAATGTTAAAGCAGTCACAAAAACATTGACCACACCGCGGTGTTGGCAACGTGTCTGTTCTCCTAAGTGCCTTAATTTTGTCATAATAATATAATTATTATCCGGTGATCGTTGTGATCTGGGTTGGGAAATTCAAGATGCTAATGTTGTAATTATTATTCACCAAAAGAGCAATGTATTTACACAGTCAATATAGATGGTAATGCTTTTACACAATACCTTTTCAAGTTGTCTAGAAACCTAGCAAAGCATATTATTGTTATTCAGGTCGATCACTATAATTTCCGTATTCCGTATTAGCGTTTGCTTCAACGAAACGAGTCAACTATAAATAGTCCACAAGTTATATTCCAAGATGGCAAAACGGCAGATAAAATAAAAATTTACAACTACGGTAGGTATCTAAATACTACGTTTGGAGGGCTTTATATCATATGTATCATTGTGTCCCACATGTATACAATCCACACGTGCTACATTTATACATCTTTTCAAAACCTTTTTTTACACGGTTCTATATAAACGTGATATTTGTGTCTAATAGTGTAAGTTCATGTGTGAAATAGATTGTAGAATATTTATGCGTAAGTTGTTTACAATTATAACCGTCTCTTCTGTTGGGTTTATAATGTGATTGTTTATAGCGAAAAGAACGATTTAAAAAAATGTATTTTGCTGATCTGTACATAAGACCTCACATAACAAATAATAGCATAAGGCCCGTTTACTAAATGAAACTACTTACATTATTACTAGGAAGTAAGTATTTAAATTGCTGTATATGCTGACTGTTAACAAACCAATAAGAATAGTACAGATATAAAGACAGGCACATGCACATTACAAAACCGTTCTACTAGAAATATATGCAATTAAAACGGAATCATACAAATTCCTACAACCTTACGCACAAATCGCTTTCCGGCAGTAGAACTAGGCACTACACTTTCGAATGGAGTTCATCAAGGATCATTTATTGGGTCTTTACTTTTTCTCATCTATGTAGGTATAAATAATAACCAGAAATATAAATAGAACAGAAAATTACATGTATCTAAAATAGGTCAAAGGCAAGTAGTTTGTATTATAAAGCAAGAAAACAAGTATTTATTAGGTAGGTTCGTTTCAATTTGAATTGTTGACGTAAAGACTAGGTACATGATATAAATATCTACGTCAAATCAATAAAACTTTACATGTAGCATTTAAATGTGGGAGCAATTCAAATATTTTATTTCAAAGTACTTACATTATCTTTTTCATTTTTTAAGTCCTTGAAAAACCTCAGCATTATTATCTTATTATTTGTATCTACATTTAGCTAAAGATTCTATCTCATAGTCATAATAATGACTGATAATGATGTATCAGTTGTTTCAATTATTGGACATTAGAATTCGAGCTAATCTGGCCTTATTATTTTAAATGTGAGACAATATAATTGCGTAAGTAATTAAGTAAGTAGGTACATAATATTGAATAAAAATATTAATATCACATTGCAAAAATTATATATTTTTATGTATTAGTAATTAGTACCGAAAAACACAAAAACTCGAGCCAAAGAGAACATAACATAGATGTTATGTTCATTATTTAGTGAATCACACAACTAATTATAACATGTATTGTGAAATCCCTAATTTCCCTAGGACCCAATAATGGCCAAATCCATCCAGCAGTGCTCAAGGATTGTATATATATATATATATATATTTTTTTTACATTACCTCCACACAGGAAGCCTAAAGAAATTAATTTCCCTCAGGGCCTATGTCATCTGAGATGCTGTGTGGAGGGTCTTTTTGGGGAGAGGAAGATATGAACATTGATCTTGAAGAGACCCATGCTGTAGGAAGGAGGAAACACAGAAGCCGGCAAGTCGTTCCACAGCCGAGCTGTTGAACACAAGAACGAGTCGAAGAAGCGACCCGTTCTTATGTGACAAATGTCAACCGTGTTCATATACCCTGTAGATACATATTGCAGGCATCCTGGGCCCAAGAGGACACAACATTGGTGTTATTTACTGAATCACACAACTAATTATAATGTTGTGAAGTCCCTAATTTCCCTAGGACCCAACGATGGCCCAATCCATCCAGCAGTGCTCAAGGATTGTTTGCACAACTGTCTTGGTACATATTGCAGGTATCGAATGTAACTCAGACGAAATCAAGGGTACCCAAGAATTGACTCTTCTGTTTACGTTTTCGAAATATCACATTACATTGTGTCTTACGTATTTTTCATTTTAATGATATTTTATAAAAATCTATTTTATAAAGCCATGTATGTTTTATTAATAGAATTTCAACTTTCTTTGATGTTTAATCTCGCAGTTAAACAATACACTACATTCGGACAAGTGAAACATGACGGTGTCTTATTATAGAGAATGCGAAACGAAAAGCATGACATGTTGACACAAATTTCTGTTATGGTTGAATAAATACGATATATCTATTGCTCATCGATCGTCGTCCACATAAAATATTAACACAAGGGAGAAACTGTGGTTTTTTTAAGTCCACGTGTCACGGTTGTTATGAAAAACTATCTTAACCAAAAACTTTCCTAGGTGCATATTATTGTTATGTATGAACTATTCCAAAAGCACTTACCAGAGCAGATGATGAACAGAAACACCTGTCTAGGATACCCTTTGACAAGAGTAGAACGTGCACTAAAACTTTATAGGATGACAGAAAAACGCTTATTTAAATGTTACTTTGTCTAAAGATGCCGAATTCATTCGTAAGACGGAATATAACTGTGAATATGAAACGCGTTGACACCGACAAGTTCTCCACGAGGCGAACTGATTTTGACTGAATGACTTTTCGCCTTTTCGGTGACGACATAAATAAACCAATCTGAACCAATCCTAGATCGATATCTTCGGACCTTTTCTATGGGACGAATGTTGTCATCAACTTAACCACGGAAAAACAAACCCGATCTTTTTAGAAGGGAGTTAAGTGACGACGGTAGTGGTGCGCCATAGATAACGGTGCGTGCTGCTCGCAGTGTTGCCAATAACAAAATAATCATTCGGTAGTCGGTACTGAAATATTCGGTACTCGTAAGTAATCAAAGCACCGACTATTCACAACAAAAATAATTAAATGATAAAAATAGTTTATTACAGAAGGTTTGCAGGGATAGTGCAATGCGATACATTCCATTTTTCAAGAATTTAGACAGATAAAAATTAAAAGTAAATAATAACAATACACAAGTTAAAATAAAAAATAAATCATGGAAAATAAGAAAAATGAAACTGAAATATTAAACACAAAAATAATCAAGTAGCCGTTTATGGAGATGGATATTTGACCATCTCCCATCTCTAGAGGGCTGTCAGGAGGGATCCTATCTAGGCAGTCATGGCAGTAATGATTAATGATTGTAATCTTTGATTGGCCTAATCTGCGCCATAAGTTTCTCATGCGGTGGCGGAGAAGTGCTCTAAAAGTGTGCTCTCGTCCTTTCAGAAAACATTTTTTGATACGATTACTTTTAATGAATATTTTTGATACGATTACTTTTGTACCGATTAAATGATTACTATTTTTGCCGATGGAGGCGCTCCACGCTAGAGCCGGCTGTTCAAAGCATGAGCTCGTGGAAAATGAATTTAAGAAGAAAAAAAAAACTTTTATTTAATACGGTGCTTGCATCTGTAAAAAACGCTTTAAGCGAATTTCCTCGTCGGACCAAAATAATTTTGAATAATATTGTGTACTTGGCTATTTGTTATTCTCGAAATATATTCCAAGAAATTAATAATGAATTATTAATTATTCCAAGTTTTTAACAATAAGTATCTACTGCACATTATTTATTTAAACACCAAAACATGCAGAAAGTTTTGTTTTTTACATTCATCTGACAATATTTTACCTGTGCACAGTAAACATCTATGTAGTCTCCCTCCAGATATGCCGAATAGTATCAGGAGTCACAATTGCCAATTGGATTCTTTCTCAATGTCTCATTTCTCTGATGTTTCTGCATAAACAATGTTTTTAATGTTACCCCGTATGAAAAGTCTAATACAAGTTAGGTCAGGACTTCTAGGTGATTAAATCAGAAACATTCCTACCTATCCAACGGCCAGCTTGTTGTTGAGAGCTTAGTGAGATGGCAGATAGCGCTCCATCCTGCTAATTTGTGGCCACCTAGAAGCCTATCTAACTACTATTGACTTTTTCATTTGAGGGTTATCTTAAGAACATTGTTCATGATGAAAAATCTGGGCTATGCACCATTTAAGATAGAGAATTCACGGGGCAATTGCAACTGTGACACTTGATGTGTCTTAGCCAATTCAGTGTATCTGGAAGGAGGTAGAATATCTCTTAGAAATAGTTGTTCGTTCGCCGTACAACTGGGAAACTCGTATCGAAATGGTCTTAGTAATGTAAAAAAAACTATGCCCGTTTTGGTGGATAAATAAATAGTTTACTTTAAATAGAAATTTTAATAGAAATTTGGTTATTGCATTTTAAATAACGGACACATTTTTGATGACCCTGTACTTAAATGCCGTGTTTGGCAACAGTGTTGAACGATCATGCAGGAAAAGAGAAAGACAGGATAGAATCTTTGATTTTCTTCCCTTCAGCATGCGAACTATCTGATAATAAATTTTAAAATCTAACTTTGGTAAAACCCCACGAATGTTTAATGGTAAACTGATATTTACAATTTTTTATTACTGAACTTATAAATCAAAGAAAATATTACAAATGAGGGTAATCTTAGTTAGAAATAAAAGCCCTCGCCGAGATTGATTTGAGTGATTTTTTTTAGTTTATTGTAGGAATATAAAAATTCTTAGGGGCTTCGCGAGTAATGAATGAGTGATTTTTTTTTTCAAACATGTTTATTGATATGTGAACATCGTTGCTCACGCCTATTAACAAAATGCTGTGAACAACTGCGACTTTAAATATAATAAATTCAACAAAAAGGACATTAAACGAACTGGTTTGTGATTTATTATTTAAAAAAGAAACAACCCCACCCGCCTATAAAGTGTTTTGCTACGTTCCTTCGTTCTTTTCATAAATGTTGCTAACTTTTTAAATAGTTTAAAATTATTGGTGGGTAGGTACTCAATGACAATTACTCTATTTATTTAGTCTATGGGCTGAGGAGTTAAAAATTTTTTTTTGTGACTATTTTGAAATTATATCTATGGCTATAGCTGACAGCTGTCATAACATAAAAACATCAGATCATCTGTCACTTTCTGCATCTGATTGATTTTCTAATAATAACACAAGCACAAATCGTTAATGTTAACATTGCTTTTTCAATTTATCCATTCATGATGACGCAAGAAGCTAGGTATATTGTGTGCTAGGTGTGTTGGTTGTAGTTTCAGGTTTTTGCGCTTTTTAATCTTCTAAATTTCATGATTTTCACAAATTCCAGAGTCGAGACTCGAGACAGATGAACTTGTGCATTGTATTGAAAGTTTTTGCAAGTGTTGTGACATGTCTGTCACTGGTTCGGGAGGGTTCCACTTTCCACCACTGCTTCTTCGATTTACCTTGCAGTTTACCAAAAAGACTAGTGAATCTGACTTCTCCATCTAAATGTTTACTGATAACTATTCAATTACCAGATTTTAAACATCTTTACCGTCGGTCTACAACTAGGTTGAAGAAGTCGGGTTTTGTTATTGTATTTTTCTGGGTAATTTTTGGATAGGGCCTGACACGCTTATTATGAATAACTTTTAGAAAAAAACTTTAGATTCGCCTTAATTACTATAAGAGGAAACTTTCTGCATTCCGGGAGGTGGAAAATTATGCATTTTAATTTTCAATTGCGTAAAACCAAAATTCACTTCGCGAAACGACCGGCGACTGTCAGCGGGCATTGGGTACGTCACTGTTATGTTGGTATCTCTGATGCATACAAGAGCTAAATACGACCGTAGCCATCTTCGTGGGATATAAAAAGAGGCGCGGAATTATGAAAACACAACAGAATTATAATGTTAACAAACCTCTATTCGTATATTATATTATGTATATTTATTATTACCATTTATTATTATTATTTCTATTCTTCAATTATTAATGCGACGAATACCAACACCTCCAACTATAATGACGATGAAATCCAACACATGATTCCGGTGCCTCAGCTAGACCTCGAAGTGATTCTGATTAGAGGTTCGTTTATCTACATTATTAATTATGTTTTTCATAATTCCGCGCCTCTTTGTGTTACCCACGAAGATGGCTACGGTCGTATTTAGCTCTTGTTAATGCATCCGTGATACCAACATAACAGTGACGTACCTAATGGCCGCTGACAGTCGCCGACCTGTTCGCGAAGTGAAATTTGGATTTACGCAATTGAAAATTAAAATGCATAATTTTCCGCCTCCCGGAATGCAAAAAGTTTCCTTTTATAGTAATTAAGGCGAATATAAAGTTTTTTTCTAAAAATTATTCGTAATAAGCGTGTCAGGCCCTATCCAAAATTTACCCTGGAAACAAAGACGTCTCCATCACCCAAGATGTTGGCTTCGGAACAGATTTCTTCAGTTCAGGAAAATGAATAATCAGACAGGCTTCTGATTATTCATTAGAGTCTGAAAAGGAGAATAAGAGTTTCTCAGTGACCTCAGTCCAGATACTAAAACCCAAGCCCATTTAAAAGCCCTCCGAGATGTCCTTGCTGAACAGCAAACTAAAGTATCGAAGGACCAGCAACTGAGGAAATGCGGATTTATTTCGGAAGGCTTCCGATCAGTCTCTCAGCTGCTGTTGGAGCGGGAGGTTTTAAGAATGGATCTGGCAATAGCCATTGCCAATTTAAAAGTGGCAGAAGGAGAAACTCTCATTGAAAAAGCTAAAAACCAACATGGGCAACAAAAAATTTTTCAGTTAGAGTCTGACATCGGATATCATCTGCTGATATGTTTAGAAATGGCGAACAATAAGAAATGTTACCCAAAGTAACAATAGGAAGTAAAGTAGGAAATAATACGGCTAACAATAAATAAATGATCAAGTAATAACAGCCGTTATGGTGGTGAAGTATTTTTAAATTTATGTAAGTAGTGTATTTTTAGAGAAGGTTTTTGATTATAATTAATAAGAATGTACAAACTTTTCTGTTCATGCAACGGATGTTTACTGCTATACTATTTATAATAATGCACACAATAACTTTTCTACATTAATTTCTTTATTTGACTTAGTAGGTTTGGTGTGCATTATTTGAAATCTTAAAATATCTTTAGTAGTTCTGTAAAGAGAAGACTTCGAGTAATGTTGATTACTCTGACTTAACAGCTTGCAACAGTCGTAGCTCTCATGCACTCTGGTTTAATAAAAAGGTACTCTCATACACCGCTACCATCTGACAGGATTGACTGAACATGAAACACGCAAACAAATTTATAGAAAGATTCCCCTAGCTCAGTCAATTAGACTGATAGGTACATTATTTAAAGTTGGGTATGTTAGATGTAGAGAATTTATCTGGCGTTACCACCCTCTGGTGTAATGATGTTGCCATGCAAGTCAGAAAGGATGTTGTCTCCGCTCATGGACTTTGTTGATCATTAAACATTCAACATCAAACATAAAAAAAGATTAAACTTACCGCTCGCTCTTTACGAAGTTTTCATTTCTGTCAACTGTTGGTTGAAAATATTAACACATAAGCTACATATGAAATTGTTTTTAGTTTTTATGTGTTTTTCTTCTCATTTGTCAAGATTTTCAAACAATATATGGTCTGCAGAAAAATTAATAAAATAAAGGCCTTTTGAAATACAAGTTGGTCGGGATAATGTATGACACCGAAAACTTGAAAAGACCAACAACTCCTGCTAGAAATGTCCGTGACCCTCCAGAAACAATAAGTTTGAAAAGGTTTGGGTTTTCAGTTTGGCGGGACATGTTTGTTGATCAATTGTCATTCTTGCAGTGTCGATACAGACGAGACAGACCCACGCTTAGTTGCCCATGGTATTGGAGATTTATTATATTTATTAAATAAATATCCTAAAAATGGTTTTATTTTTTGATACTTATAAGATTATGTATAACTATGCCACATGCCCTTGATCATAAGCAATGATTAGAGAAGCACTGGTATCACGTGTAAGTATCATCTGTTCACCCTAGATCACCTAGTTTTAAAACTTCTACATACTACCATCATTATAAGAGGAAGACATTGCTTGTGCAATAAGCATGACATGGCTAGCAGAGGAATTGAACCCACGATGCCTGCGTGAGAACTGGACGCTTTTGTAATAACTTTGGTTATAACCAATTTGATTCCTTGAACATATTAATAATATTCAATGTACTAGTTTCTGTATTGTCAGCACTTGGGGCTTCAAAAATGTATTGGAACAATGTTACGCTTCTCGGTTAACAAGATTCAAAAATCAACAGTAAAATGGAATGATGAATAGAAATTAAAAGATTTTAAAACGTGGTGACTCAATTTTCAAAGTCTGCATTCCGATTATATTAATATTATTACTGCATATCCATTTGGATTTAGAGATCTTAACTTAAATAAACTTGTGATATCTTTTACTACAATGCCACATTTTCATTATTTGTTTCTACCTCCTTCTTTAGCCAACGGTTTGGTCAGCGTTGCAGTGTCCATCATCAGGGCAGATCCAACAGATCATGGTAGCGCAACATGGCATAACACCCCAAAAACAAATAACGAAAATGCTTTTGGCCGTGAAAATCTAAAAACACATCCTACAATTCCACAGTTTAAATACAAACAAAATACAAATCCGGTGGCTACCTTAGATCAAAAGATAATATGTCACGAAGTATTCTTAAAATGGCCTTCCCACGATCCAAAATAAAGCATTGCCCCAGCCGAATTATTATTATTCCGACGGTACGACAAAGGGAATAGTGGTAAAATGTTTTATGTTAAATCGTCAAAATACCTCAAAATGGTAAGAAACCGCCTGTATGTATATGAGATGTCCACGCGTTGCTAAACCCTTAATTTTCTCTGGGTCTTCTACTTGTTTTCTGGAGCGGCAGTATCCGTATCCTCTTCCCTTAAATGCTTCCCACATAGGTTACCCCAAGTGGTTCACAAAAAGTTTCAAATAATCAGTGGTTTTTCTCTTATTTCGGTTTTTGGTCTACGTATTCGTATAATTTTTTTCTAATACAAACTTTTATCTATCTAATGTTTTGTAAATAAGCTGTCATGAAATTTATCGTGTCATGTCATTGAAAACCGAAACTCCGCTCTACCTCCTTATTTAGCCAATGTTTTGTCGCTTGGTTCCGTTAAATTAATTTTAAATTTCCTCATTATTACAATAAACAATACCTTCGGCAAAATATTGCACTTAATTCTAACGATCCGATTTGCAGAGACTCTGCATGCAGCCATGCAAACAGTGCTTTATACCAGATGGTGTGTAAGGGGTTTTACTTCATAGTATGTAGTTATTATTATTTCTGAAAAACACTTCAATATTACTACTCGTTAGGTGATTCGTCAGAATAATATATATTTAAACTTATTTTATTACTTATATACAATAATCTAAATGCTTACTTATTCTACTTCTTCTTCACAAGCTTTCAGGTGTTCAGGTTTGGACTTCGACCTTTAAGAATTTCCAATTTTGCCAGTTGGAGACCTTTTTTCTTTGTTTCTGGATCATGGACACGATTTAATGATATTGGAATTTCATTAGGTCATTTAGTTAGTCATGTTACGTCCTGAGTATGTGATTGTGATGTCGGTTGCCTTTGTCTTGCTCCTAAACCTCTCAGTAATCATTCCATTAATCAATCACCTCTATCTCAATCAGCGGTAATTCATCCAAAGAGTCAAGAGTCCAAAAATCAAATATATTAATTATCATGCAGAGTCATAGTCATTTAGATTATATTTTTGAAATGCCTAAAACCAACTTAAGTGCAGCAACTGAAACATTTAAGTAACAATATCTGCATTTAACCAAATTAAACCAAGTATAACATCAGCTTAAAGGATAAAAGTTCCAGTGTTACAAATAAACTAAACATTCCAGAAAGCTGATAATGTTACTTGTGTCATGACGAAGGTCCATTAAGTGGCTAAGTTGGCGTCGCGTCTGGTTCTCACTCAGGAATTGTGAGTTCAATTCCTCAGCTGGTTAAGTTTAAGAGGAAACATGGTCATGAATAATGGGTTTTTTTACCAAACTGTTGCTGCCACTCTCGCTGTTACCACCACGAATATTGAGTGAAAGGAACAACTGCACATCAGGCTGATGATACCTAAATAAAATTGTTAAAAATCAAGGATTTGTATTCCCGATTTTTCTTCTCCGAAACTGGACTGACATTTAAGTTTTTTTTTACCAAATGTATTAGAAGAAAATATTCTATGTCTGTTAGTTTTATTAAAAAAAAATATCTTGTCTAATTTGTATACTGAACGTCTGTTAATGGCGTTTAAACCATTCAATTGGGTTAGCAGTTGTGTGTTTCGGCAGGTCCTGTGCAGGACGCCTAGCTTCTGAAAGGCTAACTTGACTCTGGCTTCGATGCAGCCCCGTACTTGAACTGGTTATTTAAAGTTATACCAAGTATATAAACGGAAGGTTGGGAAGATTGATTCCGTTAAAGGAGGTAATCAGACATAATATGTTATTTGAAATATTAAATTCGACAAGAATGTTTTTACCCCAAGAGGAAACACTCTTGAGGTATACGTTCATTCTCTCCTTCAAAGCCATCCGAGCCCTTTGGAGTTTGTGTGCCCTTTTGGTACTTGACAGACAATAAGCTATCATTAACTGTACTGTCATCTGCGTAGGGAAAATGAATTGGTGCACATGTCAAAAGTCATTGATGTTCAATAACAACAAAATCGGAGACAGAACCGATCTCAGTATTCTATTTGATACCTGAAATGATACGATGAAGATAAAGAAATAACTGCAGATAGTCATTCCGCGTCTATTTAACCTAAACCTAACTCCTTTAAGAAGTAATTTATCAAAAAAGAGAAACATACTGACACGCTAGTAGTCTATTCTTTCTATATTATATTCAAAAAATATTTATTTCATTAAATACTAGCTGGGTTACCCGGCTTCACTCAGGACAACATTGGAGAGTGTTCTGGAATGTTCCACAATGATGTTCCCGATTCCCTATTCCCGAACATTCCACGACATACTCCGCCACTCCTACCAGAACTTTCTAGAGCTCTATGGAACCTTCTAAAACTTTCCGGAAGACAGTTCTAGAATTTCAAGAGGGCGAAACTTTCAGCCCTTATATCTTCAAAAGCACGCTCTTTAGGGGGTATAGAGATCTACCACACCATATAACTTCCTTGATCGTACCGGGACTCATTTCTGAGTTTTTGCGGACCGCACGTTTTTTTGGACTTTCTTTTATAATATATATTGAATATTGATTAATATTTGCACTAAACCCTGATAGGAAATCGGGGAAAACATTTGTATGGACACAACACCGCCCGGTTTCCTTCTAATATATATCTATTTATGATTTATCGAGACAAATGACTGCAGATGAGCTCGGTTAAATTTTTCTCTTAGAGCAGGCAGGGCCATCACTAGTTTCAGGGGGTACATAATAAATGTAGCAAAATAAAATAATCGGCAAGTTACCATTGTACGAGATCCATCTTACCCTACATATGTAGTTGGTTTACGCGAGCTCTCAAGAGAAGAACAATTCAGACCGTAGTTTACTCTTCTTCCTCTCAGCATCAAATCAATGCGGGGGTGCCACCAGGGTCTCTGCTGTCACAATGATCTTGTTGAATAATTTTAAGTACTTTTCTTTTTGAAGTAAAACTTCTTTACACACGCTTTACTTGGGGAGTAAGCTAGTGAATGTTTGACGAGAGCGTTACAAAAAGTGTGATCGAACGGAAGTTGAGAGGGAGATATAAGTTAGTGAAGATAGAAAGAGAGAGAGTTACGTTTTTGTATTTATACAGTAGGGGCAAAAGAGAGAGGTGCGAGCGCACATTTTCTTTCTCTCTTCTTTTAAAGGTTAGTGAAGTTTTACTTCAGTCGTGTGGTCTAAAACATGGGTGGCCAACCTTTTCAGCAGCCGGGCCAGATTGTAGAAATGAGATTTTAACTACAAAATTTCTTTTATTATTCAAAGCAAACATGAAATATACCTATTGTTTTTTTAAGAAGGTATAACAAAAATGATAATAGTTAGGCAATACAAAAAATAATAGTAAAAAATAAACAAAATACAATAACTTTGGTAAGACGTCTGATTTTGTTTGTCAGAACTAAGTATATCAATGTTGATAACGATTGATGTTGTTAATAAACGCAGTTTTCCAAATGCTCATCAGTGATTCGTGTTTTCATTTGAGATTTAATATGCTTCATTCTACTAAAAAGTTGTTTACAGATGTGTTTCCAAATAGCGAAATCATCGATAGAGCATGTTTGTAAAATGCAAGATAAATAAATTCACCTCTACGGAGAATGGCGTTGCAAATGTAGCACAAAGCACACAATGCTTTTTAAAATCTTGTAATCGATTATGAAATTTGTATGACATTCGGCTGCAATAACAATGTAGGAAAGTGAGTGAAGATTTTTGTCCTTAACTGTTGTTCCCAAAGCCCAAGTTTCATTTAGAATGCGGAAATAAGATCATACATGTTATTAATTAGTTGATCTTTCCCTTGTAGACATTTTCATTAACAACATTTAGGTAGCTAACTATGTATATCAACCAGAAATGCAAAGTTACTAACCCACTCCTTGTCTTCAAATTCTGGGAAACTTTTTGACTTGCTTGCAAAGAATGATTGTATTTCTTGCTTCAAATCAATCACTCTTTTTAACATTTTTGCACGGGTCAGCCATCTTACATCTGCATAAAATGTAACGTCATTGTACTGTGAATCCAAAGACTTGAGAAACTCTTGGAACTGACGGTGATTCAACCCCTTCAATTTAATAAAGTACACTGTTTTGATGACCAACTTCGTGACATATCTATTTTAAGGGACTTAAATTCTCCTGATGAATAATACAATGAAAATTTAGCAGCGAAATATTATCAACTTTGCAGGCCTCATTTTCAATCAATTTTACTAAACCTTCGTGTTTCCCAACCATTGCTGGAGCACTATCTCATAAATATACTAACCCCCACAATCTGTTGTTAAGCCCGATAGGTTGTTGAGTTGTAACGAAAAGCGATTCAACGTTGATATAACAGCTCCTGACAAATCTCGTGAACAAGTAGTGTCCTTAAGTGGTTACAGTGCCGCTAATTCGTCTATTTTGTTAAGATGGACATCAATACCCCTGCTAAAAATCGCCACTTAGGCGGTATCAGTTAGGTCTGTGCTTTCATCCAATGCTAGAGCATAAAATATGAACTTAGGTGCTCGATTTTTCAAATTATCTTCAATATGTTTTCCAATGTCGTCGACACGCCTAGTAATAGTTAGTTATAGTTATTTTAGAGAAATCCGTTTTTATGTACATTAAAAGAATGTGTGATTATGCCCCGCGGGCCACCAGTAGACACCCGGTGGGCCGCGGGTCGGCCACCCTTCGTCTAAAGCACACAATTATTATTTTTTTATTTCTTTATAACATTATTTTTTATCTACGGGTATTTTTTGTCTTACCATATAAATTTATCCAAAAATAATTTGTAAACTTTTGTATAGTTATCTATCTCTCTATTTGTAAAATAATATCTTATGGATATACTTTTTCCCTATTTATAAGTAAAAATATTTGTATATGTTTTTATCTGCTGTTTAAGTAAATTCGTGAGAAATAGTTTGGAAGCAGCTGAGTTCTCTGGTTGTTGTTTTGTATATTATTGCCAATTAACATCATAACAGTATTTTCTCCTTAATAAAAAAATAAAAAAATGTGCACCAATTGATTGCTACGATGATGAAAGCACCAGGGTTATCTTTTCGACTAGCCCTCTTCTGCTTTTGATGTCCAAACAGCTCGGGAAGTTATGAGACAATAAGATGACGACTACATCTTTAAGATTCATGCCTGGGGTAAGGCCAACCTGCCGAGCGATTCTATATCTTTTGTGGGATCATTATTAGATAACGGACGTGATCTCCTGTCAGATTTATGTAATTTTCATGGCTGTTATTATGCGTACAATGTACGTTAAATGAAAAAATAAATCATGCATACTTGCAGGAATTCGTGTTTAAAACTATCTAAATTAAAATATCTGCCAATAAATATGTAAAAATCTCACAAATCTGACAGGAGATAACGTCCGTTATCTAATAACGATCCCACAAAAGTTAAAGAATCGCTCGGCTGGTCAGTTTCAACGTCTCAAAAAACCCAAGAATGTCTAATGTCAGCAAAGAGAGAGATCAGTAATTGTACAGAGCACCCTCCCCAATATTGAAATGCTTTCATCATCATCAAAAAGTATCTCAGACAAGCCCAAGCATTGGGCCTCCATTAAATCTGGCTTCCAAGAAACTGGGACCAAAAGATTAGATTCCTGAACGCTACATAAGCAATTCAAAGTCTGTTTATCAATTATTTTGACACAAATCGATTACAATTTTTATTCATAATCGTTGTTTGGGAATTTGTAAGAATTAAAGCATGGTGAGGAAAAAGAAGCGTTGAAAATACTAGTGAGGATCAGAAAGAGCCCTTTTGTTCTATGCTATCGTACCTCCTTACCTCCCAGGTAAGTATATATTTTCTACCTGTTTTTTTTTTTTTATTTGAATTTTATTTTAGTAATTTGTACATTTAAGGTTACAAATTTCTAATTAGTTATAATATTTCATATTGTAGCTAATTAATCATAATAATAATTCAAATTCACTATATTTCTTCTTGTTTTATGTAGCTCCTACAATACATCTTGAACTTTTCAATTTGCACAGTACATTTTTACAGCAGCATAGCGTTCATTGGTCAAATCATTGTACATATAGTCTCGTATCGGTGATTGATGAACCGGTGAATGCAATTTTTAGCCATAAGTTGACATAGTGGTTTGTCTAGTTTGTTAGAAGTACGATTGTAGAAATGTATTACATGTATTGTACAGCGCCCTTGAGTTGATTTTTTTTACAAAAACGGCGCTATACAAGTCATCCACATATTATTTTTTTTTTTTTTGATACTCTAAAAGTGTTTTTCAATCTGTGGGTCAAACTTGGGGGGTCGCCGGCAAAAAGGAAAAAATCGAGGTTCTAACTACAATAAAAAACACTATTTCAGTGAGAAGGATGGGCTTGTTTATTTTTCAAAAATATTTCAAATCGTATAATCAAATCATTTTCTAAGATAAATCTGTTTCTCTTTTTAGTTTTAATGCCCACCATTTAAGAGAATGTCAGTTCACATAAGTATGAGGTGGCAAATGGCACTAATAATTTTAGAGCTTCCCTTGCCAGCTCTGAATACTCTTCTTTTCTTTTCATCCAATACACGTCAACACTTTGAGAATGAAATGCCATTTTAAGCATGCCGTCAGAAGCTAAATCTATAAGATTTTCTTTCATATTTGTGGTGAGATCAGCCAGTTTATTGATTTATCCAAGAAAGGGTTTAAAATCCATCTACGCCCATTGTCAGCTTCAGAGTGCTAGTCCAGAAAGTATGTTAATAATTTCTCTTGCAAATTATGCAAGCTCATCAAGCTTATCATGCAAGGAACGTGAGCCCTTACCACAAGTGATTGGTCTGTTGCATTATCTTCAACAGTCTTCTGAACACATGAAAAAGACTCAAATATATTGTTTTGCAGAGAGATTGACCACAAATGAAGTTTCGCGTGAAATGCTTTGACTTTATCTTTAGAAGTTAAAATATTTTCTTCTCTAACTTGGAGGTTCTTGTTTAAATTATTAAGGTGTCGAAAAAGATCTTCCAGAAATGCTAATTTCAGTAGCCAAACAGGGTCAGAAAAATGATTAGAGTGTTCAGATTTGACATCTTCTAAGAACATCAAAGATTCAGCTTTGAGTTCTAGAACTCTTGTCAATACCTTTCCTTTGGATAGCCACCTGACCTCATAGATTGTGATGAAGCGAATCCATGTCTTCACAAACGATTCAGAACAGCCGGGACTCAAAGGCTTTACCTTTGATAGAATTCACAATTTTTATTACCTCCTTAAGCACGTCATTTAAATCAGAAGGTAAAAATTTAGCTGCTAGATCTCGTCGATGAAGAAAACAGTGTCCATGATACGTTTGGCACTATTGATTTTAATTTCGCAACAAGTCCGCTATTTTTGCCAGTCATAGCTTTAGCGCCATCGCTACAAATAGCAATACATTTTTTCCAATCAATGTTGTAGTCGCGAGTGCTTTCTAAAACCATATCGTAAAAACACTGGCCTGTAGTGTTTGCACGAAGTGCTTTGCAAAATAAAATTTCTTCCATGATGCTGTCATCTACAAATACTACAAACTGAGCAAAATCAGAAACATCTGTAGATTCGTCGAAAATGTGGGCTCTTCTTTAATTTTTTGACTATTTGCTCTTGAATATCATTGGCCATATCATTTATTCTGCGTGAAATAGTATTATCAGAAAGTGGTATGCTTTTTACCTGGTTTGCCTCTTGCTTGCTGACAATACTTTCAACCATATCTAGATATGCTGTTGGCAAAATAAGATTTTTGGCTCTTGTGGGTGGCTTCCCTGCTTTAGCAACTCGATATGTGACTTAGTAGCTAGCTAATAATGCTGAATTGTTGACACTGGATACCTAAAAACAAATAAAACAATATAAAAATTAACAAGTGATTGACCATTAAAAAATAAGCGCGCGGAAGCACACCAAAATTAATTTCAATTAAGTTATATGGCAACCATGAACACTTTATGGAGACTAGGACAAAACTGTTTTATTACCTGAATCATAGTATTTTGCTGCTGGCTAATAGCTTTCAACTTTCATTCAAAGAAATCCAACGGTTTATCAGTTTCTTTTTGATGCTTGGTTACTACGTACTTACTTTCAAAGCTCTCGCGGCTTCCTTGCAGAGGGTAGGCAGTAATAATGAATATAGGTACCAAAATAGAGAAAATAATTAACGTATTTAAATTACTAACTTTGGTCTGTATCTATGTCCAAAGGGGGTCGCCAGAATTTTTCGACCTCTAAAGGGGTCGCTTATTTAAAAATATTGAAACACTGCTCTAGAAAATCAATGCACCAGTCTTAAGATGGATTAATGGATTTTCTGCTCTCATAATTGTTTTAATTATAGGTGTTTTAGTTGACATGAATAAATTTAATTATATAAAATTGTTTCTATGTATTAGACAGGATATTGGAATAAAGTTCTTTGTGGAATAAAAGTGTAGGTACACATAATTCTCCCTGACTAAACAATATACAGATATACACAATAAAGTAACTCTCAGCTTGCAGAACAATACTCTCTTGTTCCACTTCTGATTTGTCTATTGCCGTTTTTGTGAAAATCGCCTTACGGCACCTATGGTAATATTCCCTCGGTCGACTTATGTACTCAACTGGTGTCAACCTGGAGTCGTAAGTGAACCAATAATAATAAATAATTCATTTTTTATTTTTAATAATACTCTTTGCAAACATTCGGTAAATAAATGTTTTTAATTCCATTATAAATTAAAAAAAAAAACAAAAGGAAGGAAAGTGATTTATGTTTTAGAGTGCTTTCTGGTAAATGTAAATAAACTTTCAACCAAGCAATATTTTTTATCATCACTTTTAAAGACCTTTCTGAGGTGGTTTTGAGTTGGTTTCATTCTGAGTTGGCCGGTGACCAAACTGGTTGCATGCCAACTCAGAACGAAACCAACTCAGAACCACCTCAGAAAGGTCATTAAAAGCTTTGATAAAATAATTTTAAAATAGTCGGTAACCCTAACCTAACTTTTTTTTTTTTTTAAGTTAATTCCACACAGGAGGCCCTAAGGAAAATAATTTCCCACAGGGCCTGTGTCATCTTTGAGGATGCTGTGTGGAGGGTCTTTTTGAGGAAAGGAAGGAGTTAACATGGGTCTTGAAGAGACTCATGTTGTAGGAGGGAGGAAACACAGAGGCCGGTAAATCGTTCCACAGCCGAGCTGTTGAACTCAAGAACGAGTCGTAAAAACGACCCGTTCTCATGTGACTAATGTCAACCGTTTACAAATGTTGGGCCTGTGTTTGGCGTGTTTCCCGACTATGCACCGGTGGGATCAATGATGCTAGTTCCTCGGAGCATCTTCCATTGTAATACCGGTAGAACAAGGACAGCATTCCCACCTGACGCCTGTGCTCTAAAGATTGCAATCCGTCTGTTAAGATGGGAGAATCTATCAAATGGACCGCCCGTTTCTGCACAGAGTAAAGGGTTTTTTTTAAGGTATTTTGGAGCTCCAGTCCAGAGGTGGCTGCCAAATCCAACCGTGGGGCGCACTTGCGTTTTGTAAAGGGTTAGCAGTTGTGTACCATTAAAGTATTTGCGGGCCCTGTACAGTACTAACTTAACCTATTTAACCATTTTTTTTATCATCACTCTTAATGACCTTTCTGAGGTGGTTCTGAGTTGGTTTCATTCTGATTTGGCGGGTCACCAAACTAACCACTTACAGACGTACATTTTTTTACCAGCGCGCTGGTAGAAAAGCAACTCCGGTGGATATCGCGCCAGTACCGCCAGTACCTACTAGCACAGCAACTATATCTAATACTACTGACGACGGCGGAAAGTCTTGTTGATGCCTTATTATTGCTAGCAGAAGACGAATCGGAATCATCTTTATCTTTGAGTATTTATTTTTTAATTTTGTTTTTAAAATGCTATATTACTTTACCTTCTTTTAAGATACATTACGGTGTTTTATATTAAGCTTAGGCCCAAGGGTGGATTTAGGGGATGGTATTTTTGTGTACTGTGGAGATTCCATCACAGTACATACTTAGAAGCAAACCAAATTATCAGAGTTGTTAAAATAACAGAAAGAACGTGAGTCAAACTTTTGTCTATTTCTGGCTGGAATTGCGAATTTTGTTCGTTGCATCCCATTCATGCACTTGCAAATGAAAGATGATAATCAGCGTTTGCGAGAGCGGTACGGTCGGGGGAAAGCGCGGTCGGAAATGCCCTCCCCCCCATTAAAGTTGACAAACTCAAATTTCGACTTCATAAAAAATTGGTCCGTCCTGGGGGGGGGGGGGGATTGTGCTCTTTAGGGGTACCCCCGGGGCGGGCCACCCCCCCCCCCCTCCGCCCCTTGTGCCCCCCCCAGAAAAAAATCCTGGATCCGACCTTGCTTAGGCCTATTTATCAATACATTATAAATATGTTATAAATAAATTGATCAAAATTACATTTTATTTTATTCATATTGATATTTGGCATATGGGCTACTTGAGGCTACTGCAACTGAAATTCGGCTACATTAGGCTACTTTATGTATGAGAAACGGCGATATTAGGCCAAGCGCTGTTGGCAACACTGGTACCCAAGCCAAATTTTCAAAAATAACATAGGCAATTCTAGCATTAACCCGGTGGTTCACAAGCCAAGCGGACCAAGTTCAAATATATTTTGTTCGAGATCACCGCATGAAAGGGTGCGAAAAACTTTAATTTGTTAAATGCAATAGTGAACCAAATTTTCAAATGACCAGTTTCACTATATATTAGTTAGAAAGGTCACAAAAATACACACACACTAGAAAATACAACAATATTATTTGGACTATCTTTTCATCACTGTGTTGTAAATAATAAGTTGTAGTAAGTAGAGGTCTCAAAAAAAATCTATACATTCACGACCCCCCCCTTTTATCCCTTGCCCCTGCTCAAGATCAAACCCCTCCCCCTTTGAGTCCACCCCCTTTGGTCGTTAGGGTCGAACCCCCCTTTACGGTTAACTCCCCCCCCTCTACGGTTAACTCCCCCCCTTTTAAGTCGACCACCCCTTAGGATCAAACCCCCCATATGAATGCTATAGATACGCCCTTTGATACAACTAGAATGGACTTGGTTTACTTGCCATGTTAAAGGCTTATTTATGTATTAGTTAACTTCTACAAACGTTTGTTATGTGGATGTTTAAATAATAATACTTTCAAAGAATATGGAACTCCTTTGAAAAATATTGTGGCTTTAAAAAAATATGTTCATATAGAGTATATAGACCAATAAACGCTGATTCTGAATATATATTGATAATATTAAACGTAGAATTTTAAAAAATATATTAAAAAGTGCATTTTTAATACTATCGTTCAAATACGCCGTCAAGTTGGTATTACTAAAATGTTTAGTGGTGACGTCACTGGTCACCGTAAAGTCATTCAAGGGGTATGTAGGTATGACCAAGATGGGTGGTTTGGTATATTTATGACACAAGCCATCGTATCTTAAAGTGGTCTCATGACCCTGGCTTAATCATAAATGCCAAAAAAACTAAATTGTTACATATAAGATCCCCTAATGTTAAGGTATATATTACACCTGAAATAAAGACACATACATCAGATTGCTTACACAATGGTATTCCTGCAACGTGTACATGTCAAAATATGGAACTAGTTAAAGAATATATTTATTTAGGTGTTATTATTGATTGCTTTTTCAAGTGGGATATACAAATAAACTAAGTTTGTGCACGACTAAGATCAATTGTAAGCAGATTGTATAAACTAAAAAATTTTGTTCCTATCTGCACACTTCGAATAATTTATTTATCTCTAGCTGAATCTGTTATAAGGTATGGAATAACAGCTTGGGGATTTTCCTGTAAAACAAATATAGACCATGTTCAATCAGTGCAAAATTCATTGGTTAAATTATTAGCTGAAAAAAATTTATACAAAGAAAGGCATAATATTCCATACTTTTATCAGAGTCTCAAAGTTCTTTCAATGAGAGCAATTCTGTGGTACAAAATTATATTTCAGCACATAAATAATCCTTTTCCAGGCTGGAACACAACCATAATACTAGTTTTAACTTTAATGAAGGGCTAATTGTACCTAAGTATACAAATAAATATGGACAAAGAACGTTAAATTACATGATTCCCAGTTGTTTAAATATGTTACCTGCTGAAATTAAAAACTGTTCCCGGCTGTAAAACGGCTTACGGAAAAAAATAATTTGTATTAGCTTACAATGACATATTATTCTAAAGACTTTAAAAATGTTGTTTATGTTTTCAAAAATTTATTTTTATCTATATTTCTGTAAAAAACTAAATTTTATTTTATATAATTGTAAAAATATAACTATTAAATCACTATAATAAGATCTTCAACGTAAAGAACCCGTTAGACAAACTGCTAAAAAGTAGTTTATCGGGAATTTTTGTCTTGTATTTGTAAAGTTTAAAAAAAAAAAAATCTTTATTTACATACTGTTTATAGAGATTTAGTTGTGTTTATTGAAACATTATTTAGGCCTAAATAATTCGGTTTCAAAAATTAAGGTATCTCTTATTAGTTTATCTCTATTATTGAAAATATTCAAACTACTGTACAAAAAAGGTAGTAATGCTACTTCTAGGGAGATTCCTTCGAATTCTAAATAGCGGCGAGTCGAACAGCTGATTGCGCGATCTTATAGTAGATGACGTCACACGATATCACCATCGATACGGTGGTTTTCGGGGGATCTTGAAAAATTAAAACTTTGACCATTTTTTTAACTATTAAAACTAACTCTAAAAATTAAAAAAAATATGCAGTTATTTAAGTTAGAAAGTCATTATTCATTAAAAAAAATGGACTGGAGTTCTCTATTGAAAATATCGAGTGTTGTGCTTGTGATGGATAGACTATTTTCGCAAATGTTGTAGCTAAAAAAATATTTTTTTGTAAAAAAAAAAAACAGGGTGTGCATTTCACACACGGTAGAAGTGAAACCTTCAGAAAACTAAGGTAAACGAGAGTGGGAAACCTACGAAGCACCGCACAAAGAGGATACCGATTAGTCTATCTCATTCTCTCGCAGGCGATAGAAGTATCTGTTTGTCTCTTTTTATGTGTCGCTATTTTTGGTTTCATCGAGTTTCAAAGCAAAACGGTGCTAAAGAAGTTTTCATTTAAAAAAAAAACATCGAAAATGTCTGTCACTGGAGACCAATATTTCAATAACATTTTTTACTCCAAATAATGTTAGGAATGACTGGGGGGTAAGCTGGCGAATGTGTGACGAGAGCGTTACGAAAAGTGAGGCGAAGGCTTCGTATAATATTGTAGGAGCAAGAGAGAGGAGCGAGCACAGATTTTCTTTCATTATTTCTCTCATAGCCAGTTACGTTATACAGTGCAGGTCTATTGTCTGTATCACACTGTAGGAGCAAGAGAGAGCAGTGCATGAACACATTTTCTTTCTCTCTTCATATCATATAGATGGAGCAGAAGTTTTACTTCAGTTGTGTGGTCTAACGCACACTCGTTTCTTTCTATGGTTCAAGTGTTGGAATAATACATAAAGAGTGTTTATGAAACCGTATATGATATTATAGTGAGCTAAAAGAATATAAATGGATGATTTTATTTTTCATTTTAATTAATATTTTTTTTCACTTATTATTAAACCACCTCAACATTTTAAAATTATAAACACATTTCTCTAATTTAGCTCGTAAGTTTCGTGGGTTACGTGACTGCGGATTCCTGCCTCATTTCGGCGAGTGAAGTTTTTTTTAACCCTTTAGGTCTCGAACCTATTTTGTCGGAAGGTCAAAATATTTCCGTTTTGCAATAAAATCCAAATAAAAGAAATATTTCTGAACGCATCCGAAAAATAAAAAAAAATGCTTTTGAAAGGTGATGAAATAAGCTTTAAAATTTTATAATTCAAAAAAGCATTTAATTTTTTAAAGATTTTTTTTTATTACATACATAAAAAGTTTTAAAAAAGGCAGACCTCACTATTTTTTCTAACTAAAATTACTGATAACGAAAAAATAATAAAAACTCAAAAATTTTTTACAGGCTAATGTATTGTAAACGTTATAGGCCACTTGCATCACATTTTAAAAAAAAAAATTCCGGTTCAGGCAAATATTCTAAGACATTCTGTATTTTTTAATTTTTTTTAATCGTATTTTTGAAACCCTGGCGATTTTTTGAAAATTTCAATCCGAAAAATCAGACCATTTTTTATAAACCGGAAATACGGGACATAATTTTATGTGTGCGAAAAAACGATAATTGCATAGCCGAAAATCAATTAAAAAAAAAACTTTTCCACACGAATAGCAATAAATTGTACGGGGTTCTCTTCGTAACATCTCTAAAAACACCGCCATCTTTATTGAAAAAATTAAACCAAAGGATAAGTTCGCATAGAACAAACAATAAATCTAGTGAACGTTAAACGCAAATTAAAAAATTCGCCGGAAATCAAAGTGTTGCCATATAAAAAAAAATTAATCAGTGTGGAATTTAACAAAATTAAGGGAACATAATCGGAGACGGGACATTTTCATGTAGTGACGTCACGAGCTCAAATAATGGATTTATTTATTTAAAAATAAGAAAAACTATACATTTCTAAAAAATTTTACTAACATTTTCGTAATCTTAGTACAAAAATCTATCCACAGGATTTTTTCTAAGTCGTTATGAAATCCATGCAAGTGGCCTATTGTCCCCTCAGTATTTTGTCGTTTCACGTAAAATAATTAATAAAAAATTCCCAAGACTTCATCATTTTTTTCAAATTTCAGCCGGAAACTTTAGTTTCGTATACAGGTGTACCTACCTATATTTTAATAATTTTGTGTTTATCGTTTAGATTTAAGTCTTAGACCTAAATGAGTTGTTCCGAAAAGCGAACAAATTAACCAGCACGCTCTGAATAATGTAGTAGTACGGCGGCTTTGCGGAATATTGTTTTACTGATTTTATTTATTATTTAGATACCCCTATATACAGGGTGTTGACTCACTTTGACTTTAACCAGCGATAACTGATATTATTTGGAGTAAAAAATGTAATTAAAATTTAAGTCTTCGGGACATTATTTATGTTTTTTTTTCTATAAAAAAACATTAAAATAGTAGTTGTTGGATAGTTGAGGTGGGGTAATAGGTTGGGCAGTTATTCGGCTGAGTGACCAGTGATGACATGCAGCAGAATTTTTTTGTTTGATTTAAAAAAAAAACGACTATGCTTTAGACCACACGACTGAAGTAAAACTTCACTAACTTATAAAAGAAGAGAGAAAGAAAATGTGCGCGCGCACTGCTCTCTCTTGCTCCTACAGTGTGATACAAACGATAGGCCTGCACTGTATCGTGATATAGATATACGAAATGTAACTGGCTATGAGAGAAAGAGATAAAGAAAATGTGTGTTCGCACCTCTCTCTCTTGCCCCTACAGTAATATTTATACGAATCGTAAATCGTAACTCTCTCTCTTTCTATCTTCACTAACTTATATCTCCCTCTCAACCTCCGTTCGCCTCGCCCGATCACACTTTTCGTAACGCTCTCGTCACGCATTCACCAGCTTACTCCTCAAATCAAGCGTGCGTAAAGAAGTTTTACTTAAAAAAAACATAAAGTCATCGAAAAAGTCACCGGAGACCAAAATTTCATGTACATTTGTTACTCCAAATAAAGGCAGGAATCACCGTTTAAAGTAAGACAAGTATGTCCCTTGTATATTAACTTTAAAAAGATCTTATCAATAAATAACCAAATATTGTTTTTAATGTATAGTAAACTGTGTACTCAAAATGATACAAAGTAATAATAAAACATTTTTAGCTATTTCAGTGGAATGCATTTTTCCTGGCCTATTTATAGGTCGGTACTAATCCGGCCCTGGACACTCGCGAGGGCGACTGGCGCGGAAAGGCGGATCTGGCCTTTGCGGGGAAGTGGGAAATAAATCGTTTAACACCTCACAAGATTAGCCAATGCAATTCAGTATGGAGATAAACTCCAAATAGGCACAACCAGCAAACACTACCCTACTTGGGTACAACCGTTTCCTCGTGCGAAACTGTTAATAATAAAAAATAATACATTAATATTCGTATAACTCGTTAATTTTAAGTGTATATAAAAATATAAAAAGTAAACTTAAATTCGCTCTTTAAGTGGCAGGTGTTTAAGTGGTCACTTTACATTAATATCGATAATACTCGTAATATCAAGTGTACCTATAACTATACTTAAATATAAAATAATATGTCAACTTAAAATCACTTTCAAGGTGTCAGATCTTTGTTGACAACTTAAGACGGTAAATATAATATGAAGTGTACCTGTACCTATACTATAATATGTCAACTTAAAATCACTTTCAATGTGTCAGGTGTTTAAGTTGACAACTTAACACGGTAATTATAATTTCAAATGTACCTACACTTATACTTAAATATATAATAATATGTCAACTTAAAATCTCTTTCAAAGTATCTGGTGTTTGAGTTCACAACTTAAGACGGTAAATATAATATGAAGTGTACCTATACTATAATATGTCAACTTAAAATCACTTTCAAAGTATCTGGTGTTTGAGTTCACAACTTAAGACGGTAATTATAATATCAACTGTACCTACACCTATACTTAAATATATAATAATATGTCAAATTAAAATCACTTTCAAGGTGTCAGGTGTTTGTTGACAACTTAAGACGGTAATATAATATGAAGTGTACCTTTACCTATACTATAATATGTCAACTTAAAATCACTTTCAAGGTATCAGGTGCTTAAGTTGACAACTTAAGACGGTAATTATAATATCAAGTGTACCTACAACTTTTATTTAAATATATAATAATATGTCAACTTAAAATCTCTTTCAAAGTATCTGGTGTTTGAGTTCACAAATTAAGACGGTAAATATAATGTGAAGTGTACCTATACTATAATATGTCAACTTAAAATCACTTTCAAGGTATTTAAGTTGACAACTTAAGACTGTAATTATAATATCAAGTGAACCTACACTTATACTTAAATATATTATAATATGTCAACTTAAAATCACTTTCAAGGTGTCAGGTGTTTAAGTTGACTTAAGTATATTATAATATGTCAACTTAAAATTACTTTCAAGGTGTCAGGTGTTTGTTGACAACTTAAGACGGTAAATATAATATGAAGTGTACCTGTACCTATACTATAATAAGTCAACTTAAAATCACTTTCAAGGTGTCAGGTGTTTAAGTTGACAACTTAAGACGGTAATTATAATACCAAGTGTACCTACACTTATACTTAAATATATAATAATATGTCAACTGAAAAACTAAATCAAGGTGTCAGATGTTTAAGTTGACAACTTAAGACAGCAATTATAATATCAAATATACCTATACCTATAGGTACTTAAATATAAATATAGTGTCAACTTAAAATCACTTTCAAGGTGTCAGATGTTTAAGTTGACAACCTAAGACGGCAAATATAATATCAAGTGTACCTATTGTTATGATTTTTACTTGTAGGTATTTTGGTACTAGTGATATGTTTCATAATATACAATATAATATACTCGTATCTCGTATGTATGTCCCGATTTGCGTGTCGAGTTCGTGGCCTTTGAACTACCAGTGAACCGTGTCACTAAGCTATGCGAAGTTAGCGGCACGTGCCTAAAATCTTTGTAACTAGGGTGGACAAATGATGAATGTCAAGAATATATTGAATTCTGTAATCATTACGTTCATAATTTCGGGGAACCAGTTATCTTTTTTTTTGAAGTGCAAAAAAAACATAGAAAAATTTGTAAACTAGTTGAGGAAATTTTTTTTTAATTTTCTCTTTGCAAGCACCATTTTATTTTGGTCAAAAATTAAGATTTAAGAGATGTATTTAATTTCTTGAAGCAAAGATTACGTAAATTCCTGGAGTAATCAAATAAATTAACATTTATGGGGAACTTAAAAATATATATCTCCATGAACCATTATTTCGAGATAACGAAGTTGGAAAAGTCGATTGGCTTTAAAATTTGTAATATTCTTTGAACAGTGAGTTATAGACGAGAGCGTATATAAATAGGTAGTTTAGGGGGTTTAACCCCCCCCCCCCCTCCCACTCCACCATCGACCTCCGTATTGTGTAAGAAAAAAAGAATAGTACTTACTCGTTGATTACATTTCTAATTACCTTTTCTTTTATCAATGCACTGTAAATGATAAATTGCAGTAAGTGGAGGTGCAAAAAACTTTATTTTTATTCTCCAACCTCTCCCTCTATTCTGCCTTGCCGAGCCCCAGGAGCGAATCCCCCCCCCCCCTCTTAGAGTCGAATCCCCCTCCCTCTTAGGGTCGAATCCCCCCTCCCCCGTGTGAATGCGATAGCCATGCCTTTGGTTTGAGATGGATATTTTCACACATTTTTAGGCCATTTGGGGTTTCCTTAATAGAATAGTGCTTATAATAGAGTCCATAATTCGTTTTCACACAATGTCATGGCGTCATCGATGATTTTGAAGTATGTGGGTAGTACGCGCTCACACAATACAGGTAATTCTAAAGTTTAAAAATCTTATCTTATTGTGTGTTAATAACCCGTTACATTAGGAATATGGAAGTCTAGAACGGTCGGTCGATAAAACCCTATATCAAAACAATATTGACCAAATCCGTCATCTACGGTCAGTTATCAAAATTTGCGAGCCCGGTCTACGGTTGTTAAAAGATACTCCGACCGACGATTGATAAACTGTAGCGCGGCCTCCATAGTATCAGATAAGTTTCGGTTAACTCTCAATATACACATTTTTTTTATTAAGTCGTTCGTTATGCAAAATTAATGACTGATTTAAAGAATGCAATAAACTAAGGAAGCTCTTAGAAATGAAAGAAGTCGTAGGTATACGCGATCCATAGACTTAAATAATATGGACCTGGAAATGGAAAATGAATAAAGACCTGATTAACTAATTAACTCCCGTTTAGTGTCAAAAAGTAAATGCGGACTGCCAATGCATATTTAGGTTAGTGTTTCAATACGACACTGGCAATCTTTTATAGTTTTATGTAATAGGCCACTTGCATCACTTTTTTTTTTAATTTCCGGTTTAGGCAAATATTCTAAGACATTCTGTATTTATTTTATTGTTTTTATCGTATTTTTGAAACCCTGGCGATTTTTTAAAAATTTCAATCCGAAAAATCAGACCATTTTTTATAAACCGGAAAGACGGGACATAATTTTATGGGTGCGAAAAAACGATAATTACATAGCCGAAAATCATTTAAAAAAATAACGTTTTCCACATGAATAGCAATAAATTGTACGGGTTTTTCTTCGTAACATCTGTAAAAACACCGCCATCTTTATCAAAAAATCAAACCAAAGGATAAGTTCGCCTAGAACGAACAATAAATCTAGTGAACGTTAAACGCAAATTCAAAAATTCGCCGGAAATCAAAGTGTTGCCATGTAAAAAAAAATAATCAGGGTGGAATTTTACAAAATTAAGGGAACGTAATCGGAGACGGGACATTTTCATGTAGTGACGTCACGAGCTCAAATAATGGATTTATTCATTTAAAAATAATAAAACCTATACATTTCTAAAAATTTTTACTAACATTTTCGTAATCTTAGTAAAAAAATCTATCCACACTAATTTTTACAAGTCGTTATGAATTCCATGCAAGTGGCCTATTCATCATATTTCAAAGTTAAATTTCAAGTAGGTGCTGTGAAAGTTCTCTTCAGGTTCTGTCATTATTTCAGTCTTATGAAACAATTGACACAAAATGGAATAATAACAGAACTTTCACAGATCTTGAAAATTTACTTTCAAATTCGATGAATGTTCAAATTCTGTGAAACAACCCGCCCGGTTTTCGACAACGGAACGCATTTACCAAATCATCAAGTGAAAGTCGCATGTAAACATTAGATTTCCGTTTTCTCAGAAGGATTTTTTAAAAGTGAAAACTTCTTTATCACCGTTGTCATATGATACTCGGTGAAACGATAAAACGACACTAAAAAGAGACAATCACATGCATCCATAGAATTTATTCTGCAAGAGATTGAGATAGAAAAATCGGTTTCCTCTTTGTGCGATGCTTCGGGGGAGGTAGGAGACCCAGAGACACCCATCCCGCCCCATCCTATCTTGCTCCACATCCCATCCCATTAGGGGCCATCCATGAATTACGTCACACCTTCAAATATTTTTACTTTGCTATTACGCCCCCTCCGTTGTGGCAAAATGTTGTAATCCCATTGTGGTATCCTATTATGCCCCTTTCGTCGTGGTATCCCGTTACGCCCCCTCCGTTGTGGCAAATATAACCTGTCGTGGTATCCCATTACGCTCCCTCCGTTCGGATTCACGAGTTAGGGGGCGCTAAAAATATAAAAAATATCCTCAAAGTGGACGGTGGGCAAAAAAAGGTTGAGAATCTATGATCTTCATTATTTTTATTTATTTATTTTATTTTTATAATCACCAAACTGGATAGTAACTTTGAGTGTAGTCTAGTGTAAACAAATGGTTAAATTGGTAAAGTTATAATAAAAAATATAAAAGAGAAAAAGTGCGTAAAACAAACATGTAAATAAATTAAACCTGTAAACATATGGTAATAGTATGTAATGATGTTGAAAACTTATATCTTTATCTGAGTATATGAAACAAGTTGTAAACACTATCATAGTCACTCATTATTTAGAAAAATGTTATAGAAATATAGAATAAATAGAAATCATAGAAAATGTAAAAAAAATAATGACTTGCAATTTTGCATTTTTTATTTGGTTGTTGTTGTTAGTAATGTTGTTGTTGTTGCTGTTGTTTATTATAATAATTTATACTTCCATTGAGTTTGCTGGCAGATAACCAGCTAACTCAATGGAAGTATAAATTTAATTACAGCCCGCCATTACACTTTGATCTATTGAAAATCTACCTTCTTATAACATATTTTGGTTAGTAGAGCTCGCATGCGCAAATAAAATGTATCCAGTGCATCACAGTTTAAAATCTTTTTCGCATAAAATTTTAACTTGGGGTGCCATGCCATGTCGTAGCAATCATCCAAGGCGACAATCATTTTGAAACGAACACGTTATTCTGCAGCACGAAGGAGAGGGGAGATACCCAACCTGATGTCATTTCTGATCCATGACAAATACCTTCTTTTGATTATAAGTTATCTCAACGGACCTTCAAAAAATAATTGAGGGAAGTTAAATCGTATGATCGATAAAAGGTACCTACATATATACAATAGCGCAATAATTAGTCATCTCACCCAAATCCCTCTATCTCATTATTGTTACCAGTGCTGAAATTTTTTGTCAAATATTTTGCTTTATTGAAAAATGTACTTTATTAAATATTTATAAAATATTTGTAAACTAGTCCGTCTCGATTTTCGACACAGGATTTTCTAGTGAGACAGGCAAGGCCAAAAAAATATATGTGTAAACCTTTTTATGTAGATGCACATAATAAATAAAACACATATATGTAAACAATTATTTTTTTCAATTTTTATAAGAAAAACTTTCTTCTTATACTTTATTGAAGGTTATTCCCATCAGTGAAATATATCATATTAGAATAAGTTAACAATAATAATCTAAACGAAAATATGAAAGAGAACAAGACACAGAAAAACTGAAAAAGACAATGGTCGCAACTGGGACTCGAACCCAGACCTCTCCGTCTAACCGGTATGGAGAAAAAATAATTAGTGATAATAATGGAATTCTAAAAATTTGAAAATATGAGATTGACAATTATGACGTTTTGACAGAAGGTGGCAATAGCGAAATTGGTTAACGCACTCGTCCCGGTTAGACGGAGAGGTCTGGGTTCGAGTCCCAGTTGCGACCATTGTCTTTTTCTGTTTTTCTGTGTCTTGTTCTCTTTCATATTTTCGTTTAGATTATTATTGTTAACTTGTTCTAATATAATTATTTTTTATTGCGTTTCGTTCCAGAGCGGAAGATATTCTCTGCTTTGCCCTGGTGAAAAATCCCCACCCGGAATCGAAAAGCCGCTATCCTAAATATGATAGCTGCAGGCTGTTGATGAGATTTAATTGTTTTTTCATTAACTTCTCATTACTCCTCGTTTTTTTATATTTATTGTGGAAAAAAAATCACAAGAGTCCCAGCTGCTCCCGTCTGGAGCCAGTGAAACTATGGCATCCCCAATTTTGATATGTTGTGAGGCTGAAGGTAGTGGGGAGGGAAAGGAGATGGGGAAGAGGAATGTGGGGAAGTAACTGACTCTTCAGAGCTGCCCATCAAACACGGCTAAAGCCATTTCAAGCAACGTTTCTATTGTGAATGCGTGTGTTCCGCTCTGGAACGTATTAAAAATACACAATATATTATTTTAAACGAATAAGTTGTGAAATAACACAAATTAATCAAATAAAATTTATTTGCGCACGCCAGGATTCGATCCCGCGATCTTCGGATTGCGGGGCAAGAGACTTACCCCTTGATCACGGAGGCCTTGATTCCCTCCCGCTTCACAAGAATTCCTTGGTGCCATAGTCTTACTGGCTCTAGGCTCTTGTGTGATGTAAGATAATAAAATGAAAATGCACCCTATTGATTTGCAGTACTATCGGATGTCCAATCCACTCATCGGGTAAAAATTAATTTATGCATAAAAAAAATACTGCCGCGCATTCCTTTGTTCCATGTTACTGCAATTGCAACTTGCCCCAGTTGGGGTATTGGGGATGCCATAGTCTCATTGGTTAAACCGTTTGGAGCAATCACGATTCTTATGCGATTTCATACGTATCATACAATTTCATTTGCGTTAAATAACAATTGAGCATTCAAGATATCAGATATCCCATTGAGACCCGAAGCCACCTAAGCCAATAAAATCATTTCTTCAATATTAAAAAAAACATTTTTTTAATATAATTTACAATTTTAATCAGATTTAGATTTATTTATGAGTAGGTTCTACCGCTTTACGATTCGAACAAAGGATATCCGAAATCCTTGGAAATCGGCCATAGCGCGTAATGTATTCCTTCGCGTGCAGGAGCTTCGATTGATCCATTGGCAATGGGACAGGCAGGGAAAACATCGGCGATTTCCTATACTGATATGTCTAGATGTTGTCCAGAAGATGATGTATCGCCCGTACAACGCTAGCTGACTGGCCAATATTTACACCTAACCTTCGTCGAACTCCGGGTAATAGGTAATCAATAATACCAAACGATAGATACCCTGCAAACAGTACAAACTGCTATCGTTTTCCATGTTGTGCTTTATTCAATTAAAAGTTGCTAATACAGATTGCATGTCTGGTCGGCATAAACTTTTGGTCGTTGTATTTAGATTAGGGATATCAGTGGTGGATGTCTCGTTTTATTTAATTCAATTATCTGTTTTCCTTTGTTCTTCTTCTTTTTCGAGCTTTCTTAAACCGTGGCATTGCGCTCCACAACTTTCTACTTTCTGACTCCTTCGTGTAACTCCTTCGTGTAAATCCTCCATGTAGACCCTTCGCATGGAAGTTCTTATTCGTTTCATGATTTCCGACACTTCAAACTTTGGACTCTACAACTTGCATAACATTAAGTCTGCCGTCTTCCACCCTGACGCAACGGCCGCTTTCGTGCTAATTGCTAATTAAATGTTTGATGTTTTAAGCTCGCGAGTTTTGAACTAATCGCGGCTCTCAGCTGTACTATCGTGAGATCACCGATATTAGAAACAATTTCAGTACCTAAAATGTTCATGTCGAAAATTTACACCTCAATAAAAAGATTGTTAAATGGTTTACAAAAAAACACGTCGATATTTAAATTTTGTAGGTGTAATAATTTTTTTAGAGTGATCGTTGTTAAATATTATTCTCTCGATGCACGCCCGTGGCTGCGAATGTTTGAAAACGATGCGCGAAGGCAGGGTTGGTTGGTTCGTTCGTTGGTATTCGCCGCAAATAAATTGCTAATATAGTCAACAAAATATAGAAACCATAACGATATTTTATTAGTCCCAAACTCATGTCCCATAATATCCGTTGATAAAGAAACACTAATGTAGTTTCCATTCGAGCACGGCCGCTTCGGTTTCCTGTAACCTGATCCAATCTGGTGCATTATCTCTTTCCTTTAATTAGAATTTGCAGTTTGTTGAGAGAGTAGGAAGGCCTTTATCCAGTATGGCGAGTCCGGAGCCTACCCAGCAGTCTAACCAGACCACTGAAGATGAACTCAACAAGGTCAGATTTCATACTAATCGTTGCTTACCTCAACTGAAAATAACTTAATAAATACTTTCTCGAAATCACCGTGTTAGCATCTTGTTCTCGTGCATTCTTGACGACTTGGAAAACTTTCTGGAATCTCAAACCGTTTCGACTGTTACATGCTTTGTATTATAATTTCAGAAATGTTTCAGTTTTGCTGAGTCATGCATCAAAACTTTTGTAAGCCACTTGTACTAACTTGTTCCGTTTAGATAAACTACTATACCTATACGCTATGGCTATGCTACACATATTCCTAAATTACATTCTACGTTATGCTTATAAATTATCATAACATAATATTACCGATTTAAATGCTACTTTATACCCTCGAAATACTTCAAATTTATAATAAAATTTAACAAATAATTACAGTGTCTGAAATTTTGGCTTTGCATTATAAAATAATTAATTAAGATTTTCAAATTTTTTTCAAATGGTCTGCCTTTTAATATACTTATCTACTTTGATATGTTTCGTGCAAAACTTTATACGCATGTTGTAATGCAAAATCGTACTCGCAGATTCTAAAAATAAATTATGATCGTTTTGCAAATAAAAACTATATAAAGTCCATTCGCTCACAAGTTTTGATTTAAACGTCTTATTTTAGCATAAAAAAAAAAAAATATATATATATGTATGTATAAATATTATATTACCTACTACGGAAACCGTGTCCGTAGTATGATAATTGTAACAAAATTAAGAAAGTTAACAAAAATTCGAAATTGAATTGAAAATGCAAAACATTAAATTAAATTGGTGAATTCAAAATCATATTTTTTTCTTCGTTTGTGAAAAATATTAAAGTTAGGGTGGAATAGCTGAATTTTTGATTATTTATGATTCAATGTAGAAATTTGATTTAATTTTAGAATGATTAAAATGTACCTACTTCTAAACAAAAGCAGTCTAAAATATTTCAATAAAACTTTTATTTTATTTTATAAGAAAGCTTTTAAAGTTTATTCGTATTAAATATATAAAGATTATTGATAGATAAATAAAGATTAGAAAATTTAAAAAATGACACTAATTTAACAAATACATTTTTTCTCCTGTACAATCGCCATAATGAACTTCGGTAAATTTATTAATTTTGGTGGCGATATATTAAAATGTATGTTTGGAGGTATTTTTATTAAATTGTAATATAAACAGATACAAGTAGGCAGATAAGTTTTCAATTTTTCAAAATGGTTGAATTTCGCTGTGATAAAATCAATGATAATTTTAAAGTGATTTAGAGTGTCCATTATTTAATAATTTATTAGGTATTATTTAATAATTTATTAGGAATGGCCTGGTAGAAGACCACCACAGAATGTCAACGTTTTTAGATATGATTTTCTGCCGCGTTTATTGACCAGATATCTATATCAGATCGATTGCGGGATTCCCCCGTTTAAGTGAATCACTTAAACCGGGGAATCCCGCAATAACCGATGTAGGATGTTGCCAACTTTTGGGCACACGCTTTACCCGGGAAAAAAGAGTTTGCTTTTTTTGACTTTTGTCATTTCTGAAGTGAAAACTCTGTAGGTACGTATGACAGTTTTTTTTCCCCGGGAAGCACGAGATTAAGCGACATTGTGGATAAAATTTTACTAATTTTTGCTTGCACACGTTAGGGGCCTACAGAGATCCCTAACGTGTGCAAGGTATACTTCTGATATGGCGGTAGCCCCTGAATAATACCCCAAACATAAATCACTTTAACACAATTGGCCGTGCAAATCTCAAATCATATCAATTCTTACATTTAAAATATTTAAAATCGATTTACTTGTGCAAAAAGGGGTTCATTTTCTTACATTATTAAAAGGTTTGTACTCGTAGTTTTCGTTTTATTTTATTTTATTTCCGTAGTGTCGGTAAGTATCAGGTAGGCATTATTTCTGTACAGAATATTCATTCATAAAACCTATCAATTCTTTGGTCTAAACAACTTTTGTTTTTCTAATTGGACAAATAAAAAGGTGATTTAATTCTATTTTTATATCACTTTTAAAATTCAATTTTTTTATTCTGTAGTCTGAATTATAACAACCGAACATCAAATCTACTAAACACTATACACCATATTATATAGTTAAACTCCTTACCGTAAAATACATAAACATTAACACGAACAATGTGCTAACAAATCTAAATTGACTGCATAAACATGCACTTCTTGTTTAAATTCAAACAGAATATGAATGTGTGCCATATGCATTAGTCGGGTTGCAGCAGACACGCTCAGCTCAGTTCAAAAATATCGTACCCATCCTCTCAAATGAGTTTACTACCAAGAATTGTACCTACTCGTACTTCCTAAATACTAGAAGATAATAAGGTACAACTCGATGATATCGTTACGATTTTCATTATTTTACCAATAATATATTGAATACTCTTCATTTTATTATGAAAACTTTAACTTCATTCACATAACCATTTTATTAGAAATTGGCTTTCACCCTAATGGGGGTTTTACACGACCCGATCCAGGAAACAACATCATGCCCCTTATGAAAAATCATTGCCATACACAATCTTTTGTTATTAAACGACGATTTAAATTTGATGATTCTTTTTTTATTAGAAAGCTGGTGCTTCCTGTGTGGTCCCATTTTAAATTGGTCCAGTTCTGACAATGGGATCCAAGAGAAAACCATATACATATGTCTTAAATTTGCAATAAGTATGTGCGCGACAAATGGACGAATAACTCAATATTACGCCAACAGATTTTGATGATTCTTTTTTTGAAGTAAAACTTCTTTACGCACGCTCGTCACTAAAAATCAAAAAATAAACAAAAAATTTAACAAAACAAAAAACTACTTCAAAATATTTACTAAAAAGTAAAAAAATAATTTCGTACGATTGTTATTTTTGGAGTCAGTGTCAGCCAAGATCTCCACATCTCACCTATAACTACCTATGTATGTAGTTACCTTGGCTGACACCGACTCCAAAAATAACAATCGTACGAAATTATTTTTTTACTTTTTAGTGCATTTTTTGAAGTCGTTTTTTGTTTTGTTAAAATTTTTGTTTTTAAAGTGAAACTTCGTTTGGTTTGGATTTCGGATGAAACGGAAATAACGATTACTGCACCTGCGACGCATCAACTGCGCTCATTGGCCGCTTTGATTATGATGTCACTTTTAGGCTCATATTGGTTGAGATATGAAACTGTCGCTTTGATTATGACCTCACTTTTCAAGTATTGTTTGAGATTGTTTTGGTAAAGTTTCGCTTTTACCGCTTGTAAACTGCACTTATATTTTTTGAAGTAAAACTTCTTTAGGCACGCTTGACTTGGGCAGTAAGCTGGCGAATGTAAAGAAAAGCGAGGCGAACGCTTCGTATCACTGTAGGAGCAAGAGAGAGCAGTGCGCGCATACATTTTCTTTCTCTCTTCCTATCATATATGTAGATGGAGCAGAAGTTTTACTTCAGTGGTGTGGTCTAAAGAACACTCGTTTTTTTTAAAGAAATACAAACATTCCGGGTTACGAATAACCCAAAAATGTTTGAACATCTGCTACTACCAGCACACTAAGCGGAAAGTTTGCTTGTGTCGTGATGGAGGACTTAGCTGCCAAGGAATCGAATACGCGACGCCCGGGTGGGACCCAAACGCGATGCCCACTCAGCCACTGACCGTCACTATATCGTTATTTTCATACTCACGTTTTTATATAGAGGCTTGGCCACAACTTTTGGCTAATTTCCAAACACCCGCGAGCGCCCGCTGGCCAAATTGTGCCACATCCGAAAAGATATTTAAAACGTTTTTTGAAATTTATTAACAAAATTCTCGCGAGTTGCTATTTTCGCGTAATCACAAGACCAACTTAATAGTTTTACAGTTTAACGAGAGATGTCTCGAATGTCATTAATTATTTGTTATTAACCACTGGAGCGATTTCGGTCGAAAAATGGACCACTTTTATTTTTCTGCGATTGATTCCGGTCCAAAAATGGACCACATTTTCCTACCATTCGTAAAACATTTATTGTAATTATTTAAAACATTTCCTTGGCCAGCTGTTTATTTTACCTTTCATCATCAAGTATATCACAGACAAAATACAGAAACCGAAAATATTCTATGTTGACCCGAATAAGTATCGGCAGTTTCAAGTAAAAACACTCAAAATAGGCGCGATTATAAGCTTTACGATTTTTTAATATTTTTTTTATATATTTTACAAATAAGAAACGGTAAAATACAGGTTAATTCATTGGCTATATAGCACTATAATAAGTTTTTATGTCTCCATGTAAAAATTCGAAGATATGATTTTTTTAATGTTGGCGAAAATTTAAAAAATGACATTCTTTGATATCTCAAGCAATCGAGGCAAATTTATTTCTCCCTACGTGATCGCTCCAGTGGTTAACATTCCGCCAACCGAAATTCTTGAAATATTTTCTCTGATAGATCTTTTATCATTTGTTTACATAATAAAGAAATGCACGTTAAGTAACGTCCAATTTTAATATACTCGTATATCTGTGATTATCAACTAGGCCATGGAAAACATACGGAAAAGTTACAACTTTTATATCCCCCAAATAGTTAGCACGTACGGCCATTTTAAAGCAAATAATACGCAGCATTTACGCGTTTATAAATTTTACAATTTCTTAATATATTTTTATGGATCTTTAAAAATGTGGGATAAACGGGCAAATATAGGTGCATTCAACAGCTCTCTCTCTCTCTCTTCAACACCTTCTTTGAATAGTCATTAAAAGTGATGAAAAAAATTGGTTAAATAGGTGACGTTGGGTAAGGTTAAGGGCTATTTTTCCCTTTTTTTCATTGATTTTAATGACTCTTCAAAGACGTGTTGAGTTGACTTCATTCTGAATTGTTATGGAACCAAAAAGATGACATATTGGAGCTGGAACTTTTTAACAGAACATTTTTACTGAACAGAATCCCTTGAAGAAGAAGTGTGGTGCTCTATACGTACGCGCAAGTTTGAGGTCGTTGAATTCATCCAGTGAATTTTGAGAAGCGGAAGTATAGAGACGTGTTTTAGTGTTATGTCAACGCAAGGTAAACAGCGTGCTGTTATCGAATTTTTAATCGATGAAAAAGTGACTCCTACTGAGATTCATCGTCGTTTAAAGGATGTTTATGGTGACGATGCTGTTGATAGGTCAACTGTAAATCGATGGTTAGTAAAATTTCATGATTGTGAACCTGGAAAAGCAATAATCGTTGATGAAAAATGGAGCGGACGTCCACGATTTGATTCAAAATGACCGGCGAATCACTCAAAAGCGTATCACAAATCATTGTGAATATCCAAGAATCTTGTCGGCTTCATTGTTGAACAATTAGGATACCGTAAAATCTGTGGACGATAGGTACCACGCCGTTTTACAGACGAGAACAAACAGCGTCGATTAGAGCCTCTGCAAAATCTGAAGTTTGAACTGATTCCACACCCTTCTCACTCCCCCGATCTTTCACCTTGCGATTTTTATTTTTTTCCTCTACTCGAGAGACACCTAAAGGGTAATCATTACACCTCGGACGATGAGGTGAAGGCACCTGTCAAGTCCTGGATTCGAGAAATGTCAGAAGAATTTTTCAGTTACATAATGAAAAAACCTGTTACATGTTGGGAGAAATGCGCTAGCCTTAACAGTAACTATGTTAAAAAATAAATATATCATTTTGAAGCTTAAGAACCGAACTTTGATTTACTTTCTGCCCTAACTAACTAACTAACTAACCATCACGCCGTTTCCCCGCAGGGGTAGGCAGAGAGGACGGACCGCCAAACAACTCGGTCTTGGCACACAGTCTTTGCTTCACTCACATTCATACATCGTCTCATACATACTCTTCTATTATTCCGACTTTTGACATGGCCCGACTCAAGTATCTGATTCACTTGATCGTGCCATGTCTTCCTCGGGCGTCCCCTACTTCTTCTTCCATTCACATTTGCGTCATATATTCTTCTCACATTATTTTCTTCTTTCATTCGCTCTACATGTCCAAACCATCTGAGGGTCCCTTTCTTAATCTTACTCATTATGCTTACATCAGCCTTGCATTCTTTGCGGATATCCACATTTCTCACACGATCATACATGGTTTTGCCACACATTCGCCTCAGGGATCTCATTTCGACAGCATTCAGTTTACTTTCATCCTTCCTCTGCCAACTCCATGCCTCACTGCCATACATCAAGGTAGGTACCAGGACTCCATTGTGGACTGCTAGCTTCGCGTCTTTTGACAGTGTTTTATTAGCGCCAACGGCATTCAGTCCTCCATTAATGGAGTTACCTGCATTTACTCTTCTTTCAATATCTCTATCAGCCTTCCCATCTCTCGTAAACATACTACCCAGGTACACAAACTCATCCACCTGCTCCAAGTATTCATCATTCACAACTATATTGCACACTGTTTTCGTACTCTCCCTTTCAAATACCATGACTTTAGACTTACTTACATTCATCATTAACTCATTTTGCATACACACTTCGTTCATCCTAGAGACGAGAGACTGTAGATACTTTCTGCCCGATCTTGCTATTTGTTTTTGTTCGTGTTTTACAAGCATGTGTGAATTACTTTTCAGCCTACCCTAGTAGGACAGAAAGAAATCATTAGACCAAAAAGACTGAATAAATCAAAACACAGAATTGTTTGCACTGTAAAGGCATCCAAATGTATAGCTTAGTTTCCAGTGAAATTAGAAATGCAAGTACATAGATTAAGCTTATCTTAACCCGTCAGGACTCGGGCCTATTTTGTCGGAAGGTTAAAATATTTCCACTTTGCAATAAACTTACTACGTTTTAAACTTAAACTGTTTTTGGAAGGTGATGAAATACGCTTTCAAATTTTAGAAATAGAAATAAACATACAATTTTTGAAATATAAAAATTTTTTACTGCAAACTAAGAAAGTTCTAAAAATGGCTCACCTTACGTTTTTTTTAACTAAAATTACTGAAAACGAAAATAAAAAAAATTGCATACATATAATATTAGGCAAATCTATTATAAATGTCGTCAACCCGTTTTTTTGCCGTTTCGAGTAAAAAAAAACAACAAAAATTCCCCAAGTTTCATAACTTTTTTCAAATTGCCGTTGGAAACTTTGGTTTTTAAAGGTGAAAATTTCAATTATTTTGCAATTAACTATTAGATTTGAATATAAAGCACGGTTTTTTCTCTTTTTAAGACTGTTTAGATAACATTTCTAACCATGATAGTAAGGGAGACACAACGATTTCTGTGAGACCTATGTGAGTTGTTCTGAAAATCGAACAAAATAATCTGATGGGTTAAGAAAATGTAAGATTATGAATGTAATGTGTTGTGACCGGACAACTTGACAATGTGCAACTCAACGTCAAAACGTCATTAAAAGTGATAAATAGTTTAGGTTATGGATTTTATTTTTTTGAATTTCATCACATTTAATGACTTTTCAAAGGGGTGTTGAAATACCACTTTGTTGAGTTGTCATGGAATCGTAACATGTATTAGAAAAACCAATGTGTAAATGAAAATGTTAAAATATACCTATATTAGACCACGTGACGTGGATCTATTTTAATTTTATTTATTAAAGTGAATCTTCTCTAGCGCTGCCGTTAGTGATTTGAAATTCGGATGAAACGGAAATGCGTCACTAATTTATGCAAAGCACAGTGGGCAAGGCAACTGATATGTCTCAGCGGCCAGAGAGACAGACATCAAGCGAACGGAGCGGAGGTTCGAATCCTACGTAATAATTTAATATCCAATCTTCAAACCACTTTAAATAAACATGCAAAAGAAAGGAAAGCGACATCTAGTGACTTTTCTGATTTTTTAAAATGTGAATTTCGCACAAGTCTCCCAACTGCTCCCACCTGGAGCCAGTGAGACTATGGCATCCCCCGTTGAGGTATGTTGTGAAGCTGAAGGTGGTGAGATGGGGAAGGACATGGGAGAGAGGAAGGTGGGGAAGGAACTGGCTCTTCTGATCTGTCACCAAATAGGCTAAAGCCATTTCATTTGGTGTTCTTACACCAGGGCGATATTGAGGGGATCTTCCACTCAGAAACAAAATTACTTTATTTGGATAAATTGTGAAATAACACGAAAAACATTTTTTTGAGCACGCCGGGAATCGAACCCGCGTGCGCAATTAAATAACTGTTAGCCTTACCCCTTGACCACGTCGTGGTCAAATCAGTACATAAATAAGACTTTTAGGCTCCTAGGTCCCAGACTGGGTAAGATATGATACCATTGGACGAAATGAAAATGATGGAATGGTATCCATCTAAACCATGCTTCTTGAAAAAAGTGTTGGTACGACCTTAAAAAAATAAAATTGCCTAAATACGAAATTGGCTAAATGTAAATTTGGTTAAGAGGACCGGTTTTTATATGCAAAACTTATTTTGGACTTGAGTCCAAAATACCGTTTCAAATTGAATATATTTTTTTAAAATCAACAGAAATATGTATTACGGATATGTGCTATTTTATTGATTTTGTTAAATTATGATAAATACATAATTAATTATTATTTTTTTAATTGATAAACTAATGTTTAATGCAAGATTTTTATGCATAGCACAAAGGGTAACAATTATTATAAACAATAATTATTAGCCTGAAGCACTTATCTACATTGAAAAAATCTCCCGAGAAAAGATACATGCCGCCGACGGGACTTGAACCCGCGTCCTTCTGATTTCCGGTCAAATGCTCTGACCACTGAGCTACGTCGGCTTATCTCCTATCCGCCAAATTATTCAATATATACTAGTGTTTCATTCAACTATTACTGCTTATTACATTTTTCCAACTGAAAACAACCAAATTTATTTATATGAGAAAGGCATTGTAAGTGCAAAATTTCTCACTAGGTGGCGTCGAGACAAATTATGTCTACAATTTTTTGGTGAAATACTTCCTCATGCATCACCTATTGTAAATTTTTCATACAAATTTCATAACACTACAGTTCAACTAACGTTTCATCGCAATCTGATGAATGGTGTTGGAAATAATTTCTTGACGTCAGAGTTCACTATTACGATGTATAGATACCATCGCGGGCATGCGCAATTTAAATCCCCAAAGTTTCATCGCAACTCGATGAATGGTTTAGCAACGAATAATTTCATGACGCTAGAGTTCACTATTAAGTATAGAAACCATCGCGGACAATCGCATATAAAAAAAGTGACTCTTTTCATGGCTCTTTTATCAAATTTTGTTTCTTCAAAATCAAACTTTTTTTTCTGTCACTCAGCCGAGTAATCGACCAAACCCTTACCCCGCCTCCAACTGTCCAACACTGACCATTTTTTTTTTGTAAAAGTAAATCAAGTACTCCCTTAACACCCTGTATTTTTCAGACAAATTGTTGTAGCATTGGAAACCATTAACGTTGACTTTTTTGCGGTATGCTTTACATATAAGTTTGCTCATTAACAATTAGCCATCTCCCTTGCCTAGCGCAACAACCAGCCCCATCTACCCAATCCACGGTACGTGGATGTCGGCCATATCGACATCTCCGAAAAACGTCGAACCTTTCAACTAATTCGCAATAAATGCAAATCAATATCCGCCGCGTAGAGAAATAATTAAGATAACTATTGTAGTTCTAGGAAATTTGAAATAGAAAATCTATTAATAAGTCTCAGAAAGGTAATGTGATAATAATTTTGCGCTTGGAGAGGGTGAACCCTTCCCTCGACATTGTTTGGTCAATAAACACCCGGCCCGGGTACTGCGGCGTGTAATGCAACAACCCGTGCAACTATATATTATTAGAGTTATTCAAGCTTATCTGTAATCTTGGTTTCTTTCAAGTGAATTCATTACAATGCAGTATTATTGATTGGGTTAGGTTATTCCGTCAAATTTGAAAATCATCAAATCGGCGATCAGCGCGTATGTGATTTGTTGACATTGTTTGGTCAATAACCACCCGACCCGGATACTGCAGCGTGTAATGCAACCCGTGCATCTATAGTTACTATATTATTAGAGTTATTTAAGCTTATCTCTAATCTTTGTGAATTCATTACTATGCAGTATTATCGATTGGGTTGGGTTGTTCCAAACTTCATCCCATTTGATGATTTGATGATTTGTTGGCATTTGAACGGTCCCCGCTAAACGCCGATTACCTACTTTTATTTTTACTTCAATTTAAAAAAAAAAAATATGTGGATTCAGTGAGACTTTGGCATCGCCCGTTGGGATACGGAAGGTAGTGGGAAGGGAAGGAGATGTGGAAAAGGAAGGTGCGGTGAATCAGTTTGGTCACCAAATTGATCATCTAGTAACAGATTTTCAGGTTCAAACTTATAATCAATTTGCGATCAGTTGATAAGCACGTAATGCACATACGAATTGACAACCGGTGTGGTTTAGCGGTAAGGCTTTAGACTACCAATCCGAAGATCGCGGGAAGGGTCAAATCCCGGCATGGGCAAATAAATTTTATTTGAGTAATTTATGTAATTTCATATTTAATTAATTTAATATAATGTTTAGTAGGTATATTTGCGGCACGTTCCAGAGTGGAAGATACTCTCACAATCGCTCTGGTGTAAGACCACCATTCAGAATTAAAACTTTGCTTGAAATGGCGTTAGCCGTGTTTCGTGACCACATCTGAATCTCCTTCCCCACCCCACTACTTTCAGCCTCACAACATACCCGGGATGCCATAATCTAACTGGCTCCAGACGGGAGCAGCTGAGACTCTTGTGAGGTATTACTATAAAAAAGGTGAAATGTCAAAATTTTAAAATGGCCCAATGGGTATTTGAAACATGTTGAAATCGTTATACATATTTATATAAATATTCTCTAATGTCGTCAGATGGAGTTTCAGAAACTTCTACCCTGGTATGCAGTTCAGGTTTCAACTTGGGTCTCCATTCTAGGTCTTCACTTTAGGTTTCTACTTTTATTTATTTATTATAGATGGATACAAAAATAAAATACATATTAGGATGTTTTGCATGTCCAACTAGGAAAGTTTTCCGATCCAGGACAGACAAATTGACAGGTTTAGTTCATATTATTCCTTAAAAATGTAATTACATAACAAAAAAAAATAATCTATTTTCTCTGAAACTAAGTTGTATAATGAAGAAATATATATATACATACATTTTTTGTGACAATGTACATAGAAAAAGTAACCTGGTAGCATATATTGTATTCGTATTTACCGAATTAACCTGGTAACATATAATATATTTCGATTTACAGAGTATTAGATAAGTATGAACTTATAATACATAGTACACTTATAAGAGAAACTACATTCAAATTTACAAGATTGGATATAATTTATGTATGCAATAATATATATGATTGTTTTTAGCGTTGTAACTACAATGCGTAATAAATTATGTGCAAACATGATTATTTTCACTGATTTAAAACATGTTTTGAGTACATATTATTTTATACGACAATACGAATATACACCGCGCTCATAACATATACTACTCGTGCTAAAATATAAAAACAATAACTGTAAATATGTATAGAAATATAAACAGATACTATGAATATAAATAAATAATACCTGATTTAGTGCTACTTTGTTAACAGTATAGAGAAATTGGTGCATTACTTCGTACGTTATACATGTTGTGTATGTATTGTTTATTTATTAAAAACTAGCTTTTGCCCCCGGCTTCGCACGCGCCACTGCCCCCCCCCCCCCCATTTCCCCCCCCCTCCCAACTCCCCCCCTTCCCTTATCCACGCCCCCACTAACCCCCCCCCCCCCCTCACCCTCCCCCAACAACCTGGACAATTAACGTATAATTTTATACAAATTTCATAATGCCAGAGCTCTAAGTTATAGCCTATAGCCTATTCTGATGTATTAGCTATATTACTGTAAAGTTTCATTAAAATCCATTCAGTATTTATTGCGTCAAAGAGTAACAAACATCCATACATCCATCCATACAAACTTTCGTATTTATAATATTAGTAGGATTAACACCGCTATAAGGCACCAAGTTTTAAACAGCGAGTCTGTTGTGTGCGACGCGTATGTGTCCATACCTTAGAGTAACAATATGTTACTCTGAGGTCCTTACAGCATGTACCCACTCGGAGCAACAGTGTGGGGCACGAAACCATAAATCCCAGGTACAAAAACATCAAAAACGACGACTTGAGAACAACGTTGTACTCAATCGGCGATGTATAGGTCGTTCCCGACCAACTTTTCCCATCTCAACTTATATTCATTTTGGCGGATCGAGCTAATAATTATAATTGAAAAAAAAGCATTACCTTTTCCACACTACTTGTCCTGCGACCTTATTTTCAGATATAAAAATTCCACCATTAACTTAATACTTCGAATAACTATATAAAAAAATCATATTTCTACGTATTCTGTTCGTTTATTATTACGAAATATGATTGGATAAATACAAAAATATAGCAAAACAGGAAAAATTAAAAGGCTAAGTACGAATACTTAAATAACCTTTCTTCTTTGAACTTAGTTAATTCACATAAACGCATAGTGACTGGAAATTCTTTGGTCGTGTTTATATGTTTTAATAATACAAATTGTTTTTAAAGTAAGTTAAATTTATCTAAAACACTGTTAGTTACATTACAGGGTAGGAATACAGAGAAACTTAAATGTTTGAAAAAACACACAGAAGCAAACATACGAATTGGATACTAGAAATAAGGGTAAAGAGGTAAAATGTGAAGATAAAGAGTACACTATGGCGAAGTTATTTATAACAAACTCGGATGGTGTTTTTGTAAGTATTTCATTCATATAGCCACATTCGTAGGGCATATGTACGTATTTAAATAGTTTAGATATGTTTCTGTGAATAGAGTTGGGTTGTAAGTAACTACAAAGTTAGGAAGAGAACAGATACTTTTCTCCAATAAGCTCAAACTATACGTGTAGGATACTAATGAAAAAGAAATTTGACAATGGTTATGATTTGCTAAAATTAATGATCCGATATGTTATTAATTTGTCATAAAAAGGTTTACCTATGGAACATATATAAAGGCACAGTTTTAATGCGGGTTAGGTGGTTCACCCCCATATCCGTAATAATGTGGTATTTGAAATTGTTGTTTTTAACAACTTTTTTTGTCAACTACACACTTCTCCAGAATAATGGAGTAGTTGCGTAATTTAGGATTTATTGAAAAAATAAATAAATGAAAGGACTTGGATCTTTTTACACAATACGATTCCTGAAGACATTAAAACCCGAATCAAAATTAGTTATCACAAAAAAATTATCTTGAAACTGTCACCAGTGCTTTGGACTGTTAAGAATAATAGGCCACTTGCATGAAATTCTTAAAGACTTAGAAAAAATCGTGTGGATAGAATTTTTTACTAAGATTACGAAAATATTAGTAAATTTTTTTATAAATGTATACTGTTTTTATTTTTAAATAAATAAATCCATTATTTGAGCTCGTGACGTCACTACATGAAAATGTCCCGTCTCCGATTATGTTCCCTTAATTTTGTAAAATTCCACCCTGATTCATTTTATTTTATGGCAACACTTTGATTTCCGGCGAATTTTTGAATTTGCGTTTAACGTTCACTAGATTTATTGTTTGTTCTATGCGAACTTATCCTTTGGTTTGGGTTTTTGATAAAGATGGCGGTGTTTTTACAGACGTTACGAAGAGAACCCCGTACAATTTATTGCTATTCGTGTGGAAAACGTAATTTTTTTAAAATGATTTTCGGCTATGTAATTATCGTTTTTTCGCACCCATAAAATTATGTTCTGTCTTTCCGGTTTATAAAAAATGGTCTGATTTTTCGGTATGAAATTTTAAAAAAATCGCCAGGGTTTCAAAAAAACGATTAAAAAAATACAGAATGTCTTAGAATATTTGCCTAAAGCGGATTTTTTTCTTTTAAATGTGATGTAAGTGGCCTATTGGGTCAGGATTAAAAACAATGGTGTATTTCCATTTTTTTACTGCCTAAAAAAATTAAGCAAAAAATTACGATGATTAAAGCATTCTTATTTTATTTTTATGTTGACGAATACATTTCCTACAGCGAGTTAAAGTTTCCCATTTTTGAATTACCGCTAAAACGATATTTTGGGGCGTGGCTATCATGTGACGTCATAAATGCGGACGCTCCCTGACACTGTTTATTTGTGCTGGTTCAGCTGAGCTACGCTTGTGACGTCACAATCCCATTTGCAAAAAAACGGGCCGTTTTGTTTTTGTCAGTTTTAGAGCGTTTTTAAAATCAATAATATTGAATGAAAACATAAAAAAACTAACATTTTTAGTAGGATCATTAAAATCAGAAAAATGATTTTTAATATTTCGTACATTTTCAACAGAATCCCTCTTTTGTGGAAATACCCCATAAAAGGAGTATTTTTGGGTGAAGCTTTTGAATCAAAAGTTTTCTTTAGTATTTTTTAATGTTCAAATTTTTTTTAAGGTTTTTTAAATTTAGGTTTAGCATTTGTAATACTTATTTCTGTTTTTTAATGTTCAAAGTTCTGTGAGTTGCCGGTCCATAAAAATGTTTATGGATATTTAATATTATTCCAATGTTGAAAAAGTCAATTAAAATAATTTTCTGTTAATATTATGTATAGGTACGCTTGGTACTTTACCACTTGTGTAATTTCTTCAAAATATTTATAGTCATTCTACACTAATAAAACTTTGGAAAAAACAAATAAAATAATTCTCTGTTAAAATATTAAATTATAGGTAGGTAGATACTTTATCACTTATGTTAATTCTTCAAAAAATATTTCAAAATTCTTTGGCAGGCAAAAAATACTTTAATTCAAATCAAATTCGAGTTCCAGAGTTCTTTGAACCTGGTTACACACGACCGAAAAAGTATGTTTGACAACTACCTAATTAACACTAGCCAAACAATTTGTTATATTTTCCAATACTTATATTTTATGGTGCCAGATTCGACGGTACGATATTTATTATTTTATAAGGGCAATCGAATCCTGCATGACTGGTATAAATATAACTTATAGTTGTACCTACGCGTAATGTTTATACCTAAGAATACGTCCAAGAATTTGTAAACATAAAAAGTTAAATATGTGATTTATTTTGTTTAAATACATATTAGGCCATAATTATTATGATTTCAATTTGAATTATCTTCAATAATTATTTTTCTAATTATATTTGTTGCCATGTCGTCTTTGACGATTGGATTTTTAGTTATTTGGCTATTAGCAGTAGACATATTATCTCGGGTTTATAGATTACTTTAAAACTATAAACTATTTTAAAACGACATGGCAACAAATATGGAAAAACCGTATAAATTGAATAAAATCCTTAATGACTACCCCCCCTTACCCTCCCCAATACGTTATATAATAAATTGAAGGTTAAAATTATTTATACTTAACTAGTCTGAAACCGAGTATGGTAAAAAATAAATTAAATGTAATTAAGTTTTATATGTATTTAATTATATTATGATCTAATTTAAAATAAATATTAGCGATTTTTTATGGACCGTTGTTATTCGCGGTCACAAGTCTACAAAATCAAATTATATTACGTTATCGAAATTCAATAATTTTATTTATTGAATCCGTTCGCCAATGGAAAAGTCAGGGCGCCCTTTGAACACCATTATGTCAATAAGAGTCGTAACCATGTCAGGGCGCTGTCAAACACCTCCACATTGGTAGTGTCAGAACCGTGGATAGTGTTTTTACTCGAGAACTGTCGAATTGTTCCCCAATTCGGTCAGCGAATCGCCTCACGTGGCCTCTGTTTGTTGCAAGTGTTCGCTAGTGAGATGAGCACTGAAGAAAAAAAGCCGCCAAAGCGGAAGAAAACACTGCAAAGATTTGGTTCCAAAATACTCCTAGACAGTTATCAGAACAAAACTAATGGGAAAAATGGCGGCCGCCCTCCGAAGGTAGAATGTTATTATATTATACTTATGTTTAGAAAGCACACGATATTTTTCTAAGACTTATTATTTCAGTTCGTTTTTATTAAGTTCTTTATAGGAATGATTTGCATTATGAAAATAGTAGGTATAAAAGTTGCACTTTAAAATTAATGATTTTTGGTCGAAGAAAACAGCCAAGCAAAATTCATCAAATATTGATGAATTTTGCAAGAAGAAAAACCTACGAGAAATTTGTATTTCAATGTATTTGTAAATAACTTAAATTTCAAAAGTATTACATTAATCTGTCACAGGATGCAGAATGCTATTTTAATGCCATGAATACAGTTTTAATGTACATTGTACATACGTAGTTATGTTTTCTATCTTCATGCGTGTAAGAACTGCATTACAATAAGTTAGAAGTAGGGAGTTGAACTTTTTTTATTGTGTCTCTATGAACGAATGTTGTTATTTTTATATCACCACATGACCAAATAACGAATGACCTAATTAAAAAAAATATATGTATATTAACGCCTCCGTAGTTAGTCGAGGGGTAAGGATCTTGACTGACAATTCGACGGTCGCGGGATCGAGTTTCGGCGAGCGCAAATATATTAATAAGTGTTATTTCACAATAAATTACTTAAAAATGAAATATTGCTGAAATTTTGGTTCCTTACTAAAAACGATGGTCTGAAATGCGGAGATGCAGCAAAAATCACCGTTTTAATTTTTCTTCTTCTAATATTTGAATGCAGAATTTATCACTGGTTTTTTCATAGCCGGGTCATCCGGCATTAAATAGTTCTGAAAGTGATTTAATTACTTAATTTATTTCATGGAAGGCTTGTGTCTGTGTGAAGAGTATTAATACAAATCCACGAAAAAAATTGGGAGGCGGGTATGGGTACCGCCGCCCCGGGAATCCTTTACTGGAGAACTGCGATAGGTTACCCCAAGTGGTTCGCTACGTTTGGTGGCTTAGCAAGGGTGCAAGGGTTCATGGGGTGAGGTTTGTCTAGGTCTTGGCGGCGGAAGCATTTGCCCACTTATTCTCGACTTATCGTCTTGCACCGCAGTGAGACGTATGGATTCACACATCCGTCACTCCTGGACACATTGACCCTAGATTCCTGCCCCTAAAAGCCCTAAAGCGAATTATTTACCTCAGGGCTTCCTGTGTGGAGCTAATGTAAAAAAAACAGTGTGTGCAATTCACAAGCGGTACAAGTGAAACCTTCAGAAAACTAAAGTAGGCAAGAGTGGGGGGGCTACGATGCACAGAACAAAGAGTTTCGTTTCATCGAGTTTCAAATCACAATCGTGCCAAAGAAGTTTTCACTCCCAAAAAAACATTTGATATTATTCGAAACACCTCGTTTTGCAGGGATTGCAATTGTTTTGTGCTTGTTTTTGCTGTTTCCCGAAATTGTTGAAGTGTATGAACGAAAATATGGTTATGGTAATGGTCTTGTGTAGGAGTATTTTATTGTCTGTAGATAATTTATTAAAGTGAAAATTTCTTTAGCACCGCTATGAATTGAAACTCGATGAAACGAAAAATAGCGACATCTATAGGATTTAGTTAGCCTGCGAGATAATGAGATAGTATAATCGGTCTCCTTATTATTCGGTTTTTCGTAGCCTATCCGTCTCCTCTTTGTGCGGTGTTTCTTAACCTCTTCACTTTTGTCTACTTTAGTTTTCCGAAGGTTTCATCTACCGCTTGTGAACTTCACACTCTGTTGCTCCACACAGGAGGCTCTGAGAAGAAAAATCCTCATGACCATGTCATTTTTGGGGATAGCTGAGTTGAGGGTCTTTATAGGGAAAGGAAGAATGGAGTGGTAGTTCTGGGAAGCAATAATGTATGCGGGTGGATAGGAGAGGTTAAAAGCTCTCCCTCAATTTCTCCGGGGCAAACGTATTATTGGGCAAACCCCTAGAAAAACCTCACCCCATAAACCCGGGCACCCCTTCTAAGTCACAAAACATAGCGAACCACTTGGGGTGACCTGTAGCAGGATTGTTTGTTATCCAATAAATGGTTCTCGGGGCGGCGGTACATATACCCGACTCCCAAATTGAAAATCGAAATGTTAAAACAAAGATGAAACTAACCTCTAAAACTTTCGTATTTCAAAGAAATACATTATTTAACGGGGTAGATTTGAAAAAAAAATGTTTGCTAAGCTAAAACGTCTGTATCAATATCGAAAAGTATTGAAATAACCCATTATAGATCTTTTTCGCTTTTGGTGGCCGTCCCACTGGTTATTTGGGCCGCCATCTCCATTTTTGGGGAATATTGTGATTTTGTTGGAAGTATTGCAAGAAAAAAGAGAAGTATGAGAAATGAGAAGGCAAATAGGAGAAAAGAAAGTATGAGACGTGCCTGGCAAATCAAATTCAGCAGATAAAGCTAGATGGACCCAATAACTCTGACATGGAAGTCATGTATTGTTTGTGGACTAAAATAGATTAGTAATTTTTTTTTTTGGTTCCTCACCGCGTGCATAAAATAAGAAACCATTTGCATTCCGCGAGAGATCCTTTTTAAACGACTTCGAAAAAGAGGAGGTTATCAATTCGACGGTATTTTTTAAATTTTATTTTTAATTATTTTTTATTTTTGTTACCTCAGAACTTTCGATTGGGTGAAGCAATATTGATGATTCTTTTTTTATTAGAATGCTGGTGCTTCCCGTGTGGTCTCATTTTAATTTGGTCCAGTTCTGACAATGGGATCCATTAGCAAACCATATATGTCTTAAATTTGCAATAAGTATGTGCGCGACAAATGGACGAATAATTCAATATTACGCCAACAGATTTCGTTGATTCTTATTTTGAAGTAAAACTTCTTTACGCACGCTCGTCACTAAAAATCAAAAAATAAAGAAAAATTTTATCAAAACAAAAAACGACTTCAAAAAATGCACTAAAATGTAAAAAAATGCACTAAAATGTAAATGCACTAAAATGTAAAATTTTTGTTTATTATTATATACAGCTGAGCAGTGGCCCAACTGTCAATAGAAGCAGAATTTATCTAACACACTATAAAAAAGAGGAAAGATTTGATTGTTTGTTTGTTTGCATTGAATAGGCTCCGAAACTACTGAACCGATTTGAAAAATTCTTTCACCAATAGAAAGCTACATTACCAGCGAGTAATAGGCTGTATATAATGGTAAGCTCTGGCGTTGAGAAATTAGTATAAATGAAAATGTGCGTATTTCATATATATTAGCGACAGGGAGGAAATTCTGGGAGAAGGTATTGTTCACGGAGAGGGAAGAGACGAGGGCGGGGGAAGGGCGGGGAAGGTGGAAGGGAACGAGGACGCATAGAAAAGGACATGCAGGGAGAATAAATTAATTTATTTGAATGGCATATTGCAACGCATGCCGGATACCAGCTATCTATCTACATAAATAAAAACGACTGCACCAAACAGACTGTTATTGTTAGGACAAGGTTTGCATAAAACTACTGGTGAGCTTTGGCATTATTAATTTTTTGTATAAAAAAAATGCAGTAGGAGGCACGCGAGCTGGTTTAAAACTAAATGTAACGGGATTGAATGTATGGAATGCGGTAGAACGGAGGGAGGAGGGAACTAAGGTAGGGGTTCACAGGAGGGGGGAGGGTAATCTTAGGGGGGTTTCCCCCTTTTCATACATTCAGTTCCGGTACATTCAGTTTTTAAATAGCTCGCGTGCCACCTATTGAATTTTTTTATTCAAATTTCATAATGTCAGAGTTCACCAGTATGTATAGAAACGATCACGTGTGAGCGCACAACAACTCACCAAAGTTTCATCGCAATCGAATGAATGGTTTAGGGACCAAATAAAGGATAAAATCAAAGAAACATACTAAGATTACTGTTATCCAAGTGGATCAAGCCGTATGATGTGAAGTGGTTTCTATTTGTTTTTAGTCATAATGCTTTTCCCTATTTTCCAACATGCAATAACAAAGATATTTCTCAATAGGTCACTTGCATCACTTTTTTTCCGGTTTAGGCAAATATTCTAAGACATTCTGTATTTTTTTGTTTTTTTTTTATCGTATTTTTGAAACCCTGACGATTTTTTGAAAATGTTATTCCGAAAAATCAGACCATTTTTTATAAACCGGAAAGACGGGACATAATTTTATGAATGCGAAAAACAATAATTACATAGCCGAAAATCATTTTAAAAAACGAACGTTTTCCACGCGAATAGCAATAAATTGTACGTGGTTCTCTTCGTAACGTCTGTAAAAACACCGCCATCTTTATCAAAAACTCAAACCAAAGGATAAGTTCGCATAGAACAAACAATAAATCTAGTGAACGTTAAACGCAAATTCAAAAATTCGCCGGAAATCAAAGTGTAGCCATATAAAAAAAATTAACAGTGTGGAATTTTACAAAATTAAGCGAACATAATCGGAGACGGGACATTTTTATGTAGTGACGTAAGTGACGTCACGAGCTCAAATAATGGATTTATTTATTTAAAAATAAGAAAAACTATACATTTATAAAAATTTTTACTAATATTTTCGTAATCTTAGTAAAAAAAATTATCCACACTGTTTTTTCGAAGTCGTTATGAAATCCATGCAAGTGGCCTATTTGTCAAATCAATAGATTATATTATTGAAATTCAACGGAAGGTATAAAGCACAGCTTTTTTTCTAAGTAAGCAACTACGAGTATTTGAAGCTCACAAAAGGTTTTTTTTTTTTTTAAATTTGGGAGGAGAATGTGGGTACCACCGCTCCAGGAATTGGATAACCAACACCACTTCTATAGGTTATCCCAAGTGGTTCGCTACGTTTGGTAACATAGCAGGGTTTGTCTAGATCTATAAGTCAATCGGAAGGTCGCGGGATCGAACCCCGGCGTGTATAAATAATCTTTATTTGATTAATCAGTGATATTTCACAGTTATCTATATTTGTGGCACGTTCCAGAGTGGAAGATACTTTCAGTAGGGTCCTGGTGTAAGACCACCATTCAGAATTGAAACGTTGCTTGAAATGACTTTAGCTCTGTTTGGTGATCAGATCTGAATAGCCAGATACTTCCCCATCTTCCTCTTCCCCATATCCTTCCCCTCCCCACTACCTTCAGTCTCACAACATACCCCAAACGGGGATGCCATAGTCTTACTGGCTCCAGACGGGAGCAGCTTAGGCTATTGTGAATTATTCGCATAAAAAAGTAATTTTAAAAGTTCTAAAAAAAATCTGATGATTTCCCGAAATGAGTAAAAAAATTAAAAAAGTCGGAGTACAGTAAGAAAAAAACATTTTGTGTCACCGAGAATCAACCTCCAAACAGATTGATAACCGTTATTACAGTTCGACAACTCGATACCTTTATTGCCTTCGATATCGGTTATTGTGACTTGTCCCATAATTCATACCATTATATTGGTATTTTCTGAATACCTTATTTTTGCACGTAAATAACCGAGCATACAAAATTGCTTCTGAAAAATGATTTTCCGGAGCTATTGATATTGGCCCATATCTTTTGGCAGGTTCGCTTCAAGTTCAATGAAATCGCACCCCGAAAAACTGTTGTACCATTTTTGTATATTTTTTTAAAGTTATGGCTTATTTATGTTACAATGGATTGATTCGATAAAAAATAATCTTTTTAATTTTTTTTCTGTAATGTGAGGTCGCGGGTTCAAACCCCGAAGCTTGTTAGTGTATTTAATGTAATTTAATAAAGAAATTGTCTCTCCCTGCGTGTCCTTTCCCATTCGTCCCGTTCCCCCTCCGCCTCCCCTTCCCCTTTCGCGTTCTCACTCCGCCTCCTCCACCTTCCCTCTCCCCACTCCACTCCCTCCCTTCCCCCGTCCCGCGAATCCCCCTCCCGAGTTCCCCTCCCTCCTCGAGGTTCTCCTCCCCCCTCCCGCATTCAATACATTCAGTCCCAGTACATTCGGTTTTCAAGCAGCTCGCGTGCCACCTATTGCAATTTTTTTATACAAATTTCATAATGCCAGAGCTCACCAGTAGTTTTATACAAACCCTGTCCTGACAATAACGAACACCAAAAAAAGAATTACTTATCCAATTTGGTGAAGTCGTTCGAAAGTTATGCGCGTTCATACATTTTCGCGATTCATTTTTATTTATATAGATAGATAGATAGAAGATAGATAGATTGGCAACATTGAATTGAAATACTATGCAATCTAAATATATTATACATTGGCAGTTCGCATTTATAATTTGACGCTAAACGGGAGTTTTTAGTTAATCAGGTCTTTAGTCAGAATTCAACCATTTTCTCAAAGATCGAACGGAATAAATCGGTCGCATCTTAGTTGAATTATTTTAGTCAAAGGATCGCTTGTACGACTTCTTTCAATTTTAGAAGCTTCGTTGGTTGAACTTCGTTCATTGATAAGCGTCATTTTAGGTAAAGACTGACACTACCCAAATAAATTCGTAGTATTGGCATAGGGTTTTATCGATCGACCATGCGATGGTGATGTACCACCATTCAAAATGGAAAAGTTGCTTTAAAAGTACGGTACTTTCCTACATTCTTCTCCAACCCTTTCCCCTCATCACCAACTTCAGCCTCACAAAACATACCAAATGGGGATGCTATAGTCTCAATTATTAAGTACATATTTTGCGAAATTTCCACTTATTCAATTAAAAATAATTCTTTGAATCAACTATCTAACTAACTTTGAATTCTTAAATTTTTAAATCCATTAAGAGCACATAAATTACCGATCGTTAATCAATCAAACTTAGAACATCAATATACTTATTTAGACATCAATCAACTCAAAACAATTTACTATGCTCTATGTCAATCTCTAATCGAATACGGTATTATAGCCTGGGGAGGAGCAAACGCTGCCGCCATCGATCCGATCTTTAAAGCTCAGAAACTAATTATTAAGATTATATTAAAACCACCGATTACAAGCAGTTTGGATGAAATCTTTAGTAGAATCTGTGTCTTGGAAATTAGGCAAATTTATGCCAAAAATATATTAGCATACCTCTTCAAACACGGAACTATATTTGAAAATGTCCAAACTGCTCGAGATACTAAAACCAAAGGGCATAATCTCCTACTCATCCCTTTTGCGAAAACAACCTTTGGCCAAAGAAATTTTAGATACTTTGCAACAAAACTATATATTTTTTTTTTTTTGTAATTATTTTTTATTTTCATTCATATGTTTACATGTTGCTAAGTGATAATTTTACATCTTAGGTTTTTTACTACTTTTCCATTTAAAGCATTTGCTTGTGTATGGAAAAGGAGTGTACATAAATGTGGTTATTACTTAGTACTTAAATAATTCATTTACATAAATATATGTGTCTTGTAATAGTATATAATAGTATATTTTTAAAGAAAAGAATATAATACACTTCCACTGGCAATTAGACAAAACACAATGTATCTTAAGTATAAATCTGACACCAAGTCCTGGATTACCATCCAAAACAGATCCAACATCAAAGATTTTATCAAAACTAACTTATAAGTATTTATTTTTTCAATGGTACGTTGATGATTAACTGTTACTTGTAATATTGTGTTTTTATTTGTATTTTGTATGTGTTATTATTATAAACTGCTCATGCTAAGCGCCTGCTCTCAACACAAGTTCTCCTAGTGAGACAGGCATAGAAAAAAACAAATTGTAAGTAAAAAAATAATAAAGATGAATAATAAAAAATAAAAAAAATACTTTAAAATGAAATTATTAAAAATTCGATTGTTGTCTGATATATAATCTATCTAAGCATTTAATAAATCTACATGTACTTACACGAACAACTAGACCAAAAATAATATTTTTTTTATGTATAGGAGTGCATACATCTCATTTCAATTATCGTTTGCTTTCCCCGTTACAACGTTTTCATAGTCTTTAAAATTTGAACTTGGCAAAATCCAAATGCCGTGTGTGTGAACTATTTCTATTGTGAACACCAAGTTTAAACGTTTTTTGAATAAATAAATAATCTTACTAATATTATAAATGCGAAAGTTTGTATGGATGGTCCTTACTCTTTCACGCAATAAATATCGAATGGAATTTATAAATTCTTTCACGAATCGAAAGCTACTTTATTTGCGAGTAACTTGGGCTATATATATTGGTAAGCTCTGGCGTTATGAATAAGCTGTGGCGTTATGAAATTATCTATTATACGTTTATTGGCAAAGCGTGTTTCTAAGTAAATGTTTGACGGGGCTGTCAATATTATTTCTTTGACAGCGAAAATTCAAATATTAGTAATCTAATATGAATATTTATTGTAGGTAGATACAAATATAAAATAGGTACTTATCTACATTTTGACCTAAGCCTAAAGGGGGGGGGGGGGGAGGGGGACGAACATGCGAGCGAAGCCGGGGGTAAAAGCTAGTAGAACATATTATTGTTGATTTGGAGGACATTGGCAGACATCTGTTTTTCACTCGTATTTTTCACTTGTATTTTGTATCAACTCTTATAATATTTTATGTAACCAGTATTTGTTTCTCATATTTTGTGTTACCTGTATTTTGTCAACTCTTTATTTCGTTCTAATTAATAAAAAATTACTGCGTTATATATAAAAAGCCCTAAGGGCGTTTAAATAAAAAAATAAACAAATAAAGCTCTTCCATTATGTCGCATCGTCGTGATGCCTCACATTAAACATTAATCTAGGGATCATGACAAATATTGTTTCTTTTGTCGCATGTTAGAAGAAGTTGTAAGTTGAGCAAGTTGAGCTGTTGCCGCTCGTGCCCGAGCTGCGAGCCGCGAGCCACGCCGCGGGCCACCTGCCATATCGCCTGTCAGTGTCTCTGTTGTCACTAGCCCATCGTGTGACAACTTGTGCCATCATATGTTCCCCAAACCAATGCCACACCGCCAATATCTTTTATTGCCAGTACCAGTTTGTCCTAGCCGAAGCCAACATGATGTGTGTCGCGAAATTCGTCAGCCAAATGGTGAGTCTCTTCCGCTTGATTGGACCATAAGAAAACCATCAAATTTTATGTCGAGTGCTGAAATAGAAGCGATTTCATGAAAGTGCCCCTCCAAGTTTTTAATAAATAAGCAGTGATATACATTTAAATCATGTTCAACGAAAATAAGTTCATTCACAGCCTTAAACGTGGGTTTTCGGCTGATATAAACTCAATAATAATGCTTTTGGTCAGAGTTCTACAAATGACCACAAAAACCCAAAAAATACCATTGAAAATAGTTTACTAAAAATAACCAATTGTCTTAGTTTTGCCCTTTATGTATTGTGTTTTTCTTTTAATCTGAATGAAATTATAAAGCGTTGAGATAAATATTTTTATAAATTTTTAATTCTCTATTTTCTTTAATCAATTCAATCAGGTCGATGTCACAAACATGTGACGAAACTAGTTGGGAAATAATTTTTTTTAGATTACAAAAATTAAATTATTTAGTAATCATTCATAATGAATGATCTTAAACAAAATAACACATTTACCTACTTACATTATTACCTGTATAACCTCAGCGGTAATCGCTTTGGTAAATGCATTGAGAAACATTTAATGCAAACGTTACTAATAAACTAAACAAACAACCCATTTTTTAACTTTATGAGTAAAACCTCAAATTGTAATATTTAATTAAACGAATAAAATATTAGCGAAACTCAATCGAAAATTTGGTAACAGAAAAATCATAAAAGGTATTGGCACCTCTGGGACTCGAACCCAGGACCTTCGGCTTTCCGAGCTTCTGCTCTTACTAAGATTGTAAGATTCAAACTCTATATAATATATAACATTTAGTTCGGGTTAGCGCTGTGGTCTGGAAAGCCGAAGATTCTGGGTTCGAGTCCGAGAGGTGCCAATATCTTTTTCTGATTTTTCATTTTTCAGATTTTCGGTTGAGCTTCGCTAATATTGTCTTCATTTAATTAAATAAATATCGGTTTCTGTGTGGATGAGTGGTGTAGGCATCATGGGTTCAACTCTAGGTAGTTTCGGTACTCACTACTTGCTTCATTCATATTAATATATCATTGATTTGAATCATTGAAGACAATACTAGCGACTCACAAACGAACATCAGAAAGAGAAAAATCAGAAAAGGATGCGGTCGCATCAAGAAATTGAACCCAGGACATTATTCTTGCAGAGGCTCTTCTCTACCACTGAGCTTCGACCCTAACCCTTCGGTCGTATTTAACTGTGTCGCACCTCGACTAAGAACTACCACCATTCCATTCATTTTCTTAACGCATATTTTTATTGACGGCTATCTTTATGTACGATTCCAGATTCTTCCCGAACCAAAAGCATTCTACATAGATAGTGTTTTAGATAAACATTTTCATTTTTATTTGAATGCGCGACATGTTTTTGTCCGTGATGAATATTTTATTTTTATTTTTGGGAAACTTAAAGAATACAATTTGTAATATTACATCATTGAAGATAATATTTTCGTTTGAGATTTGTTATTATTGCAAAATAACTTTGAGATGCCATTTTAATTAAATGAAAACAAATCACTTCGAAAATACCACTTATTTATTCAAATATATCTACATGTTTCAAAACCAGAGGTTTCTTCGTTAGGATAAAGTTAACACAATTAGATAATTTTGAAAAAAGTGGTGTTTTAAAAAGTGATTTGTTTTCAAATAAAGCTAATATTGTCCTCATTATCAATCGTTTTGGTGGTTAAATCGTAGAACTCAATTTAATTTTATGAAAATTTAATTTTATAAAAATTTAATTTTAATTAAATTTAACTTGTGTTGTTATGATGTTCAGCAAGATTATTATTGTAATTTTTTTATTGTTGTGACATTTGACCATTTTCAAACGATCATAGGCCGAAACAGCTATCACAATAATAAAAAACTAAATACTTGCAGAGCTCAAAACAACTTTATTACACTAAATTAGAAAAAAATAAAAAAAATATATATTTAAAAAAAACGAGTGTGCTTTAGACCACACGACTGAAGTAAAATTTCACTAACTTGAGAGAAATAACTCTTTTGAGAAACTCTCTTGCTCCTACAGTAATATACGAAGCGTTCGCCTCGATTTCCGTAACGCTCTCGTCAGGCATTCGCCAGCTTACCTCCCAAGTCAAGAGTGCGTAAAGAAGTTTTACTTCAAATAAACAAAAATTTTAACAAAACAAAAAACGACTTGTGTCAGCCAAGGTAACTACATACATAGGTAAGTTATAGGTGAGATGTGGAGATCTTATTATACGAAATTATTTTTTTACTTTTTAGTGCAATTTTTGAAGTCGTTTCTTGTTTTGTTAAAATTTTTGTTTATTTTTAGATTTTTACTAACGTAATATTGAGTTATTCGTCCATTTGTCGCAAACAAACTTTTTGCAAATTTAAGACATATATGGTTTTCTCATGGATCCCATTGTCAAAACTGAACCAAATTAAAATGGAACCACACGGGAAGCACCAGCTGTCTAATAAAAAAAGAATCATCTATATCGGTTCACCCAATAGAAAGTTCTGAGGTAACAAACATAAAAAAAGTCGAATTGATAACCTCCTCCTTTTCGAAGTCGTTTAAAAAGAAAAGAAATTAATGTCCTCAATGAATAAATGTTATAATTTGAGGTTTTACTCATTAAGTTATAAAAAAAAATATATATCATCACATTCATAAGTATGCTTCTGTTATTCTGACTCTTGACACGACCCGACTCAAGTATTTTTTGATTCAATTGATCCTGCCGTATCCTTTTAGATTCTGCCATCATTTGATCCTCAAACCAGATGGTTTGCATCCAGTATCCCCTTAATAATCTTTATCAGTCTTGCATTATTTCCTCGTCTTCTCATTTTAACAAGATCAGACAAAGTTTGACACACATACGCCGACTGTATGCTGTAGAGATCTAATTTCTACAGCATACAGTCGATTTTCATCTTTCCTAAGCCAGTTCCACACCTTAATGCTTAAGAGTAAGCTGAGTGCTGATGCCAGAGTTAGTATCAGCACTCCATTGTGGACTGCTAGCTCCACTTCTTTGATTTTTTTCATATTAGTGCCAATCGCGTTCAGTCCTTCATTAATGGATTTACCTGCGTTTACCCTTCGATCAACATCCATACCAGCCTTCCCATCTTTCGAATAATATTATATGCCTCAATTTAATAACATAATTCAAGAAAACATTAAAATTAAAGGAAAATACACAATGTTCGATTACGATTGTTAATTTTTTGAAAATAATTCTTTGGTGGCCTATTGTTAAATTACGGGACCAGAAAAAAAACACTTTTAAAAAAATTAAATAATAAAATCTTTTTTTTTTTACAGTTTGAAGAACAATTTTTTTGGTATATACCACCTCATTAGGCTGAGCCTATTCCGAGGTGGCAGGAATTTAATGAAATTTTGATTAAAAATTATTTGCCCACGCCGGTATTCGATCCCGCTACCTTGGGATTGCGACTCGAGAGCCTTGCCCCTCGCCCACGGAGCCGTCATTTTTTTTAAATTTCAGTTAAAAAAAAATTGTATTACATTAATTTATTGTTTTCCAAATACATTTCACATTTTCCAGGTAAATTTCAATTTTAAGAGAATTTTAACAAAAATATTTGCGCGTGTAGATTCTAATATAGGACGTCAGGTTTCTGCACTTGATTTATTATGGTGACTTTTTGTGTAAGTAACACTTCCTGAATTTCGATGCACGCATATTGGTCAGTAGTATTATGTAAAATATATTATCTTAAGTTAAATAGGCCCCACATGTATGAAATTATATAAAAAAATAAGGTTCCGGTAGAAATTTCGATCCTTCTACTAAAACATTTACCCTGTTTAAACGACTTCGAAAAGGAAGAGGTTATCAATTCGACGGTATGATACGCTCGTCACTAAAAATAAAAAAAATAAACAAAAATTTTAAACAAAACAAAAAACGGCTTCAAAAATGCACTAAAAGGTAAAAAAATAATTTCGTACGATTGTTATTTTTGGAGTTGGTGACAGCCAAGTTCTCCACATCTCACCTTTAATTACCTATATATGTAGTTACCTTGGCTGACACCGACTCCAAAAATAACAATCGTACGAAATTATTTTTTTTTACTTTTTAGTGCATTTTTGAAGTCGTTTTTTTTTTGTTAAAATTTTTATAATATCTATTAACGACATAATGAATACTCACCAGTCTCACTACGCTATTTGTTGTCTTCTCGTTATGCACGGTTCCTTTATTTCCGATTTTCTCAAATACTCTGGGAAACTGGACACCTTCCTATATAATGTCAACGATATAAATTCTATATAATGTCAACTATAGTTTTCAACTGTTTGAAACAAATTAAGCGAGCTAAAAAAATAATTTAACTCAAATTCAACAGATTGTTATTGGCCCTTTCCTAGAATGCTGAAAGCATTCAGTTATTTTCAAAAGGTTGCTGTTTTTTAGAAAATGTTGGAAGAACAGATTGTATTCTCAGGTGCAATTTACCATAAAATTTTAAAATAATATCCAAAATTACGAAAACTGATTTTCTTTATAATCTTGATCACCGCACGGAAAAAGTGATTTTTTACATTATTTCACTGATTCTGCATACTATAAGATGTTGTCGAAGGGACGTCCCGCGAGAAACTGTCTTGATTGTGTGTACTTATGTTAATTTGATATCTTCTAGGCTTTCATAAAATTAAAACTTATCACAATAAATAAAACCATTAATATTGTTTGAAAACAAATTAAATTAATTAACAGCCGAAATTATGGAACATTTAAATACATTTGCATTCAAAGTAATCCGATTCTGTCGTGTTCGAAGTCTGCAATTCATAAATTGTCGTGAAATATGATTGCCGGCCCTAATAAAATCGTTCTAAATTAATTAATATAGAGGCGGTTCTCCGTGCCAATAATAATAAATATTATATCATCAAATTTAATGCCCCCGGCTGTAGGTTGTAACGTGCCTCCGCCAGTCAGGGAATTACCGCCAGTTCCTGGGCAGAATCACTGCTCGTGCCCCATGCCCCTTCGGTGACAATGGCCCGATGGAATGGGCGATGTACGGCGGAGTCTTCGCTAACATGCAACCTGCTCTTGGTGTTATTTGGGGTGTTTCATCGTAGAGATGCTACATTGTTTCTGTTATATTTAAATACAAGTGCTAGTGGCAGTACCTAAGGCATGCTTTGGACTTTTAAATATAACGAAAATATCGGAGAGCATGTGCAGGAGACAAAATCCCACCCTTGGGTAGGAGAAACACCATAAAGCTAAAATTTTGTGCACTGAAGATCCGTCGAACGATAATTTTGTACATACAGCTTTATCTCTCTGGATTTATCAGGCACAACTATTTCTGACAAGATTACAAGACACAATTGTGATAGATTAAACAAGTTTAAAGTTAAATACGATTTTACAAGAAGAAAATAAGAAAATGAAATGCAATTTCCATACAAACCAAGAAAGTATGTTCGTCAGAAGTCCAGGAAGATTGCGTATCGTGGAAATGTTGAATGAATCAATCATATTATTCTGTCATTGAATGGCATGCAATTTGCCGAAGAAAACCGCAACCATGTATAGCGGGATAGCTTTTGATGGATTAAATGTCTAAGTCTAGAAGGTGTCTCATTCTTGCGAGGGTAATCAAAGTAACATTAACTATTGTTAATTTTTTTATGAAAGTGGGCGAGTTTTGATTAGTCTCTAATATATAATAAATTTTAGAAATTTCAACTTTTTTTTTACATTAGCTCCACAAATTGCACTTCTCGTTGGCAAAATTTGTTGAAGAAACCCCTGAATTTTCTTTGTTTTGCCCATTTCACACACCTAAAAGCAAAACGAAATGAAAAAAAGTTATGATTGCCGATAACAAAAATGCATGGAATATTTTGCAAATATAAGTCGTATCATCTAAAACTAATTTTTGATTGAGCGGGTAGAAATTGAACCTCCCTTGTAATTATTATCTTGTTATTAGATCGGCATGCAAAGAGCGCTATCAGTGTGTCCCGCGCCCTCTTGGGCACATAGACCAGCTACTGCCACTCACACCGTGTCACAGTTACAATAGTCACCAGCACCAGTTACCTGCTGCTCGCAAGCAAGGCAACTCTCCTTCCCTCGATCACAGTTTGGGATCCTAACTTTCGGATGAACGTGAAAAAGTTTGATTAAAAGTTGTTCATCATTTGGTCTCGTGAGGAGTTCTGGCATATAAGATCTAGACACTAGATTCTTCTAAGTACATTTGATTCATGGTCGTCCTTCATTTCGTCTCGTGAGAAGTTCTGGCATAATTACAGATCCTTTCACGGATCATATCTTCCTAATGGATGAGGCAATAAATTTGTCTTAGTTTTATTGACCGTTGTTCATCGTTTCGTCTCTTGAGAACTTCTGGCTTCATTCGAGATCCTATCCTGTCATAATAATTTCGTAATGGATATGAACTTGAATACACCTATGTTTGATTTGTGGTTTAGCTTTGTCTTGTGAGAAATTCACCGAGTGCGTTGGTGTTGAAAATTTTTGGGGAATCCGCTTGAGCTGATATCATGTTTGTCCACGGTTGTCACGTGTCAGAGTCCAGCGATGACTCTGACGAAGATCCTATGGAGATGTTGATGGTAATTTGAAAATTATTTCTAGGAATAGAAATTATTTATTTAATTCAATGATTTATACATTTTGTGCAACTTTTTACACAGTTAGGTAAAACTGGGATGTCATTTTTTTTATTTAATTTTTTTATTACTTACTGGTGCAAGAATGTCATCCCTATGAGTTACAAAACCATCCCTATGAATCACAAAACTCATTTTAGGACCGAAGAACATTCAATAAATAAATGGGAGGTAATGTAATACATTTGGGGGTACAATTTTTATTAAGAACCATTAAAAATTTTTATTCAATCACTGTCAAGAAAAATTTATTTGTCCCATTAGTTCGTAGCCAATTAGAATAGAATTCCATAATTTGGTCACCTCTGAAAGATTTCAGCAAAAGTTTCTATGATTTAGTAATTTTAAGTTATATATCCCCTTAGAACAAATTAATTACACTTTTTTTTATTAAGTAACTTAAAAATACATACATTTGAGGATCAATGAAGGATAAGCTATGTATGTTTCTTATCTAAAATTATGAATTAGGAGCACGACTGTTGAGTGTAGTCAATTCAAGAGTACTTACTCGACTTACTAGGCAAAACTAGCGCAAAACTCAATTTTTTGAGTTGTTACACTCTGGAACTGAGGTGTCGATATCTTGTTAGCTGTGTCCTTATTTCATCAGATGTAAGATAAAGGGGGATTATCTAAGCTAAATCTTTGGTATGAGATATTCTTTACTGATTTTAGCGAATGCGGTTTTTTTCTGTTTATTTTTGTCTAAATTACAAAAAAAAATTCACGGAAAACACTACATATTTTAATTTTTATTTATCACTTCAAATAAGTTCCTGAAGTCTGTGCTTACATCCTGTTACAAACTATTTGTAGGATTGATGAATTGAGTTATATAATAAATAAAAACTTTCATTAAAAAATTAAAACTACACAATAAAAATAGCTACAGTAATAGTAAATATTCTTAATAACTAAATAAATAACCCCTTCCTCCCATACACACAACCATAGCCTTTTATGGGAGTACGTGTTTAAATAAAAAATATGGATACAAACTTATGAAGATCACGTGTTACATTTATTACACGTGAATTATTACTCTGTTATCAATTTTTTTTGTATTTTGTATTTTTGTATTTTATACAAATACATTGCTTAATTACCGGTCGGTAACCTAGTGATTTTCTATGGGTCAGCGTATTAGTGGACATTGGTTTGTTGAATTCGGAACGTAGTTTCGCGTAGTGCGCTTGCCTCTTTCATTGACCTCTGTATCAGGCGCGGTCCCTCCATACATACTTTGGATGCGGCGCTTCCCTACCTTTTGAGGCGTATGATAAGAATGATAATAATTGTTATTTTTTTACTCAGCATTCAAAAAAACTTTGAGCTTACTTTTTTCTAGCCGTAAACAGTAAAAAATCCTGCAATTTAATGACACCGTCCCAACCTCAGCGGCCAAAAACAATAAAACACTACGCGCGGACCGGACCGAAATACATAATAAAACAACACCATTCTCGTCATTCTCGGTGCTAGTGTGTCGAATGTCGCATTAACGCACCAATACCAGCTACAGTGGATTCTCTGTTCTATTCCGCATCCCCGATGTTAGAAAAAGTATGATATTTGCGCATGTTCGTTTAGTTCTGCCTGCCAAGTTTTGCCTGAAGCAGTATACGCATTCGATGGGAGCATCCAACGCGCAGAAAACGACTTTAATGAAAAGAATAATAAATAAATGAATTTTGAAAATTTGGCTTGAATAACGGAAGTCGATTGATTCGTTAAATATCTTTGGAATATCTATTTAATTATTTTAATTACAGAACTGTAATAATTGATGTGAAGCACAAAGAATTTATAGAGCTAATTTGACATACTATTTTTGACAGTAAGCGCATCTAGAATTTTGTGCAATATACCTATATTATTTCCTGAAGTTCGTGGTTAGCAAAGAAGTACTCGATTGAATAACAATACTCGTATTTATTGCTTTTGGAGTAAGTGACTTGTGACATATGTTTGACGGTTACAAGCAGTCCCAGTCTATAAGAATTTGATAAATTGGCAGACAAAGTAAGTACTCAGCCTGTTATTTTACAATGGTGGATCATCCCGATCATAAGTTGATTATTATGAAGATACCAACGTTTTCGATTAATATAATATTACATGCCACATTTTGAAATTGGCAACTAAATGGCAGCAAGGGCCAATGCTTCCTGATGATTTATTTGAAATTTTGGAAAGGGAGACTATTTTAAATCATATGGACGCCATTTTATGGATCTCCTCCCATGGAGGAAGAACTCCGCAGGATTGAAGATGTTATTTTTTAGGGAGACTTTCCAATCACGATGTGTATGTAGTCCAGTCAGTGGAGACCAAAAAGGCATTTGCCTTGCAAAAGGTTGCCCAAAAGATATTTTCCGATAAAAAATCCATTTATAGTAAAATCAGGTTTTAAGTAAGTATTTTATTTTATTTGGATTCCGTAATGAAAAAAGTCTGTAAGTAAGTTCTGCAATTCAACACACGTTCACATCGAGCTCGAGAACGAAAATGAAGTAAGACATGTCGTTAATCGAAGCCCAGATTCAGCAAACATTGACGGCGAAGATGGTGCGAGGGAGGGCAAAGGGATAGATCTTTCTGTGTAATAGAAATAATTATAACAGAACTGTAAAGCGTGTGACAAGATACGATTTGCATATGTTGAATATCGGTTACTCGGGGTATTTGTTACTTTTATTGTTTGTGTGCGCAGAAACGTCGGGAGGAATGCGAGCGCAAGGCGCGGCGAGGGGAGATGGACCCTCGCCTGGAGTTCACCTTCCAGCTGTTGATCGATGGCACGGGGCTACCGAGGCACGAGATCATGGACCACGTCTTTGAGGGGAATATGGTCAGTAACCACATGTCTACCTTCTTCCTAGATAATATGTATTTTATTTAAAACTTCAAAAATATTTTTGTAAATTATTTTCTTAAGTATTTTTAACTTTCTATTCTTGTACCGATAATGGAATCAGGGTAAGAGATTCCATTCATTTCACGGAAAACAATAGCTACAAACTATAGAAAATAACAATTCTAAAAATTACCAGAAAATCTGTGTTCTGAAATTTTATACAGTTGTTCAATCGAAAACTGTGTGCCTAATAGGTCATCGCATAATTACCATCATGGTTGAATGACGTTGAGTTGGACTGCTATACTTTTCATTTTACTGCTGAAAAATAAATCATGACGCTATTGTGCATCATTTTAATTGTTGTATAAAAAAAATATAAACCGTGATTAAAACAAAGCTTTTTACTATGAGGAACGTATCCATCTTCATTATTCGGGTCAGTTTTTAGGCCTGTAGTAGCCAATTTCAGAGAAATGCGTGCGTATACGCATGTGTGTGCGTGAATGCCACCAAGAGTTGAAAGAATGCATTTTCATCAGCAGCGAGTTTATCTGCCGGGTGCTAGTTCAATCGTGTGTCGGGAAGTGGGATAATTTCCACTTTCAAGATTTGTATTCGAACGAAAACAAAATCCAATTTTAAATATGTAGATGTATTTAAAAAAATTAAACCGTAAAAACAAAGTATTTTTTTGTAAAATAAAGTAATATATGGTTGGGTAATCAACATTTTCAGTTTTGGCTAGCAGTCGATTTCAGAGAAATGCGTGTGTGTGTCTGTGTGTGCGAGTATGTATGCGTAAGTGAACCAAAAGTTAATTATTATTTTTAATTGATAAACTAACGTTTTAAACAAGATTTTTATGCATAGCACAAAGGGTAGATAACAAATATTATAATCAATAATTATCAGCCTGAAACACTCATCTACATTGAAAAAATCTTCCGAGAAAAGATACTGTCCGCCAACGGGAAATGAACCCGTGACCATCTGATTGCCGGTCAGCAGCTCTGACCTCTGAGCTATGGCGGCTTATCTAATACCCGCCAAATAATTCAATTTATACTAGTGTTTCATTCGACAATTACTTATTATTACATTTTTCCAACTGAAAAAAACCAACTTTATTTTTGTGAGAGAGGTATTTTTAATACTAAATCTCCCGCTAAGTGGCGTCGAGACTAATTATGTCTGCATTTTTTGCTGAAATACTTTAACTAGTCAAATATTAATTATTATTTTTAATTGATAAACTAACGTTTTAAACAAGATTTTTATGCATAGCACAAAGGGTAGATAACAAATATTATAATCAATAATTATCAGCCTGAAACACTCATCTCCATTGGAAAAATCTTCCCAGAAAAGATACTGGCCGCCAACGGGAACGGAGTTGGCGGCCAGTATCTTTTCTCGGAAGATTTTTTCAATGTAGATGAGTGTTTCAGGCTGATAATTATTGATTATAATATTTGAACCAAAAGTTGATGAATGCGTTGTCTTCAACAACGAGTCTCTAACTGCCGAGTTTCAGCTCGATCAGATGTCGAAAATTGGGTTAATTTCCTACGCCAAGATCCGCTTGCATTCATTCAAGAAAACAAAATTGAAATTCAAATTGATTTGTTCAAAAAATAACTGGAAACCTTTGGATATACTACACAAAATTAGACTAGATGAATTTTATTCATTATTTTGCACTTCTTGGATTGTTTTCTTCCGCTATATACCAATTTCTAGACATTGGTTTTTTTGTTTGTTTTATTTTACGGTGCACACTTGTTAATAATTTTTTTTTATAATTCGCTACCGGTTTGGAAACATCTGTCTGTGTTAGTCGCGAGCGTTATTTAAACTTTTATTAAAGTTGACCTTTAAAACTTTAGTGACTGACACAGTACCGAATTATATTAAAAAAGTGAACCCATATCAAAGAAATAAACTCTGTTTCTTTTTTTTTACTTTATTCTAGTTGGACGAAATAAATCAGCTATTCCTGCCACACATGCGCAACAAACTGATATGGTTCTACCAAGACATGTGTGACACCGAATCGATACCACCGGTGGACTTAACCAAGGCCACTACCAGCGGCAGGACCGGCCAGCAACCAACCACCAAGGGAGTGCCCCCCAACCTACCTCCCGTAGCCATGAAGAAGAGGCTGTTTCTCTCGGACGGGTGGGACTGTGCCTTCACTGGCGTCTGCATCTATATGTTCAGGATCAGCATCGGGAAACAACTGCCTGAGGAGGGGTTCCAGAAAGATTTGTAAGTTAACCGATATATACTCGTATAAGAAAAGTTTGCGTCGCCGATAAATACTAATTACTCTTGGTAACACGCAATATGAGATTCAGTCGCCTTGCAAAAATACCTAAATTGAATCCATTTGCTTTGAACCATATCTCTTCAGTTGGTGAAAGTTGGACCCATTTCTAAAAGCGTTGACAAGAAATGGTGTTTTGGTACGACAGTGCCAAACTTAATAACCAACATTTATGTGTTTTCTTTAGATATTGTGGAATTCTGGACGCCAGGAGTGTAGGGATGGTGACAGGGATAGAAAGGATTATGGAGTGTGTGTACATGGAGGCCCTTGCCCATCCATCCACTGAGGATGATGAAGATGGGAAATGTCCCATGGTGAAGAACCAGCTACTACCAGGCTTGAGATCTTTCTGCAGTGCACTCAAAGGTTTGATACTCACTATACACTTATTTTATTACACAAATCGTTTTTATTTGGTTTCTCCTAAAAAATTATCGTTGCCTCGTTTCAGTGTGTGAAGAGGTTTGCGACGAAGTCAATATTTTCGACGATGGTAAAATTCTAACTAGGAATTTAGAAGGTCCGGAAAGTATTAAAGCTTTGGCCAAGAAGCCAGATGAAGTCGCCGTTCTTGAAGAAAGGGTATCTGTGTGGATCAAACGAGTCATGGAGGTATGTTGCAATGTAATGCGAGTTTTGTAATGGTATGAAATCAATGAATAGATAATGAAACGAGATTCTTATTTTAGGTGCTGATGGAAAGCGAACAATTGAGACGCGAAGTAGACTCCAGCGGCCCCCAAGATGAATTGGAATACTGGAAAAAGCGAGGGGCGCAATTCTCTCAACTGGTTTCTCATCTTCAGGTATCAAAAATAAAACATTGCAACTTTTATTACAAATTATTGATTCATGGAAAATATACGTGATGGAGCTTTTATACCTCAGGATCCAGAAGTTCAGACTACCCTGGCCTGCCTGCAAGCCGCCCAGTCCAAGGTGTTGAGGTTATGGAAAGAGACAGACCACAAAATGACCTTCTGTTATAACGAGGCAAGGGACAATGCTAAATTCATTCAGGTCATGGAGAAGTGCTGCCACTCTCTGTATCTTGATGCTCCAGTGCGCATGCGCGACTCAATCCTCAACCTGCTGCAGACGGTCAGGCTCATCCACAGCGTGTCGCAATTCTATAACACTTCTGAGAGAACTTCTTCACTCATGGTCAAGGTTTGTTATATGATATGTGCTTTGTTGCCATAACCTGTTGATAATTGCACCTATGATAGGGGACTTTTTAAAATGTACTTCTCAGTAATTCTCTTGATATTTTGCAATGTTCCAGATAACAAATCAGATGATAGAGACTTGCAAACAATATATAACGTGTCGTGGCAAAGAGACGATTTGGAGCCAGGATAGGGACGTAGTGAGAGAAAAGATGATCAGTTGTATCAGACTAAATCAAACCTATCGATCCACTTATGCCCTCATTAAGTCCCAGCCATTTCTGCCAGATCAACAGCCTTTTGGCTTCTCAGAAAACTACGTGTTTGGAAAGTTTGACACATTTTGTTTGAGGCTGGGAAAGATTATTGCAATGTTTGACTTGGTCGATGATTACAACGCACTTTTTAAGAAGAGAATGGAAGGCCTGCTGCTTGGGGAAGGTACTATTCTATTGATTACTAAAGCTGTTATTGATTTTTCATGTATTTAAGGTCAAATAGTAATCACTGCTTTCTTCTTTACATTTTAGACTTAGAAGAAGCCATGCAAACATTCGAAGAAGCCAAATCAGGGGTCACAACAAAACAATATGATTATCTTGACCATCGAAATGCAGAATTCGATAAAGATTTTGAGAGTTTTATGGAACAAACGGATACGTTAAAAGAAAGTATAGGCAATTGCATTGAGCAGAACTTCTCCAGTGTTTGGGAGACTCCGCAAGGAATCAAGTTCTTAGTTAGGTTTGAAAAGGTAATATTGAATATTTTGGTGATATCTATCGCATAGTAATTGGATTGAAATTAATGACATTTTCTATCAGTAATCTCAATTATTTCCTTATTTCATAAAGGTTAGCGAGAAAATACCATTGATGGAGCTCGATGAAAAATACGATCGTGTCCTTGCTTACTGTGAAAAGGAGGTGGATAGAATACTCAAACTCTACAGAAAGCAAAAAGATGACCCACCTGTTCCAAGGAACTTTCCTCCTATAGCAGGTTCAGAACAATTCCCTCCTATTAGGAATATTTTGAAGTTAACTAGTGGGGAACTTCTTGCTTTAATGGGTTCATGTAATTTTATTTTTTTTGGTTTTCAGGGCGAATCAAATGGTGCAGGTGTTTGAGGTTTAACCTAGCAGAGCAAATAGACAACGTTTCCACGCATCCAATACTAAAGGAAATGCCGGCCACAGTTGACCTGCTGAGGAAATATGACAACGTCACGCACACCTTGGAAACTTATGAAAATGATATGAAAAACTTATGGATGAACCAAAACGTAAAATTATTTATAACTTTCTTTAAATATTAGAAAAAGCGAATTATTCGTATTTTGACACGATCATTTTAGCACCGGGTTTCATTCTATCAACCACTCTTGAATCTAGATCAACTTACTATTTCAAACATTTTTTTTCTTTTTTTAGCTTTTCTGTTGTTTTCCATCTGTAATTTTGATACCACTCCTCAGTGTTGAAGTGTTGCAAATACGCCAGTATTCGTAGTTCATATTTCTCGTTAAAATGTTTGAATTTATCATTTTTGTATATCATTTATTGTACTCGTTATTAATACTGTTGTATAATAAATCTAGGTTTGGGATGTAGATGACAGTTTGAACAAGACCCTACTGACACTGGAAGCCGACTCTGGGAAGGTGAAGGTCAACCTGGACCCAACCATCAAACTCTTGATCCGAGAGTCAGACTGCCTCACTAAGATGGATCTGGATCTCCCAGTGGTCTGTCAGGCGCTGTATACCAAAAGGGATTACTTCACCCTCGTGAATGATTCACTGCAGGTATTCATATTTACATAATCTACCGGACGATCTACAGCGAATCTATTAGAGGCCGCCTTTTTAAAAATTTAAATAGCGTATTTAACCCTGTACATTGTTTGTTATCAGATTTACATACATACCATTGTTTTCGACAAAGTCATAATGTCATTGCAGCATCAATTCTGGAACGATGATTTGGATATTTGATCTAGTACCCAGTCCTCTTCTTCATTCTGATGATCACATTGTATGCCTTATTCGAGTGCCGATAGCCTCCACTCAAAGCTCTGGAAAAACCATAACTCTGATTTGGATTCCTGGACATGTCGGCATCGCGGGTAACGATATTATGGATTCCTTGGCAAAATAAGGAGCATCCAACCCTTAATCTGAAGTTTTTCCATCCTGAAAGAATGACCTCGCAATGATTATACAGAATATTGGCACAATAATTATTGCAAAATTGCTTGGTCGAACACCTCGTTTATACAATATGCGTGTGTTTGTCGTTATCTTCAACTTTTAAAAAATGCATATTATACTCTTTTTGTATCACTTAATTTACCCATACATAACAGGTTTGGTTTTATGTGCGTATAAGTGATTTTCAATCCATAATTATTCAATTCTTCCAAACTAACACAGATTTACGAGTATGTAGGTAGTATTTTTTTGAAAGAGTGGTAAAATTTTTAAATCAATTTTATTATTATTTCTTCTTTTCATCATGTATTTACGCAGGTGCTCAAAGAGAAACTGATAGCGAGTTCATCTTTTTTGTTCAGTTCCTTATCAACGACTTCCTGACTACCGTACGGCGTGTGAAGTTGGAGGTGCGGCCGCTGTTTCTTCCACAGCTGGTATGGCTCTCCATGTTGTTGGTGCCCGCGCTGCGTTCGCTTCGCTGGACCAGCCCCGAGTGGCGCGCCTTCGTGGACCGCACCAACGGCGCCATCCGCAGCTTCGATGTGCTGGTCACGCGCGTGCATGACGTCTATTCCAACCGCATCCTTCTCGTCATAGCCAGCATGCAGGACATTTGCTTGCACGCTTTGCCAGGTTGAATCCCTTAAATACCTATTAATTTAATACACGTTTTCCTCTTAACAATTCTCTTTCTTTCTTGTAATTGGAATCGATTCACATTCCTTACTGATAACGCCTGTTTAATTATGCACTTTGCGAGCAACAGATAAACATAATAACATTATTTAATTAATAACAGATCATTTTGTATAAACCACTTTTTAATATTAATATTTTTTATGTTAGATAATATTAACATATCCTGATGAAGATAACATTGTTATTGAAACATGTCGATATTGTTTATTAAAAAGTAGTTTATACAAAGTGATCTATTATTAATTAAATAATAAATAATGCCACAAAGTTATTTTGCAAAGTTTGAAGAAATAATAACATTAATTTGTGAGTGATTTCTCATGTCGTTGTAAGTATATAATTCAAGAGATATTTTAGATGTAATGAAGAGTGCCTAAACTTTTCCATTTCCTGTTTCAAAAACAAATATTTTTGGTGTGATATTATCAAAACGACAATTTAAATTAAGCGAGTACATCGTAGAGTTATTGTTTATAATGTATGCAAAAAATGTGCAAATTTTGCGCAATTCGCGTAACAGTTTCAAAGTTGCGCTGACCAAAAATAAAATTATACAGACACAGATAAAAAAATAATTGCGTTAGCCATTGTGTGTAAAAATAGCGTGGTGAATCATGGAGGTTTATTGGGCCACCCGTCGCATTGCGTGGCTAGGAACCGCCATCCATCAACCGTCAACTAATTCCAACATTTAATCGATTTATAGCATGATTCCACAATATAATACAAATGATCAAACAACATCGACCTTATGATTTTACCGCTGCAGAGGACGACCCTTGGACAATTGAAGAGTTTTTGGAGAAGACTGAATCCACCTGCAGGTGAGATCTACATACATACGATACTTTCCTGATTTCTCAACTCAGGTTTCTCCATTACAATGCCCATTTACAATGTGAATAATTTTTATTTAGTATTTTATTTGAATAATTCTTGTAATAATAACTTTTGATAATTAGTAACATCAATGTCATACATCGTTAAAGAGGAAGAAAATTATAATAAATCTTAATGAAACTAAGAAAAATAAGAATACAGAAAAATAAAACAGAGGATACTAATTATTCTCTCTCATTCGAAGTTTGTTTGTTTGTTTGTTGGTTTATTGAAATTAAACTCGCTTCAAACTCGCTCGCTTCGATCTTGCTCGCTCCGATTTTGCTCGCTTCGATCTTGCACGCAAATATCTTGCTCGCATCAATCTGGCTCGCAAATATCTTGCTTGCATCAATCTTGCTCGCTTCGATCTTGCTCGCAAATATCTTGCTCGTATCAATCTTGCTCGCCTCGATCTTGCTCGCTTCGATCTTGCTCACATCTATCTAGCTTGCATCGATCTTACTCGTTTCGATCTTTCTCGCACTAGCTTGCTCGCTTTGATCTTGCTCGCATTAGCTTGCTCGCTTCGATCTTGCTCGCATCGATCTTGCTCGCTTCAAACTTGCTCGCTTCGATCTTGCTCGCAAATATCTAGCTCGCATCAATCTTTTTCGCATTAAACTTGCTCGGTTCGATCTTACTCGCTTCGAGCTTTCTCGTTTCCATCTCATGTGTTTCTCCTTTTTAGTGTCGCTTTTTCGTTTCATCGAGTTTCAAATCACAACGGTGCTAAAGAAGTTTTCACTTCAATAGGTAACTGTCGCAACTGGGACTCGAACATGATCTCTTTCTTACCGGGAAAAAAAACAATTAAAACTTTACCTAGGGACCTCTTATTTTTAAGACATCTTGTCGATCTCATATCTCAAATTCAGAATTAAAATATTACCTTCGACTAATTTCATATTTTAGTTTAGATTTATCAGTATAATCTTCCTCTTCAAAGACAAAGTTATTTTTGTTTCTGGTGACGGTATTTACTATTTACTAATGGGGACTGACCTTCGGACTGACTATTTCAATGTTATTTGCAGAAATGCTGCTATAGAACTGAATAGGAAGAGTTTAATGGTGGAGGAAGCAGTGGAAGAAGTGCTCGAGCTGGTTAAGAAAGCAGCTCAGCAGTTTAAAAGTGAAGAACTTCAACCGGAGTTTGATTTTATGAATGAAGATGGTACGTAAATCTTTCTTATTCTTAATTGAACGACTACCATTCGGAATTAAACCCCGCACAATTTTTTGTTACACCAGTTCAATATAGGTAAAGCATTACGCTATATTGCGGCGCCTTCATTTTTAATTTCCACATGTTGTGTAAGCAGTAATTAATTTGTCTAGCAATATTCACAATTCTGGTCGTAGGTACTGATCTTGCGTATTATCCCTCCACCATCTGGATGCATGTTTTGCCAAATTATTAGATTTGACATGTAACTTTTATTCCCAAATTCTCTTTCATTGGAATGTAAATCGATCGATCTTCTTCAGCTAGGGAGCTTCGCGTTTAAAGCGGTTATTTAAAATATTTTCTCCAATCAGCTCATGCTGTCATGTTTTACCTTTAGATGAGGAACGCACAAGTTTCGAAGGGGGAGCAAACGACGATGCCGGCTCTAGCAGCCAGCAGCAGGACTGGACCGCCGTGTGGGAGTGCTTCGACAAGCCATACACTCTGCTATCCACTCCCGGTGGAGGTCTTTCGAAGGGCATGCAGGTAACACCGGTTAAACTTTAGTGGAATGTGTTTTCAAGTAAAAACTTTGTAAAATATCTCGAATGGCGAGTTCTGGTCTCCTCTTCAGAAGGTTTCCAGCTGTCAACTAAGTATAATATGGATATCTCTGGTGTTTCCCACAGGACATGGTAAAGAATGCCGTGAATGAGATGAGGAGGTATTACAGCCGAAAGGTCATCGATGTCCTCATCAGAGTCACCAGACACTCGCTGGACATGCTCAGAAGAAGATTCGCCTCTGACTTGGAAATGCTTGGACGTAAGTTGAAAAAAATAATAATTTTAGTATTCCCCTTTGGTGAATTTTGTGAGTTGAAGTTGAACGGTATTTGGAAAGAGAGTAGGAAAAGGGAAAAGAAGGTCGAGAAATATCTGGTTAATAAGGTCTGGTCACTAAACATTGTAGTTTGGCCTATCATCAGCGCTTTACTGACAGTGTCTTTCAAATATGTAGTATCAATTATAAAATATATATATATAATAATTGCCAAACATAATATATGTAGGTATATCCAGGAACTTCTTCTATCCAGAATCTTCGTCGCCTCTTCTAATTCCTGTAAACTATTTGCTCTCGCCATACTAAATTTCCCAACTGCCGAATGCCGATCCAAACGATGAGTCTCTTGCATGACAAAAAAACAATAATAATTAATACATCATAATCTGTTTTTCATCATGCTATGGTTAAAAATTGTCGTGTTCCAGTGGCCAAGAACAAGCCGGTGTTTCTGCTGCATACGACGCTCATGATCCCCAACGTGTCAGTGCGGCCTAGCGTGGACGACATTCAGGAAGCGCTGCAGTCAGCTGGGCGCAGCATCACGGGCGTGGCCAAGGGAGTGGGCCAGTGGACGGGCGGCAAGGGCAATCAGGTATAAACCGCACAGGCATACTGGCGCCCAACGTAGGGCAGTGTCTCACGCTCGGGTGGAATCATTCACAGATAAGATCAATTCTTTTTGCTGGGATATTTCTGTCGATAAAACAGATGTTTTGCAGGTACATAAAGAGATGTCTGCTAAATATCATTCTATGAACTCGGACAAATTATCTTGTAATTAAATAAATGAGCAAACATAACTTATTTAGTTATAATATCAAATGTAGATACATTTTTGTAAACTTTACTCATCAATAATGAAAAAAAAACTGAATTGTTTCTCAAAGCCCTCAAGGAGTACCACTTAATTATTTCCTTTTTCCCTTGCTACCTATCACTAGAAATGGATTTTACATCACTTTTGAAAATAATTAAATCTTGTATCCAAGGGAAATGAGGGAAGTAACATCTCATAATATGGTATCAAGTATTATTGCGGACTTTCACTCTCTTCTTTATTTGTTTTCTAGTTGTTTCGATCAAATCCATTCGATTCTTAAAAATTGCCAAACCCGCTTATGATTAAAAATAATATGAAATGATGTATATAATGTACAGACATGACATGTTTTATAAATTTTAAAGCACAATGATAATTGTAATTTATTATTCACTAGATATGTACATCTTTTGCACGGTGTTTATAAATAAGCAAGCATGAATTATTATTGTGCGTGTTGAAAATAGGAAAAGATATAAGTATCTACACACGTGTGGCAAGTGACAATGATTAAAATTATGTATATACAACTTATAAGATAAAGTAAAGTGTTCAGATATAATGTAAATACACGGACAAGTTTTAATAATGGAAGCACGAGGAATGAGCATGTCTTGGAAGTCTTATACATTATTCCAATAAATCTTTTGCATCGCATCGATATAGAATACCTAGATGCCACTTCAGACGAGAAGAAATATTGTTCATTTTTGCGGAGGTCTGGCAGTCAAACTTGAGAGATGTCTCGATGTTTCCGATCCATCAAAATAAAAGTCATACAAAGGGGCATTTCTATGTGTTCTATATCCTTGATCCGTTAGTCTTAACTCACATTTCTACTAAATATGAATTGAATTAACGTATTTATTCCATTTTACCCACTTCCCCGTTTGTCTGTTGTGACGTTGTGTTCATTGTCCGCACCACTGTGATGTTTTGTCTCGACTCAACTTGTCCACATCACCGACTGCCTTGCGCTACCTCCCGCACCAACTAACCACCCAACCACCCCCACTTGGTGCCAACCAAACCGATGTGTTTTTCGTCACACTGTCTACATGTTGTATCTGTATATTTCAATGTGTTGTATATATAAATGTGTTGTTTATATATATCTGTGTTTACTCGTTGGTGTTGTTCGTTGTTTGTGTTATTGATGACCACTGCACTCGGTACCCCGCTATCACGCTTTGCACGCTCCGCTTTGGTAGCAAAAGCCAAGCTGGAAGAAGGTAGTTGGCCGCTCCTCCCAAGCCCTCCTAGATGTAGTGTCCCGGCTGGACCAACAGGGCGGTGGAGGCAAGGCGCTGCGGGCCGTGGAGGACCCCAAGGCGCGGCGCAAGCGGCTCTACCGGCTCGTGTCCGAGGAGAAGCCCTCCTTCGCCTACCAGTCGAAGAACTTCTACTCGCAGGTCATGGACAACAAAGAGGTGGGGAAGATCCTCTCCCTCCTGGCCACCTGTACACAGACTGTTAAACTGGTAAGCCAACTATGCTGAACGTCTGCGTAAGATCTATATAATTAACATAATTTAACATCCTCATATTTAAATGTTGTACCTACATAATATTGATGTTATCGTAAAATAAGTCTATCAACTAAATAAATTAAATGCTGATAAAAAATTCTAGGGTAGATATCTTATATAACATTATCTTTTTTTGGTGCCCTCTGCTCTCGAGGGTTATCTGTCATCAGGGCATTCTCATTGTCAGTATGATTACTGCAAATTTAAAGTGATTGATGCCTTCCGGCGAGAAACGAGAGAAGAAAATAATTGTATTCTATACTTTTGAATGTAGCAATAACTTTGTGGTAATCCATTATAGATAAATGAAACAATGTTACTTTGTTTGAACCACTTGTATATTTGTTTGAAGCCGACTGGTTTCGGAAAGAACCGTTCCTTCCTCAGTCGTTCCGAAACCGGTCGGCTTCAAACATGTGTACAATTGGTTCAAACAAAGTAACATTGTTTCATTTATCTAATTGTATTCTATTGAAAATAATAATTGTAACATCCAGGAGTTAACCGACTTCATCAAGCGCTGGCGGCCCTACCAGTACCTGTGGAAGAACGAGAAGACGTTTCGGGAGTTGCTGCTGTCCGGCCTGAGCGACTTCGAGATGTCCTTGCGCAAGCACAGCGAGCTGGAAGCGCGGCTGGTCACAGAGAAGGACTTGCACATCTTCTGCTCATGCCTGGCGGTCACCACTGACAAACTCAAATTTGGGCTGCACACCGAGATCAAAAGTACATATATTATATACAAATTAAAATAGATCAGTGCGCCTTTAGAAAGTTGTCAATATATTGTACTTCAAATAACGGTTCAAGTTCTCAACGAGACGCCTGGTTATGTTTCATGTTGTACGAGTAATAACCGTTTTGCAAAATACCCAACTTAAGATTTAACTAACAGATGACGGGCCAAGGATTCCTGGTTACCGGGGACCGTTATTTGAAGTACATGAAATGAAATTTGGAAACTCATATGTCTGGTTCATGGTTTAAGGTGGCACTCACAAAATCGGACAAGCAATGCGGAAGAAGTATAAAAGGGAGATGGACTATGTGTACGCGGTGATGAACGAGATGAACAGAAAGCTGGAGAGACCGATCCGAGACCTGGATGACGTCAGGATGGTGATGGATACCTTGAAGAAGATCCGCGAGCAGGAGGTGGACATGGAACTAAAGATAGATCCCATTGAAGTAAATATATTTTTATGTTAATTTAAGTCGAAAGATTAGATTGGAAGAAAGCCGGAAAGGATATTTCATAAACCGTTTCATGAACAGTTCGAAGGAGCGCTGGAAGAAAAAGTTTGGGTGGTTGGACGATGTGGAGACAATCACCGCAGCTTTGGAGCCTATTCAGGTCAGGTAGCGCGATTTGAGTTGAGGTAATAGGTGAACGTATAAGCCGTCTAGACAGACTCCCGGCAAATCACAACTCGCGCGCGCGTAAATCACAAACGCACGCCAGACTCTCGCTTTCCCGAGTCGCTGTACTCTGGCAGCCATTGTTGCTTCGATAATACGCACGAACGTCTATTGAACGTGTATTGCCTTTATTTTTTCAAAGGGTGAAAAAGAAGGGCAGCTGATTGAAAGCTACGCCAAGGGCTTTCTTTTTTGATTTAGATTTTTTTTTACATCAGTAGGTATATTTCAGAATTTTCAAAATTCCAGATTTCATTACCACAACCTTTTTTGGTCTTAGGAAGCCTTCAACATCATTTCCCGCTACGAGCTGCCGGTGGACCGTGAGGACTTGGAGCAAGTAGACAGCCTGCGCTACACGTGGCAGCAGCTGCAGGCGCGCGCGCTGCACTCGCACGTGCTGCTGCTATCCATGCAGCCGCAGTTCGAGCGCGACCTTGCCAACAACCTACAGAAGTTCCACGACGACAACGCCGAGTACGTGCACGAGTACCGATATGCGGGGCCCATGCAGCCCGGCCTCACGCCCAGGGAGGCCTCGGACAAACTCATTCTCTTTCAGGTACATACAGTGACCAAATGCTTACCTTATTTTAATGGGCAGAAGAAAATGAGGAAAACCATGAACTTTTTCTTCTTATTTGACGTTATGTAATTGAGATTGTCGTGAACATTCACTTCTTTAACTGGGATTCTCGCTTCCTTCTCGAATGACGGTGTGGCTGAAGTGCTTAGGTACATAAAACGCAAAACGAATGTGTGCTCTACATCTATATTATGAACCAGGAAAACCTCTGAATACCATCAAGTTTGTCTAATAACTTTTTCGGGATTTTATAATCTCTCTGTAGCTTGAAAAGTAATTTTATTTATACTAGTTATATAATAATATATTTTGACCGGTCAGTGGTTGAGTGGACATCGCGTTTGGGTCCTACCCAGGCGTTCCGTGTTCTATTCATCGGCTGGCTAGGTCCTCCATCACGACTCAAGCAACATTTTCGGCTTACAGTGGTGGTAGTAAGAGATTTACAAATATTGTCGGGTTATTCGTAACCCGGAAATGTTTGTCTTTATTAAAAAAATTGATAAATAGGGAACAAAGTACTGGTATCGTAAATATTATTTAACTTGATTACAGAACCGATTCGACGGAATGTGGCGAAAGCTCCAAACCTATCAAAGTGGCGAGGAACTATTTGGCCTCCCGCATACCGAGTACCCAGAACTGGCGCAGATCAGGAAGGAATTGAATCTTCTGCAAAAGCTATACAAGTTGTACAACGACGTTATCGATAGAGTTAGCAGTTATTACGACATACCTTGGGGGGAGGTAAACATCGAAGAAATTAACAACGAACTGATGGAATTCCAAAACAGATGCCGCAAGCTCCCAAAAGGGTAAGAAACAAATTATCTTGATTTCGGGAACTTATTTGTATCATTAACGTTTTCATTATAACGATTAATTTTAGGTTGAAAGAATGGCCGGCGTTCTACGCACTGAAGAAGACGATTGATGATTTCAATGACATGTGTCCACTGCTGGAGCTGATGGCAAATAAGGCAATGAAGCCGCGTCATTGGCAAAGGATTATGGAAGTCTCCAAATACAACTTTGAATTGGAGAGCGAAGGGTTCTGTTTGAAGAATATTCTCGAGGCTCCTCTTCTACAATTTAAAGAAGACATAGAAGTTAGAATAATATATAATATAAGTTCATCATATTTAGTTACATATCTGTTGTCTTCTATAACTTACATTTTTTATATGTACGCAACAAATTACCTAAATATTGTGTTTGTGTGACTTTAGGATATTTGTATATCAGCCATGAAGGAAAAGGACATTGAGGCTAAGCTGAGACAAGTAACAAATGAATGGTCAGTTCACGAATTGACTTTCATGACTTTTAACAACCGAGGTGAGTTGTTACTTAGAGGAGACACCACAGCAGAAACCATCGGCCAACTGGAAGACAGTCTCATGGTTCTGGGATCTCTATTATCCAACAGGCATGTTTTATTATTTTAATCTTACAAATGTTATAGATTTTTAGCTCCAAAATATTTTTGAACGTTAAGATTAAACCCACATTTGATTTAACAGATACAATGCACCTTTCCGAAAACAAATTCAGCAATGGGTGTTTGACTTATCCAACACAAATGAAATCCTAGAGAGATGGTTATTGGTGCAAAATATGTGGGTATACTTGGAGGCCGTATTTGTTGGCGGTGACATTGCCAAGCAGCTGCCAAAAGAAGCCAAACGCTTTTCAAAGATCGACAAATCATGGCAGAAAATCATGCAGCGGGCGCATGAGACACCGGGAGTTGTTTCATGCTGCGTTGGGGACGATCTGCTCAAGCAACTCCTGCCACACTTACAAGAACAACTTGAAATATGTCAAAAGTCTTTGAGTGGATATTTGGAAAAGAAGAGAATGATGTTCCCTAGATTTTTCTTCGTGTCGGATCCTGCTCTACTAGAAATTTTGGGGCAGGCATCTGACTCTCACACAATACAAAATCATCTTTTGTCTATATTTGATAATACGAAATACGTCAAATTTCATGATGTTGGTAAGTGATGTCAAAATGGCCCATACATTATAAATGCTTTGTAACCTTTCCAAAATAAATAAATTTATTAGGTACGTTGTTTGTAATTTCCAGAATATAACAAGATGACTGCAATATTATCGTCCGAAGGAGAAGAGATCCCGTTGGAGAGAGCGGTTAGGGCGGAAGGTTCCGTGGAAACTTGGCTCATGTCCCTCTTGCAGACTTCTCAGATGTCTCTCCACTCCATCATCAGAACTGCAAATACCACTCTCAACGATCCCAATTTTGCTATGCTATCATTCTTAGAAAAGATGCCCGCGCAGGTTAAGAAATTGCACAATTTCAAACTAATTTACTGGTCAATCGATTGTTTTGCTTATGGTAATATTCAAATTTACAGGTTGATTGAGTTGTAGTTAAATTACATTATTTAATATCTACATTATTATTTAATATTCCTCTCCTAAACACAAGCAGCTGCTTTATTAGGAGAGTGATTGAAATATTGATGTATTATTATGTTGTAAAACTGTAACCATTTATATTTTTAAATAATTTTTTTTTTTTTTTTTCAATTTTCTTGTTCCACAGATTGGCCTGCTGGGCATTCAAATGATTTGGACAAGAGATGGTGAAATTGCCCTGATGCAGGCGAGAATGGATAAGATGATCATGGCTGAAACAAATAACAAATTTTTGGAACTCCTCAATACACTCATCGACCAAACTACCAGGGATCTCCTTAAAATAGAGAGAATCAAATTCGAAACCCTAATTACGATTCACGTTCACCAAAGGGATATTTTCGATACCTTGGTAATTTTTTTGCTTCATTGTCAACAATGAAAATGGCAAATTTTATTTCTAAAATTATTTAAATTACACGTGTTATTGAATGTTTTAGTGCCGCATGAATATTAAATCTTCAACTGATTTTGAATGGTTGAAACAATGCAGATTTTACTTCAAAGAAGACGCTGATAAAACTTGGATATCAGTAACAGATGTAACCTTTACTTATCAAAATGAATACCTGGGCTGTACCGACAGATTGGTTATTACTCCTTTGACTGATAGGTATTGCGAAATTGACAATGTTTTCACAATAATCTGATTTTTTAATAATTGTTGTATCAAAATTATGAATTTGTGTTATTTAAAAATAGTGAATTGTAATTGCTTTATATATCCTTTTTTCCAGGTGTTACATAACATTGGCCCAAGCCCTGGCCATGAGCATGGGGGGAGCCCCTTGCGGGCCGGCTGGAACTGGGAAAACAGAAACTGTGAAGGACATGGGCAAAACTTTGGCTAAATACGTCGTGGTGTTCAATTGCTCTGATCAAATGGACTACAGGTATGAAACCATATTCACGATAGATAATTTATATTAATAATTTATATAATTTAGATTTACGCGTATAATCTGTATGATTTTTTGCAGGGGTTTGGGGAGAATATACAAAGGATTATCTCAGTCAGGAACTTGGGGATGTTTTGACGAATTCAACCGTATAGAGCTTCCAGTGCTCTCAGTGGCCGCCCAGCAGGTAGCTGTAGTTTTGGCGGCCAAGAAAGAGAAAAAGAAGTCATTCTATTTCACTGATGGAGATCTAATCGAGATGTGCCCGGAGTTCGGGATATTCATCACCATGGTAAGGTTCAACTGTGTTGGGAAAATGGATTAATGATAAACCTACTTTTGGTTGACTTTGTGGGTATTTATTACAATGTGGGATGCTGGTGTGGGTACCGCCGCCCCGGGAACCATTTATTGGTTAAAGGACCTCTGCCATAGGTCACCGCAAGTGGTTCGTTACGTTTGGTGACTTAGCAGGGGTGCCCGGGTTTATTAGCTAAGGTTTGTTCGGGTCTTAGCGACTTATTTCTCTGCCAACTTACTTTATGGTGGGCCGGATCGGGAGAGAATACTTTAAGGAGATTCTTAGACCTCTCTGGACTCATCGACCAGTTGGAGGGATGGATTCATATGTCCGTCATTTCTGGATACTGACCTCTGATTGGCCCCGAGGGAAATTATTTTCCTCAGGGCCTCCTGTGTGGAGCTAATGTAATTTAATTTTTTAGGAATAATAGAAAAAATCGTGCATGTAATATTTTTATAGAATCCCGGATATGCAGGTAGAAAAGAGCTTCCGGAAAACTTGAAAATACAGTTTCGTACAGTCGCCATGATGGTTCCAGATAGACAGATTATCATCAGGGTAAAATTGGCTAGCTGCGGATTCCTTGAAAATATCACTCTGGCTCGGAAGTTCTACACTCTTTACAAGCTCTGTGAAGAGCAGCTTACAAAACAGGCAAGATGTAAAATCTAAACTATTTGTTTACTCCCAAAACGTACAATATTTATGAAGAAAATTTGACTTAAAAGTTGTAGATCTACTTATTGCGTCTGAACTAATTATATTTTCAGGTTCATTATGACTTCGGCTTACGAAATATCCTATCTGTGTTAAGAACTCTAGGAGCGTCGAAAAGAGTGAACTCTAAAGACAATGAAAGTACAATCGTGATGAGAGTACTTCGCGATATGAACTTGTCCAAACTGATAGATGAGGACGAGCCTCTTTTCATTTCTCTCGTGGCTGATCTGTTCCCCAACCAAGCTTTGGAGAAGACCACTTATATGGAGTTAGAGGAATCAATTCAGCAACAAGTTGAGGAAGCAGTATTGGTGTACCATCCACCGTGGGTTCTTAAATTGATTCAGGTGATATATACTGCAGCACTTACGAGTATTCCTTTCGACTTGTATTGTGCATTTTTTGATATCTTCTTTTTTTAGCTGTATGAGACACAGAGAGTACGCCATGGAATAATGACCCTCGGACCCACTGGGGCTGGAAAGACAACGTGTATTCATACCCTCATGAGGTCACTTACCCAAATCGGGGAACAACATAGGTAACCCAATTCATTCTCATTCTACTTTCAACACCGTTGAATCACCGTTGTAGAAATAAAAAAGTTACTTAGCCTTAAAAAATATTATTGCATACACTTGGATGTTTATTTTAATAATTCTAGAGAAATGCGCATGAATCCGAAAGCGATAACAGCTTCTCAGATGTTTGGACGCCTTGATGTGGCCACCAATGACTGGACGGATGGAATATTCTCTGCACTCTGGAGGAAAACTCTGAAGCTTAAAGAAGGCGACAATGTGTGGCTTGTATTGGACGGTCCCGTTGACAGCATCTGGATAGAGAACTTGAACTCGGTTTTGGATGACAACAAAACGTTGACTTTGGCTAATGGAGATAGATTGACAATGGCTCCTACTTGTAAAATTATTTTTGAACCTCACAATATTGACAATGCTTCCCCCGCAACAGTATCAAGAAATGGAATGGTTTACATGAGTTCTTCAGGTTTAGATTGGAGTCCAGGTAAGAAAAAGATTTAATATTGATTTATGTATAGTTCTTATATAACTTGCAGTAAAAACAAGTCCTAAATTATATTTTTCCAGTTTTGAGAGCATGGTTGAAAAAACGGTCTCCCAGGGAAAACGAAGTATTTGGGCACCTTTTCGATGAAACTTTCAGCAAGGTTTATACCTGGTGTTGTCAAAATTTAATACTAACTATGGAAATATTACAGTGCAATGTTATTTTGCAAATGCTGAGTTTATTGGAAGGTCTCGTTCCCCCACAAATCGAAGCTGCCGAAGAATCGGCAAAGTCCGTAGCTGATGAGGAAGATGCCGATGACAAGGATAAGCCCGAAGAGATTCCTCTATTTACAAGTGAACACTTACATAAGATTTACATATTTGCTTTGACTTGGGGCCTTGGTACATATTTAGATAGTACGGATAGAGATAAATTTGATGCATATTTAAAAGAAAATGCTGCTGATTTATTAGATATCCCAACTTCTGCCATGCATCGAACTTCAACTGTTTTTGACTTCTTCGTCACAATCCAGGGAAAATGGGAGCACTGGGAGACGATTGTCACCAATTACGTTTACCCCGACTATAGTTCGCCTGATTATTCAAGTATTCTCATCCCGATCGTCGACAATGTTCGAATAGACTACCTTATAAACACGATCGCCAAACAAGACAAAGCTGTCCTATTGATAGGAGAACAGGGTACGGCTAAAACTGTCATGATGAAATCATACATGAAGAAGTCCAACCCAGAACTTTTTGTTGGAAGGTCGTTCAATTTCTCATCGGCCACCAGCCCCTATCAATTTCAAAAAACAATTGAAAGTTACGTCGAGAAACGCAGTGGAATGACGTTTGGTCCACCGGCAGGAAAGAAAATGATGATATTTATTGACGATATAAACTTACCACAGATAAATGAATGGGGAGATCAAATTACTAATGAAATAGTTCGTCAGGCAATGGACATGAAGGGCTTTTACAGTTTAGAGAGACCTGGAGAATTCACCAGTATAATAGATATTCTGTTTCTGGGAGCTATGGGACAACCCGGTAAGATTTGGAATATATATAAATTATTATTAAAGTACCGCTAATGAACGTAGTTTTAGCAGTATCCGTTTAACGATTAAATTTGTTATTTATATATTTTAAGGTGGTGGCCGAAATGATATCCCATCACGTTTGAAAAGACAATTCGCTATATTTAACTGTCCCACTCCAAACAACTCATCGATTGATAAAATATTCAAAGTCATCGGGGAAGGTCACTACAACACAAAGAGAGGGTTTGCCACAGAGGTGAGGAGTCTCATAAAGAAGATGATTCCAATGACTCGAGATTTGTGGCAGCGTACCAGGGGAACGCTGCTTCCTACGCCGGCCAAGTTTCACTATGTGTTCTCGCTGAGAGACCTATCCAGGGTATGGCAGGGAATGGTGGGGACCCTCTCCACAGTTATCGACTCAGAGAAGTGCCTCATGCTGCTGTGGAAACACGAATGTTCGCGCGTCTTCTCGGATCGGTTCACGCTCCAAACAGATAAAGATTGGTTCGATAAAACCTTATTAGCCGTCGTTGATGAAACTCTTGGATCGGATTATAAAAAAATGTCGCTAGGGAATCCTGTATTCGTTGATTTTATGAGGTAAATAAATATATCCATAATTCTTTCTGTTTAACCCTTTTATTATAGGTAACGTATGTTTTTTTTTAAATCGTTGATTGAAGTTACAACTGGAAAAATGATAGAGTTTCCGTCATCAGAGTGGATAATATTTATTATATATTAAATAATTATATTTAGAAGCAGACACCAGTTAGCTTATCTCAACTAAATGGTTTGGAACAGGAAATTATATTAAAAATACTAATTTCTATTGTGACTCTTCTGTAACTCTGGTTCAATGAATTCTAGAATTTTTGTTTTGAATTTTAGTGTCATTTTCAAAATTGGAAGTTTTTGGAGAATTCAGACAAGCGATAAAATACTTACCTAATATAATATTTTAAAGGGAAAATTAATTTAGTTGCCATTCCCATAATTGGAACTCATTTGATGAGAATTTAGACTAACCGTGATTTTCACGGGTCTGTGCTAGTAAGTAATATTGACACATGGTTTGCGAATAAGTTACCTGATTGTGTTCGCAGAGATGCTCCAGAGCCAACTGGAGAGGAGGGAGAGGACGCAGATATGGAACTGCCGAAAGTGTACGAGCCTGTATTCAACCACAACGAGCTGAGGGAGCGCCTCGACATGTTTCTTGCGCAGTTTAATGAAATGGTTCGCGGTGCTGGGATGGACTTGGTGTTCTTCCCCGACGCAATGTTACACATCGTGAAGATATCGCGGGTTATCAGATATCCGAGGGGGAACGTCATGCTCGTGGGAGTGGGCGGCTCAGGCAAACAATCCTTGACCAAACTCTCATCTTTTATTGCCGGATATAAAACATTTCAAATAACCCTTACCAGGTCATACAATGTTGCTAATTTCCTAGAAGATTTGAAACTATTGTACAGGTCGTGCGGAGTTCAAGGAAAAGGAACCACGTTCGTGTTCACCGACCTCGACATCAAAGAAGAAGGCTTTTTAGAATATCTAAATAACATTCTTTCATCTGGTGTAATCTCTAACTTGTTCACAAAAGACGAGCAACTCGAAATAATATCCGAGTTGACGCCTATTATGAAACGTGAAAATCAGAAAAAGACTTTGACAAATGAAATTATAATGGACTATTTTATGACTAGAACATGTCAAAATCTGCATGTGGTGTTTTGCTTTTCACCTGTAAGTATGATTTATATAGCTACCCATTTAAAATTTAAAATGTAAGATAACTTAAAATCTAACTAGATGATTTTAAGTTATCTTACAATAAATACTTTCGTTTAATTTATCATTGCAGGTTGGAGAAGCTTTTCGAAACAGGGCACTTAGATTCCCAGCTCTTATATCCGGCTGCACAATAGATTGGTTTCAGCCTTGGCCAAAAGATGCTTTGGTATCTGTTGCTAGCCATTTTTTAACCGATTTCGAAATTGCTTGCACAGCCGAAGTTAAGGTTGATCTGCAGGTTGCTCTCGGATCCATTCAGGATATCGTTTCAGACACATCCGCTGAGTATTTCCAAAGATTTCGTCGAGCGACACACGTCACTCCAAAATCGTATTTGAATTTCATTGGTGGTTACAAAAATATCTACCAAATGAAGCAGCAAGAGTTGGGTGAAGGAGCTCTCCGAATGGACACAGGGTTAGAGAAACTAGCTGAAGCGTCGTTATCAGTCGGCATACTTAAAAAAGATTTAGCTGTGATGGAGCAAGAACTAGCTATTGCATCACAAAAAGCAGAGCACGTCTTGGTCGAAGTGACGGAGAAAGCCAAACAAGCAGAAATAGTTAAAAACCAAGTACAAAAGGTTAAAGAGAAGGCTGAAGTTCTGGTGGCATACATTGCAGAAGAGAAAGCTTTGGCAGAAGAAAAGCTGGAAGCCGCAAAACCCGCTTTGGAGGAGGCTGAAGCAGCTTTGAACACTATTAAACCCGCCCACATCGCCACCGTGAGGAAGCTGGGTCGACCCCCCCACCTCATTATGCGCATCATGGATTGTGTATTGATATTGTTTCAACGGAAGTTGCACGCCGTCATTGGCGACACTACTTGTCCGTGCCCCAAGCCCTCATGGGCAGAATCTCTTAAGGTGAGAACTTTAATAATATCCTACTCAAAATAAAAATTACATTAATTATTTTGATTAATCGTCCCTGAAGAAGGAATTGTTCGGTATGTGCTTAAAACATATGCTACTAAGTTTATAATGCAACGTCAGTGTTATATTTGAACACATTTAATGAAAGTGATATTTTATACGTGTTCTTTCGTTCTCTAATGTTAAAGATGATGTCAAGTACGACGTTCCTGCTGCAACTACAAAATTACCCGAAAGACATTATCAACAACGAGATGGTTGAGCATCTGTTACCTTATTTTGAGATGGAAGATTACAATATGGACACGGCCAAAAGAGTTTGTGGAGACGTAGCTGGTTTGCTGTCTTGGACAAAAGCTATGGCATTCTTTCATAGCGTGAACAGAGAGGTTCTTCCACTCAAAGCTAATTTAACTCTGCAAGAAGCTCGATTAAAGGTATACTTTTACACGTATCTAATCTTGCACCATTAGTTTACCTAATTGATTTATGGCCGATATATCGGTGTTGATGACATTCAGCATATTTTTTACGGTTGCAAAATAACTTTTAACAGTAATAAGAACCAATTTTTAGATTGCTATGGACGATCTGGCAGGAGCTGAACGGCAATTGGAAGAAAGAGAAATGGCTCTCCGAGGTGTCAAAGAGATGTATGACGCGGCAGTTTCAGAGAAGCAGCGCTTGACGGACGCAGCGAATGTTTGCCTTCGTAAAATGAATGCCGCGACAGCACTTATTAACGGTTTGGGTGGAGAAAAGATTCGCTGGACTCTTCAAAGTAAAGACTTCAAAGAACAGCTTGGTAGGCTAGTGGGAGACGTTGTACTAGCCACAGGCTTTCTTTCTTATTGTGGGCCATATAACCAACAATTCAGACAAAACCTCCTAAATAACTGGATGGGCATTCTGAAAACGAGAAATATTCCCTTCACGGAAAATTTGAATATAATTAATATGCTTGTTGAGAACTCCACAATATCAGAATGGACTCTTCAGGGTCTCCCAAATGATGACTTATCAGTTCAAAATGCACTTATCGTTACCAAATCCAGTTCATACCCACTTCTTGTTGATCCCCAAACACAAGGCAAAATGTGGATAAAAAATAAAGAAATCACAAATGAGCTTCAAATTACTTCTCTGAATCATAAATATTTTAGAACTCATTTGGAAGACAGTTTGTCTTTGGGGAGGCCATTGTTGATCGAAGATGTAGACATAGAACTCGATCCTGTCATTGATAATGTCCTTGAAAAGAATTTCATCAAGTCCGGTTCTATAGAAAAGGTAATAGTCGGTGATAAAGAGTGTGATGTAATGCCAGGATTTATGCTTTACATCACAACTAAACTCCCTAACCCCGCATATTCCCCGGAAATAAGTGCGAAGACGTCCATCATCGACTTCACGGTTACCATGCAAGGGCTGGAAGATCAGTTACTAGGCAGGGTCATTCTGATGGAAAAGGCCGACTTGGAGGCAGAACGTGTTGCTCTCTTTGAATCAGTTATGAAGAATCAACGGAGTATGAAAGAGCTCGAGAGCAATCTCCTCTGTAGACTGACTTCTTCTGAGGGTTCTTTGGTAGATGATGAAGCGCTCATTAACGTTTTACAGATTACCAAAACAACTTCCGAGGAAGTAAATGAAAAATTGAAAATTGCTGAAATAACTGAAAAGAAGATCATGATAGCGCGAGAAGAGTTCCGGGCTGTGGCAGCGCGGGGATCTATTCTATATTTCCTCATTGTCGAGATGAGCAACGTCAATGCCATGTACCAAAATTCGTTGAAGCAATTTTTAACAATTTTTGATAACTCGATTACAAAATCTACTAAGAATAGCGACACGGAAGAAAGAATAAATATCATTCTTAAATACTTAACGAAAGAAGTGTGGACATTCACTTTGAGAAGTTTGTATGAAAGGCATAAAGCCCTTTTCACTCTGATGTTGGCAATGAAAATTGATTGTCATAAAGGCCTCATTTCACACGACGAGGTCATGGCTTTCATAAAAGGAGGGGCTTCCTTAGATCTGAATGCCGTGCAACCGAAACCCTTCAAGTGGATTCTTGATATAACTTGGTTAAATCTGGTAGAGATCAACAAACTTAAGACATTCGTAGATGTCTTAACGAAGGTAGACCATTTTATGATTTTACTATTCAATTTTATGATTTTACTTTACAAGTATTTCTGTGCCGACATTAATACCGTAACGTGTAATGTAGTTTGATCATAAAGAGTACCTACTTGTATGCATATTACGGCTATTCGGAGAAGAATGTTAAACGGCCTCCTCACCATCTGATTTAAAACACCATTTGCAGGACTGCAGGCAGAGTCTCTGCAAATCAGATCATTAGTAGGCATAACTGCCAGAAGAATTATTATTATATTCTGTGCCGAGCCTAAGAATGCACGCAGTCCTGCAAGCAGTGCTTGAAATCGGATGATCGACAAGATCTAATAATGTTCCAGTTTCTGTTCTAACACGCGGGACGTCATGATAAAAACGTTAAAATTAATTTTCAGATTGAAGGCAATGAGCGGGAATGGAGGGTGTGGTACGAAAAGGAAAAGCCGGAAGAAGAAGATATTCCGAGTGGATATCAGAAGACACTAGATGTGTTCAGAAAGCTTTTATTGATTAGATCCTGGAGTCCGGACAGAACTTTATCTCAAGCAAGGAAATATGTGGCAGGTGAGAATAATGGACAATCAAATATATGCAAAGTATCGCGTTTGAGATTCAGAAAATATCTCCATTGAAATTATTTACAGAATCACTGGGAAAAGAATATGGTGAAGGCTGTATCCTGGACTTGGAAGTAACGTGGAACGAGTCTGAAGCCAGGACGCCACTTATCTGTATTCTGTCTATCGGTTCAGATCCTTCAGCGCAGATAGCAATCTTAGCCAAGTCTAAGGAAATACGTAAGTTGCTTTAAATTATAATGTTACAATATAGAATAAATTATAAGCCAATAGTTGCATTAATGTAATCATTCTTTTGTGTAGCATTGAAATCCGTTTCGATGGGCCAAGGCCAAGAGATAGTTGCGAGAGAAATGATCTCAGAATCGATGAATTCTGGAGGATGGGTTTTACTCCAGAACATTCACCTTTCCCTTCCATTTTCGACCGAGGCTATGGACGCTTTAGTTGAAACGGAACAAGTCGACAGTACCTTCCGCCTTTGGATGACTACCGAAGTCCACAGCGAGTTTCCCATCGGCCTACTTCAAATGGCAATCAAGTTCACGAACGAACCGCCTCAGGGGATCAGGGCGAGTATGAGGCGGACATACCAGAACGTTACACAAGACATGCTCGATTACTCCGCGCAAAACCAATGGCCCCCTTTACTATATGCTGTATCATTTCTGCACACAGTCTTGCAAGAGAGACGCAAATTTGGCCCGCTTGGATGGAACGTGCCGTATGAGTTCAATCAAGCTGATTTGGCGGCCAGTGTTCAATTTGTCCAGAATCATTTAGACGAGATGGATTCTAAGAAAGGAATATCCTGGCCTACGGTTTGTTACATGCTCGGAGAAGTTCAATATGGTGGAAGAGTTACCGATGACTTTGATAAAAGACTACTTACTACTTTTACAAATGTGTGGTTTAGTGATGTCCTCCTAAAGCCGGAATTTGAGTTTTACACCGGCTATAAAGTTCCCACTACAAGAAACCTTTCTGGTTACACGGACTACATCAACACCCTTCCTCTCACCGACACTCCGGAAGTGTTCGGGCTTCACAGCAATGCGGACATCACGTATCAAATAAACACGGCAAAGGGCATATTGGACACGATCTTGAGTGTGCAGCCCAAGGAAGGCGGTAGTCAGGGAGGGGAAACGAGGGAAAGTATCGTGTATCGGTTAGCTGAAGATATGTTGGAGAAGCTGCCCAAGCAATACATCGCTCACGAGGTCAAGGAATCCCTTCAACGCATGGGAGCTTTTCTGCCAATGAATATTTTCCTGAGGTAAATAATGATATTTCGGGAAAATGTTTAACTACATTTTGTATGGCGTATATTGTAAATAAAAAATGCATTAATTATTTCAGACAAGAAATCGACCGAATCCAAAGAGTAAACGAAACGGTTTATTCAACACTTTGTGATCTCAAGCTAGCTATTGACGGAACCATAGTGATGAGTCAGGGTTTAAGGGAGTCATTGGACGCCATGTACGATGCCAGGATTCCAGATAAGTGGCAAAAGGTACAAAACATAATAACATTACTAACATCAATATATGGAAATACTACATACATTTTTTTTAATATCTCTTAAATTTTTTGGGAAACTTTAAAATTATTGGTTTGTTTAGGTTTCGTGGGAATCCGCGACTCTAGGGTTCTGGTACACGGAGCTCCTGGAGAGAGATCACCAGTTCAGGCAATGGATCATCAACGGAAGGCCAAATGTCTTCTGGATGACAGGTTTCTTTAATCCACAAGGATTCTTAACTGCTATGAGACAAGTGCGTACATATTATGATATGACTTATGAACATAAATATATTTAGCTCGCGAATCATTGTTTCATTGCAAATTATAATGCCACAAAATACTTCAAAGAAAATATTGTTTTGGTATCCTAAATAGAGTAATTATTTAACTAGGCATTTGCGCACTTCGTATTTCCATAACGCTAGATTACAATATCAATACATATAGAATTCAACCAATTATTTAATCATCGTGTTATTATAGTTCTAGAACAATAATTAATATTTATAATCAGTATCGAAGAAGATGTATTATCAAAAATAACTCATTGAAAAGAATAATAAAAGTTAACATTAATATTAATTTAAGAGATATGTTAATATAGCATTCTTATAACTATATTCCGTACAGTTGAACACATCTAAAATTTCTGAGAATGCATGCCAACTGCATGTAATCTATTTGTTTTTTTTTTTCATTATTTTAATATACATTTGATTAAAGTAATGACGTATTGCTCATCTCACTAGGCGTGAAACGCTTTATTTTATTTATTTATATAATACAATGTTACATATATTTGACATTTTAATGGATAAGATTTATTAAATTAAACGCTGTGTTGAGATGGCAATTTACAGAGTGGTTGTTATCTAGGTTTTTGTTTACATAATATTATGAAAATGACAGCGAAAAATAATATCTATTTTTTTTTTAAATTATACAATTCAAGTATGAATGTAGAAGATTAAGACAAAACAAGAATAATTTTGAAGCAATTAAATTTCAATTTGACAAAAAGCAAAGACAAGCGCGTCAGGGCTGTCTATAATACCATGCTGCTAATATTTATAACTCCCACTGACGTCAATAACTATTAAAGTGGATATGGTATTGACTAAATACAATTTGTGCTGAACCACGTTCAAATCTTGTAAAACCAAACCTAGGGTTTCTTTAATAATTCAGTTATAAGTAAGTTTTTAACCTGGTCTCCGAAAGACGCAATTATTTCAGTTTTCTGATACCATCACACCCTCCAATACTTAGGCACCCAACCCAAGAAACCAAAATAGGGGGTCGACCTCTTTTGTATCTGGATTGACCAAATAATTTTTTAAAATTAAATGAAGACAATATTAGCGAAACTCAATCAAAATCTGAAGACAGAAATATCAGAAAAAGATATTGGTTCCACTGGGACCATTCATATATAAAGATAGCAGCCAATAATATGTGCGTTAAGAAAAATGAAGATGGTGTTGGTAGTTCTTAGTCGAAGTATGATACAGTTAAAAGTGACCGAATTGGAAATGGATTCCATAGCTCAATCGGTAGAGCAGTTGGCCACGAATGCTAAGGTATCTGGGTTCGTGTCCCAATGGAACCAATATCTTTTTCTGATTTTTCTGTCTTCAGATTTTGATTGAGTTTCGCTAATATTGTCTTCATTTAATTAAATATTATAATTTGAGTTTTTACTCATAAAGTTAAAAAAAAAAAAAAAAATACAAACCATGTTTAGTAGTAGATACTCAAGTTAGACATTTACATGGAAATAAAGATATTTTGACCTGTTTTCAGGAAGTAACAAGAGCCCATAAGGGCTGGGCGCTAGACTCCGTGGTATTGCAGAACCTGATCACTAAACACAACAAGGAGGACTTGCACGAGGGTCCTCCTGAGGGGGTCTACGTGTCTGGATTGTTCCTTGAAGGTACAGTCAATATCTTGTTAACAATTTATAATTATATTAGCAGACCCGACCACATGTTGCTGTTGCTAACAAAGCCATTACCCAACCTTTATAACCAACGCCATCTGTTAAATCAAATCCACACCGCCTGTTTGTCAGCCCGCTGCCCGCTGTTAGCTGCCTGCTACACGCTGCCCGCTGCCGCTTGGACAGATATATTATATATTTAAAATCAATTTACACAAAACCTTTAAAAATAATATATCTATAATCCTTCCTCATGAATCAATCTATCTATTGGTGAAAACCGCGTGAAAATTCGTAGATCGAAGCACACAGAGAGCTGGAGCAACTTTTTTACTATGTAAAGAAGACGAGTGATTTTTTTCTATGCCTGCATCATAAGGAAGAGCATCGTGCAGTGTCACGTAAAACCCACAACATCGACTATTTAAAATACTATTTCTTTGTTATGACCTAGCCACCAGTGAAAAATCAACACAAGTTTTAATTATTGTTGGATTTGTGAAGCTGAAAGTATTTATGAAATAATTTCCTTGGGATCCATGCCAGGAAAAACAATTTAAAAATTCATAAAATATGATTTAATATACTATAATATTAAATATATTTTTATACTATAATATTAAAACCCCACGAAATTTAAAGAAAAGAATATTTCAAAAATTGAAGAGAAAATCGAAACAATTTTCCTGTAAAAAAAATACTATACTATACGACTAAAAAAATACTACGTACCTACCGAATTCTTCACATAATCTGTGTTCATTGAACCAGATTTGACGCAGGCCTAACGCACAGACAAATGAATTCAGTATTTTCAATAAATCTTGCGAGGGCGTACTTAAATTCGCAATCGATATTTGTACTACGTAAATTAACGTGAACTAATTAAGCTGGTAATTACTGTCACAATAACTCTTGTGAAAAACTTATGTGAATACGGCACAAGAGTCTCAGCTGGTCCCAACCGACCGTCTGGAGCCAGTGAGACTATAACATCCCGATTGGGGTATGTTGTGAGGCTCAAGGTAGTGAGGAGGGTAAGAAGTTGAGGAAGAAGAAGGTGGCAGAAGTACCTTGCTATTTAGATTTGATCACCAAACACGGCTTAAGTCATTTTAAATAACTTTCCAATTCTGAATAGAGGTCTTTCGGCAGGGCGATACTGAGAATACCTTCCTCATTATATATTATACACAACTCGCCTACCCGGCAAACATTGTTCTGCCATATAAATTATTACTAGGACACCCTAACTACCAAGCAGCGTGAAATATACTTTACGACCAGGGGCGTGCACAGAGTTTTTGATCAGGGTAGGCAGTAGGAAAATACAACAAGTTTCACAGGTTAAAATTTCCATTTTCCATTAGATAATTTCAGAATTAAAGTACGACAGACGTTTTTGAACCGACAATTAGCATTTATGTACTTCTGTTATTCTATTATTATGTACTTCTATCAAATAGTTGTCATGAAAGACAACTATTTGATAGAAGTACATAACAACAGATGTTTTTGTCGTCACGGATTGCTATTTGCTAATTTTGATCTAGAAAGCACTGCTTAATACTAACAAAAAAACCACATAGAATCAAATTCAAAACGACAGTTCTACTCTATACTTTGTACATTTCGTAAACATTGAATTATGTCTTGTTTGAAGTTAGCTCTAGTCAGAAATAATTCCTGCTTAGACCACATTTTAGTGAGGCAGTCGGAGGGCACGCGTGTATTTTCTAGTTTCGGTTGCTCAGCTTTTTCGCACTTATTTTTGAAAGTGTGTATTTATTTTTAGCAATAATTTAATAAATTATAATATTATTTACATGCTTATGTTTTACAAAAACGGCAGGGTAGGCAGTGCTTATGTGCCTATATGGAGTGCACGCCCCTGTTTACGACCTATTCTCATACCTACCAAATATACATAAAAATTTTCATAAAATTCGGTCGAGCTGTTTCGGAGGAGTGCGACCACAAACACCATGACACGAGATTTTTTTAATATATATTAGTGATGCAACGAATACTACTTTTACGAATACGAATACGAATATCAAACCTACTATCCGTCGAATACGAATTCGAATAACTTGGCAGAGTAATAAAACACTAATTTATTTACCTTTTTCTGTTTATTTTATTTTACTAAAAATTAAAATTAAGGCGACTGTACATGGCTTGCATGAAAAATATTTTGCGCTAGTTTTTTCAGTCGTGGGAAATGTATATAGTCTCGCCAGAAGAGTAATGGATCAGCGGACGGCGATAAATTTGGGAGCTTTAGATAAGCATCAATCTCGTTTTTGAAGAAATATTTATTTGAAGAAATTTAATACATAAAAGTTAACAACTGAATTCCCCATCGCGTCTTGTCGGAATTCGAACCAGTGTTCATCGGATTCATAGCCCTTTCCCTCGGCAACGGAGGCAGTCATAGGTATTTGGGGGAAGTATTCGAAGGTCTAATAAATTTCTCTTTCTATTATTGTGCGTAAAATCTTGGTTGGGGGCGTTTTAAATTAAATTCGTTACTATAGGGTACTTCGTGAATGCACGTAGTCGCTCATTCATGCCGTCGGGGGTCCATAAGCCTCTGAGACCTCTGAGCAACCCCTAGCCCCCCACGCCCCGCGCCCCCCGACAGACAGACAACCCCGTGTCCTCTAGACAGCTTTCGGGAGCCTGGAGGGCACTGACCCCACCACACCCTGGCATCAGCTCTCCACATGGGTTCATAATATGAATGAATTAAACAATTATTTAATTTCGCTTAATGTCATCCCCCACAAAATAAAGTTAAAGACTTACCTGTGTGTTAATAAAAATATGCTTAGGTTGGGTTGTTGCACTGAAATGTAATACTTTCATCAATTGGCCATTTAGCGCCATTCGGAATGTTTGACTGTTTAAATTCCTATGCTAAAATTTACCAGCAGAAGAGGAGGACTATCTTATTGTAAATGGTATCTACCATATGGTACTCTTATGGTATCTACCACAATTAAATTAAAAGATACAAAATATATTTTGTTAATATATTTTAAATATTTTCTCATCCCGATAATCACAAGCGTCTGCTTCTATAGAAGAGAAATATCATACAAAAAAAAATCAGTGAAAATTTATTATGTAGTGTATTTGTATCCAAAAAGGTTTTTTTTAAATATAAATATTATATTTTATATGTTATTTCTGCTTTATAAATAATGTATCTTATGTAATAAATAAAAATGAAATGAATTTTTTTTTTTTAAAGCTAGTCAGCTTAATACAATTTGATAGAAAGCTGAAACTCACCTAGAACCGGCGTTTAAGGGGAACTTTAAAATGTCAAAAAAGCAAAATTACGCAGAGTGGTTATTTGATGACAATGTTACATTTGAATTTTTTCGAAACAACTGATCCTTAATTTTGTTACCACTGAAGGCATATTCTGAATACAAAATGATGATCAAGTTAAGTAAGGTGAGGTAAATTTTTTCTTAGTTTGGTGGAATTGATCAAACATTTTCAATGCCGTACTTGTTCAAAATTTCATTGCCTCAGGAGTCGAAAGGTTTTGCAAATTGGCTACATCAGTTTTATTTCATATCGGCATAGAAAACGTACGATATTATTTCTATGAATAATACATTTAACTAACCGACTAACAGACACTTGTAGTTTCGCGGGCTAGACAGGAACAATGAACCACAATTCACTTTTTGATTCCTATCCCTTTATTCTTCGTCTCATACATACCACCATAAATTTAAACAAACAAAAATGTATTTTTTAAATAAATAAAAAATATTTCTAGGTACATTATGAACTTGACATTATAAGATGTATTATAGTGTACATAAAATTTACATATAAAATAGATGTAGAATGTTTTCTTAGTGCTCCTTACTAAGGGATTCTGGATAAAGGGTTATCAGCGACTTATTTGATTCAACTTTGGATATGTCAGTAACTTTTATGACGATGTTTTAAAAAAACTAGTCCGTTCTTTTCCAATAAATCCCTAAACCGCGATATAATGAACTGTTTCACAAAATTTGAACAATTCATCAAATTTTAAAGTTAACTTTCAATTTCTGTGAAAGTTCTATTCAAGTGATGTTAATATTTCAATTATGTGAAATAATTGGTCAATGACGATACAATAACAGAACTGGAATAGAACCATTATAGAACTTGAAAATTGTCTTTGAAGTTTGATGAATTGTTCAAATTCCGTGAAACAACTGGCTCTTTGTAGTGCCTTTCCTTTCCTTTATTTTATTTACTACAATACATTTAAAAAACAATTACCTAAGTTTAAATTATAAAAATAAATATAAGTAAGGCACTGCCTTTATTATTATTTGTTATTTTTTTTTGTTTGATTCTGGGTGGGAGTATGTTATTTATTGAAGTAAAACTTCTTTACGCACGCTTCACTTGGACAGTAAGCTGGTGAATGCGGGACGAGAGCGTTACGAAAAGTGTGATCGGGCGAGGCGAATGGAAGTTGAGAGGAAGATATAAGTTAGTGAAGATAGAAAGAGAGAGAGAGTTACGTTTCGTATATTACTGTAGGGGCAAGAGAGAGAGGTGCGAGCACACATTTTTTTCTCTCTTTCTCTCGTAGCCAGTTACATTTCGTATATCTAAGACACAGTGCAGGCCTATTGTCTGTATCACACTGTAGGAGCAAGAGAGAGCAGTGCGCGCGCACATTTCCCTTATTTCTTCTTAAGTTAGTGAAGTTTTACCTTCAGTCGTGTGGTCTAAAGCCCACTCGTTTTTATTTATTTTTTATTGGCTCCCCACAGAATACATCATTAATTAATTAATTTTCATTTTCAATCGTTATAGACATGCTTCCAATTATAGTTGAGCACAATTGTTATTTAACTTCTCAACTAAAAGTTGATTCACACAATCGTGCGTTCCTGGGATTTACTATTTATTTATAGTATCATATTTTATCATATTTTGAGACATTGATTACAATAATAATATATACAACGATAATAATATGTCATGTTATTTGTACCTACAACAAGAAAATTTGATGTACCGTTTTGTTTTGATGGTGGTAAGATTTTCCTATTGATCATACCCCATAAACATATTGCACATGCGCCAATATATTTACGCGGACAATATAACATGGGCTGCAACTGGGGATAGACTACACTCAAATCTAATCAATAAGTGCGCTTCCGTTTTGTTCGTACCTGGATAATTTGTTTGAATCCATTCGTAATTCACAAAAAATATGTACTGACTTACGAGTACATTGACATACTTTTAAGTCATATATAGCTATGTGGATAGAGTGCTTCACCGATAATAATCGGATATAAGAAGTTCTAACTGAGTGGTTCTTTTTCGTTTATTCCTTTTAGTTATAATCAACTTTAGTGCCACATACAACCACATCAGAAAAAATCTTGTAAAACATTCTTTAGAGGCAGAAAAATAGCATTTTCTAGATAGTGTTAAAACTTTTAACATACATAAATTTAATGTCCCAATCTTTGTAATCCTCACATGTAGAATGAGTTTTTTTAGCAATATTGTCCCTTGCTCAGAGATTGAGTGTGAGATTATGTACACTTTGCATAATATAATATAATATGCTTACGGCCGTTGCTCCCAACTTTACGATTGATCAATCTGAGTCTCCGGTCAGCTAAGTGATTTGTTTAGTAACGCTCGATTGGCTTGTTGGTCGTAGAGTTGCATTGGGAAGAGCGTATTTGTGCATTTTAGGAGTGTTGAGCTAAAATTTCGGCTCAACAGTTGATCAGCAGGATTGGGAACAACGGCCGTTAGTACTTATATTTGCGACACGCTTGCCCTGATAACAGTCTACCACTCAGAGTTTGGTTACCAGATGTTTTTCTGCCACATTGGAGCAGGCTCAGCCTAGTGAGGTGGTTCACACAAAAAATGTATTTGTATCCTTGGTATACTTGGTTAAAAAATATAATAAATAAAAATTCTAAGTATTCAGATACTTCCCCAACTTCCTCTTTCCCATCTCCTTCCCCCCCCCGCTACCTTTGGCCCCATAACGCCCCCAACTGGGATGGCAAAGTCCACTAGCTCCAGCTGGTTGGGAGCAGTTGGAACACTTTTTGGTACTCACAAAAATCAACTCGAAAAAATATAGTTTTTTTCTAATACTAAAATAAATCTATTTTTAAACGATTTCGAAAAGGAGGAGGTTATCAATTCGACGGTATTTTTTTATTTTTATGTTTGGTACCTGAGAACTTTCGATTGGGTGAACCGATATTGATGATTCTTTTTTTATTAGAAAGCTAGTGCTTCCCGTGTGGTTCCATTTTAATTTAGTCCAGTTCTGACAATGGGATCCATGAGAAAATCATATATGTCTTAAATTTGCAATAAGTTTGTGCGCGACAAATGGACGAATAACTCAATATTACGCCAACAGATTTCGATGATTCTTTTTTTGAAGTAAAACTTCCTTAAAAATCAAAAATAAACAAAAATTTTAACTAAACAAAGTCGTTTTTTGCTTTGTTAAAATTTTTGTTTATTATTATGTAGTAAAACATTTCCAATTTTCCGCCACGGCACGACTTAGTTACACCATCATTTCTTCCAATATCAGAGAAATGCTTACGTGTGAGCTCAACCAAAAGTTGATAACCTTTTCAGCGACGGAGAATCTATCAGCCGATATTCATCTCGATCGGATGTTGGGAAGTGAGTTAATATCCACTTTCAAGTTTTGAACTAATTTATTCACGAAAACCAAAACTAAATTCGATAGAAATATTTTGCAGGGGCATCAATAAAAAAATATGAGTGTGCTTTAGTTAGACCACACGACTGAAGTAAAACTTCACTATAACTTCACTATAAAAGAAGAGGAAAGAAAATGTGCGCGCGCATTGCTCTCTCTTGTTCCTACAGTGTGGTACAGACAATAGACCTGCACTGTGTCTTAGATATACGAAATGGCTATGAGAGAAAGAGAGAAAAATGTGTGCTCGGTGCTCGCACCTCTCTCTCGAAACGTAACTCTCTCTCTTTCTATCTTCACTAACTTATATCTCGCCTCGCCCGCCCGATCACACTTTTAGTAACGCTCTCGTCACGCATTCACCAGCTTACTCCCCAAGCAAGCGTAAAAGTTTAACTTCGAAAATAAAATGTTAGTAAATCTGATCGTTCAATCCTGTGGTACAAGCCATTTAGTGCCTTACACATAATACAATATAAACAATTAGTGATATTTTGCAGGGGCATCACTGGACCGACGGTGCGGTAAGCTGATCGAGTCCAAGCCCAAGGTGCTGTACGAGCAGATGCCGGTGATCTATATCTACGCCATCAACACCACGGCCGGCAAGGACCCCAAGCTGTACGAGTGCCCCATCTACCGCAAGCCGCAGCGAACAGACCAGAAATATGTGGGCTCTATCGACTTCGAGACGGAGCAGAACCCGCGACACTGGGCGCTGCGCGGTGTAGCGCTGCTGTGTGATATCAAATAAATATATATAAAAATTATTTATATATTAAATACGACTAAATAAATCTTCTTTAAAATATTACTTCTCATTTATAAAATAATATGTAATGAAAAAAATTCAAATGAAATTTTTCTCTCAGGTGACTTTTTTTCGATGTCTTTTTTTCAAAATTTTTTTTCATCTAAATCAAAAAAAAAAACGTGTGAAATTTACATGCAGTAGAAGCGAAACCTTCAGAAACTAAGGTAGACAAGAGTGGGAAGGCTACGAAGCACCGCACAAAGAGGAGACCGATTATACTAACTCATTTTCTCGCAGGCTAAATCCTATAGATGTACATTTTTGGCTTATTTCTTAAAGAAAATTTTACTTCAAAACTTCTAACCGTTCACTTAACCGAGAGACCGGCCAATACCTCACTCTGACCCTCATAGAGAAACTGAAATGAAACCAGTTGCCAACGCAATTGACAGCTGGTGAGCAGCTACCATGGCAGCTTGTTAACAATGCAACTGAAACGCGACTGCCACACGGTCAGCAGTGCTGGTGCGTTGTCAACCGGTTTCATTTCAGTTTCTCTATGAGCGAAGGCCCCAACTGCCAAATACCTACTTATGTTTTTAGTTGGGAAAGAATCCAAAATGTCGTGGAAGTCTAAAATTTCATTTACATTTTTACTCCAAATAAAGTCCGGAATCATTGGTTTAAGCATTTTTTTAACATTTAATTATTAAGTTTCTAAACGGTGACCAGACAACTCGAAATGAATTCAACTTATCACCTCCTTTGTAAAGTCAGTGAAACTGATGAAAAAAAAACTGGTTAAATAGGAGATGTTAGTTTAGGTTTAGGGCTATTTTTCATTTTTTTTTCATAGCTTTTAATGACTTTTAAAGAGGTGCTAATTTGAGTTAATTCTGAGTTGAAATGGAACCACTGAAACACAGTTAACGAGTAAATCTATATAAATAAAAATGAATCGCCGACATGTATGTACCCATAACTTCCGAACGACTGCACCAAATTGTTTTTTTTTTGTCTGCGTTATGGTCGGGAGAAGGTTTGTATAAAACTACTGGTGAGCTCTGGCGTTATGAAATTTGTATAAATAATGCAATAGGTGGCACGTGGGCTGTTTGAAAACTGAATGCATGGAATGCGGGAGGGGAACTCGAATAGGGTTCGCGGGAGGGGGGAGGGGAACCAAGGGGGAGAGGGGAACTCGGGAGGGGGGTTCACGGGACGGTGGTAGGGGGGAGTGGAGTGGGGAGAGGGAAGGGTACGCGGGAGAGGAAGAAAACAATTAAATAATTTCTTTATTAAATAGCATAGCAACGCATGCCGGGTACCAGCTAGTATACGATAAGAATATTTTATTCAATTGATATAATTAAAAACTTGCAAAAAATATTTTTCAACCTTTTTTTTTTTTTGAAAAGAGGTGTTGATTTGAGTTAATTCTGAGTTGTCATGGAACCTTATTTTTTATGTTGTGAAGTTAATAAAATAAGAAGGCGATCGGCAATCTATAAATCGGTTGGTCTTTTCCATAATTGGCCACTTGCATGGATTTCATAACGACTTGGAAAAAATCGTGTGGATAGATTTTTTTACTAAGATTACGAAAATGTTAGCAAAAATTTGTTAAAATGCAAAGTTTTAATTTATTTTTAAATTAATAAATCCATTATTTGAGCTCGTGACGTTACTACATGAAAATGTCCCGTCTCCGATTATGTTCCCTTAATTTTGTAAAATTCCACCCAATTTTAGAATTTCTGCAATATTCAGACAATTTCATTAAAAATGTTTGTTGTGATCTTTTTGGTCAACTATTTTTATGTTTGAAATAGGCCACTTGCAAGGATTTCATAACGACTTGAAAAAAAATTGTGTGGATAGATTTTTTTAATAACATTACGAAAATGTTAGTAAAATTTTTTAGAAATGGTACAGATCTTTTTATTTTTAAATAAATAAATCCATTATTTGAGCTCGTGCTGTCACTACATGAAAATGTCCCGTCTCCGATTGTGTTCATTTAATTTTGTAAAATTCCACACTGATTATTTTTTTTTGTATTTATTTATTTATTGAAAAAAATAAGAAATACATGAAAACATAAGCTGCACATCTCACTAGGGCATTCCTGTATCGAGATATGCAGTTTTACAATAAAGTAATTTAAAAAAAAAGAAACATACATATACCTAAACTTAAAAGAAATATAATAATAAACCTACAAAAGAAGCACTGAGTACAGTTATTTAAACATTACTAATTAATAATTATTACAGCTGGGCAGTATGCTCATTGTTGACAAAAATAACATTATACTGTAAACTAAATATTAAAATATGTAAATACAAGGTACCTGTTGTGGCTTACCAGATGCAATAATAGGGTGATCATACCACAGTAGCATTAAATCATTAACAAAAAATAAATAATAATAAACAATTATGTAATAAATTTATATAGTTTATTAAATAAATATAATATATTAAGTAAATATGTAGATATAAATAAATTAAACAAATAATATAATATAATATAATTGTGAGTAAACAATAATAAACAATTTAATAATAATAAGTAAATAAACATAAGTAAATAAAGTACATAATAATTATGAGTAAATACTAATAAACAATTATAATATTAAAACGAATTAATTTACCCAGAAATTTAGGAGGTAGAGGTATAGACAAAATAACATCTTTAAAACATAATCAGGTTGAAATGCCAAGAAATTTTTTCCATAGGAAAGCTGATAGTTCAGAAATGCACAAAATAATTTGCAAGGCAGATAGAAATATTTCACCATTAAATTTATACGACGAGAATGCCAGCATTCTTATAAATACCAACCAGGAATTATTAGATTCCTGGTCAAATAAAATTCTTCACGCAAAACACTTCAATTATCTCAACCAAACATATGTTGACAAATTTTCGTCAAACAAATGGTTGAGTATTGGAGAGTTGAGCGCAGAAATAGAAGGCTTTATGCTTGCCATACAAGATAGAGTCATTAATACTAAAAATTATAGGAAGCATATCATCAAAGATGCAAATCAAATTGATGATTTATGTAGAAAATGTTTGGCTTTTCCGGAAACTATAGAACATATTATATCGGGATGTTCTGTATTAGCGCCGTCCGAGTATACATTTAGGCACAATCAAGTTTTAAAAATAATTCACCAAAGTTTGGTAATTAAACATAACTTGATTGACTGCCGTAATGTACCATATTATGAATATGAACCAAATTCATTTTTAGAAAATGAATTTTATAAAATTTATTATGATAAAACTATTCTGACAGACAATTAGTCATAATAGACCCGATATAGTTTTACATGACAAAATTAAGAAAATAACTTATATCATTGATGTCGCTATTCCAAATTCTTGTAATATTCAGAAAACTGTTTCTGAAAAAATAAGAAAATATACAGATTTAGGAAATGAAATTAAAAGAATTTGGCATTCTCAGACTATAAAAATATTACCATTTGTTATTTCGGCTACTGGCATTATACCTAGCTCTCTCATTCAAAATTTAGGCGTATTAGATTTGTCAAAAAATTTGTCCATAAAAATGCAAAAGTCGGTCATTTTAAATACATGTAGGATTACGAAAGATTTTTTAAATATTTATATTGAGGGATCAGTAGGATTTATCGGACCAGTTAGGATTTCATCAGAGCCGAACCCTCTGATATGAAAATATCTGGAGTCGGTGAAATATTTTCCCATTATGTTTCTGGTGGATTGACGTATTGTTCTTGTATTGTTTTATTCTTATATAGTGCACTTACATTGCGTTAATTTACTAGATATTCATTTGTGGAAAAGTGTGTGGAAGGGTTTAGTCTTTCATTTGGGAAAGATTCAACCCGGACATAAAATCTGGAGCACCGTAATATTGTATAGTAAGTAAATTATGATACGAAAGAAGTAGATAATAGTAAGTAAATACTTATAACAATAAGCAAATTAAAAAGTACATAACAATAAATTAGTTAAGTACATACAGAGTAATTAAATATGGATTGTATCAAATATAGCTTAATTCCATAGAGATTTATGATATAAGCGACAACATGGGTAATCCAAAACCATCAGTCTCAGTTAGTATACATATTTTGACCATTTTCTTGAATAAATGTAATGTACCAATAGTTTTTATTTTTTCATTGAGCATATTATAAAGCAACGGAGCTTTATATGAAAAACTTCTTTGTCCAAAGGATGTTTTGGTATATACTGGCTGATACATTAAAGAAGAGCTCAATCTAGTGTTGCGTACTTGTTGAGATCTCTTAGCAGTGATAATGTTGTTGAAAAATTTACAGAGAGCATGTATTATGTACAATTGCCTTATTGTCATAATTTTGCTTTCGCTATATAATAACTGTGATGAATACATAAATTTTTTCTTGAACATAATTTTTAAAATTAATTTTAAAATATGTCAACACTTTGATTTCCGGCGAATTTTTGAATTTGCGTTTAACGTTCACTAGATTTATTGTATGTTCTATGCGAACTTATCCTTTGGTTTGATTTTTTGATAAAGATGGCGGTGTTTTTACAGATGTTACGAAGAGAACCCCGTACAATTTATTGCTTTTCGTGTGGAAAACGTTCTTTTTTTAAAATGATTTTCGGCTATGTAATTATGTTTATTTCGCATCCGTAAAATTATGTCCCGTGTTTCCGGTTTATAAAAAATAGTCTGATTTTTCGGATTAAAATTTTCAAAAAATCGCCAGGGTTTCAAAAATACAATTTAAAAAAAAAAAAAATAGAATGTCTTAGATTATTTGCCTAAACCGAAATTTTTTTAAAAATAAATTGATGCAAGTGGCCTATTATGTATTTGACAGTAACTGATCAATTCTGTCGGAAGTCTTACTTTGTGGTCGTCTCAACTCCATTGTGTGACCTATATCGAACCACAGCTAAACCAATTTAGAGCTATCCTGCTTTTGCATGGATTTGGACATACAGACGTGCGCATGACTCTCCAGAAAACAATGTATTCTCATCCCATTGTTTGTTATTCATTATGGTATTAAGGTTAGAACCTTGTTTCCAATACATCCAGGAAAATAGAGAAAATTGGTGCGTAGTTCACACCCGTTCTCAATATTTCTTGATTGTAGTTTTCTTCACCATCATAGTTTTAATCCCACATCAAACGAGGTTCCTTTCAATATTATTGTTAGTAAACTACCCGGCTTTTTGTATAACAAAATGAATTGATTTCATCCATTTTCCAATGAAAACTATTTACATTACCGTTTTAGCATTCGTTTGAGAATTTTCTTGGTAATGCGCAGTTTGTTTTATTCGAGTGGCTTATTTGACTAAAAACGAAACCTTGAACCTATGTGAACAAAGAAATGCTTTATAATCTGCCATATTATGTAAACAGGTGCATAAGTCGAATAGGATGTTAAACTTTGTAATCTTTAGAATCTCAAGATTTGTTGTTGAAGTCCAAACCCTGCGATGATCTACCTAAGGTTGGTGGTATAGGTGGTAAGTACATAGAGTTAGTTCTAACATTGATATTTGGACTGGAAGAGCTGACAATACAAATAACGCAGACGCTTTTAACGCTATGTGTGTCATTAGCATTATTGTCAAAAAGATTTTTTATTACTATTCTTCTTCTTCTTCGATGCCCATATCGAGCTTTGGCCTCCAGCAACAGTCGATCCCAACTCCTCCTGTCCTCACCGGCTGACTTCCAATTTGGTACCTGGAGAAGCTGTGCTGCATCCACTCTTACCTCGTCTTCCCACTTCAGTCTGGGTCTTCCCACTTTTCTCTTTTCACCTGAGTGTCCAGTCAAAATTCTTTTTGGGACGCGTGTATCCGGAATTCTCTGTACATGCCCAGCCCATCTCATTGTTATTACTATTACTTGCAAAATTCGTGATTTTAAAAAAAATGAGGTTACTATCAATAAAAGGCACATTATTCACAATTTTATTGAAATAAAGTCAAAAAATAGATTTCTACTAAATATTTAGTACTAGCTGGTCCTCGGCATGCGTTGCAATGCCATTCAAAGACGTACATTGATTCTTCCTGCATGTCTTTTCCCGTGCGTCCCCGTTCCCTTCCATCTTCACCGCCTCCCTCTTCCCTCGTCTCGTCCCTCTCCGCGAACCTCAGCTCACTCCTTCCCCTTCTCCCTTCCTTTCCACCCTTCCGCTAAAATGTATGAAATACACACATTTTCATTTATACAAATTTAATTAATAATTGAGGTGATTTTTCACAAAAACGGCGCTTTATAAATTATCCAATTATTATTATAATTATTATATTTTATTCTGATGTATGAGTTTTTGGGTGAAAGAGAAACAAACACACATACATCCATACAAACTTTCGCGTTTATAATATTAGTAAGATTATTAAACATAATTATTAGAAAACATAATCATATATAAAATTTTACATAAATAATTACCCAATTTTTTTTTTCATTAACTCTATACAGGAGGCCCTGAGGAAAAAAATGATGACATCTGAGATGCTGTGTGGAGGGTCTTTTTGAGGAGAGGAAGGAATGAACATTGGTCTTGAAGAAACCCATGTTGTAGGAAGGAGGAAACACAGAGGCCGGCAAATCGTTCCACAGCCGAGCTGTTGAACACAAGAACGAGTCGGAGAAACGACCCGTTCTCATGTGACAAATGTCAACCGTATATTTATGTTAGGCACGCGTTTGGCGTGTTTCTCGACTATGCACCGGTGCGGAAGGGATCAATGACGCTAGTTCCCACCTGACGCCTGTGCTCTAAAGATCTGTCTGTTGCAATCCGTCTGTTAAGACATATTGCCAATATTTGCAATATATTTGCCAATTACTGATTGGACCAAGGGCGGATTTAGGGGGGGGGGGGGGCACAGGGGCACGTGCCCCCCCCAGGATGGTATTTTTGTGTACTGTGGAGATTCCATCACAGTACATACTTAGAGAAGCAAATCAAATTATCAGAGTTAAAATATATGAATAAAATAACGGAAAGAACATGAGTCAAACTCGAATTTTGTTCATTGCATCCAATTCATGCACATGCAAATGAAGGATGATAATCAGCGTTTGCGAGAGCGGTACGGTCGGGGGAAAGTGCGGTCGGAAAAGCCCCCCCCCCCATTAAAGTTGACGAACACAAATTTCGACTTCATAAAAAATTGGTCCATCCATATTGGGAGGGGGGGCACTTGTGCCCCTCCGCCCCTTGTGCCCCTCCCAGAAAAAAATCCTGGTTCCGCCCTTGGATTGGACCCTACACTTCGAACTTGAGGCTTAGCTTACTCGGTGAATATTTATATACAGGGTGTTTCAGGACGTGTTTGAATCACTTTATCCAGTGATTCTTTGGCATCTTTTGAAAAATGTTACGAGATTTTGGTCTCCGTAGACTTTTATCGGTTTTTTTTTCATTAACCAAACAAAAAAACCTTCTTCCACATGTCATCACCGGTCACTTTACTGAGTATCAGCCCGATCACTCATCCCAACCCTAACTGTCCAATACCTACTGATTTTTAATAAAATAATCATGTGTGCTGTTCACACGTGGTAGAAGTAACCCTTCAGAAAACTAAGGTAGACAATAGTGGGGAGGCTACGAAGCACCGCACAAAGAGGACACCGATTATTTTTTCTCATTCTCTCGCAGGCTAAATTCTATAGATGTATGTTTATGTTTCTTTTTAGTGTCACTTTTTTCCGTTTCATAGAGTTTCATATAACAACGGTGCCAAATTTGGATACAATTTTTTAACTCAAAATAATGTCAGAAATCACTGGTTAAAGTTAGTGAAGTACGTCCCTTAACATCATTTATATCAATCAGCATATATAAGAGGCGGGTATGGGTACCGCCGCCCCGGGAATCTTTATTAGATAACCAACACCTCTGATATAGGCCACCGTAAGTGGTTCGTTACGTTTGGAGATTTAGCAGGGGTGCCCGGGTTCATGAGGTGAGGTTTGTCTAGGTCTTGGAGGCGGATGACCAGGATACACTGACCACCATATTTCTAACCCTTTTCCTTCCCAGAATTCTCCTCTCCTTCCTTTTCCTAAAAAAAAACCCCCACAAAGCATCCCCAAAGATGACATAGGCCCTGACGGAAATTATTTTCCTTGGGGCCTCCTGTGTGGGGCTAATGGAAAAAAAGTACCTACTAAGTTCTGAGATAATGACGAAAGCAATATTCGAATGCTCACCATAAATGAAATATTATTTACACGTGTCTTTGTATTAAATATTAAATACGCTGTAAAATAACACCGCGAGGCATAACGACCCGGTACATTAGTACGTCATTTTGAAATTCCCTACAACTAATCCAGAAAACATCAGAATTTTACCTTATTTCCTTACAAACTTTTCTGCATTACATTTGGCCACTTGCATAGATTTCATAACGGCTTGGAAAAAATCGTGTGGATAGATTTTTTTACTAAGATTACGAAAATGTTAGTAAAAATTTTTAGAAATGTATAGTTTTTTTTATTTTTAAATAAAAAAATCCATTATTTGAGCTCGTGACGTCGCTACATGAAAATGTCCCGTCTCCGATTATGTTCCCTTAATTTTGTAAAATTCCACACTGGTTAATTTTTTTTTATATGGCAACGTTTTGATTTCCGGCGAATTTTTGAATTTTCGTTTAACGTTCACTAGATTTATTGTTTGTTCTATGCGAACTTATCCTTTGGTTTGATTTTTTGATAAAGATGGCGGTGTTTTTACAGATTGTTACGAAGAGAACCCGTACAATTTTTTGCTATTCGTGGGGAAAACGTTCTTTTTTTTAAGATTTTCGGCTATGTAATTATCGTTTTTTTGCACTCCTCATAAAATTATGTCCCGTCTTTTCGGTTTATAAAAAATGGTCTGATTTTTCGGATGGAAATTTTCAAAAAATCGCCAAGGTTTCAAAAACAGGATTAAAAAAAAAAATAGAGAATGTCTTAGAATATTTGCCTTAACCGGAATTTTTTTTTAAAATTGTGATGCAAGTGGCCTATTGATTTGGTGGTGTTTATGAGTAATCGGAGTATTGTACCAGATGTGGGTTCACTTTTACAGATAACTACAAAATCAACTCTAATTTCTGATTGTTTTTATTTATTTTGTATTTTTTTTTTTATTTATTTCATCCAAAAAATATATGAATACATAATATAATATCATATTACAGTCGGTATTGGTTACATTTTAAGTACATTTTCCTTTTTATTTTCTTCCTTTTCTTTTACACAGTAGTAATAATAACTTAGTTTTAATGACAATAACATGTTACTTACAAAGTTAAAAACATAAGGTAATAAATGATGTGTTAGTACGTTAATATCTATAAGTTAATAACATTGTTATAAGAATAATGTTATAATAATAATTTGTGCCATTAAAGCAATATCAAAATAGGAAAAAAAGATATGAAGGTAAGAACTGTCATATAGAAGTAACATAATATATATTTTAAGTTGTGCATAGTCTGCCTCACTAGGTAAAAATTTATTAATTTAATTGTATAGGTATGTATTTATTATTATTTCGCCAATTTTCGTAGCAGGAACCTGGCACAGGTGTTCATTTTAAATATTTTGAATAATTTACATAAATGGCAATATTGATTCCATCAACATTGCTATTAAATAAAAAAATCAATTATATTAAAAATCCATTAACGAGTCGAAATCATCGCGGGCCAAAGTCTAAGAAAATAATCAACTCTGTACGAGAGTGATCACTGCATAATTATATATTGAGAGTTTATGTTAGAGTTATTAAATTTGAAACAATAAAACAGATTTAATTACATTTCTAGTTACTAGGCAAAATTATTTCAGATCTCTTTTTCTATTTCACAGTACAAAAAATTCGTCGATTTACTTATGCCAAATCGTAACTATTTAATGTGAGAAAAAATAATCAGTTTCAGAAAAAAAGCCTCTCAAAATATAAGTAGCCGAAAATGGCACTAATAAATTATGTATTAAATTGTGCGAAACTGATAAACAATCATTTACTATACGTACATAATTCTTTATTAGTTGTCTAAAATTTAAAACATGTTTTTTTAATAAGGGGGGTAGTGTCTTAAAGTGTTTTAATTTCCCCTTGATTTTTGAAATGAAACTTCTAAAGCCCCGTTGTGATTTGGAATTCGGATGCAAAGGAAATGACGCATACAGCACCTGCGAAGCATCAAACTCCTATAAAGGCTGCGAAGCATCAAACTCCTATAAAACGGAAATGACGCTAGGTCTGCGCTCATTGGCCGCTGATATGACCTCTCTTTTCAAGGCTCCTTGGTTTTTCATTGGTTCAGATTGATTTGGTAAAGTTTCGCTTCTACCGCATATTAACTGCACTCGATTTTTGTTTGTTTGTTATTTTGAATAGCTTCGTCCGGACACTCCACACAACGCACGGGATTCGTTCCCAACTAGCAAGTAAGTAAGCAGTCACAATTCATTTTATACATTTTATGTTGCTCTTTTGAACCCTAATTATTAATTTGCTTGTTGGGAATGTGTGGAGTATATGGAACCCTAATAAATAACAAACAGAACAGATATTGCGTCTTATTTAAAACATTTCAAAGCTATGATGGAGAGGAGAGCACATTCCACTAGGTTACAGAAAAAATGTAATAATTAAGCAAAGGAAGAAATCACCGTCGAAGAGTTTTAGACGTTTCACAATGAATCAAACCAGATCCTGTTATATTACATAGATGCGAAAGATTTAAATTTTTTAAGAAAATAATAATAAAGTGTGAATTTTCGGGCTCCAGACCGCAATTTGAACAAGTTCAGCAGCATTATGGTACGAGTATCGGCGAGTGTTCCATGTTTGGCTATGTGAATTAACCGAAAAAGTAGGACATAATATTGTAGGATGATTACTACAACTAGGTTGATCCGAAGTCAGCCTTTTTGAGTTACTTGCTAAAAACATGAGTCTATTTCCTCATCTATGAATGCTACAAACAGAAAAGTGGTAACGCATTGCAATCGTCTAGTTACTTGATTATGTTTTTTGTGGGTTTCTTTAAAAAACGTTCTAGTTTAACTCTGTAATTCGATAACTCTAGTTACCACAAATGTTTTTCAATGTTTCAATTAGGTAACTAGACTTAGCTAGTTGTAGCACTAAAATTTGTAGAATTGCTTGCATACTTGATTTCGTTACATTTTTTAAGTAAAACTTCTTTACGCACGCTTGACTTGGGGGTAAGCTCCGTATATCACTGTAGGAGAAAAAGAGAGCAGTGCGCGCGCACATTTTCTTTCTCTCTTCCTATTATGTAGATGGAGCAGAAGTTTTACTTCAGTTGTGTGGTGTAAATAAATACTTTAAAAAAAAGATTAGACATGTTCTTATTTGCAAAACTTACATAAGTATTGCGGTTCCCAACATATCAATCTACGATTTAACCACACTTATCAGTATTAAACATACAACAACTGATTTATCAGATTGATTGATTGGTGGGCAGAGATGACAAGACTCCCGCAACGTGACCTTGACCCATTCACGTGCCCGTCGAGTCGCAAGTCGTGTTGGTGGATAAAACCATATTAGTGTTTTGTAAATTTCTACCATTTCGTCGTGTATCTCTCGGGTGAATCGATATCGGAAGTAACCCGTTTGAAGAAACCAAATATCTCTGGAGTTTTACGGTTACCACCAGTAGTTTGCAGCTTTAGACACTTGGAAATAATGCAGATTAAACTAGCAAGTTGTTGTATTTACCAAATATTATTATCTACCCCGCGAGTCACGCGCAAATTTAAGTTCCTACGCAAAATATTTCTTGGAAGTTCTAAACGCATGTAGGTCAGAACAGCAAAATAATCTTGCTTGTTTACTGGTGTAGGTACTGAACAGGCCACTTGCATCACATTTTTTTTCTTTTTTTCCGGTTTATTCTAAGACATTCCGTTTCACAAACCCTGGCGATTTTTTGAACATTTCAATCCGAAAATTCAGACCATTTTTTATAAACCGGAAAGACGGGATATAATTTTATGGGTGCGAAAAAACGATAATTACATAGCTGAAAATCATTTAAAAAAATTACGTTTTCCACACGAATGGCAATAAAATGTACGGGGTTCTCTTCGTTGTTATTTTTGGAGTCGGTGTCAGCCAAGATCTCCACATCTCACCTATAACTACGTATGTATGAAGTTACCTTGGCTGACACCGACTCCAAAAATAAAAATCGTACGAAATTATTTTTTTAATTTTTAGTGAATTTTTTGAAGTCGATTTTTGTTTTGTTAAATTTTTGTTTATTTGATAAGTTACTTCTTACAAGAGTTAGGACCTTCTAAAAATCGTTAAAATTGCCTGGTTTGTACGCGAACAACAGACGTTCTACTAGACAATATTTAAAAAAAATAAAAATGTACAGACATCTTCTAATATAGCTAGTAACATCTTTAAAAATCTGTCGAGTTTTGGAGGAGCAAATGGGGAGTACAAAACCTCTATTTTGATGTTTTTTATTTAGGTATTAACAGTCCGAGGTGCAGTTGTCCCTTTCGCTCAGTATCCGGGAGAGTAGGAGCAACAGTGACAGCAACAGTTTGCTCTTAAACTGTGGTTAGGTTACATTGAGACGAATTGTTTATATGATTTTATTTACCCTACCCCATTTTTATCTCTTCTTCCATTCCCCATTTTTTTCAGCCGCACAACGTACCCCAAGTTGGGATGCCATAGTCTCACTGGCTCCAGACGGATGGGTGCTGTTGGGACTCATGTGGATACCCACGTGAAAAATATCATGAAATTTGCATAACTTTTCTATCTGAAAATTAGCACAACGCCATTTCCATAAGGATATGAAAAAATTAAATGTGTTAGTTTTTTGCTCCGTTATAAAAAGAAATACAGTGCAAAGCCTAGCAGTAAGTAGTTAGTATGTAGTTATTATTGAACTTAGTAGTTATTACTAAACAAAAAGGAGTTTACCATAATTGAAGGGACTTTGGAATTTGCCTAGTTCTTTGGACCTACTGATATAATTAAAATAAATCATATATTGAATGATATAATAAAAACGCAAGTCATATGAAAAATATTTATTTTTTACAATACCTTAATTTTATTATTTACCTGAAAAATAGCAAAATTATTATTTTTGAAAAAGTTTGTGTAGGTTCCTAGGTAGAAATTTATTTTAAATTTTAAGCGAAACAGCGCATGAGTTTTATCCCCTCGGAATCAATGGAACTAGGGAATTTTAGTTATCAATTGACGGCCGGCGTTGTCTAGCGGTGAGGCTTTTGACTCGTACTCCGAAAGTCGAGGGATCGAATCCCGGCGTAAGCAAATAAATTTTATTTTAATAATTTGTGTTATTTCACAATTAATTCATTTAAAATAATGTATATTATATTTGCGGCACGTTCCAGAGTGGAAAGTAATCCCAGTATCGTCCTGGTGTAAGACCACCATTCAGAATTGAAACGTTGCTTGAAATGGCGTTAGCCGTGATTGGTGACCAGATCTGAATAGCCAGGTACTTCCCCACCTTTCTCTTCCCTATCTCCTTTCCCTTCCCTACTACCTTCAGCCTCACAACATACCCCAATTGGGGATGACATAATCTCGCTGGCTCCAGATGGGAGCAGCTGATACTCTTGAGAGGAATTACTATAAAAAAATCAGTATTACGAAAGTTGTGAGGTTTAAAGTGAAAGGAAAGGAAAAGGAAAAGAAGAAGAAGTGAAAGAAGAAGATTTATTGTCATTTTAGATATGTCCACAGCTCAAAAAGTGAAGCGGATCAATAATATGCGTTTAAGGCTCCGCAACCGGGCTCGAAAAGAAGAAGATGAAGAGATACGAAATTACGAATGTTAGAAGAGCGCGCTAACATTTACAGCGACAAAAGCGATGCGGAAATTGCGAAAATGTTTAATAAAACTCGACTCGTTTAAAATAGAGCAAAAATCTCGTGGGGGGCATCTTAAGTATCATTTAAAGAAATATTGCGATTTTTTTTTAACAAATATAATTTATAAGATACTTAATAGAGGCAGACTGGTTTTTAATAATTTTTGGAGCATTACTTTGCGTTTTTTTTTTTCTACGAGGGAATTATGATATTATTTGCGTTTCGGCGTGGAACGCGTCTAGATATTATCTTCAAAAATAACATATATTTTTTAAGAGCTTAAAAACTTCAAATGCTTAAGGGAGATAATATGTAAGAAATCGGTAGAAATTCGGGTAGCGGAGGCCTCACCGTGCTGCAAAAGAACTAGTCCAGTAACTTTGTCGCCTGAATGTATGGGGTAGTATGCGTTAAATCCAGTAGTTCTGATTTTTTGCAAGCTTGTTTATAATGTTGGCCTAATGAATAATCCCAGTTTTTGACCTCGACCGCCGAACGCAAGTTTGTCAAAAATCGAAAAAACTTCGAAAAAATCGTTATTTTTTCAAATTTTTGCGATTATAACCCTAAAGGACTAGTTTTTTAAAAAACTTTTTTATTACGTTTTTAAGGTCAACTAAATTTGCTACAAAATGATACTATAACTGTCTCTGTAAACCCAATAGTTTTTTAGATTAAGCCTTTCAAAGTTTGTGACCTCGAGCGCAAACCGCGAAAAAAACGTTATTTTTTTCAAATTTTGGTGATTATATCCCTAAAGGACTAGTTGTAGAAAAAACTTTTCTGAAATGTTTTTAAAGTAGACTAAATTTACTACAATATGATACTAGAATTGTCTCTAAAGACCCAATAGTTTCCGAGATTAAACCTTTCAAAATGTATCATTTTTTTCCAACTTCGCAATTTTTTACAATTCTGTCTTTCTGAATGAATTTTGACCCTGATTATTCTACCGAAGCCCTGTAATTTTATGATGGGGTCATGATGTATAAGCTAAGTTACGAATAATGAAGTAAAAAAGATAAAAAACAAAGTATTTTCTTTTTATTTTTTTATTTATTTAAAAAAAGATAAGTACAACAAAAGTTAATAAGTTTATTTGTTAGGAAACTGAGAAATATTCAAAATTAAAAAATTAAATTAATTAAGCCCTCTTGGAAGGTCCCGGTTGAGGTTCGTCCGTATCTGGATCGACGTATTGGGATGGCATATCCCCATCAGCATCAGGAGATGATGATGAATCGTCGACGTCTTGTGCCCACAAGTCATCCTCCATTTCGACATCGGACAGATCGTCGCCTTCTGGGATATGTATTACTTCAACATCGGGTATATTGTCACAAGAGGCCCCGCTACAGTGCCTGCAGACTGATGAGCATTTTAATCCTGCCTTCCTGCAGCTGCACACGTTCCCATAACCCCCTCGTGCAGCCGCAAGAAATCATTCGCAAGAGGTGTTGTGGGGCTGCATCTCTGGTCATCATTTTAGGGTTGAGGCCTTGTGGCGTGGATATCCACCCCTAGGAGAGAGGGTTCAGTGTGACTCCCAACCACGCCTGAACCTGTAAGAAGATTGTACATGAGAATAGAAAATGATGAATGATATGTAACTTATGCAAGGACATATTTTTACATGATGGTTTGTCCGCAAGGAGTGAAAACGAGCAGAGTCTCGTGTAGGAGGTAACCTGGCTAGATTGAAGCTGGTTTTCGTCGCAGCCCTGGCGAATAGTTGGTACCGCAGCTCGTCAAGGTTTTGGGGTTGCCTCCGTATAGAGCAATTAAGACTCGTTCTCCTGCTGCTGTTATATGCCTTTAGTGGTTGTGACTCGACATCCAGGTTACCTCCTACACGAGACTGCTCGTTTTCACTCCTTGCGGACAAACCATCATGTAAAAATATGTCCTTGCATAAGTTACATATCATTCATCATTTTCTATTCTCATGTACAATCTTCTTACAGGTTCAGGCGTGGTTGGGAGTCACACTGAACCCTCTCTCCTAGGGGTGGATATCCACGCCACAAGGCCTCAACCCTAAAATGATGACCAGAGATGCAGCCCCACAACACCTCTTGCGAATGATTTCTTGCGGCTGCACGAGGGGGTTATGGGAACGCGTGCAGCTGCAGGAAGGCAGGATTAAAATGCTCATCAGTCTGCAGGCACTGTAGCGGGGCCTCTTGTGACAATATACCCGATGTTGAAGTAATACATATCCCAGAAGGCGACGATCTGTCCGATGTCGAAATGGAGGATGACTTGTGGGCACAAGACGTCGACGATTCATCATCATCTCCTGATGCTGATGGGGATATGCCATCCCAATACGTCGATCCAGATACGGACGAACCTCAACCGGGACCTTCCAAGAGGGCTTAATTAATTTAATTTTTTAATTTTGAATATTTCTCAGTTTCCTAACAAATAAACTTATTAACTTTTGTTGTACTTATCTTTTTTTAAATAAATAAAAAAATAAAAAGAAAATACTTTGTTTTTTATCTTTTTTACTTCATTATTCGTAGCTTAGCTTATACATCATGACCCCATCATAAAAGTACAGGGCTTCGATAGAATAATCAGGGTCAAAATTCATTCAGAAAGACAGAATTGTAAAAAATTGCGAAGTTGGAAAAAAATGATACATTTTGAAAGGTTTAATCTCGGAAACTATTGGGTCTTCAGAGACAATTCTAGTATCATATTTAGTAAATTTAGTCTACTCTAAAAACATTCTAGAAAAGTTTTTTCTACAACTAGTCCTTTAGAGATATAATCACCAAAATTTTAAAAAAATAACGTTTTTTTCGCGGTTTGCGCTCGAGGTCACAAACTTTGAAAGGCTTAACCTCAAAAACTATTGGGTTTACAGAGACAGTTATAGTATCATTTTTTAGCAAATTTAGTTTACTTTAAAAACGTGATAAAAAAGTTTTTTAAAAAACTAGTCCTTTAGGGTTATAATCGCCAAAATTAGAAAAAATAACGATTTTTTCGCGGTTTTTTCGATTTTTGACAAAGTTGCGTTCGGCGGTCGAGGTCAAAAACTTGGATTATTCATTAGGCCAAAATTATAAACAAGCCTGCAAAAAATCAGAACTACCGGATTTAACGCATACTGTGATGTATAAAGTTACTGGACTAAACTGGCAACATTGGAATTTGGTAAACTGGCGGAGGCGCCCTACGCGCGAGTTTCCAGGCAAAATTACAGATTTGATTAATGGTATGACATTCAAATCATGTTTTTGTTCATTTTTTCTATTCCAATAACTAATTCCCTATTTTGTTAGTATAATTAAATATATTTACTACTAGCAGACCCGGCCACATGTTGCTGTGGCTAATGAAACACAACGCCAACTTTTATAAAATCCACACCACCCGCTTGCCAGCTGCTCGCTGCCCGCTGCCTGAATTTCTCGGCTTTTCTCTACTATAATAAGCATGTATAAGCACATATAAACCTTTCGCTTCATTTTATACCTCGTAATGAAGATTATTTGTGAATTTTTTTTCAGTATTAATACATTAATAATGCATGTTGTGAAATTAGTTTGGTGTCATCGGAAAAGTGAGGTTAATTCCACCACATTATTTTTTAATTGATTTTTACCCCGTGAATTTAATAACACGAAATGAAAGTGATGTTTTTTTTAATAACATAAATTCCTTATACATGTGTATGTAAATACAAATTCAAAACATAAAGTTTATATTGCGCAACAATGATTCAAAAATCTCAAAATTCAAATGAATTATTATTTTAATTTTTAAATTTATGAACGAGATAAAAAGTGAAGTGACAGTTTCCTTGCAAATTTCTCTAATAAAATGACAGGGTTTTTGAAATTATCAATTTTCAGAATATTTTCGACGTTTTAATTATAAATGTTTGTGGTAAGGTTTTATTTATTTATTTCAAGTTTTAAGTGTATTTCAGTGCACTTCAAATATAAAAATCTAAAACACAATTTTATCTAGTTCTTGAATTGGTATTTGTTTTACGATATCCTCAAAAAGAAAAACATATAAAGAAAATTTAAAATACCTCTGAAACAATCCGAAATTCATTGCGACATTATTATTATTAACAGTACAACAGATAAACCATCCTCATTGACTGGATCAGCTGGAGCGACAAGGCAAAAATATGGCCGCTTTTATTTATCTGCGTTTGACAGCGGTCCTTAACTCGGGTAAAAAAAAAATTTAACCGAATTTTTGGACCAACGTTTACGATTTTATAATATACTAGCTTTTACCCACGGCTTTGCTCGCATAGTATTAGTGGGAAATTAATGACATAATTGTTATTATTCTTACTATTTTGTCTAATAGAAAATAATTATTGTTGAATAGAAAATTTCATAATTTGAGAATGAAATTTCGCAAATAAAAATTCTATGTTAGAAAATATTTGAATTATAGAAATAGAAATTTATATTAAGTACCTACTTCCTTTATTAGTATTTTATTCATATTTGAATCCAGAGTAACCTAAAAAAATAAGAAAATGACAGTCCACTTCAAACGCTATGCTTTATAGCAACGTTATGCTTTTTGTTCGGAGAATAAACATTTTTAGAGATATGTAGATATTAACTACGACGCCAAAAAAAGTACTCTTTTTAATCACAACAAAGCACTCTTTTTAAGCCTAAAATTAAAAAAAAACTTTGTTTCCAAGATAACAATTTGTTTGACGTTTGTAATAACTCGATTTTGTTAGGGACAGAAAACATATGATACATAATTTCATAACGCCACAGCTCATTCTTAACGCCAGAGCTTACCAATATATAAAGCCGTTGTTACTCGCAAACAATGTAGCTTTCGATTAGTGAAAGAATTTTTAAATTCCATTCGATATTTATTGCGTGAAAGAGTAAGGACCATCCATACAAACTTTCGCATTTATAATATTAGTAAGAAGTAAGATATTTTTTAAATTCTACGAATATTTGATAATCGACAAAAGATAGGTGACTTCATTTGTTATATAGAAACATAATCAGTTTGTATGTCTCCGTATTCAAATTCGGAGGTATATTTTTTTTAATGTAGGCCGAAAATATTCTAATTGATCTCCAAAAAATCACGAGCAATCGGAGGAAAAAGTTGTAAATCGCACTGTCGGTCGAGTGGATAAGCGATGTATTGTATCTTTCCATGATCTATTTTATGTCGGTTTCTATAATACTAAGGTTTTCACAAAGACGGTTGTTTATCAATTGTATACTTTTTTCAACACGTTTATTAGTAAGCCTGAACATCTGGGAAGGTATAGGTATTTAGATGAAATACGCCAGCTTCCCAAGACCAAAGCAAAGTAACAATTTACCTGATTTAATAAAAAATAAGAAAAGCTATTCAAGTAATATTAGAAGTCAGGATTTATTTCAGTGCAGAAATTCTGGAACTAACTACCATATGTATTCCACTTTGCCCAGAATACTAATGGAGGGAAATAATTTTACCAAGTCTGTGGACATCTTCAATTTATCTTTAGACAAATACAAAATGCTGTTACTGAGGCAGTTGAGTTATGTAAAATAAATACTGTATATTGTATATTTCTTAGTAAAAGAAATATATACCTTTTATATTTATTGGTAAAAGAAATATATAGTATTTATATTTTATTTAATCAAAGTGTAATTTTTAAATTGTATATGTAAAAGCCCCGAAAAAGGGCGTAAATAAATAAATATTTAAAAAAAAACTAATAACATATTTTTAACCAAGACAATCAGACTGATTTATATTTTACCGATAATTTTCGGATGTACCATATATTTTGTTGTTATTTTAAGTTTTTCACTTATTCATTGACTGTCAAACATTTCTAACATGATATTGTACCTACCTTTATTATTTTAAAATAGGTACGTAGTACGTATTAGTAAATAGCTCCCCAGTTAGATCGAAAACATTTCTCTACTAAATGGGTAATTATATTAGTTAATTCAGAATGTTATCGTTTATACTGTATCTTTGCTTCATAATTTCAATTTAAAAAAATAATAAAAATTAAATAAAACAATGAACATATTTTTGGGGGTTGTTTTTTGGCAAATTTAAATCTTATAGCCTCCAGCGTATAGAGTAGGAGAGGTTTAACAACAAAACAAAAATAGTTGTTTAACGCACATTTTTTAAAATTAAATTCTTATTTATTCATTGGTGAGACTTTCTACTACCATGCTAGGCACATGCCCGTGTTGTTGTGGGTTCCATGACAACTCAACTCAATACCTCTTTGAAAAGTCATCAAAAGCAATGAAAAAATAAAATTCCGTAAGATAACCTAACGTAACCTATTTAATCTTTTTTTTATGTGTTTTTACATAACTTTTAATGACTTTTCAAAGGAGGTGTTGAGTTGAGTTCATTCCGAGTTGTCCAGTCTCATCGTGATCGATTTTATATACAGAGCATTCAAATGTTAATTAAAAAAGAATATAGAAGAATGTAAAAGGAAATATACAAGATTATAAAGAAAATAAAATAATATAAATGAATATAAAAATTATATAAACGGATATAAAAGAGTATTAAAAGAAAGAATATGGAAGAATGTCGAAAAATATAAATAAATATATAAGAATATAAAAAGATTATAGAAGGAATATAGACTTATTTATAAAAAGGATATAGGAAGAACTTAAAAAGTACAGTATATGAAAGAATATAAGAAGAATACGATTTGAAAATACGTAAAATATAGGTAAATACTACAGCAAATAAGTAAGAAATATAAACTATACTCAGCTGGCAATATAATAAAAATTAGCATAAGCAAATAAACTTTTCCTAATAATACAACATAAAGATGTTGCTATTTTATATAACAGTTACCTAAGAAGGTACCCTGAACTCCTATTTATGATAGAACTACGATAAAGCATTACAACAAACTATTGCATATATACCTACCTACATGTCCTCTCAAAATACTCTCGACTCTGTGCAAAAACGGGCGGTCCGTTTGATAGATTCTCCTATCTTAATATATTGCAATCTTTAGAGCACAGGCGTCGGGTGGGAATGCTATCCTTGTTCTACCGGTATTACAATGGAAGATACTCCGAGGAACTGGCATCATTGATCCCTTTGGCACCGGTGCATAGTCGGGGAACATGCCAAACCCAACATATGTACACGGTTAACATTGGTCACATGAGAACGGGTCGCTTCTTCGACTCGTTCTTGTGTTCAACAGCTCGGCTGTGGAACGATTTGCCGGCCTCTGTGTTTCCTCCTTCCTACAACGTGGGTCTCTTCAAGACCAATGTTCATTCCTTCCTCTCCTCAAAAAGACTCTTCTCACAACATCTCAGATGACATTTTCTAAGGGAAATTATTTTCCCCAGGGCTTTCTATGTGGAGTTAACGTAAAAAAAAAGAATGTCACAATTTAAAAAAATATATATATTCAAATCTTTCCTTAAAAAAACATTACAAATGAATAATAAATTTTTGAAATCTTGAAATTTGTTCAAAACTCTGGTTTATATAATTTATTTCATGATTATATTTTCCTCGAAACATTTTTATAGGTAAAATGAAGTGATTGTGATTTTTTTCAATTATGTTACCATGTGATCTGAGGACACATATTTAGAATTAAATAAAGATTTTTCCAAATATAAAAAATCATGCATTTATGAATTAAATTACTCCATTTCGTTTTCAAGTTCAAAACTGTCGTCAAAGTTACACGATTACGCTGCTATCACCGCATCGTGCAGAACGTAGAATGTGAGTGAGAACAACTTAGGTAGGTATGTGGATACGGGTACAAGTCTTTCAGGGCCAGACAGAAGTGTGGACTTAATGTATTGTGGTGAAGTTAAATATCCGAGTTTGAGGTCGATTCCTCGTACCACAGTTGTTTAACTGTAACGAGCTCAAGGCCCTCAATTATTGTATCGCTGTTCAATGCATCATCCTTTAAAAATCTACTCCGTACTTATTGTCTCGGCTTGACACGCAAAGAAAATGTAACCTTGTTTCATTGTTGGATAACACACTCCTTTGTAAGCTCTGTGATTGAGTTGCGACCTGCTCTGCAACTCTTGCCTTGTAATCGGACTCTGTTATTGATTAATAACGCCGAAACTCTAACGCTGACACACTATACAACCGGCGATAGCGACTCCAAGCAAGCCCTTATCCAACTATGATGTCTTGGGACGTTTTGAGACAAAAAGTTAACCACCACCCCGAGAAGGTTCCTGCCCTGGGTAAGGCTAACCTGGTCAGTTTCAACGACTCAAAACCTCGTGTCTGTTTCTGCAAAGAGGGATATCAATGACTGTCTGGTGCAATTTGATTGGAGCTTCGTGCCCATTAAAGACTCCATTGAAAAGCTTGGAGTAAGTATTTCAGACTGTCTCAATTATCGGGGGACCATATAGAAGCCCCGAGTAGATCCGGTTTCCAAGAAACTATGCGTCTCGGATAGGGCCAGCAGATTCTTCAAAAGTGACCAGCTGCTAACTCTGTGCAATAAACTAATAGCAAAAGTTTTTGATTCTTATTTCTCTAAAGTTAGAAATAATCCCGCTGAAAAAATCTCTAAACCTTCACACGTCAACACCTACACAGAAAAAGAAATACACTTTAAGAAAGAACTACTGAAACTGAAATACAACTTACAACGGAAAACATGAAAGTCGGATCTTCTCCAGGTTCAGCTTGTGAAAATTCTCAAAACAGTGAAAATGTATTTACTGAAACCACACCACCTTATTAATCACCGTCTGACCAAATGCATATTTCCAACAAATTATAAAATATCTATAATATCCCCAATCTTTAAAACCGGTGATCCACAAAATGTTTTAAATTATCGACCGACCCTAATATCAAATACAGTAAAAATATTTGAAAAGATTGTAATAAAACGAGTTGTAGATTTTCCGGAGAGCAATAAAATTTTACACTGCTATCAACTCGAATTCATAAAAACAAAATGCACACAATACGCAAATGTAACATAATTTATACATATACTCGGACTTGATGAGGTCAATAAATGCGCAGGAATATTCATAGCCCTAAGAAAAGCATTTGATAGTATCTCACATGTACAGCTTATTAAAAAAACTGAAATCAAATAACACCTACGATAAAGCCGTCCAAAGCATAGAAAGTTATTGAACTATACATTTTTCGAAGAATATAGGTAAAAATCACATCGCAAATTATTCTAAAAAGGAAAATAGTAGAAAGCTCGCATCTTCATCGCTAAAACAATAAGTAGGTTTAGCTAAGCAAATGGCTGTTTTCCAGTGATGTTTCGCAAGGTATCACTATCGGAAGTGTACTCTTATATACAGTATATACACACAAGCCAAAGCATGGGTCTAATCGACCTTTACATACAAATTATTGCTAACATTCTTATAAAACAGAAAATGCTCAGGAAGGCCAAAAAACGTCTTAAAGCGTGGCCTGCATTCTCATTTTTATTACTATTTAACCCCATTTGCCTTAGCAGTGTAAGAAATAGCAAAAGCAAAGAATTTTTAAAATTTTGTTGGTTACTTGGTTTTAAAATTGGACAGCCGTAGCTGATTCCAAATTGCGCAGCTATAAATTTTCTACGTACAAATAATAAATATTATTGATAATATTAAATCATGTTGCGAGACCATAAACAAAGCACTTACTTACTTACTTCATTTGAGGATCCTGTTGCAACTTCCTACTTAAAAATGCAAACACATAAACCATTCTATAAAAAAACTTTGTTATGATCGGACCTGATTTACCATTAAAAACATGATATTTTTAATGGTAGTCTATGCTCTGTGACGCTCTTATGGCGGTTGTTGAACTCGGATATGAAAGAATATTATTTGTTACAAGGTGAGGGCATTGTCGCTCCGGCGCTAAGTCATTCTATATAACACACATAAATGTTACAGTACGCGCGGCTTAACAGTCTTAACACTCAACTGGTGTAGGTACATATAACGATACGTGGATCTAATTAGACCCCAGGTATACGCATAAATGGTAAAATTTATTATATATTTTCGTTATATTATATGTATTATTATTCTAGACAGAACGTTAGGGTGGGTATTCATAGGATAAAAGCCCGAGCTTTAAGAGTAGGTACACAACTCTTTGTTCTTCTCAAAAAAGTCCTATACTCAACTAAAATTAAGACTTTTGTAAAAATAAAATCCCTTTTCACTCTTCTTATTTTAGGTATGTCAAAACTGGCTTTGTACCAATGGCAACAGAATATAGAAATTAATTGACCGGTCAGTGGTTGAGTGGGCATAGCGCTTGGGTCCCACCTGGGCGTCGCGTGTTCGATTCCTCGGCTGGCTCCAGTCCTCCAACACAACACAAGCAATATTTTCGGCTTTCTGTGGTGGTAGTAGAAGGTTTTCAAACATTGTTGGGTTATTCGTAACCCGGGAATGTTTGTCTTTCGACATTAAAAAAAAAAATATATATATATATATTTATTTTTTTTTGAATCAGCGATTCAAAATATAGCGACTTTTCAATACCCCAAGGTACAGTTTTGGGAGCATTGTTATTTATTATGTCAATGATATATTCCATATTTCCAAATATGGAGACTTTGTCTCCTACGCTGATGATTCAGTCCTATTACTAAAAGCAAACACCTTGTCTGAATTAAATAAAATGGCAAATACAGATATCAATTACCTAAAATGATTAGATGTAAACGTATTGACAATTTTTCATAAAAAAAAAACAAGAAACACCTAAAGAAATAAACATAATAATCCACTCTGTGACAAATACAGAAAACCACAAAAGCAATATATTTTGTACAAACGTAGAAAGCAAGGCCGATATTAAGTACCTGGGCATAACAATTGACAGCGTTTAAAATGGTCCCCACATATAAATATTCTAAACGACAGCGTAAGGAAACTAACATATATATTTAGATGTTTAAGAGATATTTTAAACTAAAAATTACTTGGAACCATATTTTTCGCTTTCTGTCAATCAATTATTCATTACGGCATTATAGAATGTGGCGGTAAATACACAAATTAAACACAACAATTTACGTATCACAAAAACTAATAATGAAAATAATTTTAAACAAAAACCTATTCATATTCTTCAGAACTTTTATTCAAACAATTTAAGGTAAGAAAATTAAATGTATTATACTTTTACCATGCAACATTACCAATTTATAAAGTTAATATAAAAAAAAAGTTGCACCCTTTAAAAATAACAAAAATCATAGACAAAAAACGTCGATACTTCCTACACCAAAATGTAAAAAAAAACAATAGGATAAATAAATCATAAATATCTTCGAGTAAATTTTTTTAATTCACTACCAGAAAAAATTAGAAACATGAATACTAATATAAAAGAATTTAAAACTCACCTTAAAAAATATACTGAAAACTTGAACTGAAGAGTGTCAAATAAAACCAATATAATAAAACCCCCCATACACACAAGCCCTTCTTATTTATGGGGATACATCAAATACATCTATAATGTAATTATTTTCTGTATAAAATTTATTTTTAATTTATGCATCATTTTGTGACTAATAAAAAAATAAAAATTTAAGGGTTTTAATAAGAATTTAATGAATGTGATGTTTTGTTTATAACATGCAAATGGTATTATTTTCTGGGAAAAAACCAAATTGAATTTAAATACTTCTTTATTTTATGAACGAGATTAGAAGTTACAGTTTTCTTGCTATCTAAATTCCTTAAATAAAAGGACTGCGTATTTAGAATTTTAGAATTTCTGCAATATTCAGACAATTTCATTAAAAATGTTTGTTGTGATCTTTTTGGTCAACTATTTTTATGTTTGAAATAGGCCACTTGCATGGATTTCATAACGACTTGGAAAAAATCGTGTGGATAGATTTTTTTTATAACATTACGAAAATGTTAGTGAAAATTTTTAGAAATGGTACAGTTCTTTTTATTTTTAAATAAATAAATCCATTATTTGAGCTCGTGCCGTCACTATGTACATGAAAATGTTCCGTCTCCGATTATGTTCCCTTAATTTTGTAAAATTCCACACTGATTATTTTTTTTTGTATATGTCAACGAATTTGAATTTGCGTTTAACGTTCACTAGATTCATTGTACTATGCGAACTTATTATCCTTTGGTTTGATTTTTTGATAAAGATGGCGGTGTTTTTACAGATGTTACGAAGAGAACCCCGTACAATTTATTGCTATTCGTGTGGATACTTTCTTTTTTTTTAAATGATTTTCGGCTATGTAATTATCGTTTTTTCGCACCAATAATATTATGTCCCGTTTTTCCGGTTTATAAAAAATGGTCTGATTTTTCGGATTGAAATTTTCAAAAAATCGCCAGGGTTTCAAAAATACGATTGAAAAAAAAAACAGAATGTCTTGCCTAAACCGGAAAATTTAAAAAATGTGATTCAAGTGGCCTATTAAATTTATAAGTAGAATACCGCCCAATAACCTAAAACCTTAAGAAATCTTTGATCCATCATACATATGTCAATACTTATAAAAATGCTTTAAGGGTCTTTTTTACCCCTGTAGAGTATACACCAGTTAAGGGTCAACGAATACTTTCGCTGGTGAATATCGAACGGCAATTGGCTTTTGGTGGATCAACGGGTTTTTTGGGTCTTTTTCACCCATGTATACCATTGAAGGGTTGACGAATACTCTCGCTAATGATTGGGCCATAAGATGGATTACCGCCGCGCGCTGCCGCTGCGTGCTGTCGGCTGTCAGCTATCAGCTGCACCGCTGCGGAAGGCAGCGACTTTCAGGGGCAATGAAAAACTTGCAATCGATTTTTTTAACAAATCAGAATAGTTATTTGTTACGACTCATTAATGCTTGGAGATAAATTAATGACTTTTCAGAAATGATCACTGAAGAGGTAAACCGAGAAGTTTTGGCCATGTCTGCGTGCCCGTAGTGAGCTCAGTTTTTCCTTACCCTACTTCTGTTAAAATTGGTTATAAATTTTACCATAATTAAACTATATTTATAGTATAATTAGACTAAAAATTAACGACCAAACCTTTTTATTAACATTATTAAACTCTAAACTTGAATGCTGTGAACTACTGCATGTACTTACACGAACAACTAGACAAACATTAACATTTTATATACATACATCTCATTCCAACTATAGTTAGCATTCCCCGATACAAAGTTTAGATAGTCATAGTAATAAATTCTCAATATGGCTGTATTTGACAATAATTTGAACTAGGCAAACTTCAAACGCCGTATGTACCCACTATTTGTACTTACTTTATAAATTATTTTGAACACCAACTTAAAATGTTTTTATTATTATTATTGTTGACTTGTGGGATTTTTTTTTTTTTTACCTAAACTCCACACAGGAGTCTCTGAGGAAAACACATTCCCTCAGAACCTATGCCATCTGTGGGATGCTGTGGGGAGGGTTTTTTTTAGGAAGAAGGAGAGGAGAGTTTTGGGAAGGAAAAGGGTTTAAGGGGTGGGTAGGAATCTGGGGTTCAGTGTGTCCTGGTCATCCGCCTCCAATACCTAGACAAACCTCAACCCATGAACCCGGGCACCCCTGCTAAATCACCAAACGTAGCGAACCACTTGGGGTGACCTATGGCATAGGTGTTGGTTATCCAATAAAGGTTCCCGGGGCGGCGATACCCATACCCGCCTTCCAAACGCCTATCGGCAGATTATCTTATGCTACATGTTACCTACTTTGTGTCACTTATATTTTATGTAACCTATATTTTGTTTTTTTTTTTTAAATTTTTTTTGTTAATAATATATAACAAAATACTAATTTCGGTTGTGGGTCTGTTTGCTTGTTACTCCGGTTCAATGATCTCTAAAACTTTTGTTTTGAATTTAAGTATCATTTTCAGTGTTTGTTAGGATAATTCAGACAATTAATAAAGCTCCTGCCAATGGTAAAATATTTTGAACTGAAAATTATTTTGACAACCAATTTGTCGAGAATTCAGAATATCTGTGAATTTCACGGGCCTGCTTTACGTATTTTGTGAATAAAATGAACAGGCAGGAACAAAAGACCAGAAGGACATAATTGTGGTAAGGTGATTTGCTTTAATTTCTAATATCACAACTCTACATAAAAATCATACATTAGTAAAATTTTCAATATTTTAAGCAACCCCCGACTCAAAAAAGAACTGATAACCTTGAAAAGCTTGAACAGATTTTCATGAATGGTAGATAAGAACCATCTCCATCACGTCAACTTTCAAAAAACAAAAACAAACCGCATCGTAATCGGTCCATTCGTTGAGGAGCTACGATGCCACAGACAGACACACAGAAAGCCAAACTTCTAACACCGCTTCTTGCGTCGCGTCGAGAGTTAAAAATAATAAACATCAAAACGTCAACCTACTGACAAAAACAAAATACCAGGAGCACAGAAATATTATTGGGTATTATTTATTATTATTTTCGAGTACTTTTTGTCATGAAAAATAACATTTACTTGCATTTTATGCAAAAACATAAATTTTTTACTTATCGTTTTTAATTTTAATTTTTTTAATAATATTTTTCTCGTTTCTTGAATTTACGACGTTTTTATTTTGTTGATTATGTTTTTTTTAAATATCCTGTCAATATTTTTTACTTCCTATATTAATTTACGTAAATGTAACCAACTTATACATACAGTTATAAATCATACATCTTAAAATATTACTTTCGCTCGAAAACTTGTTTTTTAATTCAATTAAATGTTATTATGTAAACATATTCTATAAACCACCTGAAAAGCCTTTTTTGATAATATGTTTACAATAACACAGGTAAACATGTTTTCTACGTCGAATTCACACGTCCTGTCAACACACACCGTTTTATACTTTTGCAAACACTAAATTACGTATTATGTAGATCTCTTGTAAAACGTTAATAAAAAAAAAAACTCTCGACATTCTAGAAAAACCATAACCAGTCTTTCTTTAACTACTTACTGATCTACGTCACTACATAAATGCAGGTGCGATTTAACGGCAATACGTCTTGTGGAATTATCATAATAACTCCATTCGGTTGACAATTTTTCCAATACGTAATGTTTTTCTACATATTTTTATCGAACAATGGCAAGGTACAGTAAAATGTGGGAACTTTCAAACGTAGAAGAGCATATTATATGCTTGGCTTTACCTGGTGACCTAATATACTGGTTTAATAGAATCTACAGTCTACAAATCACAATTAGAATTTCCATGCTGATATGGCAAGGTGCTAAACATATTTTTCTCAATTGTAATTACATCATAAAAAAGACTGTAGTCTACGTAGTAAAGAACCTTCAGCAACAGAAGTTTCCCTCATCTCCAAAGAATTTAACAAGACAACAAAATTAAAATTTTTCCGTAAGATGGATTTCCTGAAATTCTTTGTGATTTCTGCCAATTTATTTATTTCTTCAAATTAGATATTAAAAAAAAAATCCTAAATGAGTTATAATTAACTCATTCCGAGAGAGACAACATTGTAAAATAAGAAGAAAACATGATTTTTACTAAGGCGTTCAAAGATACAACAAAAGTTACATAAACATCATTCAGAAGAAAGTTAGAATATTTGGTAATTCAACCAATAAGCTACATAGTTACTTTACTGAGTACATAATTCAATAAGCACTTGTTCGCAATATCCTGAAATAAAGCTCCATTGTGGGTTGCGTTACATGTACAATATTGGTTGCGTTACCTATATATGACGGAATATATATCCATTGTCATTGTTCTTTACATGATTGCTTGATTAGAACATCTTAAAAGCTCGACGAAAAATATTTTTAGGTAAACTTTGTTAATTTCGGAAAATATACTTAATCTACGTTGATATAGGTTAACTTTAACGTGCCTAACAAGTATACTTGTGTAAGTGGGAGATCCCATGCACTTTTTTAAAGTTAATTTCGGAAAATATACTTAATCCATCTAAGTTGAAATATGTTAAATTTAACGTGCCTAACAAGTATACTTGTGTAAGTGGGAGATCCCATGCACTTTTTTTTCATGCGCCGAGAGGGCAAAAAAACGCACCAATCTACAAAGAGATGTAACTGCTAGGAAGATGCAGCAAGGAACAACATCAACATTTCAACATCACTAACAGACATTTCAGCAATTATCTTTTGACGCATGTCACAAAATAGTAAAACTGCCACCATGGCCGTTTTATACATATGTGTACATAAAATTTGTAATCTTCTTCGTTATTGGAGTGTAAATGTTTTATAGAGACAATGAAGAAACGAATAAATAAATAGTTACCCTTCTGCGAAGTTAATAAGAAGGAAGAAGAAAAAGTTGCTTTCTCACATCCTCAATGTATTCTTCGAAGAGAGGGCAGTCCCCAGTTAAGATATTTCACCCATTAGGTCTCTCTTGTTAGATTCAGCGAAGTTATATGATAAGGAAGTACGCCGAAAAGAAGGTTGATTGCTCCGAAAAGCAGTTATCCCATTTTTTTATGGATTCTGCGAAATTCATTGAGAATTTAATTATAACTACTGTCGTACTGTCTACAGGGATTTCCACTATCTAGATATACTCAAGCACTACTTACCTCAATTGAAAGGAAAATCCACAATAAAATTCTTTGAAATGCTGTACCTACGTGCCAAAATCAACATAGGAATAAGGTAAAATATTACATAGCTTGATAGCTTTCTAAGGTTTATTTTGTTTTACAATAGACTTTAGAACAAAGCTTTATTTTAGCATTGCCATAAGTAAAATTTGGTATGTGTTTTGAGTGCTCATTATTACTAGTTGTTTTTAGTCATAGTTATAGTTATTAGTTAATAGTTTAGTCATAGTTTTTTTTTTTTTTTACATTGAATACCGCACAAGAATCTCAACTGCTCCCGTCTGGAGCCAGTGAGACTATGGCATCCCCAATTGGGGTATGTTGTGAGGCTGAAGGTAGTGGGGAGGGGAAGGAGGTGGGGAAGAGGAAGGTTGGGAAGTACCTGGCTATTCAGATCTGGTCACCAAACACGGCTAAAGCCATTTTCAAGCAACGTTTCAATTCTGAATGGTGGTCTTACACCAGGGCGATACTGATAGTATCTTCCACTCTGGAACGTGCAGCAAATATACTATATATTATTTTTAATTAATTAATTGTGAAATAACACAAATTAATCAAATAAAATTTATTTGCGCACGCCGGGTTCGAACCCGCGACCTCCGGATTGTGAGTCAAGAGTCTTAGCCACTGGACTACGGAGGTCGACATAGTGGTAGTTATTAGTAATATTTATATTTTGGAAATGCGTTACAACTTTTCTCTTTGTAGCATTCACTAAAAAGAGACAAACGCATATATCAATTGCGAGAGAATGAAATAGTATAATCGGTCTCCTCTTTGTGCGATGCTTCGTAGCCTCCCCACTCTAGTCTACTCTAGAAGGTTTCACTCTGATTTTTTAAATTATTGTAGACATGCAAAAGGAAAAGGTATGCATTCAGAACGCAGAATGAGGTGGGCATACCTAATAAACCCTACCCAGGTAGGTAGTATCCGGAAATAATTAACGCGCTCGTTCATCTTCTGCACTGACCTCAGAGCAATGATAATGGTAAATGAATACTGGACACTGTTAAACAAACACGACACGCAAATCATAACGACCTACACAATGCATTGTTGTATTTTCTTTCATAGGTGCGTACCTACCTCAATACGTTCTGCATAATCAAAATATAAAAAAATAATATTTGCATATTTTATTGGATTTCATTATCAAAAAACCTGTAATATGATAATAAATCAAATAAAAACGACAATAAAAGTTGTTCATAATAACTATCTACTCTTTGAACTTTAGATATAGGATGCGTCCATGTGTGCAGATCAGGGGCATGCACTCCATATAGGCACATAAGCACTGCCTACCCTAGCGTATTTGAAAAACGTAAGCGTCTAAATAATATTATAATTAATTAAATTATTACTAAAAATAAATACACACTTTCAAAAATAAGCGCGACAAAGATGAGCAACCAAAACTACGCGACCGCCACATCAAACGGCATACTACAAATGTGACAAACTGTAACTAAAAACTACACGCGCCCTCCGACTACCTCACTAAAATGCGGGCTAAGCAGGAATTATTTCTGCTTAGAGCTAACTTCATACAAGATATACCTAATATATATGTTTACGAAATGCACGTAGCATAGAGTGAACTGTCGTTTGAATTTGCTTCTATGTTAGTATCTTTTTGTTAGTATCAGGCAGTGCTTTCTGGAACAAATTAGCAAATGGCAATCAGTGGCGACAGTGACATCTGTTGTTATCTGAAGTATGAACGTGAGACAACGCCAACTGCTTTTATCAAGGCCACCTCGGATATCCATTAATTGGCCTGTGATTATACGCATACATAAAGCGATTATTTATAATTATTATTATTTGTATATTTAAAGAGGCTTCGATAATCCAAACCTACATCATCTACAGCCAGCAGCAAGCACATTTAGCGAAAATTTGTACGAAGGGAGCTATCTGTGGCAAGTTTCTTTTTTATTTATTTGAATCAATTTGGCGGTTTTCCTACTGCCTACCCTGATCAAAAACTCTATGCACGCCACTGGTGCAGAGGATAGTATATAATTATAATACTTGACTTATTTTACCAAGTCATTCCTGACATAATTTGGAGTAAAAAATGTACATGAAGTTTTAGTCTCCGGTGACTTTTTCGACAACTTTTTTTACAGAATTTTTTTCTCCATATTCAATGTATGAAACAATCTTGAAAATAAGTATAGTACAATATTTATCATGCAACGATACAAAAATATCATACTACAAATAGAAGGTAATAATGATTCAAATGGTTTCATTAATTTATCAATATATAAGTTTATTATATATCCAAAAATAGCCACTAATATAACATAGGCTCAGATATAAATATCTTCACCGTAGTTGCCCCGAGAATCCACGAAATCCTTCTAGAACATTTAGGTAAATAGGAATCAAAAATGGTTTAATTAATTTGTCAAAATTAAGTGTGATGTATACCCAAAAATAGCACACTAATCATCATCATTATCATTATATGGTATAAAATGAGGTCGCTCAAAATGTTAGTGCGCTTAGATCTTTTAAACCACGCAATGGATTTTCATGCGGTTTTCACCAATAGATAGAGTGATTCAAGATAATACATGCTTATTATGGAAGAGAAAAGCCGAGAAATTCAAATATTCAATTCACGCAGCGGGCTGCGGGCAGCTGGCAAGCGGGTGGTGTGCATTTTATAAAGGTTTGGTAATGACATTGTGTTTCGTTAGTCACAGCAACGCGTGGCCGGGTCTGCTAGTATAATATAATCACAAAAATAAATAACCTCATCGTAGATAAGTTTTTAGATTTTCACGGCCAAAAGCATTTTTGTTGTTAGTTTTTGGAGTGTTATGCCTTGTTGCGCTACCTCCTTCTATAGCCGACGTTTCGGACAGCGTTGCAGTGTCCGTCATAAGGGCAGATCCGGTAGATCCGACGATGTGTGGACCGATGATGATGGACACTGCAACGCTGTCCGAAACGTCGGCTATAGAAGGAGGTAGCGCAACACGGCATAACACCCCAAAAACTAACAACAACAAAAAAACCTCATCGTAGTTGCGCCGTGAACAAGTAGATAAAAAGGAATAAAAAAAATTAATTAATTTTACAAAAAATAAGTATGATCACGAAGGTTAAAATGAATAAATAAATGGTTCAATTAATTTATCAAAAAATAAGTGCATTATATGATACATAAAGTATATCAAAAATTGTTCACTAATGTAACACATAATTTAGACATAGTTAAATGGGATACATAGGTATTAAAAAATGTTGAATTAATTTATCAAAAAATAAATGCTTTATATATCCAAAAACAGCACACTAATATAACATAACCTTAGATATAAATAACTTCACCACCTTAGCGTCGTGCACAAGTAGGTAAAAATGGATAAAAAAATGTTGAATTAATTTAACAATAAATAAGTATATTATACTCGTATATCCAAAAATAGCACACTAATAACATAATCTCAGATATAAATAACTTTACCGCCGTTGCGCTGTCCAAATATGGCCATTAAACACATCAACTATCTTTAAATTCAACCGCATTGGACTGTTAATAAAAATATGATAGCAATGATTAATTTGAATCCGAATCTTGTAAATAGTAAACTTTACCAATAAACAGATCAATTATTATCAATTAATTCGACCAGTATTACTTATCCCAAATCTAGTGAATAGGCCCAATAAACAGATCAATTATCATTAAATAATAATGATAATAACGCTGATCCCGAATCTATTCCGAAATGTATTTGTTTTGATTTAGCGCGGGCTCTGTCTTCCGTTTCCGCGTGCCGCCGGAAGCAGGCTGTTGTCCCACCCCGCCGCGTGACCTCCGGCCGGACGACCTCCAAGGCTCCGTTCCCACCTCGAAGGCTCTCGCGGAACGTATTCTCCTCTCTTCAGTTGTACCGTCGCTCCTTGCGCGTTACAGTCTAACTCCCTGGCGAGTTCTCTCATATATAGGGCAGGTACGACCGACGGGGGTCTTACTTTGGTCGCGATTTCAACGCTATAAACAGCAAGACGAACGCATAAAGTTAATATAAAAATTATAAAGTTAATATTTGGTGTGAACATTTAAAAAAAGTTTGATTGAAGAAGAAGATTTGTGTGACGGTATGTGAATTTATTTTCAATATTTTTTTCTTTAATGCATCAAATTAACCTAACTTATCACTAAAATAATTGTCCAAGATTATCTATTAGGGAGGTGTATTAAAGTGAAAAAAAAATTGGTGTTTTATCCTACCCTAATACTATGTATTGTGTATAATTAACTATTTTTAGCATTTAAAAAAAAAAAAAAAAATTTTTTAATTTTTCGTTTTCGTCTAATTCTTATGTTTTACATGTTTTGGTGTTGTGTTAGTGATTTATTAGGACGGTAAGTTTCACATAACTTAAAAAAAATCATCAAATATCTATTCAAGTTTAAATATTATTTAATACTGTCATACAATCGGCCCACGGGGAAATAATAACCGAACTTCTACATAACTTAATTTAAACTTTTGGAATCGTTCAGAATTATAATGCTTTTAGTAAAGAAGCGACTTATTATTTATATACTGTCATACAATCGGCCCATGGTGGAATAATAACCGAACTACCACAGAACTTCATTTTAACTTTTGGAATCATTTAGTCTTATAATGCTTCTAGGAAAGAGGCGACTTATTATATTATTTATATACTGTCACACAATCGACTCATGGTGGAATAATAACCGAACTTCCACAGAACTTCATTTTAACTTTTGGAATCATGCAATCTTATAATGCTTTTAGTAAAGAAATAAAATTAAGTAAATAAAATTAACATTGAACTGCTTTTGAAGAAGCTGTTAAAAATCGGGATTAATGGTGACCTTCTAAGATGGATCAAATCATATGTCACAAACAGAAGTCAAGCAGTTAGAGCTAAGGGTTTCTCCTCGCGTTTTTACAATATACCTTCAGGAATTCCACAAGGATCACATCTCGGACCTCTCTTATTTATTTTATATATCAATGATATAGGTAAATGTTTTAAAAATTCCAAATTCCAAATTTTTGCTGATGACACTAAAATTTAGAAAAAAAATCACTAATATTATTGACAGCCTTGAATTGCAAGAGGATATTAATAGGTTTGGAATATACTGTGCGAACAACCAACTGTTCCTTAACCTGGAAAAATGTAACACAATATCTTTCACCAAAAGCAAGATTTTGGTGAACGACAATTTTCATAACGAACGATAAGAACTTCCACAGAACTTAATTTTATCTTTTGGAATCGTTCAGTCTTATAATGCTTTTAGTAAAGAACCGACTTATTATATTATTTATATACTGTCATGCAATCAGCCCATGGTGGAATAATAACCGAGCTTAATTTTACCTTTTGGAATCATTCAGTGATATAATGCTTTTAGTAAAGAAGCGACTTATTATTTATATACTGTCATACAATCGGCCCGTGGTGAAATAATAACAGAACTTCCACAGAACTTAATTTAAACTTTTGGAATCGTTCAGTCTTATAATGCTTTTAGTAAAGAAGCGACTTATTATATTATTTATATACTGTTCGACAACCGTACTCGATAAAAAGTAATTACTAAGAAGAATTCAACAAATTAAACACAAGTCGTGAACCAATTGTAAAAAGGCAACTTGTTGATATGCAGGGGATTCAGTGGCTGAAGGGTCGACTATGCCTTCTTTACATTAACCCCACACAGGAGGCCGTGATGAAAATAATTTCCTCTAGGGAAATACATCATCTTTGGGGATGCTATATATTTTTGAGGAGAGACGGCAAATCGTTCCACAGCCGAGTTGTACTCAAGAACGAGTCGTCAAGCCGGCCCTTTCTCACATCACAAATGTTAACCGTGTACAAACGCCTTTCTCCCCTGAAAAAGTTTGAGCTTGCCATCATCTTCTTTCATGTGATGATTCTGTCATGGAGAATTCCGTCATCATTGATTCTGTCATGGAGAATCTCTACACATTATAAATTAAAGTCCTCCGCCGCGTCTGAATGTCTGTTCGCGATAAACTCAATAACTACTAGAAGGATTTTCATACGGTTTTCACCAATTGATAGAGTGATTCATAGAGAAGGTTTAGATATATAATTTGTCAAGGTTTTGTATAAATTGGTTGAAATATGTAAATTAAAGGAGAATGTCTGCATGTGGTGGACGAGCGGGTAGGCGGGCCGTGTGAATTTGATTTGTATGCAAATTAACAGATGGCGGTGTTATTTAATTTATCATGGACATAAAGGTTGGGTAACCATCCTGTAGATGGCGTTGTGTTTCGTTGGCCACAGCAACAGTGGCCGGGTCGGCAAGTAAATAATTAACTAACACAGTTTCATGAAACATTAAAATCACAAAACCAAACTACACGTTTGTCATCAGAAACATTAGATTAATTAAATTGTAAATACATTAAAATATCAGCATACCTTCCCATGCATGTGTTTTACGAGCGCTTTTTCCTGCTGCAATTTTATATTTACTTTAAATCGCATTTGTATATTAAAGAGGGTGTTTTGTAAATCTTATCTCCTCAAAGGAATGTATAAGATGGCGGAGTTATACAAATGATATTATCTTTAAATGTACGAGATGGCGGAGTTAATCAAAGGATATTATTTTTAAATGCCTGACAGGGCCAATTTGAATGACTGACAGGGTAGTCGGAATTGGGTATTCTTGGAAAAATATTTCATACAAGTCCGTAACATCAGATATGGTTTATTTCAATAGAATATACAGGGTGGCGCAAAATTAATCATCCAATTTTGTTTTTGAATAACTTTTTTTTAAAATAAAAAAATGATTTTAAGTAATGGAAATCTTTATTTGGACTTTTACAATTTTTTTCTGTTAAGTGGAAAAGATAATATTCGTCAAGTGGCTACCGCCAGTGTTGATACACATTTGTGCCCATTTTATCGTATTTTCCATGACTTTCCGCAAGATTTCCGGTGATAACTGTTCGCATTTCTGTCGAATATTCTCCTCAAGGGCTGCGATTTTCTGATGCTTGTAGGCATAAACACGCGACTTCAAGTAGCCCCAAAGAAAAAAGTCTGGGATGGTTAAATCGGGCGATCTTGCTGGCCATGCCAATTCGCCAAAACGGGAGTTTACGCGACCAGGAAACGCTTCCTTCACAATATCCATTGTGGCTCGTGCTGTGTGTACGGTTGCACCGTCTTGTTGAAACCACATGTTCACCAAGCCCCGCTCATCCAATTCCGGCAATAAGAAGTCGTTTATCATGGCCCTGTTGCGTTCGCTAGTAACAGTGGCCGTAATGCCAATATCGTACTCAAAAAAATACGGCCCAATCACTCCTCCCGCGTGAACTCCGCACCATCCGGTGACTTTGAGTGGTTGTAATGGCTCTTCGTGTATCACACGTGGATTTTCAGTACCGTTAGGGTAATTAATTTTTTCGCCACCTTGTACTATTGCACATGAATACTCTGACTAATGTTGCATAATTATTTATTTTTGTTGGCTTTTTATACGCACAGATTGAAAACAACAACAGGTAGAAACATAATATATTCTAAATTTGGTAAATATTTCACTAAGCGCTGCACTTTTATTAGGTATTTAAATTTTGGAAATTATACTAACGTTTAAATTTAATCACTGCAAGAAACAACTATAATGTTTTGGTTAGACGAAAAAATTCCATTTTTATCTTTTATTCAGAATTCCCGAATAAAACGATTTCGTTGCCCTTTTTTTTGTACGTATTTGACATTTGCGAAGTTTTGTTTCAATCTAAATACGCATGAATTACTTAGTTTATCCAAACTAAGAACCTAATAACCTATTTTGTGCGAGTAAATAGTTGTTTCTTGTAGTAATTGTTGAAATGAAGTGTAATTTTAATTTTTTAATTAATAAAAGTCTGTGCCTAAAAATACAGCGGGTCTCCTACTGCAGTGCAAGGCGATGGGTTGAGAGAGTCCGGCTGGAGAGGTCTAGATTATGTCTGCCTCAAGCAGTCCTCACGCAGTAGTCGATGAAACGAATTCACCATCAAGACCTAGACAAACCTTCAAATTCTAACAGGCATTTATAATTTTGGAGGAGTCTGCTGAAATGACATGGTGGAAAGCAAGGTTCATTAAAGTAATGTAAATATGATTTCTTATTAATGTTCACAGTTTACACCCATGTATTGATTGACAACAGGTAACAATGTTAGTACTGGCTGAAGATAAACTTCAGAAATATAGTTTTTTTCATATTTTTTAAAAAGAAAGACAAACATTCCCGAGTCATGAATAACCCGACAATATTTAAAAATCTCCTACTACCACAACAGTAAGCGGAAAAAGTTGTCTAAAAAATCCTCGAAATGCTGAAAAATTGCCATTTAGCGCAAAAACGTCAAAAATGGTTATAAACTTTACTAGGGCTAAAATAGTCAAAAAAACGTCAAAATGCTGATAAATTGCCATTTAGCGACAAAAACTTCCAATCTGTATATAAACTGCAATACAGGGCTGAAAACGTCGAAATGCTGAAAAGGACTTAGCCAGCCGAGAAATCGAACACGGGACGCCTGGGTGAGACTCAAACGCGATGCCCGCTCAGCCGCTGACCGGTCTTACTTACAGTACTTTTTGTTACTAGCACATAGTTACGAAAAGAAATATCATAGGTACTATTTTATGAGTAACATGTACTTTATTACAACATACGGACTAACATGCATACGCGTGATGTTGTACTGATGTTGACATTCAGCACTACACCGAGATATTGACAAAAATAGTTAACAACCAACATAAACAAAACAAATTTCTTTAAGTGGTATTCGTACACTTGCGAGTGGAGAAAAAGAGTAGCCACAAATCTCAGTCCCAGAATATACTTCATACTTCTGCCGCGTCAACACATTATCTGATTTCCTCTGCAGCCTGGTGATATTTGCACTTTAAGAGCGCGCAGGAGCGCCGAGAAATTTTAACGATAGGTATTTGTAAAAATTATTTCTATTTCGTTCATCTCAGCGGGGACAGCAAAAGCGCTATCGGTGTATTGGTGAACCCCAATGCGTGTGTGTGCGTGGCTGCAGGTGTTGGAAGCACGAATCGCCGCGCCGCGCCCGCCAGCGACTTCGCGTTCTTATTATTTCATTTACTGTTGTTCATTTATTCCAAAAATTAAGTAGGTGCCTAGGTACATATTCGTAATAAAATAGCGAGGTCTACATTATTTAATATTGTATTGTACTTAACTTTATTATTATTATTACTTACTACAAATACATGTGACTGCCTGCTCCGAGCTCATCTTCTGCACACGCACAAGTCAATGAGACTTGTGGGTGCGTGTATACAGGTTGCTGCCTGCTGCAACAGATAAGTCAATACGCGTCGCGACTTGAGCGTGCGTATTCCTATATAATAGATATCTTCTGCGCTCATAGTTCATTCATCTTGTTACTATTAGTAAAGTAAGATGCACGCTGTTTTGGTTTAGTAATATCGGGAGATTCATACCATCTTTTTTTATTAAACGGCAGCATAGGCGCAGTAGGTACATCACGTACTTTGTGATTGTATAGTGTTTTTATTTTTCGCTGGCTGCATCACTCTACTGTTTTTGACTAGCCTTTTTACTGGAAACTATTCTATGTCAAATACAGACCTTCGAATTTTGACCCTGAAACCCCCTTGAATATTGAAATCTGTTTGGTCATTTCTCACGATTTACACATATAGGACATATGGTGAGTAGATACCTACTAAACTATTCATAAATTATTCATAAACTATTATTATAAACATAAACTATTCATTCATAAAAACTCAATATTACAACACAATTTCCTTTTTTAATTAAACATATAAATATCGCTAAAAATGTTGTTGTTTTTTGGCTCTCCCTGAATAACGTAAATTCATCAGTTTTGACTGTATGCATAAAGTGCATTAGTGCAAGTCGGTACATTTGTTAACATATCTAGTAACCTATAATAAATATTATTCTACGTCTTAGGCTGCGTATACACACGCCAGCCGAACAACGGATTATGGGAAAGGAACGAAGCAAAAGCAAACTGCCCGAAACGCTGCGCCGCTTGCGGTTGCTTCGTACCTTTACCATAATTCGTGGTTCGGCTCGCGTCTCTGTCCGCAAAGAGTGGCGTGCACTGATTTTTCAGTGGGCTAGAATCCTAAGATTGAAAATACGACATTAATGATGTTGTCGAAGCTGAAAATTATTTTTTTTCCGAAATTTCAATTTTCAAATTCTGTGCACGCCACTATTCGCAAATATATACGTAGCATAAGATATGTGTATTTAGAAATTGAGTTACATAAAATCGACTACTATATTACCTACCTTCAACTCAAAAATTTTTTTCTTACAGATAAATAATGGGTAAAAGAAATGGAAACAAAGCGCGTTTGTTTTTATCTACTAGACGAAAAAAACCGATTATTAGTATCAAACGACAGATTCATGTTGCACCACGTTCGACATCTAGGTAAGTCGAAATATCGCTTTCCTGTCACTCTTACTACTGAACCTTCCTAAGGTTACCTTTACGTACGTAAAGTTTTTTTTCCCGTAAGTTGCTCACATAAGAGAGTTATGGCAAAATTACCAATGGGTATCGTTTACATTGATAATTTTGCCATAACTATCTTACGTGAGCGACTTACGAGAAAAACCTAAAGATTTATGCTATGAGAGCCGTGTATTATGTAGCATGTATAACGGGAAAATGGGATGGACAAATTTAAATAAATAAATCATTTGCATTTACAGGGATATGGATGTCATCGATACTACTTTTGGAAACTTAACTACATCTTCACTAATGCATGAAACTTCCATGGATGAATCATTTGCTCCAAATATAGACGAAAACGCAAGTTCATCATCATCAACAACGCTTGATGATTTGGTGATAGAACCAGACCATATTGATGAAACCGATAATTTCGAAGGTCGCAGAATTGTGGATATAAAATATTTGTTTTCGGAGATATCAAATATAAAGCACGAACACACCAACTGCACATTTTCCGATTTAAAATTTATGAAGGAACGACGAAATGGTCTTCTAAGCCAGTATGTTTTCGAGTGCAAAATGTGCAAGAAAATAGAATACATTCACTCCGAAGACCCGAAACGGAAAATGTCTATAAATACTGCTGTCGTCGAAGGAGTGATGTGTACAGGAAATGGGTATTCACAATGGAATGAAATTTGTGGGGTTTTAAATATGCCAAATATGGATTGTAAGACTTACACGAACATAGAACAATGTTTAGCGCCAACAATTGAAGAATGTGCCTTAGAAGAAATGATCGCAGCTGGTGAAGAAGAAAAAAGGCTAGCCATTTTAAACGGTGACGTAGACGAGGGTGGCTATCCTTTGGTAACGGTGGTTGCAGATGGCTCCTGGGCAAAGAGGTCGTACAAAAGTGGATTTAGCTCCTCATCTGGCGCAGGGTGCATAGTTGGACTACGAACTAAAAAGGTTTTATTTCTGGGAGTGCGAAACTCATACTGCTGCATATGTGCTAGAGCTACTAAACTACACATAGTTGCTTCTGAGCACAGGTGCTTCATAAACTGGCGTGACAGTGCTAATGCCATGGAAGCCCACATTATAGCAGAAGGGTTCTCGAGAAGCATGGAAATGCATGGATTGAAATTTAACAAACTAGTTGGTGATGGCGACTCCAGCATCATGAAAAAAATAATGCAACAAATGCCATATGGTCCTAACCTCATAGTACAAAAAATAGAGTGCAAAAATCACTTACTCCGCAATTTTTGCAACAAAATGAAAGCACTTGGAAAAAAAACCAACAACGCTAAAGGCTTTGTACCAGTTCATATAAGGAAAAAGGTTGAAGCAAACGTTTTACGCATGAGAAGAGCTGTAGTTGGAGCAATAAATTACAGGAAAGAGCAAGAAAACACAGTACAAAGTGATAAAATAAAAAATTTGAAAATGGACATAAAAAATACCGCAAATCATGTGTTTGGTGATCATAAAAATTGTGCATCGTACTATTGCAAGCCGGAGAAGTATACTGATGATCCAAATTTAGTAAGCGATCTTCGAGATTGTGGAATATGGACTGATATCCAACAATTCTTATTGTCTCTAATAGCAAATGCAGAAAGTCTTATTATTGACGTGACAAATAACACTGTGGAGCAATTCAACAACGTTATCGCCAAATTTATAGGTGGAAAAAGGGTAAATTTTACTACAAGAGGATCTTACCAAGCAAGATGTTTTGGAGCAGTAACTTCGTGGAATAGTGAATTGGCAACCCATTCAAGAATACAAAAGAAAATCCAAGGCCACAGTCCCGGCAAATACACGAAGCACTTTATAGAGAGAAAACGACGTTCGAAGGAGAATAAACAAATGTGTCGAAAAAAAAAACTAAAGTATAATGAAAATACGACAGAAAAAAGAAAAAAAGTTACAGGGCCCGATGAAAATTATGGTCAATTGGAATTAGAACCAGATATGCCACCTGAAATATTTGAAACGAAAAAAGAGGAATTTCTCAAAGAATTATCTTCAACCAATAAGGAAGAGCTCGAACGGAATACGGTAGGCCAAAGCAATAACAATCTGTGGGCAATTGAAAGACGTAAGCGGATAACGGCGTCTAACTTTGGAAAAATATATAAGCTTCGGCAAAAAACTTCAGTTACGGGAGTACTAAACTCTTTACTGTACTCACAATTCAAAGGAACTATGGCCACAAATTATGGAAAAGAAAATGAAAGCCTAGCAATAGAGTAATTTTCAAAAAAAACAAGTTTTCAGGTATCCGCTTGTGGGCTATTTATCGATAAAACCAAAAATTTTTTAGCGGCAAGTCCGGATGGCCTTATCGGTGAGGATTCTATAATTGAAATTAAATGCCCTTATAGTATAGCAAATATGTCACCAGAAGAGGGAATTGCACAAAAGATAATTGATTACTGTAAATTGGAAGACCATTCTTTAACATTAAAACGGAATCATAATTACTTCTACCAAGTACAAGGCCAGTTACATATTACTCGTCGTAATTATTGTTATTTTGTTGTGTGGAGTCCAAAAGGTTTGCTGTATGAAAAAATTGAGAGGGACGATGAAATCTGGCAAAAAATCGTTCCACTGTTAGAAAATTTCTACCACCAATGCCTTTTACCAGAAATAATTGACGGTCGCATACCAAGAAATTTACCGGCGAGGGAAAGGTCTGGACCATAAATTGTTTTAATTTCATTGTGTAGATGTTAAACAGTAATTTTTTTTACAATAAAGCGTTTAAAAACAAAAAATATTAGATCATTGAAGAAGATTGAAAATGTCAAGTGATGTAGGAGGTATTCCCAAAAGTGCATTTTTCTGTAATAATATAACATATTAAAAAAGTTAAATAAAAACTAAACTAGTTATGTGTATGTACCTAATATGTAGCACAATAAACAATATGGTGCCTCTTATACATAGATTTCAATATTCATTTGTATAATATGATATTATAATAACATAATCGATTCAACAACATGTGGTAGATGCATGTACCACTGAACATACGCTGTACCAGCATTCCATCAAACGATCAGTGGTGTATGTACTTACCATCACACATTTTCTTGTAAAATATAATTTTTTTGAAAAAAAAATCTAGAACAATATATTTAGTCAAATATAAAAGTTTTTTTTTGGTTCGGTAGTTGTATCTTAAAAAAAGTGTCCTATAAAGGGATAATATTATGTTGAGTACAACCTTCAAAAGTTATCAAAAAATATTTTAATTAATTTTTGTGTTCCATATCCAACTCGGCAATACGGAACGGAATCATCTCGGGGTCTGTCTGCAACAGGTGTTTTTTTTTCAATTTTTTTCCATTAATTTATTTGACGTAAACAAATTAAATTTGTCACAATAACTTTAGTAAATAAGCTCGGTAAGTATTGGCACACTCAAAATAAGTCACCAAACAGAAAAATAATTTAAAAAAAACATCGATAACTCGGGACATGACAACACTAGTGGACTAGTGTATCGATATAATTATTGAGAATGTCACATCACTTCGTTGACTGTATACGTATTCAACAAAACCCTCTCCGCCCCCCCTCACCCCCGAATACTGAGAGAAAGGGTCACATGCACCTCAGCCTGATAATACCTAAATAAAATTGTCAAAATCGAGGTTTTGTAGTCCTCATTTTTCTACTCCTGAACCAATTTCCAAGATTTTTTTTACCAAATGTATTGGAAGAAAACATTCTATGTCTGTACCTTTTGCTTTTTTTAAAAATACATCGTCTAATTTGTATACTGAACGTTTGTTGATGGCGTTAAAAAAAGGCAATTTTAACAATTTTCGAAGGGTTATAACTCCTATAAAAAGTAACTTATCAAAAAAATCAAAACGTACCGACACGCTTGCGGTCAATATTCATATTATGTAAAAAAAATATTTTCTCTAGTGTCAAAATTCAGAGAGGGAAATGAGGAATACGTTTGTATGGAAAAAACACCACCCGGTTTCCTCTTAATAATAAGTGTACATATATTTATATTATGGCGAGGGTCTAATATGTCCTTAATTTGGCCTAATTCTCTTTGCAGCATAACAAAAATATTGACTTGGCTTTTTAAGAGGAACGCTTGCGCGGCCGTTTTCGGCCCGTTTCATACAAATCTTAGATTTGGATATGAGATCACAACACCCGACCAAATTGAAAAATTATTTTTGTAATCAAAAGGTATATCAAATATCTAGAACGGATGGGAGCTACCTTATTTATTTTTGCTTATTGTTATAGTCCATTGAAGATTTTAGTGTTTCATGATTTTGGAGGCCACTTTGGCAATTATTTGTGAGTAAATGAAAAACACAAAAAAAATTTACTATATTTATCATGTGAAAAAAAATTAAATTATCATACAAAATTAAAAAAAAAAAAACAAAAAACATTTTTATGGGTGTTAATTTAAAATACAAATTACCTTATTATATTATTTACGTAGGAACAAAAGGTTGTCGTTTATATGTTAAAATTACTACCTCGAAAATTGAATTTTTAACAATGTTTTATTTTATTTTTCATTATATTTTTAAAACCAGTATAGTAATTTTTTTTAACTATATACATTTACTCAAAAATAATTACCAAAGTTGTCACTAAAATCAGAAAACACTGAAACCTTTAATGGCCTATATCTTATAATTTAAAGCAAAAACAAATACAATAGCTCATTTACGTACTAGATATTTGAAATACCTTTTGATTACTAAAATATTTGTTTAGTTTGGTTGGGTATTGTGATATCAAATCCAAATTTAAGATTTGTATGAAACGGGCCGAAACCAGGCGCGCGAACCAGCGTTACACACATAACATGTGAACTCCCTCTGTCTTTTTCGGCGTTGCGATGTTGATCTTCAAGTTTGATATGTCTAATATGTCCCTAATTTCGTCTAATTCCCTTTGCAGCATAACAAAAATATTGACTTGGCTTTAAGTGCGTAACGTACATAACAAGCGAACTCCCTCGGTCTTTTTCGGCATTTTGCGATGTTTAGTTTCAAGTTTGATGAACTACATTATACTTTATCGCTTTTGTAATCGTGTACAACAAAAATAAAAGGTTAAAACGGTCTAAACAAGACCAGCCTCGTGTATTTGATTCGTTGATTGTGACGTTATCCCACACATTCCCCTTGTCTTTTCCTGGGATGAATGAATCCCTAATTCCATGTAAACCTGTTGTTTTGTGTATTTTCTGTCTGGTTCTGTGGTGTTGTAGTTTTGCGCTAAATAACCAATCAACTTTGCAAACCCCTTAATTCTGTTTCAAACATCGTCTGATGAATATATATATATATATATTTTTTATAATAATATGTTTTAAAGTACATAATGATAATTTTACATCTTAGGTTTTTTTACTACTCTTCCATTGAAAGCATTTGCTTGTGTATGGAAGGGGAGTGTACATAAATGTTGTATTAGTTAGTGTTTAAATAATTCATTGTTCATAAATATATGTGTGCTGTAGTATTTATTTTGATAAAAAAGTGTATTTAAAAAAAGAAAGAATGTTACGGAAAACTAAGGATTTTTGCAAAATTAATTATATAAGTAAGTGGCAGTAGTTTTTTTCTTAAGAATATTTTTTAAATGTCTCTTGACAGAGAGCAGTATTCGAGTTTGGTCATAAATGCTTCTGATTTCTTCTGGTAGACGACTGAAAAAAGTTCTTCCCTGGTAAGTATAATAATTAGTAATGTTGTGAAAAAGACGTATTTAGTTTTGGGCATAGAAAAAGATGTTTAAGTCGAGCTTTGTTTTCATTTAAAAATTGATATTTATCTTTTTCTTTTATACTTAATTTGAATTAATGAATTTTGAATACATAAATCTTTAAATGTAGGTACTTAAAATTCTTCAAACAGGCGTTCTGTTGGGTAGTCCAATGATTTTTTAAATATTATTTTAATAACTGTACAATTTCTATTGGAAGAAGGTTACATTTATACGCGGATCCCCAACTAATAATAGCGTATTGTGAAGTGGATTGAACTAAGGCATAGTAGATTAAAATATATATATATTTTTTTTTTCTAATTTTGTTTACTACTTGACTTATTTGTTCCTTCCATTTCAGATTTTTATCAAATTACTCCTACATATTTAATTTTATTTGTTGTTTTTAATATTGTACATTTTGATTTGCAATAATTTTTGACTGTGAATTTTAGTATTATCATGTATGACAATTATAACATTTTTAGAAGCATCGTTTGGATGGATTGCAAATGGAATTACAAATGTCTTTTCACAATTTATTGAGATTCTTCTCTTATTGTCGCTTGACACGTCCGACTCTGACTGAAGTATTTTAATCACTTGATCTTGCTATGTCTTCCTTGTACGTTTCCGACTTCTTCTACAATTCTGGTTTTTCATTATGTATGTCTCAAAACCATATAAGCGTCCCTTTCTTATTCATCCTTCCTTTACCAGTTATATCAGGGCTTAGAATCAGAACTAATTACAGTTAGATTTTTTCTTCAGCCATAATACATACACAGGCAAAAACCTACGATTAGGGTGCGACAGAGAATCGAATTCAAGATCTCCCATTTTTCGGACGAAGAATAATATAAGAGGAGAATTTGGTCCAGCCGATCACAAAATCGACTTTTTTGTTGCTTAAAAATCTTCCTATACGTGTGGAGAATACATTCCCATAGTTATAGCATCAAATCCGGTCTTTAAAAATAGTTAGGAACCGTGGGCGCTAAGCAGGCAGACCGAAAAACAGAGAGCGGCTCGGTTACAAGCGAAAACAACGTTTTTCTTAAAACAACGATTTTAAGTTGGCTGGAATCGTAGCTCATCGAATTTTCATCCGACTCACTTCATTCAAAGTTTAAACTGAAGAAAATTAAATTTATATGCGAATTAACATCGACTTATGAAAAAATATTTTTATAGGACAAAGTTATTGATACATTAAGACCGTTTTTTCCTTCAATTTTTATTTTATGTCTGTCATTCTTGCAATCAACAACTTTTTTTGCAAACTGTGTTCATGCGCATTCTACATTCAAAGAACAACGATTTTGTTTTGGATTTCATGTTTCAAATGATTTCCAAGGACTACAGGATTCCAGCCGATTTGGTCGCATTCGTCGCTTGCGTCAAACTTTCAATAGTGTTTTTTCTTGTTCAAATGTATAAGTAAAAGTAACAAATCTATCGTGAAAATAATTTTAATCTTTAAAAAAAAGCATTGAAAAAAAAAATCGGAATGCGTAATTCATACGAAACTAGAAAGTCGCTAAATGTAGCTTTATTATTTTTTTTGTTTGTTTTTTAAAGTGGTTTGAAGATTGGATAGTGATTTCACAAAATAATTTTTTTTTGTTTTTGTTTTCGTAGGATTCGAATCCCCGTTCGCTTGATGTCTGTCTCTCTGGCCGCTGAGACTTGTCAGGCACCTTGCCCACTACGCTATGGAAGACACGCGCAGATGGGCGAATTTACCGTATTATATTAGAACCGAGTATTTGTGTAGAACTGAGTTGTGACCACATTTCCGTTTCACCCGAATTTCAAGTCACTAACGGCGCTAAAGAAGTTACACTTCAAATAACGGGGGTTTTCTTGGGGCTATAAAGAGGGAAGGCAGGAGGGGGAGGGTAACGAAGGATGTGGGCTTTGCGGGAGGGGAAATTATTTCTTTAAATGGCATAGCAACGCATGCCGGGAACCAGCTAGTATTGTATAGTATTATGAACGAATCGATACAATTTGACACCTTCACATTAAAGTCAGCTATATTATTGCAACATTGATGAACTAAATAATGTTCCTACCGACGTATATTATTCTCAAATTTTAAATCCGTCTCCAAGGCGTAAAATTGCATCGTTGAAGAAGAATTATAATAATAATAATAATACGGTAGATAGGGGAGTGGCATGGAGTAGTCAGGTTTAAAAGGCCGTTGGTTAGTCGAAGTCCCAAACGCATTGGATAATGGATAGTATCGACGACGAATTTGTCCTTTTTTAGTAGCAATAGGCCACTTGCATGGATTTCATAACCACTTGGAAAAAATCGTGTGGATAGATTTTTTTACGAAAATGTTAGCAAATTTTTTTAGAAATGTATAGTTTTTTTTATTTTTAAATAAATAAATCCATTATTTGAGCTCGTGACGTCACTACATGAAAATGTCCCGTCTCCAATTAGGTTCCCTTAATTTTGTAAAATTCCACACAGATTAATTTTTTTTATGTGGCAACACTTTGATTTCCGGCGAATTTTTGAATTTGCGTTTAACGTTCACTAGATTTATAATTCGGGTATACATGTGTTGGGTGTAAGAGTATGTATATCGAGGCGTTAATTAAAGCTGGGAACTCGCAAACAAATTCACCCTTAATTAAAACCAGAATTGTGTTCAGAATGTAACGATTGAATTTCAGTTGTGTATTCACCCGCTGATACATTTCGAAGGAGACCATTATTTTATTCGAAGTGCATTACAAGTTATCCACCACATACCCGCCCCTCTACTAGACCTAGAAACTAGACTTCCCTCACTCGAAGTGCAGTATAAATATTCATACTCTGAGTACCTATAGTTTTAATTCGCCACAAACAGATTTAATTTAACTAGTTTAATCACAGAGACGCAAATTTTCCCACAGATTTAATTTTTAAATATAATTGTATGAATGCGATAAAAACTGAAGAGACAGTTATAATAAAAAAAATTAAGAACAGGTGTAATTAAAATTTTAAGTTTATTCTATTTCAAGTACTTTTATTATTCGAATATTCGCAGGTGTGTATTTTTGAGCCAATATACATTTCCAATATCAAAATTTTAATATTTAAAAATAAAAATGTTCTAATAAGCACGTCGGAAAAATTATTTTATCTAGATTTTAGAACTATTTTGTTTTTCGCAAAAGGGTATAAAAAAGTAACTAATAAAAAGGAACATTTAAAATGCATGGGAAAAACCGGGAATTTTGTGCGCAAACCTTGACAGGTAAAAGTTTATAGATATTTTTTTCTTATTTTTCCAAGGGTAAAACCCGTTTTTAGAATGTAAAATTTCAATTGTGGATTCATCTGCTGACACAGTTCGAAGGAAAACATTATCTTATTCGAAGTGCTGTTATAAAAGTTGCAGACTCTGTATGTGCTGCCAGAATCAAAGAAAACCATTTTCATCTGAGTGTACTTTTAATATGCCGCATACAGACTTAATGAAAACCAATTTTGTGTTAAGAATGTAAATTCATCTGCTGACGCATTTCGAATGAAAACATTCTCATTCTCATTTTTTAATTATTTGAATTTTATTTTAGTAATTTGTACATTTAAGGTTACAAATTTCTAATTAATTATAATATTTTATATTTCAGCTAATTAATTACAATATTTCAAATTCAATATTTTTTTTCTTTCTTTTTTTCTTGTTTTATGTAGCTCCTACAATACACCTTGAACTTTTCAATTTGAAGTGTAGTTATGAAATTCTAGTTGAAGACTATGTATGTGTTGCCAGAATCAAAGATAACCCATTTTCATGTTCTGAGTGTAGTTTTAATTCGCCGCATACAGATATAATTTAAAGCAGTTTTGTGTTCAAAATGTACAATTTCCATGTCTAACTATTATTAGGCAACTCTAACGCAGAATCAATCGTAAGTTAAAACCTGCCTTGCGTTCTAAACGCGGTGTTAACTTTCGAGATGCGAAATTCTTTTACTTGGATTCCATTTTCGATTTCCGACACAGTTATAAATTTTGTAGTAGACTTTATAAACATGATTTTCGGTGGAAGAATACTCGTATAATGTGTACTCGTAATATACATAGGTCGTAATAAAAAAATAGGATTTCCATATATCCCCCCCCCCCCCGGTGCTTGAAGTACCCAAATAAGGGGGCGGCGAAATTTCCCGCAGCACCGGGCGGCCGAAACCCACGCTACGCCACTGGGAATGCCTGCCCAAAAATTAACGAATCTGCTTTAATAATTTATTTTAGTTCCTTTCAATTCTTTCTGTGAATGAACTTTCTGTATACAATCACTATTACAATACCTATCTACCTTATATTTTTATTTTGCATTAGAAGTAAGTTTTTTTCTTCGGTTAATTTTGCTTTGGTTGTAAGTTTTTTTCTTCAATTTATTTTGCTTTAGTTGTAAGTTTTTGGACTTTGGAATATTGGTAAAAATAAATGCTTACAGGAGACATCGATTCCATTGACTTTCCTGGAATTCTGACAACGAATTTTGCAATATCTAGTGATGAAATGTTTTTTTATAATAATAACAAATGTTGCCACGTTATGTATCCTGCAAATCATTTTAGTTCATTTTAAAATCTGGAGCGTTCACAACGTGTCTACTTGTCTTCATATTTCGTGTTGCGATAATTTTTTTTTATATTTTGAAATTAACTTTTTCAAGTGTGAAAAAATGTTATTTTTATCAATTCTCGCCATGTGCGCGCACGGTTTACTGACCATCTTTAAAATCGTTGGTCTATTGGTTGCGATATTTTGGTTGAAGGAATTTTGCAGTAAGTTCCTCCACTCTTTTTAAAAAATATATTTTAGTGTGTTAAAAGCATGAAGGGGAAGGCGATGGGAAAGGGGATGGTTGTAAGTAGTAAGGTACCTGGCTGTTTAGAGATGTTTACATGTGAGTTAGTTTACCAAATTCACGAAGCCAAGAATTTCGATATTTGAAAATGTTCGAAAAAAGGGAAAAACTTGAGTTTACTTCGGGCACACCGACTTGCCCACAACACTCATATGTCTTCAGTGATTATAATTATTTTGATTTAATTATTATTGAAGACGTCATACTCGCTGGTACCTAGAATGTTAGCAGTTGGAAATACTAAAAATTGTAGATGGGTTCAACTGCACGGAATTCAATTACAAGAAGGCTGTACTATAAATAAATACAAATATGTATTAATTTTTATTGTTCTTCTGCACGGGTTCAATTTTATAATTTCTTTAACAAATTTTACTTCTTGAAAAGTGTTCCACTAAATTATTATTACATATTTTATGTATGTACACATATATATACATTTATATATATCACATGTTGTAAATGTGGAGTATAATATAAATAAATAAAGCAGAGATTTCAGATGCAAAGTCAAAACGCCAGCTGCCAAAATTGAAATATATATTTTGTATTTTTAGTCATAACCTGTTGTTAATAGCCCGAGATTATCAGCTAATAATTGTATTCATCTATTTATTTTCAGAGAACTACAGGAGAGAGCGTCTCGCCAAAAGTATCCAAATAATTAGACCACTGCTGACCCAAGCCGGAAACATTGCATTTGAGACAAGCTTATTATTCACCACTATTGACCGACTGACGGAGCAACTCGGTGAAGAACTCGGAGAAGTTGTGAATTTGGAGCAAGTATCGAACAGATTGTACGGACTGGCCGACAGATCCACCAATCTGGTCGTGCAATTGAGGCTGGTCCTTGAATTGCTGCTAAAAGGATACATTAGGTGCACTATGAACAAACTCGCGCAAACCTACGAGCGGGAGATTGAAGCTATCAGGCCGTACCTCCTGAAGATTCGGCAGGATCTGAAGGTGGCGGAGGTACTTGCGCAGGTTTCTCTGCTTACATCCCCCGCGGCCCGCAGGCGCTTGGCCGTGCGCAGTCTGCAGCTGGGCAGGGACCCCGAACAGGGACCCTCAGAGGAATATGAGCCCCCCAAGGACATTCTGCTCTACTTGGTCAGGTGAGTTTTGCTTGATTACTTTACGACGCGATGAGAAACGGAGCTCATGGTGAGGTACTTTTTTACCTTCTCAATGCAGATACCGTCGGAGATCTTAGAATCTTATGTAAGCATCGTTGTTTATTATCAACTAGCTGGGTTATCCGGCTTCGCTCAGGACAACATTCGAAAGTGTTCTGGAATGTTCCACAATGATGTTCCCGATTCCCTATTCCCGAACATTCCACGATATACTCCGCCACTCCTTCCAGAACTTTCTAGAGCTCTATCAAACCTTCTAGAACTTTCCGGAAGACTGTTCTAGAAATTTGAAGAGGGCGAAACTTCCAGCCATTTTTTTAAAGTGAAAACTTCTTTAGCACCATTGTGTTTCGAAACTCAACTGACTCTGACAAACACATAGGTACATCTTTAGGATTTAGCCTGAGAGAGAATGAGATAGAGTTATCGGTCTCCTCTTTGTGCGATGTTTCATAGCCTCCCTACTCTGGTCTCCTATGGTTTTATGAAAGTTTCACTACTAACGCGTGTGAACCTCACACTTATATTTTGGAATTGTAAACTACTTACTTTAGAGATCAAAATTTCATTTACTTCAAATTTGTGGTAAAAACGGGTACCCCTATTCCCTAGAGGGGTTATAGATCCACCACACCATATAACTCCCTTGATCGTACCACGTTTTTGAATTTTTGTGGTCCGCACGTTTTTTTGGACTTTCTTTTAAAATATACATTGATTATTTGATTGTAAAATTTTTTTGATTTTAATATTTCTATACTAGCTGGGTTACCCGTATGGTTACCCGGCTTCGCTCAGAACAACATTCGAAGGTGTTCTGCACCGTTCCACACTGATGTTCCCGATTCCCTATTCCCGAACATTCCACAATTTCGGGATGATCTGGAATGTTATGGAATGCTCTCAAATACTCCGCCACTCCTTCCAGAGTTTGCTAGAGTTTCATCGAACCTTCTAAAACTTTCCGGAAGACTGTTCTTGAAATTTCTAGAAGGTGAAATTTCCAGCCATGGTATCTTCAAAACCACGCCCTTTAGGTAAAAACGGGAACGGTCATCCTGAAGGGGGGAAAGAGATCTACCACACCATATAACTCCCTTGATCGTACCGGGACTCGTTTCTGAGTTTTTGCTGACCGCACGTTTTTTTGGACTTTCTTTTATAATATAAATTGATTAAATAATTCGTCATCCAACAATTATAGCTGGCGAATTTGGCCCCGGTTGAACTCCAAAAATTTAGTCCAAAGCCCGACATTGTGACTTGCCGCAGTGTCAGCAGTCTGGGAATTTCTTCATCGGGTGTAGGCAGCCACAGTGACATGTGTCAGCATATTAGCGGACATTGGCTTCTTGAATTCGTTGAATTTGGAACAGCGTTTCGCGAAGTGCGCTTGCCTCTTTCATTGACCTCCATCTACATAAGTAGGTATCAATCTCTACTCAAAGGTCCCAATACCCGATAATAGAATATGACACTTTCAAGTATTTCTTTCCTTCTCATCCTCATTTTTCTCGTGTTAAAAGATATTTTATTAAAATGACACTGTATTGAACCTGTAGAATAGTTAAATAACCCCTTATACGTTACCACAAGTCAAAACAACAATTATTACAGGTATTGAAATACTTGAAATAATTCACAATGAACTTTTAAATGTCAAAATTGGAGCTGATAGTAATTCAGACGAGCGGTAGAGAAGGTGCCAATAATTCTTATTATTTGAAATGTGATTAATTTGTGAAAACGCCGCCGCACTTTTAAGCACAGATTATGGAAATCACACTTCATTTCAACAATTACTACAAGAAACAACTTCCAAAAATGTTCAGTTATGTGCTTTACGAGGTCACAAAAGACCATATATTTTAATTATAAAATGAAAGACACGTCATTGAAACACATGGTGACTTGCAAGGACTTAGGAATTGTGTATGACGCTCGCTTAATGTGCCGTTTCCACGCTTGCCAAGCCTACGCAAACCTCCACAAACGCCAGCGTGGAAACAGGTCGTTTGTCTTGGCTTGCGTAGGGTTGCGTAGGGTTTGCGTAAGCTTGCAAGAGCTTGCCGCCGATCCAGTCGGGGTCGGATCCAGCGGCAAGCTTCGGCAAACGCTCAGTGTAATTTCAGAACTGACGGCGAATGCACGCCGTTTTTGCTCCATGCGGTATATCGATAATTAACATTACGAGACATATGTATGACGAAAGAGGCATGCCTGACTTATTAAAATGTATAAGAACATAATTTGAATGCACTAATTTAATTTATTGGATTTACCTAAAAAGTCAATATAAATAAATAATCTTTTATTGATGATTTATTATTTATTACAATAAAAAAACATATGATTTTTGTTGGAATAACTTTTTTTTATAATACAAGACAATATTATATTGTTTTTTTATACTTTGCTTGTATTTCAAATAAAAGTATGTTAAACCAAACGCAATAGCCTACACAAATTCGGCGTCCGCCATGCTCGGGTGTTGGTAGCTCACTGACGCAGTCACAAGCGTGTAAACGGCTTCCAAATGCCAGGCGAGATTTGCGTACGCTTGGAGCGTGTGGAGATTTGCGTAGGCTTGGCAAGCATGGAAATGTACCATAACATTTCATGCTCACATTGAAAATATCTGTAAATCAGCCACAAAGATGTTGGGTTTTGTCATACACAATTCAAAGGAATTGACCAACCTCACAGTTATAAGGCTGCTTTACTTTAGCTTGGTGCGTAGCATTCTCGAGAGTGGATCTCAGATATGGGGGCCAGAGGACATCGTGTATGTACTAATGGTCGAGAAAATACAAAATAAATTTTTACGATACCTCTATATGAGAGAGTTTGGTTTTTACCCATGGCTGTTTCCAACAGCATTTATCTCGGGAATGCTGGGTATCTGCAGCCTTAATTCCAGAAGAGATGTCGCATTACTGCTGATGGCTTATAAGCTTCTAAATGGTTTTGTATCGGTACCAGATATTCTGGCTGAAATAGGATTCTATGTCCCGGATAATTTCACGCGAGGCCGCCAACACAAGCTTTTGATTCTTCCTAAATGCAGAACTAACTTACCAATAGTGATGCCCCTGGAACGACTCACTAGGTTAATTAACTGCCTCGCAGGAAATGTGGATATATTCCACATTTCCTACAACGATTTTAGGCGTGAAATAGCACTTATGTTTTAAAGAAATGTATTACTTTAACTGTAAATTTATTATTATGTATCTTTTCTTACCGCTCTTGCAATGTATTGCTTTTATGCTGTTTTTGCAAATAAATAAACAACTATTTACGTACACAAAATAAGTTATTAGGTTCTTAGTTGCGGTAAATTAAGTCATTCAAGCGTATTTAGTTTGAAACTAAACTTCGCAAATATCAAATCCATACAAAATAACATGGCGGCAAATGAGATATTGTATGTGGGCAATTTTTAAATGAAAATCGTATTTTTATGCAATTTTTTCCGTCTATCACGACTGAAACCGATGGTTCTTGTGGTAATTAAATTTATTTATTATTTTTTTTTTTATTCAGAGAAAGATATATAAATTACAATAAATTCAATATAATAATTAATTACATAATATGTGTACATATTTGATTTATCCCCATAAAAAGCAGGGATTGTGTGTATGGGGGTGTTATTATATTGGTTTAATTGTTTTATTTTTTATATTCAGTTCAAATTTTCGGTATAATTTTTAAGGTGAATTTTAAATTTTTTGAAATTACTGTTCATGTTTCTGATTTTTTCAGGAAGTGAATTAAAATTTTTTACTCTTATGACTTAACTGTACTAGTGTTTTTTTACATTTTGGAGTAGGAAGTATTGATGTTTGTCTAAGATTTCTGTTGTTTTTAAATGGTGCAACTTTATTTTGAATATTATCTTTATAAATTTGTAAGTTGCATGATAAAAATATATTGCACTTAATTTTCTGACTTTAAATTGTTGGAATAAAAGTTCTGACGAATATGAGTAGGGTTTTTTTAAAATTGTTTTTATTATTAGTTTTTTAAATTTAAAAGTAGTTTAATTTTTTTTAATGTATGCCTATGTAAAGTGTAGCGGCATACGGCGATGTTTTCACAGTTTACCGAAATGTGTAATTCTTTTGTTTAAATTTTTGGAGATGATATTTTTAATTTACTAATGGTGTTCATTGGAAAGGTAAATTTCTGACGTTTCCGTGGATGCGTTTTTTTAATGTGTCTTTATTTTTTAAACGACTTCGAAAATGAGGAGGTTATCAATTCGACGGTATTTTTTTTATTTTTTTTTTTTTATGTTTGTTACCTCAGAACTTTAAATGGGTAAACCGATATTGATGATTCTTTTTTTATTAAAAAGCTGGTGCTTCCCGTGTGGTCCCATTTTAATTTGTTCCAATTCCGACAGTGGGATCCATGAGAAAACCATATATGTCTTAAATTTGCAATAAGTATGTTCGCGACAAATGGACGAATAACACAATATTATCCAACAGATTTCGATGATTATTTTTTTGAAGTAAAATTTCTTTACGCACGCTCGTCACTAAAAATCAAAAAATAAACAAAAAATTTAACAAAACAAAAAACGACTTCAAAAAATGCACTAAAAAGTAAAAAAATAATTTCGTGCGATTGTTATTTTTGGAGTCGGTGTCAGCCAAGATCTCCACATCTCACCTATAACTACCTATGTATGTAGTTACCTTGGCTGACACCGACTCCAAAAATAACAATCGTACGAAATTATTTTTTTACTTTTTAGTGCATTTTTTTAAGTCGTTTTTTGTTTTGTTAAAATTTTTGGTTATATATACATTACCTCTACACCAGAGGCCCGAAGGAAAAATATCCCCCGGTCCTCTGTCATATTTGGGGATGACGGGAATGAAAATAATTTCTGGGAAGGAAAAGGGTACAAAGGTGGGTAGGAATCTGGGGACAGTGTGTTCAGGAGTGACGAACGTCTGAATCCAACCCCTCCACTGCGGTGCAAGGCGACGATGGGTCGAGAGAGTCCGGCTGGAGAGATCAAAAGGTCTATCTACAGTCTCTCCCGATCCGGTGGAGGTGGTCCCAGGTGGCCAAAAGCTTCCGCCGTCAAAATCTAATCTCAACCCACGAACCCGGTCACACCTGCTAAGTTACCAAACGTATCGAAACACTCGGAGTGACCTTTGGCAGGGATGTTGGTGGCCAATAAATTGTTCCCGGGCGGCGCGCGGTACCCAAATGGGCTATGATAGTATCATCATAAAACCATATACCTATCGATATTAGTTTTGTCATCGTATTGTCCATATACACTGTAGTGCAGATGAAACCGAGTAACAGTGATTTTCACATAATATTTATAATAATATAACAGAGATATCTCTACACATAATGGTTTATCTCCAACAAGTAAAGCTTAGTGGGTGAATGCACTGTCACCATAATAAACATATAATAATGACAAGCGAGAGAATTTCTTTACTTTTGTTTAAGAGATAGCATGTCTCACATACATTGTATCCACACTGGAACATAATCAAAGTACAGAGACAGGTTGTTGCCAGGTGAAATATTTTCCAACGAGGCAAAATAATATCTAACACATATTCCAGATTTTATAAATCAAAGTAACTATTCCTATTTTATGCCCGTATTATAAACGTACACGATATGATCAATCTATATATTTTTGTTTATTTTAATTAAATTAAGACAATTTTAGCGAAACCCAATCGAAAATTTAATTTTTCTGTTTTCAGTTTTTCGATTGAGTTTCGCCAAGTCTTTATTTAATTAAAATATCAAAATTTTAAATATTACTCATTTAGTTAAAAATAAAATTTTATTTTCATCCTGACTTGCGGAAATAATAGACGGTGCACATTAAAAATAAAAATGGATAAAATTTATCAATGACTATCTAGATCGCATTTAATTCAAATTTATTATATTTTAAATTTGTTTTATTTTACATTTAAAGTTAAAATAAAACCCACACTTTTACGATCATATTTTAAATGGGAGTATTTGTTAGATATTTTCTCTTGTCTTTTTATAAATAATTTTTTTTTAAAATTCAGACATCTGGGGAAAAATATGAACCACATTAACGATCCTTGGACTTAAAGCTAGCGTCAGATATTTTTTTTTTTTTTGTATTTTACAGTTTTTTGTAATTTGTTTTACTATCATACTAATACCCTTGTTGTGGTAATCATACATGAAATATTATTTTACAGTAACCGATAATAAAACATAAGAATAGGAAAGAAACAAACATATTTAGGGATAAATAAAACTAAATTCAAATATAAAAATTAAAAGTCTGATAAAAAGGCAAAAACATAAAGAAAAAAAATATGTTTTAAAGATGATAGAAATAAAAATAAAAATTAAAATTGGTAAGTGTATGTTAGTAACTTATGTATTGTTGAAGATATGGAAGAAGATAAAATACAGCGCCCTTGAGGTGATTTTCCACAAAAACGGCGCTATACAAGTCATCCAAATATTATTATTATTAAGTCTTTGCACAGCATTCCCTATTATTATTATTAAGTCTTTGCACAGCATTCCATAATAACTTGGAAGGAAACTGGGAAGCGTTTTGCTCGTAAAAACGGATTCCCCAATTTCCTCTCTGAATTTTGACACTGGTGCAAATGTTTTTTAATATAATATGGTTATCGACCACTAGCGTGTCGGTTCCTTTTTTTATAAATTACTTCTCATAGGAGTTAGGACCCTTTAAACCCGGGAAACTTCAGGACCTCGTGTGCTATTTTAAAAACATGCATAATAAAAACATGTCGGATTCGCAAAACCAAGAATTATTTCCATAAATTTTCTAGCAATAACACTTTATAAATTTGCTAAGGTCGAGAATATTCTGCAATCCAACTCAGTTTAACCTCAGCTTCAATGTTTCAAAACTGAATGACTTATATCTTAAAAGGAAGTGTTTTTATGAGACTTATATTTTTTTTTACTTGTTTTTATGACACCTTGAATTTTTTTCTGAATAATGTTTTTTTGTTCAAGTTGTAAGAATAAACTCAATCCGATTATTAATTCATATAAATAAATAAAAAAGTGTTTATTTTTTATTTATATTTCAAATATCTTTACGATATACGAATAACGCTATTCCAGCGATTGATGCTTTTGTTATTACCTACTATTATATTTTTTAAGAGGGAGTCCCTTTGACTTCTACAGTCATACACTCTCGGAACATCGCCTTGCACCGCAATGGGAGGGATGGATCCATATGTCAGGGCCTCCTGTGTGAAGTTCATGTTAAAATTAAAATTAATCAAATTAAATTTACTTGCGCACGCAGAGATTTGAACCCGCGACCCCCGGCTTGATAGGGGTAAGGCTCGTCATAACCTTTGCTTACATTAAATTGAAACCTAATAATAATTGCTGGGTCAATTCACTAACGTTATTCGTAACGATAATACGAGTAATAACACCGACCCTAAGTATTTTTTATTAATATTTTATAACCTTATACTATATATATATATATATATAAATATATAAATACGCAATACATACTTAAAATAATATGTCACGGACTTTGATTCATTACAGCCAATTGTTCAACAAATATGTTACATAATGACATGTGCAAGTTTGTAACATTAGTAAGTCGCAGGTTCATAGCCAGTTTATTAATAATTGGTTTGATCCGCCTGTATTGCACATTGATTGCTTATTATTGAATCTTGTACGCACTCATTCTATAAACTCTCGAAGGCAAGGAAACCGATTCACCAATGAAATTAGTAAAGATGTCGCAGCCAGAGTCGAGTCGAACACAGTACTCACACAGATGCATTGCTTGCATTCAGCAATTTTGAAATTGAAGAAAAAGATCGCTTTTAAACAAACACAAATTTCGGCTGTCTGTGTGGTTGTTTGTCTCTGGTGTTCAATCATAAAATGTAGAATGTATTAATAATAAAAACTATGGTATTCCTGTAATTTTAGTTCTAGTGATTTTACTGGTTGGCTTCTTGAGTTCATTGAATATTTTTTATGTTCAATTTTTCTTATATTTAGGGTAAACGAGTAAATTTTCAGTCCATTTTGAAGTGTACCTATTCAGCCACATAAAATGTTTTCGTCCAGTTTTCTTCTTGAAATAATATTACGGTGTCATCAGCCAAACTAATTATGTTTTTTACCTTTAGTGGTAAGGTAAGTGATATCATTTACATAGATAATAAATAGAATCGGTCTCAGTACATTTCCTTGGGGAACGCCACAGTAAATAGTTTAATATTTTGTTTGCCGGTCTGTACCTACTTGTTGTTCTCGCCATATGAAGCCCTTGGTGTAAGGAAGCCAAATGATGTTTCTCAGCGACGTTTCACAAGGAAACACAATCTTTATTTTGTGTTATTTTCGCACACTTAAGAGAGCTTTTTTATGGCAGACCGTGTTAACGAAAATATACTTTTATGGTTGCATTTTCCTGTTACGTGTTTTTTAACTCAGCTTAAGAATCTCTCAAATTTTAAATTGTTCGATTGCCAAAGATAATACTTCAATTGCATTGAAAATGACATGTTTTCTAAGGAATTAAGGATGACGTGTAAGTGTTTGCACACGAAAAACAGCAATAATCATCGAATTAATTCATTTTTTGTTGATATGTTATTTTGGGACTCGTAAGTCATCGCTTGAAAAACTGAACCGCCACAGCCAGTCAGAAAACATAACCTAATATCTAGCGTTATTATTGTTGGGCAATGTTTATTTATTTACCTACATTTTAAATTATAATGTAATCAGTGCCAGATAAAGTATCGCTGAGATCACGTGGTGACATTTTCATTGAGATAAAGTGCCCCCAATAGTCAAAGTATATGAAGCTGAGGCCCCCCCCGTTTCACTAGTTTTGTGAGTAAACAAGTTGTTTTTTAGATAATATAATAACTAATCTTTGGCCCTTATAATGACCTTTACATAAGAAATATGCAAACATATATATTTTTTTGTGTATCAAGTTCGCACATTTTGTAATATTATAAGTCGTTGGAAATAATCGTACAAAAGTATTTATTGGAGCTCTATAAATTCATAAACATGTTGTCAGGTGAAAATCGCAGAATATTGCATAGGTATTTTTTAGATAAAATATTAAAGATGGTTCAGAAATGCTTGCATTGATTTACTTTCGGATTACACTACGTAAACCAGAAGTCGGGATTTATTTCAGTGTAGAAATTCTGGGACTAATTACTTTATGTATTCCTCTTTATCCAGAATACGAATGGAAGGAAATAATTATGTCAACTCAGTGGACCTCTCCAATTTGTCACTAAACAAATACAAAATATTGTTTCTGAACCGTTCAGTTACGTACAATAAATAGTGTATAATTTTTATGTATATTATGTAAAAGCCCCTAAAAGGGCGTTAATAAATATATATGTTCCCAACTCTCCGGAGCCAGTGGGACTGCGGCATCCCCAAATTGGTTATTTTTTTTAAACTGATGGGAGGGGGAAGGGAATGAGATGGTTAAGAGGAAAGTTCCTGGCTATTTAAATGGTATCCAAACACCGCTAAAGCCATTTTAAGCACTTTCGATTCTGATTGGTGTTCCTACACCAGGGCGGTGTTTCTAAGACCCGGTTGTTTCGCATAAATTCAAATGTAACATTGTCATTTTATTTTTTGACATTTGAAAAGTTAAACGCCGAATCTATGTGCATTTCAGCGTTCTAAAAACTTCTAATAAGCTGACAAACCAAACAATATGATAGTTGTTCTCTTCTGCTAATCACAATTTGTTAGAAACGGACTTAGAATCGGAATTAACGGGAACCTTTTAAAATGTGACAAAGCAATATGGCGCTAAACAGCCATTTGATAACTTTATCACGCGTGAATTTCTGCGAAAAAACTATGCCACTCTCAAAACACTGACAAAAATCAAAATCAAAACTTGATTTTGTGAAACATCACAACAAAAATGACAATAATCAAAATCAAAACTTGGTGTTGTGAAACATTGAACTCTTTATTAACAAAGTCCTGTTTTAAACCGACCGTTTTGCATTTCGTCTATCTGCAAATTTGTTTGTATGTTCCATTTCCAGTGGTAATGTTTGAGGTATTGTTGTTGACCCGCAAGGTAACATACTTTTTAAGAGATTTTTTTTTAAATGAAAACTTCTTAAGCACCGTTGTGATTTAAAACTCGATGAAACGAAAAATTGCGACCCTAAAAAGAGACAAACAAATATTGTTATAGGATTTAGCCTGCGGGAGAATGAGACAGACTATTCGGATTCCTCTTTGTGCGGCGATTCGTAGCCTCCCCACTCTTGTCTATTTTAGTTTTCTGAAGGTTTCACCGCGTGTGAACTGCAATTTTTGAAGTGAAACTTCTTTAGCACCGTTGTGATTTGAAGTTCACCGTTGTGATAGTTAATTTTACGTCCACGCCGTTTAGAGCTTATTGCTCGAGTTTCAGAATAAAGCCGAAATCTGATCCTTTCCACCAGCGTGATTCTGGAAACATTAACTTATCAGTCACAGTTAAATTGCAGTCCTCGGTTTTCGACCTTCGGCAGCCATTGACATCATTATTATTATAATTATTCATATCATGTGAAAAATTAGATACGCGAATATTGACAACGAGGGAATTACATTCTGGAGAGTCTCCAAGCAAAAGCGATAATAATTATTTTACGTAACTTTAGCAGAGCCGAATAAACACTAAACACGCACATAATATTATAACAATATACTTTGTTTTGACTGAGAGATTGCGAGTTCTGAGTCAGGGAATTCGTCTGATGTCAAGCAGTTTTTAGACTAAAATGATATATTAAGTAAACAAGTTTGCACGCGTGACTCTTCAAGTTCTCAGGTAATGCGGAAAGTCTCCTTTAGACCAAGGGTGGCCAACCCGCGGCCCGCGGGCCGCATGCGGCCCGCCGGGTGTTCACTTGTGGCCCGCGGAGCATACGCACACATTTTTTTCTTTTACTGTATATAAAACCGGATTTTTCAAAAATAAACCTGTCTCGACAGACTATTACTAGGCGTGTCGACGACATTGGAAAACATATTGAAGATAGGTAGAAAAATTGAGCATCTAAGTTCATATTTTATGCTCTAGCATTGGATGAAAGCATTGACCAGATACCGCCCAAGTGGCGATTTTTATCAGGAGTGTTGATGTCCATTTTAACAGTAAACTTTATTAAGTCGAAGAGGTTGAATCTCCGTCAGTTTTAAGAGTTTCTCGAGTCTTTGGATTCAATGACGTTAAATTTTATGCAGAAGTAAGATTAAAAGTGCCTAAGTCAAAAAGTATCCAATAATTTGAAGACAAGGAAAGAATTAGCTGCTTTGCAATTCAGGTCGATATAGTTAGCTACTTAAATGTTGTTAATACTCGTCTACAAAGGAAAGATAAAAAAAAATATTTGGACATGGAGAAATATCCTGCATTTTTCAAACATCCTCAGATGATTTCGCTATTTGGAAACACTTACACGTGTGAACAACTTTTTAGTCGAATGAAGCATATTAAATTTCAAATGAGAACACTAATCACTGATGAACATTTGGAAAACTAAGGGGCTAGAATTCCAATAATCCATGCGCTTGACGAGTTGTAATCTAGCCTCCTACATTATAAAGTAAATTCACTGGTAAAATCCATACTAATTGTAGTAAATAACATTTTTCTGTGGCATATTGCTTTATTTCGTTTATTCTATCGGTCTAGAATTCCAATCATGCAATCATTGGTAGCTGCAAGATGAATATTGTAATCTAGCCTCTTTTGTTCAGCGCTCTTGAGGCGATTTTTAACGAAAACAACCCTAAATAAGTTGTCCAAATTTATTACGATTGTACCTACCTTTTTTCGGTGTCCCGGTTTGGGAGAAAAAATAAATGGTCACGTTTAAGCATAATCGATAAAGGTTTTACCGAGAATGTCGGTAATTTGTAATGGTTTGCAGATCGCTAACGTAGAGAAACAACTTTTGCATGTCGAATAAATTAAGAACACTTAGTCGTTGTGTACTGGAAGGAAGGCAAGTTACCAATATTATCGATAAAACCTCCGACGATGGACCGTGCTAGGAAATCAAGGCCCATATCAACTGTGATGCGGACATATGGATTTGTTCGTCGTTGAAAAGATAAGTACCTACTTATTCTTCTCAGTTTGTCGCAAATAATAATTATACCTGATTCCATGGATAAAATTTTTAAAAAAATGTCTGAAGTGTACGATTATTAATTGGCGGGATTTTTTTGATGACAGAGATGAATGTTAAAAAGTTTTTTTTTTTTTTTATAAGCGGTATTAAAAGCGAAGGGACAGTTAGTTACCTTAATAATTCCATGCCTAAAATATCCATATTTAACACAAAAAATGACAATTTGGTCGTTTCAAGTCAAAAATGTTTCGAGAAGTTTTTTTGTTAACATTTTCATGTTTGATATTAAAGTTTAATTTTAAAAAACATACATCTCATAGTTTCTTAATATTAAAAATCAGAAATATTTACCACATTTTAAATTCCGAAATTGCATGAAATTTCACTGTGTCGATGGGACCTTAGGTAAAAATGGTTTAAAGACTGAAGGATTAAATAGCTCAGCTTAATAATATGTTTATTGACTATATTGATATCACTAATATAAATCTATTAAAAAAATGCTTTTGAATTAATTGAATGAATTTGAATTAATACATTGTGCGTTACCATAGTCTTAATTGATAAACAACTAAAAACATAGGTACATCCTGTGCCAAAACGTAAACATAATAATTGATAGCTAGAACAACATTTTTAACTTGTTTACATCCGCGCCATTGGTCGAATATTGCGTGTAGTGTGCGTAACCAGTTTTGAACATACATTGTAGTTTGAAATAGTTAGTAAATAAAGCAATAAAAGGGAAGCAGATACTCGCGACGCGGCAGTTAGTTATCAGTTGTTTATACAATTGTCTACAATTGGTCGTCTACCGAATTAACATCAAATCCTTATCTTCCTGTGACTCTGACTGCGAATGCGAGACAAGACACAAGACACAAGTCTCAAGGAAACCACCGTGAAGAGAGTTTCAGTCTTCAGTATTCACTGTAGAGATTCCGCACTCCTTTGCAACAAGTTGGAAGTGCTGCAGTGCGTGAATTTAGTGCTGTGATAATGAACAATATTAAAAGTATCAAAAGTCTCTGCTTTCACTACATATCAGATACGGTGGTTTTCAGTTTGTAGTTAGGCATTAAGTAGACATTCAAAATGACGAGTACCAAGTTGGAACACGCCGTGAAAATGTTTATGCAGGTAAATATTGTTGTTATTATTCATAATAATAATATGTTAATTAGTAAATAATAGGCGTTCTCATGTATTTTGTTGTGTACAATAGTCTTGTTGTCATTAATATTTACCTAAGAATAATGTCGGATCTGCTAAAAATTGAAAATCGTCTTGTTGTCTTATTTTGTTGATTTAAAGGTCTGTATTTTCGGAGTTTTGAATAAAATGAAATGAAATACAAAATATCAAAACAAAACTCTATTTCTTGATCTCCATAGCAGTAAAAATGCAGAAACAAAGGAAAACAGCTCCAAAAATCCATTAAAACTATAAAATCGCACTTCCGACATTATTCTTTAGGACCGTCTTTCTGAATAATAGGCGTTCTCATGTATTTTGTTGTGTACAATAGTCTTGTTGCCATTAATATTTACATATTAAAACTGAAACAAATTAGTCAGATTCATATTATGATATATTTTTAAATCGATTCCCTCTTACGTAGTTTTTTTTACATATCATAAAGTCATATTTAATTTGAACGTCCTTGCGACAATCGGAAAAAGACACTTTTTTCGGTAGGTATAATTTAATAAAAACCATACTTCAACACTTTATCCCACATACATAATTCTATCTAGTTTGTCAAAAACTGGTAGGACAATCAGTAAATTGCATTAGTTTACTCAAGTACTTTGAAAATGTTAAAAATAAACTATTTAGCCTCCCTCTGCGATACTTGCTAATGAAACAAATCAACCCATAACATTTTATTTGTTTTACTATAGGTACCTACGTCTATTTTCAAATTTCTTTTTAAACTGTTTTATTTTCTTTTGACTGAGGATTGAACCTTCCTACCGAGAAATTGTCAATAACGCTCTCAACTGAGCCAAATGCCGAGTGGATAGAACCGACATTTATTTCGTTTATCAAGTGCTGTAATTCATCGAATCGTCATCGAATTTCAGAGAATATGTCCGTGTGTGTGTGCGTGATTTGCCACCTCGATGTGTTTCAGCTCGATAGGATATCTGGAAGCGGGTCAATTTCCACTTTCAAGATGCAAATAAAATATCCGTCTTTCGAAATGAATATTATGTAGAATGTAGACAGGTATCATAAAAATCTCAACGTATCATAAAAACGTATCGTACAACGTATCATACAATATCTCAACGTATCATAAAAACAACCATGTATGTGAAAACCTTAAGTAGGTACTAAACTTAGAAACGTAAAATGGTTCACGGAAAGATGTGTTCATTGTTTCTACAGCAAAAGAATTTGTTTACCTGCTGTAAACTTGAAATTTCTCATCGAATTTCGGTATATTTCCATGTTATTATAAACGTGTTATACATTTCTTCTTTTTGAAGACGTCGTAAAAACAAATACTATTTTAGAAACCAGATAAAATTACCTTTATGATTTTTGTATTTGAAATATATTTTAAAATTAATAAATTGGAATATTTTTATTTCAAACATAAAAAAAGAGTTAAACATTAAAAAAAACAATTACTCCAAACGTCGAAAAATTGTACAAAATACGAAATTTATAAAAACCCTTTTCTTTCATTTCTATCTGCAAGAAAACTATCACTTCACTTTTTATCTCGTTTGTACCATAAAAGTAAAAATACCAGTAAAAATTGACATTTTTGATTCTTTGTTTGCCCAATATAAAAATTGATGTCTAGGATTCATATTTACCAACACATTCAAAAGACGTCTATATTATTAAAAAACATCACTTTCATTAAATTCACGCATTAACAGTGAATAAAAAAATGTAAGAAATAACCTTATCTTTTCAAGACGAGAATTTTTTGTGTGTTACCAACGCTTTCGGTGCACATTTGACATTTTTATTAGTGTCGAATCTCAAATCGAAGAGCTTGAACAGTATTATTTATTCAATTTGTAGCTAAAATACCGTTCCTGTATATAAACTGGTGGATAATTTTTATATTGTTTAGTATTAAACAGGAGAAAAAAATAAAGTTTCTAATTAGTAATAAAACTACATATTAATATCTTCGCAAAATAACTAACATCTAGCAGAGCATAAATTAATAATGAAAATGTCTTCTAAATGTCCTCTAAATTCAGTAATTTTGGCACAAAATTTATGACTTTGCGTTCTTTTACTAGGTGTGCGACTTACGTATATTTTTAATAGGTACGCATTGTAGTAAACAGGAAATCGACAAGCAATTCTAAAAAAAAATCAAAACATCCAAAGAGTTCTGATAAACAAGAAAATAGTTATAAATAAAACAACACAGCTATCAAAACAAGGCGCAGGTGTGTGGGCATGTAAAACTGTATTTAACTTTTGATTTTTGATGCGCAATATTTTAAAATACGCGATTTCTACAGTGTTCAATAAAAAAACCAATATATTGACATCTATTGGATATTTTACTTATTCGGCTTTCTCAAAGTGTTGGTTGGTAAACACCTAAAGAACGTAGATACTAGATACCTAATTTGTAATTAAGTTAATAGTTACGTAGCCATTTATGACACTTATCGCTAATTTATTTAAAATGGATTTGATACATTACGAGCAACATATCTATACTTCCATCGCCTGACCTTGGAAATTGGACATTTGCGTTGTTATTGCCAACGTGATTGTTGACGTGGTTTGCAAAGCGATATTACCTAATACCTGTACTAATTAGATTATGCAATACTAGCTGATAACTAGAGTTACTTGGTTTTACTACTATTATTTACGAGATCAAAATTTTAATAACAGCTTTAGCTAGGTTTGTTGACTATATCTCATTGATGTATATTTTTATATATATCACACTTATAGCATTTCTGCTCCTATTAAATCCCTTCCCACACACGGCCACGTGTCGAATGAGCCCAAAAAATAAAAATAATATTTTGAAGTAAAACTTCTTTACACACGCTTGACTTGGGGGGGGGGTAAGCTGGCGAATGCGTGACGAGAGCGTTACGAAAAGTGAGGCGAACGCTTCGTATATTACTGATTACTGTAAGGGCAAGAGAGAGGTGCGAGCACACATTTTCTTTCTCTTTTTCTCTCATAGCCAGTTACGTTACACAGTGCAGGCCTATTGTCTGTATCACACTGTAGGAACAGGAGAAAACAGTGCGCGCGCGCATTTTCTTTCTTTCTTCCTATCATATAGATGGAGCAGAAGTTTTACTTCAGTTGTGTGGTATAAAGCACACTCGTTTTTTTTATTATAAATAATAAATACAAATTGTGTCTTTCCCGAAAAGCAAACATTGGCGTAAACATTAAATAACAAAATGATGTACCTACCCTTAGTTCAATTCGGAGGAGTGTTATTTTTGGTTGATTGTGAGTCTTAATTGTGTGGAATATTCGCGTAATTTTATCTTATCAGCAAGTCAGAAAATACTCTAAGTAAATCATTTACTTCTGTATTCATTATTTGGTTCAAACTGCTTTCGCATCCCCAGACTTAATTTAATAGATACGTTATCTTATACCTACTCAAATAAATATCTCAAATATTGACCTTTCACATTCAAACAAATATGATAATCTTTATGAGTTAATTCTTAAAAAGCATAATTAGCAATAAAATAAAATAAATAGTTACTAGCAAACAAGATTATTGTACACAATATCTATAGAAGCCGTGACCTATATAATTGGTGCATAATATATTTATATTATCGGTTAACAATTACTGCTTTATCACACATTTTATTTTACTATAATGTGATACCTAAGTTTGTTGGCACAACTTGTAAGTTGCTGGTGACACCGCCAACAACTTATAACTATGATGCCTGGTATTAAAATGGGATAAATACATTATATACAACACTGTCAACTTCTAAGTCGCCTATGCATACATGGGGTACATATATAAGATTACTGGTACAGCACACATGAGTTACACTGTACTCACTTTTACACAACATCGCCAACTTATAAGTTTACTGGTGCATATGAGGTAGACATTACTTCGTTTACATCACTGCCAACTTAAAAGCTTATTGGTGCATACGCGAGGTACACAGTACTCACTCTTACACAACACCGCCAACTTCTAAGTTTACCGGTGCGTAAATGAGGTATACAGTACTCACTCATGTACAATACTGTCAACTTATAAATTTACTGGTGCACACATGAAGAACACAGTACTCACTCGTACACAACACTACCAACTTATAAAGTTTCCTGGTGGATACATGGGATACATACTAGTACACAACACTGCCATCTATTAAGTTGCCTGGTGCATACACGGTACACACTCGTATTCACCACTGTCTGCATATTAAGTTGCCTGGTGCATACACGGTACACACTCGTATTCACCACTGTCTACATATTAAGTTGCCAAGTGCATTCACGGTACACACTCGTATTCACCACTGTCTGCATATTAAGTTGCCTGGTACACGGTACACACTCGTACTCACCACTGTCTGCATATTAAGTACACGGTACACACTCGTATTCAACACTGTCTGCTTATTAAGTTGCCTGGTACACGGTACACACTCGTACTCACCACTGTCTGCATATTAAGTACACGGTACACACTCGTATTCAACACTGTCTGCTTATTAAGTTGCCTGGTACACGGTACACACTCGTACTCACCACTGTCTGCATATTAAGTACACGGTACACACTCGTATTCAACACTGTCTGCTTATTAAGTTGCCTGGTACACGGTACACACTCGTACTCACCACTGTCTGCATATTAAGTTACCTGGTGCATACACGGTAACAATCGTCTTCACCACTCTCTGCATATTAAGTTGTCTGATGCATACACGGTACATACTCGTATTCACCACTGTCTGCATATTAAGTTGCCTGGTGCATACATTGGATATACACTCAAGAGACAACTTTGTTATCTATTAAGTTGACTGGTGCGTGCATGGGGTACACACTCATACAAAACTTATAAGCTTACTGGTGCATAAATGGGGTACATATTTGTGGCAAACACTATTATCTTTTATGTTGACTGGTGCATACATAGGATACATACTCCTACACAACACTGTCATATTTTAAGTTGACTGGTGCATACATCATACATGGGGTATACACTCGTATACAACTTCAATATTACGCAGCTCTGACTGTTGGATAAATTGACTTCTGTTTAGGTGGAAATGACCCAGGCGGCCATGCGAGTGCCCAGGCCCCGGCCGGCCCGCGTCGTCACGGGCGGCCAAGTGGCTCCCACTTCTGACAAATTGCTCATCAAAATGCTTAGGTGAGCCCAAAACACCATCTAAACTGCTCCATGCTCATATACAGAAAATAACATATACAAAACTAACTAAAGTAAGCTTTTATCTGTTTATTGGAAAATATCCAGATTATTAGAGATTAATGATAACCTACTGTTGTATTGCGGAATTAATTTGAATTAATTACTTTGGTTTCTAATTTCCAAATAAATAAGTATATTATCCAATTTTGTGTAAATCTATCTGAATGTAATGGAATCTTTCAGTTCAATTTTCATCCACTTCCCGAACTACCGAAATAATACATTACCGAATACACACGTGATAAAAATGATAACAATACATACCTACAATTAAAAAAATTAACCAATATTGAAGTTTACTTTGCTTCATTGGTATGTGATTAGGGTATTTTTTGTCTTTTTTTATAATTATACTTTTTACCTGCCATCGCCCTCACTGTGCCATCTCAACACCCTCTAATTTTCTCTGGATCTTCTACTGCCCCCTGAAAGTCTAAAACGCCCACAAGGGGGCGTTATCGCCTGCGTTGAGAACTTGTGACGTACACTGTGCTCGCGTCCAAAAATTAAGATACAGATTTGATTTTTTTTCAATCAAACATACAAATTACGATTTTGACGCCCCTAAAACTGCAGCCCGGGGCAGGCGCCCCGGTTTGCCCTCCCCTCCCCCCATAGATCCGGCCCTGCTGAGACAGACACACGGATAGACAGACAGACAGACTCACAGAAAGTCAAACATATAACACCGCTCCTTGCGTCGCGTCGGGGGTTAAAAAATGTTTTTTGGAAAAATGGGGGAATTGTTGAAACCACAATTGTTGAAACCACATATTCCTTTGTATTGATGCATAGCAGGCTCCCTCGGATTAACTCACAATATGCCAATACTCTGCAAACATTGCGGGATCCACGGACGTACAAATAGATGGACCTGCCCTAAGTGATAAAAGCGTATTATATCCCCCTCCCATTGGAACCGGCTGGGCTCGAGTGTAGCTTCGCGTACTAATACGTACGCGCCCCAATACGCATAATATGATAATACTTACTATCACATCGAGATACATGGCGACGCGAAACACAAAGCCGCTGTTTAGTGGGGTAAGTAAATTATGAAACATTTTTAAAAGTGTCTTAGCTAAAATACGGCAACAAAATATTTGACTATGAAAATACACGAACCTTACTTTGTCATATGTGGACTTCTCACATTTGTTCATAACGTGGAATGTAATTCGCGCTTCCATATAAAAAGGTCTATTCATTCAAAAGCAGATTTTACTTTCAAGAACTAAATGGTGATATTATAGTGCGAGCTGCCTATATACCTACTGTTAGATTGATTTATTGGCGAATCACAGTCATTTTTCCTCTCTTCGTCCCGCCATAGTTGGTTTTTACCCCTCATCTGTAAGTTCTTGTCTATCTATTTGTATGTCTATGGCGGGATCCATCTTTGAGGTTGGAAAATGTCAGATGGAGGAATGTGGTTTACGAGGGTAACAATTGGATTGGATTTGTTTTGCCAAGGAATCCGCAATACCGTTGCCCACGTTGCCAACATGTCCAGAAAACCAAATCAGAGTTACTGTTTTGCAGAGCTTTGAAAGGAGGCTATCAGCACTTGAATAAGGCATACAAAGTGATCATCCGGATTAAGAAGAGGACTAGATATAAATTTTTGGAGGGAACTGAGAGAGTCAGAGAGAACAAGGAAAATGCTTAAAATTTTTGAGAGATTCAATTACTGCAAATATTTACCATATTTTCCTGAAATTTGATTTACTATCTCCCTTGCCCTTTTTACTGGCTTTGGGGTCAAGAGCAAAATAAACAAGAAATACCTACAGTTTTCCACGCAGTCATCATATTAAGATATTCTTTAATAACGACTTTCTTGTTTGTAAATTTGCTGGTAGATTGTTGCTATTATCTTAATTACAATTTAAATCATATAGATACATAATATATTAAGATATATTTTATTATACTTACATAATATATTTGTGCTATTGGTATTAGGTATACTTGCTCATTCGTATTAAACTTACTCATAGTATACACGAAGTATGTATGAAGAATGAGTTGTAATAAATTATGAATGTAAGTTAAGTCTAAAGTCTTGGTGTTTGAAAGAGAGAATACGATAACATTGTGCAATATATGTAGTTGTGAATGATGAATACTTGGAACAGATGAGTTTGTATATCTGGGAAGTAAGTTTACGAGATATGGGAAGGCTGATAGAGATATGAAAGAAGGGTAAATGCATGTAACTTCATTAATGGAGGACCGAACACGGTTGGCGCTAACAAAAAACTGTCCAAAGAATCGAAGCTAGCAGTCCTAAATTAGACCGAATACCGTAGAAATAAGATCCCTGAGGCATACGTCTGGTAAAACCACGTATGATCATGTGAGAAATGTGGAGATCCAAAAAATGTAAGGCTGATGCAAGCGTATCGAGTAAAATTAAGAAAGGGACCCTCAAGAAAGGGTTTGGGCTTGTAGACTTTGTAGAGCGAATGAACGAAGAAAGGAGTGTAAGGAGAATATATGTCGCAAATGTGAATGGTAGAAGTCGGGCACGATCAAGTGAATCAGATACTTTAGTCGGGTTAATAGTCAGAATAATAGTAGAGTATGAATGAGACGATGAATGAAAGTGAATGAGGCAAAGAGTGTGCGCCAAGACAGAGTTGTTGGAGGTCCATCCTCTCTGCTTACCCCTGCGAGAAAACGGCATGATGATTAGTTGGTTAGTTAAAATACATTATTATTTTTCTTTCGTCCGATGTGTCGCTTCAACACCTTATTTAATCTTCTTAGCAAAAATTCTAATGATGCATTATGCATAGTTTATAAGAAAATTTGTGTCCTTTTGACTTTGACGCGTTTCTTGGAAATTACAGTAAGATGTATATTCAACAAGAAATAATAATACCTATATTACGTGATATGTGTGGTGTGCGCGTCGTCATGGGTCATCAGCCGAGTTCTTCTTGCAAAAAGACAATAGATTTTTTAAAAATTAAACTTCTTTAGCCTCGTTGTGATTTGAAATGCGGATGAAACGGAAGTGCGCCTCTAAAATGTATTTTTTTTCGGGTCCTCGCATCTAATTTAACGCGGTAAATTAACGGCTCCGTGCGAGCCACCGATAGTGCAGCGGTGTAAAGCGCGTGACAAATCTCAGCGGCCAGAGACATCCAGCGAACGGAGGTTCGAATCCTACGTAATCCAAAAAAATAAACAGTTTTATTTTTGTTAAATCAATACCCAACTTCAAACAACTTTAAAATAAACAGGCAAAAGAAAGGAAAGCGACATCTAGCGACTTTCTAGTTTCACTTCTACGCGTGTGAATTGCACACTCGGTAGAAGTAGAGTACTTAGTAGAGTCTAGTTCATAACACAGTTTCGCTAAAAAGTGGAGATACAATAACTTGGCTATAAACCACCGTTTTCAATTTAAACCGTCGCGCGCCGCACTGTTTTCCACGCCTCACACCGCGAAAATTTGGAGTTTATCTATTTATATATTATATTAAAATGAATCCCTGTTTCCCTTGGTCACGCCATAACTTCAGAACGACTTTACCTATTTCATTCATCTTTTTTTTAAATTTTCTAATACTTTGTCAAAGGTTCTTACGGAAAGAAAAATTAAGAAAATTGCGCAGAAAACTGGATAATTTCAGAAAACTTAACGACTATTTTAACTTCGCAAGTTTGACAGTTCGCGCGTTTGATGAATGTGAATTTAGCAGGCAGCTGTTTTTTTTGTAACAAAATAATTGTCTATGAAGTTTTTAAATTATAGATATTTTAAATATGTTCCTATGTTAGGTACCAAAGTTGATTGATTGTTCTTATAATGTACAAACATGAATATTTGTAATATATGAAAAATGAAAATTTGAATAAAAAAATTGTAACAGGTAGCACGCGAGCTGTTTGAAAACTGAAAGTACTGGGACTGAATATACGGAACGCTGGAGGGGGGTTGGCGGGACGGAGGAGCGGGATAGGGTAGGCGGGGAAGGTGGAAGAAGAACGCGCGAGGGGAAGGGGATGCGAAAGGGGAAAGGGGACGCATGGGAAAGGACATGCAGGGAGAAGCAATTAATTTTTATTTTTTATTAAAGCAAAACAAAATTGTCTAGCGTAATCGTAGCTTTATTTTAACTTGTAGGTACCTAATGTACGCGAATACACGTGTTAGGATCGGATGAACAAATTGACCAACCTCACATTTCAAATCTTAAATGAAACAACTGACCTAGAGGGAAGAAATAATACTTATAAAGGTATGTTTAAAATACGAACGCTTTGTAAACTACATAAAAATATGAAATTTACGATAGGTATTTTTTTTAATTTGGACAAATTTTCATTTTTCACGAATAATAAATCACACACAAAAGTTTCGCGGTATGAACACAATTTAAAACTGTGTGTGGCTGCCTTTGCTACAATGGATACTACTACTTACATGATTATATTGTATTTCAAAATTTAAAAATGCATAAATCATTATGAGAATACAAAATATAACGTGACCACTTGGCCCAACATCAGGCCGTGACCGCGAGACCGCGAGTTCCCATTTCTGCGTAGACAAAATGAAAGTTTCGTAAATTCGTAAGTTGGTAACACCGTACAAACAGGAAACTTCGATGCGATCGGACACGATTTTAACGTCACAGCAATTGAGCAATTCATAACCTCACAACATAGTTTCAAACACCTGTGGCATTATTTGCACTGTGGCAAAAATTACTAGGAAATCAAAAGTATGTGGTCATATTGTTTGTTTAATGACATCCAAGTTTGATTATTGCATTATTTATAATACGTGCAGGAAAGGCGGTAAGCAGTCAGTATTCATCAAAATCCGGGTAAGTAGCGTTGTTAAAGGTTATTAAAAGTTTTTAGTTGTATGTAAAACTATAATGTAATACATGGATTGTGTTAAAACAGTGTAGGTATACCTTTGACGTGACTTTAAACTCGTATAAAACTTTTAAATGTAGTTTAACAACAACTTTTGGTGAGTTTGTAGAGATAATACTCCGATTGAATGTATGTGTCAAATATCTTGTCAAAATCAGCTGTAATCTCCCAAATAAACACACGAATCATACAATAGTGTAAGCGTGTCATTGAATTTTGTCGCAGTGCGTATTAAAATTGTTTATACAAATGCCTCACGAGAAGGTAGAAGTAGAAAGGTTACCGTCACGGATGAAATAAATCGATTGAAGATTGTTCGTTGTCTTGGTAACCGGAAAATCGTGTAGTGTTCAGTTTTTTCTCTCGGACGATATACGCGCTGTTCCTGCAATTAATATTCTGCTATACGAAAAAGGTTATCACATTGTCAGTGGGTTATCAATATAATACAGAATGTAAGATTACGTATTCTCTATTATAAACTAATGATAACACCGCCGAAGTACCTACCTATTACTATTCATCTGTAGGTATGTAGTACCTACATACATGCATACATCCTACATAGTATTCGCTCTATTCGGGATAAAAAGTACAACAACCCGAAAAGAGAACAGGTTTTTAGAAATAATACCAAAAGTGAATAACTCAACATTTCTTTATTATCGGTTGACAATATAATTTATTTCGGTTGTGATTACGTAACATTCTAAAATTAATATTCTTATTTTTGAAGTAAAATTTCTTTACGCATGCCCGACTTGGGGGTAAGCTGGTAAATGCGTTACGAAAAGTGTGATGCGTTATGAAAAGTGTGATGCGAACGGTAATCGATGCGAACGGTGATCGATGCGAACGGTGATCGGGCGAGATGAACGGTTGGGCCTTTACGCACGCTTGACTTGGGGAGTAAGCTGGATAAGGATGAGAATGATGATGATGATGAGGATGAGTATGAGTATGAGGATGAGGATGAGGATGAGGATGAGGATGAGGATGAGGATGAGGATGAGGATGAGGATGAGGATGAGGATGAGGATGAGGATGAGGATGAGGATGAGGATGAAGATGAAGATGAAGATGAGGATGAGGATGAGGATGAGAATGAGGAAGAGGGAGATATAAGTTAATGAAGTTTTACTTCAGTCGTGTGGTCTAAACTTTAGACTCAGTGCAAACGATGAATTTATGGCCGTTCTTAAAATAGTTGGTGGTGTAATGGTCAAAATTTGGGTACCGTTGCCCCGGGAACCTTTATTGGATAACCAATACCTCTGCCATAGGTCACCCCAAGTGGTATGCTACGTTTGGTGCTGTTACTATTAGTTTGCAAGGAAAATAACAAAATTTTCAAAGAAATTTAAAGGCATTATCTCAAAACTAGCTTTGTGGAGGTACAGCACATTGCAACATCACACATAAGGCCAATAGGCTAATTCGAACATCCTGCCTCCTGCACGGCAATGGCTTTCTATTGAAAACATAGTGTATTTGAGGGGTTGTCCTGGCAGAATGTTGTATTTTAAGTTACAGTGTTTTGCCACTATCGAAGTGTTCTTTTTGACAGTTATAGCATTGTACCTATAACATTGTGTTATTAAATTAAATTCATTTGTTGTTTCGGTAGCGGTTGGTTCGGCTCGCCCTTTGGCTCGCAAGTGTATACGCAGCATTAGAGCGTGTTCTTTAGCCGTTCCTCGTACCGGGGTGCATGTTCAGCCGCCGCTACCCAAATTTCTACCGATTTCTTACGTACCTCCCTTAAATATGTTAAGTTTTAAAGCTCTTAAAAATATATACATGTTATTCTTGAAGATAATATCTAGACATTCACAAATTATATAAAATTCCCTCGATAGCAAAAACTCTCAAAGTATTCTCCAAAAATTTTTATAAACACGTTTGTTTCAGTTATTTTACAAGTTAAATGTGTGAAAAAATTCACATTGTTTCTTAAATGCTGTTTAAGACAACCCCCGCGAGATTTTTGTTAACAGCTTTTACATAATACATATACAGTGATAAATATATAATTGAACTGGAGTCAGTCCCCAGAAGTTTCTTATGCTAAAGAACATCGGAAATGAAGTTTTATGATATTATAATTAATTTTGGGTTATAGGAAGGGGAGAGGAAGAGGAATATAGGAAAAGGATAGGAGATGCTCACGATATATTCTATATTCTCATATTTTAAACGCGTCGTGACATTTCAAAAATTTCGCATCGATTTTGTCGCTTTAAATATTAGCGCGCTCCTCTAACATTCGTAATTTCATATCTCTCCATCATCTTCTTTTTGAGCCCGGTTGCGGCGTCCTAACAAAGCCTTTCAAGTAACGGTGACGACTGAAATAAGATAGGTTTTGTTGTGCAAAATCATCTACAAATCATTGCTTCTGTGAATATGCAAATGTTATTACTGCAGACACATTAGTCTAGGGATATTTATATTTTATTAGAATTTATTTTATATAACATGCAAAAATGTTTTGTAAATATCCTGTTTGTGTCTCAAATAAATCTACTACACTATATAAAGAGGTAAGGTTTGTTTGTTTGCATCGAATAGGCTCTGAAACTACTGAACCGATTTGAAAAATTCTTTCGCTGTTGGGAAGCTACACTATCCCTGAGTGACATAGGCTATATAATATTTTCAAAATAATTAGGGATCATTACTAAAACTCCAATAATGCAACCCAAGGTGTAAAAAAATTACCTAAAATATTCTTTAAATCGCGTGCGCTGCGAAAACTATTGATGATAGAATAAAATAATGTACTACGACTTTGTAGAACACATCATTATTTACAAAAAAGGTCGCGACAGCATATGTCTAACTATTATGGTTATGCCACAATAAGTATTCTTTTATTTTAAAAATATAATTAATATGTCGCCGTTTGAAAAGGCTTTTTATTTGTATCTTGGTGTTAATCCTTATCAAAATAAATTACTTCAAATTCAAGACAGCTTCAATACCTTTATTTAACTTTTTGAATTTTTCAATTCGGATATTTAATTAGAAAGATATCACGAGTTTAAAAATGTTAGTATTAGAAAAAAGTTTCTGCTACGGGCCGGGCGGGAGAGGAGTCAAGAAATGAAGTGCAAGGGGGGTTGGCGGGACGGGGGAGCGGGAGAGCGGTGGCGGGGAAGGTGGAAGTGGAACGCTGGAGGTTAACGCACGGGAATGTACGCACGGGAGTAACATTTTATTTATTTAAATATGGCATTGCAACGCATGCCGGGAAACAGCTAGTAAATAAATAAAATTATAGTCGCAATGAGAAGTACTTTTGCACAAATAAAAGCTACTCTATTATAATCGTCACCATGATTGAAATAGTACTTTACAAGTGATTTTCCATTAACAATACCTGTTATAAGTACCTATGATAGGCTTTGTAGGCGATCTTGCACAACAAAACCAATTCTATTTCCTTTATTTCTTCTTCTTCTTTGTGTGCCTTATCAGGTCCCCCCGACGTAGGCGATCACTCTTGAAAAGGTCTCTCTGTCTTGTGCTGCCCGGAATAGCTCCTCCACACTTCTAATGCCAGTCCACTCTCGTATATTTCGCAGCCAAGACATTTGTCTCCTACCAGGCCCTCGGCGATCCTCTATCTTGCATTTCAATATTAAATGGAGCAAGTGATATTTCTACCCTCGAAGTATATGACCCAGATATGAAATTATTATTATTTCTTTATTTACCTACTCAAATAGACACTGCTCGTCCTGTCCTCACATGCTGGATCGGTGACATTCAACGTCCTATTATTATTGTACCAGATAATACGCGTTTATTCATCATTTCATCATAACCAAGGTCAGCGATAGCTGGTTCACTCTCCGTCAGCGTGCGAGTGTGTCACCTTCCCAGATTGTATGATCCTCTTGCTTTTCCTCAGTGGTAAATACCTACTTTGAACTAGCTGACCCGGCGAAACGAAACATAACGCCATCTAATTACAACACATTTACCCAACCTTTATAACCAACGCCATCTGTTTTATATTATATATTTCAACCAATTTACACAAAACCTTGTCTAATTGTATACCTAAACCTTCCTCGTGAATTACTCTTATCTATTGGGGAAAACCGCATGAAAATTGAGTTTATCGCGAATAGACAGACAGACGCGGCGGTCGAGTTATATGTATAATACTAGCTGGTACCCGGCATGCGTTGCTATGCCATTTAATAAAGAAATTGTTTCTCCCTGCATATCCTTTCCCATTCGTCCCGTTCCCCTCCCTCCTCCCCTTCTTCTCCCGCATCCCCTTCCCCTCTCGCGTTCCCACTCCGCCTCCTCCACCTTCCTTCTCCTCACTCCACTCCCCTCCTTCCCCCGTCCCAAGAACCCCCCTCCTGAGTTCCCCTCCCCACTCCCAGGTTCCCTTCCCCCCTCCACTTTCTCGAATTCCATACATTCAGTCCCAGTACATTCAGTTTTCAAACAACTCGCGTGCCACCTATTACATTTTTTATCAAAATTTCATAATGCCAGAGTTCACCAGTAGTTTTATGCAAACCTTGTCCTGACAATAACGAGCACAAAAAAACAAAGAATTATTCAATTTGGTGCGGTCGTTCGGAGGTTATGCACGTACATACATTTCGGTGATTCATTTTTATTAATATTATAATAAAATATATATGTAAATATAGATGTAGAGATATGGGCCCGTTGATATACCACCATTCAAAATCTTAGTGATCAGATCAGAATAGCTAGGTTCTTCTCAACATTCATCCATCTCATCTCCGTATCTTTTCCACATCTTTCCCACTGGCTGTGGGCAGTTTGGACTCTAGTGCCGCAATCACAGAAAAACAGAGTGTGCCCCTCAGAAAACTAAAGTAGACAAGAGGAGACTAAATCCTATAGTTGGTCTCTTTTTAGTGTCAATGTCAATAGTATTTATTTATTTTATATTTGTAAGAGACAAAGAGCTTATACATAAAATACAGAGATAATATATTACATTAAGTTAAAAGAAATCAAGCCAAAAAATCTCTTACGTTAAAGTTGCTTGGAGATGGAGTTTTATTGTATCTTAAAATTAATTTTAGTTGTGGAGGAGAGGAAGAGGGATATATTATGATAGGAGATGCTCCGGATTTATTTTATTTATTTATTTACATTGCATACCTCATTTATACCGATTTATTACATATGTACATTAAACACTTTAACAAGTTTAAAGCTTTAAAAAAAATGTTATTCTTGAAGATATCTATACATTCCCCAAGCCGAAACGCAAATTATATGAAATCTCTTCGATAGAAAAAAATCGTAAAGTATGCTCCAAAAATTATTAAAAACAAGTCTGTTTCTATTATCTTATAAATTATATTTGTGAAAAAATTCACAATGTTTCTTTGAATGATACTTAAGATGCTCCCCACGAGATTAGAGCGCAATTTTTGCATTGATTTTGTCGCTGTAAATGTTAGCGCGCTCCGCTAACATTCGTTATTATTTCGTATCTCTCCATCTTCTTCTTTTTGAGCCCGGTTGCGGAGCCTTAAACACTTTAAGTTTTAAAGCTCTTAAAAAATATGTGTTATTCTTGAAGATAATATCTAGACATTCCCCGCGCCGAAAAGCAAATTATATGAAATACCCTCGATAGAAAAAGATCCGATCGATAGAAAGTTTCTTTCAGTTATTTTACAAGTTATATGTATGAAAAAATTCACAGCGTTTCTTTAAATGCTGTTTAAGACAATCCCCAAGAGATTTTTGCTCTATTTTAAACGAGTCGTGTTTTATTAAACATTTTCACAATTTTTGCTTCAATTTTATCGTTTTAAATATTAGCCCGCTCTCTCCAACATTTGCAATTACATATCTCTCCATCGTCTTTATTCGAAGTTGCATGATTCTGAGTTGTCCTGTCACCAGTTTGAAGAATCATAAATCATAACTTTGCTCGTCTATCAGATCCGAGTCACTCCGTCCTCGTGTCCATTATTCACGTGCTTTTCTTCTAACGACTATCTTTCTTATTTATATTGCAATATAAATATTCATACTTACCTGAATAATAATAATGAACAATCTCTTATCTAAATGAGTTATATGATTAGTTTATTACTGTGTGGTAGGTACACTGAATTACATCGGTAGCTGTGTCACCTACTTGGATAAAAATATAGAATTTATTTTTCTTTCGCAAATCAACCTACCAACAGGTGAGTCTTTTACAATAATAATAATATGAGGTGCTCTTATTGTATTGTGCTTTTTTATCTTGGTTTGCCACACAAATGTGAGCCATTTTAGAGAGTGAAAATTCCTGACATCTGTAGTAAATAAGCCAATAATGATAATAATTTTCTTTGTAACACCTAATATTTACTCAATTAATCAATGTAAAAAATTCCCATTCAAAAACTACTAAAAACATATTTTATTCGAACTTTCATGCACTTTTGAAGTGAAAACTTCTTTAGCACCGTTGTGATTTGAAAATCGATGAATGAAAAAACAACGCTAAAAAGAGACAAACATACACATCTATAGGATAATTCCTGAGAGAGAATGAGATAGTATAATCGGTCTCCTCCTTGTGCAGTGCATCTTAGCCTAACGGTCTCCTCTTTGTGCGGTGCTTCATAGCCTCCCCGCTCTTGTCTACTCTAGTTTTCTGAAGATTTCACTTCTACCGCGTGTGAATTGCACACTCTGTTATTTTCCTCTACTCATTTGTTGGCATCATGTTGTTAAATTGATGAAAATTTCTTACTCTTATTGTTAAAATGCACTTGGTTTGAAGGATAGTGGGAATTAGATTTAGGGACAACATCATTAAGTTTTACCGATAGCTATTTGTTGAACCATTAGACTTGGGGAGTGTCCGAGTGCTAGAGACATTGGACTGGTTGGATCCAGGTCTGATGAAGGGCAGGTTGGCACTGGCTTTGAAGTTGGCATTGAAGTTCTAAAGAATGGTATAAAAATCTTATATTTAAACTGCTTCATAGAATATGCTAAACCTTTGTTAGGTACCTATTTTTAAATAAGGTTTTAACCCCTCAGACCTAGGGCATATTTGGCCAGTATCCAAAAATTTTTAAAGGTGGTGAAATGCGCTTTAAAATGTTATAAAAAAAAGTAATCGTAGAATTTTTGAAATGTAAAATTTTTAAATGCAAACAAGATTTAAAAATAACTCGACCTATTTTTTAAAAATTAATTTTCTGTAGCCCCGTTGTGATTTTGAATTCAGATGAAACGGAAATGACGCATACATAACGTGACCAGACGTCACGTTTTCACCAGGACAGTCCCGTTTTCAGGAAACTCACATTAGTATTTTAAAAAATATAAAAAAAGAGCCCAAATAAGAATCCTGGCGGTAGAATCTATTACTAGAATATGAAGACTTGGACTTGCGCAGTAATATAATACAGTATTTTCAATGCGCTTGCGCATAAAAACGCATGCATCTGACCATAGATAAAATATATTTGGCGAGAAAACATAATCTTTGATCTGACGTTTACAGAGTTTACACGAAAAATTTATTAGTAATTGCATTTATTAGTAAAAAAAATCTCTTTATTTTAAACAAGGTCCAGAATTCCAATCGTCCATGCGATTGGTAGCTGCAAGATGAATTGTAATCTAACCTCTCTTGTACAGCGCTCCTGAAGCGATTTTTCGCGAAAACAGCGCTACGTAAGTTGTCAATATTTATTATTATTATTACCATCTTCAAGGCGGGCCGGATAGAGAGAGACTGGTTGAGGGACGTCTTTTGATATTTTAATCGGACTTTCTCGACCCATCGCCTTGCACCGCAGTTGGAGGGATGGATTCATACGTTCATCACTCCTTGACAATCTGACCCCCCGATTCCTACTCACCCCCATACCTTTTTCCTTCCCAGAACTTCCTATCCTTCCCTTCCTTAAAAAGATCCTCCACACAGCATCCCCAAAGATGACATAGGCCCTATGTATAAACGTTACGTTTACCTCACTTTTTTGTCGTTTCGTGTAAAAATAAAAGTTTCATAATTTTTTTTCAAATTGCAGTCGAAAACTTTGGTTTCACAAAGGTGTACTCGAGAAATGTTCTCATGTGACAAAAATGTCAACTGTGTACAAATGTTGGGCGCGCGGTTGGCGTGTTTCCCTGACTGACTTGCAAGACAATGGCCATCTCTTGACTACATTCTACGAATGATCGTGTTTTTTTTTTTAATTCGCGTCTTTGTTTGGCTTCTTTCTTTTATTATTGGATTAGTTTGAACATTTATTGTTTAACCCCTTTTCACAATCACAAACCCTTTGGAAGAAAGAAGCACTGGGACACAGGAGAATCTAACACTAAATACTGTAAAGTTAAGTATCGTCAGCAGAATAATCCAACCGACATACGACTTAAAACAAATGAATAGATAAACTTTTACCATTCCAATAGATACTCCTGCCATGGTTTTCAGTATTCAGCTATAACATATTTACCATGTAACAAATGTATTTCTCATAAAGCTCTCTAGGGAATACCTCAGGGTTTACGTGTGGAGCAACTCCTAACAATGATTAAGGATTTCTGTGCGAATACTTGCACCAGATCCTCTTGCCGCCGCACTCAAGTGCAGGTCACTGCTTCTTACCAACAATTAAAAGAGGCAGATCTTCTTACATAAGCAATGGCGCTGGACGAAGATTTTAGCTTCGAAGCGTAACTTAATAGGCCACTTGCATAGATTTCATAACGACTTGGAAAAAAGCGTGTGGATAGATTTTTTTACTAAGATAACGAAAATGTTAGTAAAAAATTTTATAAATGTATAGTTTTTTTAAATTTTTAAATAAATAAATCCATTATTTGAGCTCGTGACGTCACTACATGAAAATGTCCCATCTCCGATTATGTTCCCTTAATTTTGTAAAATTCTACACTGATTATTTTTTTTTTTATATGGCAACACTTTGATTTCCGGCGAATTTTTGAATTTGCGTTTAACGTTCACTAGATTTATTGTTTGTTCTATGCGAACTTATCCTTTGGTTTGATTGTTTGATAAAGATAGCGGTGTTTTTACAGATGTTACGAAGAGAACCCCGTACAAATTATTGTTATTCGTTTGGAAAACGTTCTTTTTTTTTAAGATTTTCGGCTATGTAATTATCGTTTTTTCGCACTCATAAAATTATGGCCCGTCTTTCCGGTTTATAAAAAATGGTCTGATTTTGCGGATTGAAATTTTCAAAAACTCGCCAGGGTTGGCGATTTTTTGAAAATTGTGATGCAAGTGGCCTATTGTCTGAATGCTTCTGAGTTCCCCACTGCCTACTTATGTACAAATTACTTGCGGATGAGCATGCATTGTTTCGAGCACTCTCGGGTTTTGGGACCAACGCTGATAAATCTTGGGCCATAGAGTTGAACGGCAAACAATCACACAATAGGTGTTGTGCCTTGGAGGTTACACGCGCAGGGACTGTTATGTGTCGCCTTATCGGATCCATCTTCCGGATAAATAGTTTGCCTGGTCCATTTCCCGGTAGTCGTCTCGCTGGTGAACTGGGAGACAGTGTGTGTATTCTTATTTTATAGTTCATATTCAATTCAGGAGAAATTAGTGTATATATATATATTGTTCAGTTGCCAGTTCCACGATGCACAGCAAACGGCCTAAACACTTGTTAGACAATTTTCAAAGGTTGGCCAAAACTTCTATCCATTATCACAAATGTTCGTAATATTGTAAACATAAACAAGTATTTTTTTTCAAGTTTTAAAATAATTATTAAACTGTAGTCATTTTAGATCTGTTTACAGGCACTTGCCCGTGACCTACATTTTCATTGGTTATTCGTAGTCATACATTTCGTGCCAAATCTTTCAATCGGATAACTTAATATTGTAACGCGTTTAATTGTAAGTTCCCTCGACTACTATACGTAAATGCTTTGCTAAAATATAATAACCTACAAATATTTCATTATCATATTTTCAACGTTTAGTTTCCAATAATTTTGTCAACATTACTTAATATTATGTCTCGGCAAAATAAACATTGTTGTACATAGCGAAATCCAATTTCCTTGACACGAAATAATTTACCGGAAAAGGTAGATGATTCATTTTTTAAAGTGAACACTTCTTTAGCACCGTTTTGATTTGAAATTCGATGAGACGAAAAATAGCGACACTTAAAAGAGATACATCAATCTACAGGATTTAGCCTGCGAGAGAATGAGATAGTATAATTAGTCTCCTCCGTGTGCGTTGCTCCGTAGCCTCCCCACTTTTGTCTACTTTAGTTTTCTGATAGTTTCACTTATACCGCGTGTGAATTGCACACTCTATTTTTTTCTACATTTAATTTCCAACAATTTAGTCAAAGTTATTTATTATGTGTCACGACAGAATAAATAATATTGTTCATAGAGAAATTAAATTTCCTTGACGCGAAATAATTAATCGGAAAAGATAAACGATTCATTTTTTTATTATTTATAAATCATGAACTACGTCACTTACAATACATTTTATAACTTACTTTGAAATAAGGTAAAACCCAAATATTCTTCTTCCGGGGACTTAACCGTCGCGTAGATTAATTATTCATTTTGCCTTTTTACACAGAAATATAACTCATTTTCCCGCCAATTTTGATATAAAAATATAATGTAGGTATTCAGGAAGCAGCGGAGTGTCGTGACGTAATTCCCTATTTTTACATTGTTCTAGAAAATCCAGATAACCCAATAAACATAACTGCACGTCACTGGTATATCCACTGCTGAAAATCTTCCAAGAAATTATCCTTGTTGCTATTTGCTGTCACTAATAAAGTTTTAAAATCACGGTTGACCCCAACCTACATAATAAATAAATGAGTTTGCAAAAAATACCAACACATTATGGTTCAGGGTAAAATATAATTACTAAAATTTAATTTATTTTTGGCAATCTAAATGGTGTATTTAGGAGCAGGCGTCAAGGGCGGAAACTAAGTCATTAACTAAGAGAAGTTGGTTATAGTGACATTGAAGAAACCAGGATAATACATAATTACATTATTTGACCCTATAATAGCAGAGTTGTTATTTTCTTCAATTGTATATGGTGTCCGAAAATTTGAAAATGCTGAATCTATGTCCCACGGAGAACCAAAAAAAAACGAGTGTGCTTTTGATCACACTACTGAAGTAAAACTTCACTAACTTATAAAAGAAGAGAGAAAGAAAATGTGCCCGCGTACTGCTCTCTCTTACTCCTACAGTGTGATACAGACAATAGGCCTACACTGTGTCTTAGATATACGAAACGTAACTGGCTATGAGAGAAAGAGAGAAACAAAATGTGTGCTCGCACCTCTCTCTCTCGCCCCTACAGCAATATACGAAACGTAACTCTCTCTCTTTCTATCTTCACTAACTTATATCTCCCTCTCAACTTCCGTTCGCCTCGCCCGATTATACTTTCCGTCTCGCTCTCTCAAGCGTGCGTAAAAAAGTTTTACTTCAAAAACTTAATTTTAAATTTAAAAATATAAATAAATAAAATCTTTTTTTCCGTTTTTATCGGCAACTATAAATCTGCGTTGACTAAGATGAAGACCCTAAGAATTCCAACTCCAGCATTTCTATTTACTCGAAAATAAAGCTGAAATTATAAAAAAGTTATAACACTAATCTACACACATTCAAATGTGATGTGTATAGATTGAACAGTTTTCCGATTGTATTACAATTTTCTGTTTATTGATTAGACTCAACAGTTGCCGAAGTAATCCGTTTTTCCTCCTTCCTATATACCTGACCTCCGCTATTCCGTAAATCCCTTCCTACAGCCCCTAGCCCAACCGCCTCACTACAGTCCCCAGTCTTAACACAGATCAGATGTTGAAAAGATTCACCCTTGACCTCTCTGAGAAAACCTCACCCCCCCCCCTCCTATTTATTTATGAAAATTAAAATTATTAATTATTTTCATTACATTTAAATTATTATAATAGCATTATAAACGCGTTTAAAAATTAATTTCGTAATGTACGCACCGTATATATTTCTGTCAATTAAGACCAAATTAATTATCCTTTTCATAACATTAACATTATAATAATATACTTTTGAATATAGCTACAACTTTATAAATAAATGAAACAATAAAATTATTATATTGATGAAATTATAATAAACTGTTTTTATACATTAAATAATAATATTATTGGGCAATACCTCTATTAACTTACTCATTTGGCATAATTAAATGGTCTAATACAGATTTAGATGGCTTAGAACGATTAATTAGAACGACGTTAACAAAGTTCAATTGCCATCATCCAAATATAGCTATAGAACGAATTCATTTACCTAGAAATTTAGGAGGTAGAGGTATAGTCAAAATAATATCTTTAAAACATAATAAGGTAGAAATGCTAAGAAATTTTTTCCATAGGAAAGCTGATAGTTCAGAAATGCACAAAATAATTTGCAAGGCAGATAGAAATATTTCGCCATTAAATTTATACGACGAGAATGCCAACATTCTTATACAAATATACCAACCAGGAATTATTAGATTCCTGGTCAAATAAAATTCTTCACGCAAAACACTTTAACTATCTCAACCAAACATATGTTGACAAATTTTCGTCAAACAAATGGTTGAGTATTGGAGAGTTGAGCGCAGAAATGGAAGGCTTTATGCTTGCTATTCAAGATAGAATCATTAATACTAAAAATTATAGGAAGCATATCATCAAAGATGCAAATCAAATTGATGATTTATGTAGAAAATGTTTGGCTTTTCCGGAAACTATAGAACATATTATATCGGGATGTTCTGTATTAGCGCCGTCCGAGTATACATTTAGGCACAATCAAGTTTTAAAAATAATTCACCAAAGTTTGGTAATTAAACATAACTTGATTGACTGCCGTAATATACCATATTATGAATATGAACCAAATTCATTTTTAGAAAATGAATTTTATAAAATTTATTATGATAAAACTATTCTAACAGACAGAACAATTAGTCATAATAGACCCGATATAGTTTTACACGACAAAATTAAAAAAAAAAACTAACTTATATCATTGATGTCACTATTCCAAATTCTTGTAATATTCAGAAAACTGTTTCTGAAAAAATAAGAAAATATACAGATTTAGGAAATGAGATTAAAAGAATTTGGCATTCTCAGACTATTATCATTTGTTATTCGGCTACTGGCATTATACCTAGCTCTCTCATTCAAAATTTAGGCGTATTAGATTTGTCCAAAAATTTGTATATAAAAATGCAAAAGTCGGTCATTTTAAATACATGTAGGATTACGAAAGATTTTTTAAATATTTATATTGAGGGATCAGTAGGATTTATCGGACCAGTTAGGATTTCATCAGAGCCGAATCCTCTGATATGAAAATATCTGGAGTCGGTGAAATATTTTCCCATTATGTTTCTAGTGGATTGACGTATTGTTCTTGTATTGTTTTGTATTTATTATACTTATATAGTGCACTTACATTGCGTGGATTTACTAGATAATCATTTGTGGAAAAGTGTGTGGAAGGGTTTAGTCTTTCATTTGGGAAAGATTTAACCCGGACATAAAATCTGGAGCACCGTAAAAAAATTAAAATGGAACAATATTTATTTGTTAGGACCACTATATATTTTAATTACGCCGACAGGTTTCAGAACGACCGTTCCTTCCACAGGGCAAACATATAATAACTTGATATTACAAAACAGTGGATGAGCACAATGAAGTGTAGCGTGACTAGGGATTAGTGAGGAGTGGGGGAGGAGATAGAAAGTGAAAGGGAACATGTCTAAATTGGGTCTATATGATAATATACATGTGTATATATTACTAATTTTCTTTCTGAACTTCTTTTGAAATCAAATTGCTCTAAAAAACGTATATGAACCAAATTTAATTTATAACGTCTTAAATAAAAAAAAAATTTACAAAATTAAAAAAAAAAAAAACCCTATACAATTCTAATAATAATAAAGAACATAGAATGGCATAAAATTTTATATGTTAATAATTTTTAAGTTCAATATTGCAAAAATCTTCTTTCTAGTATTAAAGCCTGCTTTTTATACAACAAATAATATCGGCGAATTTTTAAGGAACGCTAAAGATAAGGACCATAAATTGACTAAGGGGTCGTCCATTAATCACGTGATGATTTTTAGCAACATTTTGACCCCCCCCCCCCCTGGTGATATGTGGTGAGGTTTTAGACTACCCCCCTTCCCCCTTTCGAGCCTCACGTGATTAATGGACGACCCCTAAGTAATTCTGGTATATATTAATTAAAATGTAATGACCATTCCTTAATTTACATCGGGAAAACAACCATAATTTAGACATAAGAATCAAACAGCATTTAAGGTGTTTTAATAATAATTTAATTTTTCAGATTTCGCCAACAATTTCATAGCAAATAACCATAGTTTTAAAAAAAAAATACTGGGATAAATATTCCTCATTAAATTTATTATTACTCGTAATAAAGGAAAAGGCTTAAATAACTTAAAAGCCTTAGATTTTAAATAAATCCCTTAATAATAATGAGTCCTTTTCAATAACCAAAAAAATATATATCATACAGTCCTATCTTAGACATGTTCCCTTTCTATATATATTATATTATATTATTTTTATTTTTTATTTCGTCATAAAAATTATACAATACATTTGCATCATACTCTCAAGAGATAACAAACTTATTGTAGGATCAAATGCTGTAGAGTACAGTATTCTATAAATTCCTGAAATTATTTGGAGTAAAAAAATGTTAAGACATTTTGTTCTCCGGTGACTTTTTTTCAAATTTTTTTTATTCAAAATCAAACAAAAAACAATTTTCACTGGACACTCAGCCGAATAACCTCCCAATCTCTTACCCCGCCCCCAACTGTCCACCACCAATTTATTTTTGTTTCTGTAGATAAAAAAAAAGCAAATATGTCACCATAGACCAAAATTTTTATTGACATTTTTTACTCTAAATAATTTCGGGAATCACTGAATGGGGAATTGTATAAATAAGTAAATAAATAAATATGTAAAAATGAGAGATTTCTTACAACCAAACTGAATTCAGTTTTGTAAGACTTGTAAGAAAAAATAATATTTACAAAAAATTAAACTGATTAAAAAAATATAAAAAAAGGAATTCATATTTTACAATACAGGATACAATTAACAAACTCAAAGGAAAATAAATTACAATTATTAAAATCTATGAATGCTCACTTATTTTAGTATCATATGAAGGGATAAAAAATGGCTAAAGCGCCATTTGCCATTTATTCTTTCCAACATTGACATACTTAATGAAATCCCTCGTTCTGCAATTTATACCAACATTATTGATGGTTACAGGAATTTACAGCTCTGTGATTCTGCCGGCGAGAGCTCCGATGCAATCTACTTTCTCATAAGCGGCGCATATAACATAGCAATCATCAGTATGATGGCAGTTTCCGATATGAAAGGGGACTAGAAGAAGAAGTTTATATGAAGTACAGTAATGATGTGCATTTGTTTTGTAGGATGGGCAGCTTCAACTCAGCCCCGAAGATCCTGAACGACGACCACCAGGACCGCAGTCTGAGCGTGCCGGCGAGCATGTCGCGCCTCGAGTTCATGGACTTCTGCGCACGCGAGCGGAGTAACTCCTTCCAGCTGCTTCGCCGCCCCTTCCTGCTGCGCGATACCGCCCTCACCGAACATGTCAGGCGTTTGTCCCTCTCAGGTAACTTACTGCTCCAACTGTACTTCAACAAACTCACATTGTACTACAATAAACTTATGCTGTACTACAACAAACTCACACTGTACTAAATAAACTCACCATACTCACACGTACAATAAACTCACGCTGCACTACAATACACTCACACTCTACTCTGATAAACTTACACTGTACTACAGTAAACTCACGCTGTACTACTATAAACTAACACTGTACTCAGTACCGGATTATCCCTAAGGCAGAGTAGGCAACTGCCTAGGGGCCCCGCATCGGCTGGGGGCCCCGCGCCCCAAGAAAAAATAACTTGCGTCAACGGTTCATGACGCAAGTTATTTTCCCAATTAGTGAGCAACTCCGGCACACTTTTGGAAAAAGTCAGCTTTCAAGATGTTTTAAATATTTTAATTTTTTATTACGAACACTTATAGGTTAATAACATTACATGCATTAAAGAAAACAACGAACATAATAATTAGGTTATAACCCAATAACTGTTCACATCACGCACAAGTCATAAATAAAAAGTCAATAATTAAAAAATATATTTAAACATAGTTGTATTTTACTTTACTTTCCTTCGTATCAATGGGGATATGATTATAGGTGCCGTGTGTGGTTTATAATAATAATAACGTAATATTTGTATAGCGCAGTTTTGTGTCATTTCGGTTCAAGTGCGCATATTGGCATTTGTTTTGTTGTTTTTTTGCTTTTATTTCTAATGTTTAAAATATAAATGTTGTACAAGCTTTAGTGTGCACTACCCATCTTTTTGCTAAAATTCTTTGTTTCTCTTCATACCAAGGTTGTCTAGAAGAGATCACTTTAGTGATAGGACCGCTCATTGTACTATTGTATTCGTTTCATTTTCTTTATTGAATGGGGGTGAAGGCATACCCTCGAAATGTAGTAAAAAAAATAGGTTAATTATATAAACATTGTAGTAGAAAAAAAAGTTTGGAAGTTAGAAAAGGGTAAAGTGCAGTGGCGGACTAAGCCCGTCAGAGGCCCGGGGTGGAAAAGCTGGATGAACCGCTCCCCCCCCCCCCCCCTTGTTTAAGAAGTTGATGTAATTTTACAAGCTTTTTCTTCAGTTCACACGGGCCTCTGACTCTGGGGGGCCTCCAAACGCCTCCATGTTCCTTTGATCAAATCCTAAACAAGGCTTTAAGGCACCAGGCCACTGTAAAAAAAATTGTCATTTTTAAAAATTTATTTTGTTAATAATGCTCTCACCAAATGTTTAAAGGAAATTCGTAAAATTGACGGAGACACCTGCAGCATTTTATATGAAGCAATTTTAAACAGTTTGTATGTTGAATTAACGTTCAGCAAAACTTTGAACGCGTTTTTCTCGAAACTGCCTTTTTCAACACGGTTGACAACATATTAGAAAAACTAAACGTCCGATTTGCATGTACTAAATCTTAAACTGTTAGTAAATCCAGTCAGTATGGCACCACTTAGGGATTTTTTTTATAATGGGCCCCCTTCTATTTTTTTTTTATGAACAATGAAAATTTTCCATAAAAAATCGAAATTAAAATTCGTTGGTCCGCCATTTTTCCTTATTTTCAAACAAAATTCACCTAAGTGGTGAAATAGACACTAGATTTTCAAACAGTTTAAACCTGCAAATCGGATGAATAGAGGTTAAAAAATGTGTTAACAAATTTTAGAGAAAAACACATTCAAAGTTTAAGGATAATTCAACATACAAACTGCCCTGAAGAACCTACGGTTGTAGCGAAACCCAGTCGGCATATAGTATGTATAATAAAAGTGGTGTTAACTAAGTTATTTTTTCACATAAAATGCTGTATCTCCGTCAATTTTTCGAATATCTTTAAAACATTTGGTGAGAGCATTTTTAACAAATGCGTCTTTCAGAAAATGAAATAAAAAAATAAAATTACTAAAAAAAAAATTACAGTGTCCTTAAGTGGGAATCACCAGACAAAACCGGAAATATGTCGTTTTTAAATCAAATTTTAGACGTATTGATATTTTTTCACCACAAAATTATAAATTGATTTCGAAAGACTCTTCTTTTATCTAGTAAAGTTTTAAATTTTGAGAAAATATGTTTATTTTAGTACATTAAGGTTTTACCGTACGGCGTTGGCAGATTTGTTAAATTTTCAAACAAAATTTTGTATTATACAACACACATTTCAAATTATATAATCACGCAGTAAAATAAATCAATAAATTATCTGGGAAAGATATGTTTCAGAATTTTAATTTTAGTTTAAATAAAATCATTAAAAAAAGATCCGCACATATATTTAAAAAAAATACATTTTTATTTTGCTTAGACATTATGGAAAAATTATAAATACGCATGATAAAAAAATAATTAGAAAAAATACATAATTTGAATAGTTTTATCATCACGAGTTTGAGCATTTTTGAATTAAAGTATTTATCAAAGCAAATATTGTGAATGAAATAATATCGATATTGAGCTATTATGTTAATTGTTAGACGAAATTTAAAGTCTCGGCCGCTGATTAATGGCGTTAACCCCCCCCCCCCCCCGCCCGTTGGTCCACCATTGGTAAAGGGGCCCCGAGACATGCATTGCCTACAGGCCCCGACATGGTTAATCCGGCCCTGACTGTACTATTATAAACTAACACCCTACTATGAGAAACCCACACTGTACTACAACGAACTCACACTGTATTATATATGTTATGACCTGCTCGCATTGCATTACAGTACATTACAGATACTCTTTTTCTATCTTCACTAACTTATATCTATCTCCCTCTGAACTTCCGTTCGCCTCCCCCGATCATACTTTTCGTAACGCTCTCGTTACGCACTCACTAGTTTACTCCCCAAGTCAAGCGTGTGTAAAGAAGTTTTACTTCAAAAAAGTACACAAAGAAGATAATGTCAAATTAAAGCCTGACAAGGTTTCGATAAAGTATAAGAATTGAGTCTTATAATTTAAAAAAAATATTATTTTTTGCATAACATCTGACAAAAATCATTTAAATTCACAGTACAAAAAAAAAACAGAGTGTGCAATTCACACGCGGTACAAGTGAAACCTTCATAAAACTAAAGAAGACAAGAGTGGGGAGGCTCCGAACCGACAGGCTTTCCATCACGCCACAAAGAGGAGACCGATTATACTGTCACATTTTCACTTTAAAAATTCAATGTTATATTACAATAATAATTAATAATCCAAATTAATAAATTACTTTGTTTTTACCACTATTATAAAAAACCGACATGTTTCGACATCAGAAAGAGTGTGAATGCGAATTTGTATATTATTAATAATCAAAAATTATTTTTAAATGATCCAATATTGAACTTATTTCCTTTGTAAATTGTTCCATATTGTCCCTACCCATTTTATTTTTTTAAATTTTTTCCATTGTTACCATTGTCTATGATTATTATTTGTCTATGTTTGTTATTTTTTCTTTGACACTACATTCTATATCAATATTTAAAAAAAAAAATAGTATTATTAAAACCCTGATGAAGTAAGCTTGGTTTACGAAACATGTCGGTTTTTTATAATCAATTATAATGGTAAAAACAAAGTAATTTATTAATTTAAATTAAAATGGTGCCACAAAATAAGTTTCTAAATCAATCCAGTCGGGGGCCATGTTGGGTGCTTTACCCAAGAATCCTCCATTTGATTGTTTTACTATGCATTTGTCTTTTTTGTATTTGTTAGGTCAGTAATGTAATGCTATGTATGTTTTATTAAACAATAATTAACTTTAAACATCTTCAAGAACGTAATTTTATACAAAAGCAGTTAGATCAATTAAATTAAAACAATAATTATTAAATAATAACAAACTATAAATCATCATTCCTGATAAGCTATCTATGAAATGTAAACATTCATTATTTTACTGATTTTGATTTTTATAGTCAGAGTTTACCGATTATTACTATTTTTATTATAAAACATGAATATTACAATAATTTAACAATAACAAAAAAGGTAATCAGTTTTATTTTAATACATTTATTGAATTTGCAAATATGTCATTAAGAGGATCTGCTGAGCTGCCTGTTTCGGCCCGTTTCATACAAAACTTAAATTTGGATTTAAGGCCAAAATACCCAAGAACTCAATAAAAAAAATTTAAATCAAAAGTTATATTATATATTTAGTAATGACATACTAACTTATTTATTTATTTTTGAAATGAAAACTTCTTTAACACCGTTGTGATTTTAAACTCGATGAAACGGAAACATCTTAAAACATGCATTTTTTGGATGGTAATTTAACTTACATATTATGACACATTTGTATTCCGCTGTAAATAGGTCATTATTTTTAATTTTAATTTACACCTATTAAAATGCTTTTTTTAATAATTTTCATTTTTTTATTTTATATTTCATCATATTTTTATAATAAATATACAAATTTTTTTTTAAACGTTTATCATTTACTCACAAATAATTGTCCAATTTGCTTCTAAATTCATGAAATTTTTAAATGCAATTTAAAACGCAAATAAATAAAGTGGCACGTATCCATACGATATATGATATACTTTTTGATTACAAAAATAATTTTTTAGTTTGATGGAGTATTTTGGCCTCAAATCCAAAATTAAGATTGCATGAAACAGGCCAAAATGGGCCGCACATCCGTTCCCCTTAACAACTCAAATCAAAACACTGTTTATTTTTTCATCCTATTCTTTATTATCAACATTAACTAGTGATAATTTTTATGGAGTGATAAAATACAAAGAGTCAGTAGTTCATTACGATTACAATGACAGTTACTAGTGAATTCTAATGCCGAGCAAACGGATGAGATTGTGCAACTGAACTTTGGAATTTAAAAATACTCACTTTCATCTGTATGCCGCCGTTCTCTTGTATTGAGTTGCACTATAAAGAAAAACTTAAAAAAGAAAACAATAACAGAAAAATACTACCGAACATCTAAATATTTACTCAAAATAGTAGATATAAAAATACAGAAACTATAGCAAATCATGTGAATAACTTCTTCGCAAGTATAGAAAAATTTTTATGGAACCGTAAAACACATAACACAAACACACTAACACAAACAAACAGATCAATCATCATTACACAACTGACACAACACAGATTTACAATTAAAAAAACTTCGGAAGAGGAAATTGACAAAATAATAAACACATTAAAAAAACTTATTGCTCCTGGATTAGATGAGATAACAACGGATTGCATTAAGATAATAAAAATTAAATTTTAAAACCTATAACACCCTTAACCAACCTTAGTATAACACACTCCTGCTTTCCCAGTCCACTTAAAAAGGACTGGTAATTCCTTTTTATAAATCTGGAGACAAAATGGAAATAACTAACTGTTCCAATCACATTGGTAAACTCGATTTCAAAGATTTTCGAAGAGTATTAAGAAACCATATTATAAAATACCTGGAAGAAAACAAATTAATCTCGGATAAAAAAATAGATACAAAAGAAGCTTTGGCATGTACCATAGATTACATATAAACATACATACCAACTTAGATCAAGGGTATAAATGCGTAGCGATATATTTAGATTTAGCTAAAGCCTTTGATTCAATCTGCCACAAAACACTTTTTAAAAAATTAGAAAACATGGGTATCAAAGACAACGAACTCCAACTAATAAAAAGTTATATGAGTAACAGAACACAACTAGTCAAAATTAACAACCATACTAGCAAACCATTGCCGATTACATATTAAGGAGTTCCAAAAGAAAGCATACTAGGGCCCATGAACTTTGCAGCATGGAAATAGACGGTGAAATAGTAAGTTATGCAGATGACACAGTTTTACTATTTATATCTAAGGATTAGAATAATGTATATAACATAGCAAATTTAGGAATCACGCGAGTGAAAACATGGCTAGACTCAAACATACTTACACTAAACATATCAAAAACATAATTCGCAACGTACAGTATAAATAGCACGGGACAGCCAAAAAACAACACAAACTCCACAAAAATACACAAATGTTTAAACACCAACATCTGCGATTACCCTCCTCTAGAAAAAAAAGAACAAATAAAGTAACTAGGAATCGTCATTGACCATAACCTTAGATAAACACATCACATCAGACAAATCACAAATAAAGTCCTCAAAACAATACACATTATCCTAAACATTCCTGGACACACAGAGCCCCAGATTCCTACCCACCCCTGATGCCTTTTTCCTTCCCAGAACTCCCTCTCTTCCTTTCCCTAAAAAACTAAAAACCCCCACACAACATCACCAAAGATGACACATGCCCTAAGGTAGGGTTGCCAACCGTCTTCGTTTTCCCAGGACATGTCCTGTTTTTTGGGGTGTCCTGGGCTGTCCTGGATAGTTTTTAAGCATCGTCCTGAGTTTTTAAAGAGTCCTGTTAAGGACCTATGTTTTAAAATTCGCGCGCCACTACTCTCTTCAATCGTTTTGTCACTGGGCTCTAGCCGCGCTTGTGAAGTTGACACTTTTTTCAGTGCAATATAACTATAAAAATTAGATACTGCTCTTATACATATATAGTCCTGGCTTTAAACCGAAATGTCCTGGTTTTTCTACCTTCAAATCCTGGATTTCAAAGTTTGGAGATGGCAACCCTACCCTAAGGTAAATTGTTTTTCTCAGGGCCTCCTGTGTAAAGCTAATGTAAAAAAAAACAAAGGAACTATGCAAAATAAAAAATTCTTTCAATTTATCATCCAGTAGTTTCTACAATTTTTTTTAGCATCGCGAGATTGATGATTATTTGAAATGCTTGATGACCGACTGTTACTATACTGAAGTTTTTTTTTCAGAACAACCTAAAACTTCAGAACAGAACCCAAACAACTTCAGAGTATTTCAATGGAATGTCCTATCACAAAGTAAGAAATTATTATTTGTTTTTTTATTTCACCAATATCTTTAGATCATGATTCTAGAAAAATATATGTCAATAGAGCCATCTATGGAAGCAATCACTACCTTGGCCTCAAGTAGCATTACATAATTCATAGATGGCGCTAGTGGGAAAAAATATCTCAATATAAATAGTTATTCATTGTCAATGTTATTTTTTTCCAGCCCTCGGTCAGACTAACGATAGCTTTGTACTTTGCCCAGAAGCGGCCTTAACCTGGGATTTTCGCAAATTCCACTTAATAGAAGAAATCATACAAAACAATGCTGATGTCATTTGTTTACAAGTAAGTAATACTTCTGTAATATTTTATAATAGTAGCCATATTACAGTAAAGCGTAAACATAATCCTAATTTCACTGTTAATATTTATCAATGCTAAAGTATTGTAGGGCCCCTAGCTGAAAAACGCGTCGATAAAGGTGTTATTGACAATAATGATAATTTGTCATCATTCTCGAGCATGACTACAGATCGCCAACGAACAAACAGTTAAACTAGTCAAAATAAATTATTATCTTTGTGTTGACGAACAATGAAAAATTACCAACATTGTAGATAAGACCTTTATCAATGTGCTGGGGGAATTGAATAAAATTCATGTGAAACATTTTTTTAATAGATTCATCATTTTGAAAGGAGTGCATTTCAGAGTTACTTTATTACATAAAATTGTATAGTTGCATTGCGTGTAGTCTTCCATCGCCCATCTCTGTTTGCTTCACTTTAGAATTTCTGGTAAATTAAAATTTCTACTTGTTTTAAACACGTCTTTTATTGCAGGAGGTCGACCACTTTGAATTTCTACAAAAGCTTCTGGCTACTCAGGGCTACGAAGGAGTGTTCTACCCCAAGCCTGACTCGCCCTGTGTGTACATCGAAGGAAATAACGGACCCGACGGCTGCGCTATATTTTACAAAAAGGACAAATTCGAGTGCATCGCAAAAGATTCAAAGATTTTAGAAGTTTGGAAAGTGCAAAGCAATCAGGTAAGAAAAATGTTTTCAACAGTGAAATTTATGACTGACACTGTAATCACAAGCCAGATTTTGATTGTTTGAACTAACCGGTGTCATTTTGTTTTATGATGGTATCAAGCACTTGTCAGTTGAATTAGGAAAGTTTTGGTCACTGAACAATAAAAATGGTTAACAAGGAATAATAATTATTTATTCTCAGTTTACTCTTGGTAAGTGACTACTATCGAGAATCATAAAAATGCTTAAAATGGCTGTGACTAGATTAAATTTGAATACGAACATTCCTCTTCAGTTCTTCTACACCTTCCCCATTTTCTTCAGAATCAGGTCATTCCCTGGCTTAGTTCTTCTGGCTTTGGGCAGATGGAACGTTTATGCGGTTTTTAATCAATAAAAATTTCCTTAAATCATCAATGGCTGTATTCCAATTATTTGTCCATGGTACTTAAGTAGCGTTACATTACATATGTATCATTTATGTGATGACCGTGGCCGGTTATCCCATGCATTTCTGGACTTGGATTGATGGATCCAGATTTGATGGATCCAGATTCCTCAGAATATAGTGATCTCAGTACAGGGTGATAGCAATAATAATGTGTAGGTAGTCTGCTGATTTTATTCCGGGATTAGGTACAATGGTACTTCTAAGGAAGTCTGATGGTAAGAGGACGAATGGACAACAACCACACCCTTTTATACGTTCCTCATGTTGTCTCACTCATACACGCATGTCTCTTTCATACCGCAAGACATACGTTCACCACAATTTATAAATATATATGTTTACAAAGATTAACCCGTTGGCCCTCTCTCAGTTGTCGAAATCTTATTTACCCGAGACTGTCAAATACGGATAAACCAGATAAATGTATGGAGCAATGGAATTTAAAAAATTAAAAAAATTGTGTTGACATTTAACTTTTTGAATTTCTCAAGGTGGCCATCCTGGTGGTGCTGAAGTCCGTGCACAGCCAGCGGGAGGTGTGCGTGGTGACGACCCATCTGAAGGCCAAGAAGGGGGCGCTGCTCTCGCGCCTGCGCAACGAGCAGGGCAAGGACCTTCTGGAGTTCATCAGCGCCAAGGCCGGCCCCCGCCCTGTCATCATCTGTGGAGACTTCAACGCCGAACCCTCCGAGCCCGTCTACAAGACCGTCCTGAGCGATGCCACTCTTGGTATATAGTCCTGCTTCATTTCTATTATATCATTATAATGGCGCCATAGATGAGTAGCCACAGTGTAAACAGGAACTATGGATATTTACATTAAGCTTTTCAATATTTTATTTTGGTTCCTGGTTTCGCCACAGTCAACTACGAGCGTTCCCACTGGTGTAAAAATATACCTAATTTTTATAATATCACTGTGACACCATGAAATCAGGAACTATCTAAAATCCCCATGGGATGCAAGGTTCTCTCTGTCATTAATTTTATAGAGAGTGAGCTTTAAGTTAACTTCTTCTAGAACCTATTATCGCCTAATATTGCGATGTCAGAAGAACCTTGCTATTCCAAAGGCCTATCAAAATATTTTTAATTGCCAAATTTATTATAAAAGTAGTTCCTATTTTCACAGCGTGCAATCTCTCTGCTGCTGAAGTATAGTGCGCACTAGGCGTTTTAATGTAAATACACTTCACCCATTTGTAGGTCAATCTTGAAAAATTTGTCCATTCTCCAACATTAAGTACCTACAATAAATTAGGGCTATATTTCACGAGTTATACATATTTGTAACACTTCAATATTAATTATTTTGCATATTAACATTGAAATTAATTTCTAAGTAAAATTCTTAACTTGCACACGATTTGTGCACTATACAATAATAATATTTGGCTAACAGCACCATGTTTGTAAAATTTCTTCTCAACAGCCCAAAACACTGTAACTTGGTGTTGGAGGATTATTTATTTATTTATTTATTTATACTGGGTTTTACAGATGTTTACATTTACATGAGAACAATCCACTTATAAAACTCAGTTATTATACAATTATAAAAATCTACAATTACGTACAATTAAATACAAATAAATACAATTAGAAAAACAAAAACATCACAAATTAAAATACAGAATTATATACAAGGTCACTCAAGTAACACATTACAATGAGTGGTAAAAGACATATGAAATACGCAAGCATGCATAGAGGGACAATTCACACAATATAATTAGTTAGTACTTTTTAACAGCGCTAGAACTTTTTTTTTAAAACTGTACAAATTATCAATGAAAATATCCACATCAGCGCACTCTATCTTGTTATACAGTCGACACATCTGGGTCAGAGGGCTGAAGTAGGCGATATTATTTTTAAATATATTAATATGAAAAATGTTATGGCGTCTTAAACAATGGGAATTGGGGACATTAATTTTAATACTGTTAAGACATAATTTAGTATCGAGATGGCCGTGAATAATTTTATGTAAACATATTAGATCAGTCAATTGCCTTCTAGTTTTAAGTGTATCAATCTTGAAGTAATCACGACGTACATCGTATGATCTGAGATGGTCGTGTAGTCCACATTTGAAGGATAACATTCTTAGTAATTTTTTTTGAACTGATTCTACAATGTTTTCATATTTACAGTAATGTGGATTCCAAATAGTGCTTCCATATTCAAGTTTACTTCTAATTAAGGCATTGTAAAGTGTTAGAATTGATTGAGGATCTTTGAAAGGTTTACATATTCTGTGAATAAATCCCATCATTTTTAATGATTTGCACTTAATGTTGTTAATATGTACATCAAATATGAATTTAGAATCAAGAGTGATTCCTAGATCCCTTATTGAAGAAACTTTTTTGAGAATAATATTATTGATAACATAAGAAAAATCTTTTATAATTCTATTTCTAGTAAAGTTTAAAATGTAACATTTTTCAACATTTAAGTGCATATCATTGACAGTACACCAGTTATTGAGTGTGTCGAGGTCATTTTGAAGCAGCTGATGATCGGAAACAGACTTAATTTTACGAAAAATTTTAAGATCATCGGCGAAAAAAGCATAATCACAGTTTAATTTCGAGCCAAGGTCATTTATGAATATAAGAAAAAGCAGGGGGCCAAGATTTGAACCCTGTGGTACACCAGAAGTTACAATTATAGGGGATGATTTGTATCCATTAATAAGAACTAATTGAGTTCTGTTATACAAATATGATTTCACCCAGCGTAATAGGTCTCCATGTATTCCAATTTGTTCAAGTTTTTTTAGTAAGATGGAGTGGTTAACTCTATCAAAAGCTTTTTGGAAATCAGTATAAATTGTATCTACTTGTAATCTTTCATTAAAAGAATTACAAACATAATTACAAAATTCCAAAAGATTTGAGTTGATTGATCTTTGAGGAACAAACCCATGTTGCCTAGTGCAGAGAAGGGGTTTAAAATGTGAAAAAATACTTTTATATATCAGAGATTCAAAAACTTTAGCAAAACAGGATAGTATACTGATTGGCCTATAATTTTTTATTAAAGATGGGTCTCCCGATTTTAATACTGGGACCACGTGTGCTTTTTTCCACAGATCGGGAAAAGTTCCCGTGGTAAGGGATGCATTAAAAATTATAAAAAGCGGTAAACATAAAGAGTCTGCACAGCAACTAACAAAGAAAGGAGGAATTTTATCAGGTCCTGGGCCCTTACTGGGATCTATTTTACTCAAAAAACATTTTATTTCATCTGCACTAATATGTATTTTACCCAAATTGCTTTGATTGTGTTCAGTTATGTTTGGCATTGAATCATTAGTAGATGATTCCGACTTGGTATAAACAGATGAAAAATATTTAGAGAATATGTTTGCTATGTTTTCACCGTCATTCGCGGAAATATCGTCAAGATGCATTACTTTAGGAATACAGTTATTTTTTCGTAATGATTTTGAGTACGACCAGAATAACTTTATGTTACCTTGCAGACCACTTTCGACAGAGTTGATATATGATTTATAACATTCGCTTTGTATTTTTTTTGTAAATTTCCTTAAATAAGAGAATTCCCTATAATCTGACTCATAACCATGTTTTTTTACCTTAAGTCTAACTTTGTTTTTTTTCTTAAGAAGAGCAATCAATTGCTGATTAAACCAGACAGGATATTGATTTTTTGTTTGAGTACCATATTTTTTAAAGTATTTGTCAATAATTTCCCACAATTTTTCATATAATAAGATTACCATGCTATTCACATTTTTATTTTTAAAGAGAGTTATCCAATTAACATACAATAGATCCTGTCGACATTCATCAAAGTTTCCCTTCCTGAAGTTATATTTTGAATCGCTTCTATTCATTTCTAAGAATTGATCTTTATTTTGTTTCACTATAATTTCAAATGAAGGGTGATATTGATCCAATTTGGTTAAGCCTGGTGCTATATGTATATCAATGTTAACTTTATCTGAAAAAACAAGATCCAATAAATTTTCATTTCTATTTAGTACATAATTGAATTGATACAAATTGCAAATTGATGAGAGATTGACAAGACTATGTGCTTTCATGCTTTTATAATTAGAAGGGGAAAGTACATTATTTTTGAATGAATTGTCAGGTATCCATTTAATTTCGGGCAAATTAAAATCACCAACAAAAATAAACTGCGAATTGGAAGTTGAAAACTTTAAATACAGATCCTGTAATTTTTCAATATGTTTACAATAATTATCAACGGTTACACTAGGAGGAATATAGAGGATGCATATAAAGATGAGCGAGTTGGAACGAGACTTAATTACAAGCCACAAATCTTCATTGTCACTCTCCCACTCCGTTTTTCTTGACACAAGAAGTTTTTTAGAAACGGCGGCTAGAACTCCGCCACCTTCTTTAGACACAGATTTGGTTGACTCACGATCTCTTCTAAATATTACATATCTATCATCAAACAATTCTTCACTAAATACTGTTGAGTTCAGCCATGTTTCGGAAAAACAAATAATGTCATAATTATTGATTAAAATATTATTGCGCACACTTACGGTCTTTGTTCGAATACCCCTCACATTTTGATATAATATATTTAATGCATCAACAGCAAGTACCTCGCCATCTATTTCGGTATGGTTAGATGCCATAGTCAATGGTGGAGAGGTCCTTCAATAGTGCTGCTTTGTAGGCCGGGCAGTCCTTATCTCCGGTGGGGTGGGCACGTGAAGCTGCAGGCTTTCCAAAACGTGCGCATGTGGCGCAACTGGGTGCTGCAGCAGCAGCGGGGCAGGCCTCACGCGCGTGTCCTTCTACACCGCAGTGGGAGCATCTCTTTGTATCTTTGCAATACTTGTGCGAATGTCCGACCATTTGGCAATTCAGACACACTGTAAGTCCAACAAAGTCACGCACACCGCAAACGGTCCAGTCCACAAATACACGTCCTTGTTCCACCAATGCATGACGAATGTTAGCAGGCACCGAGTACACTCTGTGGCAAGACGGTCCGGTTCGAGCTCCAGCCATATGACTTAGTTTGCACTTGGATGCACACTCTTTGAAGTCATTAGAATCAGAGATTCCGGAGAGGGCCTTCTCTAAAAAGTTCTCGTCCGTAAGTTCACGGGGCACATTAAAGAATATCATTCTAGGCTGCCTCTTAATTGGAAGACGGGCACTCAGCAAGTCGGAGCTGCATATAACAGGATCATTTAAAAGCCTTTCTTGTTCCTGGCTGCTGGCAGTGTGGATAATGACTCCTTTGTTTTTGATATTTTTTACTCCCGTTATCCTTATTCCTAACTGCGATGGCTTAACAATGTCCTTAATTATTTTTTTTGTGCCATCGCTATCATCAACCCCCGGTAGTTTTGGAAAAAAACATACAGATGGTCTTGGTTTCCCTATTTTGATGCTGGTACGAGTGAGTTATTATAAAATAGAATTCATATCTTTGTTTACATGACTTTATTTGTGTTTAAACCTAACTAGTTTTGAACTTTTGATTTAGCTTTAAAAACAAGTGTACTGGTGTTTAAAAAGTTATATGTTTTATTTATTTTTGCGCAATGTATCTGTAACTAACACATTTAGGAAAAGAACTAATGAAATGTATTCGCATTTTATTTTTAAGGTTGGGGTGCTTCAAACTCTTATCACATTTAATGACCATCAAATCAATTAGCACCATCGTGATTTTTTTAAGTGAAACTTCTTTAGCAACGTTATGATTTGAAACTCAATGAAACAGAAATTAACGGACTCTAAAAAGAGACAAACACATACATCTACAGGATTTAGCCTTCGAGATAATGAGATAGAATGAAACCTTACCTACTTACAGTACCCATGAAGCGTCAAGCTGCACTAATTGGCCGCTTTGATTATGAGCACACTTTTCAAGACCTATTGGTTTAGATTGTATGGGTGAAGTTTCACTTCTACCGCATGTGAACTGCACTCGATATTTTTTAGACATTTGAACATTTCCTATTTGGATTATTCTCTGTGTATTTCAGCTACTGAATAATTTTAAAAAATAATTTAATCACAAATTGAAACACCAATCGGTGTTTAACGGGGACTGTTCAAATGTCGAAAATTTGAATCTGATTGAATGTTTGATGGTCGTCAAACGTGACAGCGTTTCGAACAACCCAACCAAGTGTACTTACCATTCATCCTTTTTTGATGCAATATTTCAGTAATCTCATTAAACATTCAATTACTGTACTATTGCTTCCAATCAAACTAAGCGATCATTTAGCTGTAATTTGGTCTAAGCGTTAAAGGCCCCAAAGGTTATCACACACATATCAGCTAAGCATCGGATCGGCACCACCTCGCCTCGTTGCCTTGCCGTCAACGCAAAGCATGCGCATCACAGGAGCGGCTCAACACCTTCCATGTTTCGGCGCAGCTACAGCTGGGCGATTACTCTTTTTTACGGTCTATACCGTCACCTAGATGCCACTCCGCATCACGCATCTTTTCCGCAGTGATGGGGAGATGTAAGCTTGACGATGACGCGATGTAGACATGGTGACTGCGAGCTGTAGACTGGCTTGTCCCGAGGCGAGGCGATACCGTTACAATGCTGATTGGTGTGCGTTGCAGTATGGTGTTTCATACAAATAATTCTGAATGGCTCGAGGTGAGGCGATGCTGATCCGACGCCGAGCTGATATGATATATGCGATAACCTTAAAGTACAACCTTTCTGTCTATCATTGCCAGGATTATCTTCAACTAACCGATGGAGACATTTGACAGAGTTAAAATTATGATTTATGTATAAAATGTTTGTTCAATTAATATTGTTTTATGCATTTCAGAATTTATTTAAAACCAATTATTTTTCATAATAAATGCAATGAAAAATAATTTAGTTCATGTGAATTTTATACAAAAAAAAATTACTTTGACAAAATGGACGTGGGAGCATTTTGCTAAGTTAAAGTCAAATGACTGATTCTTCACTTTAGTGATATTTTTTTTTACACTTACTGCCACTAAGAAATTATTGAAGACAGCAGTTGTTGGTCTAGTTTTAGAAAAAAAATTTAGAATCAGTCTAAATTATTTTTAAATGTTTGTATTTTCTGCTTATATTTTTGGCGAGCGTTTGAAAATTCACTCTTAATTGAGTGAAGATATACTGTGAATTGAGAATATTTTTGTATTTGCCATGCTATTTTCATACTAATGACGCTTTCTTTTATATGTTCACAGACATCTTTATGATCTTATACTTAAAATACAGAGTGTCCTGCTCTAAAATAAAGACTATTACAGAACCAAAGTATGACATTTTGCCGTTCGGTCCATAAAGGAAGATACTTTTATTATTGCTCAGGCAAAGACAATTGCCGTCCAGAGTAGTCAATTCTTATAGCTATTTTCAGTGATCAGTTCTGAACATTTGTTTGTTTGTTTAAAAAATAATAATAATTTATCAGTAAAAATTATATTACAGGAAAGCATTAGAAACAGTTAAAATTTCGAAACAGAACTTTACAAACAATAAATAAATATATTTAATTTTTTTTTTCTTAATTCTATATTTACAATTTCAAAGATAGATCCCGCAATGTTTGGACAGAGTATTGGAACATTGCTAGTCAATCCAAGGGTGCCCGCTACGCCTCAATACAAAGGACTATCCCATCAAAACCATGGTTTCAAAAATTCTCCCATTTTTCCAAAAAAGAAATTTCCTTACTTATTCAAATGAGAATCGGACATTGTTCCGTTCCTTCTCACCTTTTTAAAATTCACAACCTTGACTCCCCAGATTGTACATTCTGTGGTCTAGATGTGGGCACTTTAGATCACTTATTTTTTGGTTGTCCCTCTCTAAATAAATATCCTCTCTTCTATCAAGCGTTATCTAAAATTGCCTGCTCTCTATTCAATATTTCGTCTCTTCGAAGTCTGAACTCGACTCCAATCTTCCATATAATTCTGAAATTTGCTCATTTAAATAAAATTAATATATAATTTCACCTTTCCTTTCTCTGTAATTTTAAATGATGGCATAGAACACCCTTGGAGGGTAAGAGCCACAAATAATTGAAAAAAAATTTGTGATATTATTATTATATTAATTTTTTATATAGATAGTCCCAATTTTACAATTACAATGAAGAAAACAAGAAGCACCTTCCATACAAATTAGAATGGAACAAATGTTCCATTTAACCCAATAGCACAGCGCTCCATCTCACTTACACTTCCCTGACATCCCATCCCATTTGAATTTTGCAAACATAGTTTTGTATTGGAAATTTAAGCCTCAATTAGGCAAATATTTGGATCATGTAATACATTCACAGGGCACTTCTTATTGTGTAATTTTAACAGAAATTTAATTGTCATTTTAAATATTGAAGGTAATGTTTCAAGAATTCCGGCTATCCTGTGATTTATGGTCATCACTGAAATTAAAATGGTCCTGTTTTGAAAAAATGTGAATTCTTTGTCTATTAGCGATATATTATCTATTGTCTATTAGGGTGCACTAAATGCGATTGCTTTTGTTCCTAAGGATTTTATACATACGCGTATGTAGAACCTGTTTGTTAATTAAATCATCAGAGGAAAACAATACTGCCGTAATCGTCGCCACCTACAAACATGGCATTAATTTTCAATTTATACAGATTTTTGTCCTTCGTCTTGAACATGAGACTTTCGACTTATGCAATTTGGCGAATGCAATGCCGAGAGCCTTGTGCGTACATGACCTTACCCTGATATCAAAGGAAACTTAGGTTACTTGTATTATCAGTATTGCTTTCTTGTGATATTTGGTCGGTTTTTGTTTATACCAAATTACAAAACATCACCAACCAGATAAGATTTTAATGTGTGTTATTTCAGGTCTTGGGTCAGCCTACGCCAATTTCCTGACGCCGGGCTCAGAGACAATGGAGCCAGAAAAGTCGGCGGAGAATGAGGTGCCGTACACGACATGGAAGGTGCGCGAGGAGGGAGAGGTGTGCCACACCATCGACTACATTTTCTACTCGCAGCAGCAGCTTGAGGTGGACGGCATCCTCGGTGTGCCCTCTCCGGAGGACGTGGGTGAGGGCAAGGTGCCCTCCTACCACTACCCCTCCGACCACTTCTCCCTCGTCTGTGACTTCAGCTTCAAGCCCTCTCACCAGCCAAACGACTCCTAATCTCTCACTCTTTCCCATTACTTAAATTTAAGCTATTTATATGATTTGGAGAAGTATTTGTTTTTAGTTAGATAGCTCCAGTGGATACTTTCAGGTGGTTCCTTAGTGCAACTACGAACTGATCCTTTTGACGATTTGGCAGTAAATAGTACCACGCAGTTACAGCTATCAATTTATTTTTTTTAGTGTACAAATTATAAATATTTTTTCTAGTTTTAAGTCAATAATTTATTAGCCCTAAGTGTATGTTGGAAAGGAAAAGTAATTTTATGATAAATTTAATTAACAATTAATTGGAAATGTGATTTAAGATAAATTTATTTTAGTTTATACATAACTTAACATGGAAATAAATTGATTTTCTATTATAATTCAGTATTTTTTTTATCCTTTTAGAACACAGCTCTTCATTATTTCAAATAATGGAGAATATGTTTCTTCGACTCGTTTTTATGTAATGGATAATAATAATAATAATTTGTACAGTGCCTTTTTTGTGAAAAATCACCCCAAGGACACTGTGTAAGTCAACTGTTTTTCTTCCTTCATATAACCCGATCTTCTTTAAGACCCATTTTAATAAATCTCTTCCTGCAGCCCTTGCCTTAAGCCGTCTCCCAAAGCTGCTCTACTGAGTGGTGACATGGTTCTCATGTCCATTCCTGTTCATTCCGATAGCCAAAAAGTATTTTATTGGCTATTGGAATGAACACCTCCAGGAGTCCCTGAGGAAAATAATTTCCCTCAGGGCCATGTCATCTGAGATGCTATGTGGAGGGTCTTTTTGAGGAGAGGAAGTAATGAACATTGGTTTTGAAGAGACTCATGTTGTAGGAAGGAGGAAACACAGAGACTGGCAAATCGTTCCACAGTCAAGCTCTTGAATATAAGAACGAGTCGAAGAAACAACCCGTTCTCTTGTGACAAATGTCAACCGTGTACATATTATGTTGGGCAAACGTTTGGCATGTTTCCCGACTATGCACCTGTGCCGAAGGGATCAATGACGCTAGTTCCTCGAGCTTGTTTCATTGAAATAGTAGAACAAGGATAGTATTCCCACTCGATGTCTGTGCTCTAAAGATTGCAATCCGTTTGTTAAGTTAGGAGAATCTATCAAACGAACCATCTGTTTCTGAACAGAGTCGACGGTTTTTTTCTCATATTTTGGGGCTACAACCGTGAGGCGCACTTGCGATTTGTTCAGGGCTACTTATTGAAGTATCTGCGGGCCCTGTGCAGTACGCCCAGTTTTTGAGAGGCGAACTTAACTCTGGCTTCGATGGAGCCCCCATAACTGAGCTGGTCACTTACACCGAGAATTATGGTTATTTAGTTAGTTTTAGTTACTCACCAAGTTACAAGAACCGAGTTACACCAAGCATATCAATGGAGGTCCTGTTCGGAAGATTGCTTCTGTTGAATTAGACTAGATTTTCATTTCGATCCCTTTAGATGTAATGTCCTTACAATTCCCATATTTTTACACTTTTCAAGGCGGAGATGATCTATGATTTTGAAACCCAAATTGGAGTCCTTTTCAGTTTCAGTGCCTGTATATCGGTGATCTTTAAAATGTCATTTTTTCGATTTCATATAAACAAAAAACAACAAAATTATAAGTAGGTACCATAATTAATTTAATTTTGAGCTTTACTTTACCTACCTTACTAGGTGGCCTATTTGAACTCTCCAGCAGGACTCTTTCGGCCCTTCACCTTACAACGGGAGGGATGCGGGACCCACTGACTCTTAGATTCCGACCCACCCCTCACAATTTTTTGCTTCCCCTTCTTCCTTTCCTTAATCCCTATAGTGTGGCTAAAATTTAGTAAATATCTCAAAGCCAAATATAATATTGAAAATTATATTAAAATAAAAGACAACTTCTACAATGGCAACCTTTTTTACGTTGGAATTTTCATTGACGGTAATGAAATACAAACTTCTAAAACCTAGCTCTACACACTGTTAACTGCGGTGCACCTCAAGGTAGTCATTATTTCACTGGGTTGTATATGTGGTGGTTAAAAAGACCCTCCACACAGCATCCCTAAAGACAAAATTAGGCCATGAGGAAAATAATTTCCCTGTTAATTTCTAATGTTAAAAAAAGTGTATTGTTCTGAGGTATTTGAGTATTTTTAATAGGGTATTGAGAGTCATGTCATTGCAAAACTCTGAAAATTTCTTCTGGTTTTGATGAAGTATTTTAAATTCAAAAGAATAACATTCAATTATTTAAATATTAAGGTTTTCCAAACATTTTTCCACAACTATCTCCAGATTTCCAGAATATTCCACAGCGGGTTTTGCAACTTCGTGACCATTTCAATGCAGTTAAAGTACCATATTGATACAATCTTTCTCTTCAGTATGATTTAAATCTGCATCTCTAGACATAAAAAAGCCAAGTGCTGTAAGTAATCATCGTACAAGCAGTTAAATGGTTTCTGACCACAAACATTAATTATTTATGTACTTATTTTTTTACAATACCATTCCTTTATGCTTAGTTTATATACTTACTTTAAATCAGTATCAGCATCCATCATTGTCACCATCGAATCTACAGATATTATTTTATACAGATAACCTTTTTGGCTGAGTGGTTAAGATTCTCGGCTTCGATTTCATAGCAGGTTCTTGGGGTGAGAATACTAGGACTTGGCGGCGGATGCATTTTTCCACCTACTGCGTGGCGAGTCAGCTGAGCGATTCTACATCTTTTGTGGGATCGTTATTGGATAACGGATGTGATCTCCTGTCAGATTTGTGTGATTTTTATGGCTGTTATTTGTTTTTTCTATGTACAACGTATATTAAATGAATAAATAATGATGCATACTTTGCAGGAATTCCTGTTTAAAACGATCTAAACTGAAATATGTGAGTAAACATGTAAAAATAACACAAATCTGACAGGAGATTGAGGGAGTCCTTTTAACCTCTCCAGCCAAATTCTCTCGACCGATCGTTTTGCACCGCAGTGTGACGAATGGATTCATAAGTCCGTCACACCTGGACACACCGACCCCCAGAATGCTACTCACCCCTGACCACCTTTTTCCTTCCCAAAACTTCCTTACTTTACTACCTAAAAGGGCACACAGCATCCCCAAAGATGACAGAGGCCTCAAGGGATTTGTTTTTCTCAGGCCTCCTGGGTTAAGGTAAAAAAAAGTTGTGTTTAGTGACAATATATCAATATCTAGGTACTTCCTCACCTTCAACCTCATCAACATAACTCATCGGGTATTCAATAGTCCCACCGGCTTCAGGCAGTTGGGACTCTTGTACAGTATTGAATTTTTTTTAAACTATTGTGTGTATGTGTTTGCTTCATTCTTTGTAAGAATTCCTGCTCTTTGCGATGTTATTCTGGGAAGCCCCATTTGACTCGGGTAGTCCAATGACATGCTATTTTTGCTCGGTGACAGGAATCGAACCTATTGCCGAATGTCGAGCCAAACTGGAGATCATAAATGTTACCAGGTATTCAATTTCTTTTTTCAGGACATCTTTGAAGAAGTCCATGGTATTTATTTTTGTGGCAGGGATAAAGGAAAAAAAAATCAGAAAAAATATTTGAATATCAATTAGAATAATTTATTACATCAAACCAATAAAACATTTTACAAATAATAACAATTTACACATATTTAAATAATGAATATTATTGATATTTCAATCCAAATAAGCTTCAAGACTTATGAAATAATTATATTTATTAAAAAAAAAAAAAAACATTTTTACCCACGGCTTCGCTCGCATAGTATTAGTGGGATAATTATTGGCATAATTGTTATTATTCTTGCTATCTTGTCTAATAGAAAATAATTATTGTTTAATAGAAAATTTCAATATTTGAGAATTTAGCAAATAAAAATTCTATTTTAGAAAATATTTAAATTATAGAAATAGAAATTTATTTTAAGTACCTACTCCCTTTATTAGTATTTTATTCATATTTGAATCCAGAGTTCGCACTCTTTTTAAGCCTAAATTTAAAAATAAAAAAAAACATTGTTTCCAAGGTAACAATTTGTTTGACGTTTGCAACAACTCGATTTTGTTAGGGACAGAAAACGTATGATACATAATTTCATAACGCCACAGCTCATCATAACGCCAGAGCTTACCAATATATATATAGTCTATGTTACTCGCAAATAATGTAGCTTTCGATTAGTGAAAGAATTTTTAAATTCCATTCGATATTTATTGCGTGAAAGAGTAAGGACCATCCATCCAACCAACCATCCATACAAACTTTCGCATTTATAATATTAGTAAGGTATATAAAAAGATTCAAGTTCAACTAAAAAAAAATTGGTCATTTTTACAGATTAAAAAAATATTTTATAGAATTCATTATTTTTTTAATGCTTATTATTTTTTTTACATTCACATCACATTTTTTATTGCAAATTATAACATTGTTACAGTAATAAACAATACTATGGCAAAAACAAAATAGTTAAATACACATTTTCAAGGATTTCAACCCGGTTTCGGCCTGTTTCATACAAATCTTGGATTTGGATTTGAGATCACGATACCCAACCAAACTGAAAAATTATTTTTGTTATCATAACATATTTCTTAAATTATATAATAAGAGTGTACAATAAATTTAATCTTAAGTGCTAAGTACATGAAATATATTTTCGACTACAAAACCAACTTGTCATTTACATTTCGTACCTCAGTTGGATAGGTTCTAACTTCGCTTTACGTTATTCAGAGATATAAGGTGTTAAGGTTTACAAAGACGATTTCTCATAATATATTTACCAATTTCTGGTTTTGAGGTTGAATCTTGTTTAAAGTATTTTAATTTGACATATTTTAAAGGAAAATATTTAAATAGGACGTAAACTTATCATTTTAGAACATTCATACAGATACCACATGCAACGAGTTATGGCATAATAATTAATTGCATTAGGTTCTAACTACATTTCCCTAATGTAATTCCAAGCTAGGACCGCCGATTAAAATACTTTACACAAGATTGAATCCCCCAAAAAAAGTAAAATAGGTACGAAACATTAAGGTTAAGTTTAGCCATATCCAATCAATGTGACGATCTATAATGCGCCTCGTAACAACGATCATCTGTCAGATACAAACAAAATAGAGATGTTTGAACCTTACAAAATAAATGGAGCTTGATTTTAGAATTTCTTTACACGAGCTTCTATGGAAATATCACATATGGTTCTGAAAATTATTTTTGTTATAGAAATGAGCAAAAAAATGGATTTGATTTCAAAGGTAATTTTTCAAAAAAAAAGTTAGGTAGAACCTTGTTCAACAAAGGTGACAATTTACATTTTAATTTTATTAATTCATCGCCATTTTTACAATTTTTTTAAAAAAATGTTACGCTGCATGCACTAAAAATAATTATTGTATGTTCACAAGAAATAATTTAATAAATTTAAATTACAGATAGCTTTATCCAAGTTCTACTACAGACAATAAGACATTAACATTTTTGAAAAACACATTTTTATTAAATGTATGAATTAGGAACAATGAATTAGGAAATATTATAGGAACATTATAGTATGTAGGTATATAATAAAAATATCACATTAAAAACATTTTGTTATCTGAAAAAAATCTGAACCACTTATGTGGTTTTGAAATAGACATTTTTGTTAAAACTATTTAATTTTATTCCAATTAAACTACAAAATAATCCAGATAATTAAATAAATTAATTATTGTAAGGATATATTAATTATGGTGACCAGACAACTCAGAATGAAACCAACTCAGAAGCACCTCAGAAAGGTCATTAAGAGTGATGATAAAAAAATGGTTAAATAGGTTTAGTTAGGTTAGGGTTACCGGCTATTTTAAAATTATTTTTTTATAGCTTTTAATGACCTTTCTGATTTGGTTTCATTCTGAGTTGGCATGGAACCATTAATTATAAGTAATATCATCCAAGTTCGACAACAAAAACAATCCGCTAATTAGAAGAATACTTTTAAAATAAGTTTAAAAAAATATTTGTATATCTGTCGGCGGCCGTTCGTAAAATCAGGCAGATCATGATGGGCGTAGCTACTTCATGAAGTGCCTTAGGCGCATCATTTTTATTATGTATGTATATACATATATATTTTTAAAATTATATGTATGTATATACATATATATTTTATTTTTTTTAACTGTTTTTAAAAGTAATTTTCTAATCGGTTTATTTAAGCAAAACTCGTAGGTATGTAAGATGTTCCCATTTGAAAATATTTTTTTTTAAATATTGCTAAAAACGCATTTAAACAAAATCTTCATGTTATTGAAAATATTATGATACAAAAAAGTAAATACCTTTCACACTAACAAAATTATTTTACTGAATTATAAATTCAAAATGATCAATTAACAAGGGGAAAAAATAATTTTAAAAAAATAATGTTTATTCAACCTTTAGGTCTAAATTCATCCAAATATAAAACTCAAATTTCTCCAAATATTCTCCATAAATTCGATAGCGGAATTTTGAAATTCTACAAAGGGCAATAAATCCAAAAAAAAATCTCTTTCGATTGTCGTCGAAATATTTCTAGGAAAATAAGTGCGTTTTTTTTTTGACGTGCATTTTAAGAGGATATTTTTTGTGAAAAATTTAAAATAAATCTAATTCTTTATTAAAGAAATTTACAAAAAATGTGAAGTATTCTGAAAGATCCATTCAATATTATTTTATAATAAAAACATCATAATTACAGCTACAAAAATAGAAGATATGATTTAAAAAAAAAAAAACTTTCTTTTCGCTCTCCTGAATTAACATTTTGTCCTTTACAGCATTTCAAATTTCCGTTATCGATATGGTAGCGAAGGAAAATTTAATACTTAGGTCATAAGTATACACAGTAAATTAAAGGCAACCAAATCACATTTATACCTCCATTGAGAAAAAATGGAGACGAGTAGGATCTGAAACAGGTTTTATGAATAATGAATGACCAATACTCAAAGTTGGGACATTATATTGCTTTTACATACACTGACAGGGTTTAAAAAAATCACACCTGCTGGATGTTTCGTGAGATTTTTGCAGTTTCGGTTTAAAAGCATGTATTATTTGATTTATTATTTCTAAAGCCAGAGTTGCAACTAACGACCAATTGTAAAATATTTTTGAATAAATAATAAATACTTAAGTCGGAGGAAGACAATATATTATATGAGTTGCATTCAAATGCGGATAACTGCTAATAAGTGGCGAATTGAGTGTGCTTTCGAGAAATAAACGATTATCAAAAGTTAATTAATTAGTATTAATTATTAATATAATGGATAATGAGGGAGAAAGCAAGTACAAAAAGCAACCGGTGCATAATCACACCACAAGATTCACTGAAAATAAGGGCCTCATTACTCCAAGAGTAACAAATAAGTATGGAAGCCGAACGCTTAAATACTTAATACCAGAGATTTTAAATAATTTTTTTAAACCTCAGAATTATTAGAGACCCTGCCCCAAAAACACTAAGCGTTGGCTAATTAATAAGCGACAAATCATTGTATCTCTGAACATTATTGTTGATGTATCTTTAAACATCTCAACGTACCTGCCCACATAATTTGTAAATAGGTACGTACATTGAGATATATTATTTTATATTTAATATTATTTTATATATAATATTATGTTATACATGCATTAAAATTTAAAAAAAATATATATATAGGTATATATATATTATTTTGTAGAACCTACAGACAAGCCGTCATGTGTGACAGCTTTGTGGGACTACATAAAACTTGTTTTTTAAAATGTATTTTCTTGTATTAAATAAATAATAAAACAAAAATTTAAAAAATACGGTTCCAAGACAGATCCGCCGATGGCCCAATATACTTGTGTACAATATGCAGTCGGTTTAGGGAAAATGCGGTATACCGCCGAATAACAAACGTACAAAACATATTTTCACTCAAAAGCATCAATGATAAAACTATATTGTATATACCAGTGTATACCTAAGTACAAAAATCGACACTATTTTAATTCTTTTGACTTTCGTACCAACTTATTATTAAAGGTATTTTTGAAGTCGATTTTACGTTTGAAATTGGTGAATAATGAGAAAAAAATTAGTGTCCGACCGAAACAGAACTTTCTACCGAAATCGAATCTTCGGCATCTGTCTCAGTTTCGGCCGAAACCGAAACCTAAACATTTTTAGACACGTTAAAAATCTATTATTTACTGAAATTTGGTTTATTTTTTACACTTATACAGATGGTTAACACGTGTTAAATGAAAAAAAAACAATAATTAAAAAGGAATACATTAATATTACTGCTATAAAACAAACAAAAATTAACAAAATATGTTAAGTGAAAAAAAAAGTAAATCTTTGGAAAAAAATTGTCAATAATCAACACTTACATTGTAAAGGAAGGATCTCATTAATTGGGAATTTTAATTGCGTTTACGATTACAACATTGTTGGTTGTTTTGGTTCGGCAGATTTTCTGCCGAAACTAGATTTTTTTGCCGGAACCGAACCTTCGGTCAGTCACTACAAAAAAATATTATTTTATCATCGAGGGAATACTTGGTCGAAGTATTTTATGGTAAATATCATTTCGGGAGGTTAACTATCGGCGGATCAACCGTCGGTTTTGTATGCTGATCTGGTTCTGGGATGATTTTTGTAGTATTTTTAGTTTTATCAATTGTTTTGGCTTTTTTAGGTATCTGTGATCGTATGTGTCCATTAATACAGAAAACTATTTTAAAACATGTCAATATATAAAGTCATGTTTATAATAGTATATCAGAAAACGGATCGCTTTGCCATTTTTTGCATAAAATCTCTCGGAATGGCAATAAATTGCTTCGTAACGTTTGTATTTTTTACACATGACGATAATTATTACACGATACAATAATAATTTGTATTATCTCTTAACATTTTAGAAGGTTTTGTTAAAACGGTAAAATTGAAGCTATTAACATATTGTAATGCTAAAACTAAAACTAACTAACCATCACGCCGTTTCCCCGCAGGGGTAGGCAGAGAGGACGGACCGCCAAACAACTCGGTCTTGGCACACACTCCTTGCCTCGTTCACATTCATACACCGTCTCATACATGCTCTTCTATTATTCCGACTCTTTACATGGCCCGACTCAAGTATCTGATTCACTTGGTCGTGCCATGTCTTTCTCGGACGTCCCCGACTTCTTCTACCATTCACATTTGCATCATATATTCTCCTTACACTCCTTTCCTCGTTCATTCTCTCTACATGCCCGAACCATCGGAGCGTTCCTTTCTTGATCTTACTCATTACGCTTACATCAGCCTTGCATTCTTTGCGGATCTCCGCGTTTCTCACACGATCATACATGGTTTTACCACACATACGCCTCAGGGATCTCATTTCTACAGCATTCAGTCTACTTTCATCCTTCCTCTGCCAGTTCCATGCCTCACTGCCATACATCAGGGTAGGTACCAGTACTCCATTATGGACGGCTAGTTTCGCGTCTTTGGACAGTTTTTTGTTGGTGCCAACGGCGTTCAGTCCTCCATTAATAGAGTTACCTGCATTCACCCTTCTTTCAATATCTCTTTCAGCCTTCCCATCTCTCGTAAACATACTTCCCAAATAAACAAACTCATCCACCTGCTCCAAGCATTCATCGTTCACAACTATATTGCATACTGTTTTCGTACTCTCTCTTTCAAACACCATGACTTTAGACTTACTTACATTCATCATTAACTCATTCTTCATACATACTTCGTTCATCCTTGACACGAGAGACTGTAGATCTTCCATACTGTTAGATATCAGCACCGCATCATCAGCATACAAAAGGCAACATACTTTCAGATTACTCAATTTCGCGCCCAATCCCATATCTTTCAATTCTTGCATACAATTATCCATGTATAGATTGAATAACCACGGCGACATTACGCAGCCTTGTTTAACACCTTTCGTGATGTCAAACCACCCCGTAAAATCGCCGTTCACCCTAATACATGCAACGCTTCCCTCATATAGAGACGCAATTGCCTGTATGAGATTCGTATTCACTCCATACTTGGACAATACCTTCCATAGCTTTTTCCTGTCAACTCGGTCGTATGCTTTTTGTATATCTACAAAGGCACAGAAGAGTTTCTGGTTTTTTGCAAGAAACTTCTCAGTGAGCATACGCAATGAGAAAATCTGGTCCATGCACCCTCTTCCACTCATAAAAGCACCTTGCACATCCCATATTTTATCTTTCGTTTCCATTCTTACCCTTTCAATCAATATTCTACCATATAGCTTGCCGACTGAACTAAGAAGGCTAATAGCCCTATGATTCCCACATTCCATACGTGACCCTTTACCTTTGTACAATGGCATGATTACAGCCCTTCTCCAATCTAGTGGCGTGTAACCCTCCACTAAACATTGATTAAAAAGTTTGCACAACCATGTGAGAATAATACGGCTATCCCCCTTAAAGTATTCGGCAGCAATATTGTCGAAACCTACAGCCTTACCATTTTTCATACATTTAATAGATCTTTTTATTTCATCCATGCTGATTTTGGTAACATTCACTACATCATCGTTCACACCCGATTCACCGCTGGGATCACAGTCACCCGGGTTACTTTCGAAGACTTCTTCGAAATATTTCATCCATCTCTCTTTAATTTCTTTCTCATTCGTCAACATTTGCCCATCTTTCGATTTTATCACTTTCATGCTTCCGTTCTCTGGACCACTCCGGGACCTTTTGACCTCCTTCCAAAACAGTTTAATGTTTTCTTGGAAGTGGTTTGTCATTTTTATCCCCTCTTCCTCTTCCAGGCGTTTCTTTCGTTCTTTCACTCCAACACTTACTCTTTTCTTGCATACCTTATACACTTCTTTCGCTCGATCTCTCTCTTCGCTTGGAGCACTGCCAGTCTCTATCAGACGTAACCAAGCTTCCTTCTTCTCTGAGACCAGTGCTTTGATCTCGTCATCCCACCATGCATCACCTTTCTTCCTACCTTGCTTACTTATTGCGTAAAAATTGCGTCGGGCACTCGGAGCAGCCTGACGCATGTTTGGTCGGTCTCGTTAAAATTAATAAATTAAGAGGGATAGTTCACAATTTCAACCCTTAAAAGTATTAAATAATATTCCTCACTGAGTGTAAGTCGCGTAGTTACATTAAAAATAATTTTACCGTGCATAGTGTGGACATAAAACTGATTTTAAGAATATGTGCAAAATAATATTGTGAAACGTATTGTAATACAGTGTAACGAAATGTTTTAACTCAAGACGGCCATAGAACATTTACCAGATGTGGTCATCTGTTCGACCCTTAAGTGCCTGCTTGCCGTGCCTCTTGACCCCCGCCTCTTGCCCGCACCCGTACTGCAACCCGTCTCTACTCTCTACGCCCGTATTCGCCTCGGCCGATGCTGTTATTTACGACTGTGGACCTGTTCGGTGCGTCGGACATCGAAGCGGCCCTTCTCAGAAACGCTGTCCTGCAGTCTGCACCCCTAGCTGCCCCCGCTGCCCCTACCGCCCGCGCTAGCTCCCCATAGCTCTCGGATCAGAAGGACATTGTACTGAACCCGCGCCCCTGGTTTCTACCAGTACCTACCATTCATACGGAGTTACCAATGGCTGCGTAAAAAAAAAAAAAAAAAACTCGAGTGAAAGTGTTTTGAACAATAATTAAAATATTTTACATTTTACAGTGACAAGATACACATTCATATATATATTTATTTTCTCCAGTGTTAATTTCACGTCGTTTGTTATTGTTTTTCACAATTGTCGTTATGATTTTTTTTGTTTATTATAGGTATTTTTTTGTGGTTGTGTAAGTTAGATTAAGTTAGATTAAGCTAGATTAAGTTAGATTAAGTAAGGTTAAGTTGGACTAAGTAAGATTAAGTTAGATTAAGTAGAGTAAGTTAAAGTAATAATGTTAAGCTAGATTGTAAGAAGTAGTCCGTGGAAGGGAATGGCCGACACAGGTGTCGATGAGACTCGCTATCCATCACATCGCCAACCCTTCGGTGGCGCAAAGAGGAGGAAGGAACGTGAGCAATGCCGAATTGGCACATGGAATATAAGAGGAGGAATGGAAAGAAAGATGAACGAATTATGTGATACAATGAAAGGAAAATGTTTGGACGTACTTTGTGTAACAGAGAGTATGAAAAAAGAGAGTGGTACAATGCAGCATAATGGCAGGTTCGTCATCTGGTCTGGGAGACCAGATACGGAGAGGGCTTGTCAGGGTGTTGCAGCGATACTGTCTCCCAGAATGGTTGAATGTATGGTACAATATGAATGTGTAAGTCCGAGAATAATGTGGATCCGACTCAAAATTGGTTTGACAAGGGTGTTTCTTGTTATTTGCTATGCCCCTGTTAATTCTGAAAGCGACGAAGTGAAAGATGATTTTTGGACTAGTGTGAACGATGTAATGAGACTAAAAGATTCGAATGAAAGGATTATAATAGCGGGCGATTTGAACGGGTGGGTCGGAATTAGACGTGACGGATTTGATTCGGCTTTAGGTATGTTCGGGGATAAAAGAACGAATGACAATGGGAACAGAATACTTGAAGTATGTTTAGAGTGGAACCTTTTTGTATCGAATACTTTTTTCGATCATAAAGGTATCCATCAATATACGTGGGAAAGAGGAAATGAAAGATCAATAATCGATTTCGTACTAATTGACTCTAGGTTGAGAGCCGTTACCGAGGACACAAGAGTTTTCAGAGGGGCTGAGGTTGAAACTGACCACTTTCTGGTGGTGTCGAGAGTAAACCTCTTCCGCGGCTGGCGCTCTAAAGTGAAAACGGTATCAGCTCCAACAAGAGTCAAAATAGAAAAACTACAAAACGATTATGTCAGAATTGAGTATGAGAATTGTGCAGAAATGAGATTGAATGAGAAAGAAATGGACGGTCTAAGCATAGAGGAAACATGGAACCACATAAAAGTGAGTCTATGTGAATCTGCTAGAGACGTGTGTGATATTGTAATGCAACTCAAATGATATGAACGCCGAGCGCGAGATATAAAGAAATGACCTTTATTTTAGTTAAAAAATAAAATGTTGTTCCTTTGAAAGTGTATGCTGTATAATATTACTACTTAAGCAAAGGTGACAAAGTTCACAATTATGAAACAACATATTTTTCAGTTAATAATATAATTTCATCATTTTCAATTTAGTGTTTAAAAAAAATCATCAAATATTGCATTACTTTTCTAAGGAGAAAAAATATATAACATGTTTTTGAAATGTCTGAAACAGATTGTAGTTTTTTTTTTAAAATTGTAAATTTAGGTAGTTTATAGAATTGTTGGCGGCCTTCTGACGGCGGTATTGTGAAGCACCTTGAAGCTAATTTTTATTGACCCCCAGATTATGGCATAGTGAAGACCTCTGATAATGGTATTTTGAATAACTCTGACATTGGTATCTTGAAGGTCGCTGACGGTGGAACAGTGATTATCTCTAAATACAGTGATCCCTCAGACAACGGTATAGTGAAGGCCTGTAATGGCGGTCTAGTGTACCTCTCTGTCAAAGATATAGTGAAGCCTCTGACGATGGTATATATAGTGAAGCTCTCTGAATATGTTATATTGACAGTGGAATAGTGAAGCCATCAGATGATGGTATAGTGAGGCCCCTGACTTTGGTACACTAAAGGGCTCTGATGGTGGTGTAGTGTACCTCCATGATAAAAGTTTATTGAATCCTCTGACGATGGTACAGTGAAGCTCCCTTAAGATGGTAAAGTGAGGCCTCTGACGGTGGTATAGTGAAATATACAAAAGTATAGTGAAGATCCCTGATGATGCATAGTGAAATGTTAGTTTAGTGAAATCTAGTAACCAGGTAATAACTCTCAAATGATGGCATCCTATTTATTGGTGATGATGGCCATAGAAACTGGGTACTGGTCAATCAATGAATACATTTTGTTATTGACTTTGATATCATTGCTTGGTTGAATGGACTCATCTAGACATATATGCACATGGATGTTTTTATGACAATACAGGCAATTGGTTGAAACAATCCATTGGGATATTACATTGTTTTGGTTGTGAAAACGTTGATGCTTGGTTGAATGAGGCCACGTGAACATATATTATAATAGGTATACTAATAATTTTGTGACAATGATGAATCTTAAATCTTAACATCTTTTGGTGATGATTTTGATCTGGGGTGCTGGTATGATGGGGGCGGCGGAGCTAAGGGGATCTGTCCAAAATCTGCTACTAGAAGTTGTAGCGGTAGCAAAGGGGGCCAAGAGCTCTGTTCTGTCTGAGCTAACATAACAACAGTGCCTACTCACCCTATACACAATAATAAGTACATCATTTTTATCACAAAATATTAACTATTTTAAAATTTGGTGCAGATCTACAAACTTTCTGTGTTGGGGTGCCGCTACTGTAGATATTGTAATTGAAAAAAAATGAAGAAAATAGTTCCTTCGTTTATTGCGCTTAGTCGCCAGCACAGTATGCTTGTAAATCTCTAAGAAATAGAAATAAAAGTGCCGTTTGGCCAGAATGAAAATAAAAAAATTCAGTTTACACTCGGTAGAAGCGAAACTTTACCAAAACAATATCAGCTAATAGGAGCCCTGAAAAGTTAGGTCATAACCAAAGCGGTCAATGAGCGCAGACCTAACGTTATTGTGTGTGTTAAAATGTGCTGTAATGCGTCATTTCCGTTTTATCCGAAATCCAAATCAAAAACAGGACTAAAGAAGTTTCACTTTAAGAATGATGTTGACTATAAAACTATAATTATTTAAATTTTCAGAATATAATATGTATCTACGAATTTTTTATAATTTAAAAATATTTTTTTGTAACAGATCTGCGCGATAACTTACAGAAAGTTGTGCCAAATGCGTTAATTTAATTGTTTTAGAATTTATAAAAGAGTCGAGTGAACTTTTTTCAAACATTTTTCCGCAAGTGAAGGATGACGTTAGTAAGTGATTCTCCGAGTGATGAACCCTGTGACTGGGAGCACCCAGTTTTCTAAACCAACAACATACTAATACATTTAGCACGCGCAAGTACCGAAGCGACTCGTGTGCTTACGAATTAGAAATCAATGCACTGCTACCGGTACAAAATTCTTCAAAAGTTAAATGTTCAACCGACGCGACGCGACGTGCTTCTCAGCTCGAGAGCCTTGGATGTGATTGTGATGGAATGCGACACGAGTAACGGAATGCGATTAATAAACTCTCTGTGACTTTAAGGTGAGTTTACTCATGTTACTAGTATGCCTTCTTTCAACTTAGATACGCGCCGATCAGATAAAATAAAGTCATGCCACCTCATGAATGCATGCAAATGGAACACGCCCAAGTTGAAAGGAGGCCAAATGGCGGCGGACTGGAAGACTGTCGGACTGGAAGACTGGAGGATTGGAAGACTGGAGGATTGGAAGACTGGAGGACTGGAGAACCGGGATGTGGTGGATGGGGGCGGAGGCTTTTGCAGCATGGCAGTGCGGGGTTAAGGTGCAAGCTTGCTAAGCATCGCGGGAGAGAGGTTTGTATTGAGCTCATCAAAGCTGGCTGTGATATGAAATTAGTTCACATTTCACATCCACTTGGACGATCCCAATACAAACATCGCGGCGACCTTTGCGGAGTCTGTTCACAACTCCGGTTGAAAAGAAATTCAACAGCCAAGACTTAAGGTCAGACGTGAAAACCAGTATTACTTGGGGCCCTCAGTAAAAAAATAAAAAAGTATTACGAAATTCTTTGGAGTAACCTCAGAAAACTCCGAGTCCTCTTCTATTCGCTTCGCACTGAGAAAACTTTAGAATATAATCAAAATAATTCTGAGAATAATACGAATTTCCCTTTTCATACTGGCTGGCAGCTATTGTTTAAAATAGCAGGTGACTACAGCATTCTTTTCAACAGCCAACTACTTTAGTCCAAATAAACAGTAAATACAACCAAAATACAAACAAACAAAAATACACTACTAAAAAATACTACATAATTCCAAAAGCGATAAATTTAATGTAATACAAATAAAGCATAACGATTTGAGAGTTCAATGAAGTGTGCAGGGCTGGCGTGCCACCAAAACAAACAAATGGGTATAAACATTGAATCGGAAAGAAAGTGCGCGAGACGGTGGCAGTAACGGCAGGCCAGTCGGCTGGGGTCGGGTCAGGCCAGTCGCCAGCCGCCAGCCCTACGCGGGATTAGCACGGAATATATTTGCGGGCTCCAGCAGCCTCGGTCAGCAACTCCGCAACGCTCATCAAAGCTGGCTGTGATATGATCTTTTAACACACACGACAGCCACTTGATGAGCGCTGAAAAGCTACAGTGGCAAATCAACCCAACAAACATTCACGAATACTATTTATTCAACCATTCCAAGTCCCAAATCTAATCAAATAAAAGTAGTGCGCTTGATTATGTTCATTTGTTTCAAATTGTAAACGTTTCATTTATTAATTCCAGTGGAGGTATTTTATAAAACAACCTGCTCCAACCGATTGACTTAGAATGATATTATTTACCTTCATTGAGGAGTGAAGGGCGATACTTCTATTTGGGGAACACACGATTTTTGAGAAAAAATGCCCCTTTTCACAGAATTGTTACAATTTGTACAACCCTGGAGGCAATAGGAGATTTTCTTATCGGCATGAAAGATACCACCAAGATAATACGTTACCTACACCTGCACATTTCATTCATGAATTTTTATGAGAACTTAGATTTGGGACTTGGTTAACCGTTAACTACAACACAGAAACACAGGTTGCAGATCTTGTTTGTATCGAATTGGAAGACTTCGGTGCTAAGTACTGATAACCCAACTCGTCAAAAATGGCTGTGATATGAACCAAATACACATTCCACAACTACTTTTACGAGCGGGTCCTCAGCACCTGCCTGAAAGGGAATCGCGAGTTACTTGGCTGGCGGCAGCGCTTGCTTACTTGCTTAATCGGTGGCTAATTGACTACACGGTTCACGCTCGCCTCTCAGCCTAGCTCACCAAAGTGGCTGTGATATGAAGCAAATACACATTTCACATCCACTGTGGCGAACAGGACAAGAGAATGTTCTAGTGCTCGGGTTTAGCAAATATGAATGTAGGTCTGAGCAATGTGATCGTGCTCATCAAAGCTGGCTGTGATAGCTTGACATGACCTATGACAAGCCAGGTTTGACGACACAGTCACATTATTCCAGGGGAGAGTGGAGCCGTAGCTCGTAAGCGGTGCGATGGCGATGGTGTGGGACTCCCGGACAGCTTATTGACGTAGCTTATCAAGAGCTAAACTTCTCAACTTCCCTACTTCTCCACCTTTAACTTCTAATTCAATTCTGCAAGTTTATTTTAGCGGTCGATCCATCCCACACACCAAATAGGAAAAAACTGAATAGAAAATAAACAGAAAAGTGAACAGCCTAACAGACTATTAAATCATTCGAATATTTCATTATCCGTCGAAGGATTGGATAATAATATAGAGTAGCAGTTGTGCCCTACTCTTCGCTGGAGCGGGCAGCCAGTACTGACTTGGACTCTTTTGCTCCAGGAAGTTAGAACATGCACTCCGTTCAGTGTGTTCATCGCTCAGCGCAGTGGCAAACAATGCAGACAGTATATAGAAGAGTGACGCATGGAGCCACATGAAAGACAAGGTAGTGAGAATTTCTCCAAACCCGTTCACTACCCTTGTCCCTCACCAAGCAGCATGCCTTGATCAATACATATCCTGGGCTGTCTTCCGTCAGGGCTGCCAAATATCGTGTGGATCCACTGGCCACCAGGCCGAGAGGGCGAGTCTTGTCCTTGCCGCTTTACGTTTAACATTTCCCAGCATTCGGTTTTATTCTGTGCTATGGGTTACAATTACTGGTTATTATAGCCTAACAATATAAATATTTGATATTTTAAAGTACAACATTCTAGCCAATAGAAGTACTTTGTAACTACAATGGCAAACCATTTAGTGAGAAAAGGTTGAGAAAAGGTTCCAGAAACAAACCTTTAAAAAAATGTATACAGGGTTTTCCAATAAGAGGCGTTATTTTGAATAGCCCGCTATTTCGGTAGATGTCACTGTTGAAGCTGTCATTTTTTGACATTTGACAAGTAGAAACTACGCCATTAATAAAAATGGAACGATACACGCTTCAACAACGCATTGAAATTATTAAAATTCACTATAAAAATTGGCAGAGACGGTTCGTAAAACTCGAACATTTTTGTGTCGTCGTGAAGCACCTTGTCGGACCGCAATACAGAAATTGGTGGAAAAATTCGAGCTGTTGGGACAACTTAGTGATGTAAAGAACGAAAACCCGTGCACGTCGCTCAAGAATAGCCGAGGATATTGCTGCTGTAGCCGAAAGTGTTGAAGAAAACCCAGGTTTGTCCATTCCTCGTCGTTCTTTGGAATTAGGCATTCCACAAACGTCATTACATCGTATTTTGCATAAAGATTTGGGTCTTAAGGCTTATAAAGTTCAGTTAACACAAGAATTCAAGCCGGCCGATCATCAACAACGTCATGTCTTTGCTGATTGGGTCTTTGAAATGCATATGATCCGGAATTCCATCGAAAAATCATCCTGAGTGATTAGGCCCATTTCCACCTCGGTGGCTTCGTCAACAAGCAAAATTGTCGCATCTGGGTCTCAGAAAACCCAAGAGTTATTGTTGAAAAGTCTCTCTATCCTCAACGTGTGACTGTTTGGTGCGGTTTATGGTCCGGTGGAGTCATTGGACCTTACTTTTTCGAAAATGAGGCTGGAGCAACAGTTACGGTGAATGGATTGCGCTAGCGAGAGATGATTAATGATTTTTTAAGGCCGGAATTGGATGGAATTGATCTGGACAACGTTTACTATCAACAAGATTGCGCTACGTGCCACATAAGCAACGAAACCATTGATCTTTTACGGGAAAAGTTTCCGGACCGTGTTATCTCTCGAAGAGGTGATCACAATTGGCCACCGAGATCTTGTGATTTAACACCTTGCGAGTTCTTCCTTTGGGGCCACGTGAAAGAGAAGGTCTACGCTAACAGCCCAGCGTCGATTCAATACCTCAAAGATTGAATTCGTGAGGCTATCGAGTACATAGGGCAGCCACTTTGCGATTTGGTTATAGAAAATTTCATGAAAAGGATATGGTCCTGTAAGCGTGGTCGTGGTGGTCATTTGCCTGATGTTATTTTCCACTATTAACGGCATACCTTCATCTTTGTAATGAAATAAACATCCGATCATTTATATTAAAACATGGTATTTTTCTTTGAATATCAAAATAGCACCTCTTATTGGAAAACCCTTTATATCCACTTCCTTGAAAAGGCGTTAAAGTTAGTAATGGAGACATGCTTAGATTTTTTTGTAACAGCCAAAAATGTCACCTTTCGATTAACTGCAGTCACTCAATGTGTCCGCCCAGTAAACGTGTGCAAGTGTTTTTCATCGTGTGAAACAAATATAGCTAAATGACAATATGTAATATTAACAACTTTATATTTTTACAACACTCGTAGTTTAACTTGAAATACATTTCCGTTTATAAGTAATGTAAATACAGTAAACACCGAAAGTACTCAAGCATTATATGCAACGAGAAGAAACGACGGCAGGAGCTGCAAACAACGACGATTACACAATGAAAAAATCGGGACTTCCTTCATTAAATATACTTTATCAACATCTCTTGATTACCGTTGGCCAAGCCAACTGAAAAAAAGTGCATCGCAAAATATAAGGTGACTTGCAACTTGCCACACGAATGGATTTTAGTCATTCAAAAATTACTTTATAAAGTTACTTAGCTTCAAATTAACGTTTTCAAGTTAGCTAGATGATTATACATTTCCTCTAAGGTTATTTATTAATTAAATATTAATTGACCTGCCACACGGTTTGCAAAAGGCTTTAAAAAACTGTGTGGTATCTGTTCTTCAATTTTTGTGTTTTTGAATCACGTTTATTAAATAAATACGCATTCAGAGAAAACGCAATGGATCGCGAAATCTTAATTGACTTGCTATACAGTTTGCGGAAGAAGGTTTCAAAACCGGTATGCCATTTGCACTTCAAATTATGTTTTTACGAATCATCTATAATCTATATTAAACACCAATTATATTCACGAGTAAAGATGGCAAAAGCCAAATGAAAAATCAATGTCACGAAATATTAATTGACATGATACACAACTTGCGAAAGAAGGTTTCAAAAAGCTGTATGCCATTTGTACTTCAAATTATGTTTTTTTAATCACCTATATTAAATACATATGATGTCTAAAGCCAAATGAAAACGAAATGGATCGTGAAATAGTAATTGTCTTGCCATATATTATGCAGAAAGAATATTTCATAAACAGCAATGTCCCTTGTACTTTAACTCAAGAGCGTATAACCAGCAAATTTAAATTCAGATTCCGACGTCAGCGCTCCACACATCAGAACTCGCTTGCGGGCGTTTTTAGAACTATTTTTCGTTCCGCTCCAAGCTTGGTTTCGAGTATCTACTAGCTCACGCACAGCTAGGACTATAGACGCTACAGTATGGGTCAGATGAAGATGTTAAATTCTCGCTTCCAGAATTTTGATTAGTAGTAGTTATTTGTAATTTGTATATCGACGTGCATAAACATAAATAGATACAAGTAAAATGCGTAAAACCAGTAGGTATTAAGTAGATACCTACATGAATAAACAATTTGTTATATTCTTTTTAATATATTGTTTTTAATTGTATTTTACGGCCATTAGAGCGGAAGATATCTCAGTATCGCCCTGATGTAAGACCACCATTAAGAATTGAAACGTTGCTTGAAATGGCTTTAGCCGTGTTTAGTGGCCAGATCTGAATAGCCAGGTACTTCCCCACCTTCCACTTCCCTATATCCTTCCCCTCCCCACTACCTTCAGTCTTACAACATACCCCAATTGGGGATGCCATAATCCCACTGGCTCCAGACGGGAGCAGTTGGGACTCTTGTGCGGTATTAATAAAAAATAGTTATATTCAGTTGGATTGTAAAAAATGTCTCATTTTGAAATATTTATTCGTGTGCATATTTTTGTGTGTGCTCCCGTCTGGAGCCGGTGAGACTATGACGTGACTATGGAGTAATTATGAGGCTGAAGGTGGTGGGGAGGGGAAGGAGATGGGGAAGAGGAAGGCGAGGAATTACCTGGCTATTCAGATCTGGTCACTAAACACGGCCATAGCCATTTCTAGCAAGTTTCAATTCTGAATGGTGGTCTTACACCACCCAGGGCGATACTGAAAGTATCTTCCACTCTGGAATGTGACGCAAATATATTATTTTAAAGCAAATATATTATTTTTAATTTAATTATTCGTGAAATAACCCAAATTATTCAAATAAAATTTATTTGCCCACGCCGGGATTCGATCCCACGACCTTAGGATTGCAAGTCAAGAGCCTTACCCCTTGACCACGCCGGCCGTCAATAGGTAGTATCAGTAATTTGGAAGGCGGGTATGGGTACCGCCGCCCGGCGCGGCAGTTGCGTCTGCCAACCAACTACGTGGAAGGTCGGATCAGGAGAGACCGTTTTTTTACATTCGCTCGACACACTGCCTATCTTTACTTTGGGAATGCGGTGTGGAGGGTCGTTTTAGGGAAAGGAAGGAGAGGAACGTCAGAGAAGGAAAAAGGTATTAGGGGTGGGTAGAAATCTGGGGGTCAGGGTGTCCAGGAGAGCGGGTGTATGAGGCCATCCCTCCCACTGCGGTGCAAGGCGATGTTCCGTGAGGGTAAGGCTGGAGAAGTCAAAGGGACTTTGAGAAAGTGGTCGATCAAAATTTTTATGACTTGTCAATAATGTCTTAGCAAAATAAGTATGTAAAAAAATCTTGAAATATATTAGTTTGTAAGTGCGCAAATAAATACACAAACTGGCCAATTTACGTCAAGAAACACATGTACGTATATATTTTTTAATGATTTTATTTGAACTGAAATTAAAATTCTAAAACATACATTTACCAGATAATGTATTGATTTATTTTACTGCATGATTATATGATTTGAAATGGGTGTTGAATAATACATGTACTTTTTTGAAAATATAACAAATCTGCCAACGACCTATGGTATAACCTTATTATACTTTAAATAAACATTTTTTTTTTCAAAATTTAAAACATACGTTTACTAGATAAAAAAAACAATCTTTCGAAATCAATTTATAATTTTTTGTGGAAACGAGTCAATACGTCTAAACACTATTTAAAAATGACATATTTTTGGTTTCTCTGGTAATATACTCTTAAGATTTAAGACTGAAACATTATTTTTGTTACACTTAAATTTCTGGAAATTAAAGTTTTGAAAAAATGTTAAGATAAAAACAGGATAAATATTTAGGGAAAAAAAATTGCACGAGATGAAAAATTATAGGATTGGCAAAGTGCAATTGCTGGAAATTGCATCATGTCTTCCTTCGACAAGCCGTCTACCACCCTCTTGCGGTGAAGTGAACAGTTTTTTTTTAAAAAGGAAAATTCCTTCGTATAACTTAACAATTTATGAAATGGCCCCTCAGCGTGGTCACAGTTATACGTGGCACGAAGGATCAGCGAAAAGGACGTGATGAGGAAGTAATGAAATGGGATTGTGCCTTGTCAAATTTAAAAAAAATGATGCATCGGAAGAGATGCAATTTTTAAGGCAGTCAATTAACAAAAATAAGAATAGTGCCAGTTTCTTTATTGAGTGTGTCTCTGAATAAATATTCCAAGCATCCATTTTAACAGTAGGCGACACCCAATATGAGAGTGATGCGATGCATTCTTTTATTGAGAAACAGAAAAGAAGGACCGGTAAGTCAGAATCAATTTTGTACCAGCTCAATCTTGTGGTGAAATTGCCAAAAAAGGCATTTATATGGGATTAAAGAAATGACTTCAGAAAAAAATGATTGACCTGAAAAACCTATTAAACCTGATAGGGAAGAATTTTAATATTAATGAAAGTGATGAAGGTGTTATGTAAATATCAAAGAGTTGAAAGTGACCAAGTTTAGTCCATTTATAAAAACCATTTTTCACACAAACATTAACAAAAAGGAGATCACATTAGAATCAATGTTAGGAAATGTCATAAACAAGGGAGATGATTTAATTCTTTCCCGGTGTACTTTCTTCCCTGCACTTTCTATTGCTAAAATAATTCACGAGGCACAACTTATTCCAACCCATTATCATAAGTTTTACTAAACATTAAAGGTTACAGGTATTGCTAATGTTCATTTAGCTACAAACTTACAGCTAGTGTTGTATGTAGCTATGCCGACATTAGAAATTATTTTTTTTAAACGCTGTGTACTATGTTTGTGAGCAACTGTGTATCCTACTTTGTAAGAGGTAGAATAATTCTTTTTTTGGTTTGTGTTGCATTCGTTGTTGTTACTTATTTAAAAAAATCACTTTTATTAATCAAAAGTACGAACGATTCGTATTGTTTAAGGGCATAAGTTAAAAAAATTTAAAGTTCTCAGCAAATTAATGACACAAAATTGAATTTTGTCGTAAATACCTTAAAAATGGGAGAAATTTCAAAAACTCAGATATGCAACGAAATTGCATAATAGTTTCAGAAATTTCGTTAATACACTGATTTAATACACTAAAATGAAATATTCAAAGTGATTTCCTTTAAAAAGTTGTATTATTAGAAGTGCCACTATTATACTCCGGGTGAGATTAATACGTGATAAATTATGTATGCCGATTGTCCAGCAGATTGATAGTCTGACATCTCCGAAAAATCGAAATATGAGTCGAGTATGCAGTTGTATGTAAAGGTGTAACCCTCTATCTGGTACAATACTCAGATTACTCATAACACTATCAAATCAATTATAATGCACTAAAACTTGAAGTGACATAAACAAACAAAAAAATATCTTTTCTGGGTTACTACTAAGAAATTTCAAAATGTCATACTACATATATTATGCTTCCCGTCGTTATTTTATAGCATAAACACAGACACGTGCAAATAAAACTCGATTTATGGTGAGCATTCGAATATTGCTTTCCTCATTATCTCAAAACTTAGCATTTGGATCTGTCTGACGATCGATGTATTCGTGAGCAGCTACTCCCGGAATGCTTCTTAAAAATTTGTTTCTTAAGGCGATCCACTAGTACAGGAAAAAATCTAAATCGGAATTCACGCCCTTTTATGGGAGGAGTTTAAAAATACTTGAGAAAAAGCTTTTGGAAAGGTTGGAAAAAATATTTGAGAATTTTATTTTACATGTTGATTTCATAAAGGCCTGTAAAAAACATTAATTCCTTTTTTATGCATTGTTTATTGTAATTAAACGGAATTTTTAAATTGATTTCACGAAAACAAGCAGCGCGGACCGTAACACGTTGTTTCTCCGCTCCGTTCGGAGGAGTAATGACGGATGAATGGGGCGGCTGCCAGTCGTTCTTCGGTGGACGGTATAAGGTTCACTTTGATATAACAAATTCGTCGATTGCCGTATTGTCGCCGTGATGTCAAAAATACCAACGCGAAAATGCATATTATATTTTATTTTGTGAGGTTCGGGCGTAAATATCATTTTTTTTCGCGATAATTATATAAGAAACTGAATTTGCCACATTATGCAATAAAACCATATCCGAAAAAGTGTTTATAAGTAGGAGAGTTTTCAGTTGAAAATGTTTTTTATAGACCTAATACTTTATTTTTTTCTAAGCTTATTAAAAGACTTACGATATTTTTAAGGACCAAGGTATGTTGTACACGCAGTATTTAATTGAAGCATCTATAATACTTCTAAGCAGTCAAATTTAAAAAAAAAAAAAATACGATTTTGTATGATTTTGCATTATTTACTTAGTATGGCTTCATCTTAAGAAACGATTCCTCCGGAAACAACTGTTGGTAGCTTGCTAGATATGCAGATATTGAATTTGTAAAATAGACAGTAACATCGCTGGGAAAATTTATGTATTATAACACGATAGTTTGGGACGTTTAGGTAATTTAATTTACTTGCCATTGTGACCATTAACTGTATAGTTTTGCCGCTAGTGATTATTTTTCAGAAAACCGTTCCCGAAGCCACCGACCTATTTACAAACCTCTGGAAAACAGTTTCACAGGGCTACTAAATTGTGTTAACTTTGTTTTTAACTACATGTTGAGTTTAGTGATTATTTGTGCACATTTAATAATGTGGATTAACTTTTGCTAAAGGATGTGTTGTGTAGTGTGCAGGTTTAAACCTAAATTTATTTAAATAATCACAAAAAGCAATACTAATAGCTAAAGGCGCATCAATTTATTTAAAATCATTCAAATTAAACGTGTAACAGCCTTTTAGCAGAAATATGTTAGGAGGACTTTTCAAAAAAAGACAAATTTTCCTACAATAACAGAATGTATTTTATTAACATTTTTTTAATATTTTGAAGGTTAAAGGTTGTATCGATTTCTTTAAAATCCCGATGAGACGTACCTACAAATTAAACGTGTTACAGTGTTTTACCAGAAATATGATATACAAGGTGTTCACGCAATATGTACGCGATTGGTGCTTATTCATTCGTAAAGACTTCAGGAGAATAGCAAATATCAATAAAATACCGCGATTACCCCACCTACCTAATCTTCCTATCCTTACATTGTCACCATGATCAATGTAACTGTTGCAAGGAAAATACCTTACTTTATGAAAGGTGACAGTGTGCTCATTGGAGACAGGGCGGACCATCTATTATATATCACTGCGGAATGAATATTGCGCATTCGAATTTCAATTTATAGAATTTTGAAGTTCAATATAACATTTTAAAGATTAAAATTGTGAAAATGAAGCATCCAGAACCTGGAGGTGTGCCCCAACTGCGAACGATGAGTCTTTGTTCCTTTAATCCAATCTACCTGTCTTATGTTCCAGAAGCCCATTTGAATCTTTGACCAACACTGTCCATCAGTTTTGCCAGTACATGGAAACTTAATCTTCCCATATTTAGCGGTTGACGTAGTTTTGGTGCTGGTCCTTCGACAGTTTGTCATGAGGCGTGCTTGTCTTGGCTCTGCAGTACCTTAAACCACCACTAATACAGTGGAGCCGCAGTTTCGCGACACCATATTTGGTCCTTCGAGTCGGATTACCAAAGGGGTATTTAAAATCAATATATTTTAAGCTGTAAATAAATATTATTTGCTTTTTATATTTCGTTTATACTATGCCGCAAATTATTGTTGCATTTAAATTCCTACATAGACTTGATCATGACGACGAGCGATGGTACTCATGATCTATTTAAATTCAAGTTACTACAATCCAAGATTAATTTGATGCATAATCGTCTCAATGAATTATACGAGAAAGCGAACAATATTGCGGGGAGAGAGACGCAGAGTTCGGATGAGTTTATCAAAAAAACGGCTAATGTAGGTACATACTGTGCACAATTTAAAACATTTATGAAAAAGATCAATTCTTTCCACAACAGCCCGTTTTTGGGAATTTCCAAGATTTAAGAACAGTGAAGTGGACTACGTGACATTCGGCCAATACATGCAGCCCACCAATAGGCACCTGAAGTTGGAAGTGTACTCGACTCCGGAGAAGTTCAAGCGGTGGGAGGAAAAGGGCGCCGAGGGATTCCTCTACAGGGCCAGCGGGTCCCTTGACCGTTCCTCTTACAAGGCTGGAGAATTCTTCATCTCTAGCTCATTAAAGGACAGGAAGGAACGATCTGCATAATACTTATAGTATTAAATATGTTTTTACAAAAACCTACATATAATGTTCAAGCAATATGTACGGGATTGGTTGGTACGCATTTGCAAAGACTTAGTGGATAGCAAATGTAAATAAAATCCTGCAATTATCCCACCTACCTAATCTTCCCATCCATAAAATGTCACCATGAGGATGCAATTTTTGCAAAGGAAAATCCCTTACTTTATAAAAGGTGACAGTGTACTTACTCATTTGAGATTGGAGATGTTAGTGTAAAATAATATTTGAGACAGTGCGGACCATCTATAGCATAACGACTGTGGATGAAATATTTCGAATTCACATTTAAGTAAAAGATCAATTCTTTCCACAATATCACGTTTATTCGAAAATAACTATTGGAGAAAAGACTTAGGGGACTGCGTGACGTTCGGCCAATATATGCAGCCCACCAAGAGTCACCTGAAGGTGGAAGTGTACTCGACTCCGGAGAAGTTCAAGCGGTGGGGGGAAAAGGGCGCCGAGCTAGGATTCCTCTACAGGGCCAGCGGGTCCCTTGACCGTTCCTCTTACAAGGCTAGAGAATTCTTCATCTCTAGCTCATTAAAGGACAGGAAGGAACGATCTGCATAATACTTATAGTATTAAATATGTTTTTACAAAAACCCACATATAATGTTCAAGCAATATGTACGGGATTGGTTGGTACGCATTCGCAAAGACTTAGTGGATAGCAAATGTAAATAAAATCCTGCAATTATCCCACCTACCTAATCATCCCATCCTTAAAATGTCACCATGACCGATGCAATTTTTGCAAAGGAAAATCCCTTACTTTATAAAAGGTGACAGTGTACTTACTCATTGGAGATTGGAGATGTTAGTGTAAAATAATATTTGAGACAGTGCGGACCATCTATAGCATAACGACTGTGGATGAAATATTTCGAATTCACATTTAAGTAAAAGATCAATTCTTTCCACAATATCACGTTTATTCGAAAATAACTATTGGAGAAAAGACTTATATACTTATACTGATATATGATTTAATGGATCACCATCCTCTAGAATCTTTTCAAAAAAGGTACTTGGCTTTATATTCGTAAATATAAATATATATATATATGTCGACGATTAAACGACGGAATAATTGATGTGAACGCGTTACGTTCTAGGCTCTTCTATAAGTGATGAAGGAGGTTGTGAAGCAGAAGTGAAAAGAAGAATTTGCATGACAAAAAAAGCCACGAGTAAGATGCAAAATATATGGAGTGATAGAGGTATAACGAAGACCACCAAGATGAGACTCGTCCGGATGTTAATTTTCGTCATATTTCTATACGGTGTTCAAAAATGGACACTTAGAGCCAGCGAAAGAAAGCGGATAGACGCCTTTGAAATGTGGTGATGGAAAAAATGTGCAGGATGCCATGAATAGCCAGACGCACAAATGTATCCATTATGGAAGAGTTAAACATCCATATTAGGCTCTCAACTATCTGCCTACAGCGTATTTTAAGAATCCAACTTGAGAAAACTTATAATCACTGCTAAAGTATTTGGCAGAAGAAAGGTGGAAGGTCATCAATGCGCTAGAGTGACCAAATGTCAATGGCGTCCGAGTGTCCTTAGCTCCAGCGCAGAACCACGAGGAGTGGAAGAGCCTTATCCACCATGGAAATTGGAGTAGAGGTCACGATCCTCAGCAATGAGAAACCGACTTAAGAAGAAGTTATGTTGGTAGTTCTCCTAACGCCAGCTCTCAAATGATGATAAGGTTGGCATATCTGGATCTTCACTTTAGAAACAACACCAGCATTTGAACATGCAACAAGTCCACATTAACGTCGTATAAAGTAAATCGCTTTTATTTTATAAATAAACCAAACATACATAAATAATCTCTCAATTTTCATTATTTCGATTAAGCAGGTACAAAATTCGTGATTTATTTTTGGGTTATTGTGCCACGTTGCACTATCTACCTCCTTCTCTAGCCAACAGTTCGGATAGCGTTACAGTGTCCATCATCAGGGCAGACGTATTTATTTATTTGTTATAAAAATACATTTACCGGTTTAAGAAAGCTGTTACTGTCCAACTAGGACAGGATATGTATAATACAGAAATAATTCTACATCTACCCTGATGTTGGACATTGTAATGGTGTCCGAAATGTTGGCTAAAGGTGTTAAACATACTTTACACCAAAAAATAAAAATAAATCACTGTCATATATAATTTATAAGATATAAGATAATGGAAACAGACTTGTTTTTAATAATTTTTGGAGCATATTTTGCGATTTTTTCCTATAGAGGGAATTTCATAAAATTTGGGTTTCGGCTTGGGCAGCATCTAGACTAGACATTATCATTAAAAGACGGATTGCAATCTTCAGAGCACAGGCGTCAGGTGGGAATGCTGTCCTTGTTCTACCGGTATTACAATGGAAGATGCTCCGAGGAACTAGCGTCATTGATCCCCTTGGCACCGGTGCATAGTCGGGAAACACGCCAAACACGCGCCCAACATTTGTACACGGTTGATATTAGTCACATGAGAACGGGTCGTTTTTACGATTCGTTCTTGAGTTCAACAGCTCGGCTGTGGAACGATTTACCGGCCTCTGTGTTTCCTCCCTCCTACAACATGAGTCTCTTCAAGACCCATGTTAACTCCTTCCTTTCCTCAAAAAGACCCTCCACACAGCATCCTCAAAGATGACATAGGCCCTGAGGGAAATTATTGTGAATAATATTGGGAAATTATCTCCTGTGTGGAGTTAATGTAAAAAAAAACTAATCTTAAAAAATAACATATTATTTTAAGAGCTTAAAAACTTTAAAAATGTTTAAGGGAGATATGAAAGAAATCAGTAGAAATTCGAGTTGCGGCCCCGTAAGTAACTCCTCACAGGAGTCCCTGAGGTAAATGATTTCCCTCAGGGCCTACGTCATCTTTGATGATGTTCTGTGTGGAGGGTCTTTTTTAGAGGAAGGAGTGAACATGGGTCTTGAAAAGACTAACGTTGTAGGAGGGAGGACACACATAGACGAGTCGTAGAAACGACCCGTTCTCATGTGACAAATGTCAAATGTGTACGTACATATGTAGGGCGCGTGTTTCCCGAGGGGGTTAATCACGCTAGTTCCATTGAAATACCAGTAGAACTCTACGGCGATTTGCGAAGGATAAGCGTATTCGTCTTATGGGAAATCAAATTAGTAATAATTAAAAGGACCCGGGACCGGGACGGTCACCGCAAAGTCAGAGTCGAACTGAAGGATAAAATAGTTTCATTTTTATAATTAAAAAGGGTTTAATGTAATATAATAACAATATTTTGATTATTTGTTCATTGTTTAAGAGCGCCGTTTTTGTGAAAATATTATTTTATATAAGGTACATTAGTACTCGAAGGCGTACCCACCTATTTTCTTAAATACCTAAAACAGGGTCTATCAAAGATTTGATTTTGGTAAATTAAAACACCATTAATCTTAAATAAGTGTTTTGTGTGTTTTCATTTTTTTACATATATTATAGATTTAATATAAATAGCTAATGACTAATATTTTATTATAAAAAAATCTCCGACGTAACTTTGCGATGAGCCGTCCCTCATAGTTAAAATGTAAATTAAAATTTAGGTTAAATTATCTAATATTAGACGTTAGACGTAGATAGGAAGATACTTCAGATCAATTTAGAAACCTCCGGCTATTATGGATAGAACATTTTTAATTTAAGGAGAAGCCACAAGCTTATGAATGTATACCTACTTATATCGCCACGAATGTAGGTAAGTGATACGCATACAAATCGCTTGGCAAACGGAGTCTATTGGCGGTCGTGATTTCAAGTCGCACATAGTGGTTTTTATTTATTTTGTGAATAATTTTATAAAAAGTTAATGAATGGGAACTGGCACAGATAACTTCAGTCGTAGAATTATATTTTTTTAATGTTGTTTCTTGCGTGTGTTAACGAACACAATTTCTAGTAGTTTTCGATTATATTTTTTATAAAGGAACTACGGTTGTGTACGGATTTATATATTTTGTACTTTCACTTACTTAAGGGAATTGCGTTTCATTTTCTTTATACGTATGAGGGAAATTTATTATAATTATTGTACATTTCCTTTGGGGGGGTGCAGACATACGTTCACCGTTTGTCTCATTTTCGACTTTTGACATTTAGTGTGTAAGAAAGAGGGGCAGCATTATATGTTTAAGAACAAAAGCAAAACCATCAGCAATTTGAAGTTTTTAAATTATTAGAATTCACACACTATTCAATATTATATCTGTCACACTATTGATGCAGCTTTTTCAAAAGATGAGAATTCGTTCCAAACACAATGTATGAGGAAAATAAATTTCTTCATGATTTCTTTGTGAATTTTTCCGATGTTTTAATAGCTATTCTGCTATTCGGACTTGAGACAAATCCAACAAATCTAAGATCATAAAAATCGGTCCAGCCGTTCTTGAGTTATAAATGGTGTAAGTAACCCGACTTTGTTTTATATATATAAAGATTAACAATTTAATTTTAATTCTGTTCAATGGATGCGGTAGGAAAAGCTTAATTTATTTATAAAAATATTAATTTAAGTACATTTTTTTTGTATTTTTACTGTAAACCGATTCGTATTAAAGACTATTTCAAATTAGAGATTATTATATAACATATCCACGGTTTTTTTGTATGGTCCATTGTCCCGATGTTGGATATGAATAGAACACGAACTGATTGCAAAGGTGCATATCTGGGATTTTAACATTACGATGCAATTCACTCTCAAGATGAGAGAATTGCACTTTTGGACACGGCATCCCGAATTTCAACAGTTTTATAAAAAAACTTTTGAACACTTTAAGTTTTAAAAAAAACATGTTTTTGAAGATAGTATCTAGGTATACATTTGCCACGCCGAAACGGTAATTAAATGAAATTACCTCGATGAAAAAAAAATAACAAAGCATGCTCCGAAAAAGTTTATATACCTACTTATGTGTATGTGAAAAAATTCACAGTGTTTCTACAAATGCTATTTAAGACATTTTCCACGAGATTTTTGTTCTATTTTAATTTAAGGAATTTTCAGAATTTTCGCTTTATTATTATTTTTTTAATATTAGCGCGCTCCCTCTAACATTCGTATTTAAATATCTCCCCTTCTTCTTTTTAAACGCTTACTACCGCCATTACTGTAGCCATTTTATTAATTTGTATTAAAGCTAATTCTAATTGATTTGCTCAGTTTTTTATGCAATTCACGATGTCCTCCATAATTAGGAAAATCGGTGTTGGATCTCACGAATCCAGTGACAGTTTTAGGATCAACATACGCAAAACAAAAATGCTTCTATTTGTACGGCTAAAAGAGTAGCAAATGTGAAAAAAACGAGAGTGCTTAATTTTATTGCATTCCAGAAAGTGAATATAATACATATAGTTTTTACTTACATTTGCTGTGCTTATCTTATATCAACTATCGATCAATACTACACACTTTCAGCGATAAGCGCCCACTTGCACCTTTTACGTGTGACAATACACTTAAGGAACCACTTGTCAGACATTCAAACATAGGAAGCACATTGCACAAAACACTATCGCACGGTACACTATGCCGAGTGGCGAGCTGGCGAGCTGGCGAGTAGCCCACGGCCCACTGGTGGTATAGTGGTGGGTAGGTCCTGCACCGTGCGCCGCGGCCTGCGTGGCACAACAGGCTGAACTGGCGGTAGGTACTGAGTACTGTCACCGCTGGCCTGGACTGCTGCAGCCTGCACGCCACTGCTTGGCCGAGATAACGTTCTGATAAAACATCTATAATCTATTCCAGAATGCAGGAACATTACATTGTTATTACGCAGGGATACATTCGCAACACACATTCCCACGATTGCTATGTATCGCGGGACGACCCAGGTGAAAATTTCACAAACTCGCTAACCGTCCGGCGATATGACGTCAGTGCACACACGGTACCGGCAAATTAAAAGCGTTGCTCACCGAAAATTTAACTCCCACGGCCACGTGGAGAAAATAGTCGCATCCGGTGTGCAGAACAAAATACTGGCCAGGAAGAAAATCATTAGGGATTTCCAACATGGCTCCCGGGCGGGCCGTTCAACTCCCGCCACTAGCTTCGCGTTAAAAATCTCATCGTAAGCCTCGGTATGAGGGAAGTAAGACGCTCGTAAATATTTACCCCTGAAATGCTGTTCTAGAATCCATTTTGGCTGAACTCAAATACATAAAGTATACCAAAAATGTCTGAGATAAACCGCGCAAGACCATAAATATATTTATGCATTTAATCAAGTTAGATAATAATAATAAAGCTTATTGGATAATAAGAAAGCCATTACATTGCCAACTAGGGATTTGTTCTTGCCCTCTATCGATATTTTTTTACTACCTAAACGTCACTCGCACGGCAAAACATCCCCGCGACCCCCACCCCTTCGCCATAAAGACAGACTAACAAAAATCAATAAACTGCTGAATTCTCGGTCATAATATTCTTAGAACCCACGTTTACAGATACAGAAGTGAGATCTACTCGAAATGCTAGCATAACGGTAAACCATAAAAGCATTTTTATCAACTTAATATTTGACGTGACAATCGCTCACATACACACCGACGAAACTTGTAAAAAGAAAGAACGGGCGCAAGAATGCTCCTTACGGAAATGGCGTGGTGGTATTTGTCCGGTTGTATCGGGCGTGCACCTGGCGAAGGCACCTCAGCGCGGGGCGCGACCGTCGGTTGCTGGCCGCGGCCGGGGCGGGCCCAGGAGCGGGACCTTTCAAAGGTAATAACAGCGGCAATATAAACCGGCACGGCGTTGGAACACAGTTGTTTTCGTGAGTGCAATGTGCGCAACAGTCACGAAAACAATACAATGCTCCCAGGAAAAGCCAAGCAAAATAACAACATTATCAAAATCTTCTGGCATAATCGATTTTCTATCACAATGTACCTGTATAGTTTGGAAGTATCACAAATAATCAAATATTTAAAAAGTCGCACGAGATATAATATTCGTCCAAATCGCATATATTACATAGCTAATATTTTTTTTTCATCTGAGTTGATGGAACACAGCAAAGGAAGGATATATATATGACACGAATAAATATACATGAATACACATGAAGGAAAGACAATTTGTCAGATAGTAGATAGGTAGTGGATAGAAAGTCAGGAGTTAGTTTACCAAGTGGCTGATGGTTGTTGGTAGTTGGTTGTTGGATGTCGGCTGGGCGAGCGGTGGAACCACATTCCCGGCCAGGATTCCAGGAACCGGCGAGGCGGTAGAGTCAACGACCTCCTCCCCCCGGAGCCGCGTGCCCGTGCAGGTACGGCAGCCTCGAGTGACGCTCCATTCGCGCCACGCGTGTGTACGGCCGCTAACGGTGGCTACTGGCTACACACATTCCCGAAATGTGCGCGCGCACCACACACCTAGGAACTTGGCGCGCACACAGACCAGGCAGACAGGCAACCTCCGATAGGCAGCCAGGTCCGGTGGGGCGCGCTGGGTGCAGCCGGGGGGCGCGGGCCCCCTGGGCGGGCCGCGGGCCCAAGCTGAGCGCTCGGGCGCGGCGCCATATATCGATCGGGCCCGGCGCGGGGCGGTGGGCGGCGTCACGTGCACTCGGGAGCGCGGTCGGCGGCGGAGTGACGCGGAATGGCTGCCGGCCCCGCGCCCCGCGCGCTCCCCGCCCCGCCCCGCCCCGCCCCGCACTATCCAACCGCCTATTTTTACCCGCAGAGGGGCCCCTCCACCCGAGCTGCTAGTGGATAAATTCAATCCGCCATCTGCTACCATCCAAACCAAGACGTAGTCGAAAAACTATGAATGTTTAAATTCACCCAGAGCATATTCGAATTCTCTCAAAAAAATACTCCTAACGCAAAAAAGAAAGCATTTTATGGAAGTGTGAATGGTAGGTGCATTTAGGTACTACCTACCCGAAGTAGCATTTGCGCTGTATTGAATTGCGCGGGTAATACATGTCGAAATTATTATTGTTGTGAAGATGGATGAAGTTTTTTTTCCTATCTGCATCAGTCACAAATTAAGTTCTCCAAATAAATAAATAATAACGTCTTGTCTGCAAATTTATTATTACCGAGGTGTGGTGAGATGCGCAGTCGGTATGGTATTATAAATACACGGAAAGCGACCGGCGACTGGGCACAGGGCCTGAGCAAGTAGTAGTGAGTGCGGAGAATTTAGTGACATTCAGCACTGCGCGCCCACGTGCGTTTCCGGCCTCTGATTGCCGCGCTTTCTGCCCGGTCGCCACTCCGCAAAAAGTTCCCGAAACTCCCAGCTCCCTCGCCTAACGTGTACCCCAGCAAGCCGCGCACCCGCCGACGAGGCGCCGACCGAGACGGTTGCCCGCCATGTGAAGGGACCTCGGGGCTATGCGCCACAACGCGACAACAAACACCTATTTTTATTCATTCTGATCCCAAAGTAAAGAAATATAAGCACGGTACGAAGGATTGTAGTACGTACGAGTACCTACATATTGAACATAAAAAACGATTATGATTTCACCAGAATGTTTCATTTTCGAATAAAAAAACAGACCAAAGATTTGGAAATACAGATGCTTCCAAATTGTTAGGAATACTTTTTTTAACGCACATAATATTTAAAAAAAAAAAACGGGAAGAGACCGCAGGGCTAGGCGCCACAACGTGACAGCTAAGCACCCATTTTTATTAATTCTAATACCAAAATAAAGAAATATAAGCGCGGTAAACAGAGATTGTTGTAGGTACCTACTTTACATTGTTATTGAACATGAAAAACAATGTTATTGAACAAAAAAACGAGGAGGCACCCAGGGGGTTGGTGCCACGTATTATGGGTACGTAGATTTTGTATGTCATAAACGTAATGTCAAAAACGGCTATGATTTCGCCTCAAAGCTTCACTTTCTAAAAATAAAACAGGTCAAAGATCTGGGAATACGGAAACTTCCAAAATATTCATATTATTATAAAATTTAAAAAAAATCATGTGTGCAGTTCACACAGTGAAGATGGACAAAATATTTGTTATCCATACTACTTCATTGTTTGACAGAATTTTGCTTCGTAACCTAAACAAAATATTCAAAGCTCACACAAATTAGAGTTCCAATAAAACAAAGTTCTGTTTCAGGAAGTTTCAGGTATATTGTTTGAGCTTGAACCAATTACCTCCGGAAAATGTGTCATGGATCTACTTAGTCCAGAGACTGTTTCCATCAAGATGGAGCCAGAGCCTCAGGAAATTATCCAATTTAACATAGTATTTTCTTCAAATATAGTGACCGAAACATGCAAAGTGAAGGATGAAATCACATTGCTTGCGGTAACTGCAGAGAGGCCGGGTATCTTACTGTGCCTCCACATAGCTCCCGATCATGGCAGCCTATTTGTGTCCCTGTTTGAGGAGTTCAAGATGGCCTGTGAGGCGGAGGCAGTGCTTCCGCACGAAGTGGTTACTGCCTGATGGTAGCCGCCAGGTGGGTATAACTCCGATTCAAAAATTCAACCGGATCGAGGATGGAAAATATCTATGACTGTGTGACGTCACCTGTATCCTTCACCTCGCACGTCCAATGGAAAGCTTTGTTAGCAAGAGCATGGCAAGAGCTTTGTTATTGTTGACAGCTGGCGGTAAAATCCAGTAAAATCTAACCTAACAAAAATGACGCTCTCAACTCCGACTCAACGTAAATATTCGGTTTATTTTTTGTAAAATGCCTAAAACTTAGTGTTGTGTGAAAGGTTGTGTAGACGCATATTCACCCCGGCATAGGCTTCCATCCAGGGAAAACAAGGATAATATGTTTCGGGAATGAAAACCAAATGCATTGCCCACACTAAATCTTACCGATATCCCAGAATATCCCGATTTTCCTCGTGAAAAGATGATCGGTAATTGTAACCCAAGTACAGGTGGGAAGCTGTCTTTGTCTATTGTTTTGTGTTCCTGATGTGTTGTATCTATACTAATGTATCTATTTTCATTTTTAGACCGCATCCGTACACCACTAAGATGTAACACGAATTTTGAAGTTGCCCAAGAGCACATTGATTTATATCAAGAGCATAATTACATCAAAGGTATAAATATCTTAATAATTGTTGGATAACTTGTATAGGTACGTTCAAAAGAGAAATTTATCTTTAAAACAACGTCTTAAGTTTGTACAGCGCCAATCTATCACTTCTACAAGAATCCCCACTCCAAAGCTAAAATATACTGAAGCCATAGTTATCGAAGTCATCATAGAGGATAGAGCGCATACCTTCATCGCCGCCTACTGCAATAATCTCAACCGTCTGTTGACAGAAGATTTGGATAAGCTACTTAATTTGCGCCCAATATTGTTGTTTTAGGAGATCTCAACGCCAAGCACAACTATTGGAATAACTACAGAGGCAACGCGAACGGGAAAACGCTCTTTACGCATATGCAGACTCATTACTACTCGATAATGGCACCGGACAAGCCAACACTCCACTTGGACATCGTACTCGAGAAAAACGCCAAGACGATCTCGCCACTGCGCACGCTGGATGAACTGTTATCGGACCACCTGCCCGTGAGCTTCAGTATTGGAGGGACGACTTTAAGGAGCCCCAGAAAACGGCGAAACTACAAAGACGCTGACTGGGAAGGATTTAAGAAAGAGATAAACGAACGAATACACCTCACATCGGGAACTCTGCGCTCAAAGGAAAAAATCGACGAGGCCGCAAGCATTCTCACCGATATCATACAACACCGCTCAAAGAAGCATAGACATACACGGTCAAGCTTCCCGTGCACGTCATACCATCAAACGCGACGTCTACTTCAAAACGGCCTACAACACTCAGACGCCAACTTTGGACGAAGAAAGTTACGTCACTCACGCCCAAAGATAACAGCGTATGGAAAATGGCGAAAGCTCTGAGACACCAAGATCACACGATACCCCCGCTTGAGTAATTAGACGGCTCAGGGCTGGCACTCTCAATGGAAGAAAAGGCAAACGCGCTCGCCGACGGATTCGAGAGAGCCTACGCGGCCACGGATGGCCTATCCGATCCGGAAATGGACAGAGTAGTAGAAGAATCTCTATGAGATCTCGAACAAGCAGAGCAGACGAGCACGGCCGATATCCATTTCAGCACACCGAGCGAAGTAGCCATCATCATCAGGCGATTGAAGACAAATAAGGCGCCGGAAAGCGATCACATACACAACATTCTACTTAAACATCTACCGCAGAAAGCCATCATTTACATAACAAAGCTGTTCAATGCCTGCCTCATCATCGGACATTTCCCTCAGATCTGGAAAACGGCGACCGTGCTACCCTTCTCCAAACCAAACAAGGACAACAGGCAGCCGACGAACTATCGGCCGATCAGTCTACTCTCCACGCTGAGCAAGGTATTTGAACAGGTTATACTCAACAGGCTGCTACCACACCACGAAGAAAACAACACTTTGCCAGACGAGCAGTTCGGATTCAGAAAGAGGCATTCCACCACCCATAAACTTACCAGAGTAGCGGAATTCATCGCCAGAAGATTTAACGAAAATCGCTACATCGCCGCCGCACTGATAGACTTGGAGAAGGCATTCGACACGGTTTGGATCAGAGGGCTACTTCACAAGTTGCACAGAATAAACACGCCCATATACCTAACGAGACTGATTCAAGAATATCTCAAGGACAGATCCTTCAGAGTCTTCCTCAGGAATGCGCTGTCGACAATACGTGAGATTCCAAAAGGCGTGCCACAAGGGATTCTACTGGGACCTCATCTTCAACATCTTCACGCACGACATCCCCCGAGACGAGAGATGCAACTTATCCATATACGCAGACGACGTCAAACCTTACGTTTCCTCGCTGAAAGCAGACATGGCGGCCATATACCTACAGGGTGCGCTCGACGCTCTAGTAGAGTTCTACAAACAATGCCGACTCAAACTAAATGAGGCAAAGACCGAAGTCATCATGTACATGAGGAAACGAAAAAGAAGAACACCAGTCGTCAACATCGAAATGGGAGGACACGTCCTAGAATGGAAAGATGAAGTCGTATACCTGGGCCTGACAATGGACTCACGTCTCAACTGGAAATCACACATAGCCAAGACACACGCAAGAGCCAGAAAGGCAGTCGGCGCGATGAAGCCCATCTTCAACAGACGAAGTCCGCTACTTCCCAGAACCAAGCTCCTGATCTACTACTCGCTCATTCGACCAGTACTAACGTATGCTATTCCCGTGTGGAGTACCTAGTATTTCTCACACTGCCCATATGAAACTACAGACGCTTCAAAATCTCTGCATTAAAATCGCATACAATACTAGAATCAGAACGAACTCAAAAGACTACATGCCAGAGAAGACATACCGACCTTATTTGAATACACGCACATACTGACAGACCGATTTTACAAATCTCTCAGACATAGTGAAATTAGACTAATCAAGGAAATCGGTCAATACAATACCCAGTGACTTTACTTTCAGATATACACACAGACTGCCCAAACACATCCTGATGGACCTGAACCATATCTGGTATGAACCAAATTCAGACGCGGACGACTGAGCGAGCAGTAGGTATTTCTAAAAACCAGACACCCCCCCCCCCCCAAAACTTATGTTTACATAGCTATGTATATATTTATATAATTTTGTATAATATGTACCTATGTTTATGTACGTTTATCCTAAATTTCCCATATAGTATGCATCTCATATAAAAACAGAGACACACACACACTCCTCACCGCATAATACTGGATTTCATATACTGAAATCACTGAAGGTCATATACTGAAAGCATTGACTCTTGACTGTCGGCCGACTCTTCCAGGATGAGGTTTTTCATGGTTTCCTCATTTTCGAAGGCAAATGCGGAAGAGCTCCAAATAATAAGGACATGACCGACTCCTTTCCACTTCCAACATAACACAAACAGACACGTATGTATACATACAACCCTACAAAACATGCAATTTTGGTAGGGTTTTTAGATAACAATCTATTCTATAATAAAGAACATTAACTTTAAATTCAGTAAATTTAAATGATTCATCTCTTCAAGAAATATAAGAATCGAGTAAATGAAAAAAAAAATAATAATAATTCAAATGCATCAATGAAAAATCTACTTGTCCACTGTGTGTATCAGCGCGTATCAAACCTGACCCCGTGAACCCGGGCACCTCTGCTAAATCACCAAACGTAGCGAACCACTTGGGCTGACCTATGGCAGAGATATTGGTTATCCAATAAATGGTTCCCGGGGCGGCGGCACCCGTACCCGCTGCCTCTCAAAAATTCTTGTAATGTTATGCTTACCGTAAAAATATTTAAATTTATCAAATGAAATTTTACATTGTGCTTATTAGTTTATATTCATGTAGTATAAACTAACTCAATAAATAATAAAAAAAAATAAAAAAAAGTGGAAAAGTAAGAAAATCACAAAAAATGTAAATCCGTACATAACGCCATCTCTGATACTGACAAAAACAAATCACGGACAGTTGGGCATCGATAATTGCTTCATTGTGTAATTTTCAACTTAATAAAAAAAAACTGAATTTAATTCAACAGTTATTGATTCTGAAGCGGTACGAAACTCGTCGGGTCAGCTAGTAAATAAATAAATTAAACTTATTATTAATGGTATTTTTGAAGTCGATTTTACGTTTAAAATTTGGCAAAGAATGCACAAAAAAGTATAATTTTATAGTAAATTTCATTTCGGGAGTCAACTGTCGGTGGAACGGTCGGTTAATTTTTTTACCTAAAAACCTTACTAAAATTGGATCTAGTTAGGAAATAGCTAGTTGACATTTTTTTATTACGCAGTTTACCACGGAGGCCGATATTGCCGTGTCCCGATAAGCTATTGACTGCTTTTATAATTCCGACGGCAACGGCACGGCGACGGCAACGGCTTGCGACATCTCTTTTATTTGATAAGACTGAGGCAGATGCCAGAAAATGAATTCTTTTTCTTTTGGAGGCAGCAGCCATACGAACATTATAATATGTCTCTCTATTATTTAGTCTGTAAAAAAGAGATCGAGAATTAGTAAGATGAATGTTTTGCCTTTCTTGTGCCCTTGCCGTGACGTAAACATGAAAAAAATCGAGTGCAATTCACACGTGGTAGAAGCGAAACTTCATCAAAAAAATCTCAACTAATAGGAGCCTTGAAAAGTGACATCATAATCAAAGCGGCCAATGAGCGCAGTTTGACGCTTCGTAGGTACTGTAATGCGTCATTTCCGTTTCTTCCACTTGAATTCCAAATCACAGCGGGGCTAAAGAAGTTTCACTTCAAAAATCGAGTGCAGTTCACTTGCGGTAGAAGCGAAACTTTACTAAAAAAATCTCAACCAATAGGAGCCTTGAAAAGTGACAACATAATCAAAGCGGCCAATGAGCGCAGTTTGACGATTGGTAGGTACTGTAATGCGTCATTTCCGTTTCTTCCACTTGAATTCCAAATCACAGCGGGGCTAAAGAAGTTTCACTTCAAAAATCCAGTGCAGTTCACTTGCGGTAGAAGCTTACTAAAAAAATCTCAACCAATAGGAGCCTTGAAAAGTGACAACATAATCAAAGCGGCCAATGAGCGCAGTTTGACGATTGGTAGGTACTGTAATGCGTCATTTCCGTTTCTTCCACTTGAATTCCAAATCACAGCGGGGCTAAAGAAGTTTCACTTCAAAAATCCAGTGCAGTTCACTTGCGGTAGAAGCTTACTAAAAAAATCTCAACCAATAGGAGCCTTGAAAAGTGACAACATAATCAAAGCGGCCAATGAGCGCAGTTTGACGATTCGTAGGTACTGTAATGGGTCATTTCCGTTTCATCCGAATTTCAAATCACAACGCGGCTAAAGAATTTTCACTTCAAAAATCGAGTGCAGTTCACTTGCGGTAGAAGCGAAACTTCACTAAAAAAATCTCAACCAATAGGAGCATTGAAAAGTGACATCACAATCAAAGCGGCCAATGAGCGCAGTTTGACGCTTCGTAGGTAGTTACTGTAATGCGTCATTTCCGTTTCATCCGAATTCCAAATCATAGCGGGGCTACAGAAGTTTCACTTCAAAAAATGAACCGTAACGTAAAAAATCGAGAATTATAAAAGCGCCCATTCGGTAAATCTCGTGATATCAATACAGGCAGGTGGGTATAAATACCTACTTCGGTCTTTTGTCACGGTCGGCCATCCCTACCGCGAAGCGCTGCATTCTTCGCCTCGGCGAGAGGAATCCAGTCTGCCTCGAGGGGTCCTTGCACTGCCCCGCATCCCCCCTCACCTATATCACGTATCTTCGGATCCTACATCACGTCCTCCACTCGCGTCTGTACACTGTAGAAGGCCCTCAGAGTTCCTTTTCCTTATAGTTGGATGTTGGAAATTCACCTACCGATCTTTCTCAGTCCGAACAAAACTTTAGTTACTTTGCCTTTCGGGGGATAATTCTGAGAATCACAATATCGGGGATTCAACTTCGGCACCCATTCCTATGTGTGGAACAATAGCTGAATAGAGATCACAAATCACAATGGGCATTATACAAACCTTCGCAGGTAACACTATTATTCTTATAACTTAAACAATCGACGCCATTTTTTTTTAAAGTGAAACTTCGTTTGCCCCGTTGTGATTTGAAATTCTGATGAAACGGATATGATGCATTACAGAACTTATGAAGCATCAAACTGCGCTCATTGGCTGCTTTGATTATGACCTAACTTTTCAAGGTTCCTATATATTGGTTTAGATTGTTTTGGTAATGTTTCGCTTCAAATAATTTCCGTCAAGATATATATCATCTTTGGGGATGCTGTGTGGAGGGTCGTTTTGGGAAAGTATTCAGTTATGGGAAGGAAAGGGGTATTAGGGGTGGGTAATAATCTGGGGGGTCAGTGTGTCCAGGAGTGATGGAAATACTAGTATGAATCCATCCCTCTATCACTGTGGTGCAAGGTGCAAGGCGATGTTTCGAGAGAGTAGGTACCTACGGCTGGAGAAGTCCAAATGCCTCCCTCAACACTACCTCCCTCACGCCTTGCTGCTGCTGGTGGGCGGACGCATCCGCCGCCAAGACCCGGACAAAACTTCACCCCTTTATAACATTATTTAATTACACATGGAATGTAAAAGAAACTGCTCGACCCTCATCAGCTATTCCTGAGCACAATGGAAGTAAGAGATTTAGATATAATTTTCCTTTCCGGTGACATTTTGAAGTGAAAACTTCTTTAGCGAAACTCGATGAAACAAAAAATAGCGACACTAAAAAGAGACAAACACATACGAGTACATCTATAGGATTTAGCCTGCGAGAGAATGATATAGTGAAATCGGTCTACTTTTTGTGCGGTTTGAATTGAAACTATAAACATGAAAATATAAACAACAACAAAAAATCGACCACGAAACACGTCTATATTCCATTTTTGTGTGCTTATTTATTCTATTCACATATAGCCGCGGGTGCCTCTGCAATCGGCATATTTCGACTGGCTCCCGCAGCCAAACGTGTTCGCTTGAATACATTTTAATACAAATTCGAGGAACATATTGGGATTCGGCTGCACAGGCGCCAAAATCAGTTGTTCATTATAAATATGAATACTTTCAGTGATTATTATATTGCACACATATAAACGTTTTAGGAAAGAGTGATAACAACGATCTTGGGCAAGGGCCGCGTTGGTTTTATCCTGCTGATGATAGTTGGCCGCCCACTTGCAAAGGAAATAGGCAGTCACCAATAGAAATATATGATTCAGCTCTACAAAGATTTAGTGAACCCTTCTGGAAATTAAAGCTGGTGAATTATGATAAGACTATTTCGGGCAAAGTCTTCAATGATTGTCACACAGTTATGTTATCTGCACGCAAATATGATGATATTTATGCCACTGGAGGAGGACTGAAACAGATACACTTCCACTGGAAATCTGAGCACAAGTTGAACGGAAATAGAATTCCATTAGAAGTTCATTTTGTGCACTCCATCAATAAAAGTGACCACCGAATGAAGAGGGCCAATGTCAGTCCAGACGATGATATTCATGTCATAGGAGTTTTTTTTATATGTTAGCCATTGGCGAAAATAAGGAAATATCGAATATGATTAAAGCCTTTAAAAAAACACCAGCTGTGCGTTCTACAACAAAAATCAAATGCACCCCAAGGATTCTTTTGCCGAGAGATTTGACTGAATTTTACCTTTATAAAGGGTCGCTAACAACGTTCACTGGACAATATTTCCTAACATGGTTAATATGTCTCTGGATCAGTACGATGTAACCAGAGGGACTGAAGGATTTGGTGGGAAGTACACGCACAACTATCGCCATATAAAGCCCTTGAAAAATCGCATTGTTAAGTTATACAAAACCTCTTACAACAGTGCATTGAACCCTGCTTCTCACAATAATTGGATTTACCCAATAATGTTTGTGTTTTTTAGTTCTTTATGTTTAAATAAACAAAAATTTTAACAAAACAAAAAACGACTTCAAAAATGCACTAAAAAGTACAAAAATAATTTCGAACGATTGTTATTTTTGGAGTCGGTGAAATTATTTTTTAACTTTTTAGTGCATTTTTGAAGTCGTTTTTTGTTTTGTAAAAATTTTTGTTTTCTTGACGAGCGTGCGTAAAGAAGTTTTACTTAAAAAAAGGAATCATCGAAATCTGTTGGCGTAATATTGAGTTATTCGCCCATTTGTCGCGCACATTCTTATTGCAAATTTAAGACATATATAGTTTTCTCATGGATCCCATTGTCAGAACTGGACCAAATTATAATGGGACCATACTGAAAGCACCAGCTTTCTAATTAAAAAGAATCATCAATATCGGTTCACCAAATCAAAAGTTCTAAGGTAACAAACATAAAAAATAAAAAAAATACCGTCGAATTGATAACCTCCTCCTTTTCGAAGTCATTTAAAAATGAAATGTTTAAAAAAATAATGATAAATCATGATTTTATACTCTGCAAGCAAATCAAGTTCAATTTGATGAATGTACTGTAGCAATGGCTTTAATTTTTTATGTAATAATGTTATGTATATTGTAACAATGTCTTGTACATTATAAAATATGGTCTAAGTAAGACTAAGAAAATGCGTAAAAAACTTAAAGGAAAGATATACCAGACTATTGTTAGACCTGCGATAATGTATCGCTCCGAATGCTGGACTATGTACAACTCCTACTCTAGGCAACTCGAAACAGCAGAAATGCGAATGCTAAGATGGACTGCAGGAATATCACTAAAGGATAAGATTAAAAGTTCACGCATTCGTGGTAGCCTTAGTGTCACGGACATAAACAGTAAGCTGGAGGAACGACAGTTCAGGCAATGTCTATGGAGCTTCATCGACAGTCATCCAATGGAAGAACAAAGAACTCCTGGATGACTCAATGCTCGAAAATACTTCGGAGAAACGGCCTGGATGAAGGCGATACTTAGAACCGAAGAAGCTACAACCTGAGAACGAGAAGAGCCGACCCCAACAGCCTACCCAGGCAATGAGTTCGGACAGCGCAAGGAAGAAGGTCTAAGTTAGACTCTTTTCAGGAAAAAACATTTTCGCACAACGCATTTGATTTTTTTTTTGCATGCACATTCTCATTTTTGCACTAAGTGCACATAGGGACACTAGACAAGTGGTTCTTAACTTTGTTGGAGGTACCTATCTTCTGAACCCCACCAGTTTCATATACGCATTCACCGAAACCAACCTTCTTAATTGGAAATCGAACCGAATCATATGAGTCTGGGGGGGGGGGGGTGTGTTGACCTCCGCTGAACCCACGAGACTGACTCAACCGAACCCCTGGGGTTCGATCGAACCCAGGTTAAGAACCACTGCACTAGACGGTTGTTTACATAGATAGTTAGCAGCGCTAACTATATATAAGGAGCTCCAGTTGTGGATAGAGCTCCAACCGAGCGGTTGGCGCCGATTCAAGCTCGAGTCGAGAACTTACACAAGTCGCGTCGCACATACTAGTACTGTAGCGAAAGCAATCAGACACAAGTCAAAATGGTAAAGCTTGTTAAAAATAATAACATTTTTTTTTATAATAGCTCGATGGCCAATAAATACCATAACTGCCATTTTTGGAATTTACCGCCAATCCCTCCACCCCTCCCTAATACAAAAAAAACCGTCAGAAGAAGCGAAGCTAGCAGTCCACAATGGAGTGCTGGTACCTACCCTGATGTATGGCAGTGAGGCATGGAACTGGCAGAGGAAAAATGACAGTAAAATGGTTGCTGTTGAAATGAGATCACCGGGGCATATATGTGGTAAAACCATGTATGATCGTGTGAGATCCGCAAAGAATGCGCAAGGCTTACATCAGCATAATGAGTAAAATTAAGAAAGGGACCCTCAGATGGTTTGGGCATGTAAAGTGAATGAACGAAGAAAGTAGTGTAAGAAGAATATATGACGCGAATGTGAATGGTAGAATAAGTCGGGGACGCCCGAGGAAGACATAGCAGGATCGAGTGAATCAGATACTTGAGTCGGGCCATATCGAAAGTCAGAATAATAGAAGAAGATATGGCACGATCGAGTGAATCGGATACTTGAGTCGGGCCATGTCAAAAGTAAGAATAATAGAAAAGCATGTATGAGACGATGTATGATTGTGAGTGAGGCATGTATGAGTGTGTGGCAATGCCTAGTTTGGCGGTCCGTCCTCTCTTTCTACCCCTGCGGGGAAACGGCATGATGGTTAGTCGGTTAGTTAGTTAGCCGCCGGTCCCGCCTAACATCATGCCGCGCAGTCAATCGGAAACCTATGTATAGGTGTGGGAACCGCACGTTATTTTCCTCTCTCTATCGTTTACAATACAATAATTGATTTGGTTTTCAAGTAAGAGTTCAGTAAATTTAGAAAATAAAATTTAAGGTTCGCCTACAGCAGCGACATGCATGAGCAACTACGGTTCACGTACGGCGTCCGTACGAAAGCGACTTTCATGCGCAAACAGTTTGTACAAAAGTCGCAATCATTTGAAATGTATCCAAGACATGCACATTATACCGTTTTAACTTATGTATTTGCTTACTCCGGCAATTTTATTTAATTTTATTTGTTTTTGCGTTTGCAAGCTCAATCTTTCTTGGCCCAACTTAAAAGAGTGGCCCAACCCACAAAAATTCATAATCAGTAAAAACATAATTTGTTACAAATTTTTGTCATCAGAAAAATCTATTTGATCTGTTTCTCACATATGAATTGCGCCCGATTGTGTTAGGATTTGCATTTTGCCTGACGGAAGGTTAAGAGTGTATAAGCAGAGAAACCAGAAATATGTCATTTTTAAATCAGTGGTTAGACGTATTGACTCTTTTCCACAAAAAACTATAAATGGATTTCAAAAGATTGTTCTTTTATCTAGTAAACTTATGTTTTAGATTTTGAGAAAAAAAAATATTTTTAGAATAATAAGGTTATACCATAGGTCGTTCGCAGATTTGTTCAATTTTCAAAAAAGTACATTTCTTATACAACACCCATTTCAAATCATATAATCATGCAGTAAAATAAATCAATACATTATCTGGTAAACGCATATTTCAGAATTTTAATTTTAGTTTAAATAAAATTATTAAAAAATATATACGGACATGTGTTTCTTGACGAAAATTGGTCGGTTTGTGCATTTATTTGTGCACTTATAAACAAATATATTTCGGATTTTTTTACATACTTATTTTGCTAAGACGTTATTGACAAATCATAAATAATTTGATCGTAAAAAAATTTCAGGAAGTATTTAATTTTAAATAATTTTGAACATCGCATTTAACCATTTTTATCGCAGCCCGTAAACACAAATTTCAGATTTCATTACGGGCCCAAACGCGGCCAGGAGAGCACGTCTTCGCGACGCTTTGAATAATAATATTTGGAAATGAAATTTGAAAACGAAATTTGAAATAAACACGAATTCCTTGATTCATGTTTGTTAAATCTACAGGGTTGCCCGAACGCAATTTTTCATGTTCATTGAATATTTTTTTGCAAAAATTTTTATAATTTCGAATATTTTTTTTATTTTAAATTTTTCTTGTGTGAATACCGCACAAGAGTCCCAACTGCTCCAAAATATTTTTTTGGGGTAAATCTTTTTTACGCACGCTCGACACTTGGGGGTAAACTGGTGAATGGGTTACGAAAAGTGGTGATAGTTACGAAAAATGACATGCGAACGGTAATCAATGCGAACGGTGATCGATTGCTCGGCGGGTCGGGCCTTTACGCACGCTTGTTTTTCGTGTTATTGTTATATTGTTAATGGACTATTTGTCCGTAAATAAATAAATAAATTATATACAGCGGGTACCCGGCATGCGTTTCATGGGCACTGTAACCTCGCGGTCAACTAAACTGTTATGGTTCCATCACAAGTCCCGGGAATTATAATGCAAGTGCCTGCACTATATAACATTATATACAGCGGGTACCCGGCATGCGTTGCAAGGCCACTCAAAGAAAGAAAGGGTTTGTGCGCTTTAATTCTGTTTGTTGAAGTGCTTATTATTAATTATGCACACGAATAAATATTTCAAAATGCGACATTTTTTACAATCCAACTTAAAATTACTCGTTTTTTTTCATGAATACCGCACAAGTCTGGAGCCAGTGGGACTATTGCATCCCCAATTTGGAGTATGTTGTAAGACTGAAGGTAGTGGGGAGGGGAAGGATATAGGGAAGAGGAAGGTGGGGAAGTACCTGGCTATTCAGATCTGACCACTAAACACGGCTAAAGCCATTTCAAGCAACGTTTCAATTCTTAATGGTGGTCTTACACCAGGGCGATACTGAGAGTATCTTCCACTCTAATGGCCGTAAAATACAATTGAAAAACAAAAAACCAAAATATTAAAAAGAATATAACAAATTGTTTATTCATGTAGCTATCTACTTAATACCTACTGTGTTTACGCATTTCACTTGTATCTATTTATGTTTATGCACTTCAATATACAAATAACTACTACTAATTAAAATTCTGGAAGCGAGAATAGTAATATAATAGTAATATAAGCTTTTCCGGAAACTATAGAACATATTATATCGGGATGTTCTGTATTAGCGCCGTCCGAGTATACATTTAGGCACAATCAAGTTTTAAAAATAATTCACCAAAGTTTGGTAATTAAACATAACTTGATTGACTGCCGTAAAGTACCATATTATGAATATGAACCAAATTCATTTTTAGAAAATGAATTTTATAAAATTTATTATGATAAAACTATTCTGACAGACAGAACAATTAATCATAATAGACCCGATATAGTTTTACATGACAAAATTAAGAAAATAACTTATATCATTGATGTCGCTATACCAAATTCTTGTAATATTCAGAAAACTGTTTCTGAAAAAATAAGAAAATATACAGATTTAGGAAATGAAATTAAAAGAATTTGGCATTCTCAGACTATAAAAATATTACCATTTGTTATTTCGGCTACTGGCATTATACCTAGCTCTCTCATTCAAAATTTGGGCGTATTAGATTTGTCAAAAAATTTGTACATAAAAATGCAAAAGTCGGTCATTTTAAATACATGTAGGATTACGAAAGATTTTTTAAATATTTATATTGAGGGATCAGTAGGATTTATCGGACCAGTTAGGATTTCATCAGAGCCGAACCCTCTGATATGAAAATATCTGGAGTCGGTGAAATATTTTCCCATTATGTTTCTGGTGGATTGACGTATTGTTCTTGTATTGTTTTATTCTTATATAGTGCAATTACATTGCGTTGATTTACTAGATATTCATTTGTGGAAAAGTGTGTGGAAGGGTTTAGTCTTTCATTTGGGAAAGATTCAACCCGGACATGAAATCTGGAGCACCGTTAAAGCAATAGTAGCGGGTAGCCCTAGCTCGAGTGAACAAAACCCTCAAAACTCGGATTGCCGCGGAACGAAATTTAGTTCTGAAAACGCCCGCTCGCGAGCCCTGATGTGTTAGCGCTAGTGTCGGAATCGAAGTTGTCATGTGCTGGTTATTCACTCTTAACAGCTCGGCTGTGGATCATTTTGCCGGCCTCTGTGTTTCCTCTCTCCTACAACATGATTCTCTTCGAGACCTTGTTCACTCCTTCCTCTCCCCAAAAACACTCTAATTTTTTTTAGTTTGGCCATTAAGCTTTCAACTGTCAGTGATTAGTCGGCTGCGTTATGCTAGCTAATAGGTACGTAAATATTTTGAATTTAAAATGTTTCTTGCTAAAGCATTTAGAGGAAATTAGAAATTAGAAAATTCACAGATTTACCTAAGCCAACTGAAAAAAGGAAAAGGACCCAAATTAAAGTTATGGTGACGGAAATACAGATAATAATCTCTCATCCGTTAGGTATTACAATGTTGGTTTTGATGTTTCATTTTGTTGTTATTTTTGCCTAAAACTGAATTTATTTCTCATTGTAGATCCCAACTCGACAAAATCGTACAGTATTAAGTATTGTGATGCCGTAAGGGATCACGGTTACATCAAACATCAAAAAGGTATGTAATCTTAAATAGCATCATTATTCATTTTTATATTTATTCAGATTTAATCGGCATACTCAATGTCGTTTGTTGACGACAAAGCTGTGGACATTATTGCAAATCGTAGCATGAGAACTTGTTTAGTTAATATAATAAGCCCTAAGCTAAGCGAAATTAAATATTAATAATAAAAAGTGGTGAATTCCAAAGTATATTTGTTCATTTAATATAATATGTATTTTATTTTGGTTGAAAGGGAATAGTAATTCTACATTTTGTTCATCTAACATGTAGATTTTTTCTTCCATTCCGACAAGAACTAAGATACATGTTATTTTTTTCAGATATAAGTATTCCTGTGAGACCCGGCACCGGCAGTAGTCATGCATTTGCATCACACCAAAATGAACATTTTAAGAGTAAGCATTTTTATAGCTTTTTCTTTGTAGATCATGGTTTGGTATATTTTGTTATGAAAAATGTAATCATTTTTCTCAAATATTGTCTTTCTAGGTAATAGGAAGAGCATTTTAACTTATGTTGGACAGAACGCAGCCCTGACTCCCAGGAAGAAGAAGGTGAATATGGAAATTTTGAAGACCAGGCGTCGGCTGCAATACGTCCAGCGTAAGAACTGCTCGTTGAAGAAACATTTGATGATAGCAACTCGATATAGAGTAAGAAACAGCTTGGAAGATTTTCTTGCAAGTTTAAACCCCATTCTCTCTAGATTCATTTTAGCACAAGCAAACTTAGCCCACGTCACAAAAAAGGACGGAGATACAGCAGAGAAGACAAGTCACTGGCACTTGCTGTTTACAAGAGAGGACCAAAATCATAACGATTGTTGCGACTGGACTGATGGCTCCGCTCATCCTCAGCGGGACTGCCTGAACTCTTCTTCCTTTATATTAATAAACTTTTATTTCAGCTACATCAAGTGGCGGAGATAAGATGTGATACAGTGAAATAAATAATTAACAACATGGATGCACTCGCATACTGCCTGCTAACAATATACGCCTGAACATTGAAGGTCTGGAGTCATTTTAATTAAAATTAGCTTCTTTATAAACAAAAATTAGATTCCTGAGGTGTACGGTAAAGGAGGAAACCATCTGTTTTGTTTAGAACGCTGAGGGAAAGTGGTGGGCAACCTTCAATGTTTACATATTTTTGAATAAAGCTTTTTGTGCTTACATGTTTTTTAATTGTTTTTTTGTGTACTGTTTTTGTTCTTATAATTTGTGCTATTATTTTTTGTGTATTTGTATTTATTGTACATTTTATATAAAAATTTACAGAGTTATCGTATTAAGCCAAATAATGTATTCATTAATATTCAATTGGATATATGAACAATTATATAATACTTGTCATATTATTACTGTTAATTATATTAACAGTAATAATATGACAAGCCCTCGAGCTGTAATACAGGCGTGAATACATTATGGCCCAGTCAACATTAGTTTCTGACTCATGCTCAATATATCCGTCGAACCGACTTTTCGTTTTTATGTGTTGTTTATCCTTTGTCTTTTTGAAAATAAAAAAAATATTTAAAACATGCACCTGTGAGTTTTTCATTTTTCACCTCCTCAGGATAACAGGTTTCCGTCTGACAAAGCTCACCCCTGAGAAAATGAGCTGTAAAAAATTAAGTAAATCTCATTTTCATATAAATCTCAGTTTATAATAAACTGTTTTTATACATTAAATAATAATATTATTGAATTTATAAAATAAATAAAAAAAAATCTCATTTCCTCAGAACCAGCTCTGTCACATGGAACCTTGTTCTGGGGAAAAGTTTTTATATTTTTCTTCTTAAATTTTTTTAAAAAATTATTTATTGGGCTAATGAAGTAGGTCGAGTACCTATATTGTCTATGATAGGCCTTGTGCCATTGTCTATGACAAAAGGCCTTGAATTTGATTAAATGTAACCATATAGACTGGCTTACTTTAAAAAGCAAATTAACAATAGACTAACCTAACAAGTAATTGAGAATTGAAAATACTTATATTTGATCTTGAACTTGAATGTGAATGGCTGTTTCTTACTCTATTTGTACCTTACTTTTTTTGTTTTTCTGTTTTTTACATCGTATATCGATCTTTTTTTTATCTTTGTCATCTTCTATATTTTATCATCACTATTTTTGTTATCTCTTTTTATACCTCTGTTTATATTTTGCTATTTCTAATTTCTGTTAACTTCTATGTATACATAGAGAAAAACAACTATTAAACTGTGCATTCTGTGAACATTTTAAAGTGGACTATGAACATCTACGCTTTTTACAATACCAATCTAATGACTTTTTTATGTTAATACTCTGTAAATGTTCCAAAACAATAAATAAATAAACTCCCTTCTGCATATATCGGGTTTGTTTTTCTCTGGTGAAGTTGATGTCAAAATTTGTCCCATAGAAAAGGCCCGAAGATATCGATCTAGGGATTGGTATATTTATGCTCGTCGAGTAAGGTCGTGTCTTACCAGTGGGAAAAATGCATTTAAAAAGGAAATGCCCTCCTGTGTAATGAGAAAATGTTTCCATTACACGGCAAACAGTTGTATTATAAGTGAAGAAATAACATTTCATTTATATGTACACACAAATTACTTATTATTATAAGCAATACCATTAATTTTCATGCTTCCCATTTGACAATTTTATGCATCATTTAGAGAAAAAAACACACTTCTTTGATTGTCTTATGATACGGCCACAATGAGGCCAACTTCCAACTTCAAAATTTCGGACGATTATGAAGAAGGGTAGTTCGTGCGTTGGACGTTCGAAGAGTGTTGCTTACTTGCCACATTATTTTGCGAGTATGTGAGACTATGTCGAGTCTATTTATATAACGTCATTGATTTATGTCCCCATTGTAACTACTCCTGCACAGTCAAATCACTTTTAACAAGTCATTAATTTACTCATACATATATTAAAATTATTAGTATACATTTCAATACAATGACTGTAAAATTATGGTGAGCAGTGACGTCAGCACTAAACATTCAATAATACCAACTTGACAGTGTGTTTCAATGACATGATTAAAAATGGACTTTTTAATATTTTTTTAAAACTCTTATTTAATATTATTTGGTTAAACTTATTTACAGCGCCCTTGAGGTGATTTTTTACAAAAACGGCGCAAAATTATTATTTACGGTGCTCCAGATTTTATGTCCGGGTTAAATCTTTCCCAAATGAAAGACTAAACCCTTCCACACACTTTTCCACAAATGATTATCTAGTAAATTCACGCAACGTAAGTGCACTATATAAGTATAATAAATACAAAACAATACAAGAACAATACGTTAATCCAACAGAAACATAATGGGAAAATATTTCACCGACTTCAGATATTTTCATATCAGAGGGTTCGGCTCTAATGAAATCCTAACTGGTCCGATAAATCCTACTGATCCCTCAATATAAATATTTAAAAAATACTTCGTAATCCTACATGTGTTTAAATTATTATTATTATTTACACTTTAATTTATAGATTCCAGATTTTTAAATTTTTAAATCTCTATCATCTTTATTTTTTATTACATTTTAAATGAATTGCTTGCGAAATATATTGTTTTTTTAGCAATACGTGGTTAAAACTAAGTAATCTTTTAATCATATTATATTTTCCCAAATTTGAATCAATTTTACCCTTTACCAAATTAAAGAAAATAAACACTAGTCAGCATTAGAGTACCGAGTACCTACTAATATTAATTTAATTATTATTTTGCGATTTAGACATCGAAATCGCCTCACATGAAATGATATTAGTGGATAAATGCATTGTGTTATAAAAGGAAAATGCGTGTCCATTAACTCCCGGCCAAACCTCCTCTTAGAGAGTGAGAGCGTCAGCGCCGCTCGCACTAGCAGTCGCACTCGCGCCGGGGCCAAGGCCCGGCCGGCCGATACTATCACTGCCGTGGACGTACTCACACGGAGATCACATCCGTGCATCAAGTGCACTCCGCGGGGGGAGGTCGTTGATCGCAGCCGCATTCCTGACTATCATCAATGGACCGCGCGCCGGGCAGAGTAAACAACACCCCCTCCACCTCCCGCGCGGCTCGGCGGGCAGTGGACCCGGCTCTCGAGCCTGCAGGCCCCGCCCCCATCGTAAACAACTTTAACCGTCAACTACCTACCACGAGAATATACTACGGGCATCATACTACGCTCCAACTATTATTATTTAGACTCGTTTTATCATTTCGAGAATTGAAAACTATTTGCTTCACACGGGACACCTGCGAATATTTTATTTTTAGTGGGTATACACTACACGCTTCACGCAGCGGCTGTGTACGACCAAGGCCAGGTATATCAGTTGATTTTAAGCCCGGCTTGGTTGGAATGTAAACCAAGCACGGCTTGGCTTGAAACATAATCCTTATTTTGGTTGCAAGCTCAGATAACACCAGTAGTTAGTCGGATTGTCTATGATTTTAACAGAGGAACGCGTTTCTTTTTCTCTGAAAAACCAAACTACTACATACGTGAGTTCTATATTATAGTAAATACGAGTATATATCTCTCAGTGGGAGATCGCGAGAAAATTTTAACGACGGCAGTTTATTTTGAGAACCTAAAATATTTTGCAAGTGATTTTTTTATGATATTAGAATAAGTTAACAATAATGATCTAAACGAAAATATGAAAGAGAACAAGACACAGAAAAACAGAAAAAGACAATGGTCGCAACTGGGACTCGAACCCAGACCTCTCCGTCAAACCGGGACGAGCGCTATTGCCACCTTCTGTCAAACCTGTCATATTTGTCGATCTCATATTTTCAAATTTTAGAATAACATTATTATCAGCTAATTATTTTTCTCCATATTGTTCTTGATCTCTTTCATATTTTCGTTTAGATTATTATTGTTAACTTATTCTATTATGATATATTTCACCGATGGGAATAACCTTCAAAAAAGTATAAAAAGAAAGTTTTTCTTATAAAAATTGATTTTTTATGATTTGATTTTTAATAAAATTCCCCACTTCAATCAGCATGGCGCCATACGTGAGGTTACTAATTTTAAATAGAATTTTTAGATTTATCAATTAATAATTCTTATAAAATCTGCCAACTAACGTAAATTTAGGTAGGTGATATGGAAGAATTCGATATTGACAGATGTCAGGATGCCAAAATCGACATGTGACGGGGCGGCGTCTAAAAAAGTAACTATTCTCCGGCTTATCAACGCTTGAGCGTTAGATTTAAGGGCGTATATCTTCTCTCTAACTTTGAAACTGACAAAAAAGAGCCAGATTCTTATAGATATAGCTGAATTGTAGATAGGTCTATAATTTTGATTTTCGCCATCTCTCAGTCTCTACGTAGAACATAAAGAGATGCTCGTACACCTACTTCACCATACGTCACTTTACAAAACGGAAACTGTTGCAACGTACGTGTTATTATTTATTTCGTTTATCCTGCATTTTTAATCGGTAAATCATTGAACATTGAATTCCAGAGGTGAAAAAATGAAACTGTGTCATGAATTCGTCAAGGAATGAGGTAATTATATAAAACATTAGTATTCAGCTTAATTTATCAGTAAAGCCGGGAATACACATGACAGTAGCTGGCACACTTGCATGCAAGCTCCTTGCACATGCCACCTACTATCATTTGTATACGCTAACTTGCATGCCTGTAACTGCCGTGCAAGTAGATAGCACAACATTTGATTTTTAGGCAGCTACTGGCATGCAACATGAGGGAGGGGCCGCGGGGGGCTACGAAACTGGCTTGTGTGAACGTCGCGACAGGTACGGGCATGCCAGTAGCTGACTTGTTGTCATTGCATTTCGCATATGACTATCTTTCTTTTTTATTTTATCCGCAATTTTTCCTAATAATTCATAATTTTTTCCTGGCAGCATTCTTAAATGGTTTCTGTAACCAACTATATCTTCTTGTCGCATTTCTGTAAGCAGACAACTACTTGCTCCAAAATTTCCCTTCAGCTAATCCAATATTTCACCCAAATCCGTCTTCTTTTACTCTTTTTTTTTCTCTCATTAAATTAGACACACATTGTACTGCCAATTGCAATACGATGATATTTAATTCACTTCAAATGTTTTCCATTGCTAAAAAGCTTGAGAACTGAGTGACTTGAGGCACGTACTGTATGGTGACTAGCTTTTGTATACGTCTTGCAAGTTACAGGCATGCAAGGACGCAAATTGCATGCAAGTTTAACTTGCATATGTATCCACATTGTGCCAGTAACTTGTACATGCCAATAACAGGCATGCAAGCTACTGTCCCATTTTACAGGCATGTCTATTCCCGCCTTTAATCAATTTCAGGTTATCCTATAAAGACCTTAGTTATAAGTAAGAATCCAAAATTTCAGTCGATTCTGCTATCCAGTGTTTTTATCGATTGTCTTTCTGAAAATAAAAATATTTATAGATGTTCCCAAAGTTTTTTTTTTTTTTTTTAATTTTTCAAATGTAAGTAGAAAAATGTTAAAATTGGTGACATTTTTCTGCTTCCAAGCATTTTTATTTTTTAAATAATTTATTGAGCTGGTGGATTAATGAAGTAGGTCGAGTGCAATTATATTTTCTATGGTAGACAAATAAACTTCCTCTACTATCTTTAGTATATTTTAGCCATTTCGGTTCATCCGCGGTTAAATTGATGACAAAATTTGTCCCTAGAAAAGGATCGAAGATATCGATCTAAGGTCTAGGGATTGGTTTATTTATGGTTAGACCCCAAGCAGCTGCAGGAAGTTAACGAAGGGAGTCCTCGGGGCTCTACAAGCAGTCACAGCAGCAGTTCAATTATAATACTAGTCTTTAACATCCTTCTCTTTTGGTTTTAACTTTTAAATTTCATAATAATACTTTAACAAAACAGTTATTTTGTGCTAGTAGTTTCAAGCGTTTGATACTACTCGTATAATAATGTTTGTAGTTGTAGATACCGACCTACATGTTATGAAAGTGATGTTATGAGCGAAGAAGAATGAACCATTCATAACGCTGGGATTTGTAGCATCGATCTCCTTGAACTCCAGAGGAGATTGTGACAAGCCAGCTATTAGCTAAAGCTCGTCTACTGGTATTGTGCAGACTGCCTTAGAAGAAGGCGTCACATTAGTAGTGAATTGAGGTGACACTCGGGCATTCAGTAGTATAAGTACTGGTATTGTCGATTCATAAGTAATTTATGTGTGGATGCACGGAGAAAGGTGTGTACCTAAGGAGAATGACGCGTAAGTGGATGGAAGGAATCGGAGATGTCCAAATAATTATTTTCATTATCAAGTGAATCAAATGCTTTCTCGAATCAAGAGTCGAAATGGCTGAACAGTATTAGGTTTGTATGGCGCACTAATGCATTTTCTCAAACTCTTAATAATACCTATACTTGGATATTGTTTATAGCACCGATGTTACGAAAAATCATCTAAAGGACTTTTTTATTTTCTGGAGTTTATCATATTAGGAACACACAATTCGTACCTGGGGAATAACAATGGCACAACTCAAAAAAACTTATTTTTTCAGGAGAACAGTTTAAATATTTCTTTTGAGTGTATTAAATCTAATAAAAACAATTGTTTTACAAAAGTTGGCACATATCATATCATTACATATATTTTGTTTTTGAAATTTCGATGATTTTTGTGACAATATTTTGGCTTGGATTCGAGTAGAATATTATAATTTAACAATGATTTTTTTTTCAAAAGAAACAAACACAACGAAAAAAATTACGATTATGTGACTTAAAACAAAGTATTTTATTTTTAATGATATTTTCGCTTGGACACAATCATAATTTTAAGAATTGTGCCATTTTTATCAAAGGTATAATAGATATCCAGGAAAATTCTGCACACTTAACTCAAAATGCAATTTTTGCTTGTGCCACTATTATCGCACCCCCTAAATTTCCACCTTATGAAAGCCCTTAATCGCACTAGTGCGTGAAATATTCTGTAAATTTATATGATAGTAGCATAGTAAAAATATAAAAAATTAAAATTTAGTTTTCCGTATTGTATTTATGGTCCCACGACAACTCAGCAAAGTGGCTATTCAACACCCCTTTAAAAATATTGAAAACGCATATATTTTAACAAGTTTATGACATCACTTTTAATAATGGAAGGTGGTGTTGGAAAGGAGGTGTTGAAATTACATATTTCTTATTTGTCGGGTTCCCGATATATATATATATATATGTCTACTGTATAATAAAAAGATTAATAGTCATATTACGGTTTTGCAAAAAAACAAAAATCAATAAAAATTAAAAGATATTAGGTATATAGAATCTTAGAAGTCGACCATTTTGCAGAATATTTGACTTTCAAATTTATTGGTTTGTAGCTTGAAAGGTCTCTCGGTCACATATTATTATGGAATCTGGGGTCCAAGCATGGTCGATCGATAAGGATTGACAGGATAACTTTCGGTAACTTCTCATCGTTCCCTAGCATGATTGTAAAGCACCAACGATTAGCAACAGTTCATAATGACTAAGAGGTCTTAATATATTCGATGTCAACTGTTGTTTGTACGTTAGCGATCTGCAGGTTGTCCTAGAACGATGAGAAGTTACTGAAAATTATCCTATCAATCCTTATAGATCGACCATGCTAGGACCCTGGTCATGAACTATAACCGATGACCGCGCAAATATGCCAAAACGATTAAAAGCTTAGTTAAATTAAGAAAATATGAGAGCTGCTGCTAGCACTAGGAATGTTGGAATGGAAAACAGGATGTATCAGTGATATATTTATATTCCGATATATGTAGGTGCCAGTTTTAGTAATGTTATGGTCAATATCAGTTGCTTGTAGCAAGGAAGGACTGTGAACGCCGAATGACAAGAGTGACAACGTGCGTGAAAAGCAAATCGTTGACCCATCGGAGCGAGGAACGAACCCGCGACCTTCAGGCCGCAGCCGCACAGTGGCGGAAATTTGTTCGCTGGCGCAACGAATGAATTCTCAATTAACCGCTGACATAAAAAAAAATCACTAAAAATAACATTGAAGCTTACTTACTCTGTAATTAGTCACAGAACATTTTCAATTTGGGAGGCGGGAAAGTAATTTGTAACCAACACCTCTGCGGTAGGTCACCCCAAGTGGTTCACTACGTTTGGTGATTTAGCAGTGGTGCCCGGGTTCATCAAACTTCAGATTCCTTCGCACCCCTTAAACCTTTTTCCTTCCCAGAACTCTCTTTTCCCTCCTTTCCTTAAAAAAACCAACCACAAAGCAACTCCAAAGATGATATGGGCCCTGAAGAAAATTATTTTCCCCAGGGCCTGCTGTTAGGAGCTCATGTAAAAAAAAACAGAAATATATGGGAGCACATTTAACGCTGCCGTGTAATCTAAGTAAATTTTATGGTGTGCGAAATCAGGCTGTTTGTGTACTTATCTTTAATTAAAAATTTAAAAAAGAAATTCTTCAAGATGGGTGCTTTTTTTAATAATCCTAAGAATACATTTTTGAAATAAATTATATATGTTTCCTTGGTTCAAAGTTAACATTTTCCAAACGTTTTTCAAATTTTTTGTCTTTAATGGAGTAGAAATAAAAAAAAAATTCTTGAGTCTTCACTCCAATTTTAAATTAATTAATGTTGTACCATTTTTTGTCCACGGAAAAAAAATCATCGTCAAATTCCATCAACTACTCCAGTAATTGCATTTTTAAGGAATGACTGTATTTTTTTATTTTTTTGAGAACAGCTCCCTTTTTATAACTTTCGATTTTTTTCCCATCGATGTAATATATCATTGAAAAACGAAGATTAAGCAATAATAAAAAATAGTCAAAGACAGTATTGTTAATTTTAAAATTTGAAAATATGAAATTGACAATTGCGACTGTTTGCTGAAGACGAGAGGTTCTGGGTTCGAGTCCCAGTTGCGACCATTATCTTTTTCAGTTTTTCTGTTTCTTGATCTCTTTCATATTTTCGTTTAGATTATTGTTGTTATCTTCTTCTTCAATGATTGTATTTTTCGCCATCTTATTTTTAGTTTTCAGTCTTTGATTTCTTCAAGTCTATTGTCTGCACACCAATAAAATTTTAAATTATTCTCAATTACTCGCTGAACTTTTAAAAAATCATTGCAAATAACACCCGAAACTTAATTATTCCATCGTTAGTTCCAGAACACGGGTATATCATTCATAAGCTGCTGTATTTAGTTGAGCTTGAATCGGAGATTTATAAGCTGTAGTAGGTATTTAGGAGAATTTGAAGCGGAATAAGATTGTTTGTTATTTATCATTAAATAAAAATTTTAACAAAAACATTGAAAAATTCTTCATTTAATTTAAATAACATTAAAAACTTCATCTTTTAAATTTTTTTTTTCACAAATTATGTTTGTTGTTTTGATCCAAATAAACACTCGTTTTCCAAATTTGTTTCTATTTTTTTTTGTATTAAACGCAGAAGGAATAAAAAGTTGAAAATGAAATTAATACTTTGCCATTTTTGTACAAATAACATTAAAAACTTCATCTTTAAAAAAAAAATATAAATTATGTTTGTTGTTTTCGTTTAAATAAACATTCTTTTTCCAGAATTGTTTCTATTTTTTTTTGTATTTAACGCATAAGGAATAAAATATTTCACGAATCTTTAATAAAAGTTTAAAAAAATACCATAATTTACTTGAGTAATTACATTTCGAAGGATTGATTGCAAATCTTTGCTTTGTGTCTATTAAATACCAAATTTATGTTACATTTTGTACTGGTTTGCCAGAAAGATAAAACCAATACTTCCTAAAATCCTCAATTCGATTTATTAACCTTTCAGAAAGCCGAGTTTTGTTCAGATGATTTCTAATTGCTAGAGCATCTACGATAACATGAATTATTAACAAACATGCATTACTGAAATCTTAGAATGTGTTGTCTCAATTAACAACTAAAAATATCTTCCTGCTTGGTTTTTATTATGCGTATGTCTTTAAATGTTTATTAATTTTTTAAGTATCTGCCGACAATAATATGTTTGTAAATGCAATCAATTTACTTGTACACATTATTAGCGGGACTTAATATGTCATTTAAAAAACAATTTATCGTTTGCAACAATCTTTAAGGCAACTTAACATTACAAGCCCAGTGCAACAAACACAACCTTTAAGACAATCGACCACAATAAGTCCAGAGCAACAAAAACAGCCCTTATTAGCTCAACCAAACATAAGCCAAGGACAGCAACAACAATGCTTATTAAAACAAGGACTTCCGAGCCCTGTGTAACAGGAACCAAGTCCTTCGGAAGTAAAATCAATCTCTGCCCAACCCCAGAAAAAGCCTGTCTCACTTCCAAAAACTTTGGCAACGGTTACACCCTGAAGAAGATGAACTGAGTCTTCTGGTGAAATCACATTTGACATGAAAAACAACATAACTCTGTCACCAAAAAGAAAAAAAACTTTCCGCCCCAAGACGACCGAAGCTCCAAACTCTCCAAAATTCTACGGATCCTCTGCAAGGAATGCCAGTATTGAAGGAACCAGCTCCAACACTGGCTCTTAAACAACAGAGCCCTCAACAAGTAACACCAATAATAAATGAACCAACTCCAACCCTGTTTCTAAAACAACAGAGTCCTCATCAACTAACACCAATAATTAATGAACCAACTCCAACCCTGTTTCTAAAACAACAGACTCCTCTACAAGTAACACCAAAAATATAGGGATAACCTCCAGTCCAGTTTCTGAAACAATGTAGTCCTCTTCAAAAAATACCAACATGTAGACGAACAGATTGATCTCCAGCAAACTCGTACTTCCGAGGGGCCACAACTGAACTCTGATGCTGAAGCTTTGCTAAAGTATCTTCTGCAGAAAACATCGATCACCAAGCCAAGACGGCATTCCGAACTACTAACCAAACACACCAGTCAAGGGCCAGAGGAATCTCTGCTTCAGATGTACTCTCATTTCCATGAGGACACTGGAAACAAGACACTCAACCAAAATACATCCCTAAAGCAAGACTTCACACGAAAACGAAGAAAGGTTGGTTGAGACCATACTAAAATATTAAATATACCAACTATACAAAACAACCTTTGCGGTGATATAGAATAAGCTATAAATAAAATAGCTCAATTGCTTCTAATTTGTTCCACAAAATATTCAACATTTTGATTGAATTAAATATCTCAGCCTGAACCCGTAGGTACTTTGACATTATTTTAAATATACAAAAGAACAACCAAAAACAAATTTCCCAAAAGATAAAATTTTTGCGATCATTTATCTTATCAAAACCGCTATAGTATAAGTATATCTGAAAAAAAAGTGCAGTTTTCGATTTACGAGACGGTCTTGTTTCGGGCCATTCCATAGTGCGACGATCCGGCACGACTGTGGACTGTGAGTGTGCAGTGCTCTCAACTCTCGAGGTTGTCTTATTGTTGACAAGTAAGATACCTACCCGTTTATTATTCCGAGAAATTTAAATTATTGAGACGTGCTCTCCCTCTGGCCGCCTGGGGCCCAATCTTCCTTCTCGGCCACCCCAGGGGCTACGCGTTGAGGCGGTACGCAGGACCGGGAGGTCATTCCTTTCTGTATTTCCACTATTACCAGCTAGGCGAATATCAATCTATCTATCTATAGGTATATACAAATCGAAATTTGCTGGGGGATTTGGTGAAATGTCTATTTGCTGCATAGAAAATGTTTGAAACTTTCAAAATACCTTCTTTAAACCCCCGCCAATGTTTATGGGTTATAACTTATAACCACATGACAATACATCTGAAAAGTTTTTTTAATTATTACAAAAATTCTTGCGAAACTGTCAAAAATTTGAGAGTGACATTTTGTAAAACAATGATTGTTAAATAAAAAATCAAAATTTTAAAACTCTTTAAAGTTCTAGAAATATATAGACATGATGTACGAATTTAAAATATAAAGTTAATTCAGTAGTCGCTGCGACAATCGACGAGGACTCAGGCATACGCATGGGCGTAGCTAGATTTTGATTTAGGGTGGGGCAAAATATAAAAATCTAGAGTAGGTTCCGATAAAAGGAGCCCTTCACATATTCATATGTAGGCTCTATAAATACATAGAGTATGAAGGGAAGAAAGAAAAACCATCCTATGAAGTGCTGTAAATTTTAAAACACGACTCGGTCGATAATCCCATAGGACATGCAACGGCCAGCCAGGGTGGGGAAAGCGCCTCGCCTTGCCCCACCGTGACTATGCCCATGGGCACACGCCCCTTTCCTTGATATGTTATTTTACTGATATTTTTGAAAACTGTTGAATATTGTCCATATCAATTGTGTTGAAAATGGGTTAAAAATATTTTGAAAAGCGCAATTATCTGTATCTATAATATTATCTGTGAAAATTTGAAAAAAAAAAAAAAAAAGAAAGACAAACATTCCCGGGTTACGAATAACCCAACAATATTTGAAAATCTCCTACTACCACCACAGAAAGCCAAAAATGTTGCTTGTGTTGTGATGGAGGACTTAGCCAGCCGAGGAATCGAACATGCGATGCCCGGGTGGGACCCAAGCGCTATGCCCACTCAACCACTGACCGGTCGAAGTATCTTAAAATAATGTTGGTATGAGTACGATTACATCATTCTAAGCTTGAATGTGAATAAGTGTGAATGTGTCAATAGGCGAGTAAATTTATTACAAAAGGAATATTTTGAATTCCCTATACAAGTTTTGTAAAATAAGTCCTAACCGTAATGATCAGTGAAAGTTAAAATAATCTTTTTTTTGTGAACACAGCGTATTTCATTTTAAGATATACGAAAATATGGAGTGGTCCCTTAAGGCATTGTCTTCACTGCATCTTATTGCTCTCTGTGATATTTTTAATCCAGTACATTTCTGGAGGACTGAGTCTAGAGGACATTGAAGCTTTCACCCACCTATTCCCACCCCGGTTTAGGCGACTTATGGTCGCCCCTTCGGAGTTCTCGCAAGAATCTAATTTTTTTTGAATGAACGACTCTACATTTAAAATATGAAACGATTCTAGAACTTCAATGTCCCCGCATACGTTGTTAGAGGGCGGTATGCAGGCGCACCTACAGGAATGTACTGTGATGGTCAATTCTACAATTCTAAAGCCCATGAAGGTAATCACTGCTAAAGCAGTGAGCCCCACGGACAGTCAAACAAGGTGTTAGTAACAAAACTAGGTAAAAGAGAAAATATAAGGAAAAAAACAAAATGAACGACAACCGTCATGAGTGGAAAGCTCATGGCGGCGAAGGACCACACAATGATCCAGCAGGCAGCACCGTGCACTGTACATAAAAAATGGAAGAAAAAATAAACATATATACAATGTAGAACTGGTGATACCGAAATCCAGCCACCGGCAGTACCAGAGACAGTGAAGAAGGCTGGTTGTCAGGCCTCCCGATAACCGGCAGCGTCGTCCGTAAGCCAGCTACCCGGTGGTGCCTAGACGAGGAGTGTGTGGAAATCAAAAAGAAGACCCTAGGGAGAGAAGCGTCGGGTCGCTGGAGGCGGGACGGACAGGGGACAAACCGTTCATCGATCCATGGACGGAATATGGCACCATCGTGCTGTACCTGCCTTCACTTTGCTGACCCTCCCTCAAGCCCTGTTCAAATTCTCTGACCTGTTTATCCACAATGCCTTCCCCGATAAGGTAAGCTCAAAGGGTCCCCTTTATGAAGTAGTCACTGATAAGCCCATCTGGTTTGGCTCGGCACGAGTTATTCGGCCGAATGCCAAATTATAAAAAAATGCATATAAATTTAATATTTATTGTCTTCACTACAAATTTCGTAATATTCCGAAATGGGTGTTTTTTTATTAAATGGTGCCATATCGTAAAGATTGCCGCGAACAAAAAGACGTTTTATACACTATGTTATACGTAATAATCAACAAATATAGCGTGTTGTGACACGACCTACTCGCAAATGAAACAAATACGTAGTTACCACACGCACTTAAATGATGATGTCACCAATAATAAATGTACGCCGAATATTCGGCATTCGGCAAAATCACTATTAGTTGTTGTGCCGCATAGATAATGAAGTTTGATTTTTTTGCATTGAATAGTGAAACTTACTGCTTGAGAGCATGTGGTAGTACCTAATATTTAATAAATAACTGTCAAAAATGTTCTCTATTCTCCCCCCAACGCGATTTCGCTTATACTACGCTAGTCAAATAAGGTGGTGTTTTTTTACATTTGACTCTTGCCGTATCGATAGTAGGTACTTATTTAATCATGACAACTCATTTGAAAGAATACAGGGGAATTCTCCACAAGTTTCGAACAGAAGTCGAAACTTGTTGGGAATCTTTTATGGAAAACTTTATATTATTTGCAATTTTTTTCTGTAAACTGTTACTTTAAAAAATAACTATAAGTATTAAAGTTCCAGTATACACAAGAAAAAAAGGTTTTTGAGGTTATTGGCGCAGTCCCAACATTGAATTGGTTGACGTCAAAAATAGGCACATTAGTAACAATGGGTTGATTTTTGGTCATTGAGGTAACAGCCCCAACATTGGTTGGCTTTCGATTATAGTAGCATTCCCAACATTGGAATGGTTTCTGGCCTCGGTAGCAGTCACATCATCGGATTATTTTTTTGCCTTGTTGGCAGCCACATCTCTTGATTGGCTTGTAAAAGATGAGGTCTCCATGAACAGGCTCCCATGAATGCCAGTGAATGGAGATTCTGATCTTAGGTATGAGCCTTCTCTGCTTTCTGTTCTTGTTCGAGAGCGTGCTTAAGTCGTAGATTCTCATGTATATGTTCAGAATTCGATACAATATGCTCATTTTTACAATCGGAATCCGTGTTACGTTGGTGGAACCATCACGAGCGTAGATGGTATGCTTGGGAAGGTAGATCATTTGAGAAAATAAAGACCAATAGATTAAGTGATTGAAAAGGTAAGCACTTTATCTATTGGTTTTTATTTATGGTAGATTGGTATTCATCTAAGCACTTTTAAATGGATTTTTGATGTTTTTCTTTTTGATTTTGTTTATGGAATATAAAATAATTCTACCCACTGATAACTCTCTGTTAAAAGTTGAATATTGTAGTGAAGAGTGCAGTACATGAAAGTTGTATATTTCTTTTTATGAAAATAAATGTAGTCTTTTAACGGCTGTAGTGTAAATCTCACGTGAGAGAGAGGGGGGTCCCACCAAATTCAGTTAATCTCACCAAGAGGGGGAGGAGTCTGAATTGGGAAAAAAAACAGTTCACCTAATTAATGTGTGTCCCCTAAGTAGATTTTCTGTGCCATTCAGTGGACGATAAAGAGCTGATGATAAATTAGTAGCTTTGTATCTTTAAGGTGTTAATATATATTTATATTTTGACTTAATAAAACCTAAACCGTTTAGTTAGGGCCCCAGTTTTTTTGCTGCAGGGACTTTGGTTACCAAGCTACGCCTCTGCTCAAGACAGTCTCCCTGTATCGGTTTGGCTTCTTGAAGTTCCTCCTGTGTACATGTGGTGCCCTTTCAACCATCCCCTTGAATGTTATTATTGAAAATGTCGCTGTGATATGGGGGGTCGTCGGGAAAAAGCAAAAGTTTTATGTTGTCAACAAGCATATTAGGCCCCCGATTATATTTTACTTTATTCATATCGCCAACACACTTTTTATAACACATTTTTTATCCAGTACTTTCAATAAGTACTTTTCCCTTTTGCACAATATTATTTGACATAGGTATTGATTTTCTGTGATGTTAGATATGACTATTTTCAGTGAAATATTTGTTTGTATTTTTTAAACACGCATTTTAAAATTTGTATTAACCATTATCTATGTATCATAAATAATATTATTTTTTTTCTTATCATGAACAAAGAATTATTTTAATGCTCACATACATAATGCTCAGAACGACTCAAAAAAACATGGCACGTAATAAATGAAATTTCAAATAGGAACCAAAAGGTTGACAAAATTCCACAAAAAATCATTACTGATAATAACACAACCATTGAAGACGCTGAGAGCATCGCAAACAATTTCAACCACTTCTTTACAAACATTGCCTCAACCCTTATAGATAGTAAGCCAAGTCTTAATATTCACTCAAATCAAATTCCTCCCGACCTTTTAGAGTCTAACGACACTACCTCTGAGCTTTCTACATTCAAAGAAATAACAAAACTCGAAATTTCAAGACAAATTGACAACCTTAAAGATAGATCTGCAAAGGGCCCAGATAACATAAGCAATACCACCATCAAATCAATTAAAAAACACATAATCATTCTATTACATCACATTTTCAACTGCTGCATCAGACACAGCATTTACCCCAATAATTTTAAACTCGCTCACATTATTCCAATACATAAATCCGGATCCCAATGTAAAACAGACAACTACAGACCAATAACCTTAACTTCACAATTTTCCAAGATCTTCGAAAAATGTTTAAAACGACAAATTATGAACTTTCTAGAATCTAACGCAATCCTTTTAGCTAATCAATATGGTTTTAGATCTAACCTGTGCACCGACGACGCTGTATTTAGTTTAACCCAAAACATATATTCTAACCTAGACTCTAACAATAAAACTCTAACCATTTTCTTGGACCTAAGGAAAGCGTTCGACACAGTCAACCACAGAATTCTATTAAAGAAAATCTTCAACGTTGGAATTAAAAACAAAAGTCTCATGTTATTAAAAAGCTATATATTAAATCGTCAACAACGCACAAAAATAGGATCAAGCTTTAGCACTTATGATCTATTAAAACATGGTATTCCTCAAGGAACTGTCTTAGGACCACTACTCTTTCTAATCTACATCAATGACCTATGCAATATTGTGATACCAGGTAAAATTCTCTCTTTTGCCGACGACACTGCAATCACAGTACAAGGTAAAACGTGGGAAGACACAATCAGTAAAGCCAATAAATGCATTGCAACAGTCAAAGATTGGCTAGATAGAAATCTTCTCAGCCTAAATTATGATAAAACTATTTTTATTCCCTTTTATAATTCCCATAAGTCATCCCCTAAAAATAACCTTAACTTGAAGTTCCATAATGTTAATTGTAACTTTGAGACATGCTCAAACTGCGAAGATGTAAAATTAGGAAAATATATCAAGTACTTAGGTGTAACTATAGACAGCCAACTCAAATGGACTTACCATATAGAAAAAAACTGTAAATAAAATGAGATACTTAATTTACATATTCAAACGTATGAGCAATATCGTCAGTACAAGAACCATGAAACTTGTTTACGACGCACTGGTGCTTTCGTCCATTTCCTATGGAATAATCGCCTGGGGTGGAACATACAATAACCATGTAAAACCATTAGAAATTGCTCAGAAGTCCATCATTAAGGTAATGTACCAAAAGCCCAAGACATATCCCACCAATCAGTTATTTCAAGAAACCGAAATTATGGAACTAAGGCGGATCTACTGTACCCAATGTCTCAAATATATATTTACTCGTCCTAACAATTTCACTAAAAACACAAATCGCTCTAGCCAGAGACATAACACATGCGTGTTCACAGTGCCTCACTGCAAAACCAGGTTGGCCCAAAGACACATTAATTATATTGCCCCAAAATTGTTCAATTCCCTACCTCACTCCACCAACATGTGTCAAAATTTGAACGAATATAAAAAAAAATGTTAAAATCTGGATAAAAAATAATTTTGAACTGAGTAATTTTTTTCTGTAATTCAAACTAACAGCTTCCAAATTGCTAAAATATTCCATGTCGTTATATTTAGAATAAAAAAAGGAAATGTAAATGTATTTTTGTAAGGGTGTAAATATGCGATATAAATTTTTAAATATTTTATTATTAAAATATGTATATATCCAAATTTAAAAAAAAAAAAATAAACTCCAGTAAAATCAATCATGTTGATTGATCTCTATAGCCTCTATACATATATATATATATTAAATTTTATTTTAACTACCACTGTTATCCACATAATATAATACCCACACACAGGCTTCGCCTTCGTGGGATTTTTTTTGTTACTTATATATATTTCTTTTTGTTATTTTGTATTTACTTGTTAAATGTACAAAAAAAAAAAAAAAAGAGTAAAATCTTTCTTTCTTATATTTTGATAGCACATTTATTTATAAGCTTTTGCAGAGATCATTTCAAAAAAATTCTCCAGCCATAAAGAGTCCTAAATTCACCAGTCTTTCAAAATAAATATCAACTCTACTTTTGCCACTAATCTTTTCATAAATGTAATACTAACAATGATGAGCGTAGCAAATGTAAAATCATGCGATGTCCAGTGTTTTAAATAAATTGTCCTCCACGTGTTAAGCCGTATCTTCTCCAAGCATAAACTTTCTAATTAAAGTGGGTTTATCTGAAGTGACCTGCCAAGTAAGTATGTTTTCTGTTTCCATTTTTAAATAATAAAATTAAATCGAGCCTGAATTCTTTATAAATAGGCCGCTTGCATGGATTTCATAACGACTTAGAAAAAATCGTGTGGATAGATTTTTTTACTAAGATTACGAAAACGTTAGTCAATTTTTTTAGAAATGTATAGGTTTTTTTATTTTATTTTTTTATATGGCAATACTTTGATTTCCGGCGAATTTTTGAATTTGAATTTTAACATTCAATAGATTTATTGTTTGTTCTCTGCGAACTCATCCTTTGGTTTGACAATTTTATAAAGATGGCTGTGTTTTAACAGATGCTACGAAGAGAACCGCGTGCCTTTTTTTACCATTCGTGTGGAAAACGTTCTTTTTTTAAAAACGATTTTCGGCTATGTAATTATCGTTTTCTCGCACCCATAAAATTATGTCCCGTCTTTCCGGTTTATAAAACATGGTCTGATTGAAATTTTCAAAAAATCGCATGGTTTCAAAAATAGGATTAAAAAAAAGGTGATTCAATTGGCCTATTGTACAGCGCCTTTGAGGTGAATTTTCACAAAAACGGCGCTATACATATTATCAAATTTTAATTAATATTGTGCTCTGTACCTACCCATGATTAACAACTCTCTGACCATGGAGTGTTGTAGGAATCGATAGGCCAAAACTAAGAGAACTGATTCGGAAATCGTCCATAAAGGTAATTATTTTACTTGATTATTAATTTAGAAAAGAATAATGGAGGGCCCCCACCTCGTTCCCAGAACTGTTCAAGTCAAAGACCAGACGGGTCCCATTTCTAGTTCTTCTCACCACGATTCTATTAGTTTTGTAAAAAGAAGCTACATTAAAACATTAAACGCTTCTAATGCCCCCCAGTGTTCTTGATCAGTTACGTCATAATCATATGTATATTCAAAACCCACAAGGGAAAATTTGGCAGTAATGTTATTATTTATTAAAATGCTGTGTTTCTTGAACATGTATTCTCACTGCGTGTGATATTAATTGTTTGAAGATTTTTTTCACTGGTACATCCATAACGCCTGAGAGAATAGTTTAATAATTTTCATAAACATCATGCAAAGTCTGACAACCACCGACTCGTCGGTCAACATCAAATAATAATTACCGTTCATATTCAATGAATGAATATTTATTGGGTATATATACAATGTAACATTATACATACATTTTTTTTCTATATTGGTGTATATAAAATTAAAGAACAGGAACAAGAACAAAATAGCAATATTAATATAGGCAATATTACAACAATTTTATAAAAAAAAATATATATATATTTTTTATTATAACATTGTTTCAGTATTAAACAAAAACAAAATGGTGAAATACATATTTTCACGGATTTATACAGCAATTAAGAGAGCTAGCTCTTGAGCTTGGTGTAGGGGTTATTTCATTCATTATATAATAGAGTGTACAATAATTATAATCTTAAGTACTAGGATGCTGTAACGCTAAAAATTATAATATGGCATGAAATGAAGTTACAGCATTTTGATTGGTGATATTATTGTTGTTAATTTTTTAAGAATAATTAGACCCTTTTCTCAAATGATACCAAATCTGTTATGTTTTTACTTCTTCCGGAATTACATTTTAAATTTGATTATTTTTGCTACTTATCACACTAGCTTGGGGCGTATTGTAGCAGGTAGTCTACGACTTCATTTTGCTTAGTTTTTTTTTTAAAGTTAGTTCACAGTATGATGAAATGCTTGGTTCACAGTGTGATAAAAAAAAATTAAAATAGGTAATTAAAGAAGAAACCATAGTATTAGAAGATTCCATAGTATTTTCAACAGCCAAGATGCCACTCCGTATTATAAGGTTATTCGCATTGATACAGAAGAGTTTAAGGTATTTACGCATCTTTCTTTTTCGCTTACGGTCATTAAGGTCAGTAAAGTGCGCGAGAATGGATTGTATCAAGTTCAGGTGGGCGTGCGTACTGTACAAGTTGTTTTTAGTTGGGGATTATAGCCTATTGTATATGAAGGGACCAAGGAAAGTAAGTAATTTCTGTCTAAAGGCAGTACGAGCGGAGGGTACTTGCAGATTACCCGTTGTCGCGCTTATGGGAGGACATAATACAATAATAATTCAATTTTTATTAGAACAAACGCTTTCTTTATAAACTTTGAAGGTTTTTCCCATCAATACAATATATCATTTAAGAAGAAGATAAAAACCAATTATCTAAACGGGACAAACGCCTTACCAATTAGGTTTCTGAATTTGAAATAAAAAAATAAGAGGTCTCAGTGGCCGATTAGATTGTGGCCATAGACATATGAATATTATGTATTTTGTACGTCCGTGATTGTGGCGCTTATTCTGGTAAGACGAGAGGTCCCGGGTTCGAGTCCAAGATGATATTAGTAATTCTAATTACATTACGGTGAAATCCGACAGCAGACGTTTGCCTTAGCGAGGAGATAGTCATAATTAAACTGGACCGCTCTTCTGAAGCCACGTCCTCTCCAAGCCACATCTCTCATCTTCGCATCCCTAGCAATGCTTCTGGTCTATGAAACATGAAACGACCACCCTCCAGTCGATTCAAAAGCATAAAAGTGATATGGAGGAAGAGAGAGTTTTAAAACGACTAGCAGAAAGGGATTGTGACAAGGTATCAATGGTACACCAAGAACACTGGAGAGCCCCCACCTCGTTCCCAGAACTATTCGATTCGGACCGGAAGGGTCCCTCTACCAGTTCTTCTCATCATGATTCTAATGGTTAAAGAATGGAAGCTAAATTACATATTTTTTAAATGCGTCTAGTGCCCCCCAACGTTCCTGATGAGTACACCATTATTTAAAATATTATTTTTTTCAAGATATTTATTTGTCCAAAAATATAAACATAACATAAAAATATAATATAAATAATTCAATTCAACAATTTTCTTTGAACAAAAATATGGCGTGGCAATGAGGGCCTGTACTTGAATTTTATTATTAAAATATTCACATTGTTGAAGAGATATGTGGAAGATTTGTTTTCTGTTTACACTTGTACAGTACAGTGATAAAACTCAATATGTTTCTTAATTTCTTAAACAAGCTTCATAAAAACATAAAGTTTACCATGGAGATTTGACAAAATCACACCATAAATTCTTTAGACTTAAGTATTTAAATTATTACTTAATAATGAATTATTAAATTACATAATACAGTTATAATAATCCACAACACATCAAATCATCAATTTACTCAAAAATTGCCAACATTTCTATTAATAATTCCTAGATTAATAACAAATGTTCCTCTATTTCCAAATTTATATATTTTTTAATTTAACTTAATCTAAGTAATTTAAGAAATTGCAATTATTAATGGGTACATCTCTAAATTAATTGAAAACATTCTTTACAAAAAAATACAAGAACAAAACTATCTATACTTCACAAAAAGATCAAAAGGAGAAAAAGTGGAGGACAATAATAAGTCTAAACCATAGACATATGAATATTAATAAACCAGAACAAAAAGTTGAGGGGTAGAAACCAACTACAGCGGGACGAAGAGCGGGAAGACGACTTTGGTGATATGTGATTCGTCAAAACTCAATCTGACAGTATATAGCACCTCGCATTATAATTTCACACTTTAGTTCTTAAAAGTAAACTCTGCTTTTGAATGAATAGACCTTTTTACATGGGAGCGCGAATTGCTCGCCGCGTAATGAACACATTTGCGAAGTCCAAATATGCAAAGTAAGGTCGCCCATAAGGTCGAGTTCAATATTTTGTTGTATTTAGTGAAGACACTTTTATAAATGTTTCAAGATTTACTTACCCAGTAAACAGGGACGGGCACACGCCATGTATCTCGAGTGATAGTGTATGTTACAAAAACGATCATATTATGTGATCTGAATTGGCATAAAATAGTGTAAAATAATGCTTGCCTATGGAATGTAATACGACAATTGGGTCTATTCTCTTTTTCACTTCTATTTTTACACGTTTTCAAAACACAAGTCACTATATTTAACGTGTTATTTCGTAAAATGCACCGATGAGTGCTCGACGCTGGCTCGCAGAAGAATGATGACGTCATATTTTTTAGATTAATGCGAAGCCATACGCGAACTCAGCCGGTTCCAATGGGAGGGGGAAATAGTACGCTTTTATCACTTAGGGCAGGTCTACTAATATTCATACGTCTATGGTCTAAACAATAAGATTTCTGATTGTATAACAAATAATATGCAAAAGTGCAGTTCTGTCAGCATTTTAAGCAAATAATAAATTAAATTAAACAATAATTGAAAAAATCTGGAGTAGACAATCTAAAACTTTGAAAATAAGTTAATGTTTGTGTCACACACAGCTATAAAAGATCATTTGGCTTGGCGTATTTCGGTATATCGCCCGTTATTAATTACTCTATTTATTCACCAGTTCCTAGAATTATTGCCACGCGAATAAACATTGTTAATGGCCGTTAACCAGCCAGCGGCCGAGAATTAATATTTTGTCGAAAGATGTTCTTACGATCGTACAGGCAAAAATGCTGAAAGGCGTGATGATAAAACTATCAAAAAATGTTGTAATTATTTTTTGATCATATGCATTTAAATTTTTTTAGTAAAGTCCAAGAAAAATATGAATGAAAAAACAAAATATCCTAAATATATTAGTTTCAAGACCGTAAATAAATAGACAAACTGAAATATTTTCATCACAAAACACGTATGCGGATATATTTTACTGCATGATTATTTGATTTGAAATGTGTGTTGTATAATAAAAAAATGTTTGAAAATTTTTCAAATCTGCCAACAACCTACGGTAAAACATTATTGTACTAAAAATAAACATATTTTCTCAAAATTTAAAACATAGCTTTACTGGATAAAGCAGTCTTCCGAAATAAATTTATAATTTTTTGTGGAAAAGAGTCGATACGTCTACAATTTGATTGAAAAATGACATATTTCCGGTTTTGTCTGGTTATTCCCTCTTAAGATGAAGCCATACTAAATAATGCAAAATCATACGTTTTTGTTTTGAAAATTTGATCGCTTAGAAGTATTATAGATGCTTCAATTAAATTCTGCGCGTAAAACATATCTTGGCCCTTAAGTCTTTTAATAAGCCTAGAAAAAAATAAATTATAAGGTCTATAAAAAACATTTTGAAGTCCAAACTCTCGTATTTATAAACCTCATTTCGGATATGGTTTTATTGTTTAATGTGGCAAATTTAGTTTATTTTATGATAATCGCAAAAAAAATGAAATTTACGCCCGAACCTCACAAAATAAAATATAATATGCATTTTCACGTTGGTATTTTTGACATCACGGCGACAATACGGCAATAGACGAATTTGTAATGTCAAAGAGAACCTTATACCGTCCACCGAAGAACGACTGGCAGCGGCCCCTATTTTCGGTCACTGCTCCTCTGGACGGAGCGGAGAAACGACGTGTTAATTTAAACGATTACAATAAACAATGCATAAAAAAGGAATTAATTACAGGCCTTTACGAAATGAACATGTAAAATAAAATTCTCAAATATCTATTCCAACCTTTCCAGAAGCTTTTTCTCAATAATTTTTAAACTCCTTCCATAAAAGGGCGTGAATTCCGATTTCGATTTTTTCCTGTACTAGTGGATCGCCTTAACGTGTAGATACATTTGGTGTTGACGATTTTGTAAGTTTCAAAACTTCGATTAACTTCGATGCTATCTTCTGATTATTAAGTTTTATTATTTTTCTTATTTAATATCGTTGGCCCAATTCTAAAAACCGTTGAACATAGCCACCAGGAGGTGTTGCGCACTACCCGTATTATTATAAACAACGTACGTATATTGTTGTGATGCAATCACACATACGCCTTACTTGGCAACAATGCTGTAATACAATGTCACTGGGGCTCACTTGGAGCGCCCGTGCGGGTGGCAGTTAACTGCTCACATGGAAGCCAGAGCTTCTATACTTCAGGGGGTAGGCCAGCTGTAAAGCCTCATCACTCATTCGGCTCCTTACAAGTAGGGCTCGGGAGGCAATTAAAACAGTATGTAAAAGCACGTGGTTTATTCCACTAAAAACAAGATTATTAACACATCGGATTCAGTACCCTACGAGATTAGATCTCGTCCTATAACTGAATCTCTCTCTCTTCTCATCGTCTGCCATCTTCGCGTCGCGATTTCATTTAAAAGGAGTTTTAAATACAGCACAAGGAAATAAAGCTTACATGATTTCACAGCGACCAGGGGGGCGAAAGGCCTCCAAAATGAGGACTAGCTGGAGGGTTAAACGACCAAATAAGGACACTTTGAGCTAGATGATTTGATATAACATCACGCTGTGATACCAAGAATTTATTTATATCGAGTAGGTACCGATTTGTACCTACGAAGTTGGTTCCGTTGTCGCTTATAATTTCTGAGAATAAACCTCGTCGATCCGTAAATCGGCTAAGGGTTGTGATAAAGGCTTCGGAAAATAAATCAGACACGATTTCCAAATGAACTGCCTTTGTCGCCATACACACAAATAAACATAAATGGCCCTTTGACGTTTTGGTTCTCCTTCGTTTATGATCTTTCAAAGTGAAAAGACCTCCAAAATCAATCCCGACTTTAGAAAAAACACGGCTGTGTTGTTCTCGAGAGGGTGGTAAATCATCCATTATTGGGGGTGGTAATGCTGAAGATTTTATCTTATGGCAAAAAATGTATTTCGAAAGTTGCGAACGAATTTTATATCGTGCCGCCATTATCCAGAACTTCCGCTGTATAACGAATTGAAGGCTTTGAGGGCCCACATAAAAATATGGTTTATGATAATAATCTATAATTAAATAAGCTAAATGACAGATTTTCAGTAATAAGATCGGAAATTTGTTTTAGTATGACAGATCTGAGTACTCGAGTCGACCGCCCACCCTGATAATACCGTTTAGAATGTGCGTTGAACATGGAAACTTATTTTGCATGTTACGTATATCGACAGAAAAATGTGTTTCTTGTTCGATGCGTATGATTTTCAAAAGCGAGTCATTTAATTCACTAGTGCTAAGATAAGTCGAGTTTGTATTACCCGTACCAGGAAAATGCGTTGTAATTTATTAAATGAAGAATATTTACTAATAATTGAATTAGTTACAATTTGAGATGATACAAGCGTTTGTAGGTTGCCAGTTTTAATTTCTGGTGGATCAGCCACGCGAGAGCACAAGCCAAAAGTAATTGGCGGTTCATACTGATTGGTTTTCAATTCCAACTGTTCTGAATTTGCGTGCTTAAATGGCGCAATAGGACACTCGGAATGCGGCTGGCAAAGCCATTTTGGTCCATTCCACCAAATGTCATTTTGCATCAATTGTGATGGCAGCAAACCTTTCGACAGACAGTCGCTAGGTTCTCAGCACCTGCGACACGATAAAAATTACTTCTGTGCAAATTTTCGTGTATTTTTGCTACACGATTGGCAACAAAGGTTTGCCAGCGGCGAGGTGATGAATGAATCCAACTTAAAGTTACAGTTGAATCAGAAAAGGCAAATACTGAATAAACAATAAACCTCGCGGAGTAATTATCAATGGCCTTTTTCAACAATTGCGATAACAAAAATGCTGCGCATAATTATAAGCGTGCTAAGGAGACGACCTTTAACGGTGCTACCCTTGATTTGGCGCAAACTAATTGAAACTCAATTCGGTTATCAGGAGTCGTCACATGAGCGTATATCACTGCTCCGTATGCCTTTTTGCTCGCATCCGCAAACCCAACAAGGTGATCCGAAAACCCAAAAAACGTGCATCCTTCAGCGACTCCTACATGACGTGGAATACGAATTGACAATATTGACGGCATTTCCGCGTTGAACTGCTGCCACTGTCGTGATATACTTGTGGGTGGGGTTTCGTCCCAATCGATTTTTAAAATCCACAGCTCCTTTATCAAAAGCTTGGCTTGTATAATTATAGGCGCCACCAGACCCATCACGTCTAAGAGTCTAGCAAAAGATGATAATATATTGCGTTTTGTACAAGTTCGATTGTCTGGAGTAACTTCAAATGTGAAAATGTCCTCCAAAAGATGCCATCGTAGCCCGAGGCTTTTTAGCGATGCATCATAATCGAAACTTACACTTTGCGACAAGCGAAGTTCCAATGGAATGTTCTCTAATACTATGCTGGAATTGGATGCCCACTTAGCGAGTTGGAATCCTCCTGACTGGAAGAGCTCAATCAACTCTCCAGCCGCGCGGATAGCTTCTTGCTAATTTAAAGCAGAGCTAGTGATGTCGTTTACATAAACATCGCGATTGATAATATCCCTTGCTAGAGGGAAGCGAGCGCCTTCATCTAACGTTAACTGTTTGATTGCTCAAAGGGCTAAGAACGGGCTACATTTAAGGTCGAATGCCACGCGATTATATTGATAAGCCTGAAGCGGCTTTTGAGGATTGAATCTATATAAAATTCGTTGATAACGACGATCTTCTTTGCGAACATGTATACATAAATACAATATCCTTTCCTAAAAAAACACTCCACACAGCATCCCCAAAGAGGACATAGGCCCTTACGGAAATTATTTTTCTAAGGGCCTCCTGTATGGAGTAAATGTAAAGTACGGTTAATTACTGGATTTTGACATCAGAAAGTTCAGCGCACCACCCGTACTAAACTTTGTGTAAATATCACCAGCTGAAGCTATACATATAATGTGACTTATCTGTGCAAGTTTGAAATTGCTGTTGAAAACGAAGAGTATTCCGTCGATAAAGGTTATCATTCACAATCCACATTTGCCGAAGATAATCACAAAGAACCAAAAAGAGTAGGAATCGGAGTAAATTATTTGATTTTTAATGCAAATGCTAACGGTTTTGCCATTGACAACTAGAAAAATTCCCGATAAAGAGAAATTTCATTTAAAACCGGATATTCGGAACTGATGCTTGAATATGAAAGAGTAAAGTAAGTGTTATGGCATATTTTGAAGACCTCAACACGTAAAATGTGAAAGAATGTGTAAAGCCAATGTAAAATGTCACAAAAAGTAAAATTAATTTTCCCCAATTAATTAATTTTATAGATACCCTCATGTTAAGGTATATAATATTACACCTGAAATAAAGACACAGACATCAGCTTGCTTACACAATGGTATTCCTGCAACGTGTACATGTGAAAATATGGAACTAGTTAAAGAATATGTTTATTTAGGTGTTATTATTATTGATTGCTTTCTCAAGTGTGATATACAAATAAACAAAGTTTGTGCACGACTAAGATCAATTGTAAGCAGATTGTATAAACTAAATTTTTTTGTTCCTATCTGCACACTTCGAATAATTTATTTATCTGTAGCTGAATCTGTTATAAGGTATGGAATAACAGCTTGGGGATTTTCCTGTAAAACAAATATAGACCATGTACAATCAGTGAAAAATTCATTGGTCAAATTATTAGCTGAAAAAAATTTATACAAAGAAAGGCATAATATTCCATACTTTTATCAGAGTCTCAAAGTTCTTTCAGTGAGAGCAATTCTGCGGTACAAAATTATATTTCAGCACATAAATAATCCTTTATATATTAACAGGCTGGAACACAACCGTAATACTCGTTTTAACTTTAATGAAGGGCTGATTGTACCTAAGAATACAAATAAATATGGACAAAGAACGTTAAATTACATGATTCCCAGTTGTTTAAATATGTTACCTGCTGAAATTAAAAACTGTGCCCAAAAAAAACAATTGATGAATTTACTGAAGACTTGGCTTACGGAAAGAATTAATTTGTATTAGCTCACAATGAAATATTATTCTAAAGACTTTAAAAAATATTATTTATGTTCTCAAAAATTTATTTTTATCTATATTTCTGTAAAAAATTAAATTTTATTTTAAATAATTGTAAAAATGTAACTATTAAATCACTATAATAAGATCTTTAACGTAAAGAACCCGTTAGACAAACTGCTAAAAAGTAGTTTATCGGGACTTTTTGTCTTGTTTTTGTAAAGGGTATAAAAAAAAAAAAAAAAAAATCCTTAAAACTTTCTCCAAGGAAACAGTTTTTTGAGACTTCTTTTATTGGAAAAATGCACTGTAAACTGTTCACTTTGATATCAAGAGTACCAATCCTTACTCAATTCTATATCAATAAAAACACGTAAGCAAAATTATTTATATGATCTATTATGCGAATGTGACAAGACTGATGTCGCAGTAGAAATGGAGAAATAGGAGAAAATGAAGGTGAATTATTGGAGTTGATGAGTAAAGAGCCGCAAACGAGAGTCGCACAGAGAGCCGCGGTTTGCCGACCCCTGGTATCGGGTAATAATAATACAGATTTGGCGTTTGGAGTGTGGATGATCATGTTATTTAGCGCATCGCCGCTTGTTTAATAGTTTAAAATGATCATACAGAATAAATTAGTGTGCGAATTGTTGCAAAGATGATAATTTTTTATTTTTTTTTTTATAAGTTGAGAAAATCTTTTTCTGCTTTCTGACATCACAATAAAATTATATAAAACATTCAAGTGATTAATAGGGGCGGTAGCATCACACGAAAAAAAATCCTGTAACCTTATTCACGGTAATTCAAACATATATACCAGAACCACGTAAGTGTGTGAGAGTTTCAAAGTGTGCATGAGAGTTGCGCTGAGGACCCGGAAGTGCTAGAGAAGTATTGGCCGTAGTACGGCAAATTACTGGATCCCATAATTCCGGTGAACACAACTATCCAACAGCGCAAATCTCTCACTTAAAATATAATTCTAGCAACTGGTCTACATGGCCGAAATGCGTATTGTACTGTTGCATTTACTTGACATGGCGAGACGAAATGAAGCCACCGTACAGATTATTAAGGATGGCAGCAAATCAAATCACCTCAAAATCTTACTCTGAACATGTGAGTTTCAAACAACAGCAGAGTTTAGTACAAAGTTAGGACTTGGAAGTGCTAGAGAAGTATGGGCGTAATACGGCAAATTACTGGATCCAAGAATTCCGGTGGACATAACTAGCGGACAGCTCAAGTCACTCACTTGTGAGATAATTCTAACAATTGGTCTACATGGTGGAAATGGTTATTGAACTATCGCATTAAGTTGACATGGCGAGAAGAAATGAAGCCACCGTACAGATTATCAAGTTTGGCAAACCAAATCACCTCGAAATTACACTCTGAATATGAGAGTTTCAAACAGTGGAGGAGAGTAAAAAGGTGGAACACGGATATTCTAAGGCGGTATTGGCCGAAGCATGGTAAAATTCAGAATCCTTTGATTCCGGTGAACCCAACTAGAAGAGAGCTTAAATCACTCACCTGAAAGATAATTCTTTGAACCGGTCTAGATGGACAACATTTTTATTGTACTGTTGCATTGACTTGATGTGGTGAGTAAAAATGAAGCCACCGTTCAGATTAACAAGGATGGTAGCAAATCAAATCACCTCAAAAACTTACCCTGAATACGAGAATTTCACAGAGTGCAAGAGAGCTTAGTTATATTTCTCCTAATCTTCTATGTATTTGGAATACAAACTAAGAATCTAAGACCATTATTTAAGTTATAATTATTTAATCCACCTAGGTTTGGCGCAGATTAGGTTGTGTTAGGTAGGAAACATTATTTTCTAAATATATTTCTTTATTTTGTGAACCAAGAAGAAGAGTTTTTTATACCCACAGCCGGAAAAATCTTATTTTTCCCTACTGGTAAGCATAATTCTTTCAGCAATTCTAGAAGTGACAAAATTGTATTGTTGCTTTTACTTGACATGGCGAGTCGAGGAGAAGCCACCGTAAGTTTATCAAGGATTATAGCAAATCAAATCATCTCATAATCTTACTCTGGAAAAGAGGGTTCAAACATTGAAGGAGAGATTAGTAACGAGGTAGAAACCGATGGTGCTAGGGGGAGGTGGATACGGGTACCGACGCCCAGGGAAAAATTTATTGGATAAACAACACCTCTGATTCGCTAAGTTTGGTGACTTAGCAGGGGTGCCCGGGTTCATGGGGTGTGGCTATATATTATATGTATTTTGTTTAATTGTATATTATATGTATTGGTTAATAAATAAAGAAAAGGTAAAAAAAAATTTTAAAAAAACATCGCCTTGCACCGCAGTGGGATAGATGGATTCATACGTCTATCACTCTCGGACACACTGACCTTTAGATTTCTACCTACCCCTAATACTCTTTTTCTTCCCAGAATTTCGTCTCCTTCCTTTCCTAAAAAGACACTGCATAAATTTTCTCTCTAGTGCATAAAACCGATTTTGCGCAGCTTGCAATGAATCACCTGAAATCACACGGGTTGCTTTTGAATGGCAAAGCCACTTCGTAAGAACCGTCCTCAAGGCGAGTTGTGGTGCTTTTAAAAATGTTTTCAGTTTCTTTTTCTTCGAGGCTGTGAACCGGTTCCGAACCGATATCTTCGATTTCCCAGAATTTTTGAATTAAATTCTCAATTTCGTGAGTAGCGCAGAAAGTTAAAGTGGTGTTTGATTGAGAATTTACTGGAGCGTCACTCATGAAGACATACCCTAAAGTGGTTTGAATTGCGACTGGAAAACCGGGGGTGATCACCTTATTTGGTAACAACAGTTGAGAGAACAGACTAACGCCAATTAGCAAATCAATTGGACCTGGCATTGCCCAGGTGTCGTCTGCCAGCGGAATATTTATGAACTTATATGACGCCAAGTCCACTTTGCAAGTAGGTAAATGAGCGGTAATTTTATCTAAAACTAGAGCGGTTATGGAGTATTTGAAGTAGGGATCAATCCTAGATTGAATTGTCCATGTGACACTTCCTCTTTTTGATTGCGTTTTGCCCCCTAAACCCTGGACTGCGAAGCGCGTTGGTGTTTTTACTGCCGAACAGATGGAACTGGAGAGGAGGTACCTGCTGCCCTCTGTGCCGCCCAAGGGGCATGGCTTCGTGCTGCTCATCTTATGGATCCTCATCTTTATCATGGAGAACCTATCCTTCATCAACATCAAGAAGGAAGGCCGGTGGTGGCATCTGCGGAACCTAGAAGACCGCATAGAGGGCCTGTTGATCACCTTATTTGGTAACAACAGTTGAGAGAACAGACTAACGCCTATTAGCAAATCAATTGGACCTGGCATTGCCCAGGTGTCATCTGCCAGCGGAATATTTATGAACTTATATGACGCCAAGTCCACTTTGCAAGTAGGTAATTGAGCGGTAATTTTATCTAAAACTAGAGCGGTTATGGAGTATTTGAAGTAGGGATCAATCCTAGATTGAATTGTCCATGTGACACTTCCTCTTTTTGATTGCTTTTGCCCCCTAAACCCTGGACTGCGAAGCGCGTTGGTGTTTTTACTGCCGAGAAGATGGAACTGGAGAGGAGGTACCTGCTGCCCTCTGTGCCGCCCAAGGGGCATGGCTTCGTTTTGCTCATCTTATGGATCTTCATCTTTATCATGGAGAACCTATCCTTCATCAACATCAAGAAGGAAGGCCGGTGGTGGCATCTGCGGAACCTAGAAGACCGCATAGAGGGCCTGTTGATCACCTTATTTGGTAACAACAGTTGAGAGAACAGACTATCGCCAATTAGCAAATCAATTGGACCTGGCATTGCCCAGGTGTCGTCTGCCAGCGGAATATTTATGAACTTATATGACGCCAAGTCCACTTTGCAAGTAGGTAATTGAGCGGTAATTTTATCTAAAACTAGAGCGGTTATGGAGTATTTGAAGTAGGGATCAATCCTAGATTGAATTGTCCATGTGACACTTCCTCTTTTTGATTGCGTTTTGCCCCCTAAACCCTGGACTGCGAAGCGCGTTGGTGTTTTGACTGCCGAGAAGATGGAACTGGAGAGGAGGTACCTGCTGCCCTCTGTGCCGCCCAAGGGGCATGGCTTCGTGCTGCTCATCTTATGGATCCTCATCTTTATCATGGAGAACCTATACTTCATCAACATCAAGAAGGAAGGCCGGTGGTGGCATCTGCGGAACCTAGAAGACCGCATAGAGGGCCTGTTGATCACCTTATTTGGTAACAACAGTTGAGAGAACAGACTAACGCCTATTAGCAAATCAATTGGACCTGGCATTGCCCAGGTGTCATCTGCCAGCGGAATATTTATGAACTTATATGACGCCAAGTCCACTTTGCAAGTAGGTAATTGAGCGGTAATTTTATCTAAAACTAGAGCGGTTATGGAGTATTTGAAGTAGGGATCAATCCTAGATTGAATTGTTCATGTGACACTTCCTCTTTTTGATTGCGTTTGCCCCCTAAACCTTGGACTGAGAAGCGCGTTGGTATTTTGACTGCCGAACAGATGGAACTGGAGAGGAGGTACCTGCTGCCCTCTGTGCCGCCCAAGGGGCATGGCTTCGTGCTGCTCATCTTATGGATCCTCATCTTTATCATGGAGAACCTATCCTTCACCAACATCAAAAAGGAAGGCCGGTGGTGGCAGAAGTGGTTTTTTCACAAAACACGAATGGAAGCTTATAAGTGAAGAAATCCGACATGGAACCAAGTGCATGAACTTTTTATACAAACAAGGTAACTTGATTTTTCTCTCTCCTTCTTTTACATTTTCAAGATCTACTGGACACAATAATTCCGTGAACCGAACTAGAGAAAGCTTTAATCACCCGCCTGAAAGATAATTTTGTAAACTAGTCTATGTGAACAAAATGTTTATTGTGCTTTTGCATTTACTTGACATGGTGAGTTTAGAGGTTGCCATCATATAGATAATCATGGATGGTAGCGAATCAAATCATCTCAAAATCTTAAAGGAAAAGTTAAAATGAAAGTTTCATATAGTAAAGGAGAGTTTAGTTAAGAAGTTACTAGAACGCGGAATTTGTATAGGCCGCAGTACCATAAACTACTGGATTTGGCCACCGGAGAGTACCGCCCTAAGCCAGCGCTCCACTTTGTATACTTAACACCCATTACACCACCACCCCTATAGCTCCCTTTCTCATCCCAGAAAGATGACATAGGCCCTGAGGGGAATTATTTTCCTCAGGACCTCATGTGTGAAGCCAATGTAAAAGAAAGCTCCTTTTGCATATCTTCCAGACCAAATTTATGGTAAATCTCAACAATTGGGATGATTTTTATTCCTCAAATCATTTTTTTTCTCCAAAGAAACTGTTTACTTGACTATTTTAAGACTTCAATTATTGGAAAAATGCACTGGAACTAATCAATTTCGATATAAGGTGCGGGACACAACACTTTACTCAATTCTTTACAAATAATCCACCCACAAAAAAAAAAAACATGTTACCATATTTTTTTAATATTTACAACTTTTTATATTCCTTTAGACACTTTATTAGTTGAAGAGACACGTGATAGCGCACTCTGGAGAAAAACCTTTTCAAAAGTGATTTAACGTGTGATCAATGACAAACTTTTCACAACATTCTTCCGACTGGTAGAGTAACGGGGAGAGTGGAGTATCAAAGAGTTTCGAGTTTTCAACTCTCAGGCAGTTAAAAAAAACTCAAATAAAATACAATTTAATCGATCGGTCGAGCAATGAAGATAGTGGACTGTCAAAGAGTTTCGGGTATCCAATTCTCGGACAGTTAAAATCACTTATTTGTAAGATAACATATATTATCTTGATCAAATCAATACTGCTGAATGGGAGTGCTGCGCTGTACTCCGCATTCCACTACTTTATTTAGTAATTAACTGCTTCAAAGTTTCTTTTGAACGCATTCATAGGCTTTCGGCTGAGATAGCGGAGTGTGAAAGAGTTTCGACTGTCCAACTCTCGGACAGTTAAAATCACTTATTTTTAAGATAATATATCTTGATCAAATCAAAACCGGTGAATTGGAGTGCTGCGCTGTACCCCGCATTCCGCTATTTATTTAAGTAATTAACAACTTAAAAGTGTCTTTGGAATGCATTCATAGGCTTTCTGCTGCCAGTAAATCATAGGAGAGCATAAGGAGGTTAGGAACCCCTTTCTACATAAGCGTTTAAGCTACAAGTCAGTCTTTCTAAAACCAATTTGAAATTGAAAAAAATATATGCGATCGACTGAAAGCGATATTGTTGGTCGACCATTCTCAGCAATCAATTCAAATGGCTCCGATTAATTCATCTCTCAAACAGTGAAAATAACTCTAATAAAAGTCAATTCCTTCGAGTGATCGAGTAACGAAGAGAGTGTTAGGTCGTAGGAGAGCATAAGTAGGTTGGGTACTCTTTTCTACACACGCGTTTACGCTACAAGTCTGACTCTCGAGAAACAATTTGAAGTTGTAAAAAATACAGATGATCGACTGAAAGCGCCCTTCTCTAGTGTAAAATAGTTCCTTGATGTATTTTATCTACTAATTTTGATGACCACGCAACATTGGCATAAACCCGTCTGTCCAACCATATATTCTGGTTTTATATGGTCATTGTTGGCCTTGAACTGACAAAGACTGAAGGAATGGCTAATTTGGTATATCTTTCGTTTTAACATAATTTTAATTGAAGACGTTTTAGTCGAAGAGATAACCACGTGCAGGGGCGTAGCTACCGCCGTATCAGCCGTATCAAAGATACGGCCCCCCCCCGGGCTACAGGGGCCCCCTAACGTGTGTAAGTAAAAATTAGTAAAATGTTATCCACAATGTCACTTAATCTCGTACTTCCCGGGAAAAAACTGTCATACGTGCCTATCGAGTTTTCACTTCAGAAATGACAAAAAAGTCAAAAAAAAATCTATTTTTTCCCGGGTTAACCGTACGCCCAAAAGTTGACAACATCCTATATTGGTTATTGTGGGATTTCCCGTTTATAATGACATATAATTAGTAATATTTACGTACAATGACAAACCACGGAGAGCAATATTTACGCGTTTTATTCCATTCCGGTTCAAACGTTATTTATTACATTGTAATACAATACAATCTTTTTCTTCTGATTATTTATTGGTAAATTAGTTTGATTTGTGAAAATAATGAGTGAAACGAAAAGAGATTATCCCAGTGGAGCTATGAATAGAAGAAAAAGTAAACAGAAAAGGGAGGAGGTTATAAAAAAATGCCCAAAATTTCCTCATTTTTTCAGCCATCAGCTTTTGTGAGTGACTTAGATTGCAATGGTAAGGACTACCTATTTATCTACCAGTAGGGAAGGATGAATTTTGTTTTTTGAAAGAACAATGGCATTCTTCAATACATGAAAATACCAGATCACGTATTGTACCGAGCAATAATAAGAATAGGCCACTTGCATGGATTTCATAACGACTTGGAAAAAATCGTGTGGATAGATTTTTTTACTAAGATTACGAAAATGTTAGTAAAAATTTTTGGAAATGTATAGTTTGTTTTATTTTTAAATAAATAAATTCATTATTTGAGCTCGTGACGTCACTACATAAAAATGTCCCGTCTCCAATTAAGTTCCCTTAATTTTGTAAAATTCCACAGTGATATTTTTTTTAATATGGCAATACTTTGATTTCTGGCGAATTTTTGAATTTGCTTTTAACGTTCACTGGATTTATTGTTTGTTCTATGCGAACTTATCCTTTGGTTTGATTTTTTGATAAGAATGGCGGTGTTTTTACAGATGTTATGAAGAGAACCCCGTACAATTTATTGTTATTCGTGTGGAAAACGTTCTTTTTTAAATGATTTTCGGCTATGTAATTATCGTTTTTTCGCACCCATAAAATTATATCCCGTCTTTCCGGTTTATAAAAAATGGTCTGATTTTTCGGATTGAAATTTTCTAAAAATCGCCAGGGTTTCAAAAATACGATTAAAAAAAAACAGAATGTCTTAGAATATTTGCCTTAACCGGAAAAAAAATTTAAAAAATGTGATGCAAGTGGCCTATTATGTTTTGATAATTTTCATAAGTAGTTGAATATTACTCTTAAAGCCATTTTTCTCTTAATGCTGGGAGAATAGAAAATTTAGCACTTTAAGATTTTTAGGTTAAGTCGCCTACAAAAAAATATAAATTCCGAATTTTTTACCAAATAACCTTAACCCTTACGTAACCTTACGTATCGTACGTTATTTAACGTATATATTTTTTAAATTTATCTGAACATTAGTTTTAGTCCTCTAGTTTCTAATAATTAACAAAAAATACTATATTAATTTTATTCAATTATATTTTTAGATTCATCTGAAGAACATTCTCCATTAGATGTCCATCTGGAAATCGAAGCAACCCAAATCGATGATTCTAAGAAGTCTGAAGATTTTCATAAAATAATTTCGTCAGATAGAGGAAATTTTGGTGACAGTCCAACTGAATGCGATCGAAAAAAAATTAAAATGAGTCCATTTAAACCACAAGGACCGTTTCCAAATGATTCAGAAACAAAGCGATGTTTTTCGGCCTATCACTATTCATATTTAAATAAGGCTGATATAAAAATTCCAAGACCGTGGCAAGTTATTCTAATGTTTTAAACAAGCCATATTGTCACTTCTTGTTGGTTATTAGCAGATCGTCAAAGCAAATCGAACTCCTCTGCATGGATAAACGGTGTTTCCATTAGAAGCAATTTTACGCAATGAAATCGTCTTCAGCTATAGATGATTTAATAATTCAATTTGCCGAAAAAAGGCAAGAAAAGTGTAGATATATATAATTTGAATTGTTTGGGCAGCTCAATTTCTATGAGGAAGTGATAACTTATATTCAATAAATATTTATTTTATTTTAATGCAAGCATTTTGTGAGATATCTTTACCCTTCATTTGGGCCCCCAAACTAATTTTGATACCGGGCCCCTCCAAGGCACGCTACGCCACTGACCACGTGTATAAAACCTTGAGTCATAATAAAAGTGAAAAAATGAAACCATAAATTGTATTATTATTTACTGTTTAACTAATAATCAGTTTCATAGATAATAGAAACAAGGGGAGATACGGCAAAGAAACGTGCTGAGCTACGAGCAAACTGCACAGACTTTCAAAGCGGCGGAGCCAATGAAAATTATGCATTTTTTTCAATAACTCATTAATAGCTCCGGTTAATTTAACTCTCAAACAGTTCAAATATCTCAAATAAAAAAACAATTCTTTCGACTGGTAGAGTAATAGGAAGAGTGGAGTGTTAAAGAGTTTCGAGTTTCAGGCAGTTAAAATAACTCAAATAAAAGACAATTATTTTGATTGGTCGAGCAATAAAGGGCGTGGATTGTCAAAGAGGTTCGGGTATCCAACTCTCGGACAGTTAAAATCAGATATTTGGAATATAATATATCTTGATTTCCGCTTGTCCATAATGGCTCCACACCACCATCCCCGCAATGCCATGATGCCATTCATGCCTCATATGAACATGAATCGCTTGTTGACAGGTTTGTCTTAGTACTAGTACTTATAAGCCTGATGATGAAAAATTATTGAATTTATGGTAATTATTCCACTAACCGCTGCACTTTTAGGCACAGATTATAAAAATTACACTTACTTAACAGGCAGTTAAATTTACTCAAATAAAAGAGAATTCTTTCGATTAGTCGGGCAATGAAGAGAATGGATTGACAAAGAGTTTCAGGTATCCAACTCTCTGGCAGTTAAAATCAAATATTTGGAATATACTATATCTTGATCAAGTCAAAACCGCTGAATGGGCGTTCCGCTATTTTATTAAGTAATTAACAACTTTAAAGTTTCTTTGGAACGCATTCATAGGCTTTCGGCTGCCAGTAAATCGAAGGAGAGCATAAGTAGGTTAGGAACCCCTTTCTACATACGCGTTTAAGCTACAAGTCTGACTTTCGAAAAGCAATTTGAAATTGAAAAAATACATGCGATCGACTGAAAGCGATATTGTTGGTCGACCATTCTCAGCACTCAATTCAAATGGCTCCGGTTAATTCAACTCTTAAACAGTGAAAATAGCTCGAATAAAAGAATTCTGCAACAATTCATTTCAAAAGCGATCGTTGAAGAGACACATGATAGCGCACTCTGGAGAAAAACCTTTTCCAAAGTGATTTAACGTGTGATCAATGACAAACTTTTCACAACATTCTTTCGACTGGTAGAGTAACGGGGAGAGTGGAGTATAAAAGAGGTTCGAGTGTTCAACTCTCAGGCAGTTAAAAAAACTCAAATAAAATACAATTTAATCGATTGGTCGAGCAATGAAGATAGTGGACTGTCAAAGAGTTTCAGGTATTCAACTCTCGGACAGTTAAAATCATTTATTTGTAAGATAACATATATTATCTTGATCAAATCAATACTGATGAATGGGAATGCTGCGCTGTACTCCGCATTCCACTACTTTATTTAGTAATTAACTGCTTCAAAGTTTCTTTTGAACGCATTCATAGGCTTTCGGCTGCCAGTAAATCGTAGGAGACCATAAGTAGGTTAGGAACCCCTTTCTACATAAGCGTTTACGCTACAAGTCGGACTCTCGAGAACCAATTTGAAATTGAAAAAAATAAATACTTGATATGGTTGGTCGACCATTCTCAGCAATCAATTGAAATGGCTCCGAAGATACTTTGCAAACGTTGTTCGCCAATTTGAGGACACACTTGGAGAAACTCAAATTCACTGGCAAAGTGTTTGGCAGAAGAAGCAGAGGTAGATCACCAATGCGCTGGAGTAACCAAGTGTCACTGGCGTCCAATATGTCCGTGCTCTTGGCTCTCCATGTAGCCCAGAACCGCGAGGAATGGAGGAGATTAAAGTAAGGATCACGATCCTCAGTAGTAAGGATCCGACTTTAGAAGGAGATTCATTTTTCATTAATTTCACTTAAAAAAACCTCAAAATTTCGAGAGATGGGAAAGAGATATTGAAAGAAGGGTGAATGCCGGTAACTCCATTAATGGAGGACTGAATGCCTTTGGCGCTAATAAAAAACTGTCGAAAGAAGCGAAGCTAGCAGTCCAAAATGGAATCCTGGTTCCTACCCTGATGTATGGCAGTGAGGCTTGGAACTGGCAGAGGAAGGATGGAAGTAAAATGATTGCTGTTGAAATGAGATCCCTGAGGAGTATGTGGGATAAAACAATGTATGATCGTGTGAGAAATGTGGATATCCGCAAATAATGTAAGGCTGATGTAAGCATAATGAGTCAGATTAAGAAAGGGACCCTCAGATGGTTTGGGCATGCATAGCGAATGAACGAAGGAACTAGTGTAAGAAGAATATACGACGCAAATGTGAATGGTAGAAGAAGTCGGGGACGTCCGAGGAAGACATGGCACGATCAAGTGAATCAGATACTTGAGTCGGGCCATGTCAAAAGTCAGAATAATAGAAGAGAATGTATCTTGTGTGTGCCAAGACCGAGTTGTTTGGCAGCCCGTCCTCTCTGCCTACCCCTGAGGGGAAACGGCGTGACGGTTAGTTTGTTACCGTTTGAATTGAATACTATACATTTTTCTGCAATACACATTTTCCCTCTTCTGGATTGATAAGAAAATAGACGTTTTTATTAATGAATGACAACGTATATTTTAAGTGAATCACAAACTCCGTACCCCTTTTTTAGTATTAAATATTCGCTTCGAATTTAGATATGTTTTCATCCCTTATCTAACGTTGGTTTTTCAAGTCCAACTCTCAAACAGTTGAAATAACTCAAATAAAAAAAAAACATTATTTCGACTAGTGGAGTAATGGGGAGAGAGGAATGTCAAAGAGTTTTGAGTATCCAACTCTGGGACAGTTAAAATCATTTATTTGTAAGATAATATATCTTGACCAAATCAAAGCTGCTGAATTGGAGTGTTCCGCTGTACCCCGCATTCCGCTATTTTATTGAGTAATTAACAACTTTAAAGTTTCTTTGGTACGCATTCATATGCTTTCTGCTGCCAGTAAATCGTAGAGAGTATAAGTAGGTTAGGTACCCATTTCTACATAAGCGTTTACGCTACAAGTCTGAGTCTCGAGAACCAATTTGAAGTTGTGAAAAATACAGACGACCCGACCGACTGAAAGCGATATTGTTGGCCGACCATTCTCAGTAATCAATTCAAATGACTCCCTTTAATACAACTCTCAGGCAGTTAAAATAACTCAAATAAAAGCCAATTCCTGCGAGTGGTCGAGTAACGAAGAGAGTGTTTGGTCGTAGGAGAGCATATGAAGGTTGGGTACTCTTTTCTGCACACGCATTTACGCTACAAGTCTGACTCTCGAGAATCAATTTGAGGTTGTTAAAAATACAGACGATCGACTGAAAGCGCCCATTTCTAGTGTAAACCAGTTCCTTGGTGCATTTTCTGTACCAATTTTGATGACCACGCAACATTCGCATAAACCTTTCTGTCCGACCATATCTTCTGGTTTTATATGGTTATTGTTGGCCTTGAACTGATTAAGACTGAAAGAATGGCTAATTTTGTATATCTTTCGTTTTAACACAATTATAATTGAAGACTTTTTAGTCAAAGATATAACCACGTGAAAAAAACCTTGAATCAAAATAAAAGTGGCAATCAATTCAAATAGCTCGGACAGTTAAAATCACATATTTGGAATATAATATATCTTGATTTCCGCTTGTCCATAATGGCTCCACACCACCATCCCCGCAATGTCATGATGCCATTCATGCCTCATATGAACATGAATCACTTGTTGACAGGTTTGTCTTAGTACTAGTACTTATAAGCCTGATGATGAAAAATTATTGAATTTATGGTAATTATTCCACTAACCGCTGCACTAGGCACAGATTATAGAAATTACACTTAGTTAACAATTACTTCAATAAACAACTAACCTACATACATGCACAAATAGGTTCTTAATTTGGGAAACCAAGTTATTCATGCCTGCTTAGTTGAAACAAAACTTGGATTGAATAAAGATGTTATTTTAATGTATCTTTTACCATTTGTCTAAACGTAATTGTTAGATTAATTAAAACATTAATTTTTGGAAAATGGGTTATAACTGTTCAACTTTAATATCACGAATGCCGCATACCGCCCCTTAATCATGCAGAATAAATTAGTGTGCGAATTGTTGCTAAAATGATAATTTGTTAAGAAAATCTTTTTCTGCTTTCTGACATCACAATAAAATTATATTAAACATTCAAGTGATTAATAGGGGCCGTAGCAACACACAAAAAAAATCCTGTAACTTAATTCACGGTAATTCAAACATATAAACCAGAACCACGTAGAGTTTCAAACTGTGCATGAGAGTTGCGCTGAGAACCCGGAAGTGCTAGAGAAGTATTGGCCGTAGTACGGCAAATTACTGGATCCCATAATTCCGGTGAACACAACTATCCAACAGCGCAAATCTCTCACTTAAAATATAATTCTAGCAACTGGTCTACATGGCCGAAATGCGTATTGTACTGTTGCATTTACTTGACATGGCGAGACGAAATGAAGCCACCGTACAGATTATTAAGGATGGTAGCAAATCAAATCACCTTAAAATCTTACTCTGAACATGTGAGTTTCAAACAACAGCAGAGTTTAGTACAAAGTTAGGACTTGGAAGTGCTAGAGAAGTATGGGCGTAATACGGCAAATTACTGGATCCAAGAATTCCGGTGGACATAAATAGCGGACAGCTCAAGTCACTCACTTGTGAGATAATTCTAACAATTGGTCTACATGGTGGAAATGGTTATTGAACTATCGCATTAAGTTGACATGGCGAGAAAAAATGAAGCCACCGTACAGATTATTAAGGATGGTAGCAATTCAAATCACCTCAAAATCTTACTCTGAATATGAGAGTTTCAAACAACAGCAGAGGTTAGTACAAACTTACGACTTGGAAGTGATAGAGAAGTATTGGCCGTAATACGGCAAATTACTGGATCCGATAATTCACTCACTTGTGAGATAATTCTAGCAATTGGTCTACGTGGTGGAAATGGTTATTATACTGTTGCATTTACTTGACATGGCGAGAAGAAATGAAGCCACCGTACAGATTATCAAGGTAGCAAAACAAATCGTCTCAAAATCTTACCCTGAATATGAGAGTTTCAAACAATAGTAGAGTTTAGTACAAAGTTAGGACATGGAAGTGCTAGAGAAGTATAACCATTTAATCATTCCGCTGAACCCAACTAGAAGACAGCTCAAATCACTCACTTGAAAGGTAATTCTTTGAACTGGTGGTTATGAACTTATTGTTTCTTGTACTCTTGCATTTATTTCAAACTTGATAGAACACGGAGATTGTTTTTTGTACCATTACTATTTTGTTCACGGTAATTCAAATATATATATCAGAACCTCATAAGTGTGTGAGAGTTTCAAACTGTGCAGGAGAGTTTAGTTTAAAGTTAGAACCCGGAATTGGTAGAGAAGTATTAGCCGTAGTACGGAAAATTACTGGATCCCATAATTCCGGTGAACACAACTATCGAGACAGCTGAAATCACTCACATTAAAGATAATTCAAGTAACTGGTCTATATGGCGTAAATGTTTATTGTACTGTTGCATTTGCTTGACACGGCGAGACGAAAAGAAGCCACAATACAGATTATCAAGGATGGTTGCAAACCAAATCACCTCAAAATCTTACACTGAATATGAGAATTTCAAACAGTACAGTAGAATTTTGTGCAAAGTTATGACATGGAAGTGCTAGAGAAGTATGGGACGTAGCACGGCATATTACTGGATTTAATCATTCCGGTGAAACCAACTAGCAGACAGCTCAAATCACTCACTTGAAAGGTAATTCTTTGAACTAGTCGTTATGAACTTATTGTTTTTTGTACTGTTGCAGTTATTTCAAACTTGGTAGAACACGGAAATTGTTTTTTATATCATAGTACGGTAAACTACTGCAAACAATAATTCCGGTGAAGGCAACTAGCAGTCGGCTCACATCACTTACCTGAAAGATATTTCTTTGGTCAGATCTACAAAATGTTTATTGAAATGTTACATTTACTTGACACGGCGGCGAGTCGAAATGTAGCCACTGAACAGATTAACAGAGATGTTAGCAAATCAAATTACTCAAAATTTACTATAAAAGGGAGAGTTTCGAACCGTGAAGGAAAGTTTACTTAAGAGAACACTGAAGCGATATGGCCCCTACCTAAAAATGCCGCCACTCTTAGAAAGACTTACGCAGTATCCAGGAGCTTAAAACAATACAAGCAAAAGAACTTCAAGTACCAAATCATCGGCGCCAACTTTACGGTTTGCCATATGTTTCATTAATTTGGAAATTGAGACATTTTCAGTCATGGGTAATCTTGGAAATTTGACTTGGCGATGAGATGCTATAGGAGACTGAACATAGTTTAACAATGATTTTCCCCTGGCTTATGTTTAATTAACGAAGTATCAGCCATTATCCAGAAAACATGTTACATGTTTTGCTTTTATGATGAGACAATAACAGTTTTATGCCTTCACGAGTATAAACACCTGGGATCAATTAGGTTTTTCTGAAAGTTGGTTTTCATTTTCATTTCAGTTTTCATTTTCATTTAAAAGAAAACATTAAAATTGACACGTTCATGAACGTGTCAATTCAAAAACATTCATGAACGCCAGGTTTTTGAGTCAGGTGTGCGTATACTGCGGTAATAATGGCCGTTATTATAATGTTGCATTTAGAAAGATTCTCAACGAGTGTGTTCTACAGGTTTGGTTATCGCGTACCTTCCACCTTTGATATGTCGTGTAAGAACATCTTCAAACGGCAAGAATTGAAATCCAATGATTCCCGTGAATCCAACTAGCAGACAGCTCAAAATAATTTTATCAACTTGTCTAGATGGAATAAATCAATTTAAATGTCTTATAAATACCTTATCTCAAAATCTTACTCTGAAAATTAGAGTTTCAAACTTTGAAGGAGAGTTTAGTAAAAAGGTGTAACACGGAAGTAAGAACGAAGAATGATTAAATCCAATAATTCCGGTGAACACAACTTGCATTTGACAGCTCAAATCACTCACTTAAAAGATAATTCTTTCGACTGGTCTAGATGCGACAAAATGTTTATTGTACGGTTACATTTTCTTGATAAGGCGAGTTTAAAAAAAACCACCGTACAGGTTATAAATCATCTCAAAATCTTTCTCCGTAAAGAAGTGTTTCAAACACTGAAAAAAAAATGTACACGGAACACGGCACGGGCCACGGTATGGTAAACTACGGGAGTCATACCAGAGAGTACCGTGTACCACCCGTCCTCCACTTTCTATAAATAACACATTTTTTTATAATCAATTATTTTCAACATAATAAAATTTCAATCGTTATGTATGAGCAATTTTATGAAAAATTATTTTCTCGCATTCAGAAGGTAATGAATATATCCGATCTGAAGATGATAATGTGTAGAAGTGTTCCCTTGACCTGTTGAACGTGGATGACTTTCAATGAGTTCTGGTCAAATACATAAAAATTTAGGTTCCTTATGTTTGTGTCCGCAAATCTCGGAAAGTAAGCTATGGATTGACCAACATTTTTACAGAACATTGCATCAAAGCAGAAGAGTGTTTCTATGTATAACGGTAAGCTCTGGCGTTATGAAATTAGTACAAAAAATTACTACATGGATCTACGACTTTTTTAAAGCCGGACAGAAACTTGATAGTGGTGCCCCCTGTCGCCAGCGTTTGAGAGTGGCGGTGGTTGGGGGGGAAGTGGGGGGGGGGCTCAAATCGTGGAGTTTTTCTAATGAACTAAGGTCTCTAGTAGCCGTTTTAAACCATCCCTTCTTTCAGCCCGATTCCAATCAGAGGCCAAAGTCAACATTTTTCGCTTTAAGTGATCGCTATTTTCATCTCTATTTTCATATCTACGATTTGTCATCAATCGGTCCCCTCTTTGTGCGTTACTCCCTAACCTCCCCACCCTTGTATACTTTATTTTTTGGAACGTTTTCTGGTATTTTTGTACGTATTTCAGATTCCTTTATCTTCTAGAAGGCAAGAAGCTGTACCCCTGCTTGGAGGATAGCAAGGAGAATGTGATCAGCTTCCCTCCCATCACAAACAGCGAAACTACTAAGGTAAGAACCTAACTAACCAGGGGTAGGCAGAAAGGATGAATCACCACACAACTCTGCCTTGTAACTCACATCTTTTCATGTATGTATACTGACCCAACTCAAAATTTTTATTCATTTGAAAGATTTTTATAAACTTTAAACTTTTAAATGATAAAATATTATAAAACTTAGGTTGTCGGCGATTCCCCATTTCCCTCGCCAACTGGCCCGAACCCAGCACAGCTATAGAAACATTGCGTTCTCGAAAAACCTAGCCCAAAGAGGCAATGGTACAGGCCATTAAAGGAGCTTGAAGGCAAAAAAAACAACATATCAAAATCCTTATCGGAAAAAGAGAGGTTCTAACATTCAAGGAGTGTGGTATGGGTCATATTACTGAAAACTGCTGAACATAGACACCAGGGAGTTTTAGGCACCCCCCATGGATCCATGATCCATGGACTAGATTTTCCCATACTGCTGAACATAGACACCAGGGAGTTTTAGGCACCCCCCCCCCCCCCCCCCATGGATCCATGATCTATGGACCAGATTTTCCCATACTGCTGAACATAGACATCAGGGAGTTTTAGGCACCCCCCCCCCCCCCATGGATCCATGATCTATGGACCAGATTTTCCCATACTGCTGAACATAGACACCAGGGAGTTTTAGGCACCCCCCATGGATCCATGATCCATGGACTAGATTTTCCCATACTGCTGAACATAGACACCAGGGAGTTTTAGGCACCCCCCCCCCCCCCATGGATCCATGATCTATGGACCAGATTTTCCCATACTGCTGAACATAGACATCAGGGAGTTTTAGGCACCCCCCATGGATCCATGATCTATGGACCAGATTTTCCCATACTGCTGAACATAGACACCAGGGAGTTTTAGGCACCCCCCATGGATCCATGATCCATGGACCAGATTTTCCCATACTGCTGCAATAATTCCGGTGAACACAACTAGCAGACAGCTCCAATCACCCACTTTAATAAAATTTCAATCGTTTTGCGTGTGAGCAATTTTATGAAATATTATAAGGAGTGTGGTATGGGTCATATTACTGAAAACTGCTGAACTTAGACACCAGGGAGTTTTAGGCACCCCCCCATGGATCTATGATCCATGGACCAGATTTTCCCATACTGCTGAACATAGACACCAGGGAGTTTTAGGCACCCACAATGGATCCATGATCCATGGATCAGATTTTCCCATACTGCTGAACATAGACATCAGGGAGTTTTAGGCACCCCCCATGGATCCATGATCTATGGACCAGATTTTCCCATACTGCTGAACATAGACATCAGGGAGTTTTAGGCACCCCCCATGGATCCATGATCTATGGACCAGATTTTCCCATAATGCTGAACATAGACATCAGGGAGTTTTAGGCACCCCCCATGGATCCATGATCTATGGACCAGATTTTCCCATACTGCTGCAATAATTCCGGTGAACACAACTAGCAGACAGCTCCAATCACCCACTTTAATAAAATTTCAATCGTTTTGCGTGTGAGCAATTTTATGAAATATTATAAGGAGTGTGGTATGGGTCATATTACTGAAAACTGCTGAACTTAGACACCAGGGAGTTTTAGGCACCCCCCCATGGATCTATGATCCATGGACCAGATTTTCCCATACTGCTGAACATAGACACCAGGGAGTTTTAGGCACCCACAATGGATCCATGATCCATGGACCAGATTTTCCCACACTGCTGAACATAGACGGTATATAGGGTTATAATTAATACGGATTTAGCGTTATGAGTGTATGTAGATCATAATATTATTTAGCGTCATCGCCGCTTGTTTAATTGTTTATAATGATCATACTGAATAAATTAATGGTTGAAAATATGATAAATTGTTGCGAAAATCTTTTTCTGCTTACTGGCTTCACAATAAAATCAAATTAAGTAAATATTCAAGTGATTAAGAACAGCCGCATCAACCCACGAAAAAATCCTGTTACCCTTTTCACGGTTAATAAAAAAAACATATATATATATATATTCCGGCACCACGTAACTACCGGCCTTCACCATTTAGTTTACTCTTTAAAAATAACTGTTGGAAGCTTCGACCAAGGGTTGGAAGGAATCCTAAATATTCCCGATCAGTTTCTAGAGTATTTACAGTATTAGGATAGAGTGATAGAGCCTTGTAAAAAAATATGTAGCGTCCATTGGATGATTTTTCACCAAAAAGGCGCTACTAAAATCACCCAAATCGCTGCTAAAATCATCCTTCAATCTAGGTCCAATTAAATCGCTAAACTCATCCAAATCGCTGATAACATCGTCCATCAAGCTAGTCCTACGCAGAGAGCCGCGGTCTGCCGACCCCTATTATAGGGTTATAGGTAAATGTTATAATTAATATGGGTTTGGCATTTTGGGTGGAGATCATAGTATTATTTAGCGTCATCGCCGGTTGTTGAATAGTTTAAAATGATCATATTGAATAAATTAATGAATGAATTGTTGCAAAAGTGTTAGTATATTGAGATAATCTTTTTCTGCTTATTGACATCAAAATAAAATAATATTTAGTAAATATTTTAGAGATTATTAAGACCGCAGCAACCCACGAAAAAAATCCTATTTCCTTATTCACGGTAATTCAAATATATATATATACCAGCACCTTACAAGTGTGTAAGAGTTTCAAACCGTGGGGGCCTAGTCTCTATCTTTTATTAACCTCAGTTAGCGCGTTAATTACGTCACAAACACGTATTTTGACAGTTACGCTAATTAGAGAGTTTAGTTTAAAGTTAGAACCCGGAAGTGCTAGAGAAGTATTGGCCGTAGTAAGGCAAATTACTGGATCCCATAATTCCGGTGAACACAATTATCCAGACAGCTGAAATCACTCACCTTAAAGATAATTCAAGTAACTGGTCTACATGGCGGAAATGTTTATTGTACTGTTGCATTTACTTGACCCGGCGAGACGAAAAGAAGCCACAATACAGATTATCAAGGATGGTTGCAAATCAAATCACCTCGAAATCTTACACTGAATATGAGAGTTTCAAACAGTACAGTAGAGTTTAGTGTTTTATTCTTTGAACTAGTCGTTATGAACTTATTGTTTTTTGTACTGTTGCATTTATTTCAAACTTGATAGAACACGGAAATTGTTTTTTGTACCATAGTACGGTAAACTACTGCAACCAATAATTCCGGTGAGGCCAACTAGCAGGCGGCTCAAATCACTTATCTGAAAGATAATTCTTTGACCAGATCCAAGAAGACAAAATGTTTATTGAACTGTTGCATTTACGTGACATGGCGAGTCGAACTGAAGCCAGAGTACAGATTATCATGGATGATAGCAAATCAAATCATAGCCAAAAACAATTCTTCATCTGAAGAGTTTCATATATTACAGGAGAGTTTAGTAAAAACGTAGAACACGAAAATGCTAGTGCGGTATTAGCCGCAGTACGGGAAACTACTGGATACTAACATTCCGGTGAACCCAACTAGCAGACAGCTCAAATCACTCACCTTAAAGATAAATCTAGTAACTGGTCTACATGGCGGAAATTTTTATTGTACTGTTGCATTTACTTGACACGGCGAGACGAAAAGAAGCCACAATACAGATTATCAAGGATGGTTGCAAATCAAATCACCTCAAAATCTTACACTGAATATGAGAATTTTAAACAGTACAGTAGAGTTTAGTGAAAAGTTATGACATGGACGTGCTAGAGAAGTATGGATCGTAGCACGGCATATTACTGGATTTAATTATTCCGGTGAACCTAACTAGCAGACAGCTCAAATCACTCACTTGAAAGGTAATTATTTGAACTGGTCGTTATGAACTTATTGTTTTTTGTACTGTTGCATTTATTTCAAACTTGATAGAACACGGAAATTGTTTTTTGAACCATAGTACGGTAAACTACTGCAACCAATAATTCCGGTGAGGCCAACTAGCAGACGGCTCAAATCACTTATCTGAAAGATAATTCTTTGACCAGATCCAAGAAGACAAAATGTTTATTGAACTGTTGCATTTACGTGACATGGCGAGTCGAACTGAAGCCAGAGTACAGATTATCATGGATGGTAGCAAATCAAATCATAACCAAAAACAATTCTTCATCTGAAGAGTTTCATATATTACAGGAGAGTTTAGTAAAAACGTAGAACACGAAAATGCTAGTGCGGTATTAAAAACGGAAACTACTGGATACTAACATTCCGGTGAACCCAACTAGCAGACAGCTCAAATCACTCACCTTAAAGATAAATCAAGTAACTGGTCTACATGGCGGAAATTTTTATTGTACTGTTGCATTTACTTGACACGGCGAGACGAAAAGAAGCCACAATACAGATTATCAAGGATGGTCAAATGCAAGGATGGCGATCCAAATAAATTGAAAATCTTTCTTCAATTACTCTGAACTTCAAGTTTATATGAAAGCACTATGAAACAATACACGACCATAGTATTATTTAGCGTCATCACCGCTTGTTTAATAGTTTTAAATGATCATACGGAATAAATGAACGTGTGATATTACAATAAAATCATATTTATCAAATATTCAGGTGATTAGTAACATTCCGGTGAACCCAACTAGCACACAGCTCAAATCACTCACTTTAAAGATAATTCTAGTAACTGGTCTACATGGCGGAAATGTATATTGTACTGTTGCATTTACTTGACTTAGCGTCATCGCCGCTCGTTTAATAGTTTAAAATGATCACACTGAATAAATTAATGTGTGAATTGTTGCAAAAATGATAATAAGTTAAGAAAATCTTTTTCTGTTTATTGATATCACAATAAAATCATTTTTGTAAATATTCAATTGGTTAATAGAGGCCGCAGCTACTCACGAAAAAAATCCTGAATCCTTATTCACGGTAATTCAAATATATACACCAGCACCTCATAAGTGTGTGAGAGTTTCAAAGTGTGAAAAGTTAGAACCCGGAAGTGCTAGAGAAGTATTGGCCGTAGTACGGCAAATTACTGGATTCCATAATTCCGGTGAACACAACTATCCAGACAGCTCACATCACTCACTATGAATATGAAAGCACTATGAAGCAATACATGATCATAGTATTATTTAGCGTCATCGCCGCTTGTTTGATAGTTTTAAATGATCACACAGAATAAATATTATACACACAGAATATTAACGTGTGACATCACGATAAAAACATATTAAGTAAATATTCAAGTGATTAATAGGACCGCAGCAACCCACGAGAAAATTCTGTAACCTTATTCACGGTAATTCAAACATATATACCAGCACCACGTAAGTGTGTGAGAGTTTCAAACTGTGCGTCTACATGGCGGAAATGCGTATTGTACTGTTATATTTACTTGACATGGCGAGACGAAATGAAGCCACCGTACAGACTATCAAGGGTGGTAGCAAATCAAATGAACTTAAAATCTTACTCTGAATATGAGAGTTTCAAACAACAGTAGAGTTTAGTACAAAGTTAAGACACGGAAGTGATAGAGAAATATGGGCCGTAGTACGGCAACTTACTGGATCCAATAATTCCGGTGAACACAACTAGCGGACAGCTCAAGTCACTCACTTGAAAGGTAATTCTTTGAACTTGTCGAGATGAACTTATTGTTTTTTGTACTGTTGCATTTATTTCAAACTTGGTAGAACACGGAAATTGTTTTTTTATATCATAGTACGGTAAACTACTGCAAACAATAATTCCTGTGAAGGCAACTAGCAGTCGGCTCACAATGCTCACATCACTTACCTGAAAGATATTTCTTTGGTCAGATCTACAAAATGTTTATTGAAATGTTACATTTACTTGAAACGGCGGCGAGTCGAAATGTAGCCACTGAACAGATTAACAGAGATGTTAGCAAATCAAATTACTCGAAATTTACTATAAAAAGGAGAGTTTCGAACCGTGAAGGAAAGTTTACTTAAGAGAACACTGAAGCGATATGGCCCCTACCTAAAAATGCCGCCACTCGTGAGTATCGCCGAAAGACTTACGCAGAATCCAGGAGCTTAAAATAATACCAGCAAAAGAACTTCAAGTACCAACTCATCGGCGCCAACTTTACGGTTTGCCATATGTTTCATTAATTTGGATATTGAGACATTTTCCGTGATGGGTTATCTTGGAAAAGTGGCTGACATTTGACTTGGCGATGAGATGCTATAGGAGACTGAACATAGTTTACCAATGATTTTCCCCTGGCTTATGTTTAATTAACGAAGTATCAGCCATTATCCAGAAAACATGTTACATGTTTTGCTTTTATGATGAGACAATAACAGTTTTATGCCTTCATGAGTATAAACACCTGGGATCAATTAGGTTTTTCTGAAAGTTGGTTTTCATTTTCATTTCAGTTTTCATTTTCATTTAAAAGAAAACATTAAAATTGACACGTTCATGAACGTTCATGAACGTGTAAATTCAAAAACATTCATGAACGCCAGGTTTTTGAGTCAGGTGTGCGTATACTGCGGTAATAATGGCCGTTATTATAATGTTGCATTTAGAAAGATTCTCAACGAGTGTGTTCTACTGCTTTGGTTATCGCGTACCTTCCACCTTTGATATGTCGTGTAAGAACATCTTCAAACGGCAAGAATTGAAATCCAATGATCCCCGTGAATAAATCATAGATGGAATAAATCAATTTAAATGTTTTATAAATACTTTATCTCAAAATCTTACTCTGAAAATTAGAGTTTCAAACTTTGAAGGAGAGTTTAGTAAAAACGTGTAACACGGAAGTAAGAACGAAGAATGATTAAATCCAATAATTCCGGTGAACACAACTTGCATTTGACAGCTCAAATCACTCACTTAAAAGATAATTCTTTCGACTGGTCTAGATGCGACAAAATGTTTATTGTACGGTTACATTTTCTTGATACGGCGAGTTTAAAAGAAACCACCGTACAGGTTATAAATCATCTCAAAATCTTTCTCCCTAAAGAAGTGTTTCAAACACTGACAAAAAAATGTACACGGAACACGGCACGAGCCACGGTATGGTAAACTACGGGATTCAGACCAGAGAGTACCGTGTACCACCCGTCCTCCACTTTCTATAAATAACACATTTTTTTATAATTAATTATTTTCAACATAATAAAATTTCAATCGTTTTATGTATGAGCAATTTTATGAAAAATTATTTTCTCGTATTCAGAAGGTAATGAATATATCTGATCTGAAGATGATAATGTGTAGAAGTGTTCCCTTGACCTGTTGAACGTGGATGACTTTCGAAAAACCCGAAAATTACCTCGATGAGTTCTGGTCAAATATATAAAAATTTAGGTTCCTTATGTTTGTGTCCGCAAATCTCGGAAAGTAAGCTATGAATTGACCAACATTTTTACAGAACATAGCATCAAAGTAGAAGAGTGTTTCTATATATAACGGTAAGCTCTGGCGTAATGAAATTAGTACAAAAAATTACTTCAGGTGGTCATCCATGGATCTACGACTTTTTTAAAGCCGGACAGAAACTTGATAGTGGTGCCCCCTCTCGCCACCGTTTGAGAGTGGCGGTGGTTGGGGGGGAAGTGGGGGGGGGGGGCTCAAATCGTGGAGTTTTTCTAATGAACTAAGGTCTCTAGTGGCCGTTTTAAACCATCCCTTCTTTCAGCCCGATTCCAATCAAAGGCCAAAGTCAACATTTTTCGCTTTAAGTGATCGCAATTTTCATCTCTATTTTCATATCTAAGATTTGTCATCAATCGGTCCCCTCTTTGTGCGTTACTCCCTAACCTCCCCACCCTTGTATACTTTATTTTTCGGAACGTTTTCTGGTATTTTTGTACGTATTTCAGATTCCTTTATCTTCTAGAAGGCAAGAAGCTGTACCCCTGCTTGGAGGATAGCAAGGAGAATGTGATCAGCTTCCCTCCCATCACAAACAGCGAAACTACTAAGGTAAGAACCTAACTTACCAGGGGTAGGCAGAAAGGATGAATCACCACACAACTCTGCCTTGTAACTCACATCTTTTCATGTATGTATACTGACCCAACTCAAAATTTTTATTCATTTGAAAGATTTTTATAAACTTTAAACTTTTAAATGATAAAATATTATAAAACTTAGGTTGTCGGCGATTCCCCATTTCCCTCGCCAACTGGCCCGAACCCAGCACAGCTATAGAAACATTGCGTTCTCGAAAAACCTAGCCCAAAGAGGCAATGGTACAGGCCATTAAAGGAGCTTGAAGGCAAAAAAAACAACATATCAAAATCCTTATCGGAAAAAGAGAGGTTCTAACATTCAAGGAGTGTGGTATGGGTCATATTACTGAAAACTGCTGAACATAGACACCAGGGAGTTTTAGGCACCCCCCATGGATCCATGATCCATGGAATAGATTTTCCCATACTGCTGAACATAGACACCAGGGAGTTTTAGGCACCCCCCCCCCCCCATGGATCCATGATCTATGGACCAGATTTTCCCATTCTGCTGAACATAGACATCAGGGAGTTTTAGGCACCCCCCATGGATCCATGATCCATGGACCAGATTTTCCCATACTGCTGCAATAATTCCGGTGAACACAACTAGCAGACAGCTCCAATCACCCACTTTAATAAAATTTCAATCGTTTTGCGTGTGAGCAATTTTATGAAATATTATAAGGAGTGTGGTATGGGTCATATTACTGAAAACTGCTGAACTTAGACACCAGGGAGTTTTAGGCACCCCCCCATGGATCTATGATCCATGGACCAGATTTTCCCATACTGCTGAACATAGACACCAGGGAGTTTTAGGCACCCACAATGGATCCATGATCCATGGACCAGATTTTCCCATACTGCTGCAATAATTCCGGTGAACACAACTAGCAGACAGCTCCAATCACCCACTTTAATAAAATTTCAATCGTTTTGCGTGTGAGCAATTTTATGAAATATTATAAGGAGTGTGGTATGGGTCATATTACTGAAAACTGCTGAACTTAGACACCAGGGAGTTTTAGGCACCCCCCATGGATCTATGATCCATGGACCAGATTTTCCCATACTGCTGAACATAGACACCAGGGAGTTTTAGGCACCCACAATAGATCCATGATCCATGGACCAGATTTTCCCATACTGCTGAACATAGACATCAGGGAGTTTTAGGCACCCCCCATGGATCCATGATCTATGGACCAGATTTTCCCATACTGCTGCAATAATTCCGGTGAACACAACTAGCAGACAGCTCCAATCACCCACTTTAATAAAATTTCAATCGTTTTGCGTGTGAGCAATTTTATGAAATATTATAAGGAGTGTGGTATGGGTCATATTACTGAAAACTGCTGAACTTAGATACCAGGGAGTTTTAGGCACCCCCCCATGGATCTATGATCCATGGACCAGATTTTCCCATACTGCTGAACATAGACACCAGGGAGTTTTAGGCACCCACAATGGATCCATGATACATGGACCAGATTTTCCCACACTGCTGAACATAGACGGTATATAGGGTTATAATTAATACGGATTTAGCGTTATGAGTGTATGTAGATCATAATATTATTTAGCGTCATCGCCGCTTGTTTAATTGTTTATAATGATCATACTGAATAAATTAATGGTTGAAAATATGATAAATTGTTGCGAAAATCTTTTTCTGCTTACTGGCTTCACAATAAAATCAAATTAAGTAAATATTCAAGTGATTAAGAACAGCCGCATCAACCCACAACTAACACAACACAACTAGCAGACAGCTTAAATCACCCACTTAAAAGATAATTCTTTCGACTGGTCTAGATGCGACAAAATGTTTATTGTACGGTTACATTTTCTTGATACGGCGAGTTTAAAAGAAACCACCGTACGGGTTATAAATCATCTCAAAATCTTTCTCCGTAAAGAAGTGTTTCAAACACTGAAAAAAAAATGTACACGGAACACGGCACGGGCCACGGTATGGTAAACTACGGGATTCAGACCAGAGAGTACCGTGTACCACCCGTCCTCCACTTTCTATAAATAACACATTTTTTTATAATTAATTATTTTCAACATAATAAAATTTCAATCGTTTTATGTATGAGCAATTTTATGAAAAATTATTTTCTCGCATTCAGAAGGTAATGAATATATCCGATCTGAAGATGATAATGTGTAGAAGTGTTCCCTTGACCTGTTGAACGTGGATGACTTTCAATGAGTTCTGGTCAAATACATAAAAATTTAGGTTCCTTATGTTTGTGTCCGCAAATCTCGGAAAGTAAGCTATGGATTGACCAACATTTTTACAGAACATTGCATCAAAGCAGAAGAGTGTTTCTATGTATAACGGTAAGCTCTGGCGTTATTAAATTAGTACAAAAAATTACTACATGGATCTATGACTTTTTTAAAGCCGGACAGAAACTTGATAGTGGTGCCCCCTCTCGCCAGCGTTTGAGAGTGGCGGTGGTTGGGGGGGAAGTGGGGGGGGGGCTCAAATCGTGGAGTTTTTGTAATGAACTAAGGTCCCTAATGGCCGTTTTAAAACATCCCTTTTTTCAGCCCGATACCAACCAGAGGCCAAAGTCAACATTTTTCACTTTAAGTGAACGCTATTTTCATCTCTATTTTCATATCTACGATTTGTCATCAATTGGTCCCCTCTTTGTGCGTTGCTCCCTAACCTCCCCACCCTTGTATACTTTAGTTTTCGGAAAGTTTTCTGGTATTTTTGTACGTATTTCAGATTCCTTTATCTTCTAGAAGGCAAGAAGCTGTACCCCTGCTTGGAGGATAGCAAGGAGAATGTGATCAGCTTCCCTCCCATCACAAACAGCGAAACTACTAAGGTAGGAACCTAACTAACCAGGGGTAGGCAGAAAGGATGAATCACCACACAACTCTGCCTTGTAACACACATCCACACATCTTTTCATGTATACTGACCCAACTCAAAATTTTTATTCATTTGAATGATTTTTATAAACTTTAAATCTTTAAATGATAAAATATTATAAAACTTAGGTTGTCGGTGATTCCCCATTTCCCTTGCCAACTGGCCAAAACCCAGCACAGCTATAGAAACATTGCCTTCTCGAAAAACCTAGCCCAAAGAGGCCATTAAAGAAGCTTGAACGCAAAAAAAACAACATATCAAAATCCTTATCGGAAAAAGAGAGGTTCTAACATTCAAGGAGTGTGGTATGGGTCATATTACTGAAAACTGCTGAACATAGACACCAGGGAGTTTTAGGCACCCCCCATGGATCCATGATCCATGGACTAGATTTCCCCATACTGCTGAACATAGACACCAGGGAGTTTTAGGCACCCCCCCATGGATCCATGATCCATGGACCAAATTTTCCCATCTAAATATTCAATTTATTGTACCAGTGAACTAGGTCGGTTGGGTGGACTACAACTCCAAAACCACGCGGCTTTTCTCACTGCGGACAATTTTCTGCATCGCCAAGCTGGACAAGAAGAAAACCTGCTTAAGCTATGGTCATTTCCCACAAAAAAAGAGATTAAACACTGTAGTATATTTACGATTAGAAGTATTGTTGGTAAAGAGCGGTTGTTTTTTGAATTACAATACTAAATAGTCGCTTTCTTCATCACGCAGTATTTCCGGTGTACGGCGATTGGCGGACCGACAAGAACGGCCGGCTCGTGGCGCCACCAACGCCGCGGTCAGCCCGCCGGAACGCGCCCGCTCTCCCGGCAGTTGAAATTCACCCATGGCACGCGACACCCACGCTCTCGTGTCTAGCTAAATTCACGCACGGCTATCATGGCCGAAGTCTGTGCGTAATAACCGACGCGCACCTTTGCCTACCACGGGCAATCGAGTTCCTTTATGGGACCGCAGTTACCGCACGCTTGATTGAGATCGGTACGACCTTTTTTCGCGGATAGTGGAACGTCCGATTTCTGCCCACTACCCAACAATGGAGACCCCATCCCGCCTGGACCCCCAAGGAGCCGCTCTACGCTGCCAACGCCGTGAGTCAATCCTCCTAATGTAATGTGTCCCCATTTAAATTCACTATAATTCACCGGCGGAATCGCCAAATTTGCCCTAAAATATTTCAATTTCGGACTCCATTTAATCGAAATCGAAAGCTCAGGTCTAAAAAAGTTATATCTCGAAATCGATATCAAACTTGATGTAGATTCACAGTTTCCGGATTGTACTGCGAGTTTCCGGACACCGTGTATAGAGGTAATCCGTTTACATCAAGCTGCTGATGAGCATTTTGTTATTTGGATTAATTTTCCCGGTTGACTACAACTGTTTTATTCCTTCGCCGTTAATGTGATAACAGTGAGGGTAATCAATAGAGTCCCGGTACGATCAAGGGCGTTATATGGTGTGGTAGATCTCTATCCACCCTAGGGAATAAGGGTATCCGTTTTTACCTAAAGGGCGTGGTTTTGAAGATATAAGGGCTGAAAATTTCGCCCTCTTGAAATTTCTAGAACATTCTTCCGAAAAGTTCTAGAAGGTTCCATAGAGCTCTAGAAAGTTCTGGAAAGAGTGGCGGAGTATGTCGTAGAATGTTCGGGAATAGAGAATCGGGAACATCATTGTGGAACATTCCAGAACACTCTCGAATTGTCCTGAGCGAAGCCGAGTAACCCAACTAGTTACGTAATAAAAAAACTGAAATTATTAGAAACCTACTACTTCAATGTCTACAAATATAACATTCATATTCCAATGTAGATTTTTTATTGAATATTTGATACAAACTCAGAGTACGGTAGAACTTCTCCATCGTAAGATCAACGAGGAGCAAAGGACCAACTATCGAAGACAGGACTTGGCTACAAGTGACCTACGGACTTATTCTCATTGCTTACTGGCGGATCATGGATGAATCTCCTCGTTGGCCGTTGTCCCAAGCCCAAGGTGTATTTCCCCCAATTCATCTTCCTTTGCCTTAAACTGCAATATTCCTTGACAGCGGAAGGGTGTCATTCAGCGATGTCTCGTTAACTTTTGGAGTCATAGCCATGACGGCTGGAATAATTGGAGGAAGTCCATACCTAGTCGGAGTAATATTAGACAGATTGCTCTTGAATCCCATACGCTACTCCCTGGGGAACATACATTCTCATAAAGGAACTTATATTCTCAAAAAGGTAGATTTTCCTAATGAGACGAATAACTTTAAAAAGTTCATTCCGTTTAACAAAAACAGACCTTCAAACTATGAAAGTAACAATTACAACTCTAAGAGTTCTAGACCATTGTTTAACAGTAATTATTATAATAAACCAGAGAACTTAAGGTCTCAATACAAAACATTGTTTGTACTCACTGTAAGGCCAAGGGTCATTTAGTTACAAATTTTCTAGAAGAAAGCCGAAAATGAGAAATAACCCTATGTTGGAACTATTAATAATTGTAAGAAAAATCAAAAAAACTATAGTGGAGTCGATCTTGCCGCGCCCTTAATTACTTATACGGAAATTGATATAGATCACCCGGATACTAAAAAGGAACGCTTAGACCGCTCTGAACGAATTGTTATTAGTGTTTTAAATTTCTTCTCAGTCAACCAGGAAAAGTTTACGCTGGGATCCTGGAAAAAAGAGCGAGAGAGAACAATAAAGATAATATAATTCAAGAAGAACAGTGCGGTTTCAGATAAGGTAGAGGCACTACGGATCAGCTCTTTACACTACAAGTGACCATACAAAAATGTTGGATTGGAATACGGGAAGCCATAATATGTTGGTTTTATCGATTTTGAGAAAGCATACGACTTAGTACCGCGTCAATTTCTGTAGGAGTTGCTTAAAGAATACGGAGTTGAAGGCAACTTGCTAAAAGGCATAGCATCTCTATATGAAAATAGTTTTTTTTTATGAATACCGCACGAGAGTCTCAACTGCTCCCGTCTGAAGCCAGTGAGACTATGGCATCCCCAATTGGGGTATGTTGTGAGGCTGAGGGTAGTGGGGAGGTGGGGAAGTACCTGGCTATTCAGATCTGGTCACTAAACACGGCTAATGCCATTTCAAGCAACGTTTCAATTCTGAATGGTGGTCTTACACCAGGGCGATACTGAAAGTATCTTCCACTCTGGAATGTGCCGCAAATATACTATATGTTATTTGAAATGAATAAATTGTGAAATAACACAAACTAATCAAATAAAATTTATTTGCCACGCTGGGATTCGATCCCGCGACCTTCGGTGTGCTAGTCAAGCGCCTTACCGCTGCACTACGCCGGCCGTCGAGTAGCAGTATGGTCCGCGTAAACGGTCACGTTTCGGAAGAATTTCTAAGTGAAAATCGGCCTCAGACAAGGATGCCCTATGTCGTCAATACTCTTCACTATATGCATGGGCCGAAACAGCCAAACACCGGATGCGGCACTGGTAGGCGGTACTAGAAACAGCTCCCTACTATTTGCTGACGACATCGCGAGATTAACGACATCGCATAAGGGACTTCAAGAGTGGATTACGATTGACGATGCAATGGTTCCCTGACCCGAATAGGACAAGGGGAAGAAGATTATGATGGTTTTCAAAGTACAATCCCGTTAAACAATTTTACATACAATTAGTAAAACTAGAAAACTTGCTGTTCAATGAAGAGCTTTATTCTGCCCTCTAATCTACCATCACAGCAGAGTGAAGAGAACAGAGAGCGGGGCCCAACCAGTTTGTCTTCATCCTATGTTAATTACAACAATTAGTCTAAAAGACTAACACGCTAATTTTTATGCAACTTTTAACAATCAAATTTATGCAACAATTTTTCTGTAAATAATTATTTAATTAAATTGAATTATCCTCAAATTTCCAGAAACAGCGCCACTGCCATGTGTTGATGTATTACTTCAGTTTGTTTACAAGGGGTAGACCAAAGTCTCTTTTACTACAATTCTCAGTCTTTGATCTTAATAAACTTCAATTTCTCCCTTTACCGCACATTGCTGTCTTACTAGGGTTTAAAAATAAAATATTCCAATTTCAATCATATGAGGCAAACGAACGTCCAGCGGTTTTGATTTATTGCTTATGTATATAATCAATATATATTATAAAAGAAAGTCCAAAAAACGTGCGGACCGCAAAAACTCAGAAACGAGTCCCGGTACGATCAAGCGAGTTATGTGGTGTGGTAGATCTCTATCCCCTCTAGGGAATAAGGGTACCCGTTTTCACCTAAAGGGCTTGCTTTGGAAGATATAAGGGCTGGAAGTTTCGTCCTCATGAAATTTCTAGAAAAGTCTTCCGGAAAGTTCTAGAAGGTTCCATAGAGCTCTAGAAAATTCTGGAAGGAGTGGCGGAGTATGTCGTAGAATGTTCGGAAATAGGGAATCGGTAACATCATTGTGGAACATTCCAGAACATTCTGGAAAGCGAAGCCGGGTACCCCAGCTAGTTTTAAATATAAAAACCTTTTTATATTATTTTATGAATAAATGCGTGAAATTGGGATTCTATGTAGTTATTTAAAATAGACTTTTATACAAATAATTTTATTTGCATGCTTTGAATAAAACAGCCATATTTTAGCTACATACTGTTTTATGCATCAATTGCAGAACTCTCTTCGCGAAAAATTTGAAATAATTGACTTGGTATCTAAAAATGGTAACTTCCAAAAAAAAAATCTTCGTTGTACTGAAATACAAATTATTTTAAAGAAGAGGCAGTTTTAAAATAAATTAATTTATTGAATGTTATGTTGTGAACGTTTTGTATTTGAAGTTTTTTTTATATAAAACCAAGAAAAAGAACGTTATTTTTGGAGAATATAGATTTATATTAATTTATTATTATGGTTGTATACTTTATTTATTACGAAAAGTATTCGGATAAAAAGTTAAATTAAAGGTAGCTGTTACACTGGAATATTTTGTTGATGTTAGGATGATTTTCTAAGCACAATAATTATAATAATATTGGATTATCTACTATACTCTGTAATAGGCTCTGAAACTACTGAACCGATTTGAAAAATTCTTTCGCTGTTGGGAAGCTACACTATCCCTGAGTGACATAGGCTATATAATATTTTCAAAATAATTAGGGATCATTACTAAAACTCCAATAATGCAACCCAAGGTGTAAAAAAATTACCTAAAATATTCTTTACATCGCGTGCGCTGCGAAAACTATTGATGATAGAATAAAATAATCACATCATTATTTACAAAAAAGGTCGCGACAGCATATGTCTAACTATTATGGTTATGCCACAATAAGTATTCTTTTATTTTAAAAATATAATTAATATGTCGCCGTTTGAAAAGGCTTTTTATTTGTATCTTGGTGTTAATCCTCATCAAAATAAATTACTTCAAATTCAAGACAGCTTCAATACCTTTATTTAACTTTTTGAATTTTTCAATTCGGATATTTAATTAGAAAGATATCACGAGTTTAAACATGTTAGTATTAGAAAAAAGTTTCTGCTACGGGCCGGGCGGGAGAGGAGTCAAGAAATGAAGTGCCAGGGGGGTTGGCGGGACGGGGGAGCGGGAGAGCGGTGGCGGGGAAGGTGGAAGTGGAACGCTGGAGGTTAACGCACGGGAATGTACGCACGGGAGTAACATTTTATTTATTTAAATATGGCATTGCAACGCATGCCGGGAAACAGCTAGTATTTTATAAGCTAGAAAATATTTAACTAACAATCTACACATTATTTAATAATATTTTTAACTCAAAAAAAATCCAGATGTATCAACTGAACTTTATAATCCTATAGTCTTTAAACCATTGTAAATTAAATCTGTTAATGGAACTGAATTTGAACTAAGGGAGAAAACAAAATGTATAATAATGACTACTTATTTCAAAATACATTTTCGATAGTTTGACAAATTAAAGGAAAAAGTTCAGTTTTTTCCAGTAGGCTAATACAGATAAAATTTATCATGAAAATGTGATCTTTTAGTACGGTGGGGTATTTATTTTGTTGTTTTATAATTTAACAAAAAATATATCCGCATCTATAATAATTTATTCTTTTTTTATTTTTGTTTGAATTATTTGATTTATTACAAATAAAATTTTAGAATATTAAAATAAAAAAAACGCAATAAATCAGTTTGTCAACAGGATGTTAATTTTCAATTACAATTTAAACATACATACATAATATTGTTACAATAACTATACATATTGTCACAATTAACTCACATAAATGAATATAAGCCATCTCTATTTAGTAACCATTGTTTAAGCATATATCTCAATCTATTTGTAAATAAATGCGAATTTATACTACTCTCTCTTGTATTATCTTTAATTTTTATTCCAAACTTGCTTTTAATTAACATTTTAGAAAGGGGGTTTAATGCTAAGCAAAACCAAAGAGATCTCAATGAGTCTCCTTGAAAATATCCACTTTTTATTGAAATGCCCGGAACTACTATTTTCTTATCTTTTAAATTGACAAGTAAATCCGTATTCCAAAAGGACATAATATTTTCCAAAAAGCTAATAATAATTGGGTTAATTTTGTATATATTTAATACTTTGATCAGCCACGAGTACGGGACACTATCGAAAGCCTTTTAGAAGTCTATAAAGCAAGTATGTAAATAACGCTTTTGAGTTTGAATCTGTTTTAAAATTACAGAATAAATAACTAATTGTTCTTTACATCCCATATGTTTTCTGCGACAACCTTTTTGTTGTTCAGATAAAATATTTTTTCATCTAAATGAGTATATATTAAATCTGTCAAGCAAGAGGTTAAAATTTTGTATATTGTCGGTTAACACGTAATGGGTCTATACTGAGAGCGATTATTAATATTTTCGCTTTTAGGCAACATGGCGATGTTCCTAGAGAGTCCTGATAGAGAGGTCAAAAATTCTCCCCCAAACAGTCTCTCCCGATACAGCCTACCACGGTGAGCGGAGACATCCGCCGCTAAAACCCGGAGAAACGTCACCTTGTGTACTCGGGCACCCCTGCTAAGTCACCAAACGTAGCGAACCACTCGGGGCGACATATAACAGAGGTGTTGGTTATTCAGTAAATGATCCCGGGGCTGTGTTTCCCATAACCGCCCCCGAAATTGGATATATTTTAAGATTACTGTTTTTAATTTTTGTGGAATTACGCCGTGATGCGCTTCTTCCTTCTTTGGTCAACCTTTCAGATAGCTTTGCAATGAATATTTTTATGAATCTAATCAGGAACTCTAAATATTACAAGTCACTCTTGTATTACTGCAATGAAGTCTGTTAATCAATAAAAATGGTCGCTTAAACTATTCCATTGCCAATTCGTAACATATGTATAGTCCGTCAATTAAGAGTAGAAAATATTAAAAATGGAACTACAAAATTTGTAGGCTTGCAACACAAATTTAACTGTCAAATATTCATTTAAAGCGCAATGACACTGAATATGTAGAACACTCTAAATCACATTAAAAAAAAAATATATATATTTTTTAAATAGGCAATTTACCCTAAAAAGAATGCTTTGTGCCGATAAAGTTCATGAATACGAGAATTGTTGAGACAGCAAATACGAAATACTGAGGGGAGAATTTTGGGTGATTTTAATAAGCAAACGATGTATGCTTTTGAAGGAAGAATGATTTTTAAGTAAAACTTCTTTACGCACGCTTGACTTGGGGAGTAGGCTGGTGAATGCGTGACGAGAGCTTTACGAAAAGTGTGATCGGGCGAGATGAACGGAAGTTGAGAGGGAGATATAAGTTGGTGAAGATAGAAAAAGAGAGCGGTACGTTTCGTATATTACTGTAGGGGCAAGAGAGAGAGGTGCGAGCACACATTTTCTTTCTCTCTTTCTCTCATAGCGAGTTACGTTTCGTATATCTAAGACACAGTGCAGGCCTGTTGTCTGAATCACACTATAACATCGTCAATGGTCTCCTCCTCCACACCGCACTGGCAGAGTAGACTATCGAGGACTCGAATTTAAAATTTTGATTGATTTTGATTGAAATGAAGGATAGTTTAACAGAATTTTAACAATTCATAAAATTTCAACGTTAAAATTCAGTTCTGTGAAAGTTCTATCTAAATTCTTCATCGTGGGTTTCAGTTTCAAAGGACTTGAATATCAATGGAATTCGAATAGGACTTGCACCAAAAAGTTAATCGAATACGAATTAGATTATCAATAGAAATTTGAAAATGTCAATTTCTTGAACAAATTTAAAGCACTGAGCATGCACATAATGTATTGAGTAGGTACTACATTTTCAGTAACATTAACGTGGGTTTCAGTTTCAAAGGACTTGAATATCAATGGAATTCGAATGGGATTTGCACCAAAAAGATAATCGAAATTCTGTCAAATAACCCTCCATTCCCTGAACAAATTTAAAGCACTGAGCATGCACATAATGTATTGAGTATGTACTACATTTGTTCACGCACTTGTTTAGAAAAATGGTAATTGTTAAAAAAAATCATTGTCGAAACGCTTTCTTTGGTTCAAATTTGATAGGCATTTTTTGTTATTACAAAACTAAACAAACAAAAAAACTTGCGTGTCTCAATCTGCCTTTGTTCGAGATTCCGAGCTTTTAGATGACGCCCAGAGATTTCTAGAAGGCATCGAGGTGACGCGCCAGAAGCACATCGGTTTCATACGACACGCATGTTTCTGCCTTAAAAATCATGTGTGCAGTTCACACGCAGTAGAAATGAACCTCCAGTAAACTAAACTTCCGAGAGAACGAGACGAATGCAGAGTATCAGGAGTAGGATAATTATGGGGTTTATTTGTTTTAATATTGTAACCAAGTTAAAAAAATATTTTAAGACACCAATAAGTCTATCTCATTCTGTCGCACGCTAAATCCTATAAATGTATGCGTTTGTTTAAACTTGAATAAAACAAAATGTTGGTGTAGATTTACTTGCGATTGTTGCGTTATGCAAGACAAAATAACGGAACACGAGCATTTGTAAATATTTATTCAAACAAAGTACATAATATTTTTTTATCGTATAAAAAACCGTACATTATAAATGATATATTTTGAGTGAACAATATTTTAGGTTAACACCTGCGTCTCTTCCTCCTGACTGAAAAGCACTGCCTTTGGTTAGATGGGCAGTATTTCTTCCGTTTGAAATTCCCAGTGTGAGGATCCCTGCAGACACATCTTTTAAAATAATTGCTGCGTTTTCTTTTGGGAAGAGGAGGTAACCCCGTCCACTTCTGTGCCGGAACCTTCTGCGCCTGAACCTGAAGATGCCTGTCGAAGACGCAAGAAGAAGAGAAGGTGTGACAGTTTTGAAACGATGCCGCGATGAGGTTATGAACATAGGTTTTAAAGAGACTGTTTTTTATGGCGGAGGAAACACCTACAATATCTTTCCACAGCTGAACTATTGAACTCAAGAACGAGTCTCAGGAAACCGTTCTCATTAGATAAATAATGTCAACCAAGTACAAATAATGTTGGGCGCGTTAAAAATCAAAAAAATATGTATTGTACATATGAAATACAAAGGGTGTAGCTTATGGGTACATTGGGTACACTCCATTTCTTCCAGCTAACCACATATAAAAATACAAAATACAAAGTACTATTTCCTCGGAGTCGGAGTATCTACCATTGAAATACCGGAAGAAAAAATATAGCATTCACAACTGAGGCCTCTTGTCTAAGGATTGCAATTCGTCTGTGTTATAAATACAGGCACAAACTTGTCAATAATGCATTCATTGAATAAATTATTGTTTTACATAGCAATAATATTTTTTCTATGATTGGCAGCATTGATCGATTGTCTATGAAATGTTAAATAAAAATGATGAATATAACAATGGCGTTACTGCGTAAGTGAATCCCAATGCGGAGAGGCGGGACCAGTTCAACATTTGGTCTGCGGGTTTATGATGGCTGAGAACATTTCACACGATCTATACTACTCAGAAAGGTATGAATTATTAAATAATTACTTTTAATTTAGCTTCAAAACCGACTTACAAAAAGTGCTTGCACCAAAGTAAGCGGTTCAATGCATATCTCGAGAATTGAATAATTGTTTCTGCAAATCTAAATGTTACTAATATACTGGTAAATTTCCCAGGGAGATGGGAATGAACACATTTGTCCACCAGCCCCATATCAGAGAGGCGGGACCAGTTCAACACTTGGTCTCCGGGTTTATGATGGCCGAGAACATTTCACACGGTCTACAACACAGAAATGTATGAATTATTAAATAAAATTACTTTTAATTTAGCTTCAATACCGACTTATAAAAAGTGCTTTCACCGAAGTAAGCGGTTCAATGCATAATAATGCATATCCCCAATTGGGGTATGTTGTGAGGCTGAAGGTAGTGGGGAGGGGAAGCAGATGAGGAAGAGGAAGATGGAGGAGTACCTGGCTATTGATCTGGTCACCAAACACGGCTAAAGCCATATCGAGCAACGTTTCAATTCTGAATGGTGGTCTTACAAGACGATATGAGATGGTCGATACAAAAAGTACCTTCCACACTGAAACGTGACGCAAATATACTGCATATTATTTTAAGTGAATAAATTGTGAAATAACACAAATAAATTAGTCATTTCGCATGAAGAATTATACATTGCAATAAAACTCATGCACCACGATTTCTTTTCCTTACAGAAATAGTCACATGATGCGGGTCTTATAATAATTTCCAAAAAAAACTAAATTAATGCATATACGATCTCCACACGCCAAATATATCATCACGCCCATAATAAAATCGCATACATTTGAGTGTATACACAATTCGTCACAAATTCGTTAAGAAATCCTGGAAATGCGGAACCATTGAACTTGTTTACAAACGTATGTATATTTGGGAACAGATATGTACATGAAATGGGATACTCACATAAGCAACATCTGCAAACGCCTCGAGCTATTGCGAGGTTAATTTACAAATTAAATATTTTATGCCCAGTACTTACATAAGTACTTACGTTTAAAATAATTTGTTTTTCTCAAAAACTTGCTTGGAAACTCATGCAAAACTAATATAGGCTACAGTCAAACAATTCAAAACTCTTTGTCTAAGCTCTTGGTAAGCAAAAGTATTTATGCACAAAGGACAGAAATAAAATAATATTATTATATCAATCAGTTAATATATTACCTATTCGAGGGATATTATGGTTTGTATGTCAAAACCTATTGACGAATTCAATATAGAAAGAAAAAGTTGATCGTGCACATGGCACTAGATTTAGTAAAAACGAGGGTTTGTCCGTTCCGAAAAGTTTTTAAAGCGGACGGCAGAAAATGGACACGAGAATGTTTACAATCTCAAAGAAACAAAATCACCAGACATGTTTCAACACCCCTTGGAAAATTTATATCACCTTCTTCAGGATTCTAGCACGTACATATTGATATAATCATACTACCAAGCTCGGAAGGATACCGATACTGTCTTACTTGTGTTGACAGATTCACAAGGTGGCCAGAAGCTTTCCCCATGGAAAATCAGGAAGCAGAAACAGTGGCAAAAACGTTCTACAATGGTTGGATCACCCGTTTTGGTTCTCCCTTGCTTATAACGACAGACCAAGGCCGATCAGCTGTTCAAGAAGTTAAGCCGCTTGACAGGGACAACTCATATTAGAACTACGCCATATCATCCACAAGGAAACGGTTTAGTAGAACGACTACATCGTCGGTTGAAAGCAGCCATTAGATGTTACGAAAACGACCGATGGACCGAATCTCCCCCGACAGTACTAATGGGATTGAGGGCAGCTTGGCGCAAAGATCTGCAAGCCACATCAGCTGACATGACTTACGGCGAAACGTTACGCCTACAAGGAGAATTTCTAAGCCAACATGATCAAACGAATAATGACGCCATTGGTTTTGTAAAAAACCTACTTCAAAATTTCAAACCAAACCACACGGAGATAAGACCATTTTTGTCTTCAAGGATTTGGCAACAGCAACACATGTTTTCGTACGAACAGACGCAGTTAAAACATTTCTTCAGCCTCCTTATGAAGGACCGTATCCTGTTGTGAAAAGACAAGAAAAAACATTTGTTCTCAAAATTAAAGATAAAAACAATACAATTTCCATCGACCGATTAAAACCAGCGTATATTGCAGAAGACATAATTATCAGCCAGCCTAAGACCCAAGCAAAATCAGGACCAACGAAAGACAACAACGTACCCACAAGAACCTTGGAAGAACCCCATACACATACAAGATCCGGAAGAAGAGTGCATTTTCCGCCAAAATATAATATATATAATTAATACGATTGTTTCTCAACCATCAATGTAGATATTTATTACATATTTTTAAACATATTATATTATCGAGGAGACAGCAGGCCTTCCTGTATCGTGACTTCGTCACTGGGAGGGGTGCCTTTGGGCTCTATGCTAGTAGGTACTCAGCTCCCTACCTACTGGTCGGGGTATTAGTTCATTTATTGGTCGGCTGCTGCTCCAGCCAATTCAAAGATTAGAATATATTACAGGTTCTTTTGTTTTTCACTTGTTTAGTTTGGAGTTAGGTAGAAAATAGGTGAGATGACAGTTCTTACAATATAATAAAAATCGTTAAACTCTTTTTATTTTATATTTATCACAACCTACATATATCTATCTTCTATGTATCTATCTAAATAAATAAAAATCAATTAATGTTCGTTTGTCTCGCTAAAACTCGAGAACGGCTGGACCGATTTAGCTGATTTTGGATTTGAAATTTTTGTCGTACTCAGAGGAAGGTTTAAATGGTGAGAAAATATGGAAAAATTGCGAGGAAGATAGTAAAAACAACAATTTCATTTTCCCATATAAACTGTTCTACCTACTTTCTTTGCAAACGTCAGAAAGAAAGCAAACAAATAGTTGACTTGGAAACAATGTTTTTTTTTTTTAAATAAGGCAATTCAACCTAAAAAAAGTGCTTTGTTGGCGTCGTAGTTAAAAAATCTGTAAAAATGAATCGCGGATGTATGAACGACTGCACCAAATTGGATAATTCTTTTTTTTTTCGTTATTTTGTATAAAACTACTGTTGAGCTCTGGAATTATGAGAATAGGTGGCACGCGAGTAGTTTGAAAACTGAATGTACAGGGAATGAATGTGTGGAATGCGAGAAGTGTAAAGGGGGAGGGGGAGGGTGTGGGGAAGGGGATGAGGGTGGGGTGGAGGGGGTTGAGGGAGGGAGAAGGGGGGAGGGGTATAGGACGGTGGGGGGGAGGTGGAGGGGGGTGGGATGGTAGAAGGGGAGGGGAGGGGGTGAAGGGAGTTGATTGAAGAGGAGGAATAGGAGTGGGAACGCGAGAGGGGAAGGGGACGCGGTGGAGGAAGAGGAGGAGGAAGGTGAACGGGACGAATGGGAAAGGACGCGCAGGGAGAAATCATTTCTTTATTTAATAGCTTAGCAACGCATGCCGGGTACCAGCTAGTTATAAATAAATAAGGGCAACGGACGTTCACTTATCTTGTCCCTACCATATTTAATAAAATGCTAATGAACATAAAAATCGAATCAAAAAGCTCAAATTACAAAAATCTTTAAAAAAATTAAAATGGCTAATGGATCAAAACTTTTTATATTGATATTGTATGTAATCTTGCGTATAAATATGACTATGAGTAATTTTCCAGTATGTCTGTATATTATAGGCCTTTGTATTGTAGTTACTTAAAAGTTATTCTTCTGCATCTATTTTGCATATTGTTCTTGTTAATTTATTGCGCACGCCGGGGTTTGAACCCGCGATCTCCGGATTGGGAGTCGAGAGCCTTACCCCTCGACCATATGTAACATAGTGCAAAAACATAATACGAGTAAATAAATAATAATAATATAAATTCATCATCATTACATAGTACAAAATGAAGTCGCTCAAAATGTATGTGAGCTTAGTTTTTTCAAACTACGCAATGGATTTTAAAGCGGTTTTCACCAATAGATGGAGTGATTCAAGAGAAAGGTTTATATGTATAATACATGCTTATTATAGTAAAGAAAATCCGAGAAATTCAAATATTCAATTCAGGCAGCGGGCAGCGGGCAGCTGGCAGCTGGCAAGCAGGTCTTGTGGATTTTATAAAGGTTGTGTAATGGCGTTGTGTTTCGTTAGCCACAGCAACGTGTTGCCGGGTCACATAAAGTTTTAAAAAGATTTATAGCAGTAATCGTATTACACCTATTTTAGAGCAATGCTTGTGTTAAAAAGGCAGAGAAACATACCTAGGTAAACATCATTTAACTTAAAATTTTCAGTGAGGGTAAGCGAATAAAATAAAATAAATATAAAAAGAAAAAAGAAGAAGGAATGTAACCTACTGTTCTCTTTTTTCTTCCGCAATTTTAATAGCGATAGGGGGGTTCGAACCCCCCGCCCCTTGTTATCAAGTAAGCTTTTTTCACCTATCAAATTGTAAAGAAAAACCAAAAATCAGAAAATAAATTGTGAGGAAAATCGGGTTTTTCATATGTAATGAGAATAAGTGTTTTGAATTTTTAAGAGCGTATAACCAGAGAAAACCAGAAATATGTCATTTTCAAATCAGTGTTTAGACGTTTTACTCTTTTCCACAAAAAATTATAAATTGATTTCGAAAGATTGTTCTTTTATCTAGGTAAACGTATGTTTTAAATTTTGAGAAAAATGTTAATTTTTAGTATAATAAAGTTATGCCATAGGTCGTTGGCAGATTTGTTAAATTTTCAAAAAATATTTTGTATTATACAACACCCATTTCAAAACATATAATCATGTAGTAAAATAAATCCATACATTATCTGGGAAACGTATGTTACAGAATTTTAATTTTAGTTAAAATAAAATCATTAAAAAATATATACGTACATATGTTTCTTGACGAAAATTGGTCCGTTTGTGTATTTATTTGCGCACTTACAGATTAATTTATTTCAGATTTTTTTACATTCTTATTTTGCTCAGACATTATTGAAAAAAGATAAATACTTATGATCAAAAAATAATAACAAGAAGCACATAATTTTAATAGTTTTATCAACACGCCTTTCAGAATTTTTGGATGTAAGTATAAATTAAAGCAAATTGGAATGAAATAAAATCGATATTGGGTTATAATTTTTAAAAAAACTGGTACGGAGAATAATTAATCTTTCTCAATGGAACCGCCCTGTACGATCGTAAGAACATCTTTCGACAAAATGTGGATTTTAGGCCGCTGGCTACATTATTATCAATTTTTAAAATGTCACACGTTAGCACAAGGCAAATTAAAGGCAATGTAAATTATGATTCTATTGTCCCGAAACTTCGAAATTTACTCAGATATAGCACGTCATCGTAGTTACAATTTTGGGCAACAGGGCGCTACTAGAAATGCAAACATATAGCGAGTATTGGTACTGTTTAATTGCTCTGCTTATTTCAAATGCTCATGCATGATCCATAACTGTATACATTTGAAGATCGACATTGATTTAATAAAGAGCGTAATACACGAGCCCGATTTTCAGCCCGATTCCAATTAGAGACAAAAGTCAACATTTTTCGCTTTACGCGATCGCTGTTTTCAACTCTATTTTCATACCTACGATTTCAGTAAGCGTCACAACAAACAGTATGGTTCATGTGTTGTTTGCAGTGATGACAATTGAAATCCTAGATATGCAAAATAGAGGTGAAAATAGCGATCGCGCAAATCGAAAAATGTTGACTTTTGTCTCCAATTGGAAACGGGCTGAAAATCGGGCTCGTGTATAACGGCCTTAATTCCAAACAGAAAAAAGCTCTGTAATGAGCGTAATACACGAGCCCGATTTTCAGCCCGATTCCAATTAGAGACAAAAGTCAACATTTTTCGCTTTACGCGATCGCTGTTTTCAACTCTATTTTTATACCTACGATTTCAGTAGGCATCACAACAAACAGTATGGTTCATGTGTTGTTTGCAGTGATGACAATTGAAATCCTAGATATGAAAATAGAGGTGAAAATAGCGATCGCGCAAATCGAAAAATGTTGACTTTTGTCTCTAATTGGAAACGGGCTGAAAATCGGGCTCGTGTATTACGCTCTTAAGTCACGTAATTACAAAAAAATAATTTACGATAAAACCAGGAGACACTTTAACTTCAAAGTTTGTGATACTGTTTTTGTGGAGAAATGAAACAAACTTAATAGGAAGAAGCTCGACGAATTGAGAATCGGACACTAAAAAATCATAGAAAAATTATCAAACTGTTCGACAAAAATCAGAATCAAATTTTTTCCACATCTCAACGTTAAATTTGAATCCTGTAGTATCAGTTTACGACCGTTTCAACCCGATTCCAATTAGAGACTAAAGTCAACATTTTTCGCTTTACGCGATCGCTATTTTCGTCCGTATTTTCAAATATATATATATATAGGCTTTGAGGAAAATAATTCCCCTCAGGTCCTATGCCATCTTTAGAGATGCTGTGTAAAGGGTATTTTAAGGTAAAGGAAGGAGAGGAAGTCGTGGGAAGGAAAAAGGTATGAGGGGTGGGTAGAAATCTAAGGGTCAGTGTGCCCAGGAGTTACAGACGTATGAATCCATCCCTCCAACTGCGGTGCAAGGCGATGGGTTGAGAGATGGAAAGGTCAAAAGCTCAACCAGTGTCTTTCAATCCGGCCCGCCATACAGCAGGTGGGCAGTCGCATCCGCCGCCAATACCTGGACAAACCTCACCCCTTGAACCCGGGCACCCCTGCTAAGTCACCAAACGTAGCGAATCGCTTAGGGTGACCTATGGCAGAGGTGTTGGTTATCCAATAAATGGTTCCCGGGGCGGCGGTACCCATACCCGCCTCCCAAATTGATCATATCTACTATCTACGATTTCAATTGTCATCACTGCAAACAACACATAAACCATGATGTTTGCTCTGATGCCACCTGAAATCGTAAATATGAAAATAGAAATGAAAATAGCGATGTTGACAAAAAATGTTGACTTGGGTCTATAATTGGAATCGGGCTGCAAAAAGAGATGGCGTAAAACGGCCATGAATACAACTATCAATTGTCACTTGTTTTATTATTGTATTATTTGATTGTAAAATACGAGTTTTTGTTAGAAGAAACCATTCAAAGGAAAGTGATATAAATAAACATAAATATCGTTACATTGCTAAAAAAACTTAGCAACACAAGTGTTTCGTTTATAAATTAATATAAAAATTAATTAAACCTCTCAACTTATATTACAATTATAACATTTAAGGGGAACGTATGCGCGGCCCATTTCGGCGTGTTTCAAACAAATCTAAGATTTGGATTTGATATCAAAATACCCAACTAAACTGAAAAATTATTTTTGTAATCAAAAGTTAAATCAAATATCTAGTAACGATGTGAGATACTTAACTTATTTTTGCTTTAAATTATAAGACATGAGCCATTAAATATTTTAATGTTTCTGGATTTTAGAGGCGATTTGGGCAATTATTTGTGAGTAAAAGAAAAACAATAAAAAAATGCTTTCCTAATTTTATCCTGTCAATATGACGAAATATTAAAAAATAAAAATTTATTTAAAAAAAAAAAAATTATGGGTGTAAATTAAAAATACAAATGACCTATTAACGGTGGAATAAAAAAATAGTCGTTTATATATTAAAATTACTACCCAAAAAAAGCACTTTTAGGATTTTTTTTATGGTATTTTTGAAAAACGGTGCTCCAGATTTTATGTCCGGGTTAAATCTTTCCCAAATGAAAGACTAAACCCTTCCACACACTTTTCCACAAATGATTATCTAGTAAATCCACGCAATGTAAGTGCACTATGTAAGTATAATAAATACAAAACAATACAAGAACAATACGTCAATCCACCAGAAACATAATGCGAAAATAATTCACCGACTCCAGATATTTTCATATCAGAGGGTTCGGCTCTGATGAAATTCTAACTGGTCCGATATCAAACACTAATATCTTTAATGGCCTACATAATGGCCTGCAAAAATAAATAAAATAGCTCACATCCTTACTAGATATTTGGTATACCTTTTGATTAAAAAAAGAATTTTTCAGTTTGGTTGGGTATTTTAATCTCAAATTCAAATCTAAGATTTGTATGAAACGCGCCGAAATGGGCCGCGCATACGTTACTCTTAAGTCTCCTAGGAAAATTGGGTTTAACACTATTTTTGAAATGGGGTGAGTTAAGACGCTGAAGTTTTATACGTAAAACTAATAAATTAGCTTTTCCATCAGATTCTAGTACACACCAAAAATACGCAAAAACGGAGATACAATGTTTTGTCTTTAAGCCATCGATTTCTACTTACAATAGGACGCATAATAAAATAACATAAACAATAACATACGCAAAATGTTCATAGCAACTCCCAATGTTAAGGGAGAGGTTTCGCTCACAATAAATAACAGCAACGCGCTAAGACGCACATAAACCTTGGGGAATACAACGCACATACAATATATTGATAGATTGATTGATGGTGAAAATATACCGCGTGTGCCAGCTTCTAATGTGTTCGTTGCACCAAAAGGATAAAGAGTGATTTGTGACAAATCGCGTAGCCATTGGTTAGCTTAGATGAGCAATGAGTACTCACATGGATACCTCGTTCAGCTCTGCTCAACTTTGCCTTAAGTTGCTCCACTCAACCCTTCTCATCTTCACTCAGCTTTATTCAATTCTTCTCTGCTCCGCTCGTTCTCTCTTGTCAGCTCTTTTCAGATCTCCTCGGCGTTTATCAGCTCTTCTAAGATCTTCTCGGGTCCTTTCAGCTATTCTCAGCCCTTGTCAGCTCTTCTCAGCTATCCTCAGCTCTCAACAGCTCTTCTTAGCTCTTCTCAGCTTATATAAGCTCTTTTAATGTCCTTTCAGCTTCATTCCGTCTCGTTCAACCCCCGGCGCGATTTCCCTTTTGATTTGTTCTGAAAAATGATTTTTTTATTTATTATTACTATGTTGAAGCCTTCAAGATGTGGGTGATTTATTTTTCAAATATAAATTAATTTTTATTCTGCATGTTATCCGCTAGTAAAAAAAAGGAAAATAATTATGTAATTAATGAATAAATGAGTTATTATGACAGTTTTGACTTAAGGAATGGAAGGAGATTGGAAAGGGGAAAGTTGTGAAGCGAATGACTATTTTAAAGCAAAAAGAAAGGTGGTCTTTCATTAGATCAACAAAGGTATAATATTATAAGGCACTCTGAATTATTTTTACAAATGTACAAATTTTATTTAAATATTTTTGATTTAAAAAAAAATAATAACAATGAAAGAACACAGCGCCATAAACAACTCGGACATTCGGACTTATAGTTTTGCTGTTATTTCTGTTGCTTATCTAGGTAACTTCGTTATCATTCAAATAGATAGCTTCTTAAAATATGGGGAAAATTAGTTAAAGATGATATTTATTCCGAATTTGAAATAAAATATCGAAAAAAATACAGAAAATTTTAGATCCCAATGGCCGTGTTAGCTAAGGCGCTGTGTCCCGAATAGATTCCAAATTTTTTAATACTTAAATCTGTTAATAAGGCGGGTTCAACAGAAATAGCTGTTAATATAAAAGATACATTTCTGCATTTTGTTACTTTTTTATAAAATGATTAAAAATAAAAAATAAACTTTTAGTTCAACTGTCTTTGAGTCAAGTTGTGCCAGTATGTATATCTGCCACCTAATTACCCTCCATAAAACTCCTTCTTTATTCTATTCATATTAAGGTCATATAAATGACTACAATTTTAGAAAGAGAGAAATCATTATTTTTCTTTGCATTAAGTTTACCATAGACGCTCCCGTAGAAACGAAATTGAGTGTCAAGCAGGAATATTTTTAAATAAATCTCTTATATGACCGATTTTGATATTTTGCCCGAGAAATTTTTAAATAACTCTTGTTGATTCAATTTTATAGTTCAAAGTATCTAAAACGATTGCTATTTCGTATTTTATCATAACTTCTTCAGTGCGATTTTAAAATCAAAATAAATGGAATTACAGAACCACATCCTAATAGTATTACCATAGATCATGTAAAGAACGTTTTTAATAGGATTACAATTCGACATGTAAGGATTCTTGAATGTCATGTAAAGAAGATTCTTGACAGTTTTATAATATGTCATGTAAAGAAGATTCTTGATAGTTTTACAAAACGTCACGTAAAAATATTCTTGATAGTATTACAATATGTCATGTAGAGAAGATTCTTCCAATATGTCATGTGAAGAAATTCTTGACAGTATTACAGTATGTCATTTACAAAAGATTTTTGATAGTTTTATAATAAAGCCGACAAAACACGACGTCTTTTTTCAGCCCGATTCCAATTAGAGACCAAAATCGCTATTTTCATCTCTATTTTCGTATCTACAATTTCAATTGGCATCACAACAAACAATTTTGTTCATGTGTTGTTTACAGTGATGACAGTTGAAATCGTAAATATGAAAATAGAGATGAAAATAGCGACTTTGGTGTCTAATTGGAATCGAACTGAAAAAAGACGTCGTGTATTGTAGGCTTTTATAATACTATCAAAAATCTTCTGTAAATGACATACTGTAATACTGTCAAGAATCTTTTTCACATGACATATTGGAAGAATCTTCTCTACAGGACATATTGTAATATTAACAAGAATATTTTTTATGATAATATCTTTATTTGGATAACAAACAGCTTTACAAAGATACATTAAAAAGAAAGAGTGCTAAAATAAAACAGTAAGCCTTAAAACATGTTTCCGCTGACGTATTGTAAAACTACTTTTCTTTATGACGTATTGTAAAACTATCAAGAATCTTCTTTACATGAAATATTATAAAACTGTCAAGAATCTTCTTTACATGACATTTTAATACTATCAAGAATCTTCCGACAAATGTCAACCATGTACATTATATGATTCAAAAAGTCCACAAATAAAATAAACTAAATAACCGGTGGTATCTGCGAGAGCTTGTATTCTGGCCATGGTCTGGCTCGTGGCGCTGCTCCTGGTGTGGTTAAATCGTGGACACTCTCTTCTCAACATAGCGAACACGACCACCGCCATCAAAACGTGCGTTACTTCACGAAAGCCAACCAACGAACCAAGATAGGCGAATGATTGCTGTTTAGTGAATTTTCTGCAAAAGTGTAGAATTTGCAAGATCAAAAACTCATTTACAGCTAGAAACACGAGCCGACCGACAACATAGGCAAACGAGTGACAACATAGGCAAACGAGTAGGTTTAAAAAATACTAATTTACAGCTAGAAACGTTTATGAACACCGCGCAACCTTCCAAGGGCTTACCGACGAGATAGGCAAACGAGTGCTATTTTGTGGATTTGTTTTTTTTAAGTGTAGAAGAAAAATGTATACGAACAGCGCACGAAGTTTTCAAGGGCCAACCGACGAGATACCCAAATGACAGCTCTACTGTATTGTGGATTTTCTGCGAAAGTGTAGAATTATCAGGAGAAAAATTCATTTATGGCATACACGCGCTCATGAGCACCGCGCAAACTTTTCGAAAGATAACGGACGAGATAGGCCACTTTCTAGGACATTAGAATTTCCACGAGGAAAAATCATTTCAGCTGCAACATCACGAGAGCGAGGAATTTCCATGAAAAGAACTTTCGACGAAATGGTCGCAAGACAACAACGCGCGACATTTCGGGAAATTTTTAGGATGCAAGTCCGGCGGTTCTTTTGCTCGTTGACGGCAAGTTGACAGTCGCGAATTGAGAAGAGAGTGATGACAGAAGACCTTATAAAAGTGTAGCCATTTTGCAGATCCATGCGTTGGCTATCCTGGTTTCTAAATTTGGGTTTTTTACATTATCTCCACAAAGGAGACCCTGAGGTAAAAAAAAATTCTCTGGGCCTAGGTTATCTTTGGGGATGCTGTGTGGAGAGTATTTTTAAGGAAGGATAGGAAATTCTGGGAAGGAAAAGGGTATGGTATGGTAAGGGTGGACAAATCGAGCCCCAGATTTCTACCCAAAAAGTGGGTAGAAATCTGGGGCTCGATGTGTCCAGGACTGACGGACGTATGAATCCATCCCTCCCACTGCGGTACAAGGCGATGGATTGAGTTATTCCGGTTGCAGAGGTCTAGATTAGGTCTCCCTCAACTAGTCTCTCCCGAACCGGCCCGCCACGCAATAAGGTGGTGAAACTTAGGCAAACCCTAGAACCCCCATGAACCCGAGGACACCTGCTAAATCACCAAAGGTAGCGAACCATTACGACAGGTGTATTGGATATCCAATAAATATTTCACAGGGCGGCGGTACCCATACCTGCCTCTCCCAGGTCGTACTAACAGTACAGTAGATAATCTTTACCGTCCAGGGGTCCTAGCATGGTCTATCGATAAGGATTGACAGGATGACTTTCGGTAACTTCACATCGTTATCTAGGACAACTGCAGATCTCTAACGTGCAAACAACAGTTTACATCGAATATATTAAGAACATTCAGTCATTGTGAACTGTTACTTCACGCTAGGGAACGTTGAAAAGTTACCTAAAGTTATCCTATCGATCGTCCATGCTAGGACCCCAGAAGCATAGGGTGATAAATGAATATAAGTAATAGGTAAATATTAAGAGCATGATATGCTGTGATAAGGGACAGCAGTTTTCACTGACCTTGGAATAACGTCCAATAACCTCCTGTGACTTTGTTTCAGATTGCACCACATGCCACATTTGCAGCTCCTTGCGCAGACAACCTTGGTATCCTGATGTCCAGCAGTTTGTTATCTCACGGCCCACGCCACACTTCCAGTGGAGTAGATGAGCTTTATTGTTCTAAAATCATACAAAATTAATTTTAGTGATGCCGACTTTATATTGTAATAAATAAAGACCGGATTAAATGCAACACAAACAGCCTAAAATATGCATGCAAATATGCAATAAAAATAGCTAAAATATACACGAAAATCCATAAAAATGGCCAAAATATGCAACATGAAATAATGCAGGAAGTCTTATTTTAAATATTTTATTCTATTTTAGTAAGCTATTAGTTCTCAAGGATAACAATCGTATTTCCGAAAATATCAATTACAAAATGTATTTAACAATGAAATTTACAATTTACCTATAAAAACGTATACGACAGCGCCCTTGAGGTGATTTTTCACAAAAACGGCGCTATATAAATCGTCCAAGTATTATTATTATTATGACTAAGTACTGTTCTAATTGTTATATCGACAAATTGTGTCTACGATCGCTTAAATATCGCTCTGTGACTGGACAGAATTTAAATTTGGGTGCGATTATTGTGCTGGGCAAAATTTCACCTGCTCTGTTGATGAAGCTATCAATTTGGCCCAATGGTTCAAACCCTGAGTTATTGTTCAGTAAGTTTTCAAACTTTTCTTTGAGTTTACCCGGGAATAGCTTTGGCAACAAGGAATTCATAAGGCGAATTTTTTTGATAACCTAAATAGATGCATTCAACGCCAATCAATGAGTTTCAAGCGTTTTTTCTACTTGCAGGTATGTAGGCGAAATGAGTGCTAAACACTAGCTACCTAGTTTTTTTTAATACTGGAAAACTGCCTAAGCCTCTGCACTATCGAAGTCATTGATAACACCCTTGATTTATAGTGTCACTATGTGAGGCATCTGAACGATGAACGATATCGAGCGTAAATATGCAAGATTCCAATTTTTTTGCTAAAATATGCAAGTACCGCTGAAAAGGGTCTAAATATGCAAATGTGCATTTGCATATAACCCGGTATTTAGTAAAAAACATAATAAATATTGTAAACTGTGTATTGACAACTGACCTTGGGATAATATCTAAACACCTCCTCCGGATTTGTTGCAGACTGCACAATATTCCAAATTAACAGCTCCGTGCGACATGTGAGGCAACCCTGATGGCCGTGTTTAGCAGTTCTCCGTTCTATAAACTGTTCTGGCTCCTTCGTGCATAGACGTGTTTGGCAACCCTACTCCCATGTTCCGTAGTTCGATGTAATATGGCCCGCCCTGCACCTTCGTGCATAGACGTGTGAGGCAATCCTGATGCCCATGATATTGATCAGCAGTTTGCATTGCTGTTTCCTGTGGTGAGAGCTCCAATTGTAGACGTGTGAAACGTTCCAGCTGCCCAGGTTCAGAGTAAAGCAAGCTGTTGTCCGCCCTGACAGTTACATGCTTAGCCGTGTGAGGCAATCTTGCTCAGAAGTGTTCCGTACTGCGGCCTGCACTGATAGCCATGTCTTGACGAGTGAGGCTACCCTGATGCCCACATTCAGTAGTTCGACATACTATATCCCGCCCTGACAGTTTCGTGGGTAGAAGTATGAGGCAACCCATATTATACGTGTGACGTGATGTGGTCTGCGCTGAGAGCTCCATGCCTATCCCTATGAGGCAATCTCGATGCTCACGCTCAGCAATTCGCCATACTAAAGCCTGCGCTAAGAGCTCCATGTGTTGCCCATGTTCAGAAGTTCGCTATTCTACGGCCCACCATGACGGCTCCGTGCCTAGCTGTACGAGGCAATCTCGTTGCCGGTGCTCAGCAATTTGCCATACTACGGCTTGCATTGACAGCTCCACGTGTTGAAGAGTGAGGCAACCCTGATGCCCGTGATCAGCAGTTTGCAGTCCGCCTGCCTGTAGTGAGAGCTCCGTTTGTAGACGTACGAAACGTCACTGCTGCCAATGTTCAGAAAGAAGCTTGTGAGGCAATCTTGCTCAGTAGTTCGTCGTACTGCGGCCTGCACTGATAGCTCCACGTGTTGACGAGTGAGGCTACCCTGATGCCCATATTCAGTAGTTAACATTCTACGGCCGCCATGACAGCTCCATGTGTAGACGTATGAGACACATTTTTTAGATCCATATTCAGTTGTATGACATGCAGTAATCTGTCCTGGCAGCTCCGTACGAGGCAATCTTGATGCACGTGCTCAGCAACTCGCCGTAATACGGCCTGCACTTATAGCTCCACATGTTGAAGAGTGAGGCAATCCTGATGCCCATATTCAGCAGATCGCAGTACTACGGCCCAACCTTTCAGATCTGCTTGGTGTAGATTGGTGTAGATTACTGTCCTGAAAGCATACAACATACAACGTAGGCATGAGAATTACATTTGTATAATAGGTATAATATGATAATGTGTTGCTTTTCGCTAATGACATTAAATTATATAAAGAAATAACTCTTCTTAATCACTGTGAAATTCTTCAATCCGACATAGAAATGCTAAAAAATTGGTGCTCAAAAAACAATCTATATTTAAATGTAGAAAAATGCAAAACTTTGACGTTTTCCAGAAAAAAAAACATAACTGTTTTCGACTATTCAATAAATGAAATAAATTTAGAAAGAGTAACGGAAATAAGGGATCTTGGCATAATAATGGACGAGAAACTAGACTTCACGGTCCATATTCAACAAAATGCAAATGAGGGTTCAAGAATGAAAACATTAGGATGTGTATTAAGAACAATTAAAAACTTTGAATCGTAACAAATCATTAAACTATTTTACACATCCCTTGTTAGAAGCCTAAAGAACCTAATTCCAAAGTCTGGTCCGCTCTTCTACAAAATTCATATACATAATTTCTACGTTTTCTAAATTTAAGATCCCTTTAGAGCTCAAAAATTACCCGTCGTATATGAAGATTTTAAATATTCCAACTTTAGAAAACAGACGAAAAATAAACGACCTAACCTTTTTACTAAAATTATTAAACTCTGAATTCGATTGTTGTGAACTCCTGCAATTAATTACATGTACTATGTATCTACATGAACCTACACGAACAACTAGACAAACATTAACATTTTATATACATACATCTCATTCCAACTATAGTTAGCATTCTCCAATACCACGTTTACATAGTCTTGGTAACAAATACTTAAACAATTTGGATGTATTTGACAATAATTTTAACTTAGCAAACTTCAAACGCCATATGTGCCAAACAATGTATTTCTAGCTACCCCATACTAATGTGAACAACAATTTAAAACATTAGGTAGATTAAGAAAGGGACTCTCAGATGGTTTGGGCATGTAGAGCGAATGAACGAGGAAAGGAGTGTAAGGAGAATATATGATGCAAATGTGAATGGTAGAAGAAGTCGGGGACGCCCGAGGAAAACATGGCACGACCAAGTGAATCAGATACTTGAGTCGGGCCATGTGAAGATTCGGAATAATAGAAGAGCATGTATGAGACGATGTATGAATGTGAACGAGGCAAATAGTGTGTGCCAAGATCGAGTTGTGTGGCGGTCCGTCCTCTCTGCCTACCCCTGCGGGGAAACGGCGTGATGGTTAGTTAGTTAGGTACCCACTTTATGTCAACTCCTATATTTTATGGACTATATTGTGTTTCTCATATCTTATGATACCTGTATTTTGTTAACGCTTATATTTTATGTAACCAATATTTTGTTTTTAACATATATTATGTTACCTGTATTTTGTAAATCATTATTTTCACTGTAATTTTAAAAAAAACATGCACTGCATTGTATGTAAAAGCCCTACGGGCGTTTAAATAAATCTTTACATAGTATAAAATTAAGTCGCTCAAAATGTTTGTGCGCTTAGATCGTTTAAACTATGCAACGGATTTTCATGTGGTTTTCACCAATAGATAGGGTCATTTAAGAGGAAGGTTTGTATGTATAATATCTACATGGATATTATAGTAGAGAAAACCGAGAAATTCAAAGAAAATATCTTCCTTACATAATATGATGTCGCTCAAAATGAATGTGCGCTTAGATCTTTTAAACAATGCAACGGATTTTCATGCGGTTTTCACCAATATACAGGGTCAAACATTCAACGTTGCTGGCTTAGATTTGAGTGTCCAGTGTTTCTCACACGGCCAGTTATATATCGCGCTTTCGAGAGTAACATCTAAAGAAAACATAATTTAAATAATAATTAAAGAAAACATGTTTGTACTATCTCATAAAAAAACAGTTGTAAATATTGTATATAAAGATATCCTGTAGTATAGACTAATCAAAATCATAGTATTATTAAATCACTCCACACAGCCCCACATTATTATCGACATTGCACCCGTGCGAAGCCGGGGCGGGTCGCTAGTAAAAAATAAATGAAAAAAATATTATTCTCCCTACTTCAATTATCAAATGCTGAAAACTTTGTGTAATAATAATAACAATAATATTTTGCTAATTTATAAGGCGCCGTTTTTGTGAAAAATGATCTCATGTGCGCTGTGATGGAATGATGGAAAATATACAAAAATACACATGGATTTACTGAGATCGCTTTTACACCTGCGACCGTTTTATATCGCTAAGCGCTTCAATCGAAACTTCAACCAAGTCGAAGCCTAACAATATTTCTTTACCAAGAATATACCTACCTCTACCAACGGAGTTAATTCGTTTTTTCAGGTCGACAAGACGAACAGATCAAGATTTTCTTTAGAACAGCTTACTAATACTTACGTTATATTGATAGAAACCTATAATAAATATATGACATATAGACTCCCCAGTTAGGACATATTGTAAGGTCGAAGAGATGGTCCGGGAAGGAGACGGGGAAGAGGGAGAATGAATAATCCCGATAGCTAAGCAGATCTGGTCACCAAAGACGAATAACGTCATATTTTAGCTGGCCTTGTATAACTAGGCATTGACAACTACTGACCTTGAGGTATCGTCCATGCACATCCTCTGGCCTAGTGCAGACTGCACCACATGCCACACGTGAGGTAACCCCTGATGCCATTCAGCAGTTCGCAGTAATGTGACCTACACCAACAATTGCGCTTGGCGTAGATCTTCACTGTTCTGAAAGCATATAACATGGACTTGAGAATTACGTATGTATCACGGAAATTAGAAATGCTGTAAAGGACCAAATGTTTTAGATACCCCTCCAAACGACTCCTCATCGAGTATAACGTCTTAAACGTACGGCAACTCCATCTAAAATTTATGCTAATACATTTCCTGTTCAAATACAAAAACAAAACTCTCTTACAACACAACTACACAACCAGAACAATAACCAGCGGACACTACAATGTACCTAAACTACACACCACGACAGCTCAAAGACAATTTTTCTTCCTAGCTCCTAAAACCTTTAACCTTATCCCTGAAAACTTAAAAACGTTGAGCCAACCCCATTCCTTTAAAAAACAAATAACGAAATGGATCCTTACACATGGAATACATTACAATTTTAATACCCATTCGCTTTACACTCTATCAATTTAATCACCTTTCAGACAAAACATAATATATCTCCATTTTCTAAATTAGCGGCATTGTATCTACAAGATTATTTAATAACTTAACTTAATTAATAAATAAATTAGTGTGATGTATATCTAACAACTCCTCAAATTTTTCATTTTCTAAGAATTCTCTAACTTCCTCATCTTCTTGTAACTGTAAACTTCACCCGCCATAACACAGGGTCTTCCCTAGCATGGAGGGTGAAATATCATAAAAAAACTATATGTACTTTCGATTTTCCATGTATTAAATAAATAAATAAAAATAAAATAAATTAATTGTTCTGGAGAGCGAAAACAAAGTTTATATTTTTTTGAAAAATCATATCTCATGTTTTTATATTCCTATAATTATGAATTTTTATGTAAAATAACATTGAAGAGATCTAGGTATCACAATACTTAAAATTGTTTGTAAATTTCTTGAATGCCCCAGTAGTAAGCATTCAAAAAGAAGCAGAATATGATTTGAAAGGAATATAATATGTAAATATGAATGTAAAAAAAAATCCTACGGACGTACCCACCTAGAAAGGAATCGTACATCTAATGGAAATAGACAGATACGTTGACGCTCGACGGACTCGTTTTTGTGGATTGACTGAAATTGACTGAATGTAGAACATTCTGGGAGACAAAAGGCAAAGTCCCCGCCGATCCTGCCTACAATTGTTCTAGAAATTTCTTTACGTAGGTACCTACTACCTAAATTAAATCGCGAGTAATTTAACAGCAATGCATTTAAATATGAAAAAAATATTTTGTAAAACTGCATTTAAATGTTAATAAGAAGGCACGAAAACAAACAAAAAAATTTAATCAATTTATAAAAAAACTGCAAATGAAACAAAATGGCGGCTCGCCCACTTCGCACAACGCGATCGCCACGCTTACTGGAATCCATCAAAATCAGGCACGAATTTAACGATCGATGGAATTATTCGACATAAAAATGATATTATTTTGCAAAACTGTGAAAGACAATGAATATTTTTTGTTAAAAGGCTTCCCGATGGCTAACGTAGTTGTAGAAGCTAGAACATTCTGTGCGGTAAAAGGGAAGTCCCGCACTCTGCCGACCGGCGGCGTAGGCACTGTTTCCGGGCGCGTCACATGCGCAATCGGATTGTGTAGAAACGTTTTATGCAAGAGCATGTAGGTATAATGGTTTTTGAAACACTTTCTACCGTTTTAAAATTGAGAGTTTATCAAATATTAACGCCCTCGTGGGCTATTAATGATTTGGTGCAATTCATTGAAGAATTTTAATTCTCCAGAAAAAGTAGAAATTTTTAACATTTTTACTATTTGTGCGGATGCAAATTCTGAATTCAATTGTTCTACAAATTTCTTCATTTACCTAAATTAAATATGGCGGGATTTAACAGCAACACATTTAAATAGGGGCGATTTATTTTTCTAACTTTATTAACTGTATTTAAAAGTTATTAAAAGTACACGAGCAAACAAAATGTATTAACTTATTTAAGGAAAACTAATATGATTGAACAAAATGGCGGCACATGACGCCATCGCGTCATGTGCCGCCATTTTCTTACGGAAATTCTCAGAATCAGTCATGAATCTAACCATCCGTGGAGATGAATTCGACGAAAAAATGATTTAAATTGTAGAAATGTTATGACAAAAAAAATGTTAAAAATACTCACCACTAGTGAACTGTTCCGGCACTGATTGCACCAGTGGAGATATGAGTGTGCATCCGATAAAGTAATGCCGGTTTCACCCCGAAACGTAGCATATATTCACAAAGCATATTATTAATTGAAAACAATAATAACTCCCGACAGAAAACTTTAAATTAACTTTCTTAAATTAAATAATTAAAATGGTTTTGCAATAAGTAATGCGCGGAGAGGTGCGCGTGCGACTGGCGACTTGCAACAGATTCGCATAGCGTATGAACGGGAGGGAGGCGACGTAGGCTTTCCACAGGAGTGACGAACACGGAGTCAAGACGAAAGGGAAGGGATTTTCTTATCGACGAACATTATGGTGTGCGCATAAATGTGCCCACATATAGCCTTGTATACCAAAAAACAATAACCATTTGCGTCCATAGAAAACATGAATATTGTGAAGGCTTGTACTGAAATGGTTTTTAGATGTATCTATAGGTACATAAAAAATGACGTTTGAAAATTAAATTCTTTTACCAACTAGAGTGGAGCTGACTTTCTTTGCACTGACTTTATTTCTTTAGTTAATTTTATTTTTGAATCCCTTTAAAACTGGAAAGATAGTGCAAGTCTGTTATATTGCATGAAATATAAACAATTAGCTGGGTTGCCCGGCTTCGCTCAGGACAACATTCGAGAGTATTCTGGAATGTTCCACAATGATGTTCCCGATTTCTAATTCCCGAAAATTCCATCCGCCACTCCTTCCAGAACTTTCTAGAGCTCTATGGAACCTTCCAGAACTCTCTGGAAAACTGTTTCTATTCTAATTTCTAGAAGTCGAAATTTCCAGCATTTTTATCATATATCTGAAGCCAATTTTAGTTTTCACTATTTCTAAGAACCTTCGAAATCAGTTGAAACTAAAATTTGGCCACTGTGGCTTTATAGATAGAATAAAATTATATAAAAATATGATGTTTTCGGTGATGTGGGTTGGGCCACTCTTCCGCTGAGCGCCTCATTTGCAGAATGCGCATGGACCACGGTTAGCCAAAAAAGTTGTTGATCGTAAAAGTGGCGAACGTAAAATGAAAATTGACGAAAAAATCGGCCTTAATTTTGCAATAACTTTTTCTATAATAATATGTTTTCGTAAGTCGAAGTTCATCCGCATATACATTTAATTTTCTTTAAATTAAATTTTTAATATAGGAAATCGGATTAAAAATCGACTTGCTAGGATTCCGGCCAACTTGTAATACTTAGATAATTAGAAGTGAAACTTCTTTAGCACCGTTGTGATTTTAAACTCGATGAAAAGGAAACGAGCGACACTAAAAAGAGACAAACACGTAAATCTATAGGATTTAGCCTGCGAGAGAAAGAGTTTTTTTTTTACATTAACTCCACACAGGAGGCCCTGAGGAAAATAATTTCGCTCAGGGCCTATCTCATCTTTGAGGATGCTGTGTGGAGGGTCTTTTGAGGAAAGGAAGGAGTGAACATGGGTCTTGAAGAGACCCATGTTGTAGGAGGGAGGAAACACAGAGGCCGGTAAATCGTTCCACATCCGAGCTGTTGAACTCAAGAACGAGTCGTAAAAACGACCCGTTCTCGTGTGACTAATGTCAACCATGTACATATGTTGGGCGCGTGTTTGGTGTGTTTCCCAACTATGCACCGGTGCCGAGGGGATCAACGACGCTAGTTCCTCGGAGCATTTTCCATTGTAATACCGGTAGAACAAGGACAGCATTCCCACCTGACGCCTGTGCTCTAAAGATTGCAATCCGTCTGTTAAGATGGGAGAATCTATCAAACGGACCGCCTGTTTCTGCACAGAGTCAAAGGTTTTCTTAAGGTATTTTGAAGCTCCAGACCAGAGGTAGCTGCCAAATTCAACCGTGGGGCGCACTTGCGATTTGTACAGGGTTAGCAGTTGTGTACTATTAAAGTATCTGCGGGCCCTGTACAGTACGCCCAGTTTCTGAGAGGCTAACTAAACTCTGGTTTCGATGGAGCCCCCATACCTGAGCTGGTAACTTAGAGTTACACCAAGCATATTAAAGGAGATAGAATAGTCGGTCTCCTCTTTGTGCGGTGCTTTGTCGCCTCCACACTCTTGCCTATTTTAGTTTTCTGAAGGTTTCATTTCTACCGCGTGTGAATTGCACACTTATACTTTTTGAAGTGAAAACTTCTTTAGAACCGTTGTGATTTGAAACTCGATGAAAAGACAAAGCGACAAACGCATACATCTATAGGATTTAACCTGCGAAAGAATGTGATAGATTTATCGGCGTTCCCTTCGTACGGGCTTCGTAGAATAAAATCTAAATATTATAATTTTAAAATTTGGTAACAATAGTGTAATATGTAAATAAACCCTACAAGTATCCTACTTCTGACACTCTGCATTTGTCTCATTCTCCCGAAGTTTAGTTTTCTGAAGGTTTTACTTCTACCACATGTGAATTACACACTCTACTCTTTTTTAGAAGTTAAAACTTCTGATAAAACGAAAAATAGCGACACTCAAAGAGACAAACACATACACAATATGTCTTTTTAAGATCAAATTCCACTTCCACAATAATAAATTATTTGAAAGATTAAGTCTTAAATTTTGAAAAAATATGTTTATTTGAATTATATTACATATAAAGAAATGGTTTATGTATTTATGTACACTCCTTTTCCATACACAAGCAAATGCTTTAAATGGAAAAGTAGTAAAAAACCTAAGATGTAAAATTATCACTTAGCAACATGTAAACATATGAATGAAAATAAAAAATAATTACAAAAAAAAAAAAAAAAAAAAATAATAATAATAATAATATATATAACCTTACATTATTTGTTGGCAGATTTGTTAAATTTACAAATGAAATGTTGTATTGTTGTACTATGTTTGTACTTATAATTAGTTTGTCGTAATATTTTAATATTAAGTATTATATTTAGTATTTTTTATGTAAAACTGAAAAGTATATTGTATTAAATAATTAGAAAAAAAATGAGAGATTTCTTACAATCAAACTGATTGATCAGTTTCGTAAGATTTGTATAATAAAATATTGTAAAATTAAAACTGAATAAACATATTAAAAAAAAAATAATTATACAATTCACATTTCAACTCATATAATCATCCAGTAAAATAAATCCGGTAATTATGTACGATGGATGATATTATTGTTTTATCGTTTAATAAATAAAAATGATTTATTATTTTTAATTTGTAAACTAATGTTTTAAGACAAAATTTTTATGAATAGCACAAAGGGTAACATAATTATTAGCCTGAAACACTCATCAACATTGAAAAAATCTCCCGAGAAAAGATATATGCCGCCGACGGGACTTGAACCTGCGTCCTTCTGATATCCGGTCAACTACTCTACAAGCCGACGTAGCTCAGTTAGTAGAGTAGTTGACCGGATATCAGAAGGACGCGGGTTCAAGTCCCGTCGGCGGCATGTATCTTTTCTCGGGAGATTTTTTCAATGTTGATGAGTGTTTCACGCTAATAATTATTGCTTATAATAATTGTTAAATAAAAATGAATCCCCGAATTGTATGCACTCGCATAACTTCAGAACGACTACACCAAATTGGATAATTCTTTTTTTTGTGTGTTCGTTATTGTCAGGACAGGGTTTTTATAAACTACTGGTGAGCTCTGGCATTATGAAATTTGAATTAAAAAACTCTATACGTGGCACACGAGCTTTTTTAAAAATTGAATGTACCGGGACTGAATGTATGGAATGCGGGAGGGGGGAGGGGGAAGGGAACTCGGGTAGGGAGTTCACGGGAGGGGGGGGGAACTAGGCAGGGGAAGACCTGGGAGGGGGGAGGGGAACTCGGAAGGGGGGTTCGCGGGACGGTGAAAGGGGGGGGGAGTGGAGTGGGGAGAGAGAAGGTGAAAGGTGGAGTGGAAACGTGAGAAGGGACGGGGTCGCGTGAGAGGAAGGGGAAGTGGAAAGGGAACGGGACGAATGGGAAAGGACACACAGGGAGAAACCATTTCTTTATTAAATGGCATAGCAACGCATGCCGGATACCAGCTAGTCGCCTAACCAACTTCTAGATATGTATATTGTAATCTGTGGGATGTGCAGGATAACCCAATCTCCCCACAATACGGAATAAAACAAAATAATTTCTTATAATAAAATACCCAGTAGTACATTGCTTATAATTTTGAAGGAGAAATTGTTTTATGTTTTGGCGACGAATCCTTATTATTTACACCTTATAACCTGTACACAAAGGAACTCTTTATGCTACCAAAGACCGAGAGCTGTGCTTGTCCCGAGGTCAGACCAATACTACTCGAATTCCTGACTTTCTTCTCTTTCAAGAACGCAAAGAATTTATTAACCTTCACTACGAAGTTAATGAGATGAGGTAGTCATTTAAATTTATGTGATTTTTAATCTTCATTACATAGTATAAAATGAAGTCGCTCAAAATGTTTGTGCGCTTAGATCTTATAAACTAAGCAACGGATTTTCATACGGTTTTCACCAATAGATAGAGTGATTCAAGAAGAAGGTTTATATGTATAATTCATGCTTATTATAGTAGATAAAAGCCGAGAAATTCAAATATTCAATTCAGGCACCGGGCAGCTGGCAAGCGGGTGGTGTGGATTTTATTAAGGTTGTGTAATGGCGTTGTGTTTCATTAGCCACAGCAACGTGTGACCGGGTCTGCTAGTAATATATGTAAAGAAAAATATAATTTTCGTAAATAGAAAAGAAAAACTTCTATTGGATATGAGAAGATCAATCGACACCGATACTTTGATAGATCTTGTTGCTTCCGGACTACCAGAATTCATACTTAACAAGATCGATAGAGAAGGATTACAAGATACTGTGGATTTGTTTAATGAAGTAAACAAGTATGAACACATGGTCAACAAAAAAAGATTCATGAATAATAGAACATCTGGAAATGCAGAACATAATAAAAATGAGGATAAAAATCCATGTAAAATTTGTGAAAAATTGAACAAGGGCACTCGTTACAACCCTTAAGCCACATACTGGTTCAAAACAAAAGAGGATGAAAAATTTAAGAGAAATGCCACTAAACATGTAAACAATTCAGTTATAGAGACTGAGATAAAAGAAAATGATCAAAAAAACTAATAGTAGCACCATTAATAAAAGTCAAACTATCTAGCTCTCTCATTCAAAATTTAGGCGTATTAGATTTGTCAAATAATTTGTATCTATATAAAAATGCAAAAGTCGGTCATTTTAAATACATGTAGGATTACGAAAGATTTTTTAAATATTTATATTGAGGGATCAGTAGGATTTATCGGAGTTGGGATTTCATCAGAGCCGAACCCTCTGATATGAAAATATCTGAAGTCGGTGAAATATTTTCCCATTATGTTTCTGGTGTTGACGTAATGTTCTTGTATTGTTTTGTATTTATTATACTTATATAATGCACTTACATTGCGTGAATTTACTAGAAAATCATTTGTGGAAAAGTGTGTGGAAGGGTTTAGTCTTAATCTGGAGCTAAATGATAAATTAAAAATATACGGAATTCATGATTCGGGTTCAAATGTTTCTCTAATTAATTCAAAGTTATTGAAACTAAAAGGAAAAGGAAACAATTTGAATTAAACAAATTTAGTAACGATTAATGGTGTTAAAAAGACAAGTGGTTTGACAACGTTAAAGATTAAAAATTTTGAATTGGAGAAAAATGTTGATGTTTACATTATTGATGAACACAATTTCAAGTATGATTTTTTGATTGGATTAGACATGATAAAAGACTTCAAACTTATCCAAAGTGAAGACTTGCAAATATCACAGAAAGTCAAATAATTCAGAAAATAAAAACGTTATAGAAAAACCTCAAATTAATTTTAACGAACATGTTAAAGAAGAAGAGTTTAAAATAACAATAAATAATTTAAATAATGATAAAAAAACAGAAATAAATGAACTAATAGGCAAATACACATCAGTGTTTGCGAAAAGTAAATAAGATGTTGGTACTGTTAATGGATGTGAAGCGAAGATAGACTTATTGGTGGATAAATATTGTGGTAAGAGGCCTTACAGATGCAGCGTAGAAGATAAAAGGAAATAGAAGAGCAAATAGCAAAATTATTAGACAATAAACTTATAGAAGAGTCGTACAGCCCATTTGCTGCACCGGTCACTATAGCATTTAAAAAAAGAAGAAAACAAAAGATGGATGGAGGAGGGAGGGGTGGGGGGCGAATATTTGGGGGGGGGGGCAAAAGCTAGTAAATACATTAATAAAAAATAAATGACAAAATTATTCTTCTCTCTACTTCAATTATCAAATGCTGAAAACTTTGCAGTGTAATAATAATAATAATTTTGCTAATTTATAAGGCGCTTTTTTTGTGAAAAATCACCTCAAGGGCGAACCTTCAGCCAATTTCAAAGCCTCACAACATTTCTTTACCAACAATATACCTACATCTACCAACGGAGGTAATTCGTTTTTTCAGGTCGACAAGACGAACAGATCGAGATTTTCTTTAGAACAGCTTACTAATACTTACGTAGAAAACTATAAAATATGATGATATCCCAATTTTTTTTTAATACAGTTTAAAGTCTCAAGTGCTATCCGAAGCCAGTGGAGATATAGAATCCCCAGGACATGTTGTAAGGTCGAAGGGGTGGTCCGGGAAGGTGACGGGGAAGAGGGAGATTGAATAATCCCGATAGCTAAGCAGATCTGGTCACCAAACACGGTTGACGCCATATTTTAGCTGGCTTTGTATAACTAGGCACTGACAACTACTGACCTTGGGGTATCATCCATGCACATCCTCTGGCCTAGTGCAGACTGCACCACATGCCACACGTGATGTAACCCCCTGATGCCCATATTCAGCAGTTCGCAGTAATGTGGCCCACACCAACAATTCCGCTTGGCGTAGATCTTCACTGTTCTGAAAGCATATAACATTTATTTAATTATAATGTATTACAAAAACATGGTAAGTAACACATTATTCCCAATGAGTTTAGAAGAAAACTCATTACGGGAAGGACAGATTGATATAAGTACATTTTAAAATACATTATATTGAAAAGGAAAAAAAAAAGAATTAAATAAAAAATGCATTGTCAAGAATAGAGATTGTAGAAATACTGAGAGACATCCATACACATAAAACATAAAAAACAAACGTATGAAGGCGAGCCAATATTCACTGGTTTAAAAACATTTTCAGGAAATATTCTTTAAGCGTTTTAACTAATATTTTTTTGTTAGCTACTGATTGCTTTATTTCATTAGGTAATGCATTGTATTGTCTATATGCGATATATTGTAATGAGTTAATACCAAATTTAGTTGTGTGGGTAGATGATGCTAAGTTTATTTGATTTTGGGATCGTGTTTTGTGCTGGTGAATATCTGAATTAAAGGCTGGTCTGATGTTAGTGTGTGAGGATCTATGTATGATTTGTAATATTGCACTAGTGATATTGTATTTAGGTAGAACCGTAAAAGGAAGTATGTTTGTCTTTGAATATATATGTTTGATATGTGTTTCCCACGGTAGATGGTAAATATTCCTTATAGCTCGATTTTGAATCACCTGTATTTCTGATATTTGTTTTTTAGTAATAGTGCCCCAGATACTAACTAAATAATTCAGATGGGAGTGAATAATCGCATAGTAAGTGCCCCGTTGTAGAGATATGGAAAGAAGACCTTGGAGTCGGTACAGTACGCCGGTAATTGGGGAAATTTTTGATTTCACATGCTCAACATGGGAATTCCACGTAAGTTTAGAGTCTATTAATAGCCCTAAATATTTCGTAACTTCCATATTTTGGAGTTTATCAGTTCCAAGTGGATATTCATGGACACATAATCCTTATTACCGAAAGTTAGATAGTGCGTTTTTTTTATATTGAGGCTCAATTTATTAATACGGAGCCAATTAGTTAAAATTGAGACATCTACATTCATTAGAGATTCAAGGTCACTCAGGCTTTTACTGTGATAGTAGATTACAGTAGCATCCGCATTAAGTTGGAGTTTTCCAGAGATACCACATTTAGTTATGTAATTGACATATAGCAAGAAAAGCAGAGGGCCAAGAATTGATCCCTGTGGCACTCCACATGTGATTCTACCTAAGCCACTCGAGACCCCTTTGACTTCGACAAGACAAAATCTATCATCTAAGTAGCTTCGGAGGAGGTTTAGGGGCTTCCCAACAATTCCCAAATATTCCAATTTCTTTAAGAGTACCTATTTCATGATTGACCATATCAAAGGCTATTTTGAGATCTATAAATATGGCTGCCACATATTCACCCTGGTCTATATACTGTTGAAGGGTAGAGATAAAATCAAAGGCGGCACATTGAGTACTAGAATTTTTCCGAAAGCCATATTGTTGTGGTGTAAGGATATTATTCGCAGATATGTATTTTAGGAGTCTTATCTTTGATTGTGGTCTCAAATACTTTTGAAAATACCGATAGAAGTGATATATGACGGTAGTTAGAAATAATGTTTTACAGTCTCCTTTGTGAATAGGTATTATTTTCGCAAGCTTTAATTCATTTGGAAACTTTCCCGAGGACAGTGACCAATTAAAAAGTTCTGTTAGGTGACCCGCTAGTTCTTCTTTACAAGCCTTAAGAACTGATGGTGTTTCTCCATCGACATGGACATGGACTTGAGAATTACGTTTGTATCACGGAAATTAGAAATGCTGTAAAGGACCAAATGTTTATTGTTCTGGAGAGCGAAAAGAAAATTTCTCATCTTTTTATAGTCCTATAATTATGAATTTTTAATATTTCTATTTTTGAAACTGATAATTCGTGGTGGAAATCCATTTTAATAGATTATAATAAAACAAATAAAAAACTTTATTCCACTTAATTTTATTTGACCGTAACCGGTTTCAGCTCGTCAGAGCAATCTTCAGACTGGTACAAATAATTCTTAGCCTACTTCCCTAAAGCCCGAATTCTTTGCCTAACTTCTTAGCCTAGGCCCTAACTTCTTAGCCTAAAACCCGAATTAAAGAACACTTTACAAACTGCGTGAATGACAAAGGAGAATTGTCGAATGTAGCATCACATTTATTAGAAAATATACACTCGTTTGATAAAGACAGAGATGTTAAAGTTCTTCATACTTGCAATAAAGGTCATAAACTAGATAGACTAGAATCTTTAGAAATTACTCGCTTAACTAAAAAAATAGACCCTAACTTTGTAATGAATAAACAATTAGAATCATTTGCTAAGTCTCCGCTTTTGTATCCATTGTAATTTTCATAATAATTTCGAAATTTAAAATATGTATTTAGTTTAAACCATTCCTAATCTAATGTAAACATGCATCCCTTCAAAAAGTAACTAAGCTATTAGAATCATTTACTGAAACACCAGGTTTTTATCAGGTAAAATTTTCATAATAATTTTGAAATTAAAATATGTGACACTGTGAATTTTTCATACCATGTTAAATAACAGAACAAAATGTTTTTAGATTTTCACGGCCAAAAGCATTTTCATTGTTTGTTTTTGGGGTGTTATGCAGTGTTGCGCTACCTCCTTCTTTAGCTGACGTTTCGGACAGCGTTGCAGTGTCCATCATCAGGGCAGATCCGACGATGGGCCAGATCTGCCCTGATGATGGACACTGCAACGCTGTCCGAAACGTCGGCTAAAGAAGGAGGTAACGCAACACGGCATAACACCCCAAAAACAAACAATGAAAAAAGAACGAAATGTGTTTTTTAATAATTTTCGGAACAAACTTTGCGATTTTTTTTCTATCGAGGGAATTTCACATAATAGCGTTTCGATAAATTTACCTACAGATATTATCTTCAAAAATTAGATGTTTTATTTTAAGAACTTAAAGTGACTTTTGATTGATTTATTTACAGAGTTCCTAAACATGACTTTACTGAGTCTAACATAATTATATATGGATCATCTATAGATACTTTACTTTTATATTATTATTAAGGTTGGAAGAACTTAAAGTCTTTAAGGGAATTATGTTAAATTCGGAATGCGGGGTCTTGATAAAAGTATTTACTTTTTCAGAAAAAATGTCTTAAAAAGGACTTTGTAAAAGACGCACTTATTTTCTTAGAAATATTACATGTTGCAGATCTAAAAAACAGAAAAATAACATATTTAACTCATTTTAAGATTTATTGTCCTTTACAACATTTAAAATACAGGGCCGGATTAATCATGTCGGGGGCCCTAGGCAATGCATGTCTCAGGGCCCCTTTACCAATGGCGGACTAACGGAGGGGGGAGGGGGGTTATGGTCCTGGAGGGCCTCCAAACGCCTCCATATTCCCTTGATCAAACCCTTAACAAGGCTTTTAGGCACCAGGATACTGTAAAAAAATTCCTCCGGACGTACCTACCTAGAAAGGAATCGACCATCTATCCAGTGGCGTAGCGTGCCTCGGAGGGGCCCTGTATCAAAATTATTAGTTAGGGCCCTTATTATTGCTCGATACAATACATGATCTCGGTACAATATGTGAAGGTTGCCATTGTTCTTTCAAAACACAAAATTCACCCTTCGCTACGGGTAGATAAATATGTAGGTAGTACTTACCATTGCAATCTAAATCACTCACAGAAGCTGATTGCTGAAAAATTGGAGAAATTTTGGGCATTTTTTTATAACCTCTTCCCTTTTCTGTTTAGTTTTTCTTTTCATAGCTCCACTGGCATAATATCTTTTCCTTTCACTCATTATTTTCACAAATCAAACTAATTAACCAATAAATAATCAGAAGAACAAGATTGTATTGTAGTACAATGTAATAAATAACGTTTGAACCGGAATGAAATAAAACTCAATATTAATCTCCGTGGTTTGTCATTTTACGGAAATATTAGATAGAGGGAATCCCGAAATAACCGATTTAGGATGTTGCAAACTTTTGGGCGCACGCTTAAACCGGGAAAAAAAGAGATTGCTTTTTTTTTTACTTTTGTCTTTTCTGAAGTTCTATAGGCGCGTATGAGTTTTTTTATATTTTTTCCCCGGGAAGCTCGTTAAGCCTCCGCTACCTGAATTTCTACCGATTTCTTACATATCTCCCTTTAACATTTGAAGTTTTTAAGCTCTTAAAAAGATATATGTTAATTTTTGAAGATAATATCTAGATGCGTTCCACGCCGAAACGCAAATTACATAAAACTCCCTCGATAGAAAAAATCTCAAAGTATGCTCCGAAAATTATTATAAACACGTTTGCTTAAGTTATTTTACAAGTTATAGTTGTGATAAAATTCACAATGTTTCTTTACATGATACTTAAGATACGTCCCATGAGATTGTTGCTCTATTTTAAACGTTATTAAACATTTTCGCAATATTCGCATCGATTTTATCGCTTCAAATATTAGCGCGCTCTTCTAACATTCATAATTTCATATCTATCCATCTTCTTCTTTTTGAGCTCGGATGCGGCGCCTTAAGTGACATAATGGATAACATTTTACTATTTTTTGCTTACACACGTTAGCGGCCCCGTATCTTTGATACGGCTGATACGGCGGTAGCTACGCCCCTGCATCTAACGGAAATACACAGATACATTGATGCTCGACGGACTTATGTTTTTGTGGATTTACTGAAATTGACTGAATCTAGAACATTCTGGGAGGCAAAAGGCAAAGTCCCCGCCGATCCTGCCGATAATTGTTCTAGAAATTTCTTTACGTAGGTAGATACTACCTAAATTAAATCGCGAGTAATTTAACAGCAATGCATTTAAATATGAAAAAAATATTTTGAATAACTGCATTTAAATTTTAATAAGAAGGCACGAAAACAAACAAAAAAATTTAATCAATTTATCAAAAAAACTGCAAATGAAACAATATGGCGGCACGCCCACTTCGCACAACGCGATCGCGACGCATACTGAAATCCATCAAAATCAGGCACGAATTTAACAATCGATGGAATTATTCGACATTAAAATGATATTATTTGGCAAAACTGTGAAAGACCATGAATATTTTTTGTTAAAAGGCTCACCGATAGCTAATGTAGTTGTAGAAGCTAGAACATTCTGCGAGGGAAAAGGGAAGTCCCGCACTCTGCCGACCGGCGGCGTAGGCACTGTTTCCGGGCGCTTCACATGCGCAATCGGATTGTGTAGAAACGTTTAATGCAACAGCATGTAGGTATAATGGTTTTTGAAACACCTTCTACGCTTTGAAATTAATTCTCCAGAAAAAGTAAAAAAAAATAATTTTTTTACTATTTGTGCGGATGCATCATTATTTTTTTAAAGGAAAATCATTACAGACAATAAAGAAATTCTGAATTTAATTGTTCTAGAAATTTCTTTATTTACCTAAATTAAATATGGCGGGATTTAACAGCAACACATTTAAATAGCGGCGATTTTTTTTTTCTAATTTCATTAACTGTATTTAAAAGTTATTAAGAGTACAGGTGCAAACAAAATTTATTAAATTCTTTCAGGAAAACTAATACGATTGAACAAAATGGCGGCACATGACGCGATGGCGTCATGTGCCGCCATTTTGTTCAATCGTACTTTTCAATCGTATTGTTCAATTGGCATTTGGTTTACGGAAATTCTCAGAATCAGTCATGAATCTAACCATCCGTGGAGATGAATTTTATGAAAAAATGATTTAAATTGTAGAAATGTTATGACAAAAAAATATTTAAAAAATACTCACCACTAGTGAATTGTTCCGCCACTGATTCCACCTGTGGAGATATGAGTGTGCATCCGATAAAGTAATCGTCGGTTTCACCCAGAAGCGTAGCGTATATTCACAAAGCATATTATTAATTGAAAACAATAATAACTCCCGACAGAAAACTTTAAATAAACTTTCTTAAATGAAATAATTAAAATGGCGGTTTTGCAATAAGTATGCGCGCCGAGATGCGCGTGTGACAGAGCGGCGACCTGCAGCAGTTTCCGAGAGCGAATGAACGGGTGGTATAGGTAGGCAGGGTTGCCAATCGTAAAAAAATTCCCTAGTACGGATGCAGCTAAAAATCTCGTACTTTGACTTACAAACCTCGTACATTTATTACAACTACTGGATTTAGGACTTTTTACTGAATAAAATAAAACCTTGCAAGTTTCCTACTAAATAAAACATCCATGTGTGTTGTATTTTAAATATATTTATTATCACTCAAGTTAAATCACAAAAAAATAAATGTAAATCAAGTTAACATAATTTACATCTCCTCTCCAAATATTATCTCAGGACAGGGCCGGATCTACGAAATCTGGCGCCCTGTGCAGTAGGTACCGATGGCGCCCCCCCTACATTTTTATTTTGATTAAAAATTCGTTCACTCCAATTCATTTATTTATTTTTTTTTACACTAATTTATCAAATAAAATCAAGACATATATTTTTTATCAGTGCTGGAGAGATTGGAATAAAAAAATTCCCAATGGAAACGAGTTTTTTATGTCATTCTGCTCTTTAATTCTACGTTTTAGATTTTGCGAGCCTGAAAGTTTTTTTTAAAAATTATTATTCTTTTCATTGTAATCCACAGTACTTTTATAACCTCTAAAAACCAATAGAAATTTAGTTATAAATTTAAAAATCTAATAAGAATATAACCTCAAATTTGTACCTTGCATTTCCCCTGTGTTGAGCGAACAAACACCAAATTGAGCGAACAAACACTAAATACTGACGTATGGTATCAACGGCTTACGAAAGACGCTTACACTGACACCGTAAAACAACAAATCCAACATCCAACAAATCTAATAGATATTAATTATACATTTAACGAACTTTAAATAACTGTCAACACGTTCAACCTGCAAATCCTGCAAACCGTGCGATGCTTTTGTTAATGGAATTTACTGAAGATTTCATAAGTTAATGGTATTTAACTACCTTCTCCTAGAGACTTAAATCGTACAAAATAAAACAATAGCGAGCGTACGGGCAACACACTAACAAAAATTGTCAGCATTTTGAAAGGCGCAAGTCGGTTTGTTTGATTCACAAGAACAAAAAAACTGCGCTGTGATTGGTTATTGAATTTGGATCGCACCCATTCGTCGTAAAAGATATATGGAAAAATAGATCTTACGTTTAAACTAAATAAATGAAATTTGTAAAAAAAATCTGTAACTGACTATAAATTCGTAAGCCGTTGATTTCAACCTGATGCGTGCGCATTCTGTTTCTTTGTAAAGTGTTGCTAGAGCGTAATAATTATTTCGTACTATGGGTAATTTTTAAACGATTCAGGGAATATTATAACTAAATTTTAATACAATATTTATTTTCTCACGGCGCCCCTTCGGAGTTGGCGCCAGGTTTTTTGCACGTTTTTGAACGTATGGCAGATCCGGCGCTGTGTCAGGAACATCCTTAATGTCATCGTTTTTTTCTGTCGTATATTTTGTCTGTTTTCATGCGGCTATACATTTCTTTTGTGGGTTCATAATTGATGCAGTTTCCAGTAAGAGTTGAACCTTTTGCGCTTTTTGCAGCAATAAGTATTCCATTCACTGTTTCCACAGTTATTCGGTTTCTTATATTATTTTTTAATTTATTTTTTATTTATTTATTTATATATATTTTTTTTATTTTTTTATCACAAACAAGTCCTGCTAAGCCAATTCAATTGGCTTGTCAGCAGGTGCTTATAATTAAGTTACATATAAATTTTAAATGTTATAATTTTACATCTTATATCTACAAATTCAACATTATTCATACAAATCAATCTAAGTATAAATATTTTTTTCCGATAGCCAATTTTTCAGCATAAATTTAACCTTATTCATAGAATTACATTGCTTTATAGTATCAGGTAATAAATTAAATATTTTCGGTATGTTGTATTCAAACGTTCTCTGTCCGTACTTATTATTAAATTTCGGAACTATTAACCCGTCGTTGCGCGTTAATCTAGTGCTGTATTTATGTTCTAATTTCTCTTTATGCTGCTGGGTAAATATATACTGAATTATAATTTTGTGCCATAGTATTGCCGTAACAGGTAAAATTTTAGCACTCTGAAACAGTAATGGTGTATCATGTCTCTGTTTGAAAATATTCGGAACAACTAATAATTTTACAATTGCGTTTTGTACAACTTGGACTTGTTTCAGATTTATTACAGAAGTATTTCCCCATATTGTTAATCCATATCTTATAATGGATTCTGCCAGTGACATATAAATTATTTTTAGTGTTTCAATGGGTAAGAAAAATTTCAATGCGTACATTCTGCCAGCAATTGATCTGAGTCTTTTACAGGTTTTTTTTAATATGTTCCCATCCCATTTAAAAAAACAATCTACGGTAACACCAAGATACACATAATCCGTAACTAATTCTAAACTTTCACATTTACAATTAGTTGGAATATTTTTATGGATGCAATTAAAATTATGAGAAATAATATTAGGATTAAATTGGAATTTGGCATTAGGTGATCTTATATGCATTACTTTGGTTTTTTTGGCATTAATTAATAATCCTGCATCATGAGACCATTTACAAAGTTGATTAAAGTCAATTTGCATGAGTTCAATTGCAGTTTTTAGATCTTTATGTGATATGACTAATGCTGTATTATCTGCGAATACAAAATGTTTAGCAAAAGAGAAAAGTTTTTTCATTATAGTTACATAGATTATATATACAGTGTAGGTCCCAATACGAAACCTTGTGGAACTCCTGCAGATACATTTTTTGTTTTACTAAAAGTAATATTTATTTTGGTACATATTTTTCTATTTCTAAGATAATCTTTAAATAAATTTAACACATTTCCTCTTATTCCAATTTTTTCTAGAGTTTTTAGCAGTTTTTTTGAGTTAATTGTGTCAAAAGCTTTAGAGTTATCGATAAATAAAACAATGACATGTAATTTATTATTTAATTGATTATTTATATAATTGGAAAACTCTTGCAGTAGTTTTTCAGTATTTTTTTTCTTTGGAAGCCATATTGATTTGGGTCTATGATAGTGAATTTTTCAATGTAATTATTTAATTTATTTGATAAAAATTTTTCGAGAATTTTTTCTAATGCTGGTAGTATACTAATAGGCCTATAATTTCCTAGTTCAATGTGTTTTCCACCTTTAAATATTGGTCTAGTAATACTACATTTAAACTCTTGTGGAATTTTGCTTGCTTTATTATCATATTGATTAAATAAGTAATTATTGGCCCAAGGGTTTTTATATTTCTTTTTAAATCAAACATTCTTATATTGTCAATACCTGTGCTTTTAGAGTTTTTCATTTTTTTAACAATGTTTTCAATATCAGTTATAGTAGCTCTTGGTATATATAAACTGTGAGGTAGTTCTTCCAGTACTATATTAGTAGCTTTGTGATTGCATTTATGTAACATGTTGCTGATGCTATCCGAGAAGTAATTCACAAAATCATTTGACACAGAATCCTCAGTTCTATCTTTTAACATATATCGTGTTATAGTTTCATCACAATCGTTTTTGGGTTTACGTCCTAAGATATTATTTATCTCGTCCCAGGTTTTTTTAGTATCATTAAAACAGTTTTTAAATTTATTATTATAGTAGTTAGTTTTATCTTTATTTATAAGTTTATTGACAAGGTTACGAGTTTTTTTGTATTCTGTTCCATATGTTTGGTTTGTTGGTGTACTTTTCCATTTTTTATAAAGTTTATCCCTTTTGTTTATATTATGACATAATAATTCACTGCTTATCCATTCATTTATTGCATAAGGTCGTGTTTTCGGTTTTTGCACTATCGTTTTAGAACTACTCTTGTAAAATTTGTTAAATAAAGTTTTATTTTTTCATATAATGAAATACAATCCTTCTCTTCTATAAGTTTACTACAGTTATAATCTCTGATATATCTATCAATTGACTTTTGTGAGATCATTTGAATATACTTATTTGCAAGGTCTACCTGACGTTTATGAGATCTTATATTAATAGCAGTAATAAAATGATCGGCGATATTATTTTCACAGACGCAAGCAGTTATTTTCTTGCCTCTAAATTTGGCAAATATATGGTCAATACACGTACGAGTAATTTGTCCATTTAATACAGCTTCTCTGGTTACTACATTGATGCATTTAGTTAAATAATGGTTAGTAAGTAAGTTTTCATATGAGCTTATGAAATAATCTTGGTCATTAAGCAAATTCAGATTTATATCTCCAAGTAAGATAATATTTTCCTTACTATTAATTGTATCAAGATATGATGATAATTCCGTTAAAAATGAAGATTTACTGAAATTAGGGGGTCTATAGATAGCTATTATATTAACTTTAGTTTTGTCCTGGAGTATGAGCTTTCCTGTTATATTTTCAAAATGTAGTGATTGGAACGATTTTAGTCTAAACTCAAATTTATTTCTTATATACAATATTATACCTCCTCCTGACTTATCAGTCCTGCAGTAGTTATATGAATTATATCCGGGAATATTGTACATAGACGCACTTTCAGTATGAATAGAGGTTTCACATAGCATTAGAATGTAAATATGCTTCAAACAATTAAGTAAATATATATGCAATATATCCCAATATTTTTGTATAGATCTTATATTTAATTGAATACAAACAAGATACATTTATGTTTTGTTTTTTTATCCAATGTTCTAAATTATTTACTGTACTACTTTCTATTTCATTATCATTATCTATATACGAAAAATTATTCTGTGCCATTTAATTCGTAGTTAAATTTGAAACAATACAATAAGATTGTGGTACGAAGTTTGGTTAATTTTACAAATAGAAATATTTCTATAAGAAATATCTCTACAGAATGCAGTATAAGGTTCAATTTAATACTTGATATAATTACATAATTTTTTTTTCTAACACCAGTTTTTATACTTAGCATAATACAGCAATGAACAGTTATTATACACGATAATATGATAAAGCATTCGTTTTTATCAAAGATACCACAATTATTTTTCTTAAAGTAAAAGCAGGTATAACATAATGATACAAAATGGTTTTCAATGCATTTAGCATTAAATAATATTACAAATATTTCGTTTATAGATAAAACAATAAAATTTAATATTTTTGTTAGGTTGATTAAATTCCATACATAAATAGTATATTTAACACATATTCTTTTTATCTTTCTGGTAAACATGAAAAGAGAGCAATATAAAATAACTCCATTTATGAAACCTATACAATAATTAATATCTGTTGTAGGTTTCAGCCCGTAAGAATGAATTCTTTTCTTGTTTTGTTTAAAAAGAGAAGTATTTTGAGCATAGATTGAAGGATTTAATGTTAAATATTTGGCAATATAAAAGTGCTTGTGTCTAGAGCTAATTGGTACAAGTACTTTTTGATAAAGACTTAATAAATATAAAATAAATTGAATGTTTACATCTAGGGTTATTTCAGAATGTTTATCACATTTTAAGATTTTTTTAAAAACTGTTATATTTATGAATGTGAAATATAGTACACAGTGAATATATACATGTATAGGTAAACAAACAAATGTTTTTGAAGGTGTCGTTATGATATTACCGTTAAAAAAATAATGTAATATAATAATATTATTTTTGTTAGTTTTTTTGTGATTTTTTATAATTTTTATAACAATATTTATGTAATAAAGTGAAAGTTCAACAACAGAATATGGCGATGTTTGTTTGATATCTGTTTTAATTAAATTTATCTTACTAAAAACCTGCGCGCAGTCAGCATTCCCATGGGGTAGGGATAGTGCAGAGAGGGCAAAATGAGCTAGCTTGGAACATATTTTGAGTAATTGAGTCCAAAACTTATCTGGCTCACTAATTTAATTTATCTCATTAGGATAACGATCTTTTACATTAGGCGAATTCCTCCATTGATCATCGATTATTTGCTTAATTGCGTGATCAGCTGGTGCGACTATACGGGGTACTACTGTCATTAGAGGTATAAGTGTAGGGAAACGGTTCCTGAAATTGTGGGAGAGCGCTGATGCAGGTTAAAAAACGTGTAACTTTGACAAGACAGGATCTTCCAGGTATTATCAAAATCTCGTACATAATTGTACGGGGTTGATAGTGTCCTCGTACCTCGTACGGAAGGCCACAAATCTCGTATTTGTACGAGGAACCTCGTACGGTTGGCAACACTGTAGGTAGGCTTTCCACAGGAGTGACTAACTCGGAGTCGAGACGAAAGGGAGGGGATTTTCTTATCAACTAAGCATTATTTGCATGTATGGGTGATCATAAGCATTTTTAAAAAATGCACTATATTATGGTGTGCGCATAAATGTGCACAAGGCATAGAAAAAATAAATATTGTGAAGGCTTGTACTGAAATGGTTTTTAGATGTATCTATATCTATACATAAAAATATAGTTTTTTTTAAATTAAATTCTTTTACCAACTAGGGTGGAGCTGACTTTCTTTGCACTGACCCGTTAGAGTCCTTATTTTTTTTAAATTTATTTTATTTTTTAATCCCTCAAGTCTGGAAAGATATAAGTCTGTTATATTGCATGAAATATAAACAATTAGCTGGGTTGACAACATTCGAGAGTGTTCTGGAATGTTCCACAATGATGTTCCCGAATCCCTATTCCCGAAAATTCCATCCGCCACTCTCTCCAGAACTTTCTAGAGCTCTACGGAACCTTCCAGAACTTTCCGGAGACTGTTCTAGGAATTTCCAGCATATTTATCATATCTCTGAAGCCAATTTTAGTTTTCACTATTTCTAAGAACCTTTGAAATAAGTTGAAACTAAAATTAGGCCACTGTGGCCTAACTATAGATAGAATAAAATTATATAAAAATATGATGTTTTCGGTGATGTGGGTTGGGCCACTCTTCCGCTGAGCGCATCATTTGCAGAATGCGCACGAACCACGGTTTGCCAAAAAAGTGGTTGATCGTAAAAGTGGCGAACGTAAAATGAAAATTGACGAAAAAATCGGCCTTAATTTTGCAATAACTTTGTTCTATAATATGTTTTCATAAATCGAGGTTCATCCGCATATACATTTAATTTTCTTTAAATTAAAATTTTAATACAGGAAATCGGATTAAAAATCGACTTGCTAGGATTCCGGCCAACTTGTAATACTTAGATAATTAGAAGTGAAACTTCTTTAGCACCGTTGTGATTTTAAACTCGATGAAACGGAAACGACACTAAAAAGAGACAAACACTTAAATCTATAGGCTTTAGCCTGCGAGAGATAGAATGAGATAGAATAATCGGTCTCCTCTTTGTGCGGTGCTTTGTCGCCTCCACACTCTTGCCTATTTTAGTTTTCTGAAGGTTTCATTTCTACCATGTGTGAATTGCACACTTATACTTTTTGAATTGAAAATTTTTTTAGAACCGTTGTGATTTGAAACTCGATGAAACGACAAAGCGACAAACGCACACATCCATAGGATTTAACCTGCGAAAGAATGTGATAGATTTATCGGCGTTCCCTTTGTATGGTGCTTCGTAGCCTATCGGTCTCCTCTTTGTGCGGTGCTTCGTAGAATAAAATGTAAGCTTTATTTATTTATTTTTTATTGTAAGAATAGTTAATACAAATCACAAACAAGTCCACTGCTAAGCCACTTGCAACACATTTAAAAAAAAAAAATTCCGGTTAAGGCAAATATTCTAAGACATTCTGTATTTTTTTAATCTTTTTTAATCGTATTTTTGAAACCCTGGCGATTTTTTGAAAATTTCAATCCGAAAAATCAGACCATTTTTTATAAACCGGAAAGACGGGACATAATTTTATTGGTGCGAAAAAACAATAATTAGATAGCCGAAAGTCATTTAAAAAAAAGAACGATTTCCACACGACTAGCAATACATTGTACGGGGTTCTCTTCGTAACATCTGTAAAAACACCGCCATCTTTATTAAAAAATCAAACCAAAGGATAAGTTCGCATAGAACAACAAATCTAGTGAACGTTAAACGCAAATTCAAAAATTCGCCGGAAATCAAAGTGTTGCCATATAAAAAAAAATTAATCAGTGTGGAATTTTACAAAATAAAGGGAACATAATCGGAGACGGGACCTTTTCATGTAGTGACGTCACGAGCTCAAATAATGGATTTATTTATTTAAAAATAAAAATAACTATACATTTCTAAAAATTTTTACTAACATTTTCGTAATCTTAGTAAAAAAATCTATCTACACGATTTTTTCCAAGTCGTTATAAAATCTATGCAAGTGGCCTATTGAATTGGCTTGTCAGCAGGTGCTTATGGTTAAGTTACATATACATTTTAAAAGTTATAATTTTAGATACATCTTACATCTACAGATTCAACATTTTTTTATACAAATCAATATAAATATTTTTTTTCAATAGCAAATTTTTCACCATATATTTAACCTTATTCATAGAATTATATTGCTTTATAGTGTCAGGTAATAAATTAAATATCTTCGGTATGTTTATTCAAACGTTCTATATCTGTCCTTTTTATTAAATTTCGGAACTATTAACCCGTCTTTGCGCGTGAATCTAGTGCTGTATTTATGTTCTAATTTCTCTTTATGCTGTTATTGTATCTTTTATTATCTCTTTATAATGCTGAATTATAATTTTGTGCCATAGTATTGCCGTAACAGGTAAAATTTTAGCACTCTAAAACAGTAATGGTGTATTAAGTCTCTGTTTGAAACTATTAGGGACGACTAATAATTTTACAATTGCGTTTTGTACAACTTGGACTTGTTTCAGATTTGTTATAGTAGTATTTCCCCATATTGTTGATCCGTATCTAATAAAAGATTCTGCCAGTGACATATAAATTATTTTTAGTGTTTCAATTGATGGGAAAAAATTTAACGTGTAAACTCTGCCAGCAATTGATTGAGTCTTTTACAGGTTTTTTTAAATATGTTTTTCCCATTTAAAAAAAACATTTTGCGGTAACACCAAGAACCAAGATACACATTTATTTATTTTATTTAGTAAAAAATTATACATATATATACATTATTTAAGAAAATTTTTGACTGCCCAACGAGGAGGATTTCCGTTTTAGGACAGTCAAATTAGGATGAGTATTAACATACGGAACATGGTCTGAAATTAATATTAAAAAAAAAAACAAAAATAAAAGATTAAAGCAAAGTGACTGTTCTTTGTTTAGCAAAGTTTTTTTTAAATAATATTAATTACTTAGGTAGGTACCTAATTACAGAGGATTAAAACATATAGATATAGAACAAACGTGTAAGCATTGCATATCATAGTCCTACACAGATGGGTTGTATAAAATAAGAAAAAAAGAGAAGAGAAAGAATTAAAAATAATAATAACCAATTAATACAGGAAAGATAACCGTGGTTTGCTTAGAATAGTTATTTAAAATATCATAAAAGTAATGTATACATACTTAAAAGTAAATTATTAAAACATAATGGTATCTTGTGTTTGCATTTCAAATAATACCTAGTCCTACATACACATTTTATACAAATGAGAACTAGAAAGAGAACAGAAACAATAAAATGAATCAAACAATTAATATATGGTTATTACTGTTGTTTGATTAGTATAGTATTAAAATAATAATAAAGTAATAGGTATAATGTGTACTTTTAACTGGTGTTGCATTGCTCAAGCCTATTAACATATTTTTTTTATAAATATAAATGATAAAGAGAAGAAATAGAATAAAATAAAATATGAAATTAAACATAATATTAACGTAATAGGTAGGTACATATATACACATAATGATAAAGATTAGAACATAAAGGGATCTTTTACATTTTTTTTTTTTTTTTTTTAATTTCATGTTGTTTTTGGTTTGTGTTTGATTTCATTTTTTGTGTAGTAAAAGTTCACTCTCCTTTCTACCTAATTATTACGTAACTTATTCTAAACTTTCACATTTACAATTAGTTGGAATATTTTTATGGATGCAATTAAAAATATGAGAAATGTTATTAGGCTTAAATGGACACACTGACCCCAGTTTCCTACCCACCCCTCATAAATTTTTTCTTCCCAGAACTTCCTATCCTTCCCTTCCTTAAAAAGACTCTCCACAAAGCGTCCCCTAAGATGACATAGGTCCCGAGGAAAATAATTTTCTTCGGGGCCTCATGTGTGAGCTGTTGTAAAAAGAAATTGCTTTTCATTTTCTTTATACGTGTGAGGGATTTTTATTATAATTATTGTATCTTTCCTTTGGATGGGTGGAGACATACGTTCACCGTTTGTCTCATTTTTGACTATAGACATTTAGTGTGTAAGAAAGAGAGGCAGCAATATATGTTTAAGAATAAAACAAAACAATCAGCGCATTGACATTTGAGGTTTTTGAATTTTTGGTAGTCACTCACTACTCAATATTATAAGTAGGTACTTATCACTAAATTCCTGTAGCTCTTTCGAAAATGAAAATTCGTTCCATACAAAATGTATGAGGAAAATAATTTTCCTCATAACTTTGTTTTTCGTAAATTTTTGTGATATTTTAATAGTTATTATGCTATCCGGGGCGGAGACAAATCCAACAAATCAAAGATCATCAAAATCGGTCCAGCCGTTCTCGAGTTATAAATAGGGTAACTAACTAAAAATAAGATAAGAAGAGATAAATGCTTTATATTCCTAACTAACTAACTAAGTAACCATCACGCCGTTTCCCCGCAGGGATTTGCAGCGATGATGGACTGCTAAACAACTCGGTCTTGGCACACACTCTTTGCCTCACTCCCATTCATACATAGTCTCATACATACTCTTCTATTTTTCTAACTTTTAACATGGCCCGACTCAAGTATCCGATCACTTGATCGATATATATATATATATATATCAATTTTCCATTAGTTTCTAAACTTGATATATTTGTTCCTTCCATTTAACCCTTTAGTGGTCGCGCACTTAAAAGTAACGCCAGAGTTGCGTTGATTACATAGGTAGACCATTTTTAAACAAAAAAAATCAATTAGAATTATTGTGTATTTCTGTTTTAATATTATAATCTAAGCATCGTTTATTAGAAATAAGCAACATAAATAAAACATAATTTCTATGTTTTCACAACTAACCGAAACATAAAAAACTTATTTTTTTAAACTAAAAATTACATCTTTCACTTTTATTTATATAAAAAAAAAAATAATAAAAAGTAACATATTCTAAATTTAATTGCCGATTACTGAGCAGGATAAACATAAAATTATAGAATTATCAGGAAAAATGATTTTTTGCATTTTGTATACACTTTTTGAGTATGCAAAATATGTTACGTAATTATATCGTACAGGTATAAGACCACGGACTTTGCGGAGCTGCTGTAACACAACCAATGCGTGCCTGACACCAACGCTGAGCTGATCGCGTCCGTGAGTTATATTCCGTCCAACTTAGGTACACGGAAGATAAAATTATTCGCGCCACCCGTTTTTGAGGAATCTCTAATTTTGCATGAGTGGATTACATAATACACTTAATCCACGCGACCACTCCAGGGTTAAATTTTTTTATCGATAAATCACTCCTAATATTTGTTTGTCAGTTTGGGATACAATAATTTTTCTTATGTTTTGGAATTGTCATGGATTATAATGTCAAAGTTTTTAGGGGTATCCTTTGTGTTAATTGCAAATGAAAGTAAAAATGTTTTATCACTATTTAGTGATAGTAAATTAATGTCGAGGAAATTCTTAATAATATTTATTTCTTCGGTGGCTTTAAGTGTTACGTTTTCTTAAGTTTTTTCGCTTATTTATTACTGTATCGTCGACATATTGAGTAATTTTGATATGTAGTGGTTGAAAAAAAGTGAATTAACATGTATGGAACACAAAGCACATTTTTAAGAGTGAATTTAAAAAATATTTATATATATAAACACGTATGGTAAAAAGAATTGGTCCGAGCACTGAAAATAACTGACGAACATAAATGTACTCAGTTTTTAGCAAATAGTGTTAAAGAGTTACGGACGTATGAATTCATCCCAATGGGTTGTTCCAAGATAGAGGAGCAGGAGAGGACAAAAGGTCTCTCTCCGCCAGTTACGAACCGGCCTGCTACGCAGCTGGTGGGCAAATACATCCACCGCCAAGACCCGGACAAATCTCAATCTCACTCCATGAATCCGGGCAACCCAAACGTAGCGAACCACTTGGGGTGACATATAGCAGAGGTGTTGATAATCCAATAAATGGTTCCCGGGACATAACCGCCTCCCAGCTTGTTTTTGACGGTGTTGTAGCTGAAAATGATATTTTAATTTTTTTTGTCGAATTGTTACACTTAACTGAAAGAATTCTGAAAACCTTCACACAAAAAAATGAAATTTTGATTAGACAAATAATCATTTTTAGCTACAAAAACACAAATAAAGTCATATTTTTCAATCTCAGCATTCCAGCACACTTGAAAGTCACGAGACGCTACAGGTTGGTGCCGTACTAAAACGGCTGAGACGGGTTTGATTTTTAAATTTCCTTCGAAAAATTTGACAAAGCAACCTGATTCCGCACTCCTTTATCACTACGCGCGTTTCGTATATCTCTGTTCCACGACTGCCTATAGAATAATAAAGTTTCAGATAATATTTTCTGTAAAATTTCTAATGTCTGGTTAATTGAGAATTCAATTGTTAAAAAAAACGAGTGTGCTTTAGACTGAAGTAAAACTTCATTAACTTATAACTCACTCTCACTCTCTTGCTCCTACAGTAATATACGAAGAGTTAGCCTCGCTTTTCGTAACGTTCTCGTCACGCATTCGCCAGCTTGGCCCCCAAGTCAAGCGTGCGTAAAGAAGTTTTACTTCAAAAACATTTCTGGAGTATACCGAACGGGAGGCCAACGTCAAAATTCAGCCACGTGCGCCGGGCGTTCAGTTGATCGAATTCCAATGGGATGGGCGGGTTTCCACACACACACACAGCGATATTGTGCAGTCAGTGGGTGGGTGGGTGGGTGGTTTCCCCGGCGTGTTGTTGGGCGGTTGTGCACGGATCAGGGTAGCGGGGGCGAACGCGGATCGATGCCACGCAAGCGCTGCACGCAATTTCTTCTTCTGAGGTTGTTGTCATCGGGCGTAGGTGACCCCCACCCAAGGAACGACTGTGGGTGGGGCCTGAACGTCATAGTTCAACGGAAAAATGGGTAATTCAAAATAAATTAAATTGATGAAGTGATAACTACCAATATACTGTTTCTCTCTCTAAATCTCAATTTATTTACATAATACTTTTGTACTCCTAGTTATACAGGTCCTTTCGAATCGTTTTTCTCGTAACACCGGTTGAACATTTATATTTTTTAATATAGGTACATTAGCTCCACACAGGAGCCCCTGAGAAAAAATATCTCTCAGGGCGTATGTTTTTTTAAGAAAGGAAGGAGAGGAAGTTCTGGGAAGGAAAGTATGAGGAGTGTAAGTATTATGTTTTACTGGGAAGGAAAGTACAGGGTGTTTTTTTAGAGGTATGTAATGTCTATGACATAGGCTTTATTTAAAAGATAATTTTATGCCAATTTGTTTAAATATGATGGGTTGGTTTGAGATTATTGGCGCAGTCCCAACATTGGATTGGTTGACATCAAAAATAGGCACATTAGCAACAATGGGTTGGTTTTGAGTCGTTGAGAAAACAGCCCCAACGATGGGTGGTTTTCGTTTACAGTAACATTCCCAACATTGGAATGGTTTCTGGCCTTGGTAGCAGTCACATCATCGGATTATTTTTTTGCCATGTTGGCAGCCACATCTCTGGATTGGCTTGTAGAAGTTGAGGTCTCCATTAACAGGCTCCCATGAATGCTTCTGAATGGAGATTCTGATCTTAGATGTGAGCCAGGAGGGAGTGTAAGTTCTCTGCTAAGAGTAGATCTATCCATTGCTCTTGCTTTCTGTTCCGATTCGAGAGCGTGCTTAAGTCGCAGGCTCTCATATATGAATTCAGAATTCGATAGAATATGTTCATTTTCAGAGTCAAAATCCTATTGGAAGTTAGTGGAACCGTCACGAGCGTGGATGGTATGCTTGAGAAGGTATTTCGGTATTTATCTAAGCACTTCTATGGATTTTTATTTATGGTAGATCGGAATACATCTAAGCACTTTTAAATGGATTTTTGAATTTTTTGACTTCTTGATTTGTCTGTGGAATATAAAATAATTTTACCCAATGGTAACTCTTTGTGAAAAGTTATCATTGGGGAGAATATTGTAGTGAATAGTGCTATAGTCTACCTGAAAGTTGTATTATTTTTATTTTTTATGAAAATAAATGTAGTCATTTAGCGACTGTAGTGTAAATCTCGCGTGATGGAGAAAGGGGATCCCACCAAATATCACTTAATCTCACCAAGGGGGGGAGGAATCTAAATTTAATATTAATAATAATATGATATAATTTATAGAATAATTTACTGTAATTTACTATGTACTTTATAATTTACAACTGAAAAATGTCCTCAACAATACAGGTGAACTCCTAATGTGGAGGACAATATACTATACCTTTGTAATGTAAATATACTAAGAATAAATAAATAAAAATAAATAAATTTTAAAGAAGCAGCTCACGAAATGAATGTGTCACGTACTAAGTAGTTTTGCTGTGCGATTCAGTGTACGATAAAGAGCTAATTATAAATTAGTAGCTTTGTATCTTTAAAGTGTTTATATATTTAATATTTGGACTTAATAAAACCTAAACCGTTTAGTTGGGGCCTTAGTTTTTTTTGGCACCAGGGCATTTAGTTACCTTGCTACGCCTCTGGGTATGGGGACTATTTTGCGATATTTTATTTAGACAATGATCTTTCTCTCGTTTTAAACGTCAAGTGTCCAAAATTTCAAAAAGGATAAAATTTCATAGATAGGTATATAATATTAGATTTAAATCCACGAAATGCACAAATCCACGCTTCCACGCCGCGGTCGCCCACCCTCTACAAACGTCTTTATATTTTAGGAAGTAACTGTTTTCATTATGCTAGATGTAATTTTTGTACCACTTGAGGTGATTTTTACAAAAACGACTAAATCATCTAATTATGTAGGTATAACATAATTAGACGATTTAGTAATTTTTTTATTTTTTTATTTTCTAATTATAAAGAGCATCATTTCAATCATATAAATTGTTTAATGCGCATTCTTACATACATACATACACACATATTCACACACACACACACACACACCCTCACCCTCACCCTCACACACCCTCACACACACACAACACACACACACCCCTCTCCCTCAATAATTTACTAATTTAATATAGGTAAAATTTATAATTTGTCACATAAAAACATATATTATATAACAGCGACATGTCATTGGTACCAATTATTGTATTAATTCTACAACTTGTAACTACTTTCTAACATGTAATTATGTACTGTTTGTCTCTGCAAAATAAATAAATAAATTATACGGTGCTCCAGATTTTATGTCCGGGTTGAATCTTTCCCAAATGAAAGACTAAACCCTTCCACACACTTTTCCACAAATGAATATCTAGTAAATTAACGCAATGTAAGTGCACTATATAAGATAATAAATACAAAACAATAAAAGAACAATACGTCAATCCACCAGAAACATAATGGGAAAATATTTCACCGACTCCAGATATTTTCATATCAGAGGGTTCGGCTCTGATGAAATCCTAACTGGTCCGATAAATCCTACTGATCCCTCAATATAAATATTTTAAAAATCTTTCGTAATCCTACATGTATTTAAAATGACCGACTTTTGCATTTTTATGTACAAATTTTTTGACAAATCTAATACGCCTAAATTTTGAATGAGAGAGCTAGGTATAATGCCAGTAGCCGAAATAACAAATGGTAATATTTTTATAGTCTGAGAATGCCAAATTCTTTTAATTTCATTTCCTAAATCTGTATATTTTCTTATTTTTTCAGAAACAGTTTTCTGAATATTACAAGAATTTGGAATAGCGACATCAATTATTTAAGTTATTTTCTTAATTTTGTCATGTAAAACTATATCGGGTCTATTATGACTAATTGTTCTGTCTGTTAGAATAGTTTTGTCATAATAAATAACCATTATTATTAGGTAGCAATTATTTTTTTCTGAAGGGAACAAATCGTTCGTCCAGTTGATTAGACAGACATCTCCAAATTAGTTAGTTTTAAGATAATGAGCAAAATAATATTCGAATGTTCACCATTAATCAAATATTATTTACACGTGTCTGTGTTTTACATGTTAAATATGCTCTAAAATAACGCCGGGAAGGATAGCGATCCGGTAGGTACATTGGAACGAAGTTTTGAAATATTGTTCGAGTAACTCAGAAAACAACATTTTTTGGTTTATTTTACTCCAAGTTTTTTTGCATTATAATAGGCCACTTGCATGGATTTCATAACGACTTGGAAAAAATCGTGTGAATAGATTTTTTTACTAAGATTACGAAAATGTTAGTAAAAATTTATGGAAATGTATAGTTTTTTTTTTTTTTTTAAGTAAATAAATCCATTATTTGAGCTCGTGACGTCACTACATGAAAATGTCCCGTCTCCTATTATGTTCCCTTAATTTTGTAAAATTCCACACTGATAATCTTTTTTTTATATGGCAACACTTTGATTTCCGGCGAATTTTTAAATTTTTGTTTAACGTTCACTAGATTTATTGTTTGTTCTATGCGAACTTATCCTTTGGTTTGATTTTTTGATAAAGATGGCGGTGTTTTTACAGCTGTTACGAAGAGAACCCCGTACAATATATTGCTATTCGTGTGGAAAACGTTCTTTTTTTAAATGATTTTCGGCAATGTAATTATTGTTTTTTCGCACCCATAAAATTATGTCCCGTCTTTCCGGTTTATAAAAAATGGTCGGATTTTTTGGATTGAAATTTTCAAAAAATCGCCGGTTTCAAAAATACGAATAAAAATTTAAAAATACAGAATGTCTTAGAATATTTGCCTAAGCCGGAAAAAAAATGAAAAAAATGTGATGAGTAAACTGAATATGGCTCCAAATAGAGGGCACACTTTTACATATAACTCCAGATTCAACTCAAATTTCAATTTTTCGTGAGATGTCTGCCTAATCAATTGGACGATCGATATTCTGTATTTTTGTATCTTAAAGGGAAGATGCATAAATATACTGACCCCTTGTAGGAAATGGACTGCTGTATGTTTTCCGTTTTGTAGCAAATTTACTATAAAATGATCAAAATATGATTGACATTTTTTAATTGTGAGATATGAGGTATTCGTCAGTTCGCAGAAACGACACGCGACGTTGGGGTTACGCTGCAAACAAGTAATTGTTCCGCGTGTTCGCAGTAGCATGATAACGTGCAACAAGTTTAAAAAACACGAATTCTGAGTGTAATTTGGGTAATGGATCAAGGTATTTTTGGTTTGAATTAACGACCTCCGTAGACCAGTGGCTAAGACTCTTGACTCACAATCCGGAGGTCGCGGGTTCGAACCCGGCGTGCGCAAATAAATTTTATTTGATTAATTTGTGTTATTTCACAATTAATTCATTTAAAATAATATATAGTATATTTGCGACACGTTCCAGAGTGGAAGATACTATCAGTATCGCCCTGGTGTAAGACCACCATTCAGAATTGAAACGTTGCTTGAAAATGGCTTTAGTCGTGTTTGGTGACCAGATCTGAATAGCCAGGTAATTCCCAACCTTCCTCTTCCTCACCTCCTTCCCCTCCCCACTACCTTCAGCCTCACAACATACCCCAATTGGGGATGCCATAGTCTCACTGGCTCCAGACGGGAGCAGTTAAGATTCTTGTGCGGTATTCACTGTAAAAAAAAAAAAAAAAAACGTCTTCAAATAATGTTCGCAGAGTGACAAAAAGATCTGAAAAATTCAATAAAGATAGATAAATACTGGGGATTTTACTAAACTAGTTCCAGCGGAAGCTCGTACGGACGTCATTGAAGTTAGTCCTCTTCCTTTGCACACATCTTGTTTGAAAACGAAAAAGGCAGAAGAGACTAGAACGATGACGTCACGTACGATTTTTCACTGAAACATTTTTGTTTATAAATCATAAAACACGTGTAAGTAATGGGAACGTATGAAAACATCCCTTGCACCGCGGTGCAGGGCGATGGGTTAAGAGAGTCTGGCTGGAGAGGTCTAGGTTGGGTCTCCCTCAACTAGTCTCTATCGCCGCCGAGACTTATACAAACTTCACTCCATGAACCCGGGCACCCTTGCTAAGTCACGTACTAAACGTAGCGAACCATTTCGAGTGATCTATGCAGGGGTGTTAGCTATCCAATAAATGGTTCCCGTTACCCATACCGGGGGCGGGTAACTTATATTTAGTAAGAAATATGGATCAGATATGCGGTCGTCCATTAATCACGTGATGTTTTTTAGCTACTTTTTAACCCCCCCCCCCCCACCCTCCCCCTGGTGATATGTGTTTTTAGTACAAAGCATATTGAAATTTTCTTATCTTTAAATACAGGAATAATCTAATTAAATTTTGGAAAATTAAGCAAGTTTTGGTTGTTTTGAGTCAAGGCCACGCGCCGCTGTTTGGTTTAGAAATCGTGCGTTCAACGAAAAATAAATACACGTGACTTATCGTTATATCTCCCCCCCCCCCCCCCCCCCCCTCCTTGTGATATTTCGTGATTTTTTTCCGAGGGCAATTCATTCAAAGTTATCCAGTCATCAAGCATAATATTAATGCTATTGGCTGTTGGCTAATACAAACTAAACCATCATACTGCACAACACAAGACATAGACATCAACACATGGATCCGAAGACAAATGACAGATAACTTATACAATATAACAACCCACTCAACGCCTCTATATTTTCTCTTTTCCTTTTACTTATTTTTTATTATTTATTTCATCTTTTTTCCGTTTTTCTAATCTCTTTTCTTTTTCTTTTCTTTCTATTTTTCTTTCGTTTTATTTTTTATTCAAATTTTAATTAAAAATTTTATCTTATTTTTTCTTCCAAGATTAAAAGATATCAAAATTAGATTAAACTCTCGAAACAGGCTCAGCATACACCAAAAAAATGTATGTTATTTGAAAAAAGTTAAAAAAAACATGGCTTACATCTTGACAGGATTAACTGGACACGGAAGATACAAACAAATTTACAAATAGATGGAATGCAAAGTGGTCTAGCCACAACAGGAGTTCGCTAGGCTCACTCAATAATTGTTATCTATTATTTTGTATCAAATTATCGACTCTTTTCTAAGTAGGAAGATAAGTTCATTGATTCACTAGGTGACTAGGTCATTATTTTTCCGTGTACTAGGTGACCTGGTCCGGTACGGTAACATCTTATTTAACCGACTTGTGGCATAACTTCCAGGCATTAGTTAACACCCTGACCAAACAGTGGCCGCCACGAGCGTAGGATATATAACGTTTAGTGTCATTATTGTAAATCGAACATTTAACACATTACCCCGTCCATCTTTCTCTGGGGCAATACCGTTAGACCGCCCAAACAAGAGCATAAAAGGGGATCTGGGACGAGACGTTGCACAGTTAAGTATAGTTCGGTTCCAAAAACATGCGGTGTTTCAAAGTGAAAATTTTCTTGCTGGTCTGCGCGCTGAGCAGCATTGGCGCTTCTGAGGAAATAGACTCAGAAGAGGAACTCAGCGCAATGGAGGGCCACAGTAGAAATCCTAAATGTGAGTTAAATATCATAACAAAACAGAATGTTGAACCTAACCTCACCTAAACATTTATATTATTTTGTTTTGTTTGGTCGCTGTTTTATTAATATGTTAGGATACCGCTGAAAACTCTCTTGCTACCACTTCCTCTTTCGCATAACAGACTCGTTTAACCGAAAGAGAGATTACAGCGAAGCTTCTTAAGCGTTATATATTAATTAATTATTAATTGTTTTTGTGTATAATTCGTAGAACTCCATTTAATTTTTTTAGAAATTTAATTAAGTTCTTAATTTATTAATTAATTTAATAATAATTAATTTAATTAATTAAGAAATTTAATTAAAATTCTTAAGCGTTATTTGTCCTTTTCAATGCTATACACGTTTGCGATGTTCTATTGTTGGTAATATTTGCTTAATGATAAAGTGTAATACACATCTATAAGTGAAATTCATTGAAAAATCTTCTATTTTGGTTTCTTACCTCCTCGGGCTAATTTCTTAGCTTTTCAAAAATTTGAATTTGAAATTTGAAAAAAAAAATTAAACTTTGTGTTTTTTTATTAATTATTTTTTACATGAAACGACAAAAAAGTGATGTATTGAAATATATTTTATTTATTTGGAATTGTCGTGATCTGAGGGGTTAACCAAATAAATTATGTAATTTTCATTTGTTATAAGTGCGGAGAAGGTAAACCGATATAAATGTATATTATTAGCGTATCTGTGTGCTCCTAGTAAGGTCATTTTAACCTTACTTCCAAAGATCTTATGTAAATTGGTGACATCGGTTTTACTTCAAATCGGTATATAAATCACACTGTTAGGAATTTTCCTTTCGGTGGTAATACTTTACATGTTAAAAACAGGCTTTTTTGGTCCTTTGCAAAATTTAAAAACAATAGTTAGATTTTTTGGTACCACTTATAAATAAAAGTGTAAAGTTCAAAAATATTAATGACCTTTTGAAGTAAAAACTTCTTTAGTACCGTTGTGACTCGAGACTCGATGAAACGAAAAATAGCGACACTAAAAAGGGACACATTCATTTATAGGATTTAGCCTGAGAGGGAATGAAATACTATAACCGGTCTCCTCTTTTGTACAATTTTTTTTTAGTAATTTTCTACCCAAAAGTTTAATTGATCATTAAAAAAATATATATTAACAAATCTTCAATATAATACGAAACAGAAAATAAAAAGGTTACGGTCGTGATTGAATCCGGATCCCCTGTTTTACAGCGACAATTGTCTCCCAACTGAGCTACTGAGACCTAGTTATTTTTGACGATCTAATATTAATATATAATAACTATAACATTTCATTATTATTTTTAATTGATAAACTAACGTTTAAACAAGATTTTTATGCATAGCACAAAGGGTAGATAACATGTTTGAAAAAACACGGGTTTAATTCCCGTTGGCGGCCAGTATCTTTTCTCGGAAGATTTTTTCAATGTAGATGAATGTTTCAGGTTGATAATTATTGATTATAATATTTGTTATCTACCCTTTGTGCTATGCATAAAAATCTTGTTTAAACGTTAGTTTATCAATATCAATTAAAAATAATAATTAATATTTGACAAGTTAAAGTATTTCAGCAATAAATGCAGACATAATTAGTCTCGACGCCACCTAGCGGGAGATTTGGTACTTAACAATACCTCTCTCACAAAAATAAAGTTGATTTTTTTCAGTTGGAAAAATGTAATAATAGGTAATTATCGAATTAAACACTAGTTTATATTGAATTATTTAGCGGGTATTAGATAAGCCGCCATAGCTCAGTGGTTAGAGCAGCTGACCGGCAATCAGAGGGACACGGGTTCAATTCCCGTTGGCGGCCAGTATCTTTTCTCGGAAGATTTTTTCAATGTAGATGAGAGTTTCAGGTTGATAATTATTGATTATAATATTTGTTATAACATTTCAATTTCCGAATTACTAGTAGATAATATCTTCAACTAATTCACACATTTGGCAGCCATCATTATAATTTTTTTGCCAAGTTCTAGACATATTTATTTTCAAATCTTTTTTATAAAATCTGTCGTGATATCCATTTATTACACAGAGCTATGCACATACTAATCGATTATTTCAAAAACAAATATTTTTTCTACTGGTAGTGTTTACATCTAAGGCATGTAAAATATTTCTGAGCGATCTAATTTTAATATTCCTTGATTCCAATTTTAATATTTCAATTTTCAAACCAACATGATAATGCATTGCTTTGTAGTGCATCACCTTAACGAGAATCTTTCAAACGTAAAAAAAATTATATGGCGCTGAATCTCCACTTGATGACAATGTTACATTTGATTTTTTGTGAAATAACCCGTCCTTAGTGTTTGCATTCTTATGGTCAGTAAATTAGGTTAATGGACGCTAAGTGAAAAGTCCAATACTATTACTTATAAATGAGACGTATGAGGTGACAGGTGAGGTGACTAACGTACTATAATGTGTGCTACCGATACGATGATTTCTTGTGTCAATATTCTCAATTTAAACGTTTAAACTGACCCAGTTTATGGTGATCATGCGACTTGATACACATACATAATTGTAATCCTTGACCCAAAAGTATTATCGGAACATACCCGACAAATAATTTGGGAGACGGGTATTGGTACTGCCATTTATTGAATAACCAGTAAAACCATTTATTGAATAACCAACACCCACGCCATAGGACACCCCAAGTAGTTCGCTACGTTTGGTGACTTAGCAGGGGTGCCCTGGTTCATGGGGTGAGGTTTGTCCCGATCTTGGCGGCGGATGCGTCTGCCCACTTACTGCGTGGAAGGCTAGACCGGGAGAGATGGGTAGAGGGAGACCTTTGATCTCTCCAGCCGGACTCTCTCGGAACATCGCCTTACCGAAGTGGGATGGATAGATTCATATATCCATCACTCTTGAACATATTGACTACCAGATTCCTTACTAATACCCCTCATACCGTTTCCTTCCCAGAACTTCCTCTCCTTCCTTTCCTAATAAGACCCTCCTACACAGCACACCCACAGATTTTTTTTCCTCAGGGTCTCCTGTGTGGAGCTAATGTAAAAACTAAAATGACCTCTACATTTTGCACTCCAGATAATCTCAGGAATCGTTTAAATTACATCCTGTATATTCTGCTATATTCTGTATATATGTGCTGCGCTATCTGATACATCCTGTATATTCTGCATATATGTTTATGCGCTTTCGATTGACGATTCGACTGATGCATCCTGTATATTCTGCATATGTGTATGCGCTATCTGATACACTCTCTCTATATTCTCTATATATGTATGCATAGAATATGGAAGAATATACATCCTGTATATTCTGCTATATTCTGTATGTATGTGCTGCGCTATCTGATACACCCTGTATATTCTGTATATATGTTTATGCGCTTGCTGATACTCCCTATATTTATTCTGTATATATGTTTATGCGCTTTCTGATACTCCCTATATATATTCTGTATATATGTGTATAGGTACATAAAAATGATTTTCTGAAAAATTCTTCGTAACTTAAAACCGTGTATATAAAGTTTTTCATTAAAATTTCATTTAGACCAGTTTTTACAATATTATATCAAAGAGTTTCGGTCACACAAATAATAATATAATTTTCAGCATTATTTTTTAAAACGACAACTTAGTTGTTATATGAAGCTTTATTAAAACACAATAATAAGCAGTTCAAAAGTAATGTGTAGGCGAAACATAGCAATATACGTATTTATAAATTTTATGTTAGCATTTCTCGTAGTAAGCATTTTGTGTATTTGTTTTCTGCGAATTAAATTGATCCTGTGTGCGTAATTTATTTTTTTTTTGTTATTATATATGATTCGGCAAACAAAATATAAATATTTGTTTTTATTTTTAACTTTATGAATAAAACTTCGAATCGTAATATTTTAATTAACTGAAAACAAATATTAGCGAGAAACTCAATCGAAAAGTTGAGATGCAGCCGTGTGTTAAAAGATACATTTTATCCCAATCTTGAAGTCAATGAAGTTTAGCTGAAAAACTTTTACATCAAAAGAAGAAAGAATATATACCTATATATAGATCTGATCAACAAACGCGGCTAAAGCCGTTTCAAGCAAAGTTTAATTCTGATCGTTGGTCTTTCACCAGGATGATGTTGAGTGTATATTCCACACTGGGATAATGAAGAGAGACTGTACATCTACGCATACTCTTCATATTATAATAAAGATGTCTCGCTCTCATGCCGTGGCACTCATAAAAGACGTCAGTCGCACGTTCTTTATTAGTTCCCGTAGGAAAATAATTTCCCTCAGGTCCTACGTCATATTTATGGATGCTGTGTGAAGGATCTTTTTGGGGAAAGAAAGTTCTGGAAATCAAAAGGGTATGAGGGGTAGGTAGGAATCTGGGGGCGGTGTGCTCAGAAGACGTATGAATCCATCCCTCCAACTGCGGTGCAAAGAGTGGAGAGAATGCAGATAAAGATTGCAAAAGGGTCTCTCTCGGCCTCCCCCGGTCCGGTCCGCCATGTAGTTGGTGAATAGACAAGTCCTGAACAAACCTCATCCCATGAATCCGGAAACTCCAAATAGCGAACCACTTACGACCTATATCAGAAGAGTTGGTTATAAAATGCATAGTTCCCCGAATTCTTACATATCTTGTTTTGTTGGTTGCTTAGTTTATTGGGCAGGATTTTAATAATTTGTTTTTTTTTCTTGTTCGCAGTCTTTCCTTTCTTCAGCATCATCCGGTTCGAGAACTTGGAGTGCGGTGGATCCAACAGCTTCAACGGGACTTGCTTCACGCGGCGCGAGTGCAACGACTTGGGCGGCTCCTACTCCGGCACCTGCGCCAACCGTCGCGGCGTCTGCTGCATCAGTGAGTCGTCCACCACCTTCCTAACCTACCCTAACCTAACCCACCTGACATTTCAACCACCCAACCATCTGACCTATTCATGCCATTCTAACTATGTTTTATAATAAATTGGCAATGTTGAATTGAAACGGGAGTTAATTAGTTGATGAGGTCTTTATTCATATTTCAACCATTTTCGTTTCTCAAAAATCGAACGGAATAAATTCATTGCCTCTTAGATGCATTATTTAAATCTATGTGAAATCATGTGTGCTTAGTTATAAAACACTAGCTGGGTTACCCAGCTTCGCTCAGGACAATAAGATAGTGTTCTGGAATGTTGCACAATGATGTTCCCGATCCTTATTCCTGATCATTCCACGACATACTCCGCCACTCCTTCCACAACTTTCTTCAGCTCTATGGAACCTTCTAGAACTTTCCGGAAGACTGTTCTAGAAATTTCAAGAGGGCGAAACTTTCAGCCCTTATATCTTTAAAAGCACGCCCTTTAGGTAAAAACGGATACCCTTATTCCCTAGGGGAGATGGAGATCTACCACACCATATAACTCCCTTGATCGATCCGGGACTCGTTTCTCACTTTTTGCGAGCTGCAGGTTTTTTTGGACTTTCTTTTATAATATATGCCATATTCAAATAAATAAAATGTTACTCCTTACATGTCCTTTCCCGTGCGTTCCCCTCCAGCGTTCCACTTCCACCTTCCCCACCACCGCTCTCCCGCTCCCCCGTCCCGCCAACCCCCCTGGCACTGCATTTCTTGACTCCTCTCCCGCCCGGCCCGTAGCCGAAACTTTTTTCTAATACTAACAATTTTAAACTCGTGATATCTTTCTAATTAAATATCAGAATTGAAAAATTCAAAATTTGAATAAAGGTATTAAAGCTGTCTTGAATATGAAGTAATTTATTTTGATAAGGATTAAAACCAAGATCAAATAAAGAGCCTATTCAAGCGGCGACATTTAAATTAAATTTTAAAAATAAAAGAATACTTTTTGTGGCATAACCATAATAGTTAGACATATGCTGTCGTGACCTTTTTTGTAAATAATGATGTGTTCTATAAAGTCGTACTACATTATTTTATTCTATTATCAATAGTTTTCGCAGCGCACGCGATTTAAAGAATATTTTAGGTAATTTTTTTACACCCTGGGTTACATTATTGAAGTTTTAGTAAGGATGCCTATTTTTTTTTAAATATAATATAGTCTATGTCACCCAGGGATAGTGTAGCTTCCTAACAGCGAAAGAATTTTTCAAATCGGTTCAGTAGTTTCGAAGCCTATTCGATGCAAACAAACAAACACACAAACAAACAAATATTTCCTCTTTATATAGTGTAGTAGATAGTAGATGTATCTCTTGTAACGTACATTTATTTAAATTAAGGAATTACCCATTTTTTCCAAAGAAACGCCACATCATCAATTCTTTTTTCAAACTTTCCTCGTGTAGAGGTACCTACCTGCCATTTGAAAAAAAATGCAAATCAGTCAGTCCAAATAAACCGATGACTAAACAAAATACCCAAGAAAGAACTGGCATACCAATAAAATGCTCTGTCTAAACGGTTATACAAACATAAATGTTTTTTTTTGTTTTTCATTTTGTTACGCACATTTAGATTTAGATGTTCTTTGTTGAAAAAAACGCACGTAAAAGCCCAGCCGGGCGTGAAATTAAAAATAAATAAATAAATAACTCTCTCTAACTCTTTAAATAAAATACATTTTCAACAAAATTTAAAATAATCTGGGCAACCTCATTGGCAAACTTTACTAAATCGTTCATTTTATATAATGTGAACATTTTATTAGGTTTGCAAACCTGGACCTTTAGGACAGTCGATCGATAAGCAGGGGCGTGCACTCCATATAGGCACATAAGCACTGCTTACCCTAGCGTATTTGTAAAACGTAAGCATCTAAATAATATTATAATTTATTAAATTATTACTAAAAATAAATACACACTTTCAAAAATAAGCGCGACAAAGCTGAGCAACCAAAACTACGCGAGCGCCACATCAAACGGCATACTACAAACGTGACATAAACTGTAACTAAAAACTACACGCGCCCTCCGACTACCTCACTAAAATGCGGGCTAATCAGGAATTATTTCTGCTTAGAGCTAACTTCATACAAGATATAATATCAATGTTTTCGAAATGCACGTAGCATTGAGTAGAACTGTCGTTTGAATTTGCTTCTATGAGGTTTTTTTGTTAGTATCAGGCAGTGCTTTCTGGAACAAATTAACAAATGGCAATCAGTGGCGACAGTGACATCTGTTGTTATCTGAAGTATGAAAGTGAGACAACGCCAACTGCTTTTATCAAGGCCACCTCGGATATCCATTAATTGGCTTGTGATAATACGCATACATGAAGCAATTATTTATTATTATTATTATTTGTAAATTTAAGTAGCTTAGATAATCCAAACCTACATCATCTACAGCCAGCAGCAAGCACACTTAGCGAAAACTTGTACGAAGGGAGCTATCTGTGACAAGTTTTAAAAAAAACTAACTAACTAACTAACCATCACGCCGTTTCCCCGCAGGGGTAGGCAGAGAGGACGGACCGCCAAACAACTCGGTCTTGGCACACACTCCTTGCCTCGTTCACATTCATACACCGTCTCATACATGCTCTTCTATTATTCCGACTCTTCACATGCCCCGACTCAAGTATCTGATTCACTTGGTCGTGCCATGTCTTTCTCGGACGTCCCCGACTTCTTCTACCATTCACATTTGCATCATATATTCTCCTTACACTCCTTTCCTCGTTCATTCTCTCTACATGCCCGAACCATCGGAGCGTTCCTTTCTTGATCTTACTCATTACGCTTACATCAGCCTTGCATTCTTTGCGGATCTCCGCGTTTCTCACACGATCATACATGGTTTTACCACACATACGCCTCAGGGATCTCATTTCTACAGCATTCAGTCTACTTTCATCATTCCTCTGCCAGTTCCATGCCTCACTGCCATACATCAGGGTAGGTACCAGTACTCCATTATGGACGGCTAGTTTCGCGTCTTTGGACAGTTTTTTGTTGGTGCCAACGGCGTTCAGTCCTCCATTAATAGAGGTACCAGTGACAAGTTTATTTTTTATTTATTTGAATTTAAATCAATTCGGCGGTTTTCCTACTGCCTACCCTGATCAAAAACTCTGTGCACGCCACTGTCGATAATGATTGTATCGATAACTTTCGGTAAATTCTCATTGTTCCCTAGCATGACTGCAGATCGCCAACAAATAAAGAATAGTTTACAATGATTAAGTGTTCTTAATGTATTCGACCTCAACCTTGTCTTAGGGAACGATGAAAAATTACCGAAAGTTATCGGTACAATCCTTATCGATCGACTCGTCATTTTCTGGCAGGTCGCCAACTTTTAATTTATAAATATTTGATATTTAATTTAATAAAATTTAGATTATTTTACAATTTGGGAGGCGATTATGGGTACCGTAGCCCCGGGAACCATTGGATAATCAATACCTCTACCATAGGTCATCACAAGTAGTTCGCTACGTTTGGTGACTTAGCAGGAGCGCCCAGGTTCAAGGGTGAGGCTTTCCGGGTCTTGGTGGCGGATGTGTCGTCCCACCAGCCGCGTGGCATGCTGGATCGGGAAAGACTGATTGAGGACTCTTTTGGAACATCGCTTTGCACCGCAGTGGGTGGGATGGATTCATACTTCCGTCACTCCTGGACCCACTGACCCCCAGATTCGTACCCACTTCTCATACATTATCCTTCCCAGAACTTCCTTTCGTTCATTTCTTTTAAAATAACCTCCACACAGCATCCCCAAAGATGACATAGGCACTGAGCTCATGGTCTCTTGTGTGGAGCTATTGTAAAAAAAGCAAAATAGTAAAGATGTAAAATATTGTAATATATTTATTTAGGTAATCATGTTTTAAATATAAGTACATAAACACCATCGCTTAAATAAGTAAAAATATATTACTTATTTCTGGAAATAAATAAAAAAAACTCACAATTAGAAAAATTACGATAATTTTGAAAGTTTAATAAAAAAATAAACAATAAAATGGAAAAAAAAATCTCTATTTTTCGAACTAGTGCTATTTATGGAAATATATCAAATAATAACAATAACAAAATTACAAGTACTTGGGAACAAATTTCTTTAATAAATTACCAGAAAATATAAGATCCCTTTGTGACAGTTCAAAAATTTCAAAACACAATTAAAAAAATATACTGAAAACCTCAACTAAAAAATAAATAAATAATAATAATTAAAATTATAAATATACATATATTTATATAAAAATTCATTTAACTTATTAATTACATAAACTAAATTTCAAAGTACTAAATATAAATAAAAACAGCAATAAAAAAAAATTTTAAAAAATCAAAATAACCAAACAAATAATACTTCCTCCCGTACACACAAGCATTTGCTTATTATGGGAGAAAAATTTAAAAAAATATATATATAATTGTAATAATTATAATTGTATTAAGCTTTTATATACTTTCATTATATTTATGTATCTATTGTACGAGTATGTATTGTACCAAAGGAAAATTTTTTCAATAAAAAAATAAAATAAAATAAAAAATCAAATTTAAATGCAAAGAGTTAATATAACAACATGTACGAGTATATACGCAAATATTTTTATCTTTATATTTTAATTTTTTATCTTTTTATTTTGTCTTTTCATATTGTGTTTTTAATATTTTTATCTTTTTATACCCGTGTCTACTTTGATATATTTGTTTTTTACTAAATATAATCAATGTACCTACATAAATGAAAATAAAATAAACGCCCGGGTTGCCGGCACTGAAACTGAAAAACTGTGCTAATTATTATTCTTGTATACATTTTTCAGTACAAAAGAGTTGCGGAAGTTCGACCAACGTGAACAACACTTACTTCACTAACGTGGGATACCCGGGTTCCTTCTCGGGCGGGTCTCGCTGTTCCATATCCGTGACGCGCTGCAACTCGGACATCTGCCAGGTAGGCCTTCTATTTTATTATATGGTGATACCGATCTATGGTGATACCGATTCCAAAGATTTCGAACTCAAAAAAATGTGAAGACTTTCGACCTGTAAATATGTTACCAAAATATGAGCAAGTGATGGAATACATAATTAAATCTCAACTTGAAGAATACTTGGAAAATAAAAGCATCCTTTGTGACGAACAATCTGGATTTAGGAACAATAATTCATGTAAAACAGCGTTAAATTTAGTGATTGATGATTGGAAGGAAGATATAGATAAAAACTTGTATACTGTTGCTGTGTTTTTAGATTTTCAAAGAGCTTTTGAAACAATAGATAGAAAAAGAGTTATTAAAAAAAAATTAATATGTGGAATAAAAGGGAAAGAATTGGAATAGTTTAAAAATTATTTAAGCAACAGACAACAAACAACAAAGATTAGAAACAATGTATCAAATCCGATTGAAAATATGCTGAGGGTACCGCAAGGATCGGTATTGGGTCCGATATTGTTTATACTCTACATAAATGATTTGGTAAAAATACTAAAACATTGCAAAATAAGACTGTTTGCAGACGACGCACTGATTTATATTGCAGAAGATAATTATGAGAACGCAATCAAAAAGATAAATAGTGACTTAGAAACTTTGTCAAAATGGCTCAAATTAAATGAATTGAAACTTTATTTTATCTATTCATTGAATAAATTGAAACTAAACGTAAATAATACAAAATATATGCATATAGGTAGAACAAATACGCATGATGAACCAAAGGTTTCTATAAATGGAGAAATCATAAAAAAGTGGAAGAAATTAAACATCTTTGTGTCATCATAGACTCAAAATTGAACTTCTCAAAAAATGCAGATTACACAATTAAAAAAATTGCAAAAAAAAATATCATTTCTTGGTAGAATCAGAAACAAAGTAAATAAAGAAACATGCCGTAAATAAAGATAATTTATAATACAATTATATCACCACACTTTAATTACTGTTCAAGTATTCTTTTTCTCTGCAATGAAGAGAAAATGAAAAAAAATGCAAATACTGCAAAATAAAACAATGCGAATAATACTTAAGCGCAACATATGCACACGGATACGAGACATGCTAAAAGAGATAAATATGTTGACGGTGAAGCAAACTGTGTTTTTTAATGTACTTATTTTTGTACATAAAATTAACATGGGGATGATGTCTAAGGAACTAAAAAGAAAAATACATTATAATAACGAAACACACGAACACGGGACAAGAAATTCAAAGCAAATTAGACTGCCGACAAGAAAAACATCAAGCACCCAGAAATTTCTGATGTACCAGGCCGTCCAACTGTATAAAAACATCCCGAATGAAATTAGTGAGATAGAAAATATAAATAAGTTTAAAAAAGAATTACGAAAGTATGTCTACCTCAATTATTAATGTCTTTATTTATGTGTAATATTTAAAGAATGATTATGTTTGCCAACCAATGTAAATGTTTATATCTTTATAAAATATTAGCACACACAAAGATGTGAGCTAACTTAAGATTAATAATTAAATATAGCGTGATTTCTCATTGGTTAGCGCTACTTAATTTAATTAAATCATTTTTTTAAGGGTGCGGTGTTTTTATTTATTTTTACGCCCAGCTGTGCTTTTTACATATTTATTTTTAAGACAAATAATCTAAAAATGCACAACAAAAAAATAATAATAATTTAAAATGCAAGATGGAAAAAAAGAAAATTACGAATAAAAACCATCATGCGTGTTCGCTAAACATAACGCGGTGTTCGGGTGGAAACACAGCGTCCTCTCGACAGCCTCAAAAAGGATACTGTGTTTCTACTTACGACGGCGGAATAATACTTCCTCTTCTTCCTTTCCGTAAAAATACCCTCCACACAGCATTCCCAAAGACGACATGAGGGATTTATTTTTCTCAGGGCCTTCTGTGTGGGCAATCATCCATCAAATTCAAATCATCCATAAATAATGGATCTGGGACAAAGGCATATTAAGACAATACAACAGAACAAAGACTACCTGATTAAGACAAAACAACACACATTGAGATATGACATTAGACACTACCAACGTTATCTTAGAAATTCGAGCCAATGCATTCATTGGCATGGAAAACTCCGGTGACGAAGACGTTGCAATAACTAAGTTATATAATGTAATACAATTCATTCAAAAATATTCGTCATATTCGACCATTCCATCGGCTGATGTTCTATAATATTCTAGACGAATTCAGATCAGATTTGTACCTATATTGGAAACATAAATTAATCTGCATCCAGACATGGCGGTAGATTCCATATGATTTTATTATTTGCGTTTAAATTAGCCGTACTAAATAATGCAAAATCATATGTTTTTGCTTTGAAAATTTGATCGCTTGGAAGCATAATAGGTGCTTCAATTAAATACTGCGTGTAGAACATACCTTGACCCTTAAAAATTACGGTTAAAAATTTTAATAAGCCTTTAAAAAAATAATGTATATGGTTTATAAAAAACCAATTCCAAACTCTCTTATATATAAACCCCTTTTCGGATTTGGTTTTATTGTATATTGTGGCAAAATCAGTTTCTTTTATAATAATCGCAAAAAATCAACAAACTCAAATCTTACAAGAAAGGTTACTAACTAACTAACTAACTAACCATCACGCCGTTTCCCCGCAGGGGTAGGCAGAGAGGACGGACCGCCACACAACTCGATCTTGGCACACACTCTTTGCCTCGTTCACATTCATACATCGTCTCATACATGCTCTTCTATTATTCCGACTCTTAACATGGCCCGACTCAAGTATCTGATTCACTTGGTCGTGCCATGTCTTCCTCGGGCGTCCCCGACTTCTTTTACCATTCACATTTGCATCATATATTCTCCTTACACTCCTTTCCTCGTTCATTCGCTCTACATGCCCAAACCATCGGAGATTGGATTGAATCATCGATACAGTATTGCATTTGTTAGCCTTTATTGAAAAATTAAGCATGTTTATGGACGAAACTATTAATTAAAATAATATTTTAAAGCAACACTTGCAAAAAGTATTTCTTGTTATTATTACTAACCCAGCTTAAATAAATCTCTAGTTTATACATAACAATGTATAATCTTACTAATATTATAAATGCGAAAGTTTGTATGGTTGGATGTGTCTTACTCTAAGAGTATGGATATTAGAGAGACGGCATGTAAAGTGTGCACACTGGCACAAAGCGTGCTTGTTCAAAAATTTTACCGAATGGTTTTTATGTGGCTGACATTGGCTTTTACACCTCGGTCGCGTATAGAGCTCCCAGTAAAACGTTCATAAAACATAGAAAAATGGTCCAATGCGCCGTAAAATTGTGTAAAAGTAGTTCTATGAAGACCTTTAAGAAGAAAGATGGTCTTACCTTTCACATGTAAGTGTTTAAACATAGCTCAAATAAACATTTTATAATTTTCGACGAGTCCTTTCAACCGCCATCGCCATGGGCCCGATGTTACCGCGTGAATTCCGACTAGCATGGGCCGAATCAGTCAACTTAAATCATAATAATTGAAAATTACCAAATACTTTTATTTTTTTATTAATCATAACGCACAAATATAAAGTTGTGATTTACACATGTCATAAATACTTGTTTTTTTTATCATTTAGCTTATTCATTTTTAAACATTTTTGCTTCGTCTTTTTTGCACTGTTGTTTTTATTTCTTTTCGTACTAATTTAACACTCCTTTTGCATATGTTTACAATGTTAATTCAAAGTACGTAGGTATATAATCACTGTATTGTTATGTAAAAGTCACATTGACATGCCCCCGTGGTCAAGGGGTAAAGCTCTTGACTAGCAATCCGGAGGACGCGGGTTCAAATCCCGGTGCGCACAGATAAATTTTATTCGATTGATTTGTGCAGATGGAAGCAGTTGGGATTATTGTGATATATATATATTTTATCACACACTATGTATACACACCATATACATCATATGCTGTTGATTTAAAAAGCCCGTTTTCTTGAAAAATCACCTCAAGCGCACAGTATGTACCTACAATATGCATACATAAAATTAAATAATACAATTTGTTATTAATAAAGGTTTCCAAAAGACCCTGAGAGAAAAAGAAAGTGGGTTGATGCCTTAAATCGGAGAGATGACTGGTTTCCAATCAAATCAACCCGCGTTTGCTCCTATCACTTTTCGAAGTTACGCAATGATGAATGGTGCTTTGAGTTACAGCAAGTTTATAACACTAGTTTTTTACCCATTTGCACTTGTCAAGTGAAAAGTGAGGCCGATGTATTTCGACGAGCGCAACACGAATCAATCATAATCTTGATTTCGCAAAAAAATGAGTAACGTCGAAGAAGATTAAGGTAAAATAACATGTAAAGGGATTAATAAAAAATAAACAATACATAAGTCTCTTGTTACTCCCCTTTCCTCATTTATTATTTTTCAATTGGGCTATTATATTTTATGTCCAAAATGTGAGAAAAAATTAAAAAAAATTAAAAATAAATAAATTAATAAATAAAATAATACGTTTTTAGATTTTTACGGCTAAAAGCATTTTCATTGTTTATTTTTGGGGTGTTATGCACATCGTTGGATCTCGGATCTGCCCTAATGATGGACACTGCAACGCTGTCCGAAACGTCGGTTAAAGACGGAGATAGCGCAACACGGCATAACACCCCAAAAACAAACCATGAAAATAATATTTCCGTTCACATTTCGGCCCTTATCTCCAGAGCCACACCCCCATACATGTATGATTGCAAGATTCAAACCCGAACTAAATGCTATCTAGAAAGTGTTTGGATATATTTTTATTTTTAATATACGACATTATTGACTTTTATGCAAGTCAATAGATGTCGTTTAGTTAAATTTATGAGTAAAACCTTCCATATATGCCCATATCTTTTTTTATTTTTTTTTGTTTTCAGATTTTTGGTTGAGTTTCGCTAAAATATTGTCTTCATTTTTTTTTTAATTAATTAAACCCTGAGGAAGTAGGCATTGCTCACGAAATATGTCGGTTTTTTATAAACAATAAACGTGGTTAAAACTAAGTAAACTATTAATTTTGATAAAGTAATTCGTTCAGAAAATAATGCGTAATGGGTTATTATATTTTGTGCCTAAAATATGAAGAAAAAAAAAACCAACAAAAGTTTTTTTTTTAAATTAAAAAATTAATTAAATAACGTTAAGCCCGTTACCAGTTCGGCCCTTCTCTATAGAGCGCTTACCCTCCCCCCGCTCGCTGAGCGGTAAACCCCGTCTCTATCCCCTCTTCCCGCCGGCCAAAAATGGAGCGAGCTACACTGGTTTTGGCGGTTTAACACGTTCCGACATGCTTATGCCGCTTCCATCTCATCATAGTTCCATGGTCTTACTCTTTCACGCAATAAATACCGAATGGAATATAAAAATTCTTTCACTAATCGAAAGCTACATTATTTGCGAGTAACATAGGCAGTAATATATTGGTAAGCTCTGGCGTTATGCATAAGCTGTGGCGTTATGAAATTATTTATTATACGTTTATTGGCAAAGCGTGTTGCTAAGTAAATGTTTGACGTGGGCTGTCATTTTGTTATTTGTTTAGGTTACTATGGAGATTATAAAATGGTCATCAACACTTAAACTGGGTGAAGACGAACTAAAAGCCGCCCGCACGGCCTAGCAGCAAAAACCTGCGGAGTTGGTTTTTAACTGCTAGTAACAAATAAATGGCATTCATGAAAATAAAAAAATTAAATAGAGCGTACTCAAAACTGCGTATACATAAAAAATGCGGATTCGCGACTTTGGGATTGGACATTGGACCAACGATTTACCCGTAGATATATCTATTACATACTATATAAAGAGGTAATATTTGTTTGTTTGTGTGTGTGTTTGTTTGCATCGAATAGGCTCCGAAACTACTGAACCGATTTGAAAAATTCTTTCGCTGTTGGGAAGCTACACTATTCCTGGGTGTCATAGGCTATATTATATTTAAAAAAAATATATGCATCCTTACTAAAACTTCAATAATGTAACCCAGGGTGTAAAAAAATTACCTAAAATATTCTTTAAATCGCGTGCGCTGCGAAAACTATTGATGATAGAATAAAATAATGTACTACGACTTTATAGAACACATCATTATTTACAAAAAAGGCCGCAAGAGCATATGTCTAACTATTATGGTTATGCCACAATAAGTATTCTTTTATTTTAAAAATTTAATTTAAATGTCGCCTCTTGAAAAGGCTCTTTATTTGTATCTTGGTTTTAATCCTTATCAAAATAAATTACTTCATATTCAAGACAGCTTCAATACCTTTATTTGACTTTTTGAATTTTTCAATTCGGATATTTAATTAATAAGATATCACGAGTTTAAAATTGTTAGTATTAGAAAAAAGTTTCGGCTACGGGCCGGGCGGGAGAGGAGTCAAGAAATGCAGTGCCAGGGGGGTTGGCGGGACGGGGGAGCGGGAGAGCGGTGGTGGGGAAGGTGGAAGTGGAACGCTGGAGGGGAACGCACGGGAAACGACATGTAAGGAGTAACATTTTATTTATTTGAATATGGCATATATTATAAAAGAAAGTCCAAAAAAACATGCAGCTCGCAAAAAATCAGAAACGAGTCCCAGGTCCAATCAAGGGAGTTATATGGTGTGGTAGATCTCTATCCCCCCTAGGGAATAAGGGTATCCGTTTTTACCTAAAGGGCCTGCTTTTAAAAGTTTCGCCCTCTTGAAATTACTAGAAGAGTCTTCCGGAAAGTTCTAGAAGGTTCCATAGAGCTGTAGAAAGTTGTGGAAGGAGTGGCGGAGTATGTCGTGGAATTACCAGGAATAGGGAATCGGGAACATCATTGTGCAACATTCCAGAACACTATCTTATTGTCCTGAGCGAAGCCGGGTAACCCAGCTAGTACTAAATAAATGGCGTGTCTTACAAATTCGGTCAAATAATATTTAGGCCCTCCGAGTAAATTCGCTTCAAAACATAATATCTTGGGAGACAAATTGGTCCTTGCAGACAAACAGAAGATAAAAAGCAATGCATTTATATACATAATTTTGGTTTCGGTGTCATTTTTAACAACCACACGCCCTGTCTAGACTTTGTTGGTCGATTTATATACCAAATGATGTTGCAAATGTCAATACTTTCTGTTATCTGCTTGCCGTGTTGCTTATTGTAGTCTTATTTCATCCCAACGATCAACAGTATATTTATCCATTGTTGTATTGGAATGTGCAATGTGGAGCCATAACAACATAATTATATTATTTTATTTTCAGACTTAGATTATGATAATACTGGTGCATACTGCATACCCGCAAAAAATTACTAAATAAAATAATGAAAAAAAAGTACTACAAGTATTGGATATTAAATAAATAAAAAATAACACATATAATCGAGCACCGATCAAGGAACTCGAGTCCATTTTTTAAAAATGAATAATGACCTTCTAACTTAAATAACTGAATTTTTCATATTTATTTTTAGAGTTAGTTATAGTTAAAATAATTGTCAAAGTTTTAATTTTTCAAGATCCCCGAAAACCACCGTATGTATAGTGAATCGTATGACGTCATCACTCACCAAAAGTTATTTTTATTTTCATCAGGTTTTGTCATTTTGTATGACAGTTATTTAGGTGGAATTATTTATGTATTATATTATATATATTATTAACATTAGATTACATTTTTCAATATTATTACGTGGAATAAATTTTTTTTATAGATTAGATTTTATAGATTAAGTCGCATCCAATATATTACGCAGTGGCGTAGCGTAGGGGGGCGGGGGAGTCGGCCCGCCCGGGCGGCACTTTAAGGGGGGCGGCAAATTTTGACAAAAAAAATAATTTATATTGTCTTGTAAAAATTAAAAAGAAACGGAATCCCATTTCTTTAAATAAATACATAATATAATCTTGATCACTGTAATGACTGGCAACACCGTGTGTAAGTATGTAGTGATTTGCAAGAAGGCCCCGTATTTTGTTTTACAATTAAAGTTGGGAACTCGCAAACAGATTCACTCTTAATTAGAACCAGACTTGTGTTCAGAATCTTGCAATTGAATTTCAGTTGTGTATTCATCTGCTGATACATTTTGAAGGAGACCACTATTTTATTCGAAGTGCAGTTATAGAATTCTAGTTGCAGACTATGTATGTGTTGCCAGAATCAAAAAGAAACAACAATAACACCCCCCCATACACACAAGCCCTGCTTACTTATGGGGGTACATCAAATATATCTACCATGTAATTAATTAATGTATAAAATTTATTTATAATTTTTGTATCTATTTGTTACTAATAAAAAATAAAAAATATATGAAAGTTTGGAGTCGAGTTCAGACTTAGAAGAGATCGACTCCAATGTTCCGAAATTCGAATATTCGCAGGTGTCAGTGTGTATTCCTGAGCCAATTTACATTTCCAATATCAAAATATTAATATATTTAGAAACAAAAATGTTCTATAAATATCTAGATTTTAGAACAATTGTATCTTTTGCAAAAGGGTAAAAAAAATAACAAATAAAAATTAACATTTAAAATGCATGGAAAGAACCGGGAATTATGTGCGCTATCCTTGACAGGCAAAAGTTTATAGATATTGTTTTCTTATTATTAGAAGGGTTAAACCAGTTTTCAGAATATAAAATTCCAATTGTGGTTTCATCTGTTGACACATTTCGAAGGAAAACCTTCTCTTATTCGAAGTACAGTTATGAACTTCTAGTTTAAGGCTTTCCAGAATCAAAGAGAATCCATTTTCATGTTCTGAGTGTATTTTTAATTTGCCGCATACAGATGTGCAGTGTTCAGAATTTAAAATTCATCTGCTGACACATTTCGAAGGAAAACATTATCTTATTCGATGTGCAGTTGTAAGATTCTAGTTGCAGACTATTTATTTAATGCCAGAATCAAATAAAAACCATTTTCATGTTCTGAGTGTAGTTTTATTCACCGCACAAACTGGTTCTGTGTTCAGAATACAACGATAAATTAAATATCGTGTTGCAGTTTCATCGTGTACCGAGTGAAGCTTTACATTTGAGTTGCATACTAAATGCTGCGAAATTCTGAGAAATTGATTGTTCCGTGTGTAACTATTATTTGGGGACTCTAACTCAGAATCAATCGTAAGTTAAAACCTGCCTTGCGTTCTAAACAAGGTGTTAAAGTTCTAGATGCGAAATACTTTTACATGGATACCATTCCCGATTTATAAACAAGATTTTCGTTTGAAGAATACTCGTCAAATGTGATTATTAAAAAAAATCGGCTTGATATGTCGTAATAAAAAATAGGATTTGCACATACAACCCCCCCCCCCCCCCTCCCCCTCACCGCTCACCTCCGCTGGCGCTCGAAGTACTTAAATAAGGGGGCGGCGAAATTTTCCTCCACCCAGTGCGGCCGACACCCACGCTACGCCACTGATATTACGGAAACCGAAGTAGCATCTTCCATAGCACACTTCGGAGCGACCGAGGCCGGCACCACTCAGGCCGCCTAAACAAGTCTCGGGGTCTTAATGGGGAATGTATAGATATTATCTTCAAGAATAATACATATTTTTTAAGAGCCTTAAAACTTGCAGTATTTGGAAAATACGTAATAAATCGATAGAAATGCGGAAGCCGGGCCTTAATAATATACTTGGCTAATTTATATAGCGCCGTTTTTGTAAGAATAATTTTTGAATTGAAAACTTCTTTAGCACCGTTGTGATTTGAAACTCGATGAAACGAAATATAGCGACACAAAAAAAAAACAAATACATCTGTAGGTCTGAACCTGCGAGATAATGAAATAGAATAATCTGTCTCCTCTTTGTGTGGTGCTTCCACACTCTTGTATACTTTAGGTTTCTGAAGGATTCATTTCTACCGCGTGTGAATTGCACACATGTTATTATTATTAAACTTTTTTTTTTTTACAGTGAATACCGCACAAGAATTTCAACTGCTCCCGTCTGGAGCCAGTGAGACTATGCCATCCCCAATTGGGTTATGTTGTGAGGCTGAAGGTAGTGGGGAGGGGAAGGAGGTGGGGAAGAGGAAGGTTGGGAAGTACCTGGCTATTCAGATCTGGTCACCAAACACGGCTAAAGCCATTTTCAAGCAACGTTTCAATTCTGAATGGTGGTCTTACACCAGGGCGATACTGATAGTATCTTCCACTCTGGAACGTGCCGCAAATATACTATATATTATTTTTAATGAATTAATTGTGAAATAATACAAATTAATCAAATAAAATTTATTTGCGCACGCCGTTAATTAATTCCCATTCTTAAATTCAAAACTAATCCGAGTGTTGCAGTTCATTGAATGAGAGTTACAGACAAACATACAACCGAAATTAGTATTTTGTTGATTTTATTTTTTATTTTATTATTACGTAGATAGGAGGTATCTTAAGGTAACCGGTCAGTGGCTGAGTTGGCATCACGTTTGGGTCCCACCCGTGTTCGATTCCTCGGCTGAGTAGTCCTCCATCCATTCCAGTGGTGGCAGCAGGAGATTTTCAAATATTGCCAGGTTATTCGTAAACAATTCGAAACGATGAATAGTTATCGATAAATCGTTTATCGATCAACCGTGCTAGATACCCTGGTTTGCATTACTCAATAAAAAAGCATTTTGTTCCGAACTAGTTTGAAAACTTTTGATACAATCGGTGTGCACAAACCTGTTTAATTTTTTCCCTTCCAAAAACGTGTCCACTTCACAATCAGTGTTGCCAGGGTATTCTACCGAATCGTTCGGTATTTTAGCACCGTGTTCGGTGTTGGATATGACAAAAATACAGAAGTATGGGCTTTTCGGTATTTTTTTCTGATTAATTTATCTCCCTAATAAATGATTCAACTGTCAGATTTGACGCAATCGGCAATCGATGTTGCGTAGCATCCCTACTTAGTTTATGCGATTTTGCCGCTTCGTGCACGCCCCCACTGTTTTCATTACACATCAGGTGACTACGTACTTGTAGGACACGATTATTAGAAACAATAATTGTATACGTATGTGTATGAATTATACGTATTAATGATATGTAAATATGATGTTTTCTTGGTATGGGTTTTACTGTACCCGAAGTCCGCCGAGTCACCCCTAAAGTGGGATAAAAGGTGCGGACGGGAAGGGAGGCAGTCTCGTTTTCTCGAGTAGACTCACCCCCAACTGATGAGAATAATAAACCAAAATTATGATCTGAAGCTCAAGGTCAGGGGACGGTCCTTGCAAAAGGAATTTAGAAACTTATCAAAAAACAGACAAATATTAACGTTGTGGGAGGTCGTGTTATGCATATGGTAGCATAATAAGCGTAATGCTTTTTAGACATATGTAATAAATAGTGTTTCAGAACGGAGTTGTGAAAAGTCCTGAAAACAATGAAGAAAAAAAACAAAGTCACTAACTTATAAAAAAAAATAATTAACTAGCTAGTTCCCTTTCCTTCCTACGTTCCGCTTCCAATTTCCCCGCCTCCCCCCTCTCTCGTCACCCCACCCTTTCGTTACCCTCCTCCTCTATCCTTACCTCCCTGCTGCTAAAATATATGAAATACCCACAGTTTCAAAGCACTCGCGCGCCACCTGTAGTGACTTTTTTTACACAAATTTCATAACGCCAGAACTTACCATTATATACAGAAATAGTCTTCTAAAAAAATAAATCATTCCATCGATTAGTTTCCGAGATTTGCGGACCCAACTTTCGGAACCCAAATTTTTAATTTTTTTAATTTTACAAAATTAAGGGAACATAATCGGAGACGGGACATTTTCATGTAGTGACGTCACGAGCTCAAATAATGGATTTATTAATTTAAAAAAAAAAACTATACATTTCTAAAAATTTTTACTAACGTTTTCGTAATCTTAGTAAAAAAAATCTATCCACACGATTTTTTCCAAGTCGTTATGAAATCCATGCAAGTGGCCTATTGTGCAGGTGATGCTTCGTTTTCAATAATATTGATTTTAATTCACTTCCTAAAAAAAATCAGAAACATGAATTGAATTTATTGTAATTTATGTATCTTTCTCTGAATAAAAAAATAAAAAAAGCTAAAAAAATAATAATTTCAAACAATTTTTATACCACTCTCACGTAATAATATCGAAAAATATAATAAATAAATAATTCCACCTAAATAATGTTTTAACTTAGCGAATAGTATCATACTTTCTGCCACATAACTGTCATATAAAATGAATACCTGTTGAAAATAAAAATAACTTATACGTAGTGAGTGATGACATCACACGACTCACTACATATACGGTGGTTTTCGGGGATCTTGAAAAATTAAAAGCTTGACAATTATTTTAACTATTAAAACTATCTCTAAAAATAATAAAAAATGCAGTTATTTAAGTTAGAAGGTCGTCATTATTCATTAAAAAAATAAAAAAATTGGACTGGAGATCCTTATTGACACAGTACCTACTTCGTTGATAAAATTCAGATGTAGAACAATATTCGAAAAAAAAACTAATTTTGATGGTTTTTCTTACAATGAACTAGGATTTGTTTTGAATTTAACTGTCATTTTAACCGCACTTAACCATCAGGCCTCGACCGTATTTTATCAGAAGGTCAAAATATTTCGTTTTTGCAATAAAATCCAAATATAAGTTTTACAAAAGCTTACATTTTTCTAACTAAAATTACTGATAACGAGAAAAAAGGGTAATTGTTCCGCTATTGAGTCCACGCTCAAAACACACTTTAAAAAATTAAAATAAGTTGTACTAGGTAGATAATAGTTAGTAATAAGTAATTCAGTAACCGGAATTTAAAAATATTGCGTTTTAACAATGACGTTATATTATCGTTTTAATGATTATTTTGTTAACTTTAAAAATGCGAAATGTCATTTTTCAAGGACCGCCATGTTATTAATAACGACGATGAAATATGCACTTTTAAAAGGAAAAATCACTCTCTGTCAGTTACACAATAATAAGTACGAATTTCAATCTTCGAAAATGATAAATAATGCGTATTAATCATTATTTTGTTAGGTTTCGTAAATTCAAAAAATCATCACTTATTACGCGTGCATGACGCGAGACGCAAGCCTATATGAAATGTGAAACTGTTCCTTAAATATACCAAACCACCCACAACTGTTCCATGTGAAACATGTTTTACATGCAATTTGCAAATGAGCCAACCTAAAAATAAAAGAAAGCATTCACGAAACGAGTAGCTAGAAGCGATCCATTGACGATATTATTACGAAAGTACCTGATTTGCCAAATTACGTATGTAATTATTTTAATACCTAAAACGACAATAAATAAAAGAACACGCACGCGTTTTTCTTTTCAATAACACCCAAGTTTTGAAAGGTTTGTACTGCAAGTAGGATTAGTATTATAGACAAGTTTGTACCTGTATTTATAACAGAAGAACATGGAAATAAATGTCACTTTCCTTTGTATCACAAACCATGTTACACAAACCTAGCGTAGCCGCTAAACTACTTGAAAACTGGGATGTTTTTCTTGCTTTGAAGCGAGCAGGCGGTATAAAGGGGCACTTTCTTTTGTATCACAAACCATGTTACACAAACCTAGCGTAGCCGCTAAACTACTTGAAAACTGGGATGTTTTTCTTGCCTTGACGCGAGCAGGCGGTATGAAGGGGCATTTTCTTTTTTTATCACAAACCATGTTACACAAACCTAGCGTAGCCGCTAAACTACTTGAAAACTGGGATGTTTTTCTTGCCTTGACGCGAGCAGGCGGTATAAAGGGGCACTTTCTTTTGTATCACAAACCATGTTACACAAAGCCACTAAACTACTTCAAAACTGGGATTTTTTTCTTGGTAGGTTATTTTACAACAATTAATTGTTATTATATTATTTGAAACAACTGGTTACGTAAATGTTTTTGAATTTTTAGGTTGGTAGTGTGTATTTACAATTTGCGTATTGCAGTTTCACACGGCACAAGAATGGCCTTCTTATTTAAAAAGATGGCGGTCCTTGAAAAATGACATTTCGCATTTTTAAAGTTAACAAAATAATAATTAAAACGCAATATTTTTAAATTCCGGTTACTGAATTACTTATTACTAACTATTATCTACCTAGTACAACTTATTTTAATTTTTTAAAGTGTGTTTTGAGCGTGGATTCAATAATGGATGGCGGTCCTTGAAAAATGACATTTCGCATTTTTAAAGTTAACAAAATAATCATTAAAACGCAATATTTTTAAATTTCGGTTACTGAATTATTTATTACTAACTATTATCTACCTAGTACAACTTATTTTAATTTTTTAAAGTGTGTTTTGAGCGTGGACTCAAGAGCGGAACATTTACCGAAAAAAGAAATTAATGTGTGAAAAAGCCGCCGCACTTTTAAGCACAGATTATGGAAATTACACTCCATTTAAACAATTACTACAAGAAACAACTATTTACGTACACAAAATAGGTTATTAGGTTCTTAGTTTAGGTAAATTAAGTAATTCATGCGTATTTAGTTTGAAACGAAACTTCGCGAATGTCAAATCCATACAAAAAAAACATGGCGGCTATGGAGATGTTTTAAATGGGCAATTTTTAACTTTGAATGAATATCGTATTTTTAATGCACATTTTTCCTTCTATAACGACTGAAACCGATGCTTCTTGTGGTAATTAAGCTTAAAAGTAGTTTACTTTTCAAAATTAATGCCTATTTAAAGTGTAGCGGTAGCATGCGGCGGCTTCTTCACACTTTACCAAAAATAAAAACACATATGTAATGTACATAATATATTACGAAAATGTATTATAAACGTTACCGTCAACTAACTTTTGTCGTTTCATGTAAAAATAAATGATAACGTTCAATATTTTTATTTTAAAATTCCGGCCGGACTCTTTGGATTCGTAAAGGTGAAGGTACATTTATTTGAATATAAAGCATTCAATATAATACAGACCTGACGGGTTAAGGGCGTTTAACCAGCCAGCGGCCGAAAATCCACATTTCATCGAAAGATGTTCTTACGATCGTACAGGGCGGTTCCAATGAGAAAGATTAAGTATTCTCCGTACCAGCTTTTTAAAATTATAATTCAATATCGATTTTATTTCATTCCAAATTTGCTTTAATTTTTACCTATACCCAAAAAGCTGAAAGGCGTGATGATAAAACTATTAAAATTATGTACTTTTTGTAATCATTTTTTGATAATAAGTATTTATCATTTTTCAATAATATCTAAGCAAAATAAGAATGTAAAAAAAATCTGAAAAATATTAGTTTGTAAGTGAGAAAATAAATACACAAACAGACCAATTTTCGTCAAGAAACACATGTACATATATATATATTTTTATGATTTTATTTAAACTACCTATGGTATAACCTTATTATATTAAAAATAAAAAATAAATCTCAAAATTTAAAACATACGTTTACTAGATAAAAGAACAATCTTTCGAAATCAATTTATAATTTGTTGCGGAAAATAGTCAATGCGTCTAAAATCTGATTTAAAAATGACATATTTATATTTCTGGTTTTCTCTGGTTAAATATACCCTCACCGATTGCTTCAAGAATTGAGACAACCGATAAAGTACCTAAGTACCTATAATAGAGTAACAGAAAATTGAAGGAGGCTGTGAAAAGAAAGACTTCCTAAAATGCGAAATATATGGAGTGATAAAGGCATGACGAAAACCACCAAGACGTGATACGCTAATATTCCCCATATTTATAATCGCACCAGTGGCGGTTACTTTAATTTTTCGGGGAGCTAGAAAAGTCAATAAAAGTCACTGCATCGCACACTTCTTTGCGAACGCTTTCCTATCGGAGATCAGTTATCCCTATTTTCCACTTTATAAACCACGCCATAATGCCAAAAAGTGATTAATTATTATTTTTTAATTAATAAACTAATGTTTAAGACAAGATTTTTATGCATAGCACAAAGGGTAACAATTATTTTAAGCAATAATTATTAAGGTTTGCAGGTGGAAAAATATATTAAGCAGTAATTGTTGAATGAAACAATAGTATATATTGAATAACTTGGCGGGTAGGAGATAAACCGACGTAGCATGTAAACCCGTCGCGTCGGCGGCATGTATCTTTTCTCGGGAGATTTTTTCAATGTAGAAGAGTGTTTTATCAGGCTAATAATTATTGCTTATAATACTTTTAACACACACTAAAAAAAAATTGACATATTTAATTCAGCACCACACTCCTTAAAATCACACAGACGTTCTCTCGATACTTTATAACAACAATAATTTCTAATACCACCAGTCACCATTCTATTAAATTCCTTTTTTTTTCTCTTTTAATTTTTTGTTTAGGTACTCATATTTTTATAACTATACCTCAACCTAACCCATTCCCCCCCCCTCATCCTACCCCCTCCCTATTCCCCCCTAATTAACTTGTCTCTTGAAATGTAATTTTTTTTTTCTTTAGCGAATATTTCTCTGGAACCACTACACTTGAATACAATACCCATGTGGAAACCTGTAAATGGTTCAATTATTGTGACTCAATACTATTATGCTCTGTTATGAATGTAAACTGTTGGTCTCCCAAATAAAATAAAATAAAAATAAAATAAAATAAAATTGTTAAAAAGTAAAAAAAACTTTATTCCACTTAATTTTTATTGACCGTAACTGGTTTCAGTTCGTCAGAGCCATCTTCAGACTGGTACAAATAATTCTCAGTCTACGGTTTATATACATAACGAATGGGGGAGGGAAGAAGGGTGGTCTACAAGGATTTTATCAATTTTATTTCTTACTAAGTCGTTTTAGACTATCGAATTTCTAAATATTTTGGTAATTCCAGTAGTCTAATTACCTTGGGTTAACTAGTAAAAGTTTTTTTTATTTGTTTTATCATAATCTATTATAATGGAATTCCACCACGAATTGTCAGTTTCAAAAATAGAAATATGTAAAAAGTGAATGATTTATTTTTATAGTTGAAACTTTTTTAGCACCGTTGTGATTTGGAACTCGATAAAATGAAAAACAGCGACACCAACAAGAGACAAACACACACATCCCGCTAATTTAGCCTGTGAGAGAATGAGATAGTACAATCGGTCTCCTCTTTGTGCGGTGCTTCGTAACCTCCCCATTCTATTCTACTTTAGTTTTCTGAAGGTTTCACTTCTACCACGCGTGAACTGAACGCTTGTTTTTATTATTTTTTTATTCATGTTCATCGTCCATTTTCAAAACATTTGGTATGATTCTTTCGTCACCAGGCAAAAGCGGAAAAAGTTTTATCAAATTCCACAGCCGTTCATTGTTTCCGTTCTCATATAATATTATTAAATTAAGCCGACATAATAATGAATTCAGCCCGGTTCAAAAAAATACTTACTAGACGGATCACGTTCGCCATATAAATTTCTGGAATGTTTTAAAGTATGCGAGGTTTTATCGTCTCGTGTTAACTTGATTCCAGAATGTTTAGGCGTGAAACAATGAGATATTATGCAAAACAATGCCGGCCGAACCCGACCTCACTGCCTAACTGCTAACTAATGTAGGCACCTTAGCAAAATAAAGCAGAATGTTCGTAAACATAAAAAAGCTGGAAAATAATAAACATTACAAATCGAAGGAGTTATGTTTTGACAACATAATAGGCTCCATTCGAAGACCACTGGAGCGCTGTTTGCTAAATTTCAGCACTACTATGTCATTTTTAAATCAGATTTTAGACGTATTGACTATTTTCCGCAAAAAATTATAAATTGATTTCGAAAGATTGTTCTTTTATCTAGTAAAAATTTGTTTTAAATTTTGAGATTTATTATTTATTTTTAATATAATAAGGTTATACCATAGATAGTTTAAATAAAATCATTAAAAATATCTATACGTACATGTGTTTCTTGACGAAAATTGGTCTGTTTGTGTATTTATTTGCTCACTTACAAACTAATATATTTCAGATTTTTTTACATTCTTATTTTGCTTACCTACAAAACCTGGGTTTGCTTAGCTGCTGAATTTCAGCTAATTTTCCCAGATGCATAATTTTTTTTTTAAATATTTTCAAAAGCTCCCGCGATCTGTGATTCGCATAATAATGCAGTTTACAAAATTCTTTATAGCCTTTTTCATTGTTTGTCTCAATTCTTTAGCGTCTACGATTTACTAGAAAGATCTCAAAATCATGTATTTCGCGTTGTTGACAAAAAAAATCGTTTTAACTGACAGCCGTATGTTTGCTTAGAATGAGGTGAAAGTGATTGTTTTAATTGATTTTTATTACGTGTTTATGTACGACAGTTCCCGCAATCCATTCGTATAACGTGTTTTCAATTCGTTAAAATTAAAAATTAGTGCCTTTTTACATGTTTTCGTAAATGGAATTTAAAATTTAAATTGCATCCGACTTTTGTGTTTATTTTTACAAATATCGACCTAATTACTTGACATGTGCATTTGAACTATAGTTTATCAATTAGAAGAATTCATAACAAAGATATACATGTAAATTTAATTTAGTTTTAATAAGTTTTAATCCAGTTGGAATGGAAATTGTGAAACTCAACAAAATTCATTCAAGTATTGTGAAAGGTTAGTACTACGTATTCTTAGGATATATATCTTATTAAAAACCTTGTATCTTGTTTTACTACGTTATATAAAAATATGGTGATAATTATCCAATGTTAGGTCACAAATGTTTATAAAGTTGCAGTCTGATTTTGATATTGTGATTAAGGGTGTATTTGTAAAACGATTATTTTCGTTAAATAAAGCAAAAATCACGTAAATTCTTATTGATAATTGTAGACAATAAAAGTATCCTTCTAATTTCATAGTTTCTTTGTATTTCAATGTACTATCCAATGTTGACTTGAAAAAGCAACATTTAGTGCAATTTCAAAGGAACTAACACGCAGGATTCGCACGTTTTTAAAGTTTACGATAATATTTTTTTTTACAATACCTACGAATTTGTGATAATCGACAAAAGATAGGAGAATTCATTGGCTATTTAGAACTATAATCAGTTTGTATGTATCTGCATTAAAATTCGCAGGTAGGTATAACTTTTTCAATGTCGGCGGAAAATATTCAAAATGGACACGATAATTTCACGAGCAATCCGAGGCACAAGTGAAAAATCGCGCTGTCGCCCCAGTGGATAACAACTACCTCTATCATGGATGTTTATATCATGGAATCATTATCTACGGTGTTTGTACAAAAACGTTGCTGCGTACAATCCCCAAGTCCCCTCAATTTGGGGGGGTGACTTAGGTGGACGGGTTCATGGGGTGAGGTTTGTCTAGGTCTTGGCGGCGGATGCGTCTGCCCACCTACTGTGTGAGAGATTGATTGAGGGAGACGTTTTGACTCTCCTGCAGGGCTGTCATCCGTCCGCCACTCCTGGCCACGTCGACTTCCAGATTCCTACTCACTTCTCTACCATTTTCCTTCCAGGACTTGCTCTCCTTCCTTTCCTTAAAATGACCTTGCACGTAGCATATCTAAAGATGACATATATCTAGTAGGATTTTTTTTCCTCGATGCCTCCCGTATGGAGCTAATGTAAAAAAAAGTCAGAGTATGCAATTCAGACGCAGTAGAAGTGAAACTAAAAAGTCGCTAGATGTCACTCTCTTTTCTTTTGCCTGTTTATTTTAAAGTGGTTTGAAGATTGGATATTAATTTTACAAAACTAAAAATATTATTATTTTTTTGGATTTGGTAGGTTTCGAACCTTTCGTTCGCTAGAGGACTCTCTGGGCGCTGAGAGTCGGGCGCTTCATACCGCGGCGCTATGGAAGGCCCGCGCGTAGTCGTGAATTTACAGCGTTATATTATCCGAATTTCAAATCACTAACGGGGCTAAAAAAGTTTCACTTCAAAAATTTCATAATTAGATATTAATTTTTTTAATTAAAAAAAAAACTTTCTTTTAAATTTCGACCCCTTACGTTGTGTGTGATTTTTTGTACTTTTTTATAGCTTAAAGGCTTTTCAAATAATGTTGCAGTAGTACTTAGTACTTACCGTTTGTTCTTTTGATTTTTATGATAAACTAGTGAGTTTATAATTGTTACGGCGCGTTTTGTAAGGTGGGGTCGAAAGCTTGGGGTCGGAAGTCCTTCATTAAAAAATGAAGGTTATAAAACAAATATATAAGAAATATTTAAACCCGGAAAGAAGCCATCGAAAAGAAGAAGAAGGGGAGATATGTAAATACAAATGTTAGGGGGGAGCGCGCTAATATTAAAAACGATAAAAACGTGAAAATGGTTACTGAAACACGACTTATTTAAAATACAGCAAAAATCTCGTGGGAAATATCTTAAGTAGTATCCATTGACGTATGATATACTTGGTATACTTGGTCGAAGGTAGTATCTAAAGAAATGCTATGAATTCTTTCATATATATGACATGTAAAATAACAGAAAAAATTACAAGTGTGGTGCGTTTGGTTTCCAGTTTGAAAAGGTCACCTCTATCTAATCTCTGCTGGTTTAGCCAGTGTTAGCTGCAGCACGAGCAGTAAACACGCCGATCAATCGATACCGGTGCAGGCGGCGACAGGTCGCTCGTTACCACTCCTCGTCATACACCCTGCTGCGCGCGCATCACCGCCACGCCGCGCCGCATCGACCTGGGGGGGTGCCGACACCCAACACCCCACGGCTCAACAAGTCCCGTAGTAATGCGTGCAACACCAAAACCTCTTAGACTCCGCCACACAGACATGGACAAGCCAGATCTACCCTTGAAATGAGATGCGCCAGTATGACCTGTGAACAATCGACTGGCCGATGAACAGCAAACATTTTTTTTGTATTTAATTAAATAAAGACAATATTAGCGAAACTCAATCGAAAATCTGTAAACAGAAAAAGATATTGGTTCCACTGGGACTTGAACCCAGGGCCCTTTGTTGACATGACAAGAGCTCTACCAACTGAGCTATGGAACCCATTTCCATTTCGGTCACTTTTAACTGTATCATACTTCGACTAAGAGCTACCAATATTTTCTTCATTTTCTTTACGGACATATTATTGAATCTTGCAATCATATATAAAAGATAGCAGCCAATAAATAATATGTGCGTTAAGATAATGAAGATAATGATGGTAGCTCTTAGTCGAAGTATGATACATGAAACAGTTAAAAGTGACCGAATTGGAAATGGGTTCCATAGATCAGTTGGTAGAGCACTTGCCATGTAAGCAAAGGGCCCTGGGTTCGAGTCCCAGTGGAACCAATATATTTTTCTGATTTTTCTGTCTACAGATTTTCGATTGAGTTTCGCTAATATTGTCTTCATACGCTGCCTGACATAGTATAGTTAATACAACTAAAGTAAATTTTAGATTCGCTTTTTCTCACAAATAATGAAAAAAAATTGTAGAAAATTGCACGATCAACAATTTTTGTCTGAGCTATTTTTATCATAAAACTGTTTCGCTAAAAAATCCCAAAAACCCGTTTTTGCTAAAATTGACCTTGAATAAAAAAAAATTCATACATGGGATCGATTGGGACTTTTCACAATTTCATTATAATGGTATCCCTAACGTTCATGTAAATTTTCAGCTTCTCGGGAATTTATGCTAGGGTGCCCCTATTTTTGGAGCTAACTTGACCGGACTATACCAAGCATATCAATGGAGGGCATGTTCGGAAGATTGCTTCCGTTGAAGGAGACTAGATTTTCATTTCGATTCCTTTTACACTATGCCGTTTATATCATGCCGTTTTCTCGTAGAAGAATAGACCGCCACAAAAACTTTGCTTCATTCACTTTCGTACATCGTTTCGTAAATACTCTGTTATTTTGACACTTGACATGACCCGATTAAGGTGGAATGTAATCATAAATTATTTCGAAATAACGAAAATTTTATTTTGCAATACGATAAAAATAATGTTTTTAGTGGGAAAAAAAAATATTTCGTATTTTTAAAATTTACAGGGGGTTAGCATTTATCAAAGATAAATCAGAAATCAGACCCTTTTCTGACCGCTCTTACATATATTTTACAAAATATTTTCAAATTATGAAGACCCTTAAAAATACTCAAACGACATCAGACGACTCAGACATACGTAAATTTAAAAAAAAATCAAGAATAGGGTTTTGGTTAACTTTTTTCATAAACCCTAAATTCAATGTTTTTTAAAATTCAAATTACAAAATTTAGGTTAAGTTTATTAGAAAAAACGAAACGACAACAACATGTTAAAATCTTTCTCCATTTTTAAAAATAGTTTTCATATTTTTAAATTTTGTATTAAAAGAGGTTTTCGGGACTTTTAAAATAATGAATTACATTACCGTAACATGGCGCTTTATCATGCCCGTGGCCCAAACTTGAACCAAAAGCTTTTATTTTTTGGCAACAGGATACGGAAAGCGATACAATACACTGTTGCCAATTAATAAAATCATCGCCTTCACTTCTGTCCATGAGTTTAGTCTTATATTATAAATAATGTCAGACTCTCCGACTTTCGAGTTAGCTTAGTGGTAAAGCGTTTGATTTCAGTCACCGGGAGGTAAGGTTCGAGCCTTGGTCAAACCAAGTTTTTGTTTTATTTTTTTTTCAATTTAAAAACCAAAATAGATGGCTACGTTCCGATTATTTTTTTAAATACATTCCTTTGAGAAATAGTTAAATTTTACTTGAAATTGCTTCAGCCGTGTTTTACCAGATCTGAATAGCCCGGTACTCTATACAGAAAAGGAAGGAGAGGAGGTTCTGGGAAGGAAAAAGGTACGTGGAATGGGTAGGAATCTGGGGGCAGTGTGTTCAGGAGGTGCATGGCGATGTTCCGAGAGATTCCGACTCAAGAGGATAAAAGACCTCCCTCAATCATTCTCTCCCGATCCGGCCTGCTGTGCAATAGGTGAGCAGACACATCCGTCACCAACACCCGACAAACCGCACCCCATGAACCCGGGCACCCCTGCTGAGTCACCAAACGTAGCGTAACACTTGGGGTGACTTATGGCAGAGGTGTTGGTTATCCAATAAATGGTTCCCGGGGCGCGGCAGCCACACCCGCCTCCCAAATTTATTGTATAACCAACAACAAAGTTTTGCTAGGTTTGGTGAGCAGGAGTGCACGGGTTTTTGGGGTGAGGTTTGTTTAAGTCTTGGCGGCGGAGGCTTTAGCCCACCCACTGCATGGCGGGCCGGATTGGGAGAGACAGGTTGAGGGATACCTTTTGACCCGTCGCCTTGCACCGCAGTGAAAGGGATGGATTCGCACGTTCGTCACTCCTAATCCCCCCAGAACGTCCCCTCCTTCCTTTCCCTAAAAATACCCTATTCACGGCACCCTCAAGATGACATAGGCCCTAAGAGCATTTTTTTTCCTGAGGCCTCCTGTATCGAGATAATGCAAAAAAAGGAACAAGCACAAATCATTCTGTGATCCACGTGATCTTGAGATTTTGGGTGACGATAAATTGGCCAAGCGTCAGAAATGTCACTAGCTACAGCTGACATGCGACGCGACGTTGCCATAATGACTTCGTGCACTGAGAATTCAGGTAGTTTTTTCTCAAAAGTTTACCGTATTGACACGTGCATAGTACCCTTGGCCGGCTAGCCGACCGAATTATTTGATGCAACCAGGATGCGACATGTTGAATAATAAAATAAATAATATTTATTTTTCTAGTGGCATCTTTCGGATTTTAACGAAACTTTTTGAAAACAAAATAATCTCAAAATGAATGATAAAGACCGTTCTGACCGCTGGAGTGCTCTGTTGCAGTTTATTACGGATATTATACCTATTCCTTCTTGTCGTTAAAGTACTTGATTCACTTGACAGTTTTTATTTCATATTAGAATAAGTTAACAATAATAATCTAAACAGAAAAAGACAATGGTCGCAACTGGGACTCGAACCCAGACCTCTCCGTCTAACCGGGACAATAAAAAGGTTAGTTACCCTTAATATGGAGAAAAATAATTAGTTGATAATAATTTAATTCTGAAATTTGAAAATATGAGATTGACCAATATGACGGCTGCAGAGTGAAAGAAGGTGGCAATAGCGAAATTGGTTAACGCACTCGTCCCGGTTAGACGGAGAGGTCTGGGTTCGAGTCCCAGTTGCGACCATTGTCTTTTTCTGTTTTTCTGTGTCTTGTTCTCTTTCATATTTTCGTTTAGATTATTATTGTTAACTTATTCTAATATGATATATTTCACTGATGGGAATAACCTTCAAAAAAGTATAAAAAGAAAGTTTTTCTTATAAAAATTGAGTTTTTATTTCTCTTATAAACACAATTGTATTATTATTTCATTTATAAAAAAACAGTTTATTAATAAAGAAGTTCTGCTACGTAATTAGTATTAGGCGTGACGGCTATTATGCCTTCTGCAGGCATTATAAAACTGTGGTTAGGCCACTTACCGACGATACAAATATATGTACATAGATAGGTACTTACGATGAAAAACACAATACTTTTATTAAAGTGAACTTCTTTAGCTCCGATGTGATTTGAAATTTGAAACTCAAAGAGACAAACACATACAACTGTAGGATTTATCCTGCGAGAGAATGAGATAGAATAATCGGTCTCCTCTTTGTGCGGTGCTTTGCAGCCTACTTATCTACTTTAGTTTCCTGAAGGTTGGACTTCTACCGCGCGTGAACTGCGCACGTGATTTTTTTTATTACCTTTACCCCCTTTTGTTTTCCGAGCATTTTTTAAAGGTTTATTACCCTTTTATAGTTTCTACAATTAGTGCATGGTTTAATTTGACTGAAGATCGTTAGTTGTTAAGTGTATTTTCAGTTGGTATTGTTACCAACGATATTCAAATAAGATTGGAAATACTCACAGAAAATAAATAATTTTTAACACGAGAAAATAAAACAAACTTCAAATATCCACACATAATTTTAATAAATCTGTATTTTTTTAATGCGCATTGACTTTTAAATTCATCAAAAACCCCCTTTACTACGAAAACCTCATATCTGATTAATGTAATCTAACTTATCTTCACACCGTTTCCACGCAGGGGTAGGCAGAGAGGATAGACCGCATAAAACTCTGTGTCTCATTCACATTCATCCATCGTTTCATATATTCCTGACTCTTGACATGCCCGACTCAAGTATCTGATTCACTTGACCGTGCCATGTCTTCCTCGGGCGTCCCCGACTTTTTCTACCATTCACATATGATTCAAATATTTTCCTTATATTCCTTTCTTCTTTCATTCTCTCTACAGGCCCAAACCATCTTAAAGCCCATAATACACGACATCTTTTTTCAGCCCGATTCCAACTGGAGACAAAAGTCAACATTTTTCGCTTTACGCGATCGCTGTTTTCATCTCTATTTTCATATCTACGATTTCAGTAGGCATCACAACAAACAGTATGGTTCGTGTGTTGTTTGCAGTGATGACAATTGAAATCCTAGATATGAAAATAGAGGTGAAAATAGCGATCGCGTAAATCGAAAAATGTTGACTTTTGTCTCTAATTGGAATCGGGCTGAAAAAATGTGTCATGTATAACGGCCATAAACCATTACATCAGCCTTGCATTCTTTACGTATGTCCACATTTCTCATACCATCCTACATGGTTTTACCACACATCGGCCTCAGGGACTTAATTTCTATTTAGGGTCCGACCGAACTTTTGGTTACGGTTTCAAGCCTAGTTTCGGCAAAAAAGAGGTTTCGGCTTAGTTTCGGTTTCGGCTGCCATCCAGTCGAAACTACGGCCGAAACCGAAACTGAATTCGGAAGGGTTCGGGCTGCGATCGGACATGATTTTGGTACGTCCGCGCTCATAGTCATCTCAGGGCCTGTTTATTAGATTATTTAATTATGCATTCTGATAATTATAGTACATTAAGGCGCCGCAGCCGGTCTCAAAAAGAAGAAGATGGAGTGATATGAAATTAAGAATGTAAGAGGAGCGCGCTAACATTTAAAGCGACAAAATCGATGCGAAAATTGTGAAAATGTTTAATAAAACACGACTCGTTTAAAATAGAGCAAACACAGGGGTTGTCTTAAACATCATTTAAAGAAACACTGTGAATTTGTTCATACATATAACTTGTAAAATAACTGAAACAAACGTGTTTATAATAATTTTTGGAGCATACTTTGCGATTTTTTTCTATCGAGGGAAATTTATATAATTTGCGTTTCGGCACAGGGAATGTCGAGATATTGTATTAAAAAATAACATATATTTTTTTAAAAGCTTCAAAACTTAACGTGTTTAAGGGAGATATGTAAGAAATAGGTAGAAATTTGGGTAGCGGCGGCAGCTTAAAATCATTTTTTTTATTTATTTTTTTTATTGATCTATATACGTGATGTTTACAATATATTATTCGATGCCTGTCTCGCTAGGGTATACCTGTGTTGAGACAGGCGTAGAGTTACATAATTACATATCATATATTAGAGTAATATAATTAACAATTAAACCTAACGATGATTGAAAGTGTGGGTAAATCACATACAGAGAGTTTTCTTATAAATGAGGGAAGAGATACAGTACAGTAGTAAATCCTGTCAAATCTATTTGTGGATTTAGATTATTTAGGATTTTATAATTTTAATTTGTTTTATATGGGTAAGGACGTATGTAGATGGATATTTCTATCTATTTGTAGTTTATTTTACAGATTTTTGCAATAGTGTGACGACCAGTACTTATAATCCATTTCTTTACAACTTGTTTGAATTTGGTCATTGATTCGGTTTGTCTAATCGTAGCTGGTAGTATATTGTGTAGTTTGCAAGCTATGTATTTAAAGTGTCTTTGTCCAAAGGTGGTTTTAGAAAAGGGAGTTTGGAGGAGTTCTTTGTTTTTGGCTCGGGTATTGTGTATCGATTGTGTTGCGTTGTATAGGGTTATGTTGTTTTTATGTAAATTAACTAAGATGGATCTTGCGTAGAGCTGTTTAATGTCCATAACGTTGAAGGTGTTAAAGATCGTATCCGTGCTGGTAGTAAGAGGAAGTTTAAGGATTATTTTATTATCAGTTTTTGTGCTTTAATGGGGTTTTTGTGCTTTATTATCAGTTTTTGTGCTTTAATGATGGGGTCGAGGGCACTAGAATAAGTGTTACCCCAAGCTAAAATTCCGTATTCGATGTGTGATTGGCACAGTGAGTATAATACACTGTTTTTAAAAGGTGTAGGTTGAGGAAATTACGTGTTTGTTTGAAAAAGTATATGGATTTGCGGATTTTGTTTGTAGTGTTAAGTATATGTTGCTTCCAATTTAGGTGTGTATCAAAGGTTATTCCTAAATATTTTATAATGTTTACTTGTTCAAGGCATGGGCAGTTACAAGTCATGTTCAGAGATGAGTTTTTACATTCGTGTATTTTTAATTGGGGGTGGAGGTTTGGTTTTGTGATATTGGTGAGACTAAACAGTAAGTATTTTGTTTTCTGTACATTGAGAGTTACAGCTAATCCAGTAATCGGCTGGCTTAGACTGAGTAGCTTGCTTAAGCGAAGCTTTTGTGTTGGGGAATGCTTTAAGCAGTGATGAACCTAAGTTTCAGCTTAGAAGTTGATTAGTAGGATTGGGAACAGCGGCCGTTAGTGTGTTTGAGTCAAGCCAGTATTTAACCTTTTGAATGCCTTTCTCCGCTTGCGAATAAACGGTAGGCCAGTCTTTCGCTTGGAATAGCAGGACAGTGTCGTCAGCGAAGCTGACAATAGTGGCATCGATATCTAGGTTACACAACTCGTTAATGTACATTATTACATAGTTGTAGCTCAATGAAGCTCTTCACATTTTTGAAATAAAACTTCTTTACGCACGCTCGAGACTTGGGGGTAAAATGATGAATACGAAACGTTCCGAAAAAATATGAAACGTTACGAAAAAATATGAAACGTTACGAAAAAAATGTGACACGCTAATCAATATGAATCGTTATCAATGTTAAACGCTAATCAATGATATATATGTTGAGTTGAGTTGAGTTGAATTAAGTTGAGTTGAGTTGAGTTGAGTTGAGAGCTGAGAGCTGAAAGTTGAGAGTTGAATTGAGTTGATGGGGGTGTTGAGGGGATGGGGATATTTTTATTCCTGTTATTGTTATATTGTTAATGTGCGGCATAAGTTAGTGAAGTTTTACTTTAGTCGTGTGATCTAAAGCACACTCGTTCTTTTTTAGTTTGAGAAAAAACTCTTTTTTATTTTCGTACATTAAGTATTATTTGAATTAAAAATATTTAGTTGTTATACTTAGTAGGTACTTTAACAATTTTAATTTTATTATAGTTCATTAAAAAGTGTGCCATACAAAATGACCTTAAGTGAATGATCTTTAGAACAATAAATATTTTGTTCTTAAGATGAAAGAGTATTTTTTGTTTAGTGTACTCAAAGTGTACCTAAACAAATTAGGTAAAGAGAAGTAATTTAATTTTGTACCTTTTTTTATGTTATGCCTTCTATTTTTTTTATTATTATTATTTACGAAGGAGTTCATTTGAAATAAATATACCTAGTATAGTAGGTATATTTATTTCAAAACAACTCCTTACTTCAAAAAGCACAAATAATTTATTTGAAATAGCGAGTGATAATTATGTTATGTTTATTATTAGTTCAAATTTCAGAGACTGAATGATTTATATATGATTTAAAAATAAAGACTGATCGATTAAGATTATTGACTATTTTTTCCCACGAAAAAATGACCTTATATGGAAGTTTCGGTTTCGGCCGAATCTGAGACCGAGGCCAAAATTCGGTTTCGGTTTTGGTTTCGGCTGTAAAAACTAGTTTCGGTCGGACACTATTTCAGTCTACTTTCATCCTTCCTCTGCCAGTTCCATGCCCCACTGCCATACATGAGTACAGGCACAACACTCCATTGTGGACTGCTAACCTCGCTTTTTTGAACAGTTTTTTTAAAATATTTATAATATGATTTAATTCTTTTCTATTGATTTATAAATAAAACACTTGTGTTGCAAAGTTTAACAAAGAAACGACATTTATGTTTATTTATAATAAAATAATAGAAAATAAAACAAGTGACAATTGATAAATGCATTCCAACTGACACTACAAGATTCAAATTTAAATGGAATATATTGCCATTACATCTCCCCCCCCCCCCTGGAAAGAAAATTACTGCAAAATTTTCACTCATCTTCGATGTCCTCTTCATGGTTCATAAATAAAGGTGCTGGAGTTAACTTCGAGATGTGGAAAAAATTTGATTCTAATTTTTTTCGACCAGTGTTTATCTTGTAAATTGAGTTTGATAATTTTTCTATGATTTTGTATGGTCCGATTCTCAATTCGTCGAGCTTCTTCCTGTTAAGTTTGTTTCCATTCTCCACAAAAACAGTATCACCAACTTTGAAGTCAAAGTGTCTCCTGGTTTTATCGTAAATTATCTTGTTGTAATTATGTGACTTCATAGTATTTTCTAGAGCTTTTTTTCTCTCTTGAATCAAATCGATGCCGGTCTTCTTAAGTTTTAACTCATTTGGCAAAATCGCAACATCTGTGCCGTCAAGTAGGTACTGTGGCGCATATCCAGTAACAGTGTGCTCCGTTTCATTATAGTTTTTTACACAATTATGTGCTATAGTTGTCCAAGCTACTTTTGAGTCATTTTCGTTGATTTTGCATCTAATTTTATTGACCAGCGTTTGGTTCAATCTTTCATTTAATCCATTTGAGAAAGGTGAGTTCACTGCAGTAAAAATTATTGGAATATTTTTTTCATCCAAAAATTTTTTGAATTCTCTAGAATTGATACCCGGGTATTGGTCTGAGAGTATCATGCCAATGTCATTAGTTTCTGTGGAGTTTAAGAGTTTGATGAAATCATTGGTATTTTGAGTTCTTGACGTCAAAATATATGCAAACCTCGTGAAATGATCTGATAACAGGTGTAAATATCTCTTTGTTGATCGTGAACCCCCAAAACCGCCTATTGTATCAATGGAACATATTTCAAAAGGTTTTGTTGCGGGACCCAAGTGGGACATCAATCCATATTTATTTTCACCTCTTGATTTGTTCTTTAAACATACTGCACAACTTTCGCAGGTTCTCTTTATATTATTTGTCATGTTTTCTGCTGTGTACAATGAGCTTATCATTTTTTGCATTTGTGTAATTCCTATGTGACCTAGTTCTGTATGAACATTTCTGATAAAGTCTATGCTGAATTTTTCTGATAGAATTATTTTTTCTCTTTTTTTTACTTTCTTGTAATAAACATTATTTTTCGATATCAATTTATCTCTTCTGCACTGTATCTTCTCATTTTTGACCTGATCTTTTAAGATATCTTCTAATTTTATTAAGTTGACAATTTTTAATTGCTCATCTGTATTTTCATTTGATTCCAGCACTGGGTTTCTGCTTAGACAGTCAGCTTCCAAATTTTGTTTTCCTGGAGCATATTTTATGTTAAAGTCATATTGAGAAAGATAATATGTTAAATCACCTAGCTCCTCATCGGTTCTAGATTTGAGATTCATGTTTTCCAGTGGTTTGTGATCTGAATAAACTGTAAATGGTTTACCTATCAACCAGTATTGCCAGTATCTCACTGCTTCTTTTATAGCTAAGCATTCTAAGTAAATTGCTTTTTTCTTCTTCTGGGCGCCATTTAGTTTTTTCGAAAAGTAAGCTACAGGTTTTTCTTTTCCATCAGACTGTGTTTGTTTTAAAATAGCTCCAAGGCCTTCTAGAGAAGCATCTGTATATATATTAATTGGTAAATCTTGATCAAAAATTTCCAGGATTGGTTGTGAGCATAGTAGGTTTTTCATCGTTTCAAAAGCATTTTGGCATTTATCAGTCCAAATAAACTTTTGGTTTTTCCTTAGTAAGTTATGCAAAGGATCTAGTATTATTGCACTCTTCGGAATGTACTCATGATAAAAGTTGATTTTTCCTAGAAATTGTCTCACATTCTTCTGTGTTTTTGGAATAGGAAAATTCTTTATTGAAATCAAATTATCCTTTACTGGCTTGACTGAATTATTCTGAATTATATGACCCAGATATTTTACCATGTCTGATGCAAATGTGCATTTTGTAAATTTTAATCTAAAACCTTCAGTTTTGATTGCATTCAGCAACTTTGTTAAATGATCGATGTGTTCAGCAAAAGTTTTTGAAAATATAAGTATGTCATCTATGTAATTGACCGCAAAATCGGTTAGTTTATATTTTCTCAATATATTGCTTAATATCCTCTGAAAAATTGCCGGAGAGGTCTTTAATCCAAAAAGTAGGCAGGTCCACTGATAATGCCCCTCCTGTGTTACAAATCCTGTTTTTTTTTGTCTTCAATCCGCAACGGAATAGACCAAAAAGCTGAGTTTATATCCAGCGTTGAAAAAAATTTGCAATTTCTGGTCTTTGTCATTAGGTCTTCAATCAATGGAAATGGTTGAGCTTGAGGTATTACTATTTTATTTAAGTCTCTGAAGTGTATGCATAATCTGGATCTTTTGTTTTCTTCTTTTTTAAATGCTAGAGTGACAGGTGCAGCAAATGGGCTGTACGACTCTTCTATCAGTTTATTGTCTATTAATTTTGCTATTTGCTCTTCTATTTCCTTTTTATCTTCTACACTGCATCTGTAAGGCCTCTTACTACAATATTTATCCACCAATAAGTCTATCTTCGCTTCATATCCATTAACAGTACCAACATCGTATTTACTTTTCGCAAACACTGATGTGTATTTGCCTATTAGTTCATTTATTTCTGTTTTTTGATCATTACTTAAATGATTTATTGTTATTTTAAAATCTTCTTCTTTAACATGTTCATTAAAATTAATTTGTTGTTTTTCTATAATGTTCTTATTTTCAGAATGTTTAAATTCAGTATTTGTTTTCATATTTGTAGAATTTTCTTCTTTTTTATTTGTATTATTCAGGCAGATTTTCTGTGATATTTGTAAGTCTTCACTTTGGATTAGTTTGAAGTCTTTTATCATGTCTAATCCAATCAAAAAATCATACTTAAAATTGTGTTCATCAATAATGTACACATCAACATTTTTCTCCAATTCAAAAATTTTAATCTTTAACGTTGTCAAACCACTCGTTTTTTTAACACCATTAATCGTTACTAAATTTGCTTCATTCAAATTGTTTCCTTTTCTTTTTAGTTTCAAAAACTTAGAATTAATTAGAGAAACATTTGAACCCGAATCATAAATTCCGTATATTTTTAATTTATCATTTAGTAATAGTTTGACTTTGATTAATGGTGTTACTATTAGTTTTTTTGATCATTTTCATTTATCTCAGTCTCTATCACTGAATTGTTTACATGTTTAATGGCATTTCTCTTAAATTTTTCATCCTCTTTTGTTTTGAACCAGCATGTGGCTTCAGGGTGGTAACGAGTGCCCTTATTCAATTTTTCACAAATTTTACATGGCTTTTTATCCTCCTTTTTATTATATTCTGCATTCCCAAATGTTCTCCTATTCATGAATCTTTTTTTGTTGACCATATGTTCATACTTGTTTATTTCATTAAATAAATCCACAGTATCTTGTAATCCTTCTCTATCGATCTTGGTAAGTATGAATTCTGGTAGTCCGGAAGCAACAAGATCTATCAAAGTACCGGTGTCGATTGATCTTCTCATATCCAATAGAAGTTTTTCTTTTCTCATAGCATAATCCAACAGAGAACCATCTTTGTATCTAAATAATAGTGCGTAGGTAACAGGGTTCCATCCTTTGTTTGCGAATGATTCACAGAATTTGATTTTCCATGTCGACCACTCTGAGTTCATTGTTAGTTTAATAATCATGGAACTATACCAATCTACACAAGTTTTATCCATGAACAATCTTAGTATTTCTATTTTTTTTTCGTCCATGGTCACATCAAATCGCAAACATTCTTTTTCAAACACTTCTATCCACTGGCTTGCATTTGTATTTTTACTACAGAATTTTTCTATAACAAACTTCTCAGCAATGTTTTTTAAGCTCTGTTGCTTATCTTCCATTAATTTTACCATCAATCTTCCCAGTGTATCTTCTTTTTGATGTACTTGTAAACTTTCTTTTTCCAATTCTTCGAGGTATTGGTCTCCGAACTGTAGGTTTCCATCTTCGTCTACATATGTTTTTTTTAGTTCTTCTGTCATTGTTACCCAGACTCTTCTAACCTGGTATCTTTTTTTTAAACTATTTTTTACTTTGCCAAAAGCACCACTTTTCATAATCTCCTTGTGATGGCTGGCGGATTGTAACATTTCTGGTATTGTAAACACTTTTTCATCACTTGTGACTATTTTTATAATGCTAATAATATCTGACTTGCCATTGCCTTCAGGTAGTAGTGTAAATTCAAATTGAAGTTTCTCCATTTTTGGTTACGAAAAATGTCGTTTTATAATATGATTTAATTCTTTTCTATTGATTTATAAATAAAACACTTGTGTTGCAAAGTTTAACAAAGAAACGACATTTATGTTTATTTATAATAAAATAATAGAAAATAAAACAAGTGACAATTGATAAATGCATTCCAACTGACACTACAAGATTCAAATTTAAATGGAATATATTGCCATTACATATTTTTAACAGTTTTCCATGACGCAAGAGCTCACGTTTTGAGATTTTTCCAAATCTCTTATTTTGATTGTAAAAACAAATTCTCTACGATGACGTAGTGTAGTACTATGTAGGTGCTTATACATATAAATGTATGCACGTTTTTTCTAAGACGTAATGTAGGTTATAAATAATAATAATTTAAATACTTAATAATAATAATATTTGTTATTTTCAGATATGTCTATCGATATATCTGTATTTATATCTTTTATTCCACGAACCTTTTTTTTCTTCTTATTCTTTAATTCATTTCTGTTTTCATTAAAGTTCTTCTGTGTTAACCTGTGCTTCCAAATAAAATAAAAATCTATTCTGGAAAAAAATTAAATTGTATTTTATAAAATTCGACATTCATCAACCATCAAGCGATCCATTGTTCAAAAATCCAGATGAAACAGATGAAGCATTCCTTAGAAGGACCATTAATAAAACTAAATTTATTTTCGTGCAGCCTGTTGGTATTTCGCTAACATGTTCAAGTCCGTCAACCAATTATTCACACATTATTATTGTTATTTCTTCGCTAAGCTTCGTCTGGAACCTTCTGACGCAGGACAGCTTCCAACACATTGTAAAGCGGGAAAATTATAGACCATTGTTTTTAGTAGGGCGTCACTGGGTACTCTGTCCGTGATTTGATAGCATATCTCGTTCCAAACAAAGCGACACAAAACCCTTCATTATAGTCTGAATCTTAACGACGTAAGTGAAGAAGGCGTGTACATAAATATGCGACGCGCGACCCCGGTGTATTGAACGTACCAACTGTCGAATTTGCCCTGGCAAACAATGTAAAATAATATGGGAATCTTCACGATGTAAAGCCACGATGACATTGAGCGAGTTTACAAGCTACTAGCCGGTGAATTCACTATCTGCTAGTAAACTCGCTCAGGGTAATCATATTACTAGCTAACTAGCAGATTGTGAACAACCTACGAAAAACAGTTGAAAGGGCGTCGATTTTGCTAGCGTGTACGGCAGATGGCAACATGGCGGCCCTCGAACAGCTGTTTTCGTAACTGTCAAATTACTGGATGATCTGCATTATTCGTTGTACAATCTGTTAAGTAACCAGCAAATAGCTACTAGCGATGAGCTACCTGCGAATATCTCATTTTTCTACAAAATGTCGACAGAATTCGTTCGCGCGGTGTCATTATTTTAGCTCAGTTTTTTGCTAGCTAGTTCCGCGAACATTTTATGTATCGTCATTACAATCGCACTCGCCGATTTGCCCGCTTTTAAACTTACCGGCTAGTAAACTCCTTCAGTGTAAAATCTGCTAGTAAGCTAGTAATATATATATATGAATGATTTGAGACTTAATCATTTATCGTATGTTCTCTATCTCTATTTATACAGGTTCTTACAGGGTTTTTTACATGATGCAATGCTGCCTCACGAGCTTCTTGAACGAGTTTTATTTTGCTTTAACTATTATTTTGCTTGTATTACTAATCTGATTTGTTGTATTATTTTTTTCCTATTAAGCACTTGCATACTGCTTTCTAACAACGTATGCAGGGACACTGGAGGTCTAGATTCGTTCAAAATGTAATGTAACTATCCGTTACTTATACCAGGGCGTGTGTGTATCAACCTCCAATGACCTCAGATAACTACAGGTGTCGCATTTTCTCTCTCAGTAAAGGCAGTGTATGACGATTATTCGACAATTGTTTATTCAACAAAAGTTTGTGCAAACCGGCCAGAATAAACGCTTGCAGCGCTCAGTTTACGGAAAACAGTGTGACCGGAGACGAAATATGGGTTCATTGTTTTGAACCTGAAACAAAGAGGCAGTCAATAGAATGGCATCACATAAACTCAACGAGGACAAAACAATTCAAAACTGTGTGATCGACGGGACAAGTTATGTCGATGGTGTTCTGGATGTGACCGTACTATTTACAATACTGTGATGCATGGGACCAAAGCTGTGGAAATGGACGGAGATTATATTTAAAATCAACAAATTAATCGTCCACAGTGTGGTTTTTTAACCCATGTAACTGTATTTTTAATATCTTAACAATTAAAGGATTAAAAAATATGTGGCATTACATTTTGAAAAACGTGTTAAAAAGTTTCGAGAAAAACACAATCAAAGTTTTGCTGATGGATAATTCAACATACACATTGTTTCAAACGGTTTCACATAAAATGATGTTGTATCTGCGTCAAATTTTCGAATTTCTTTAAAATATTTGGTGAGAGCATTCTTAACAAGTGCATCTTTCAAAAAATGAAATAAAAAAATGACAAAAAAAGTTGTTAAAGCATTGTTTAGCATTTGATCATGGGAACATGGAGGCGTTTGGGGGCCCCCATTACCAGGGGCCTGAGCGGCCCGTCATTACCGTTCGCATGACATTGTTCATAACAATCGCCACTTTTCGTAACAATCACCACTTTTCGTAACGCATTCACCAGCTTACCCTCAAGTGTCGAGCGTACGTAAAGAAGTTTTACTTCAAAAATACAAGTGTGCAGTTCACACGAGGTAGATTTGAAATCTTCAGAAAACTAAAGTAGACAAGAGTGGGGAGGCTATGAAGCACCGCACAGAGAGGAGACCGATTATTCTATATTATTCTCTCGCAGGCTAAATCCTATTGATGTAGGTATGTGTTTGTCTCTTTTTCGGGTCGCTTTTTCGTTTCGTCGAGTTTCAAATCACAACGGTGAGAATTTCTCTATTCAATAACAACATATAAACAAAGATATGAAGAGAGATAAGAAAAATAAAACATAAAGATTAAAATACGATGTAAAATATCTGGAAATACCTCCATGACGTAATCATCAATAATTCCAAACTTATTTATAAACCTTCTGGCGTGTATGGGGTTAAGCGTAGTACGCCGTAACCAGAGGCGTAGCAAGGTTACCAAAGGCCCGGTTGCAAAAAAAAAACTGGGGCCCTAACTAAACAGTTTAGGTGTTTTTTAACAAAGCAACTAGTTTATCATCAGCTCTTTATCGTGCAATGCATGGCACAGCAAAACTACTTACTACATGTACTTGCATCAGTTTCTTGTGGGAGCTGTAACTCCCTAGTCGAAAGCGAGGGTGGCAAAATGCGGACTGGAATATCTTACTTTCTTGTATAATATTTTTCACCATATTTGTAACATAAATTTTAAATTTCTGCCACTACGGAAAGGTTAGTGCAGATGTCAAACTATTTCATTTGTTTTCTCGTAAGAGTAAAGTGGCACTTTTGTACTGCAAAACGAGGAAGAAATTTAAATTTTTGGTGCAGATATAGTGAAAAAATAATTTAAATATTATGTCGAGGCTAAAGGGTTTATAATCTCTGGTAAATCACTTCTGTATAAATAAAATTAGCAACACAATGGATTGATAGGAAACACTCAAGGAAGCTGGCAGGAAGCCGGTTCATCTGGGATGTATTTGTTTTGCGTGATGAAATCACCATTTGATCTGCAGTTCACCTTTCGACACTGAATAGGCCACTTGTATCACTTTTTTTTTTAATTTCCGGTTTAGGCAAATATTCTAAGACATTCTATTTTTTTTTTTATCGTATTTTTGAAACCCTGGCGATTTTTTTTTAAATTTCAATCCGAAAAATCAGACCATTTTTTATAAACCGGAAAGACGGGACATAATATTATGGGTGCGAAAAAACGATAATTAGATAGCTGAAAATCATTATAAAAAATAACGTTTTCCACACGAATGGCAATAAATTGTACGGGGTTCTCTTCGTAACATCTGTAAAAAATCAAACCAAAGGATAAGTTCGCATAGAACAAACAATAAATCCAGTGAATTTTACAAAATTAAGGGAACATATTCGGAGACGGGACATTTTCATGTAGTGACGTCACGAGCTCAAATATTTAAAAATAAAAATAAAACTGTACATTTTCGTAATCTTAGTAAAAAAAATCTATCCACACGATTTTTTCCAAGTTGTAATGAAATCCATGCAAGTGGCCTATTGTTGCGAATGTTAATACGTTTTACATGAATGCGATGCGACAAGATTGCGATAGTTTTATGCAAGTTTTAACTAGGATTTCGTCCCGCGGCACTGACCGTCAAAAATCTTCTAGCTCCGATACTGGCGAGTTGATAGGAATTATGACAGAGTGAATCGGGGGAGCGAGGGAGATAAACATTGCCGTAGGAAATAAAACATAGTTAAATCCAAATAAAACAAAAGCAATCCGCCAAGCGCAGCCGATTATACTCGACGCTAACATAGTATAAGTACTAAAAGTCATACTCAAAGGAAAAGTTTTTTTTTTTCTTTATTCATTGCATAAATTATTTACATTGTAAGTGGATTTTTTGATCACCATGCTAGGCGGATGCCCGTGTTATGGTGGTCGTAAAACATTCCCTTAAGGGATCTTTTCCAGTTATTATATTAAAATCAGTCTTACCTACTATACTGATGTGTATACTGAAAACAAAATAACAACTTCGTTTTCTTTGAAGTACGAACTTTTTCTTTTTTTTTAATCAATAGATTTTTTTTAAATTGGACTGAAGGCTTTTCAGGAATTTAGTGGTCGAAGTTAAGGGTACTTTGATCAATCTTGTCCACATAATGCATGCAGTTGTTATAATCATTCAAAGCCAATGGATATGGTACCATTGTAATCTCACCAGTTTTCTCTTTACGGTTGACATGCATGGCATCTTTTGGGATGTGAAAGTTTGAAGGAGATATCCAGCTATCCTATCCTATCTCTCCATTTCATCACGGAAATTCCTGTATCACTCAAGTACCAGTCATATTCACCTCTTTTTAGGTTTTTATCATCCTTCATCTTAAGCAAATATTTTCTGTTTGATTGGACAGTTCCATATGAGAGAACATTCATACCTATTAAGCTGCTTTTGTAGGGGGTAGCCATTAAAATAATTATCGAAGTAAACTGTTTATTTACGACCTTGAATAGATTGACAAAAATTTGAAACTACTCTTGGCCCTAAGTTAGACTCAGCGTAGTCACCAATTTTTCCTGTGCATATTTTGAATTTTACGTTGTACCTATACATTTTCAGCACACATCATCCAGATTTTAGAGCCTCTCTTGATGGGTTTTTGGGGTATGTATTACTGCAATGTGCTGCGGCCTTTGAATTTGACCATGCTCTCGTCAATTGCTAAAGTAGGTGATGGCTTGTAATTTCGATCAAAGGTGCCTGTTCAAAAGTAGATGGCGATTGTGAACCAGGAGGGCTGGAGGTGCCTGCCGTAGGGTGATCAAATGTTATAGACGAAGAAGATGCCTAGATTTGATTCCTTACACAAGACAGATGCAGTTCATCTTCATAATCGTCTGAAGAGGTGCTAACTGTGACCTTTGCTCTGTCATCAAGGTATTTCTTCTAAAAGTATTCCTTCAATATCTTCTTGGCGAAGACGTTTAGTCGACATGGTGTATATGTCGCAGGCAAATCGTTAAATCAGGCCGATCATGGTACGCCTGAAGCTTTACGAAGTAACTAGGCGCATCATGATCTGCCTGATTTTACAATCGGCCGCCGACATATCTATCAAATTATAAAAATGAAATCAGAATAAAACCATTTTGTATAAGATTAAAAAATTTAACCTAAAGTACGGTGGTCGAAAAACAATACCACCAAAAAGTTACGATTTGCCAAAAAAATCATAGATATTTCTTATTGATAATTCAACAAATGGAATACAAAAGTAGTAGAATTAAAAAAAAATAGAGAAAAATTCTAAATACATACGTTTATATTTCAAAGTAAAGCCGGAGATTACTAAAAACAACAATTTGCTGGCAATTGTCAAACTCATAACCAAACCGTGCAATGCCACCTAGTATTGCTATTGGAAGCTTAATAGTAAATGATCCATATCTCACATGGCAGTAAATAAACATTTCAATAGGGTCGGTTTTAACGTAATTATTTATTTTCATGGTGGTCGATTTTTGATACCACAGTGCTTCAGAGAGTTATAGCTAATACCGTTTCTAGCCTTAGTTTTCGCAAAAGTTTAAACGACTTCGGTTAAATCTAGGCTCGTTGCGGCTTTGTTTTTGATTGCTATTAGCGGTAAATGTCGGAGTCGAACTTGGCCCATAGTATTCCTTAAATATAATCTGAGGTTTGCTGGTCATAGCACCGTCTTGCCCTCCGATAGCTACGCCACTGGCCGTAACCCGATGCGACAAAACGCTTTTGCTGCAACCTGCAACCGGTCATCGAATTAATTTACAGTTTAATAATGAACGGTATATTATTAGGTATCTTTTAAAATGCAATAATTAGAGAACGGAAAACTTGTGAAGTACATTAGTGTGATTAATACATCATTATCATTACATAGTTTAAAATGAAGTCACTCAAAATGTTTGTGCGCTTAGATCTTTTAAATACGCAACGGATTTTTATGGGGTTTTCACCATAGTTTAAAATGAAGTCACTCAAAATGTTTGTGCGCTTAGATCTTTTAAATACGCAACGGATTTTTATGGGGTTTTTACCAATAGATAGAGTAATTCAAGAGGAAGGTTTATATGTTTAATACATGCTTATTATAGTATAGAAAAGCCGATAAATTCAAATATTCAATTCAGGCAGCGGGCAGCGGGCAGCCTGCAAGCGGGTGGTGTGGATTTTATAACACTGCAACGTGTGGCCGGGTCTGCTGGTTCACGGCGAGTTCATCGAAAACGAGATCATCGAAAATCAATTCATCGAAAGCAAATTCATCGAAAACGAGTTTATCGAAAACGAGTTCATCGAAAACGAGTTTATCGAAAACGAGTTCATCGAAAACCAATTCATCGAAAACCAATTCATCGAAAAAAAATATTTTATAGATATTTGAGAGAAATGGAAGTTAAAAAAGCAGTTGAAAGAATACACTTAATATAATAAATTCAATTAATTAAATTCTAATTCATTCGATGAATTTGCCTTCGATGAATTGATTTTCGATGAACTCGTTTTCGATGAATTTGCTTCTTTTACCATTTTGAATTTACTACGTTGTTTTAAAAAGTTTATAGTACCTACCAACTGTTATGTTTCGATAATTTTGAAAATTAAACTGGAACGTCCATCTCTATTACAGAGATAAAAGTTGCAAAGACACCTACTCAATAAACCCATACATGCATCGCTTCAACACAGATCGATAGAAGCGCTCGCGTTCTCCCAACCTCGCCGATAACGCCCCCTGACCACCCAACCCCACCGCCCACGGCTTTATTGGGATGCCTCTAGAGATTTTTTACTTTTCCAGCCGGAATCTTTTGCATCGCCTTGCACCGCAGTGGGAGGAATGGATTATTACGTCCTTCTCTCCTGGACAGATTGACCCCAAGCTTCCTACCCACCCCGCATACCTTCACACAACTTCCTCTCCTTCCTTTCTGAGAAATTGCTTTACTCAGGGCCTCCTGTGTGAGCTAATGTATAAAAAAACGCCCTTGAGGTTTTAACTAGCGCCAGGTGCCGTTTTTCCCAGAGCTGCCCCTGCGTAATATTATAGAAATTCATTGAAAACTATAAATAGTCCAGTAACTTTGTCGCCTGAATGTATAGGGTAGTATGCGTTAAATCCGGTAGTTCTGATTTTTTGCAGGCTTGTTTATAATGTTAGCCTAATGAATAATCCAAGTTTTTAACCTCGACCGCCGAACGCAACTTTGTCAAAAATCGAAAAAACCGCGAAAAAATCGTTATTTTTTCAAATTTTGGCGATTATAACCCGAAAGGACTAGTTTTTTGAAAAACTTTTTTTTGGCGTTTTTTTTTAAAGTTTGCTAAATTTTCTACAAAATGATACTATAATTGTCTCTTTAGACCCAATAGTTTTTGAGATTAAGCCTTTCAAAGTTTGTGACCTCGAGCGCAAACCGCGAAAAAATTGTTTTTTTTTTTTCAAATTTTGGCGATTATAACCCAAAGGATTAGTTTTTGAAAAAACTTGTAGTAAATGTTTTTAAAGTTGACTAAATTTGCTACAATATAATACTAGAACTGTCTCTGTAGACCCAATAGTTTCCGAGATTAAGCCTTTCAAAATTCATAATTTTTTTAGAACTTCGCAATTTTTTGCAATTCTGTCTTTCTGAATGAATTTTGACCCTGATTATTCTATCGAAGCCCTGTACTTTTATGATGGGATGATGATGTATAAGCTAAGCTACGAATAATGAAGTAAAAAAGATAAAAAACATAGTATTTTCTTTTTATTTTTTTATTTTTTTTTAAAAAGATAAGTACAACAAAAGTTAGTAAGTAAAAAACGTAATCAAAAAGTTTTCTAAAAAACTAGTCCTTTAGGGTTATAATCGCCAAAATTTGAAAAAATAACGATTTTTTCGCGGTTTTTTCGATTTCTGACAAAGTTGCGTTGGGCGGTCGAGGTCAAAAACTTGGATTATTCATTAGGCCAACATTATAAACAAGCCTGCAAAAAATCAGAACTACCGGATTTAACGCATACTGTGATGTATAAAGTTACTGGACTAAAAAATTAATATGTTATGGGTAAGGAATGCGAATGGGCTATAACGAAAACTACAACAATGTCAGAGGCGACATTTATCCATTCTAATCTACGTGGAAGACATTTCTATTATGTATTATTGAAGAGAAAACTTCTTTAGCTAAACCGTTGTCATTTGAAACTCGGTGAAACGAAAAAAGACGACACTAAAAAGTGACAAACACGTACATCTGGTTCCATGACAGTTCATCCTGCGACAATTCATCCGGCGACAGTTCATCCGACGACAGTTCATCCGGCTGACAGTTCATCCTGCCAACAGTTCATCCTGCCGACAGTTCATCCGGCCGACAATTCATTCGGCGACAATTCATCCGGCCTGATCATTTAGAAGATTTTTACTTCAAGTAAGTATGCAAAGAGGTTATACGGCCGTACAACCAAAATTGATATACTTATATCTGAAGGCATCTTGAGTGGAAACCCGCTGTAACCTAAACTAACCTAACTAACCTAACCTAACAAATTAGTCAATTCACCCTAAAAAGATGGTGTTAATTTCAGATAAAAAAAGTTATATTATATGCCGACTGCACGTATAAGTATGTCGTATTTTGTTATTCACGCATGCTTCTTCGGAGAGTCGAAATAATTGTTAGTAAAAATATTTTTATAGCGGATTTCCACTCAAGATGCCTTCAGATATAAGTATATCGATTTTGGTTGTACGGCCGTATATCCTCTTTGCATGCTTACTTAAGGAAAAAATCTTCTAAATGATCAGGCCGGATGAATTATCGCCGGATGAATTGTCGGCCGGATGAACTGTCGGCAGGATGAACTGTCGCCGGATGAATTGTCTCCGGACGAATTGAAGTTGTACTTCTACCGCGTGAGAACTGCACAATTTGTTTTTTAATATTCAGTATATTATGTAATATGTTGTCGGAGTTCAATTAAAATTAGATCCTCATTGTAGATGATGGTAAGGGGCCATCCATAAATTACGTCACACCTTAATAGGGGGGGGGGAGTAGAGAAGTGTGACAAAGGGTATGGGGGGAGGTCATCAGCTCTGTGATGTCACATGTAAAAATCTTAATTATTGTACAATTGCAAAATATTATGTCCTTATATATGAAATTGGCGTTATGTATGGGAGCTTATGGGAGTTTTGTATGGTAAGCGTTTTCACCTTTCCAATTTGCTTCAAGTGGATTAAAACAGTTTTATCACTAACACCGCAGCCTGCAGCTAACTCGGACGTGGTTTGCGATGGATCCGCTTCCACAATAGCCTTCAATTCTTCATTATCAACTTTGGTCTCCGGCCGTCCACGGGGCTTGTTCCGCTGGTCGAAATTTCCAGAATGAAAACGTTGGAACCAAAAACGCACTGTGTTTTCTTTTGCGGCACCGTCGCCATACACATCGTTAATCCTTCGAGCCGTTTCTGCAGCACTGCCACGGTGAAACTCGTACTCGTAAATAACGCGATATTTCAAGTTTTCCATTTTGTAAACTAAGTGACGCAAAGAAAAAAAAAACAATTAAGGAAAAAACAAATGAATTATAATTTTCGAAAAACAAATACATGAGTAAATAGCTGTATAAATTTGAATTTGGAATTCCTAACCAAAGAGAAGATATTTGAGATCAAAGTTGCCAAAAGTTGATCAAAGTTGCCCCGAAGGGGCCCCACAAAACGTCCAAAAGTTTTTTTTTGTCTTGTTGGTAGTTATTTTGTGTTCTTGGTAATGATTGTTTACATTTTTGAAAAAAAAAAATACATTTTACAAAAGTCAAACATGTCCAACAACTGTATTATTTTTCTAATCCCTAAAATCCGTTTGTCATTATTTTTACTACACAAATAATTTTGACATAATTCATTAATGCTTTGGTGTGAATAAAATCCTGCCCTTTATTTTGAACTCCGTTGTAATTATTGGCAGTTCTACAGCATGTGTTTAGTAGTGTTGTGGTATCCTAAAAATACCATGAATTTCTTATTTCAATAAATAATAAAGTCAACAAAAGTCGAAAATCATAAAATTCGTATAAAAACCTATCTGAATTTCTTCTTCTTTATATGTGCCAATATAGCGTAGAAACGCGTTTTCATTGTTTTCAAGAACCTAATTTTCAAAAATTATCCCCACCCCCCCGGACCCCCGTTTTCTAAGCCCCCCCCCCCCCCCCCCCACGTTAGGGAGCCCCTTTACAGGTTTTAGCGGAGGGCCCCAAATGGTCCCAGTCCGGGCCTGGATGTGTGACAGAGACGGGAGGGGTCAAAAAATCATGAAATTAATTTATGGATGGCCCCTAATTGTTTCAGCTTCGGTTGGAGTTACTGGACCTGCAGCTCGGTCAGCCCAATGGCGATGGCAGCTGCCTGAGTGACGCGCTGACTGTGACTGGCGGCTCCTCGAACGTGCCACGCATCTGCGGGGAGAACTCTGGCCAGCACCTCTTCATCGACTTCGACGGAGACAACCCCATCACGGTCAGCATCGACGCCAGCGCCGCCGTCTCTTTCCGCCGCCGGTGGAACATCAAGCTCATGCAAATCGCGTGCAACTGCCCCACATTGGGTAAGACTACTCCTCTACTCAATCACAAGCAGCACCACAACATCTTACTTATTAGATTCTTATTGTTCATTTACTTGTATGAAACAAACAGCTTTTATAGTAAAAATATATGGTGACCCGACCGTTGATCCCCTGAAATTATAATTATTTTAAAATTATAATTTTTGTGCACCTTTAATATTGCTCGAAGGATTAATGATGTGTATGGCGACGGTGCCGCAAAAGAAAACACAGTGCGTTTTTGGTTCCAACGTTTTCGTTCTGGAAATTTCGACCTGCAGAACAAGCCCCGTGGACGGCCGGAGACCAAAGTTGATAATAAAGAATTGAAGGCCATTGTGGAAGCGGATCCATCGCAAACCACGTCCGGGTTAGCTGCAAGCTGCGGTGTTAGTGATAAAACTGTTTTAATCCACTTGAAGCAAATTGGGAAGGTGAAAAAGCTCCCATACAAAGTTCCTCCATACAAAACGCCAATTAATAATAAGTTGGTATGGATTTCAAATTAATTTATTTACAGTGTATTTTTTTTGTATATGCTGATAAATAAGTTGGTATGGATTTCAAATGAATTTATTTACAGTGTGGATTTTTTGTATGCGTTGGTATATAAGTTGGTATGGATTTCAAATGAATTTATTAACAGTGTAGATTTTTTGCATACACTGGGGCTTAGACATAATATATAGACAAATAGTTTTATACTTGATGAATTATTTTTTTTCGGCGGTACTTCATATCTGCACATCCCTTCGACCCTTTGCGGATACTTAGGATGGGTTGTTCAAAAAAAATCTGTTCTGTGATTATTTCAGTTTTATGAAGCAACTGACGTACAATGATATAATAACATAACTTGAATAGAACTTACACAGAACGTAAAAATTGACTTCAAATATTTGATGAATTCGTCAAATTTTTTGAAAGAACCCTTCCTAAGTTTTACTTATTTTGTGTAAGCAGGTTTACCGTATTTTCCCTAAACCTAAACCGACTATTTATTGTGTGTGTATGTCAGGGGCCAACTATCGGAGTATCAACTGACATGGAATCCAAATATCTACGAGATCTAAAATATCCACGAGTTTCACGAGGTTAAAAATAAAGTTAAGCTAGTTATGTCAGGGAATGTTGAAAGACGCGCTTATTTTCATAGAAATATTTCGAAGACGCTGATCGAAAGAGAAAAAAACGGAGATAAATGATATGACTAATTGTCTTTTACAACAGTGGTCCCCAGTGGCGGCTCGAGCACTTCTTTAGTGGTGGGGATCGACTTTTTTTACGTACCGGAATCTCATCACCCGTAGAATATTATTATTATTATTATATATTATTAAATTTCTCAAAAAAATTTTTTTGATGGTCTAATCATGCTAGTCGGATATATTTAACACAAAATAATATAAAATGTCTATAGAAATATGCCAATTTACAATGAAATATAATAAAAATAAAGCTTTACCTTGCGAGATTATTATCAAACTAATTTGAACGCGAGCGATTCCCGCCCGTAACTTCGCAAACAAATGGTTCTATGGGGATCCAAAGGATTGTCCCCGCAGATGCTTGAACTCCTATACTACTGCGCATGCGCAGTTGCATACGATCGCGAAACAACGCAAGGAAAGTATGGGGATAGTTCGGATTGTCCCCCAAGTGCGCAGTAATTCTGCGCACTGAGAAATAGACCTGCTTTTTTTGCGCCGTACATTGTTCGCTGTACGCGCGTAGGGTCTTATTAAAATCATCGGGAATAATTGTATGTATTTTATTTCTGCTAATGTTAATTACTTTTATGTTTAAAGAATTCATTCATTTTGGCGGCATCGAATGTTATTTCCTTTAGTAGATTTTGAGTGTAACTGGTGGGGACTGTCCCCATTGTCCCCCTGTAAAGAACCGCCACTGGTGGTCCCCATCCCCCGGGTCGCTGCCGTGGACCAAATGCCGCGCAAGGGCCTGCTTAAAAATCAAAATTACGTAAAAAAAATCTAACATGCACAATAAAATAATGATCCACAAAAAATACAGAGGAACCTCTCATGACGAGCACCTCCCATAACGAGTAAGTAATTCGCATAACAAGCAAAACAGATTTTAAAAAAAAAACGCTCCCTTAACGAGCGACTTTTCGCATAAAGATGTGCTCATAAATTCTTCCAAATTTTTTGTTTTTTGAAATTTGTAATATCTTTTAATTATTTGTAAAACTGTGAGACAGCTTGTGGAATAGTTGCAGCCGGAACATGAAAATGGTTTTTCTCCACTGAGTAAACTTGTGGGTTTTCAAAGTCTCCTTTCTAGCACATAAATAATTGCAATCGGAACATACAAAAGGTTTTTCTCAACTGTGAGACGGCTTGTGGACTTTTAAATGTTCCTTTCGAGAACATGATTAGTTGCAGTTTCTTATATTCTTGGTGTAGATTAAAACGACTTCCCGCATACAGATTCACTCTTAAAAACTATTCTTAAGGCTTGTGGAGTCTTGATGAGTGAACACCCCCCCCCCCCCCCCACTCCCCGAGCCGCGGTTATTATCAAACGTTGACTGGTCCGCGGTGATAAAAAGGTTGGGGACCACTGCTTTACAGCATTTCAAATTTTCGCTATCGATACTGTTATCTTCCTTATATTTTTGTGATTTTTCTGAAAAATGATACTCTACAAATTATTATTATCACCTTGAAAAAGAACATAGAAATGGCTTCCTTATATATTTCCATCCCCTCCTCACTTTACCTCATCTTCAAATATTTCTAAATCTGGAAATGCAGTCCCACAGTTGTTGTGACTATGGTGCAGTTCTCACACATTAAAAAAATATGTTTGTATGTCCAGCTCCCAGCGGTTGCCTGATGTACCACACCGGCTCGTCTGGCATAGTGAACAGCTTCAACTATGGCACCATGCAGAATCAGGCGCTATCGCTCATCAACCAGCCAGGCACGCGCGAGATCGCCAACCTTAACTACGGAGTCTGCATCCGCATGGCGGCCGACAACTGCGCCATTCGCTGGTCGCAGGCCGACGGCAGCTTCTCTTTCACGGTGACCGGCGATGTGCCCGGCACGGACCTGCCCGCCACGGGCGTCACCGGATCGACATGTCTCACGGACTATGTCATCATACCCAACGCCAATATCCCCGGTGTGGATAGATATTGCGGACTGGGCTTCACCACCGTTACAAGTAAGTTATAAAAAAATGTTTAAAAACTACATAATATACAATCCAGCAGCACTCCTAGCCCGGTGAGACCGGTACCCCGGGGGGCACTGATTTATTAGGACTTGGAACTGAGGTTGGGAAGAAGGTTGTTTAATCGACCGGTATACGTGACAACCTAATAAGCCAATATTGGAATTTGGGATGGGAAGGAATTAAGTAATGGATTAATCATGGAAAGTAATGGAATGTTATGATTTTTTTTTCTTTCTTTATGCCTTCCTTCTTCTCGACCTTTCTTGTCTCTTCTTATCTGTTCTTGCTTCATCTTGTGTCTTCTTGGTTCTTCGTGCTTACCCTTGGATCTTCTCACCTCTCCTTGGCACGTCTTATCTCTTCTTGAATCTTCCCATCTCTTATCGGCTCTTCTTGCTTGTTCTTGTCTTTTCTTGCCTCTTCTTGGACCTTCTCATCTCTTCTCGGCTCTTCGTGGCTTTTCTTGTGTACTTTGTCGTATCTTCTTTGCTCTTCTTGCTTCTTCTTGGATCTTCTCGCCTATCCTTGAAATATCGAAATAAAAATAATAAACTAACAGAGAAATTCCAATATACCTTCCAAACACAAATCTGTCTTCTATGAAATATCTAAATAAAATAAAAATCTAACCATGAAAATAAAAAATCTGATCTCTACACAAATTCCGTGAACAAAGGACACTACTCTGAAATGTAATATTGAAGATCCTCAGGAAGAAAAACAATCTTGAGATCGGATCAAAAGGGCCCCCAACATAAAAATAATCTCGTGATAAGACTAAAAAGATGGCATGTTGGAACGAAACGCAACAACAAACGACTAACAAACATAAACAATTAAAATAAATATTGAAAAACCTAAATTGACAAGGTCCTTTCTCCAACTTTGTAAGTCAGTGGGAAGTAAGCATTTTGAGCAACGTAAATCCTTAAAAGTATTCACAACTCATCTCATTTGATTGCCTTACAAGTCCTAGCTGAGAAGCAGACCAAGGTTTCAAAGGACCAGCAGCGGAGGGTTTCAATGAGCATTTCTGAAGTCTTCAGATCCGTTTCTCAACTACTTCTAGAGCGTGAGGCCTGATGCGGTGCTGACTTGGCTGATGCGGTGCTGATTTGACTGAGGCATGATCGTGAGGTGCTGACTTGGCAACTATCACTGCCCAACTAAGAGGCGCGGAAAGTAGGCTACGGCAGGAGACACAGGAAAAAGAATACTCCGTGGTTTGATTCCAAGTTAAATTCCTTAATCAAAGAACGAAACCAGATTCACAAACAGTGGAAACAAGACCCTGGTAATCTTACTCTTGTAACACTTAAAAAGAAATTGAGAAACACCACTACTAATTATAGGCGAAGTCTAAAACACCAATAGTATGCGAACAGCTTTGAACAAAACCAAAATAACCCTACTAAAACTTGGAAAATCATAAACTCTATTGTATCAAGAGCACATAAACCAACCAACGAAATAGAATACCTCATCGTAAATGACTGCGATATTAAGGATCCGGGTCAAATAGCATCAGCATTTAATGAGTTTTTTCTCTCAATAGGAGAAAAGTGAGCAGCTACCATTCCGTCATTCCCGGATGACTGTAATACCATCCTTGTGGAACAGAAAGCTTGCCAGTCCTTGTACATGGCTAGGACAAACAAAGATGAGGTATTGAGGATCATTTCTAAAACAAAGCTGAAAGCAGCACCGGGACTCGATGGAGTAACACCATGTATAAGACTTGTAAAGAAGAACTAGCGACCTAACAGAACTTTTTAATTAGTCACTGTCCTCGAGAAAGTTTCCAAATTAATTAAAGCTTTCGAAAATAATACCTATACCTTCGACCAAGTATACCCTAGACAAGCCCTCTCATAGTAAGAATCAGAATAAAATAACGCCAGTAACAGTAATTTCGCAACAAAACTCTCCTTCCAATTCCGCTGTCTTGCATACAGAGTTCCCGGCAATATACAACTGACCGCCAAGTTATCCTATTGTGTAATTCTGTCAAACTAATACATCAATAGTTGTTCACTGATTGGCCGCATGAACAATATCCACAAGCCGTGCTGTATACAGTGGTTTTCAAAGTGGGGGTCACGAGACATTCATAAATTTAATTGGAAAAAAATATTTTTTTACTTTATTTTGACAATCGATTCAATTTCGGAGGCCAGTATGGGTACCGCCGCCTCGGGAACCATTTATTGGATAACCAACGCCTCTGCCATAGATCACCCCAAGTGATTCGCTACGTTTGGTAACTAAGCAGGGGTGCCCGGGTTAATGGAGTGATGTTTGTCCAGGTCTTGGCGGCAGATGCGTCTGCATTTTTTTTCTGATGGTTCGTAAGCTTAATGAGTTTATTAAACAAAACCAATCATCATTTGCTTGAAAACATTTACGAAAAAATCATCTTTTTACCGCCCATGCACCGTGGGCTACCCAAGTTGGTTGCTCATCATTAACACAGTGATGAGCAACCAGCGGTCCGCAAGCCCACTTACTGCTTTTCGGACTGACTACAAAAAAATATCAAAAAATTGCGCTAAAAATATTCAAAGGCTTCTGTTCCGTTTTGCAAAAGGTATTAGCCAAGAACTATAATTTCTTTTTAAAGTTTTGAATCAGCTACTTAAAACATTAAGTTTTTTGCGTATTCTAAATAAAAAAAAAATACTGCAATTAGTGGATACTTAAAGCCCAGTAGTAAGCGCTCAAAAAGAAGAGGAAGGGGAGATACGTAAATACGAGTGTTAGAGGGAGCGCGCTATTTTTAAAAACATGATTCGTTTGATATAGGACAAAAATCTCACGGAAAATGTCTCAAAAAGGATTTGAAAAAAACAATGAAATACGAAATTTTTCGTATACCTATATATCTTGTAAAATATCAGAAATATAGTGTTAATAATATTTTTTGGAGTATATCTTACGATTTTTATCTATCGGGGGAAATGTCATACAATTAAATTATAAGTGTTAGTTGTAATTGTTAATTGTTTAACTTGCGACCTTAATTAAAGAATTTTGCAACGATTATTGTTAAAATCTGTGTTTTATGTATTTTAAAGGTTTCCGTTTTACAAAATAACAAAAATTATCTTGAAGAAATATTGAACTTATAAATATTGTAATTACAAACGAAAATAAACTAACACCATTTACTGGTTTGACCTTGAACGTAGTAAAAATTTTGTCTGGCAATTTTTGCCCTTTTTGAATCAACCGCCAAAATTTTACATTTCCAAATGAAAAAAATCGATATCATTCATTGTTTTGGCATTGCGGATATAAAATTTTCAGCTGCGGCTTTTTTTTTACGCTCTTTGATAGTTTTATTAAACAAATTTTGTTTTATAATATGTAAAGCAGGTTTGCGACTCCACCGACAAAAAAGTTAACCAGGTTATGTTGTACATACCCTCCCACCAAGGTCCGCATAAGTACATAATAATAATGGATACATTAATAATACTTCGACTAAAAAGGTTGATCATTCCTAAAAAACAGCTGGTGGTGAATTTATGTAATTATAATTATAATTTATGGAAATAATATAATTTATTTTATTACTAAAAGCGGGTCGCGCTTTAAAAAAGTTTGAAAACTCTTCCAAATTGTGATACTAGCCCTCCTTGTATGTATTAGTAGTCGAACACAGGCAGTGCGGGGATTTGATGACGTAGGAAACTTTGATGGCAACAAAAGTAATTCTGTAACATTATTACGTTTATGAAAACGCTGTCTAAAAGACATATGTAAGGTCTATTTTTTTGTTGTAATCAGATAGCAGACTACATTTTCAAAAATAAAGTCCGCGGTGTGTACTTTGTACAACATTCGGAAGTTAGATATTTTTGTGTTTGAAAAAATTAACTCCGGTGCGGACGGCTGGAACACAAATTGGTTTCGGTGTAGACCTTGTAGACCGATAAAAGGTACAACACAAAGCACTATGCGATCTAAACGGTGCAAAACAGTGCAGGCACTTTTTCATAAATGGGCCGTGAGCCTGCTTTTGCTGGCTTCTGGGGTCATTTTGCATTTCACAGGGCGCGTCTAGATATCATACGTCAATGACCTATACACAAAGGAGACTGTAAAACATGTATTTCTAACTACCGTCCTATATCACTTCTATCGGTATTTTCAAAAGTATTTGAGACCATAATCAAAGATAGACTCCTAAAATACATATCTGCGAATAATATCCTTATACCACAACAATATGGCTTTGGGAAAAATTCTAGTACTCAATGTGCCGCCGTTGATTTTATCTTTTCCCTTCAACAGTATATAGACCAGGGTGAATATGTTGCAGCCATATTTATAGATCTCAAAAAAGCCTTTGATACGGTCAATCATGAAATACTCTTAAAGAAATTGGAATATTTGGGAATTGTTGGGAAGCCCCTAAATCTCCTCCGAAGCTACTTAGATGATAGATTTTGTCTTGTTGAAGTCAAAGGGGTCTCGAGTGGCTTAGGTAGAATCAAATGTGGAGTGCCACAGGGATCAATTCTTGGCCCTCTGCCTTTCTTGCTATATGTCAATGACATAACTAAATGTGGTAACTCTGGAAAACTCCAACTTTATGCGGATGATACTGTAATCTACTATCACAGTACAAGCCTGAGTGACCTCGAGTCTCTAATGAATGTAGATGTCTCAATTTTAGCTAATTGGCTCCGTATTAATAAATTGAGCCTTAATATAAAAAAAAAACACACTACCTAACTTTCAGTAATAAGGAATATGTGTCCATGAATTGGAACTGATAAACTCCAAAATATGGAAGTTACGAAATATTTAAGGCTATTAATAGACTCTAAACTTTCGTGGAATTCCCATGTGAAATAGAAAATTTCCCCAATAACCGGTGTACTGTACCGACTCCAAGGTCTTCCCTCCATATCTCTACTACAGGCCACATACTATGCGATGATTTATTTAGTTAGTATCTCGGACACTATTACTAAAAAACAATATCAGAAATACAGGTGATTCAAAATCGAGCTATAAGGAATATTTACCATCTACCGTGGGATACACATATCAAACATATATATTTAAAAACAAACAAACTTCCTTTTACGTTTCTACCTAAATACAATATCACTAGGGCAATATTACAAATCATACATAGATCCTCACACACTAACATCAGACCAGCCTTTAATTCAGACATACACCAGCACAAAACACAATCCCAAAATCAAATGCACCTAGCATCATCTACCCACACAACTAGTGTCCGACCGAAACTAGTTTTTACGGCCGAAACCGAAACCAAAACTGAGTTTCGGCTTCGGTCTCAGGTTCGGCTGAAACCGAAACTTCCATAAAAGGTCATGTTGTCGTGGAAAAAAAAGTCAATCTTAATCAGTCAGCCTTTATTTTCAAATCATTCGAGTATATTAATCATCCAGTCTCTGATATTTGAACTAAAAATAAACATAACATAACTATCATTCCTTATTTCGAATAAATTATTTATGCTTTTTGAAATCGTAATTGTAAATCGCTTCGTAAATAATATTAAAAAAAAAAAAATAGTAGGTATTACCTATTTGAACATTATTAACAAATAACATAAAATTAAAGGTAGAAAACAAAGTTACTTTTTTTAAACCTAATTTGTTTAGGTACACTAAACAAAAAATACTCTTTCATCTTAAGAACAAATTAATTTCTTATAAAATTAAAACAAACACACTTTTGGCCGTGAAAATCTAAAAACGTATATTAAAACAAACGCATTGTATTTAACCACATAACCAAATAATTTCTTCTAAACTTTCTTCTATTTATACTAAACTGGTCATATCGTATGACACTCTTTCTAATGCAAATAATACTTAATGTATAAAAATAAGAAGCGTTTTCTCTTAAACTAAATGAAGAGCTTTCATCTTAAGAACAAAATAATTTCTTTTAAACTTTGGTCATATCGAATGGCACTCCCGGATTCAGTTTCGGTTTCGGCTGGAACCGAAACTCGTTTTTTGGCCGAAACCAGGCTGAAACCGAAACCGAAAGTTCAGTCGGACACTACACACAACTAAATTTGGTATTAACTCATTACAATATATTGCATATAGGCAATACAATGCATTACCTAATGAAATAAAGCAACCAGTAGCTAACAAAAAATATTAGTTAAAACGCTTGAAAAGAATATTTCCTGAAAGTGTTTTTAAACCAGTGAATATTCGCTCGCCTTCATACGTTTTGTTTTGTTTTGTTTTTTTTTATGTTTTATGTGTATGGATGTCTCTCAGCATTTCTAAAATCTCTATTCTTGACAATGCATTTTAAAAAAAAAAAATCTCCTTTTCCTTTTCAATATGTTGTATTTTTTAAACGTGTACTATCTGTGTAAAATGTACTTATACGTGTCTGTCCTTCCCTTTTTTTATCTACTCATTGGGAATAACGTGTTACTTACCATGTTTTTGTTATACATTATAATTAAATAAATAAAAAATAAAAAAACTAAAAACTTGAGTTCTTCAAAATAATCGAATTCTCCAATAAACAAATACTCGGTTGTTTTTTAATATCCTCGTGGTCGATATCATTCCAGTTTCAGAGGCGGGTATGGGTACCGCTGCCCCGGGAACCATTTAATGGATAACCACCCTTCAACCACAGATCAACTCAAGTGGTTCGCTACGTTTGGTGAGTTAGCAGGGATGTCCGGTTTCATGGGGTGAGGTTTGTCCGGGTCTTGGCGGTGGATGCATCTGCCCACCAGCTGCATGGCGGGCCAGATCGAGAGAGAATGGTTGAGGGAGTCCCTTTGACTCCTCCAGCCGTACTCTCTCGGAAAATTGCCTAGCACCGTAGTGTGAGAGATGGATTCATACATCCGTCACTCCTGGACAAACTGACCCTCAGATTCCTACCCACCCTTCATACCCTTTTCCTTCCCAGAACTTCCTCTCCTACCTTTCCTGCACACAACATCCCCAAAGGTGACATAGGCCCTGAGGGGAATTATTTTTCTCAGGGCCTCCTGTGTGGATTAGCTCCACATAAAAAAAAAAAAATTATGCCCAAAAACAGTCATTAAATAAAACGATCTCTAAACATGACCCATGTCTATCAACGCCTCGAATCCGAGTTCAGTGCCTCGCAACCTTTTCTTACCAACCATAGGTAAGAGTCCTGCAAAATGAAAATAACAACATCCGAAGCACCCCCGTACCATGTCAAGTTTAATGGCTCAGTGGTTATCCCAGATCGCGAGAGTTGAGAACATAATTATGTTAAAATAAACAATCATCAAGCCATAAACAAAGTGTAATATGTGCGAGTCTTTTCTTATTAACATTCTTGTCGCTATGTTATATGGGACGATTAGATAGCATGCACTCGCAAAACCTGATGGATATTCAGTCGATGTTCAGATCTGGGCTTTTGGAGAATTAGATAAGCCCAGAACGGAAAAGGAAAATAAGACTCACCAGTTGCAGATGGGGCCTCTCTGATTTCCAGGGTTTGGTGTACACTTCACTATGTTTAGTAACTTGCAATATTATTTTTGCAACAGTATATGCTCAATATGTGCTCCCAGTCTGAGACATTAATTTGTACTGAGCTTGGAATAGTGTCACCTCTTCTTCATGCAACAATTGCTCTTTTTCAAGGTGACATTTTGGGATAGGAATATTAGGTAGGTGGGATAAAATCAGGAATTTGACATATTATACCCACCAAGTCTGCGAATGCAATACCCAACCAATCCCATATAATAATGCGCAAACATTTCTTGTGTGGCGGAATCCTTTGTGTCCTATGGAATTCACTTGCAAACTACTTTCCAATTTTTAATCGGTTTAAAAGTTATAAACAATTGCGAATTGCGGCCAATAGACAAAAACTATGTATATTCGCGATGTGAGAAGGTATGCACTATATAAAACATATGTATTTAAGATTTTCAGCAATTTATTAGCAAGGAACATCGCTTAAAAGGGTAAAACATACAGGAGCATTTAAAAAGCGTCTGCCTGCATAATATGAAGAAAAAAATCACAAGTAATCCAAAATTAGGTACATGTGATAAACCTGGTTCCATGCCAGCTCAACACCTCTTTGACAAGTCATTAAAAGCTATAAAAAATATTTTAAAATAGCCCATAACCCTAACCTAACCTATTTAACCAATTTTTTAATTATTTTTTTTCTTCACTTTTAATAACCTTTCAAAGGACGATCTGAGTTGATTTCATTCTGAGTTGTTCCGTCACCGATAAACCTAGCACATGAAATTTACATTTTTGAATAATTTTTTTAAATGTACACTCCTTTATTTTCATTAAATTACTGCTGTTGAGATTAAAATCTTAGGATCATGATGAAACTGAGTCTTCAAGTAAATGATGCTTATCATTTTATTTAATCACTAGATGACCCGACGAACTTCTTCGCCTCAGAATCAATAACTGTTTAATTAAATTCAGTTTTTTTCATTAAATTAAAAATTACACAATGAAGCAATTATCGATGCGCAACAGTCCGTGTTTTGTTTTTGTAAGTATCAGAGATGGCGTTGTATACCGATTTATATTTTTTATGATTTTCTTACTTTTCCACTTACTTACGGGAATTTAGGAGGCGGGTACGGGTGCCACCGCCCGGGGAACCATTTATTGGATAACCAAAGCCTCTGCAATAGGTCACCCCAAGTGGTTCGCTACTTGACGTTTTTGAATTTTTGGAATTCACACACAGTTCAATATTATAGGTACTTATCACAAAATGCCCGCAGCTCTTTCAAATATGAGAATTCGTTCCATACAAAATGTATGGGGAAAAGAATTTTCTTAATAACTATATTTTTCGTTAATTTTTGTAATGTTTTAATAGTTATTATTAGACATCGGATTATATGCATTTGCATATTTGCATATGCAAATGCATAAAACTCTCTAATTACGGCGTTAATGCATATTTTAGCCTTTTTTTCCCAATCGTGCATATTTAGCGTTTGAAGACGCATCCATTAAACAGAATATCGCCCTCATCTTAACACATTTCCACAAGTTACCAGATGCCATAGAAAAATTGGAAACAAAAAACCTTCCTCTATTTAAATCAATAGAAATACTGGAAACAATAATTGAACTCGCCAACGCTCTTCCCAATTCAATATCAGAAAAGATTCGTGAAAAGTTAGACGCTATTTTGTTTAAAAATCCGAATCTTGAAGACATGAAGAACATTAATGCCTACATCAACGGCACAGGTCATACATACCCTGCATAAACAGGTATCTCCAGAAATGGCGCCAATATTTTTAAATTTTGTCGGATGACGTCAGTTGACGTAGAGAAGTCGTTTTCGGCGTTTTGGGTGACAAACTTCAAAAATTTTTGCTCGAAAACTTGGAAAAATCCTTAATTGTATATTGACACAAAAACTATTCATAATTTTAAGAATATTTCGCTGTTTTTGTATCATCTTTAATTAAAATATATACAAATAAAAATGGTTTTTTGATTTTGCATTGTGCATATTTTAGGCATTTCAAGAGTTTTTAGTGCATATTTCGGCCTTTTTTAGTGCATATTTGCATGCATATTTTGGCACTTTGTTAGTGCATATAATCCGATGTCTAGTTATTATCCTATCCGGGGAGGAGACAAATCCAACAAATCAAAGATCATCAAAATCAGTGGGGCCGTTCTCGTGTTATAAATAGTGTAACTAACCCGACTTTGTTTTATATATTAAGATTGAAGATAATATCAGCAACTCTCAAATGAAAAATTGAAACAGAAAAATCAGAGCAGAGCCCCGACAAGGCTAAGGTCCTGGATAGAATTCCTAGGTGAGACCGAATCTTTTTTGATATTTTTGTTTCAAATTTTTGTTTGAGTCACCAATATTGATTTAATATTATATGAGGTTTTACTGATTATGTTATTAAAAAATATAGTTTTATTCAATTTAAATGATTTACTATTACAGTGAGGTTTAAACTTCAATAATTTAAATCTAATAATTATGTATTTTAATACAAATATTATGTTTTCGTGGTTTGACATTTAACCTCAAATTTTGTTATCCAATAATTTATTTTGTAAGTGAAAACTTAAAAAATCAATTCAAAAGTCAAATAATAATGAGCTTTAAACGAAGTATTTATGATGTTGTTTCACTTTGCAGCATTTACGAAGCCGTTTGTCCTGTACGTGATAACAAATGAAAATGAAGGATTGGTGACGGACCCGAGTCCTGACATAGCAAACAGAGGATTCAGCCTGAGATATGAGCAGCTGCCCTGCACGCCTTGACACCTCTGCAACCAACCTACGCCATTCACGCTCAATATTCTGCTACCATTCCTGTATTAAACATGTCAAATAGCACCTTTGTTATGAAGGTCATAATTGTACGCAATAACAATCTGATGTGCAAAACATATGGTAGAAAAATAAAATAATGAATCGGCTGATCCAAAACCATGGTCAGACAGAAACTATTTTATTCATTTATAAATAGAAATGTTTCAGCCAAGATTCTCAAAATAATGATAAATAACATTTACAATGTATAAAGGCTGATTTAAGTACTTAGGTACCTTTTTAAATATATTTCCAGATCAATTTCTACAAAGTACCAGTTAGAGGAAAGATATTACAATTTATTGCAGAATAGAAGGCAAATTCCATTTCTGTTATAAGATTTTTCATCATCAAATTCTAATAATAATGGTAAGAACTGCTAGAAATTGAACTACGCCTCACGCTGAGCAAACTTAACATCAAAGATTGGAAATGGATTGGAAACATAGTAAAAAATACTTTGTAATGTAATATTAATGATTTTTTGTTATTCCGGTTCAGAAATGTATTTAATTTAAAAAATCAATACATCTGACATATCAATAGTTCCCAATGCCTTACCTAAAAATTTCTGTTCATGTTATAAGTAGATTGTTTAACTAAAAAGGTATTTTAATAGAAAAACAAGTTTCTAAGGCATAAATAAAGGTTAACTTTACTTTCCTTGCAAGAGGTTGAATAAATGATGATCTTTAACCTAACTTATATATATAATTTTTTTTTAAATTAATGTGTGAGGTATAAGATCATGAAGTCAAAGTACAGTGTAATGATAAAATCACTTATAATTTGAAATCTAAAAATTATATATTATGCTGCCGAAGGTACTGGGTTCAGAGATCAAATGTTATTCTTAGATTTTTTTATCTTTTTAAAAATAAAATGCAACATTCCTGTAAGCATTACGAACAGACAATATTTGAAAAATTCCTACTATCGTCATTAAAGTGGGAAAATGTTTGAGCAATGGAGGACATATATCTAGCAGAGGAATCGAGGTCTGGGTGTAACCCGATGCATTTTACACCTCAATTACTAACCGCTTCACTTCTTAGATCATCTTCAATCCTCAGAAATCCAGACATGTTAGTTGATAGTCTCATTTACTGACATTTCTATTAATTGAGGCACGCAAATTTACATTAATATCTTTCTAAAAAAATTGGCAAGAACAAAATGCATTTTCCAATTTCGCCATATAGATAAAAAAAAAAATTATTAAAGAAAAATAAAATATAGAAAGAAACAAAGAAGAGTAATGATACTTAACCGTAAAAGCAGGAATCGCCGCAATCGCTGTATTTTAGAATTGATTATGTCTTTCCTCTAATCTAAGAGTTTAACTAATTAGAAAAATGAGTCCTCCATAATGCTTTAAAATCAATTTGTTTGCCTTTTTAAGACAATTATATAATTAAACAAACAAATATGTAACTAAACGCCACCCTTTGTACATCATCTAGCATAGTTTTTTTACCTTTGGTTTCCAGTGTCCTCCAAAACATTGTTAATTTCCAATGTTTTGGTGATTATTTGAGGTCAATTCTATCAAAACCACTCCCACGGTTTGTGTATGGTTCATTACTTAGATAATGACATATTTCCAATAAATGTTATCTAAGCTTCAAACCCTTTTTTCATACCTGTGAAAAATACTGCTAAAGGACACAAATTTTTTTTCTTCTAAAATTGCAAATAAATAATAATTAAAAAAACATACGCAAGATTAAGAATAGTTTTATTTTTAAATGGTTACACGTTGCTAGCAAATGACAAAAGCATTTCAAGTATCATATCGCACGAGGGTGTTATCGGATTCATATACATACTGCATCGTACCTATTCAAATAAATTAGACACAATAACTGGAGGTGTTTTGCTTATAAATTACATTATTTCAGTGATGCGTCCGGTAGTCAACAAACCATGTTTCACTCAATTTCCAATTGTTCTAGGTTAGGTTTATAAAACATAATACTTAATAGTATGTTTAAAAGACCTAATGTAAAAGATACGTAGAAATTACACATCAAAAACAGCAAACATTTACAAAATTGTATATAATTTATAAACATACCGGCTAGTAAACAAAACGCTATTAGTGAATCCATTCTACCTTGAAGGTATATCAGAAAACATGACTTTTTCTTACTGCTTCTCTCCATCAATAGCAATAGAGTACAATAATACAATTAGTATAAAACAGCTAGAAATTGTACGATTTTACATACAAGTTGTCGGGAAGGTATTCCAACGACGACTGAGCGCTGGGACCAACCCAGAACGTTCTACATTCGCAGCTCGAAACATAAACTTACGATATTCTAAAAGGTCGGGAGAACGGCTTGCTATTCACACCGCAACAGATAATCGCATAAAAAAGAAAAGTATATAGCAAATTGCAAAAGACAACATATTCGCATTGACAAAAATACTGGGAATCGCAAAATAATTGGATAATTTAACATTGTAGCAATAATAGATGATTTGTGATGATGCTGAGGGATTCCTAAATAATGAATACAGTTTTATTTCTTAAATATTATATTATAGTTTGTACATTGAGAGGCTAGATAATAAAGTAATGTAGGGCTATTTTGACTTACAGAACATTACATTTTCAAGAACCACAAGCACCCAGGAATTTGTACAGTTCACCTACCGACCAAGAGGTGTGCATATAACTTGATGTAATATAACCCATCTCCTCCTTTCACAGTATTGTCATCAGAAATGTTGGTACTTGACTTATTATGACTCGGTCATTCTGTTTGTCAGGTTTTAGTCTGTTTCATGCCTCAATCTCCGGTAGGTTTGTTTACTGCTAATCAATATTGCTACGAATACACTTCGGTCGTCGGTCACTATTACCAGATACATTATAAAGAAACAGAATGCACACAGGAAGACAGAAAAACACACACATTTGTAAAAGGGCCTCTTTATGGTAATATAATGTTATAACAATGCGTAAAAAATGTTTGAACTGCAGCACTTGTAATGATGTTTGAAACATATTTATATAGAATTTATATTGCAATATTTATTTCATAGAAACCAAATCATTTGGCATTAAAAAAAATTTCAATTAAAATTTTACAGAAAAGTAAGTAGGTATTAAACAATGTGTAATCTTAACATACAACCAACTACACAAGACATTATTACATATTCAGGCTTACCAACTATTACACATAAATGCACTGACAAATAAATTATTTAGAAATAGTATAAATTGATCAAACACAAAAATAGTATTTGGAATTACAGTAAGAACACAGTTAGTCTATCAAAATGCATAGTAGTACTACATTATTTGCAATTGGGAATAATTATTAAAAGGTATCTCAAAAACATACATACTGATCATCTGTTGGCTCTTGTATGAAGAGAGATAATGTAGTGTATAAATTACTAAAAATATTAAAAAGTTTAAGAACCACAGGCATAGCGACAAACCCCGGCAAGTTCTTCCCCTTCTTGGCTAAATTGTCCATGGAAGTTGCTTGGTGGAGCGCCAATCATCCTTCATGATGACTGACATTGCAATGTTGTGACTTTGCATGCTTGGCTCAACCTCCCAAAAACCGTGTTGTTTTAAGCTAATACACATTAATTAAATTAATATGCAGGATGAATAACAACATGACCTCGGGGCCGCAGACAAAATGATCTGGTTACTTAATTCAATTACATAATTTATTTCATTCCTCTAGAATACGACCTTTGCAGTTTAGGTAGTTTAAATTAATTTTAGTCAATGAATTTGACTCTGGGGGCAAGTTAAGTGCCCATGTGGTCACTAAGTCCCGCTTTGGTACAAACATACTCAAGTTAGAAGTTATTTGCTACTCTGGACATACAATAATTAGAATAGAGTAAGTACTTAAATTTATAATATCAAATAATTGTACGATTGATTATTCCCATTTGCTTCATAATCTTCATCTCTTATACAATTCAAATAAAACACCACCGGCTTGAACTAAAATATTTAAAAAAAAATTTTTATTTAATATAAATTATTAGTGAAAAAAAAAACCTATTTTACATTTCATTTAGTTATGGCCCAATGACGGCAATCCTGCCCTAATTAAAATTAATAGCAATTTAGAATAAATTGTAAATTAACTTTGATAATAAGATTTGCGAAATTTTCTATAATTTAGTCACCAGCGCTGCCTGTTTATCTTTAGCACTGTTGTGGAGAATTTTACTCTACTTGCCAAAAAGTGATGGCGCTACTTTCCAGAGACTACAGCACCTCTCCTCCTGCTCCTGGGGAGTGAGTCCTGCATGAAGTCCATGTGAACTCAATTTCATTGCTCTTCTTGGAACTAATTAAAATTCAAACTAATTGAAGTCGCATTCGCATGGACATCACCCATGTAAAACGCAGCATTAGGCAAACGCATAAGAAACAAACTCACTCCCCTGAGCTCCCAGGAGTTGGACCGGCCCAAGCAGCTGATGCAGCTAATCGCCCAAAACTCTTTAAGCCTCTCAGCACCTCTCTCAACTAAGTCTGCGACACTTTTTATAAAGTGGCTAAACTTAGCCCAGTATCTTGCACATCCCTAAGTACTTAGAGTGATAGATTATTAATAAATAATGATTAAATAATAAGAGCGTAGGTTTTGAAAGCCGAGTGTAATAAAAGCTTCTATCGGCATATTGTCACAAATCCTTACAATAAAAACAGTTAATATTTTCATAGGCATATTAATTTGTGAATCTTATATATTGGTTTTTGTACTTCACTGACTCCTAATCCGAACATCCGACTATTATTAGCAATACAGGACACTGGTATTTAGGAAATAGTACTAATCTCATGAAGATGGGTAGACATATTACAGATTCCCCGAGGGAGTCGAGTTGGAGAGGATCCTTGTGCCCAGCAATTCACTAGTACAAATTTCAGGAGAAAGCAAAGCTAATTTCCTGAGCGATGGATTGCTCAACTGGTAAATAACTTTAGGAATAGTTCTAGTTAAATGGATTCAAAGCTATACATTCATAAATTCTCCATAAAATATCCGAGTCGTTTACATTTAAATATAAAAAATGACTAGATTTAATTATTATACTATTTAGTTTGCGAGATAAATAACACCCTCGAATTATACAAAAGGGCAACACACACACACCATTAGTTCCTTACCCCAAGAAAAGCAGCCAACATTATATATTTTGTGTAACACAAAATATATAGTGCGCTCTCTTTTGGACTAATACTAGAGTAACTAGCCTAAATAATATTGGTGTGTTAGTTTTCCCCTTGTGGTTGGTACACAAGAAATTTAGAATGTTTTTAATGATCGTGTAAATACAAGTGAGAAGATAAAGCCATCTCACAATTGCTGAGATCTTAAAACTAGGGATTGTAAGATAGGCAGTGGTTGGATTAGCTAAAGTAGTATTTGCTAGATACAGAGCTAGACAGATCCCACCTGCTTGATGTAACGGAACTAGCCTCATAAGTCATAACACTTTACAGCATGTGTGTTGCCGTAATGCATTCAACAGGGGGATGGTTCCGATGAAGTGCTAGACATGTTGGGAGGAAAACTTTACAAATAAGATAAAATCAATGTTACAAATGTGTATCAGGTTACACCCCTTTCCAGCAAATTCAAGTCGCAGATCAATCTCAACGACTCGGTGGAGCTGATCAGTACGAACCCTCGGATGGTGACCCAATGAAATAGCGCTAGTTCCAGATGCGCAGGAAGGAGTCCCAAGAGCCAGTGGCGATGGCCATCCCGTCATCAGTCACGCCAAGGCACGAGACGCGGTTGTCGTGGCCCGCCAGGATACCCGACCTCTCTGTCTTCATAGAGTCCCACACGTTGCAGTTGAAGTCATCATAGCCGGCGAGCAGCAATCTCCCGCTCTTGCTGAAAGCCACACTGGTTATTCCACAGATGATGTTGTCGTGCGAGTACAGCGCCAGCTCCTGGTCGGACCGGATGTCGAACAGTCGACACGTTGCGTCGTCTGAGCCCGTGGCAAAGGAGTAGCCACTGGGGAAGAAGGTGATGGCGTTTATGTCCGACTCATGGCCGGGGAAGGTCTGCTTGCACACTCCCTCGCGAATGTCCCATAGCTTGGCCGTCGCGTCGCAGGCAGCCGACACAAAGCTGCGCATGTCGGGCGCCAGCGACAGCGACATGACGTCCCCGGTGTGGCCGGTGAAGGACGTGCACTGTTGCCCCGTCTCAATATCCCACAGCGCGCAGGACATGTCTCCCGAGCTCGTGACGATCTGGCTGTCATCGATGAAGCGGCAGCAGGACAGGTAGCCGGTGTGGCCCGGCAGCTCCCGGGACACTCGCACGTTGCCCTCTCGCGTCTTCAGGCTGTAGATGCTGCAGATGTTGTCCAGCCCGCCGCACGCCACGTAGGCGCCTGAGGAGGCGTACGCGCAGGTCATGACCCAGGACGAGCGCAGCGGGATGGCGTGCACCTTGTTGGTGGTGTGCGAGTCCCACACGATGAGCTTGCCGTCCTGCGAGGCGGACACCAGGTTGCGCGAGTCCGTGCCCCAGTGCATGGCGTAGATCTTGGCCAGGTGACCGCGCAGCGTGCGGCGCGTGCGCATCTGGATGCGGCCGATGGGCTCCAGGCTGGTGGTGGCCGTCACCATGTTGGTGTCACAGGCCGCTTTGCGGGCATCGCGGATCGCGTTCTTCAGCGACTCCGCCTCCTGCCTCAGGCTGTCGTATTCATTCATTCTGCTAACTTTCCTACTTCGCTCGCGCTTCTCTAAAATCTAATTTGTACTTTGATGCTGAACAGTATTTTTAAGACTTATAATAAATGAATGTCTATCGATGTTAAATTCTTAGAATTTGGTTTCATTATTGCGAATGACCACCATTTTGCCACGGTTTTTAAACATAATGCATTAGTTACTGAACACTTCAAAAGCGCGCACTGACTCACAAAATTCACTAACAATTCAATATCAGCAATAGAATAGTCTAAAAGGGTTTACTAGGAAGTTGCAGGACCAAATCTAGAAATCTAGGGAAAGGACCAAATCGATTTTAGTACAATTTGAGATAGCACAAAATGGATACACGCGAGCCTATTTCACTGGACACCGATGCGAATGTAGTCGAGAGCAATGCACTGGGTATTTTAGATTTAGTATCACGGAGCTTTCTCCGCCCGCGGAATTACAATATATCAGTTGATTTGTTATTATAATTATCAGTCTTTACAAAAAACCCACAACCAAAAATCGAATGGGCCGACCCCGATATTCGGCTAGGATCACGATTTTTTTTAGAAGCATAGAGTAATAGTATCCCATAGACACTCCACCGGCCGGACCCTTCGTGGAACGAGAAAACGGGGTGCTTTGTAATATTCACAAAATGATTACAGTACTATTTCGTTATGAATACCTTACTGGCTAAATAATACAACATACAACTCCAAAATATTCCGTTATTTGATTAAGTTTATTGGTTTTTAAGAATTCATGAATTGTATCTTTTTTAAAAGCATAAGTACCCTTTACACTTAGAGTTCGGAGCGGGATGTGTCCCGCGCCACTTCAGGCCGCCGCGCAGAAAAGTCTCACAGTGAACTGCGCTGTAAAACGTTATCTTACTTTCGGTCTTTACTTTTCTGTGCGGCGGCCTGAAGTGGCGCTGGGCACGTCCCGCTCCGAACTCTACGTGTAAAGCGTAGTATTATAAATCAAAGTTTTTTGTCGATATTTTTTTTTTAGTTATTTATTACTTTAAAAGAAATACAAATTTCGCTTTGTTAACTTAAGTGTACATTGATAGGAACAAAAATAATATATAAATATTAATAATTATGGTTTACTACCTAAGTAACCTATTTTTCTTAAGTAAGAGCATTTTGGTTTTGCTCATTGATCTTGAGGGTAAACAGTTTTTTCTTAAATATATTTATTCTATTTACGGTTGTCAGGCTATCAGGAAGGAGATTATAAATGTGTACACCCTCATGGCCTATGTTTCTAAAATGATATAATTAGATACACAACAGGGCAGGCCTAAACAGAAAGGGGAGCAAAGAAGATAACCGATAAAAAACTAATCATTGGGAAAGGAACTAATTTATTCAAAATATTTTAGGGATGGGACTCATAAAACCAGTTTCTTTTTCAGTCTGTAATTTTGCTGGGATAGTTTTGCTGCAGCGAGGATGAAAGATCAAATCACTAAAGACTCTGACGATTATAGGTGGTGGTGGTACGCTTCCAATCCAATGAAGATCCAATCACCAAAGACACTGAGGATTATGGGTACGCTTTCAATCCAACGAAGATCCAATCACCAAAGACACTGAAGAATGTAGGTATAGGTAGGATTGTAGATGTACAAATTTCTCCGAGACTAAGTAAATGATGGCGATCATTAGAACGGGGGATGTGATTTATAGTAGTTTATTATATAAATATCAATGATATCATATATGTATAATACATAGACTCGTAGTAGAAATCTCACAAGTGGTAAGCCAAAGGCAAGGCAATGGGGCATTTCCACAAACGAGGGATTCTGTTGAAAATATACGGAATATTTAAAGATCATTTTTCTAATTTTAATCATCCTACTAAAAATGTTTGTTTTTTATGTTTTCATTCAATATTATAGATTTTAAAAAACGCTCGAAAACTGACAAAATCAAAACGGCCCGTTTTTTGCAAATAGGCTTGTGACATTACAAGCTACGCCCGGCTGAACCAGCATAAATAAACACTGTTAGGGAGCGTCCGCACTCAGGACGTCACACGATAGCCACGCCCCATAAGAAAATATCGTTTTAGCGGTAATTCAAGAATGGGAAACTTTAACTCGCTGTAGAAAATTTATTCGTCAACTTAAAAATAAAATAAAAATGCCTTAACCATCGTAATTTTTTTTGCTTAATTTTTTTAAGCAATAAAAAAATAATGTGGAAATACCCCCATTGTATTTGTCTTCGATTTAGTAGTTTTACGTTTAAATACTCAACTGCCACACGTCGCGTATGATCTTGTCATACCAATAAGTAAATGGCATTAAAAAACACCAAAAAGTCTTCGTGTTTGATGAGAAAATATTTCCATTACACAGCAAACACTAGTAAATGCCAAGGAATAACATTTCATTTGTAAATGCATGCAAAATATTTATAATTATAAAAAATACAATTATTTCGATTATTTAGTGAGTTGTTTGAAGATGGACAGTGAGATCTGTCCGAAACGTCAGGAGTTAAAAAGTCCTTTTAAGGACTACGTTACGCGGGTAAACCGAGAAAATTATTCCACATCTTACACCCGTGAAAACCTTAACCATAATACATATATATTTTTTTTATAGATGTACCTACTCCCTGAAAAAGTTATGTTAGTGTGTATGGGAGGAAGGTGTTATTTATTTGACAGTAATATTGTTTTATTATAAAATATTATTTATCAAGATCCCATGTACGTTTTACGTTGTTATTTTAAGGCAAGATCTAATCGGAGTAAGTGATGTAAGATATGAAGCAAACAAATTCTCGGATCAGAGTTCAACGAGCAATAATATTTGTTCTAATTAAATCGATTTTTCCGTTATTGCAAAATTTAATCCTTGCACCTGGTTTTTTCCCAATGACGTAATAATTAAATGATAGATTGTTTGCCACTAGCAAAATTAACACAATAGTGAGCCTGCGCCAGGGGTCGGCAACCTGCGGCTCTTTGGCTGTGAAGCTGCGGTTCTTTAGTTCCATACGCAAATATTATATATTTTATCAAAAAAAAATACATTTGAAAATCGTTCTGAATGAAGAACGAGGATTAGGCACCATTTCTATCTCTCAGCCACTTGTATTCGCTTTTCACCGCACCCCTCCCCCATGACACGTGTCGTCACCGTCGTCAGTCCGTCGCGCGTCAGAAGCTCTCGAATGACGCCGTCGTCGGATGTTTCTATGTAGGTTTTAATTCGCTTTCGACGCAAGACAGTTTGGCGTCTTCACCAATGCTTTGGTTGTGACGTATGGTTTGTTGTCTCAAATAGAAAAGTTAGAAGCGAATTATCTCAAAGGTATATATGTACATATAAAATAATAATTTGAAATTGCAAGGAAAGGGAAACCCAGCCTATGTTTTGGTAGAAGAATTGGTTTGTTTCGAAGACAAGTTAATTATTTTTGCAGAAGAAATTATGCAATATCGCAATAAAACCAGTGCAATTGACACGAATTAGTTCAGCACAGTTATGAAAAAAAATTAAAGATGAATTTGCTGACAGATTTCAGCAATTCAAAAGCAACAAAAGCACTCAAGCATTCATAGTAAATCCTCTCAACACAAATAGTAACGAAATCCACACTAAGCCATTTGGAGTTGATACTGGATCTCTACAAATGCAATTGATCGATTTAAAAACCATGTATACCAGTGTTTCTCAACCGTATTGAAGGGATCGCCCCCTTTATCACAGTAAAATTATCCACCCCCCCTAAAAAATTATTTATGCAAGTACTATTTATTTTTGGCAAGAAAAAAAATTGTGGCTCTTTAAAACTTTGAAATTTTGTAAATTGTAATTTTTGACTCTTCCGACTAAAAAGGTTGCCGACCCCTGGCCTACGTAAAGCTACGCCACTAAACTTATCTCTGGTAGGTAAATCGATTAGCCATGCATCGACCTGCACAAAGTTCACGCGAAACTTTTCATTCCAAATATCGTTTTATACACATCTATAATTTTACTGAGAGGAGATGTGGATTCTGGCGACAAAGAGCAGATAGAGATACATGTAAAGCAGGGCTGGGAAGTTTACGAGGAAATTTGGTGCGGCCTGCTGGAAGCACCGCAAAAAATTCATGATGTGAGAAAGATTTTCTTACACAATATGCCAGAAATATTTTAAAGTTAATATCTGAAAAAATAGATGAAATCTTAGGAAACGCACAAGAAACATACATACATGAAGTAGTGTTAATTCAAAATAAGTTAATCAAAAAACTATTTCACTATAGATACAGAACATCCACAAAAAATTATATAAGGAGACAAAACTGTGAACTATATGAATACAATACATTTCTTCTTATATACAAAATAAATAATAAACTCATACATACAAACACAGAATTAATTTAAACTTATGTATTACAACATATTAATAATGTTGAGATGAATGATGTGCTCTCCTTAATTGGAATTGTCACTGAAACTATATTCAAAATTGTAAACTAATGTAATAATGATATAATATGACGTATTCTGTTGGCTAGCCAACAAAAAAAAATACAAACACACACACTTTACGCGACAACATGACGACATGCATTTAAAACCATATAACAATATATACTTAAATAGTAAGCAATCCGTTGGTTACGAGGGAGGCAATGTATATAATTGCCTTCCAAACGACATTACCAATGAAAAAAATTACAAGTGTTCAGTTCACACGCGGTAGAAGTAAAAAATTCAGAAAACTAAAGTAGACAAGAGTGGGGAGCCTACGAAGCACCACACAAAGAGGAAACCGATTATTCTATATCATTCTCTCGCAAGCTAAATCCTATAAATGTTTGTGATTGTCCTTTTTTAGTTTAATAAAGTTTCAAATCAGAAGGGGTATACATTAATTACGTGAGCTCAAAATGGTGGGGGGTCAATAAAAATCTCAAGTCAATTTTAATGGGAGGGGGCGTAATGGGACAGGATAGGGCGGGATGGGTCTCTCTGGGGCTTCGCCCACGTTGAAGTGGTACCGGGGGCCAACACCCCCCGTAGCTACGCCACTGATCTCATGTGAGGAGAAGGAGTGGTCGCACCAAATCTCCATTAATCTCACCAAAGGGGGGGGGGTCTAAATTGGACATAAATATGCTCACTTAATGAATGTATGACCCCCAACGGTGCTAAAGAAGTTTTCACTTGTCAAATGTGGGTAGAATGAAAAAAAAAACATTTTTATTCAGAATCAACAACATAATGAAAATGAACAATATTGTATTGTAATGTTGAGTAAAATGTATATAGTTCAGACTTCTAGCTAGATAAGTGAAAATGTTATATTCTTTTTTCAGGAATAATTTTTTTAAAAGGTTAAATAAAGACGATCTTTTCTTCGTGTTATTATTTATTGTATTGGAACACATGTGGAGTAAACATGATAATATTTAGTTTTTAAATTTATAATTGGGAAGTGCGTAAACGTTAGGTAACAATCAAAAAAACCAAGCCGATATTTCCCAAGCAAGTAGAAACAATGAATGATATCTAAACTACCTGAAAATAAACCAATATTCAATATATATAAGGGTAATGAAAATAAATAATCCAAACTAAGTCATCTACTATCTACTTCTACTATCTACTATCTACTACACTATATAAAGAGGTAATATTTGTTTGTTTGTTTGTGTGTTTGTTTGCATCGAATATGCTCCGAAACTACTGAACCGATTTGAAAAATTCTTTCGCTGTTGGAAAGCTACACTATCCCTGGGTGACATAGGCTATATTATATTTAAAAAATATATATGCATCCTTACTAAAACTTCAATAATGTAACCCAGGGTGTAAAAAAATTACCTAAAATATTATTTAAATCGCGTGCGCTGCGAAAACTATTGATGATAGAATAAAATAATGTTATACGACTTTATAGAACACATTATTATTTACAAAAAAAGTTCGCGACAGCATATGTCTAACTATTATGGTTATGCCACAATAAGTATTCTTTTATTTTAAAAATTTAATTTAAATGTCGCCTCTTGAAAAGGCTCTTTATTTGTATCTTGGTTTTAATCCTTATCAAAATAAATTACTTCATATTCAAGACAGCTTCAATACCTTTTTTTAACTTTTTGAATTTTTCAATTCGGACATTTAATTAGAAAGATATCACGAGTTTAAAATTGTTAGCATTAGAAAAAAGTTTCGGCTACGGGCCGGGCGGGAGAGGAGTCAAGAAATGCAGTGACAGGGGGGTTGGCGGGACGGGGGAGCGGGAGAGCGGTGGTGGGGAAGGTGGAAGTGGAACGCTGGAGGGGAACGCACGGGAAAGGACATGTAAGGAGTAACATTTTATTTATTTGAATATGGCATATATTATAAAAGAAAGTCCAAAAAAACGTGCAGCTCGCAAAAAATCAGAAACGAGTCCCGGTTCGACCAAGGAAGTTATATGGTGTGGTAGATCTCTATCCCCCCTAGGGAATAAGGGTATCCGTTTTTACCTAAAGAGCCTGCTTTTAAAGATATAAGGGCTATAAGTTTCGCCCTCTTGAAATTTCTAGAACAGTCTTCCGGAAAGTTCTAGAAGGTTCCATAGAGCTGTAGAAAGTTGTGGAATGAGTGGCGGAGTATGTCGTGGAATGATCAGGAATAGGGAATCGGGAACATCATTGTGCAACATTCCAGAACACTATCTTATTGTCCTGAGCGAAGCCGGGTAACCCAGCTAGTGTTTAATATTTTTGAGGAAGTCGTGACTGCAATAGTGGCACAATAGTACAGTGGGATATAGCATCTTCGAAGGTTTTTCAAATGCTACGACTCCATCACACACCCCATAATAAACACATTTTTACGAGGCCAGTGTTTAGTAAAATGATTTAGTGGCTGCTACTGTTACTAATCAGTAACTTACTAACGCAATGGCCACAGATGGACACTAAGGAGAGTGACTTGAAATCAGATAAACGACTTAGTTGCTACTAAATCACATACATCACAATCACAGGCCGTTTCAAGGAATATTTTTGCGATAAGTCACTTATGTAAAAACAGGAATTTATCGCAAAAATATTCATTGAGACGGCATCATAAGTGCTTCTACAAAAAATCTAATAGCAGCATCGTAGGTGAGTACTAGGTACAGCAAGATCCAGCATTTTTCAGAATATATCAGATGCCACAACCTAGGTCCTTCGATTCTATGTGACGTTGACAGGCAGCCGCTTTTTCCCAGTTAAGGTTTTTTCATGGGTTCCTTTTGTATTTCAATAACTTTGGTTCCCTTATTCCCTATGGCGAATGCGGAAGAATTCCAAACAAAAGGACATCACCGACTCCTTCCCACTCCTAAGATAACACAAACTATACGTATTTATATATGGCCTCGGTAGGTTATCGCAGGTTGATGCTTGATGGTTGCTGCTGATGAAAACATTTGAGTAGGGTTTTTAGGTAACAATTTTCCCTACCGAGAAAATATAAGGCCTCTAAAGTTGAGGTGTGAAGTGTGAAATAGCCAAAAAGGAACTAAAATCTTGTACAGTCGCAGTATGTTTTCACGTTAGGACTACTTGTTGTAAATATTCTTTGAAAACCATTCTACGTGAAACCACTGAAAAGTAACATAGATAAGGTTTTTATTTACCAATACCTATAAATATTTTACCAATAGATTAGGTTCCCGGGAATCCAGCAATATATGTGTGCATACCAGGGATCAGGGGCGTAGCTATGTATTAGTCCCAGCGAGAGATCGTACGTAAAGCCATCATTCTAGTATCGTCCGTCTTTTTCGTTTTAAAACAAGACGCGTGAAAAGGAAGTGAACGAACGTCGATGATGTCTATATGAACTCTCGGTGGGATTAGTTTAGCATTCACATGGAGGAGGGGGGGTCGACCCTAAGGATGATGGTTTGATCATGGCGGGGGGCAAGGGAGACGTAGGTAGGGGGTTGGAAACTTTATTTAAATGAACCCCTATACCAGCGAACCCCCCCCCCCCCCTTACATATTCCCTTGCCAGGGATTAGTTCTGTGTTAGGGTTTATTTAAAGTCCTAGTGTTCGTTATCATTCAGTTCTTATTTGTCCAACAGATCATTTTAGTTTTTGTTCAATCTCCTCTTTAAACTTAAAAATAAAGTATAAAAAAATGTATTTATTACTTAACTAAGAATTACTTAAACTAATGAGACCTTTACCTTTACGGAAATGACTTTATCTTTAACCTATCACAGTGTTTCATTGAATTATTGAAAGAAAACCTTCTCCTCCTGTAAATTTTTCAAATGGTCTGTCTATCTTTCTAGGGTTAAGGGCCATCTTTGGGGATGCTGGGTGAAGGTTTTTTTGTGGAAAGTAAGGAGAGGAAGTTCTGAGAAGGAAAAGGGTTGAGAAGTGGGTAGGTATCTGGGGGTCAATCTATCCAGGAGTGACGGATGTATGAATCTATCCCTTCCACTGCGGTGCAAGGGATAAATTCATGGTGCTGGAGAGGTCAAAAGGTTTCCCGCAACAGTCTTTCCCGATCCGGCCCGCCATGCAGTAGTTAGGAAAACACTTCCGTCATCAAGACCTCGACAAACCTCAGCCAATGAACCCTGTTGAATCTGATGTTGGTTATCCAATAAATGGTTCGCGAGGCGGTGGTACTCATACCCGCCTCCCAAAATGAGGAATTTATGCAGGAATAGAATATATACCTACCACAACCTAACGGTAAACTATTCAAAATCAACGTCGTTGATAGAGGCGTGCAAGCATTTTAAAACTAAGCCACACTTTGTTATATTGTCATAGATGTAGTGTTTTAAGCTTACATAGTCTAGGCAAAGTCTAGGTATTAAAATTAGTACCTTCTCTCTTACTTCGTGATTGTACTACGTACCTACTAGGTACTTGATTACCTACGGCAGTGTTATATTATTATTATTATTTATTAGTCGGCAATTTATGTTCCACGCGGCTCGCCTGTTGCCACGCGATTCTTTAAAACACGTTTCAGCAGGGTGAAGAAAACAATTCTTCACCAAATCGAATAGTATTGTCAAAAAACAAAATCGTTATCATTTTTCCACTTTAATTATTCAATAAAAGATCGAGTTTAAACAATTTCTTCAATTTATACAAATATAAAAAAATGCAGTTTTACGGTGGGAGTAACTACTGTGAAAATATCGATAATGGATATCATTCCCATAGTTTACGCCCTTATGTTTCCCATATGTAAAGGTTGGCTCTTCTGGGTTTTGACAAGCAGTTGACTTGACAGCACGAAGTTTGAAAACTTCCTAATCAGCGAAATGGTCGAGAGATCTTGCATCACCCCAGTCCCGAAACACACGTCTGTGTGTGTGCGTGGATATAATTTAATCAGATGTATTCTGATAGAGCTACTGTGACTAGCTTTATATAAACCGTGCGCGATTATTTGAGAGTAGTTCGTCTGCTGTCAGCTTCCTTGGTAGTTCACGTGGCGCGCTCTTGGTAAGTTCGGCGTTCAGAATTTCTATGTGAAAACTGAACGGCAGGTGGGCGAAGTTTTCCAGTATCAACATTTAGCGAAGCGGATGAAAATATGTCATTAATGTTTGCAATTAAATGTACGCCATGTGTTCTTTTCGCAGACAATCAACATGTGCGGAATTTGGGCACTCTTCGGCATCACCTGCCCAGAGCAGAGGATGTCCAGCTTCGAGAAGATCAAGCACCGTGGCCCCGATGCGTGGCGCATGGAATACGATGACACCGTCAAGGTATTTCCCAAAACTTTCATATTTTACTGATTATATATTGTTTCTTCCTTACCAAAATCAAAAAAAAAAAACAACAATTTAAAACAATAACTAGCTTCCTTTGGGAAATTGCACAATTTTATAATTTGATGATTTCCCTTAAACATTTGTTATTAAATAAATCACCATCGAGTATCGTGAATCATGTATGAATCTATCCCTTCCACTGCGGTGTAAGGGATAAATTCATGGTGCTAGAGAGGTCAAAAGGTTTCCCGCAACAGTCTTTCCCGATCCGGCCCGCCATGCAGTAGTTAGGAAAACACATCCGTCATCAAGACCTCGACAAACCTCAGCCAATGAACCCTGTTGAATCTGAAGTTGGTTATCCAATAAATGGTTTGCGAGGCGGTGGTACTCATACCCGCCTCCCAAAATGAGGAATTTATGCAGGAATAGAATATATACCTAAAGGAAATAAGAATATATATTTAAAAAAAATAACAATCTAAAAATACACAATATTATCATATCTAAAAGATAAGTTCAGATCGCAAATTCAATTTAGGGACAGCAATCTAGATCAGAGGGATTATCTCTGAATTACCTTCTATTAATATAATATTTATTAATTTTGTGAAATAAGGAAAAAACTAGATATACTTTTGTACTCGCATAAATATTAATATTCAGCATAAATATTGTAGTCTTCTACAGTTAAATACTTTATTTGCATAAGATAAATGTTTGCATAATTTTTACTGCTTATTATTTTTTTCATAGTCAAGTGAATCAATAAAAATGTCAAATAAACATTTTACAATAATTTTTCCACATTGCACAGCACCAATTTTCCATCAATTTTGTAGACTACACAATTTAAATGCTATCAACTAGAAAAATAATTATTCAAATTTCATATTATGTATTCAGATTCATAATATTATATTATTTTATGTTGAAAAATGTCCCCATTCCTAGCTAAAAAAAAAAAGATAAAAAATTGTTTTTTTTTTTACACATTATGTCAGACATCACATTCTATTACCAACCAACTTTTTTTTAGCAACTTGCTGTTTTTTTGTTGTTTTTGTTTAATTTTGATTTAGTCACACACTTAATTATTGTTATTAAATAAGCTTGCATGTACCTACATAAAATTTGAACAATACGCCTGTACAGTTAAAAAAATATATACTTATATAAAATATATATATATATATATTTTTAAAAACATTAAAAATATTTTTTCATCACACGTCGCCACTGACTAGAGTGTGAGAGTGGCGCGTTTATAGCCTAGCGGTCATTTGATCTCGTTATAACAGTGTGTTAATATACGAAACAGCGCACATATCACTCACACCCATCGCGAGGGTATATATTACATAGCAATGGGAACAGTAGCGACATATGATTAAAATATTTTTTTGTTTCTTTTTAATTGAAAAAAATGTCATCGGACAGCAAAATGACATGTACATTTTTTACTCCAAATATGCTCAGGAATTACTGGTTAAAATCTCTCGTGTACGTCCAGTTACACCCTGTATACAAAATATGGTTGCTGGGTGCGTGATACCTCCAATACGAAATTTATTACTGGATTTTTAAATTGAACAGGAGGGTGAATAAACTCATTTTTAAACAGGAAAATGAAAGAAGACTTAGATTTATTTTTATTTATTGTGTACATTAATAATCGTTATTAATATAAATAAATTTTGTTTGGAGGTCCAAATGCATTTGCCTGCTTGAAAATTAGATTTTTCACTCTCCTGTAAAAAAATTTTTTTTTCACTTTGGAGGTATTAGGTGCCCAGCGACGATGTATATGTAATATATGTAGGGGTTAATGCTAGAAGTGCCTATGTCAGTTTTTGATAAATTGATTTAGGTATCAGGAAGTACTCTAAAATGTCCCCTTTTTCTATGAATACTATTTCAGGTGTCCTAGATTTGTAAGTCAAAATATTGTTTCGGTGTTTTTTATCGGAAGAAATCGATAAACATTCTTCAGAGAGACAATTATTATGAGTAATAATTATTAGCCTGAAACACTCATCTACATTGAATAAATCTCCCGAGAAAAGATACATGCCGCTGAAGGGACTCGAACCCGCAAAATAATTAAATATTTTCTAGTGTTTCATTCAACAATTTCTGCTTATTACATTTTTCCACCTGCAAACAACCAACTTTATTTTTATATGAGAAAGGCATTGTAAGTGCTAAATCTCTCACTAGGTGGTGTCGAGACAAATTGTGTCTATATTTTTTGGTGAAATACTTTAACTCGTCAAATAATAATTATTATTCTTAATTGATAAACTAATGTTTAAGACAAGATTTTTATGCATAGCACAAAGGGTAACAATTATTATAAGTAATAATCATTAGCCTGAAACACTCATCTACATTGAAAAAATCTCCCGAGAAAAGATACATACTTCAGAGAGATATAAAAATTTGACAAAGACACTTCTGGCATTATGCTCCAGATATAAATGAACATATAAGTATTGTAAAATCTGCATAAGAAGTTTTTACGTTGTATTGTGAAAACTTCTAAGACGAATAGATAATTTGAAAAACCATATAAGAGAGTTACAAAGTATTAAAATCGATAATTGAATATTTCAGAACTGCCACCTGGGCTTCCACCGCTTGGCCATTTTGGATTGCCTGTACGGAATGCAGCCCATGAAGTTGCACCGATACCCCAAGAGCGTCGTCATCTGCAATGGAGAACTCTACAGCTACAAGAGGGTAAGTTATTAACTTGGTCAGAATAGCCAGGAAAGCCTGGCTTTGCCACTGAAACACTTGACACCTGCGTATCTATCTCTCCAACAAATCTTTCATATTAATCTGTTAATTCTCACTTTCAGACATGTACTAACATGATTTTACATATTAAATTTGAAGATGTTATTAATTAATAGATAAACTTGACTGATGCTTTTAATACTGGTTCAGAACCAGTTTAACAATAATACCCTAATCAATTTATAAATCGATAATCAGCAGATTCATTCACAACTCCATCTAAAACGTATTTATTACTTTTGAATGTCAAATTTAATCGATTTTAATTACGCAACAGATAACAAAAAAACTTATCAGTTTTGACCATCTGTATGACTTAAAATTTTTTATCAACTTTGCCAAATCAATGTAATAATCCCCTCTGTACATGACTTCACCCAAATTTATATTTAAAAAATGATAAGAAACTAATTATAATATTATGAGCATGTAATGGTAATTATAATATATTTTGTAATGAACATATTAAATTAATATTTTTTTGTGTTAATTGTTGTTTTTACATTATTTGTATGAAAGGTTAATAACTTTAAAAAGTAAATTGTAATAAAAAAAAGATTATAATATTATCGTAATTTTATGTTTGATAAAAAAATGGATTGAAATAACGGTACCTAGCGAATGATAATATTATTATTTCCGTTTCGCTCCAACTCCTCTGCTTTAAAACATAAAGGTATTTATAATTTTTTCATTTAAATTTAGTAATTTGTACAAATGTTTCCGAAAGTGACCTAAGATACCATTTTGATAAATCAAATGATGTAAATTAAAAAAAATCAAAAAATAATATATTTCTGATTGCATGGTAGATTATTGATTGCAGTTGCATTTTTGGCCACATTTTGGATTTTTTTTTGAACATCAATTTGAAGAGTTTACAGTTTTTTTTACTTCAAAAAAAATTTTTACATACAAAATTTATTTTTTAAGTAAAAAAAAATTTTTTTTTTGCAGTAAAAAAATACGCTTATTTCAAAAGTTCCCGGGCGCTGAAATCTTCAAGTTATCACAAAACTAAATTAGTAATTTTACACTTTAACCACTCCGATACATCGCGAATATGCACTTTTTACGACTTAAACGACATGTCAGATTTACAAAAACTTCATATTATTTCCGCTTCACAATTAAAGCTCTATAAATGAAACATTTCCGAACGTAGCCGATTACTAAAAACTGTTTTTGAAAGGTTATGAAATAAGCTTTCAAATTAAAGTGTTACAAATAAATATTAACATTTGTAAACATTAAAATTTAGAATGCAAAAATAAAAAAAAATGAAAAAATGACTCACGTGATGTTTTTATGAGAAAATGGTACTAAAATCACGGATTATATAAAAAACAATATTTATTCTATCGTATAAATGTATAATAAACAATTTGGTCACCTCTCTTTTTTATCATTTCATACAAGAATATTTAATAAAAAAATAACGATGTCTAATAGTGGGTAGGCAATTTGGCGGTCTATCATGTATCTGACAGAAAAGTTTTTTTTATGCATTTCTATGGACATCTTGAATAGTGATGGGTAGCTTGATTTATTATGGTGCTTTTCCTTTTTGTTTTAGGGATGTCACTAGAACAATAACGGAGTTATGACGATTTCTGTATAAACATACGCGTTGACGTGTAAACACGCTTATTGTACTTGACTGATGTCGGCATTTTAACGTGTATATCTGCTTATGTTGCTGAGTGGTTAACAAGAGATGTCTCACATCTCCACTGAATTGTTTGTTCTTGACATAATGCAAACCAAAATTATTGAATAATTTTTTTTTACAAATCATTGATCCATCACACATTGAAAAATGCGTATTTGAATTTATATTTGTGATTATCAACTAAAGTTGTGATATTTAATTTTGCTCCAAGTAGGTACTGGGTCCACAATCGGAAATTTTAAAGTTAATAAAACGCAATTCACGCTTTCGTAAATTTTGGGATTTTTAAAAAAATAATTTTTAATCCTAAAATTATGAGATAAACGATCACGTATAGGTGAATTCAATGGCTCTTAAACACCATAAGCAGTTTATGTCTCCATATTAAAATTCGAAGGTATGATTTTTTATAAAAGGGTGGGAAATTTCCAAACCCAACACTAAAAATTAATTTCCGAGGGTTCAAGGCTGAAATTGGTTATATAGCGGAATGCTCCGTTGGACAAAAGAGTGATGTACATATTATATAGAAATGAAAGAATAATTTTGAGAAGAATTTTGATGTTTGAAAAAGTTTTGATCAATTTCAACCAGAGAAGATAAAATGGCAGGCACACAGATAAGCAGGCAACACACTTGTATTCGTTTTTCTCCAATGACTACGGTCATTAAATGAACATTATATAGTTTAATCAGAAAAATAATCAAACAAATTGAATGTTCTGAGATTTTAGTTTATTTATTTTGATTTGTTTTTATTTGCAGTTGCAAAAGCAGTACAACTTCCAGTATGAGACCAAGTGTGACATTGAGTGTATCCTGCACATGTACCACGAGTTTGGGATCGAGAAGACAGTCAAGTCCCTGGACGGAGTGTTTGCATTCTGCCTCGTGGATCTGGAGAAGAAACGCGTGTTTCTGGCAAGAGACCCGTATGGAGTGAGGCCCCTGTTCCGAGTGTATGATGAAGAGCAAGCATCCCTCGCCATCTGCTCTGAAGTCAAAGGTACTAATTTTATGTGTGACAACTGAACAGATTAAAATACAAGTGTACAAAACTGGTATCGCCAATTTACATAAGATCTTTCAACTCACCGGCCCATTGATTATATTTTCAAGAAAGAATTTCGATATTTAAAAATGTTAAGATGCTTGTAACTGAAACGCTGAAAACAGGAGTGTAAAGAGAATAAATGATGCGGAGATTAATGGTGGAAGAATGGCACAATCAAGTAAATCAAATGCTTGAGCCAGGCTGGTCTCAGGAGACTAACGTCACCGATGAGTTTACAAAATGTCGGCAACATAATGTGTACGAACCTAAGCGAAGATGTATGGCAATAGTCGCCAAGATACTTGATTGGTTAAGTATCAGATCGATCAACAGAGAAGTATGTAAGAGAATGAAGCAAGGATTGTGTATCAAGACAGAGTTGTTTGGCGGTCTATCCTCTCTGCCCTTGCATGGAACCGGCGTGATGGTTAGTTAGTTTTTTAGAAAATGTTGATCAATGTCGCTAGACGTAAGGAAATTACTTTAGGCAGGCGATCCCATCCCCAAAACACTTCTATCATCTCTTTAGTGATGATGACAATACATATTAACAATGAATACAGGTAATGATATCGACGCTGGAAAGGAAAAAAGGCTAAAGCGCCATACAGCTGTGATTGTAAGAATGTACCCACTTAAAAGCAATATTGTTTGTTTGTGCTTGTGTTTATCAAATCAAGTTTTCTAAACTTCGTATTGTCTCATACATCAAATCAAGTTTTCTAAACTTGATTTGATGAACGAGACAATACGAACAAACAATACAGCATATTATTATGTAGGTTCTTGTGTAGGTTCAACTTTAAAGTCATTTTTCCTTTCCAGCGTGGATATGTTATAACTATTATTTTGTGTTTGTTCATATGAAGCAGTTACTTTGTGATGTGACATTATAATTTAAAATAAAACAATAACTTTGTAAACACCACTTTTATTTTTATACTTTATGCCGACCGGGTTTCGCTACAACCGTAGCTTCTTCAGGGCAGTACAATCTCTACTAAAAACACACATGTAAATTAATTTTAGTAGAGATTGTACTGCCCTGAAGAAGCTACGGTTGTAGCGAAACCCGGTCGGCATAAAGTATAAAAATAAAAGTGGTGTTTACAAAGTTATTGTTTTATTTTAAATTTTATATTATTTTGTGAATTGTAGGAATCCACAACTTTGCCAGGGATGCAAAGAGCGATGCATCCTTATGTCAGTTCCAGCCGGGAACCTGGGAGGAGTACAGCCTCCTGGATAATGGAATGGTGCAGTTAATCCAGAAGCAGCAGTACTTCACTCCTGGCTGTCCCGTCGCCTTCCTCCCAGCCGTTGATCCCAAAGGTAAATATTGTTGTTTTCACATATATGTACAACAAAACCCCCTTAACCTTATCTCCATGGCTATATGTTATCCATCCCCGTATGCGGATTTTGCATATGTGATCCATGAAGTTTCACTAAAACACATGCATTGTGTCAAAACATATATGTGTTTGGTGGGATACAATGCATAAAAAATTAAATACATATTATTATTCTGATCGGTTCGTAGCCGTGTTGACAAATACCCTGGTTTATGGGTTCAATTCCTATGTTAAGTCGTACATCATTGTGGAAACCTATAAATGGTACAATTATTGTGTCCCAAATACTATTATGCTCTGTAATTAATCTAAACTGTTGGTCTCCCAAACAAAATAAAAAATAAATTTAAAATACAATATTTTCTGCTTTGATGATGGTAGTAGGGGTTTTTTTTTTAATTGTCAGGTTATTTGTAACCCGAAAATGTTTGTCTTTCTTCTCAATAAAAAATAATGTTGACCCCTCATACGCCAAACACCCAGCTCTGTAGGTATTTCAGACATACGTTTTGGTGTCTACAAGCTCCATTTAACCTGATATGTAGTATCTTTTTGGATTAATTTTACGAATAACCTGCTAATATTTGAATTCCTCCTACTAACATCATTGTAGTGGAAAAATGTTGCTTGTGCTGTGAAAAAGAATTTACCTGCCAGAGGATTGATCCCGCTACACTTGTGTGAAAACCTGACGCTTCAGACCGGTCACATACATATGACACTATTGAAATCAGTTACTTGTATGTTTGTTTGGTGTGTGCAGACCTCACCAGTGTGAAGATGGCAGTGTCCACCCTACTGACGGAGGCCTGCAAGAAGAGGTTGATGTCTGATCGCAGAATCGGCTGCTTGTTGTCCGGGGGATTGGATTCTTCCCTAATCGCTGCCCTCGTCACCAAGTTGGCCAAAGCAGATAACGTTCCATACAAAATTCAGGTTAACTTCTTATCTATCACCTTAATCATTAGAGTTTTTACTCCTTTTTCTCAATCGGTCCTTATTTGAAAACATCTGTAACTTCGCAGTAAGCCATCACAAAACATCAGCAAACAAAAAAGTAGATATTTTTAAAAGCACTGAAAACTTACAAAAACCATTTTAAATATTTTTTGAAAATTTTGAGTTATTAGGTTACATTTTGTTTTCAATGGCCTGATTTTAAATTTGAGTTAATTTGAATCATATTAGTATGTTTTCACTGTACAGTAATTATTTTTGATTGCTTTTTTTTGCAAAATTGACTTATTCTGTATATTAAAAGATACTTATACCATAAATAAATAAATAAATTCCCGAGAAGTGAACATCATAGTTCCACCGACCTAGGGTAATTGCAACTTTTATACATCACATCAAAAAAACTAGACTTTCAGAATTACTAGTTTAGCTCTGCATGAGATAAATGTGGGAATCAATATGAATGCTCATTATTGGTGCCTCGAGTTTTTAGTTCGAATACACCTACAATACTTATCTGAAAAGACTGATGCAATTACTGTGTTAAGCAAAAATATAAAAATGTGTCCCAATTTATCTACCTCAATTCTTCAACTAATTAATTAATATTTTTGCAGACCTTCGCTATTGGCATGGATGGCTCTCCTGACCTGATTGCCGCCCGGAAAGTGGCGGACTTTATCGACTCTGAGCACCACGAGGTCAAGTTTGATGAGAAGGACGTTGCTGAAGTCCTCGACCAGGTTATTTACCATTTGGAGTCCTACGACATCACCACCATTAGAGCCAGTGTTGGTACGTATGAAGTCACACTATTTATTATAGGTATATATTCGTATTTCTAGCACTTAAAAAAATAAACTCCATGCAGGATTTATGTTATTTGTAGGGCTGTTGTGTAGGGCATTTCTGTAATATTTTGGTTTCCTGGGATTCTTCGAATGTTAAAAAAACCCGAATTTCTGTTTATCAATATGTTTAGTTAGAAGTCTAAAAATAAACTTACTTTGGAATTCATTTGGGACACAGTCATGTCATAATATCACCTAGCTTAGTGCTTTGTGAATTCTGTCCTGTAATTCGAATTTTGACCATTTTTTCGTCAAATGTAGGTATCTCTCGTTCCTCAAAAAAAATCAATCATATTTGATCGATTTTTACGATTTTCAGAAACAATAAGTTCCTATTTTTATTGTTTTCAGGTATGTACATGCTCGCGAGATACATCAAGCAGAACACAGACACAACCGTCATCTTTAGCGGAGAAGGAGCTGATGAATTGGCTCAAGGATACATTTACTTCCGAGATGCCCCCACCAGTAAGGATGGCCACGATGAAAGTATAAGGTACGGAAATTAAATAATAAAATTTGATTTTTTTTTTTTTTTTTTTTTTACATTAACTCCACACAGGAGGCCCTGAGGAAAATAATTTCCCTCAGGGCCTATGTCATCTTTGAGGATGCTGTGTGGAGGGTCTTTTTGAGGAAAGGAAGGAGTTAACATGGGTCTTGAAGAGACTCATGTTGTAGGAGGGAGGAAACACAGAGGCCGGTAAATCGTTCCATAGCCGAGCTGTTGAACTCAAGAACGAATCGTAAAAACGACCCGTTCTCATGTGACTAATATCAACTGTGTACAAATGTTGGGCGCGTGTTTGGCGTGTTTCCCGACTATGCACCGGTGCCGAGGGGATCAATGACGCTAGTTCCTCGGAGCATCTTCCATTGTAATACCGGTAGAACAAGGACAGCATTCCCACCTGACGCCTATGCTCTAAAGATTGCAATCCGTCTGTTAAGATGGGAGAATCTATCAAACGGACCGCCCGTTTCTGCACAGAGTCAAGGGTTTTTTTTAGGTATTTTGGAGCTCCAGACCAGAGGTGGCTGCCAAATTCAACCGTGGGGCGCACTTGCGATTTGTACAGGGTTAACAGTTGAGTACTATTAAAGTATCTGCGGGCCCTGTACAGTACGCCCAGTTTCTGAGAGGCTAACTTAACTCTGGATTCGATGGAGCCCCCATACCTGAGCTGGTCACTAAGAGTTACACCAAGCATATCAATGGAGATCCTGTTCGGGAGAATGCTTCCGTTGAAGGACACTAGATTATCATTTCGATCCCTTTTAGACGTTATCAGACATGATTGGGTCTTTGAAACATTAAATTCGACGAGGTTATTCTTACCCCAAGAGAAAACACTCTCGAGGTAACCGTCCATTCTCTGCTTCAAAGCCCTCCGAGCTATTGGGGTTTGTGTGCCCTTTGGAGGCTTGTCAAACAAAAAGCTATCATGGACTGTACTGTCATCCGCGTAACAATGAATCGGTGCACATGACAAGAGGTCGTTGATGTGCAACAGAAACAAAGTCGGAGACAGAACCGATCCCTGTGGGACGCCAGCATTTATCGAATGCGAGGAAGAGGTGAAACCGTCAGCAACCGCCTGAATCGACCTCCCCCTCAAAAAGTCGGCAATCCACGCACACAAGGATGCGGGAAGTCCGTAAGAACGCAGTTTGTTGACAAGCGCTCGATGCCAAACCCGGTCAAAGGCCTTGGAAATGTCCAGTGAAACCGTTTGGGTCTCACCAAAACATTCCAGGCACCGTCCCCAAACATGCGTCACATACGCGAGAAGATCACCGCACGAGCGGTTCCGCCGGAATCCGTATTGACGGTCGTTAATAATTTTGTTCTTCTCGAGGTATGTGAGCAGTTTGTCATTGATCACACGTTCCATCACTTTTGACAGAACAGATGTGATCGCTATGGGGCGGTAGTTGGCTGGGTTGGAGCGGTCACCCTTCTTTGGAATAGGGTGAATGATCGCTTTTTTCCAACCAGAGGGCACAGAGCCAGTCTTCAGGGACATTTTGAAAAGCTTCGTCAAAATTGGAGCTATTTCTACAGCGCACCTCTGCAATACCAGGGCAGGTATTCCGTCAGGCCCGCTAGCTTTATTAACATCAAGCCCTCGTAAGACTTGGAGTACATCCCGATGCCGGATCCTCAGCTTTTTCATACGAAAACTGCAATGAGGAACCGACGGCGGGGTAGCACCTTGATCATCGAGGGTCGAGTTTTCCGCGAACATTTTGCCTAATAAGTTAGCCTTTTCGGCGGCGGTATTTGCTAGAGAGCCATCAGGTCTGGTGAGAGGTGGCAGACTGGATTTGCAGAAATTGCGACCTATTGAGCCCGCAAGCGACCAGAACGCTCTGCTGCCGTGCGGGCAGGCAGCCAGCTTACTGCTGATCTGCGAATTTTGACCTGTTAATGATCCTCCTGCATTCCTTTGCCATTTTGTTATATACTGTTCTGCTTTCAGACGTTCGAGATGTGTTGTAGGCTCGGTAAGCCGCACAGCATTAACAACACTACATTTTGCTGATAAAATAATTCTCATACTTTGTATTTCTTTGTTGTAGACTGTTGTCAGAAATCTACTTGTATGATGGTTTACGTGCTGACCGTACCACCGCTGCATTCAGGTGAAAAATTTCTTCATTTTTTATAGCTAAATAATGAATTTTTTCACCCAATCTATTCCATCCCCTGGCACATTTTGACACAACGAATGTATTTTAATGAAACTTCATGGAGCACATATCGTCAGTCTGATGATTAATCAACAACCGTATCTTATATGTATTTGGAATTTTTGAAATTCTTTTAGAAAAATAAAAAACTATTTTTTGCCAGATTAAACATTTTATTAAGTAGATGTTTCGCTAATGGGGTTTTAATTACGCAATTTTTCCGCAAATACCAAATTAGCAAAACATTTAACATTTAGTAAAATTAATAAGAATTTGGTAAAAAGAAAACAGTTTTTTGGCTCTTTCATAAACTTTCATATGTGAGATACGGTTCCATGCCAACTCAGAATGAAACCAACTCAGAAAGGTCATTAAACAACTATAATTTTTTTTTAAATAGCCGGTAACCCTAACCTAACTTAACCTATTTAACCGATTTTTTTTATTTTTTATCATCACTCTTAATGACCTTTCTGAGGTGCTTCTGAGTTGATTTCATTCTGAGTTGTCTAGTCACCGTGAGATACGCCTGCTTGTCGTCAGACGGTATGTGACTTCCGCGTACAGGGAGAGCCGCCGATGGATCAATATATGTATTCGATACCTAGTATTTGATGCACCAGATTCCGGTATTCAAATATTCCTAATACAACGTGTACCAACGTTGGTGGGCAATAATTTGTGTTGGCGAACCAAAATAAAATATTTAATTCCAGTTGCAGAAAAAAATTATATGCCTTCTTGTGTGTTTTCTGCGAATGATTTGATAATATGTGTTATTTTTCATTGATACAATATATTATTTCACACGCTTTATTATCGCAATATACAAAACTAATCAAAATCAAATTTAAACTTGATCTATCAAATAAATTAAAAATTGTAATTGTTTATTGATAATTTTTGCGAACGAGTAGCATGTAAACATTTGTGGTAAACACAAGTATATTTTAGTCTAGAATTGCTCTTGTTCATACAGTGTAGCAACGGAAGCAGTGGTGCATAATCATAATTTGTGATTTGTTTGCTCAAGATAACATAATTATTTTTTTTATGAGCATGAAAATTGCTTTACAGAATTTTTATTTGCATAGCTAATCTTTACACATTTTTCTTATAAAAACAAAGAAAGTGTGTAAAAAATATTGATTTGAATGAAAATTCTTATGATGGACAATTTTTTTTAATTGTAACCTTGTCTCTTTTGCTGATACTCTATATTGCAATCAGAGGCGGCCCGTGACAAAATTTGCGAGCAGTGCATTTCACAAAAAAATGGTAGCATTAACATGGGAAAATAAAGTGATTTAAAGGGCGCGACATACCTAGTACAAACCTTCACTTGTAGAGAAAATCCATTCGTCGCTCTTTCATTTGTGAAAATACTTTAATGACACGATTATTAATGTCTGGTATGGAAGATATCAAACTTTTTTTCGATGCTCTTCATTGCATGAAGCCGAAGCACGAAGCCGACGTTGGGACACAGTGTTCCTCACAAATGTTTTTACATGTTTAAACGTAGAAAAACACCGTTCGCACTCAACAGTTGTCATTGGAATAGTACAAATTATGTTTAAAAGTTTAACCGTTTCACTAAAACACTCCACTAAGTTACATTTGATAAATTCGACGTTAATCGCAATGTTTTCAGAAGCACTAATTTTAAATAAGTTTTTTTACAGAATAAAACTTGCGACTTGCGAAAACCGTTGAATGCGGTCAATACTGTGTCAATACCGAAAAAATACTCACTTCGCCAGGCTGGCGACCGATGGCGTTAAAACATAACATTGTAAATTAGTTCTAAATTCGTTAAACATAACTATTTCATTCCAAAGGTTCGGGCCACGTTACGCAAGTTTAATGTTTTGTCATTTGCTCCGGCAATGCACGCCAGCACCATATGTCTTCTCTGCTTTCACACGTCAATCTTCGTATGGGTCTATCCCTGTCATGATCATTTCACGGGCACGGGCACTTCAGCATCTGGAGATGACCCCAGTAGAAATATACCTTCATGTGACGTCACGCCTAGGCATAACATAATGTGAACGAATTCCTTTCTCTCATGGAAGGGAGTGTGGTATGGTTTTTGTAACGAATTGGCAGGAATTCTTCATGAAAGGATGTGCTAATTTACACTTCTGATGGATATCGAAGTTTGGAAGTGCAGTGCACGAATGCACTGAGGAAGGAGCCGCCTCTGTAATATTAGCAGTTTTTATTTAATTATCTATTAAAGGATGCACATTTTTGGAGGTACTTGATAAATTTTAATTTTGATACTCACGACCTCAACTGAACAAGACCACTAAACTACCATCGCCATACTGTCTCAATATCACTAAAATGACTATGAATACTAGGCGTGTTTTAGCGTGTGTTCTAGTTTTTTTTTTTAAATAGCCCATGTAAGGGGGCATACATTAATTACGTGAGAAATTTTTCTTCCAATCTAGACCCCTCCCCCCTCCTTGGTGAGATAAATTTGGGCCACTTTGTATATTACTTTCAAGTAACGTGAGATTTTGCTGGACCCCCCCCCCCCCCCTTTTGAGCTCACATAATTAATGTATGCCCCCTAATATATAATATATACCGATTTTAATTTATTTTTTTAGTAATAAAATAATTCATTTTATCCTATAATTTTAGCTTAATTATAAATTTTAATTTTTAGTTTATTTTGTTTTTGTTTTATAAAATGGAGGCCTCAGCACAGGTGAGCTACCCAGTGAGGCCGACATTGTTTAATTTTATTTTTGAAATGTTAAATATTATGTCAAACAAATGAATAAATTAACAAAATTCTCGTCAAAATAAAACAAAAAAGTACCTACTTCAGTGCAAAAGAAAAGTATCTGCATTTCTCATATTTTGAGAAAATGGTATCTGAAAATTATTTAACAAATTTAAAAATGTTTGTCAAAAATTGAATAGTTGCAATATACATACAGATGTTTTTGCTGTAATCCATACAAAATAATTTATAAATTTTTAGAAAGTATGTTAAATTTGTTATAATAATGCAAATAAACATATCTAACAATAACGGTGAAATTATAAATAGAAGATGTGGTCCTTTTATGCAACAAAGTTGGGCGGATTTTTCTGCATTTTTAACACAAATTCGCGATTTGCACGCATGCTGTTCTTTTGTTTTACGTGAGCGATATTTCTGTTTACTTTTACTCTATTGCCTTTTACTTAATTAAAAATTGCTAAATTGTTTGAATTGATTATTCATAAATACACACTGCCACAAGTGGAGCCGTACTTAGTTTCGGAACAGCACGGATTTAGAAAAGGTCGATCTACAGAAACCAACTTATTAGTGTTTACTGATTATGTATCAAAATCTTTAGATAAAGGCTATCAGGTAGATTGCTCTTATAACGACTTTTCAAAGGCCTTCTAATCACGACGTCTTACTCAATAAACTGGCTGAAATAGGATTATCCATTAAGGCGGGTCACGATTGTATGGGGGAAAAAAAAAACTTGTTTTGGTTTGTCTGTTAGTGATAAAAGGGTGTTAAATGAAGATGTAAAATCACGTAATTTTTTTTATAATATTTGGATATCATCTTCTTCCTCCGGATTGAGTTTGAAATTTCACAAAATAGAGAAAAACCTACCCTTGTTAAATCTCTAAAAAATATTAGATAAACAATTAAAAATGAACTTTTTTTCAATAAAACACAAATAAGAGAGAATATTCTGACTTATTTATTAAAAAAATATACGATTATAATTAACATTATCTCAAGACAGTGTATTCAAATACCAGCAAAATCCTGCTTACTCTCAAATTTCGGCATTATTTTGCGAGACTCAATCTAAGACCTTCTCTTGCAGACTTCGTACATAAAGTAGTCGAGGCTTTAGTAACAGTCTTTACAGCCCTTTCAACTGCTTGAGTATGACATGGCAGACGCAGAAGAGGCAATTTACCTTCTTCCCTCTGTGCTACAAATAATTGAAGATCTTCATCCGATATATTCTTCAGTATTGGGGGTTCGGTTACATTTTGCTGCCAATTAATAAGGTCGTAGTAATATGATGCATCGAGGTTTATGTTTGGAAGTTGGAACAGCCTTGTTTTACTTAGTTTCTTACTGCGTGCTTTTAGAACACGACGCGCAGCTAATTCCCGGATATGCTTGTGAGGGTCAGTTAACATTGCAAGTAGTAAATTTTCGGGGTGTGCGAAGTAACTGTTTCTTTCTATGACTGGATCAATTATAGTTTTTAGTTCAGGGGATAAGTATCTAGACGCTGAAATTAGCTGCCATAGGTGACGTGCTCCATCTTTACAGGTGGGATGAGTTTTAATACTGAACCAAGTCGGAGCATAAACTTTAACAACGTACGTTGCTAAAATAATAAGATTCTCTGTAGGAACTTCCGTTGCAACATAAAGAGGAAGAATTCGGTTAGCACGCGTAAGCCATCTGGCATGAGACATTTTTCCAGGCGATTTGTGGCCTAAATCTTACTTAGGTCTTTAGGTAATAATTCAGGCAACTCTCCGTCAATTTTCTGAAAATGAACAATAGGCTTTTTTCCACAGTTTTCTAAAGCTAGTCCTATTGTCCCTGATTACGTTTGTGGTCCAGATGTCTTACCGTCAAGATGTGTGAACAAATGACGAAATGGTAACTCGTTCATGTGAAGCAAGCAAATTATCCATTGCAATGGTTTATCCAAACGTTTTTCAAGCAAACGTATTATACCTCCATGTTTTCCAACGTTCACGTTCGTTCCGTCACATCCAATAGCCATTAATGGTTCAAATGGTATTTCTTCCTTTCAAAAATAATCGACAATTGTTCTTTCTATAACTTTCGACGTGCCAGAGTTTGGTGCAATATAACCCGAATATATTGAGTCTGGCTCTTTTATCATTGAAATATGCTCTTCAATGATTAGTTCTCTGTAATGCCTCCCCCCTTTTTTGCTGATAATTAATGTTTTATCTTTCCGGCCATCAAAATATAATGCGGGTATTTGTAAAACTATGTGTTGTGCCTTAATATTTTCCCTTGTTTTTTTTCGTTCTTTGCGAAGTTTACTTTTTTCAATAACTGGAATATTAGACTTGATGTCATATAGAACTGCGGAGGCAATGGCTGCCGCTGCTCTATCCGAAACTTCTTATCTATCACAAGTTTTCGACAGTGTAGAATAATCAATAGTGACCGCAGCCTGCTTCTGAGGCATTTGAGATACAACATTTGGTTTGAAAACATCATTGCAATCGGATTCATTTGATGCAGAAGACGTGGAAATATCGATTAGAGAGGTAGTTGGCTTACCTGTGCTTTCCTTTTTAGACGTACGCAAGGATTTTTGCTTCAGAAGTTTTCTTTTCAACGCAGTTTTCATTCGTTTTGTTGTAGCGGTATCCACATTTCCTATTATCATTTTTCGTGTAGTACGTTAGTCACTAATGAAACTCTGTTCATTTACAGGTATTTTTTTATCTTTAGGACAGTCACATTTACTGAAATCTTTGCATTTGCAAGACGAAATATCAAACAGCACTTTACTTCTTCGACGGAATTCCTCCATTTTTTTCTCCGGTATTTTAGGATGTGACTTAAGAAGGTTTTTGCATTTAAAATGATATGACCTCAACATGCGTGCTACTCGCGAGTGTGTAACGATGGGAATAAAAGCGTTTCTCCATATTTCTTCAATTCGTGCTGTCATAGTACACTCTATTTGCTGAAATTTGGGTTCTAGTTTGGTCTCTTGATTTAATTTTATTTGATGCCTGGTCCACTCAAAAAACTTCATAACATCACAATAAGTTGGTAAAACATTGTCTTTAACGTCGCAAATTTCACCAAATATGGGACTTTTTAACGCATTCCACTCCAAACTCCGATTTCGGTTGCGCAGAGTCGCTGCACTTAGTGCAATCGGTGCTTCCCCCGCCCTCACCTCGAGCCACTAATAATCAAAACTCGGATTTTTCGTAAATGAATTCGTAAATACGTACCATATTTGCCATAGAATATTACAAAAAATATAGTATAAAGGATTCGTAGTAACTTTTATACACACTAGAAAATACCTCTAAAAATTAAAATTTTCAAAACTTTGAAGTGAATCCGGAGGAAGAAGATCGTATCAAAAATTTAAAAAATTTTAAACACGTCGGTTTGAACCCATTTGGCACCCTTTTATCGCTAACAGAATCTAAAATTATCATTTTTTTTTAAATGACCCACCTTATTATCCATGCGACTTCTCATCTTTTTTGCTAGCTATCTTGCAAACAGGAAACAGTTTGTATCTCATGGACTATTCCAGTCTATTCTATTTTTTGTACGATCAGGAGTACCCCAAGGTTCTAATTTAGGCCCACTCCTTTTTTCTATATTTATTAATGATATCTCAGAAGTAATTCTGCACTCCAGGTTTCTTCTTTTTGCCGATGACCTGAAACTATTCTTAGAAATACTAACCCCAGAAGACTGCAATCGACTCCAGTCAGATATTGATAGAATTATTGACTGGAGTAAAAGAAATCGGATTGAGTTCAATATATCTAAATGTTTAATTTTGTCATTCACTAGGGCGTGTCATACCTGGTATTACCGGTATACGATGAACGCCCGAAGTCTAAAACGTGTCTCCATCATGAAGGACCTTGGAATCATGTTTGATAGTAGGCTGACATTTCATACTCATATTCAGATGCTTGTAGCACTTCATTGAGAATGCTGGGTTTTGTTCTGCATACTGCAAGAAATTTTAGAGATACCCGGGTTCTCATAATCCTATTCGATTCCTTAGTAAGGAGTAGACTTGAAAGTGGGTCGGTGATTTGGAGTCCACACCAAGTAAAATATTCCCTCATGTTGGAGAGAGTTCAGAAAAAAATTCTGAGATTTTTGTACATGAGGGAGTATTGCTATTACCTATAGCTCTATCCTACCGACTTTCTTTTGGGTATGCTCGGAATGAACCATCTACGGGTCAGAAGGGATGTACACATTGCTACGCATTTCTTCAGATTCATTCGTGGATGGTTTGAAAATACAGCTATCTTGGAGAGCATTCACTTCTATGTTCCCGATGGTTATCTTCGCCACCGACAGCATAGACTGTTCTATCTTCCGGCTTGCAGGACTAACTTGCCAATGGTCATGCCGATCGGGAGAGCAATCTTGCTGTTGAACAGAATTAATTCGAACATCAACATATTTAGCGTTAGTGAAGCTGCTTTTAAAAGGCAAGCTCTATTAATGCTTGTATAGTTTTTGCCTACCATTTATTTTATATTTATGTTTAATGTAATACTCTTACAACTGTATTTTAAAAACACATTAAAATGTTTAATTTTGTAATGTTTTTAAAAGAATAAATACATTGAATTGAATTGAAAAATTTGTTCCGGGATAGGCATTCTTGGTCAAGCGGTTAAGATCCTCGAACGAATTCAGAGGTCTGGGTTTGAATCCCGGCGGGCGATTATAAATTTTATTTAATTAAAATATGTAATTTCACATTTAATTATTAAGGAGGAGGGGAAGGTGAATTTATACCTATGTAAATATTTTTTACATGGACAAATTCATAATTATGTATTTGAAAATTTGAGTCGAGTAAATGTGGAGGGTTGGCAATTTTAGATAAAGATTTTGTAATACATAAGCACCACACAGGAGGCCCTGAGGAAAGTAATTTCCCATAGGGTCTATGTCATCTTAGGGGATGCTGTTTGGAGTTTTTTTTAAGGAAAGGAAGCAGAGGTAGATCTGGGAAGGAAAAAAGTATGAGGGGTGAGTAGGAATCTGGGGGTCAGTGTGTCCAGGTCGGATGTATAAATCCATCCCTCAGTGCTAGGCAATGTATTGAGATAGTCCATACCCGCCTACTAAATTAAAATTTATCGGTTTATTGGAATGTGTGAAAGTATAAGTTGATCAATGTCATTATACTCTTTCAGTCTGGAGATGAGGGTTCCGTTCCTTGACATCCAGTTCACGCAGCACTACCTGAGCCAGCCGCTGGAAGACCGGCAGCCCAAAGACGGTTTGGAGAAATTCCTTCTCCGAAACGCCTTTGACGGACACAACTTAATACCTGACGAAATTCTATGGCGCCACAAGGAAGCATTCAGGTACTTCAATCATTCTGACGTCAGTAGCCAGTAGAATTATGCTACATACGTATTTAATTATTTAATAGTAGTCATAAACCCATTTTGGTGAGGTTTGCCATATAGATAAGTATCACAGGCAAAGTTGACATGATCAAATCATTCTAAAATATAATAAACCAGTGACAACATTTAAAGTACAGGGTCTTTCATTAAGAGCTTCCTATCTTTAAATTTAAACAAAACAGAGTGTGTGTGAGATATCATTGAAATTTTTTTTTAGTTTGAAAGGCCTATTGATGCCATTATGTACGAAATATAACATCTTTCAAATGTCCGCCGCGGCTTGTCTGGGTGGAGCGCATACGAAATATCCTATTTTCCATGACTCTGGCGCATAAATCACGCTGAATTTGACCGATGGCTTGGGTTATGTTGGCTTTAAGGGTTGTGGTTTGTGGCTTATTCGCATTAACCTGCAACTTAAGAGATCCAAGAGCGTCTAATGCATTCCGAAAAATTCACTGTTTGGTGTGGATTTTGGGCTGGCGGTGTCATCGGTCCATATTTCTCCGAGAACGATGTTGGCCAGGCCATCACCATCAATGGCGAGCGCTATAAGTTGATGATTTGGCTTGAATTGGATGTCTTTTGGCTTGAATTGGATGATATGGACCCCGACGACTTGTGTTATCAACACGATGGCGCTAATTGCCACACAGCTCATGTCACAATGGATATCCTGTACGAGCGATTTGAGGGCAAAGTCATTTCACGTGGAAGTGGTGTGAACTGGCCACTGAGATCGTGCGATTTGACCCCATTAGACTTTTTCTCGTGGGGTTTTTTTAAGTCGCAGGTCTATACAAATAAGCCGAAAACCACAGCGGCCCTCAAAACCAACATAAACCATGCCATCGGTCAAATACAGCCTGATTAATGCGCCAGAGTCATGGAAAATTGGACATTTCGTATGTGCGCCGCCCAGAAAAGTCGCGGCGGACATTTGACCGATATTATATTCCATACACAATGGAATCAATAGGCCTTTCACACGAAATTTTTTTTCGATGATATCACACACACACTCTGTTTTATTTAAATTTGAAGATAGGAAGCTCTTAATGAAAGACCCTATATAATATAAAAATTAATATACGGGTGTGTTAAAACAATGCATAATATGTATGTAAAAAATGTTTTTTTGTGTAATTAATTATTTTAAAGAGTTAAATATTAAAACACAATAAAAATAAAGTAAATTTTAGCTTGAAATGGTATATTTTTTTTCATGCATATTCTTGTGTGATCGACCAGGAAGCGTTTAATAATATTTGGCCAATACAAATAGTGTCATTTTGTTAGGATATCACATATTTTTTTTATTTTTTATTTCAAGACTTTTGTTTTTACATTAAAAAAATGATAACATATGCAAGGTTATACAACAATTTTTTGTTTTTATTCTACTACTCCATAAGTTGAGCTCTAGGAGCTCGTCTTTATGGGAGGAGTATTTATTCACATGCTAAAAATAAAATAATAATAATGTTCTAATTAAATGTTTAAACAATATTCAAAGAACTGATGAGATAAATACAAATATTAATTGACATAGGTTCGTAATTTAGGAAAAAAATAGTTATACAAGGTCAATACTTTTTTTTTTTTAAATATTACAGTTAAAGTAAGGGTAAATTAAATTAAATTAAGGGTACAATATATCATTATCCAATTTCAGGGACTTAATTTGTTTTTCGAATTGTTCGTATTTCAATGTTCATATAATTGTGTAGCTAAAATACTCAGCTGGAGCTAAAAACGAAAAAAAATATATGTATTGCAAAACATTGGTATTTAACTAAAGATACAATCAATCTTCTTAATTTAAGAAGTAATTACATAGTTATATGTTTTAAAAACTTATTTTATTTATATTATCAATGTAATACGCCGATATTTCTGTATTTTGTAATGAATAAATTTGTTTTCTTCTAGTGACGGTGTTGCCTCCAAGAAAAGATCTCTTTTCACCATATTAGCTGATATCATTGATGAGCGAGTGACTGATGAAGAGTTTGCCACAAAATCCAAACTGTACACACATTGCACCCCCAAGACGAAGGAATCCTACTATTACAGGTACCTACCCCGACTAATTCACACATTGCTCTTTGTGCACTTACAATAAATAACACTTACAGTAAAACTGTAAAATATCTCAAATAATCTAATTCGAACAATCCACACACTACTTGCACCTAGTCCCCTAGTTGGCTAAAAGTAATAAGTCGGCGTCAAAAGTATTTTTCTCGGTGATGTTTGGTAAGAACATCTATATCGGGAGCGTTTACATATACACATACGTTTACATTTACATAGTATACTTGTACAGTGCCCTTGAGATAGGTAGGTAAAACGGCAAATCATCCAAGTATTATTATTGCTATTACAGTAGAGGTAGGGCGGCCTGCTAAATAGTTCTGCATTGACCCTCATCAGTATGGATTCAATTTTAGTGATACCTTCTTAACCTTTTCCACTCCGTCGGCCACACATTGTGGCCCAAACGATTTTGGTAGGCAGCTCCGTCGGCCAGAGGTACTGGCCCGGCGCAGGTATAAGTTTAATCACCAATATCTATCTTCCTAAGTACATTCTACGAACTATTATTTCCGATTATTACAAAGAATTGTCGCAACATATTGGATAAACCAAAATTTTTTCATTTAAATTTACCGTTAATTAGATACATTCATTTAAAAACAGATGCATCATTTTAACACACGAAATATTTTTTTTCTTCAAATATTTTCGGAACAGTCAGTCGTTATCCTGCGTTTACGACGGTTCTCAGCAGTTACTCCCACTTTTTGTGACCATATTTTTTCGTTTTGTGGAACTATTGATGTTGATATTAGTAATTGAAAGTAAAAGAATTTACGTTTTCTTTAAATTAATATTCTTTGAATTAACCGTCACAGAAAATAATGATAGTTTTACTTCGAAGTGATGGTGAAGAAGTCGGTAATAATCCAAGTGATATAGATAGTGGAAGTGACATTATCCCGCCCAAAAGAAGGAGATGCGCTTATTTCAGTAAATATAGTGATGTAGAAAATATTGTGATCCCGCAAAAACCTTCAACATCCATCAATCCCATACAGTCAAGCTTTTCTGATTCAGAAAAAAAAGGAATTGAATGTCTATTAATACTCCGAATACACCACAACAACAAATATTTTTTTCTATTGGAAATACCAATGAGTCATCTTCAATTTGTGGAAAGGCTAATTATTCAGCTGGTTGGAAATTATAGAGAAGGTGTAAAAACTAGAAAAGGAAGCCATTCGGTAGATCTAGAACAGCGGTTAAATCACGTCAATCTACATGTAATAATGCCTAATATGCAGAAAAATATTAGTGATTGCATCGTTTTCAATTTGGGAGACAGGAATGGGTACCGCTGCCCCGGGAACCATTTATTGGATAACCAACACCTCTGCCTCAGGTCACCCCAAGTGGTTCGCTACGTTTGGTGACTTTGCATGGGTGCCCGGGTTCATGGGGATGCGTCTGCCCATTTACTGCGTGGCGGACCGAATCGGGAAAGACTGGTTGAGGGAGATCTTTTGATCTCTCCAGCCAGACTATATCGAACCATTGCCTTACAACGCAGTGAGAGGGATGAATTCACGCATCGCCTCTCTTGGACACCCTAACCCCCAGATTCCTACCCACTCATACCATTTTCCTTCCCATCCTTTTTTTCCTTTCCTTCAAAAGACCCTCCGCAAAGCAACCCCAAAGATGACATAGGCCCTGAGAATTTATTTTTCTCAGGGCCCCCTGTGTGGAGCTAATTTAAAAAAATCGTTTGTGGTTCTAATTTATGATAGAAAAGGAGGGCAAATAAAATGAACAATATATCACTGTAAAAGTTGTGAAAACAAACTTGCACTTCATGTGGGATAACATTGGACCGAATCGTGAGATTTTTGTAATAGTAAATGTGAGATAAATGTACTCAAAATGTGACAGCATTATATTATGTATAATATGTAAAATACTCTAACTTGTAAACACCGTGTAGAATGTTTGCCAAACTTATATCTATTTTATGTGTTGTGGGCTGGTCTATCTTTTGTTTCCTGAAAGAGGGTCGAAACCTAAAATAACGTAACCAATGCAAAATAAGAAATCATACACTACCCATAAAACCTAAGCCAATCAGGGCTAGGTAGCCACTAGTCAGCCGTTGTGCGGTACAGGACAGTTAGAAAGTAATTTCTCCAAGAATTTACATTGGATTGTCTGCATATTTTACCCGTATTATACAAACTATTGCTATGCAATAAAATATAATGCAAATAAAAAACGTTGAAATCAAATGTATTATCTTTTAGTTACAAAATGTGTGATTTAACAAGTATTTTATACAAAATATACCAAACAACTAATGGTCACACGAATTATCCGATAGGGTGCCGCAAAAATAACTGTCCAAAAATTTCATTTCAAATATAAAATATAACACACATTTTTGGTCGGAGTAGCTAAATAGTTTTGAGAAAAAATGGTCGGAGTGGAAAAGGTTAACCCGTTGATTGGCAGGAGACCATATTTGTCCCGGCTCACATATGTCTCATATAAATCACTGCAACCCCCTTACTATCAGAGTGAGAAATACATATTAGAGTTTTAGAGTTTTTTTTTTAACAGAGTTCTAAACAGTGTTGGAAAGGCAAAACACCACGCTTTATAGTCAAATAACCACCAAAAAAGTGAAATGTACACCTTTATGAAACCGTAAAACACAGTTTTGATGTAATTTGTAATTTGAAAAAAAAAAATTGAAACTTCGTGACAATAACGTTTATAATACATTTGTCTAATGAAATATGTATGTGTTTTATGTTATCACTAGACATCGGATTTTATGCACTAACAAAGTGTCAAAATATGCATGCAAATATGCACTAAAAAAGGCCGAAATATGCACTAAAAACTCTTGATATGCCTAAAATATGCACAATGCAAAATCAAAAAACCATTTTTATTTGTGTATATTTTAATTAAAGACCATACAAAAACAGCGAAATATTCTTAAAATTATGCATAGTTTTTGTGACAATATACAATTAAGTATTTTTCCAAATTTTCGAGCAAAAATTTTAGATGTTTGTCACCCAAAACGCCGAAAACGACTTCTCTACGTCAACTGACGTCATCCGACAAAATTTAAAAAAATTGGCGCCATTTCTGGAGATACCTGTTTATGCAGGGTATGTATGACCTGTGCCGTTGATGTAGGCATTAATGTTCTTCATGTCTTCAAGACTCGGATTTTTAAACAAAATAGCTTCTAACTTTTCACTAATCTTTTCTGATATTGAATTGGGAAGAGCGTTGACGAGTTCAATCATTGTTTCCAGTATTTCTATTGATTTAAATAGAGGAAGGTTTTTTGTTTCCAATTTCTCTAGGGTAACTTGTGGAAATGTTGTCATACTTCCTGGGGCCAGGGTGATACTGAAGCCACGTAGGGTCCAGTGTTATACTTCTGGTCTCCAGAAATATGTCCCTCCCGGGGGGGGAACAAGTGTTAAGCAGGCCCCCCGGGGGCAATATGCCTCGGCTTGGAAGGCTCAGCTCAGGGTCGTAGGGCTCCTCCGAGGCTGTCGATGGTTGACTCCAATGAAACAAGGTTTGGGCACAATTCAAATGTATTCAATAATGCAAGGGTGAACAGTACAGGCAACCAGGTAAGCTGTTTAAGGCCTAGCATAAGAGAGAGAGAGGCACTAGAAATACTACTGAATTTAGGCTCGGAAATACTAGAAGAGGGTTTAAAATCTCACGTGGCGTCGTACGGATGCAGGCAGCTTCCTACGAAGTGGAGAGATCTAGAGCAAAGCTCATAGATCGGGTGCAGGAACGGGGCGGCTCGGGGTGCGTGGGCGGCTTCTCGGCGTCATGGTGGGCGGATTCGGTCAGCTTACCGAACCGGTGGGTGATAACGGTGAATTAAGCGGCTATCGGCAATGTAGGCGGATTAAAAGCCGGGCGGCCAGGGCTGCCATGGTATAAAGTAGGCGGCAGTAGGATTATACAGGCGTCTGTCGTGATAGCGCCATACTGGGATCGTAAGTGAAGACTTAATTAGCCGCGTCAAAGGGTGGCATACTGCCCGACAGTACGTAGTAGTGCGTACGACCGCTCGCGCCGTTGTCTGAAATATGTCTGTTGCTTTGGTGAACGGTGGCCGGAGTTCTCTGTCCGTGATGAGCGAGACGGAAGACTCGAACGTGTGCCCTATAAGGTAATGTCTTCTGCCATTGGCTGGATTTCGCGCCGTGTGGCCATATATGGTAATGTCTTCTGCCAGCCTGAGAGGGACAGCAATAATCACGCGAGAATGTACATGTACTGAGCACGTGACACACAGCTGCCTGCCGCTTGTATAGTTCGTTCGTAGGATTTATGGGCAACTCATAACACTACCCTCCTCCCCCTGAAAAATGAAGGGAAAAGGCAGCGAGGCTGATGCAGGGGACCACGACCTTCCATACAGCATGTGATGCGATGATTGCCACAATGTGAGGTACAGAGCTACCTCTTCACCAGGATTTAAACACTCCCTACCTAAGAGCCAACAAAATTTTAACTACCTGTGAGCCAAGCTAAAAAAAACTAGCAATAAACTGAACAAAGGTTGCCAACTCTCTCAAGAAATTAAAAAAATGTGACGTACCTAGTGCGATACAAGACACGCTAACGAAGGTGCATGAAGAAATAAAGAAAACATGACCCTTCCGAGAAGGATTACTACCATGTAAAAATCTTAAAATTAGACAAAAAATTTCCAACACTATTCCTGTTATGGAATATTGTACGCTGACCAATGTCATGAAATGATCGAAACCAACTCATATTCGCGTCTTACAATAGAATTCTTAAAATTATACAACTTTTTTTTTATACACTTTATTCCTGTTATGGAATATTGTACGCTGACCAATGTCATGAAATGATCGAAATCACTCATATTCGCGTCTTACAATAGAATTCTTAAAATTATACAACTTTGTTTTTATACACTTTATGCTATTTTCACAATTCAATTTTAACCCAAATGTTAGTTTCCCGCACTCTCAGCTTGTCATGGTTTGTCTGGTTTGCATTTAATTATCAGGCATAAACGACCATCCTCTCATGTTCGCATATAATTGTAAGGTAATGCTACAAAACCTATCATGAATATTAATTTTCAGGCATAATATGAATCCTCTCATGTTTTCTCGACTCACCCTCGGTGACCCGTACAGCGCTGTACTTGGTATACTAGAAATATACCCTTGCCGCAACGACATAGACAACCGGATAGATCCCTTGGAATCCTCACGGTGAACTTGCGTTCGACGAAACCACATAGGACACCCTCTAGGTGTTCCCACCAAAATAACCAGACGAACCGTAATGACCATAAGTGCAATTACATTATTCTCTAATAAGAACAATACGACCCGAATGACATAACTTTATGACATTACCGAGCTAATTTACTCAACTGGGTGCATACTCTTAAATCTTCTTACTACGAGAAGTACTACTCCTTATTTGAATACAGTGATATAGCAAGTTACAAATTACCGTACAATTGCGTCCTGATATGGCAAGGACTTTACACGCTGGCTTACCATATTGATACCGAAGTAATCAATTACGTGTTTACAAAATATTTATATAGTAATTTAATTAATTACATTTATCATAATTAAAACACTTGAATATACATTTGTTTACCCACCAAAAACTCTATGTGTGTGTATAATTTGTTAAATAACTTTCAATTCGAGTTTGTTTCAACTCAACTTAAACTCTCAGGGTTTGACTACGTAAGGAGAGAAGAAGGAAAAAAAAAAAAATTAAAATAAATAACAACAACGCCACGTATTTTTACCAAAAAAATACGAAAATTTAATACTACCGACAATGTTATTAGAAGAGGAAAAATTTTTTTTTTAATTGAGTAACGAATTTCTTCCTAACACCGGAATCATATATATACTTTAATTGTTCGGAAATTCGCGTTTCCAACAATCCTTCTGCTCTAATTCTAAGGAGTTTAGCCATCCTATCACGCTTTGGATTATAGTTTACCTGCCGAATGACACGTTAGGTCGATACCCAAGTTCCATCCTATCGGACTTGTAACAGCTCTATAATACCACACAACGAGTAACCGTTGTTATATGATCGCGGAAGAAGGTTAAAATCCGATACCACCACAACCTATGTGAACCGAATAGTGTTGTCTATTGGGCCTATTCTGATAACAAAAATGTGGTAATATAATTATTACATTGCCTTTTCATCGTGAATTCACTCCAACATACGCTAGAATTGAGACATACCCCGTTAAGGAGTGGGTAACTACCCGATTGTGAACGTTTTACCGCCCCAATTTCTCCTATATCGCAACGTGTGAGATGTCCAATACTATAACGATTTAACCTACATGTGAGAATACTTCGACAATGAAAGAGATTGAAAAACCCGAAAAAAAAAAGGACAAAAAAATAAAAAAAAATTATAATTGAAATGATATTTCCATTTATACATGACCTTATATTAATATATACACAAGGTTATTTACAACCATAAGGTTCCTAAGTTTCTTACTACCCAATGACCTACCCCAGTATGATGAGAGCTAGGCGCCTTTATACCTACCACTTGTACAAGAATTTTCTTATGCCGTCTCTTGTCAACGAAAAGAAAAGAATATGCTTGCATATTCTTTCATTGCATCTAAAATTAAGTAATTTTTAGAATGCAAATTGTTCCACGAAAATAGAAATTAGGTCTCTACTTCGGTCCCGGGCAGGATACTGAATACCTAACGCAGTTTTTTCTAATGAAAAACCTAGCCTAATTTAGGGTTCCTTGAACTACGCCCTCAATCAGTGTATCGTGTCGTGTTTCTTAGACGAATTTATATACTTATGTAACCATAATCATATATAAATTTAAAAAACATTTTTTTTTTTTTTTTTAAAAAACAACCTAAGTGGCTACGCACTAGGAGAAAGTAATAAATTATTACTACCAATAATAGTCATTACAATAAATGAACTAAATATCGCATCAGTAATTTCACTAGTGTAAGGTGAGTTACCTCTTTTTTTATAATAATAATAACACAAGTCTTCACGTGCAGACATACCGGCGTCCCGGATTGTCAATACTTGTGATGACGATCCATTAAGAAAGGAATTGTATACTTCTCTAATAACAAAGGTTAAGTTATATGCGTTATAACCTCGTACTAACCACTAGGGTTCATGACGTCCTAGGGTTGTACCTAAGGGGTAATAATTATATCTCAACTAATAACCGGACTAATCAGAGAAAATAACAACAAAAACATAAATAAAAACACTTATAAGGTTGCAACGACCGGGGTGTCACTACCCTTTTTTACTATGTCTTTAATGTGGAATTTACCGACAATTTTTCCATTTAAATTCTCTAGTACATATACCGTGCTAGAGATTTTTTCCTTTATTCTGTTTTCTACAAAACGGGGTGCCAGTTTGGCTGAAAAATATACGCCTGCCTTAGATTGAGGGAAGTTTCTTCTCCAAACTCTGTCTCCGATTTTATAGGATTCCAACTTGTGTCTAGTGTTATAACGAAAAGCACTTTGTTTATACGCGGCGGCGAGTGAATCGCTCACCTTGTCATACACGGCTACAAGTTCTTGTAGTTTATTTGCATAATCCACTACCGTATCTGGTTGTGTGTTATTTTGACTAGCACCCGGGGAGATACGCCAATGTGACGTGCCATGCACTGTCTGTTCAAAGCCGTGCATGAGGAAAAACGGGGTGTATCCAGTAGTAAGGTTGACCGTATTATTAATTGCTGCTTGTACCGTTCTGACGTGCTTTGACCACTGACGGTGATCGTTGCCCACCAAAATAGCCAACGAGGTTCCGATGGTTTGGTTATAGCGCTCTACCGTGTTGTTCATAGGAGTATAGAAAGAATTATAAAATACATCAGGAACGCCGTATTGAGACAAGAAGGCTTTAAAAGCACCTGAAGTGAACTGGCGACCGTTATCAACTATGAGTGTTCTAGGTACAGAGATTGGTAAAAATATATTGTATTCCAAGGCTTCTATTATGGTTTTTGCCGTTGCGTGGCGTAATGGGAATAACCAGCAGTACTTAGTAAAAGCGTCTACCACGCTCAGAATATGAAAGTTTCCGTCATAACCTTTCGGAAAGGGACCTATCAAATCTACGCTAAGACTTTGCATAGGGCGATCTACGTTTTTGGGGTGGGACATATGACCTAAGGCTGGCTTAGTTGAATGTTTATAAGCCTTGCAAATATTGCAATTGGACACTAATTTTTTTACATCATTATACATTCCGGGCCAGAAATTCCTTAACGATAATTTTTTAAAGGTTTTAAACACACCTGGGTGTATTGCTGTGGGTGAATTATGACATTCCGAGATTAAGGCCTGTCTATCCTCTACCGGGGATACTAATTTCCATTCGTAGTCTGTATGTAAGGAAAAATCAGCTTTACAATGCTTATACAACCTATTACCTTGTATTAAGAAATTAGGACTAGCTTGTGGGTTATTGGCGCACTTATTATACAGCTCTGAGTACCACTTGTCTTTAGAGCCAGGCGTGCCAAGTAATGAATTTAATTGGGTAACTTCAATACGAGATAGTACGTCTGGAACTACATGAAGGGAGCCTTTACGGTGAATTATGTCAAAATCGAACTGAGACAAGCGTGTCCCCCACCTGGCAAGTCTACCTGTTGGATTCTCGAGTGACATAAGCCATTTTAAACTTGAATGGTCCGTGACCACTGTGAATTTTGACCCTTCGACGTACGAGCGAAAGTTGTATACGGCGTCGAGAATGGCCAATAATTCGCGTTCAGTTGTACTATAGTTTCTCTCCGTTTTAGAGAGTACTCTGGAGTAATACGCGACGGGGTGTTCTGCGTCCTCAAATTGTTGTGAAAGGCACGCTCCGATGGCGAAATTGGAACTGTCACATTGTATTATAAAGGGTAACTTAAAATCAGGGCAGCTTAGTACCGGCGCTGAAATTAAGGCATTCTTCAAGGCGGAAAATGATTTTTCTATCTCCTCATTCCACGTAAAATTAGGTAGGTTCTTTTTACCACCAGTTATGTGAGTTAAAGGGGCTGCAATATTTGAAAAGTTGTTGATAAAACGTCTATAATAACTGCATAATCCAAGGAATGATTTTACCTGTTTTGTATTCTGAGGTCGGGGGAAATTTTTGATAGTATCTATCTTTGCCGGGTCTGTTCGGAGACCTTCCTTGTCCACTACGAAACCTAAATATTTGAGTCTTGATTTACAGAATTCCGACTTTTCTATATTTAATGTTAATCCGGCGGCCTTTAAAATATTACAAACCTTTTTAAGGAGTTCAATATGTTCTTCAAAGGTACGTGAGATAATTATTAGATCATCTAGATATGCAAAAAGGTTGGGTTCGAATTCTGGACCAAATAAGGTGTCCACGAGGCGTTGCAGTTCGCTAGGAGCATTACGTAGCCCGAAGGGTAGTCTTACGAACATGAAGGTACCCCTACCTGGAACTACGAAACTAGTTTTCTCACAAGACGAAGGGTGCAAGGGTATCTGCCAGAAAGCTTTAAGCAAGTCTAAGGAAGTAATAAAGTTTGCATGCCGTAAGTTATCAAGAATACGATGAACGTTTGGCAACGGATAAATTTGAGCCCTTGTAACAGCATTGAGTCTTCTACTGTCCAAACAGAACCTAGCTGTTCCGTCCTTTTTGGGAACTAAAATAACCGGGTTTGACCAAGGAGATTTACTTTTAACGATTACGCCTAATTCCAACATTTTATCCACCTCACATTCTAGCTGTTTCAACCTTACTGGTGACAGGGGGTAATAACGTTGTTTTATTGGGGTTCCTTCGGTTTCGATAACATGTTCGATCAAATTAGTTTTACCTAAACCGCGTTTAGCAAAAGATATGGATTGAAATTCCTCTATCACATCACTAAGTGTTTTTAGTTGCGCGGGTGTGAGATCGTTTTTTGACCTTACTACGTTAACTTCTGAGATGGAAGTATACGTAATACTTTGATTTGCTGTAAATAAATTTGGAGCTATGTTGAATTTTTTCCAAAAATCCACGCCTAAAATAATTTTCCGGCCGAGCGAAGGTATCACTACAAAGTCTATGGTCTGCAACTTATCGTTATAAACTACTGGAAGTGACAGCTTGCCAGAAACTTCCTGTCTCTTGTTATCTGCTGTAGTAATTACCAGATCACAAGGGGACAGCGCACGAGACGTGAATTGTTTGTGCAAATTCCCACCTATACAAGATAGTGACGCACCCGAGTCTAGTAAACCTGATAAAACACGATTTTTAACTTTGAATGTGACATGTGGCCGGCCATCTCCGCTACACTTCACATTCACTGCCTCGAGTGGATCGGTATTCAGAAAAACCTTCACGTAACCTAACCAGTCATTCCATTCCTTTTCGATTGTCTCTGCTGATGGCTTTGGACTGCAATGACCGCCTAGAAGTTTTTTTGATTCGAATTACAATGAGTCGGGGGTGGTTTAGAGAGATCAGGAAAATCGTTTGCTCTGCTGTAATCAGGCTTTTTCCATCGTGGGCTACGGCGCGGGACGCTGTTGCTGTTAATTTTATTGCAATTTTTTGCAAAGTGACCGTTTTGATTGCATTTAAAACAAGCACGATTAGCGATATCCGTGGTTCTTTGTGAAATCGCCGCGAGCTGTGAGTTTTTATTACGGCCGAAAGTTCTAACCCTGTGATTCTGTTGGGAACTATCGAAATGAGTATCTTCTAAGATCTCGCATCTTTGTATTACCTCCGCGCAAGTACGGGGCACATCGTACGAGAATAGTTTACTATATTTGTGCAACAACCCATTTTTAATTATAAGAACCAAGTCTAATTCAGACAATGGTGATGATAACTTATCATTCAGGGATGATATTAGATTTACATACTGCCGAACCGGTACGTTATACATTTGCTTGTAACGGTGAATTTTAGATTTAATTCCCAAATCACTGTCAACCTCCTTATAACTTGAGACGACCTCCGGCTCGACTGCCTTTTTACTTGATGCGCGACTGAATTTGATTTTATCCATCTCCTCACATAATGCTTGTAACTCCGAAACGTTGGTGATATTTTTACCGATCTTCAGTTGTGCGTAATCTGGCGTGAGACCTTTTGTGACTAACGATAAAAGTTCCGACTCTTCTAACGGCAAATTCAGCTTGGAATTGATAGCTAAAGCTTCCAAAATAAAATCCGCAGCTCTTTCGTTATTTTTCTGACACAAGTTAAATAACTTCGACTTCTCAGTCATTTGAAACGTCGGGTCCTCGAATCTCTTCAAAAAGGCTGTTTTAATTTCTTCCCACTTTAGATTAGTTTTGAAAATTTTCCTATAGAATAATAGTGCTGAACCAGTGAGAAGTTCGACAAAACCCCTAGCCAAATCTTGACAATCAACGCCCCTCGCGTATTGTAATTCGGCGATTCTGTCTAAAAAAGCGCGGACATCCGAATTCCCGTCAAAAGAAATTTTCCAATTTGTTAAATTAACTATTTTTCTTTCAACGTACCTTGTGGTAGTCCTTTCATAGTGATTTTGCGTAGGCGAGGATACTATGTTAACGAGGTTTCCCGAATTACTAGTTTTTGGGGTGGTTGCTACACTTGGAGAATTTAATAAAATAGCAGGAGACTCAACCCGCCCACTAAGGGATTCATTAAACTCGACACATTGTTTCCGTAAAGACAACAAAGCCCTTTTGGGGACTATGCCTCTATCCATCAACATTTTTCTTATTACCGACGCGTTTGCTTTCTCGAAATTTAATATTCTATCCATTAATGGTATGGTGGCCTCCATGATTTTGCGTTATTATAATGAACAAAGCAAAAAAAAATTTCGGACGAATAATATAAGACGAGAGCAGTTGCTGGCAGTCGTATTTACAACTTCCTATTACAGGGGAACGGATGTGAACGAGCACAATCCGACAGTAGTTCCTACCTTTTATTGGAAACAACCACTGCTCTTCAAGGAAGAAATAACGCAACTTACACAGCAGCCACTCGGAGATTTTTTAAAATAACGAGATTCATTACTCAATTAAAAAAAATTCCGCGCGAATGACGAACAACTCTGACTGCCGCGATAGAACGTAATAGCGTAAGACGTTACGGTAATAAGCGATGTTTAAAATACCTAACACTCGAATAGCACTAGCCGACGGACTCGCGACGTTTAGAATAATTCACACAGAACTACCGTTGTTGATGGGAGCACAAATATAAAATATTTATAGCTAAGATGCCACGATAGAAACGTAATAGCGTGGGAATGAATGCTACGGTAGTAAGCGATGTTTAAAATACCTAACACTCGAATAGCACTAGCCGACGGACTCGCGACGTTTAGAATAATTCACACAGAACTACCGTTGTTGATGGGAGCACAAATATAAAATATTTATAGCTAAGATTACATAATTATGTTTCTAGGGAGACAACAATCGACAAGACTTCGGCCCAGTTGGCGCGCCAGTGTCATACTTCCTGGGGCCAGGGTGATACTGAAGCCACGTAGGGTCCAGTGTTATACTTCTGGTCTCCAGAAATATGTCCCTCCCGGGGGGGGAACAAGTGTTAAGCAGGCCCCCCGGGGGCAATATGCCTCGGCTTGGAAGGCTCAGCTCAGGGTCGTAGGGCTCCTCCGAGGCTGTCGATGGTTGACTCCAATGAAACAAGGTTTGGGCACAATTCAAATGTATTCAATAATGCAAGGGTGAACAGTACAGGCAACCAGGTAAGCTGTTTAAGGCCTAGCATAAGAGAGAGAGAGGCACTAGAAATACTACTGAATTTAGGCTCGGAAATACTAGAAGAGGGTTTAAAATCTCACGTGGCGTCGTACGGATGCAGGCAGCTTCCTACGAAGTGGAGAGATCTAGAGCAAAGCTCATAGATCGGGTGCAGGAACGGGGCGGCTCGGGGTGCGTGGGCGGCTTCTCGGCGTCATGGTGGGCGGATTCGGTCAGCTTACCGAACCGGTGGGTGATAACGGTGAATTAAGCGGCTATCGGCAATGTAGGCGGATTAAAAGCCGGGCGGCCAGGGCTGCCATGGTATAAAGTAGGCGGCAGTAGGATTATACAGGCGTCTGTCGTGATAGCGCCATACTGGGATCGTAAGTGAAGACTTAATTAGCCGCGTCAAAGGGTGGCATACTGCCCGACAGTACGTAGTAGTGCGTACGACCGCTCGCGCCGTTGTCTGAAATATGTCTGTTGCTTTGGTGAACGGTGGCCGGAGTTCTCTGTCCGTGATGAGCGAGACGGAAGACTCGAACGTGTGCCCTATAAGGTAATGTCTTCTGCCATTGGCTGGATTTCGCGCCGTGTGGCCATATATGGTAATGTCTTCTGCCAGCCTGAGAGGGACAGCAATAATCACGCGAGAATGTACATGTACTGAGCACGTGACACACAGCTGCCTGCCGCTTGTATAGTTCGTTCGTAGGATTTATGGGCAACTCATAACAATGTGTTGAGATGAGGGCGATATTTTGTAAAATGGATGCGTCTTCAAACGCTAAATATGCAGCGATTGGGAAAAAAAGGCTTAAATATGCATTAACACCGTAATTAGAGAGTTATATGCATTTGCATATGCAAATATGCAAATGCATATAATCCGATGTCTAGTTATCACCTTATCCGCCCCGGGTGCGATGCTAGCAACGCCACTGGTAGTACATAGTTACATATAATAAAGCTTACTCACCTACTTCCAAATGCAAGTTGCAAGGAGCTGGATTGGATTTGGATTCAGTTTTAGTCCAATCATTATTTCCTGCATAAACCAACCTCACAAAATAATACAAATATGCATTAGTTAATTATTTTTGTTTTTATTGAAGATGAAGATAACACTAATAATCTAAACGAAAATATGAAAGAGAACAATAGTGGGTTTGTGTCCCAGTTACAAGCGTTATCTTTTTATTTTTCTGTGTCTTGTTCTCTTTCATATTTTCGTTTAGGTTATTAGTGTTATCTTTTTCTTTAATGATGTATTACAATTATTTTTATTTATTTATTTATTTATTGCTTCTTCACAATTTAAATACATTTTTTAGCATGTAATTATTAACCCCACTAGGGTACGTCCGTATTGATGGGAATATCCTTCAAAAGTTGTGAAAAGAGAGTTATTTTTACAATAGCTCTCCACAGGAGGCCCTGAATAAAATAATTCACGTGGGGGCCTGTCTTCTTTGGGGATGCTTTGTGGAGGGTATTTTTAGGAAAGGAAGTACTTAAATGATGTTCTGGGAAGGAAAAAGGTATGAGATGTGGGTAGGAATCTAGGGGTCAGTGTGATCAGGATTGACGGATGAATGATTCCATCCTTCCCACTGCGGTGCAAGGTGATGTTCCGAAAGAGCCCTGTTGGAGAAGTTAAAAGGTCTTCCTCTACCTGTCTCTCCCGATATGGCCTGTCATGCAGTTGGTGGGCAGATGCATCCTAGACCCAGACAAACCTCACCCCATGAACCCGGGCACCCCTGCTAAGTCATCAAACGTAGCAAACTACTTGGGGTGACCTATGGCAGTGGTTTTCCAATTCCCGGGGCGGTGGTATCCATAACCGCCTCCCAAATTGTAAAAGAGTTGTTCTAATTAAAAAAATATTTTTCTTTTGTACAGGAAAATATTTGAGCAGAACTACCCACTTCTTGACCATCTGACACCGTACTTCTGGATGCCCAAATGGACGGATGCCACCGATCCCTCAGCCCGATATATCAAACATTACGCCGCCAAGGACGAATGAATAATTCTTAATAAATAACATTTCGTCTTATTTAAACCGCATCTTTCTGAATTTTTCAACAGTACCAGAGCTTTAATTTCACTAAGTACAAATATGTATATTTATGATTTATTTTCTAATGCTACAAAAAAATTCATAAATTGAACAAAATTTAATGAGAAAGTCCCACGCATAAATTAAGTATAGGCAATGTAAAAATATAATTTATATTGATTCAATTATTTTGTTTCATTTACTGTCAACTTCCTTTCGGTTAACTCCTCTTATGATGTCAAAATATACAAATAAATTGAGGGCTTAAAGTCAAAACGACTTTTTGTAGACAACTTTATTTGATTCAAAGGCTTATATTAATTTGCATTTTTTAAGTGAAAATTTATATGGCACCGTTGTGATTTGAAAGTCGATAAAACGAAAAAGCAACACTAAAAAGAGACAAACACATACATCTATAGAATTTAGCCTGGGAGAGAATGAGATACCTAGACTAATAGGTCTCCTCTTTGTGCGGTGCTTAATAGCTTCCCCACTCTTGTCTACTTTAGTTTTCTGAAGATTTCACTTCTACCGCGCGTGAACTGCGCGTAATATCTACAATTTTTTTTGTAGATACATATTACTTTAAGCCCTTCTAATGTACACAGACAGTGCTGGTCAAGGGTTTGCTAAAACAATAAAAAAGTATAATGAAGATTATGTACAGTATTTAAAAATTTACCAGGCTGCTTTGAGAAAACTGTCCAAAATGACTTTGTTGCAGGTTTCAACAACTGAAAGTGTTTGGGCCCTGTAATGGCAAGCGCTAAAAATTAAACAGTATAGTTCTCTACGTAATCAATTATATTATACGGTAAACATTTACCGTGAGCATTGTACTACATATTTGTCTTTAGAATGCTCAGGCCTGCTATAACTAGACCCAAAGGATCGCATTGCAAAACTATAACTACTGGCAAGTCAAACTACATACCTCCAGTTAAGGAGATTTTGACGAAGATTGGAATAAAATGTATATATATATATATATATACAGTGAAACCCACTTAAGAAGTTTTCCAAGGGACCAGAAAAAAAAACTTCTTACGCAGGAAAACTTTATATGTGGGAAAATTTAAAAAATGGACCAATTTTGGGCCAAGGGACCGAAAAAAACAAACTTCTTAAGCCACGAAACGTCTTAAAAGAGAACTTCTTAAGAGGGTTTCACTGTATATACATATGCATATTTTTTTTACAATAGGTACACATGAGAGGCCCTAGGGAAAAAAGATTCCTTCAGGGCTTGTCATCTTTGGGGATGCTGTGTGGGGAAATTTTAGGAAAAGCAAGTTCTGGAAACAAAAAGCGCATAAGGGGTGGGTAGGAATCTGGGGTTCAATGTGTCCAGGAGTGACTATGAATCCATCCCTCCCACAGCGGTACAAGGCGATGGGTCTAGAGAGGCTGGTTGAAGAGATCTAGGCTCCTCAACCAGTCTCTTCCGATCCGGCCCGCCATGCATTAGGTGAGCCATTCACCGCCAAGACTGTCTGACCTCTAGGCCTAGACTAGGGGTGGCTGGTTGCACAGTGTGTTCATGTGCAGCACTGGTAAATTATATCGCCAAAAATGACTATATAATATCTTACCGAAAAATATAAAATCTTTGAATCTCATTAAAAATATAATCTACCAATATAATGCCGCATATGAATGTTTATCAGGGAGAGCTAATTCTAAAAGTTCTGCGCGAAGTTGCCCTGTGGCCGTGTGCAGACTGATTGCAAGCGGAACGAATTATGTTTTTGTATTGAATATCCCAAACATCGCTGGCGCGAACGCCGGCCGTATGTATGAAAAAATTAAGTTATCTGCGCGTGCCACCAAAACCTCCTAGACTCCGGCCTTTATTACAAAACTTAAATTTGGCAAAAATACTTAACCAAACTGAATAATTCTTTTTTTTAATCAAAAGGTATGGCAAATACTTAAATCTTACTAATATTATAAATGCGAATGTTTGTATGGATGGATGTGAGTTACTCTTTCACGCAATAAATATCGAATGGAATTTAACAATTCTTTCACTAATCGAAAGCTACATTATTTGCGAGTAATACGTATAGGCTATATATATTGGTAAGCTCTGGCGTTATGAAATTATTTATTATACTTTTATTGTCCGAACAAAAAACAAAGCGTGTTGCTAAGTAATTGTTCGACGTGGGCTGTCATTTTGTTATTTGTTAAGGTTACTCTGGAGATTTCTTTGATAGCAAAAATTCAAATATGTATGTATAAAAAAAAACTTTTTAACAAAACAAAAAACGACTTTGAAAAATGCACTAAAAAGTAAAAAAATAATTTCGTACGATTGTTATTTTTGGAGTCGATGTCAGCCAAAGTAACTGCATACTTAGGTAGTTATAGGTGAGATGTGGAAATCTTGGCTGACACCGACTCCAAAAATAACAATCGTACGAAATTATTTTTTTACTTTTTAGTGCATTTTTTGAAGTCGTTTTTTTGTTTTGTTAAAAAGTTTTGTTTATTTTTTGGTTTTTAGTGACGAGCGTGCGTAAAAAAGTTTTACTTCAAAAAAAGAATCATCGAAATCTGTCGGCGTAATATTGAGTTATTCGTCCATTTGTCGCGCACATACTTATTGCAAATTTAAGACATATATGGTTTTCTCATGGATCCCATTGTCAGAACTGGACCAAATTAAAATGGGACCACACGGGAAGCACCAGCTTTCTAATAAAAAAAGAATCATTAATATCGGTTCACCCAATCAAAAGTTCTGAGGTAACAAACATAAAAAAAAATACCGTCGAATTGATAACCTCCTCCTTTTCGAAGTCGTTTAAAAATAGGTACTAATCTACATTTCGACCTTAGCCAACTGCTAGCGCGTATTTGATTATTACGTTTTAATAGGTGACATTGTGAAAAATGAATTTAATGAGTATGGTGGAGGAGGAATGCGAGCGAAGCCGGGGGCAAAAGCTAGTTTTACATATGTTTGCTTTTTTATTGATTTGTGTTTTAAATTATAAAATAGCAGATCATAAAGGAATTCAATTCTTTTATAGGTAACCTTACAATTTTGCCTACGTACTGTTTATAAATACTACAATCGACCACCACAACACGGGCATGTGCCTAGCATGGTGGTCGAAAAATCCCCAATGTATATAATGAAAAATCTAATGAATAAAGAAAACTTAAAAAAAAAAAAAAACTGTTATACCGTTTATAATGAAATATAAAATAAAATAAATTAAACATTGTAAAAAAAAAAGAGATTTTTGGGTTGAAATTTAAGATTTATTTACGAAAAATTTGGGTCGTGTTTTTATTTTCTTAGTACTGAAAAAATTTAATTAAAGAGCGATATGTAGACGTTTTCGCCCTTCGAAAGCAGCTTAGAATAGACCTTCTCTCCAAATAAGATTAGTGGAATTATTTTTACCTAATATTGCTTAGTAATCGTTATCTCATAAGTACGGATTATCAGTGAACCACCACATTTTCAGGGCAGCTTCCGCCACTGGTCTAGACCTCACCCCATGAACCCGTGCACCCCTGCTAATACTTTAACCACTTGAGGTGACCTATGGCAGAGGCGTTGGTTATCCAATAAATGTCTCCCGGGGTGGCGACCCTTACCTGCCTCTCAAATATTTCTGGGGTGAGAGGAATGAGGTAACTATCGACAGGAAAGCTCACCTTGCGAGCTAAGAAATAAATACTACAATAAAATAGTTACATAAAATATATGCTTTATATTAGTAGGCAGGTATTTAATTACCTACTTACAAATCTTTTGATTTCAGAGGAAATTTTAGTTTTGATTTATTAAGGATTCGAGATCTGCTGTTGTTGATACACAAGTTAACCATAGTCAAGATCTTTTTTTATTTATTTTCCCTTTTGTGCTTTAAAAAGTTGACCACTAAACAAGATGTCCTGGGGGAATGTGTACTAACTTCGAGATAGTAGAGGTAAAAAAGATCTATAACTTTTTGAAGTAAAACTTCTTTACGCACGCTTGACTTGGGGAGTAAGCTGGTGAATGCATGACGAGAGCGTTACGTAAAGTGTGATCGGGCGATGCGAACGGAAGTTGAGGGGGACTTATAAGTTAGTGATGCTAGAAAGAGAGAGAGTTACGTTTCGCATATTACTGTAGGGCAAGAAAGAGCGGTGCGAGCACACATTTTCTTTCTCTCTTTCTCTCATAGCCAGTTACGTTTCGTATATCTAAGACACAGTGCAGGCCTATTGCCTGTATCACTGTAGGAGCAAGAGAGAGCAGTGCGCGCGCACATTTTCTTTCTCTCTTCTTTTTTAAGTTAGTGAAGTTTTACTTCAGTCGTGTGGTCTAAACCACGTTATTTTTTTTTTCAATTATTCAACATTTTGACGTAGTTTCAGGTAAAAAAGATGAATTGATGGGATAGAAAAAAATTTCGAGTGCGGTTCACACGCGGTAGCGGCAATACTTTACCAAAAACAATCTCAACCAATAGGAGCCTTTAAAAGTGTGGTCATAATCAAGCAGCCGATGAGCGCAGATCTAGCTTTATTTCCGTTTCATAACTCAACCAATATAATCAAAGCGACCAATGAGCACAGTTTGATGCTTCGCAGGTGCTGTGATGCGTCATTTCCGTTTCATCCTAATTCCAAATCACAACGAAGCTAAAGAAGTTTCACTTCAAAAATATTTCAAACATTTATCATGTTAAATCACCACCCGAAGTTAGTGCCCTTTACCCCCAGATATCTTGTATACATATATCGCTACTTTTAACGTGGACCTACGAGGTATAGCTTATACCTACCTATTAATTAAGGTATAGCTTAATCTATTTTAATATACCAATAATAGTTAGTTTCATTACTGTGAATATATATTTTTTTTATGTGTCACTTCACAGGAGCTCCCCTATCCGCACAGATGTAAAGTCAGGGGAACCGGTTGGGAAGTGTTGTGAGTCGGCTTATGGCAGGGGTTGTAGGAAGGGATTTATTAAAGTGAGTCTTGAAGAGGCCTCGATTATATGAGGAAGGAAAAATAGATATATTATATGGTATTGTTGAAATTTTCCACACTAATTGTAAAGATATTTTTTGCATTCAATTTCCAGTAATTTGCTAATTACTCTAGCCGGTACACCTATTATATTCAATGGTTTCAGGGGGGAAGGTGGAAGGGATACGGGAAGGGAATGGGGACGCAAGGGAAAGTATATGCAGAGGAGGGATGGAGGACGAGGAAGAGACAGAGATAGAGATTGCAAAGGAGACATAGTAGCGGTAGGAGTAGCAGGGGATGAATTTGGAAAATGCATGTTTCTCTTTATTTATTTGTGTGCACACCAGAGGGAAAAACCAAAAATATTGATAATTAAAGTAATTTTATATTTTGTTTTATGTTATTGTTTTTATGATATCTACTACATATATAATTACAACAATTAATATCTACTACATATCTATAATTATAAACCACACCACGTTTTTTTTGTCTACAGGTTCCTATTTTGTCCATAGGTACTTGTTTTTTATTTTTATTTTATCCTGACGAAGAAACCATCGGTTTCGAAACATCTAGATAATTTTGATTAAATAAGTGATGCATACAAATTGATTGTTTTCATTTAATTAAAATGATGCCACAAAGTGAATTTAAGAAGTTATCTCTCTGTTGCAACTTTCGCCATAAAAGATTTCGGGTGACAGTTGAGTCGGCAACACTGGATGTACTTGTCCAAACTCCATAGATGATAAATAAAACTAGACTAATCGGCCGGCGGAATCTGTGGAAGGAACTGTCAGTCTGGCGTTTTGGCGTTTGAATCTACCAAATTTACTTTCACAGTGTCATTGTTATTGTTCAGTAATGAGACGCCGCAATTCATATTTGCTGTCAGTGTTTTCATTTATTTTAGGTTGCATGCTTTCAATGAGTATATTTAATTATGATAGTTGTGACTTTAAACACGAATCGTTAGTTAAACATCGTTCGGAAGTTAGTATGAATAAAGTTGCACCGTACGTCGGGCTGATATTATCGAACCCAGAAAACTTTGACAGAAGGAAAACAATCAGAAACACATGGCTGAAGTTGAAGTCTTTTCTTGCGCCGAGCATCTCTCCGTTGGCACAAGAAAATGTCATGGAAAACAAAGAGTTTGAGCATTACTTCGTCGTCGGTGTGTCTTCGGTTTCAGATAAAACCCGCGCTCAGCTGAGGAATGAACAACAGGAACATGGAGACCTGCTCATCCTCCCTCAACTGAAGGACAAGTACACCACTCTGAGCGACAAACTGATACAGTCTATCCGCTGGATTCACCTCAACTACCCCAACTTGCTCTATCTCCTTAAGTGTGACGATGACTCATTCGTCCGCATCGACAAGTTAATCCACGAGTTGAGATCAATCAGGAAAACAGCGCTAGAGTCATCCAAGGGTTCAGTGATGTATTCCGCATCTGATGGCAAATTTCAAAAGGTATCTTTCTAGTTTGTTTATTCAATTCAGTGTTATAGTCAGTGGCGTAGCTAGCATGGGTGGCACCCGGGGCGGATAACGTGTGTCACCCGGCCGAGTGTCACCACCCCAACGGGCGGCACCCGGGGCGGTCCTTCCCCCCCTTGCTACACCACTGGTTATAGTCAAAGTAATTTGCAACCAGAGAAGCTTACCTACACCTCACCCCAAAAAAAAGAATCGTTACTCTCTTCGACATCTTATTTTAGCAGGTAGATTTTTTCAAAGTGAAATCTTTAGCACCGTTGTGGTTTGAAACTCGATGAAATGAAAAAACACAAAAAAGAGACAAACACATACATCTCCAGAATTAAGCATGCAAGAGAATGAAATAGACTAATCGGTCTCCTATTTGTGTGGTGCTTCGTAGCCTCCCCACTCTTGTCTACTTTAGTGTGAACTGCACACATTTTTATCCCTTTTTTTGTGAATAAATACATCGCAAGAGTCCCAACTGTCTCCAACCGTCTGGAGCCATTCAGACTATCGCATCCCCAATTGGGGTATGTTGTGATTCTGAAGGAGACGGGAAAGAGCAAGGTGGAGAAGTACCTGGCTATTCAGATCTCTGAAATGTGCCGCAAATATACTATTATTGTTGTATTGCAGTATATATCTCTATATACGAAATAACAATAAACACATTTACACAACACATCTTCAACTGCTTGTCTGTCTTGTTAGCTCTGTGGTCCAATAGGCCACTTGTATGGATTTCATAACGACTTGGAAAAAATCGTGTGGATAGATATATTACTAAGATTGCGAAAATGTTAGTAAAATTTTTAAGAAATGTATAGTTTTTCTTATTTTTAAATAAATAAATCCATTATTTGAGCTCGTGACGTCACTACATGAAAATGTCCCGTCTCCGATTACGTTCCCTTAATTTTGTAAAATTCCACACTGATTTATTTTTTTTTGTATGGCAACACTTTGATTTCCGGTGAATTTTTGAATTTGCATTTAACGTTCACTAGATTTATTGTTTGTTCTATGCGAACTTATCCTTTGCTTTGAATTTTTGATAAAACATTTTACAGATGTTACGAAGAGAACCCCATACAATTTATTGCTATTCGTGTGGAAAACGTTCTTTTCTTAAAATGATTTTCGGCTATGTAATTAACTTTTTTTTGCACATATAAAATTATGTCCCGTACTTCCGGTTTATAAAAAATGGTCTGATTTTTCGGATTGAAATTTTCTAAAAATCGCCAGTGTTTCAAAAATACGACAAAAAAATAAAAAATACGGAATGTCTTAGAATATTTGCCTTAACTGGAAAAAAATTTTAAAAAAAATGTAATGCACGTGGCCTATTGCGCTTTTATACATATATACACTAAAACATTGTGTGAGTGTTTGCAGCCTGCAATTCTGCTTGTCGATATATATTGTCTTATATTTTCTTATGCCTGGGCATGTTTGGGGTGTTGGCTTCCACTCTTTTCATTCGGCAAGCTTATTGAAAAAAAGTATCTTTCATTCTTGCTAAATATCATGCTCATGGGAATCATCCCGGTTTTACATAGCTAACTTATCTACATTAAACGATTGTATATGTCAGAGGGTGGTGTGGTTGGTTCCAGGAGCAGAGTGCGGTGCTGACAGGGCTGTATTGGGGCTACTTCAAGGGCACGGCGCACGTGCAGCGCGCCGGTCGCTGGGCCGAGACCGACTTCTTTCTGTGCGACCGCTACCTGCCGTACGCTTTGGGCGGCGGTTACGTAATATCGGCGGACATTCTTGAATTCATTGCGAAAAATTCACACTATTTGCAGTATGTATATGTTATTATTTACTTTCCTGATTGATATGATGTTGTTTTGATATTTGCGATCATTTGCGTTAAACCCCGGTACTTATCCAGTGTACATATGGTACACTTGTCCAGGTACGTGAGCGATATAAACATGTTACTGAACTTAAATAGCTTGGTTCACATGAGACGTGGTGTCTCGTGCAATTGCCGCGCACAGTGTTATAACTATTAGAGTGCAACTGATGTATTTCTTGTTATTCCTAAATGTATTTAATTGAATCTTTATATTTTGGTAGCAAAGGCAGATTCTAGGAACCTGAATTTTGTTTAATTTCTTACTTTTTAACCCCTAGGCTAATTTTTTCACTTTTCGGAACGATTCATATAGGTCACCCGAAAGTCGTTGTGCCTCCCTATAATTTTTTTTTCTTTTTTACGTAACTCCACACAGGAGACCATGAGGAAAATAATTTCCCTCAAGGCCTATATCATCTTTGAAGATGCTGTGTGGAGGGTCTTTTTGAGGAGAGGAAGGAGTGAAAATGGGTCTGGACGAGAAAACACAATGCTTTATATTCAAATCCAAAAGTTAACCATAAAATACTAACTTAAAATGTACACCTTCACAAAACCAAAGTTTCTGACAGCAATTTGAAAAATAAATTATGAAACTTTGGGAAATATTTATTAATTATTTTTACATGATGACAAAAAAGTGGGAAGTTTATAATACGTTTGTCTTAACAAAATATGCATGTGTTTTTTTTCATTATCAGTAATTTTAGTTAGAAAAAACGTAAGGTGAGCCATTTAAAAAAAAATTATATTTGCTTTCAAAAATTATATGCTTATTTCGAATTATTAAATTTGTTAACGTACCAGAAATATTCCTTCATTTGGATTTTATAGCAAAGGGGCCATCCATGAATTATGTCACATGAATTTTATGATTTATTTACCCCCCCCCCCCCCCCCTCCCCTCCGTCCCTGTCACACATCGTCACTTTCTGTGAGAGACCCCTTCCCCCGTAGTGTGACGTCACATATTTTTATAATTTTACATCTAAAAATAATCAAAACAGTAGTTAAAATTTTTTTCAATCGACATCAATACACAAAAACGTGCCAGGCTGCTGGTCGGCAGACCAAGAAATTCTTCAATGGGATGATCTAGACCATAGATTCTCAACCTTTTTTTGCCCACCGCCCACTTTGACAAAATATTTTTTTCTAGCGCCCCCCCAACTGCTTTTACATACCACATTTTACATCTTGGGGAGGGGGGGGGGGGGGGGGGGGGGGGGGTGGGGGGGCGATGGGTTTCTCTGGGTTTTCTGAAAGTCATTTATATTTTTAAAAATAGTCGCGAATCTAAAACAGCTATTGCCACGATTATATTTAAACGTGTAATTACACTGTAATATTACGTAATTGAAAGAAAGGCTATGACTCCTATCCTATTTCTGTATTTCTGAGAAAAAAAATTTCAATGAGAACAATTAAAACGCATACTTAATTATATAGAGAAGTATTTTTATTAACAATGAAAAGATATTGAATTTATAAGTTATCTAATGAGATGGTTGAATTTGATGCGTTTTAAGAAGTTTGTTTAAATTAGGCTCGATTTTACTTAAAAACAAACGTAAGTCGCCGCGTTCAGTAATATGGAGCCAATTTTTCTTTTTGGTTATCAACTTTGCTACAGCACTGAATCCACGTTCAGCTAAATAGGACGATAGGAATGCTATTAAAAATCGTTGAACTATCGAACATAATCCTAGGTATAGTTGCGAAATCGGCTTCTGCAGCCAAAACTCTTCGTAGATATTCTTAAATTTAATTTTTAATTCCTCATTTGTTATCAGTTCCATTAGTTCTTCTTCTAACAGGGATGATCCTACTGTGTTGACATTTGAAAAAGGATCCAAAACTCATTGTGGTATATCCATGTTTAAAATATCCTGGAATCCTTCCTTGAAATCACTGTGGATGTTTTCCAAGTGTTGACAGTAAACAAGCAAGTCGTCGTTCTTAAATGATACTGCTGATAAATTTGGAAAGTTATTAAATTCCCGTATGCCGATATTTCTTTTGTATAATAGCAGTTTGGATACAAAAGCTGCAAGCTAATTTTTTGTCTTAATCAAATTTAAGTTGCCTTGAAGTTGGAAATTGACATCATTAAACAATTTATACAGGCCTGTCAAGTACGCAATATCGTTCTTCGATGAGGTGAGGTTATCGCGCAATTTATCACATACTCAAACAGATTGTAAAATCGAGTCAAACAATAACCTTTTGACAGCAAGCGCACCTCCGTGTGAAGCAGCAATCGGTTGAAATCTTCTTCATTGGCAATGCAAAGCTGACTAAATAATCTGCAATTCAATGAGTTACTTCTGATTTTGTTAACTGCTCTGATAACATATTGCAGTGATGTATGGAGGCGTTCACTCAGATTTTTCGCAACCAAATTCTGGCGATGAATTAGGCAATGCACAGCAAGGAAGTCATGAACTTTATTTTTTAAACACGCTATGAAGCCTTTGTGACGCCCTGTCTAGCTGGGGCGCCATCTGTAGTAGCTGACAAAATATTATTAAAAGGAATTTTCTTTTCGTCACAAAACTTTTACAGTGTAGTAATATGGTTTCTCCTTTTGTATCTGTTTCCAAATTTGTAACAAACAATAGTTCTTGACATATTTTCTCATCTTTGATAAACCTCACGTATGAAAATAACAAGGCTTCATTGGTTGGTAAAGTGGACTCATCCAGCTGAATTGAAAATCGACAAGACTGCAGATGATTGCACAATGATTCTTCAATGTTTTCATCCATTTCATAAATTCGTCTTTGCACAGAACTATTGCTCAAATGAATTTTTCAGCTTGTTTATGGAGCATAGTGATTATTACTTATTTTACTGCTGGTAAAATTAAATCGTCCCCAATAGTATGTGGTTTGCCTGTTTTAGCAATCAACAATGAGATATTGTACGAATCTCGAAGTCCATCATCGTCATGCTTAGAAGCTGTTGAAAATTGTACTTCTTTTTCATGTCTTGAAAATGGGTTACATCTTCGTCTTTCTTGTCGGGCTAGATTTTAAAATGATCTTGAAGCATAGACATATAAAAAGCCTAGAAGGCTTCATCGCTTCATTTGAAAATGTTTTTCGACAAATAAGGCACATTGGCGATGATAATTTGTGGGATTTTTAATAAATCCGTATTTATTATAATCCACACCATATTTCCGTATCTTCTTTTTTACTTCCGACATGGGTTTTTAATAAAAAAAATTAACCAATATTAAAGTTTACTTTGCTTTATTATGTGATTAGAGTGTTTTGTTTGTCTTTTTTAGACCATATTTTTTTACTTGCCAGCGCCCCCCTGTGCCATCTCAACGCCCCCCAATTGTCTCTGGATCTTCTACCGCCCCCCTGAAGGTCTCAAACGCCCCCAAGGGGGCGTTATCGCCCACGTTGAGAACCTATGATCTAGACTATATTTGTTCGTTGGTTTCATTCGTTTACTCGATGACGTAATATTGACTAATATCTGGGATCCTAGTCTATAAGATAACACAAGAAAAGTCTCATTGATGTTTGAAAAATTCTTACCTAAGATAACAGTGTTTTTCATGGAAAATTTTAATTTATTTGTTTAGCAAAATAGCAAGCGCCAAAATGTGTTGAAATCGGATGTACTGTTTTCATTCATGTTGATTTGAATAAAAGGAGCAGTGTGCGACTTCTAAAGAAAAGTTTGTGAAGATTCGTGAAAAATAGCTCGACACTTTTATGATCTCTGTTCGATGATAATTGAAGAGCTGGAGTTAAAATATATTTTTTAATTTCCTGTTGTGGGATGTGTCTTTCCATGCAGGAAAAGGTTAATAAATAATAATTATTCTTTTTCAGGTTGTACAAATCAGAGGACGTCTCGATGGGGGTTTGGACGGCTCCGCTATCGCGTGTACGCCGCCTGCACGACACGAGGTTTGACACGGAATGGAGCTCTCGCGGGTGCAACGACTCGTACCTGATCCGCCACAAGCAGAGCACCCGCGACATGGAGGACTCCTACTTCACCCTGTTGCAGTCCCAGAACACAAGACTGTGCCAGACCATTTCGGTGCTGCGCCTGCCTTACCAGTACAACTGGGCCGTTCCGCCCAGCCAGTGTTGCAAGATTACCGACTGAATAGATGAATTGGTCACTTGTGGCGCTTCAAACTCTGTCGCACTTGATAAACTTTGAATATCTGAAATTTTGATTGGCTGTTGAGTATAATGGTCAAGCTATTATGCTTGTCAGCTGATCTCATTTTAATTTAATGCCGATATGGGCAGCTGGTTGATTTGATGTCGTCAAATGTGTTGGAGTTTGAAATGGTCGTCAAATGTGTTGGAATTTGAAATGGTCTTCAAATATGTTGGAGTTTGAAATGGTCGTCAAATGTATTGGAGTTTAAAATGGTCATCAAATGTATTGGAGTTTAAAATGGTCGTCAAATGTTTTGGAGTTTGAAATGGTCATCAAATGTGTTGGAGTTTGAAATGGTCGTCAAATGTGTTGGAATTTGAAATGGTCGTCAAATATGTTGGAGTTTGAAATGGTCGTCAAATGTATTGGAGTTTGAAATGGTCATCAAATGTATTGGAGTTTAAAATGGTCGTCAAATGTTTTGGAGTTTGAAATGGTCGTCAAATGTGTTGGAGTTTGAAACTCCCCGACCGTAGGTGCATAAGGTAATTTATTGTTCGTCGGGGTATTCCGTACCTTGTGAATATTTCATTACACGTTACACAAAGCCATTTTTTCCAAAGTATTCCCACATGATTTAACGGGAGCAGATTCGAAATAACCACTGTCCGGCTGAGGGACAAGTTTTTTCATCTCTTTTATCTAAGAATTAATATTTTAGTAAAACCAGGCAGAAGTCGTATCCACGTCATCATGGAGCAATCGAAAGGAACATAAGTCGTAACTTGCTTCTTATAATATTGATGGGTGACAATGACCATTTTTCTATATATATATATATATATGTATAATTGACGGGACCTTTACAATATTTATATTAATAACATAATATCAATAAGTACCTACATCGATGAGTGAGATCTATAATATTTTATTTCTACACATACATTAATAAATTTGAAGAATCGAAATAAAAACGCGAGTTAGTACAAGAATTTTATTTATTTACAAGCACTTAATATTTACTTGCTCGCAAGTGTGAAGAAATAATTATGAATATAAATAGAAAATTTTTTGTTAAGTAACGTTTTCACAAAAAGAAAAAAAGAATTAGGTATACAAATTTTAATAAATTCCAATACGCAAAATTGGGTGATGATCTTACCATTTCATCACTTGGCATTTAAATTCAAAGTGTTATAAATCTAAAAGTAAGTCTTCCCGGACAGGAACTTTTATACTTTGTAACAATAATATCATATTTTTTTCACGTTAATTAATAAGTATGTTATTAATGTTAAATAATGTCTACCTCATCCTGTGCGAATTTTATTACCTTAGTGTGCGTTCCATGAAATAAAGCATTTTTTTTGCTGGTTTTTATAACTGGCAATATCATATTAGTTCTTAAAGAAACTAGATTCGTAGATGACGTGCATACGATCTCTCTCTGGGACTAGTATATGTTTATATGTATAGACAGTTGTTCCAAAGAATTCCCAAACTGTATGTCTTCTATTTAGTTTATAGGTGATGTACCAACAAAATGAATGGCAAGCTTTTATTATATCAAGGAATTTAAACAATCCGTTTTAACCTTATATGCACGTTTTAACCTGATCACCACTGTAATCCATTGGCGACAATACCTGAGCACGGAAAGTATGAGTAGTTTTATTAAAACTACCCATACTTAATTTTATTATTATGTCAAATGCAGCATAAAGCGATAAATTGTGTAAAGAAGGTTAACGGAATTTTATGATTATACCTTATTCTTCAAATACAGTTGGTACTTTTTAAATCGATGGAATGTTGGTAATGATCTGTAAAACATTCCTTCCCCAAAATGTACCATTCTTCTTTGTTTAGGAACTCCTCTAACTGTAGAATATTTTACATCCCTAGAGACAAATCATTGAATTTTATCAGAAATTTTCTGAATGTTTCCGAAAACAAAAACTTTTTTTTTGAAAGGTGATGAAACGCTCTCAAATTTTTGAGTGCAAACATAAAAAAGTTTTAAAAAGCTCTCCTTACATTTTATTAGACAAATGTATTATAAATGTTAATATCACTTCAGTAAAAATAATTAAATTTGTAATAAAAACTCACACACTACATATTTTTTTCAAATAAAAAAAAATATTTCAACAAAACTTTGGTTTCATAGAGTTGCACATTTTAATTTTTCTGTGGTTAATTTTAGATTTGAATATAAAGCTTGCTGTTTTCTTATTATAGCATTTTTTTAGATTTGTATGAGACCTATAGACAGACCTATGTGGACTGTTCCCAAAAGCGAACAAATTAGCCCGTGGGGTTAAGAAAACATAAACAGTTTATGAAGTAGGTATTACACAATATTGATATATCTGTATATTTTTTATGATATTATGTACAACCTTTTTGTAAAATTTTATTTCTATTTGTTCCATAATTGTTATAGTAGTAAGTATATAGATGGGACAACAAACATTCCATCCTAAACCAGGGTAGTCTGTAGCAATATACAGGGTTTCTCAGAAATAATATTCCCAGCATTTATTATGTCTCAGAAAATCTCTGCTCAGCAGGGTTCCACCTTTAATATTATCTTACAATAGGATAGATAGTAGGTACCTAATTATAAATTGTGCATTATATTTATTTTTCAAAAACGGACCAATGTGGAACGTAGTACTGAGCGAGAGGATGGATATTTTGTTTTATAATAATTGATAATATAGAATAAAAAAGAATACAAGAAATAATCAGATGTTGGCGATTTTCGTGAGCCAAAACTATAACTTTTGTTTCAAATACAGAAATTTGTTTAATCATCATTTATGAAATTTTAGTTTCCATCAAATATGATAGCGACATAGTGGCGATATCAGTTTTCATTTCTAGTGTGTATTATCCATTCAGTAATTGATAATCCATGGCATTTCAACACCACTTTGAAGAGTCGTTAAAAGTAATGAAAAAAGACTTCAAAGGGGTGTACTTTGTTGAGTTGTCTGGTCACCGACAAAGACATAAAATTACTATAATAGGGTAATTACTAAAACTAGGTAACTCCGAAATCAGCATTTTTGAGTTACACACTAAAAGCATAACTCTATTTCCTCATCTACAAATGCATACAGAAAAGTCAAAACGTATCGGAATCATCAAGTTATTTGAATATGTTTTTCTGGGTATCCCAAAAAAATTATATAGTTTAATTCTATAATTAGGTAACTCTAGTTACCACAAGTGTTTTACCATTCAATAGGCCACTTGCATGGATTTCATAACGACTTGGAAAAAATCGTGTGGATAGATTTTTTTACTAAGATTACGAAAATGTTAGTAAAAATTTTTAGAAATGTATAGTTTTTTATTTATTTTTAAATAAATAAATCCATTATTTGAGTTCGTGACGTCACTACATGAAAATGTCCCGTTTCCGATTATGTTCCTTAATTTTGTAAAATTCCACACTGATTAATATTTTTTTATATGGCAACACTTTGATTTCCGGAAAATTTTTGAATTTTCGTTTAACGTTCACTAGATTTATTTTTTGTTCTATGCGAACTTATCCTTTGGTTTGATTTTTTGATAAAGATGGCGGTGTTTTTACAGATGTTACAAAGAGAACCCCGTACAATTTAATTGTGAGAGACATTGTATGACAGGGGTGTCGTGAGAAAATTCAAATTTTCTAAGGGTGCCGCGACTTGGAAAAGTTTGGGAACCCCTGGCTTAAGGGATTATTTACAGTCAGGAGGCCCAAAACAAGCGATTTTTTCCTGAGAAGAATAATAAATTTATTAATGTAAAAATTTGTACACATATTATGGTAATATGTAATATTTTTACCACCTTCGATTAATTAATAAAAAATATACTTAAGAGCCTTTAACCGGCTAGCGGCCGAGAATTCAAATTTCGTCGAAAGATGTTCTTACAATCGTACAGGGCGGTTCCGATGAGAAAGATTAATTATTCTCCGTATCAGCTTTTAAAAATTATATCTCAATATCGATATTATTTCATTCAAAATTTGCTTTAATTTATATCTACATTCAAAAGTGCTGAAAAGCGTGATGATAAAACTATTAAAATTAGTACTTTTTGTAATTATTTTTTCATCAAAAGTATTAATAATTTTTCAATAATGTGTAAGCAAAATAAGAATGTAAAAAAAATCTTAAATATTTAAGATTTATTTATTATTTAAGATAATGTTTTAAGACCGTAAATAAATAGACAAACTGAAGTATTTTTGTCACAAAACATGTGCGCGGATCTTTTTATTAATGATTTTATTTAAACTAAAATTAAAATTCCGAAACATAGCTTTTCCAGATAATTTATTGATTTATTTTACTGCATGATTATATGATTTGAAATGTGTGTTGTATAATACAGAATTTTGTTTGAAAATTTAACAAATCTGACAATGACCATTTCTTTTGTACGCTGATGACATAAAAATATTTGCCATTGTGAGAAATTTAAACGATTGTCTGCTCATCCAAAGCGATTTAGTAAGGTTCGAAGCATTTTGCAATGAAAACAAAATTTACCTAAGTTACAACAAATGTAAACAAATAAGCTTTACTAAAAATCACAACGCTATCATACACAATTATTGTATTGGTAACTATTTACTCGAGCGCGTTTACTGTATAAGAGATCTAGGCGTACTTTTTGATTCCAAACTACATTTCGATGCGCACATTGAGAATATTGTGAATAAAGCTTACTGCATGCTAGGATTTGTCATCAGAAACAGCCGCGAATTTCGAAAACCTGAAACCTATCTTCTTCTTTACTACACGCTGGTCCGTTCTCAACTTGAATACTGCTCCTCCATATGGACTCCACTTTACGGTATCTATAAAGACAATATTGAAAGTATTCAAAAGAAATTTTTGCAATGCCTCAATTACAGAATGAGCGCACCTAAACGGGGGTACATAAATATGCTCTCGAATTATAACGTCTCTACTCTATCTAACCGGCGAACATACCTTGACCTCATGACTCTATATAAAATCTGCAACAACGTTATTGACTGTCCTGACGTACTGAAACTAATAAACTTCAAAATACCACCCAGAGTAACAAGGCTTAACAAATTATTCCACATTAGCCGGACGCGTACAAATGCTGGTGTCAGGGATCCAATCAGAAGAATGTGCGAATTGTTTAATCGAAATCAAAACCTCAAGGATTCCGACTTATTTTTCGACACACGCAGTACTTTTAGTAGAAAATTGAAGGCTGTTTTCCTACAAAGTATAATAACTTAGACATTACTTGGCTTATAATTTTAACTAATTTTCTTTTTTTTTTTAATATCTGTATAATATTATTTTTTATCAATATATATGTTTTTGGACTTACCAATTTTGCTCAATCGTAGATTGATGTGTCTGGAGCCGTGATACTTATAGTTTGGAAATAAGAAAATAGATAAAAAAAAAAAAAAAAAAAAAAAAAAAAAAAAAAAAGACCTACGGTATAATCTTATGCTAAAAATAAACATATTTTCTCATAATTTAAAACATAACTTTACTAGATAAAAGAACAATCTTTCAAGATCAATTTATACTTTTTTTGTGGAAAAGAGTCAATACGGCTAAAATTTTATTTAAAAATGAAATATTTCCGGTTTTGTCTGGTTATTCCCTCAAGAAACTTGTGTTAAAATTTGAGACTGATTGGTTCAGTCGTTTCCGAGAAATCTTGGTCACCGACTTTAAAAACACAGTTGTGAGAAAAACGCGTTTAAAGTTTCAAAAGCACTTTACATAGAATAAAAAAATCAAAACAAAAATATGCGTGTAACTTCGAAAATAATCGCCGAATTGACTTGAAATTTTCTATGTGCGTACTTACATACATTACAAAAACGTTTTTTTGAAAATTTTAACTCTATATAACCCCTCAAGTTGCAGTTTTGTATATAACAATGTAAATAAATACTTAAAAAATGATTATCTATTTTCTTATTTCCAAACTATAAGTATCACGGCTCCAGACACATCAATCTACGATTGAGCAAAATTTATCAACACCGATTCATCGGATTGGTTACCATCTTATAATCCAATTTTCCAACAAGATTTTTTAACTTTTAACAATACTTATCAACACGATTTATCAGATTGAGTACCATCCTCTAATTTAATTTCCCAACAAAGCTGATTTCAGAGTTACCTAGTTGTAGTAAGTAATTACCCCATGATATTATCCCTCGATTACATACAGAATTTTTGAATTTATTTTTCTCCATGTTAATTAAAGAATTTAGAAGTCATTGGTTGGTATTGACTGTTCTAAGTGAGATTTTGCTGAACTGTAAAGTAGTTTATTCATATTAGAATAAGTTAACAATAATAATCTAAACGAAAATATGAAAGAGAACAAGACACATAAAAACAGAAAAAAGACAATGGTCGCAACTGGGATAGTTTATTTAATTATTATGTACATGTTCAGTGTTTTTTACATGGCAGGAATATACAGTGAAACCTTCTTAAGAAGTTTTTCGGTCCTTCGAAGACAGAACGACCCAATTTGTCCCACAAATAAGGTTTTCCTGCTTAAGAAGTTTTTTTTCCGGTCCCTTTGAAAACTTCTTAAGGTAGTTTCACTGCCAATTAACAGTGCAGCCGTAGCTTTAAAATGATGGTTAATTAATAGCCCTCATGTAAGGATCGTCCAATATGTAGATATGAATAAAAGCAAAAATCACAATTTTTATTTCATTTGTATACCCTCTTGTGATTCAAACGCCAGTAAGTAAGGTATTTCTTGATTTCTGAGTAAGCTGTTCAGTAACTACTCAAGACAACATGACACCTGATGGGTAGCATAACTCAGTAAGTGAAACAGATGACATTAATGAGTAGTGTTAATTGACAGTTTAGTCTGAGGTGGGGAAAAACCCTTTAAATCAATATTATTAATTCTATTGATATGCAGTCTTAAGCCGTGTACTTATCTGCGAGCTATAACCGTAACCGTTGCAGACACAGTAACTAGGTTCTAGTGTGTACGTGATGCACACACCACTGTAACCGAACTGCTGTTTATTTGCAGCAAAAACCACTTTTTACGTTAGCTCCACACAGGGGGGGCCCTGAGGAAAACAATTTCTCTCAGGGCCTAAGTCATTTTTGAGGATGCTGTGTGGAGGTTCGTTTCAGGGAAAGGAAGGAGAGGAAGTAAATGGTAAAGGGGTGTGTAGGAACCTAATCTTCCACTGCTGTACAAGGCGATGCGTCGAGAGTCCGGCTGGAGTGATAAAAAGGTCTCACTCAACCAGTCTCTCTCCCTGCTAAGTTCCCAACGCATCGAACCACTTGGGGTGACCTACGGTAGGGGTGTTGGTTATCCAATAAATGGTTCCCGGGGCGGCATTACCCATACCCGCCTCCCAAATTGGCTTGTGAGCCACGTACACATTTTGATTTTTGATAACGGTTATAGCTTACAGATGAGTATGAGACTTTAGGCGTGTCCTACTCCAGAGAAAGTTTGAAGAGGATGAAGCAGTTGAAGAAGTCCCAGTGGTAAACATGGAAGAGATCACCAGATTCCAATGAAAAATCCACTGGTCTTTACTAAAAGGACCATAGACAAAGACAGGTAGGAGCATTAAAGCCTGTTCAGACACGAATATAAAGCTAGCAGATATCTGTTGAACCGCAAGCGCTTATGTTTCGTACCGTTCACACGACGCTATCAAATATTTTTACCTATGGTAGGAGAAGGGGTCAGATGAATTAACGAGGGGCCACGGAGTGCACATTTTTTGTACTGAATCTGTCAGCTTGACATCATCTGTCATCCACCGGTCTAGGCAGCTCCGTAATTAAAATGACCCCCCTCTCCTGTTTTCATCAGAGTGGGGGGCGCTTAACTGTTGGCATATCGCCTCAGGAGCGGTTACGGCGTAAGATGTGCATTGTCTATGGTTGATGTGCCTGATGGGATTGTACAGAGAGCGATATTTGGCGTGCTATGATGTTTTATATTTAGGTTTTGAATAGTTTGTTTTGCAAAGCAGGGTTTGTCTAGCGGGTATGTGTAATTATTATAATACATTTCTTTCCATGTTCTGCTGTTATAAATACAGGTATAAACTTGTCTATAATGCATTCACTTAACATGCCTCGTACTAAACACGGGTTTGGGAGAGGAATTGGCGTTACAAACCCATGCACAGTAGGATGCCAGTTGCCTTCTACTGGACACGGGTTTGGAGAAAAAATGGCATTACAAATCCGTGTTGAGTTCGAGGCATGGTTGCCTCGTATTGAACACGGAAAAGGAAATACGCGGCCCTTACCTGTTTTTTAATAAATTTTACAGTATTTAAAATAAATAAACCATTTCGATTTCACACAAGTTTATTAGATGAGTTGGCTATAGACACCTATTATTTGAGAAATAAAGTAGATTCACAGCAGTAATTACATATTATTCTTATTGACTAACAATATAATGAAAAGCACTTGAGTGGGTCAGCACAGAATTGGCAAGCTCGCAAAAATGTTGATCTGAGATAAGTTTAAAAATGTGATGGCGGTTCAAGTACAAGTAGAAAAATACTTTTGGATTTGGTTTACGCCACTTCTGCACTGACTGCCTCGTATTATCTATAGATAGGATATTGATTTTTTTTTGGAGTAGGTACAGAAAATAGGTACTAAATATTATCTTTGAGATGCAGACGCCCTTATAACAATTTTTTTTAATTTTCGCCACACTGAATAAAGTAGTTTTGTAAAATAATACTAACATATCAATAGTCTTCTCATGCAAAAGCTGTCAATCATAATTCACAATTAGGAAATAAACCGTGGGTCTTCTGTTAGCAAGTTTGATGTGATGTTAATGTGATTTTGTCAATTCGAAACTAGACATGTTTGCGCTTGTACATAACAATAAACGAACCTTTGGACATAAAAGAAAAAAAAAATCATCATAACTTTTTAATTATGCTAGGGATCATTTTGGGTCTTCTGTTGTTAGCAAGTTTGATGTGATGTTTAACCCTTTAAGGAGTATCGCCGCACGTATGCGGCGGCATTGAGACGATCCAAATAGAGTATTGCCGCATACGTGCGGCCGTACGACTTTATTCAGTTTCTTCTGTGCCATGTTTGTAATTTCGATTAAATTATGATTTATAGATAATACAAATATATTTGTCAAACATTTTTAATTTTTTTTATTTATATAAAAAGAAATGTCCAATAATAAAGGGATAGTACTAGAAGTTAAAAAGTGGACTAATCCAGTGGCTCTCAACATTTTATAAATAGTGTTTTCAAAAATAATCTTTTTATCTATAAAAAAGTAATGTACAATAATAAAAAGATAATTCTAAAAATAAAAACAAAAGTATGAGTAAGGTCTTATAATAATTTGAACAATTGAAAAGTTTAAGGTGTATTGTAGAAGCTACATAAAACAAGAAAAAATATAGTGAATTTAAAATATTATATTTAATTAGCTGCAATATGAAATATTATAATTAATTAGAAATTTGTAACCTTAAATGTATAAATTACTAAAATAAAATTCAAATAATAAAAAATAAAAATTCAGTGGCTCTCAACAATTTACAAATAAAAAGTTTTCATTTTTTTTTTTTTTTTGTAAAGATAAATGTACAATAATAAAAGGATAATACTAAAAATAAAAAAAAAGTAGACTAATCCAGTGGCTCTCAACATTTTACAAAATAGTGTTTTAAAAAATTATTATTTTTATAAAAAAGAAATGTACAATAATAAAAAGATAATAATAAAATAAAAAGAAAAGTATACATAAGGTCTTATAATAAGTTGAAAAAATTCAGTGGCTCTCAACATTTTACAACATATATACAAAATTTAGGTTCCGTATGTTTTTGTCCGCAAATTTCGGAAAGTAATCGATGGATTGACTCAATTTTTTTACAGAGCATTGCATTTTAGAAGAAGAGTATTTCTATATATAATGGTAAGCTCTGGCCTTATGAAATTTGTATAAAAAATTTACTGCAGATGGTGTGCGAGTGGTTTGAAAATGTGGGTATTTTTATTTGAAGGCAGGAGGACAGTGGCCTAAGGGGAGGGGGGTGGTCCGCCCCGGGTGCCACCGGAAGAGGGGTGACACCCAATTCCGATGAGGGGTGACACCCGACTGTGGAAAAAAAACATGCTGCAGTAGAGCCCGATAACCGAAGATGGTTTACCATTTCACCCCACCGTATCCCACTCCACCCCATATCCCGTTCCCCCCCCCTCTCCGTTGTATGTGTAGGCCTTGGCAATATGATGGAAACCGACCCGCCCTATCCCATTACGCCCTCCCTCGTTGTGGTATCCGCCCCGGGTGTTACCCACGCTAGGAGGGAAACGGAGACGCATGGAAATGGACATGTAGGGAGAAACAATTTATTTCTTTGAATTGCATTGCAACGCATGCTGGGTACCAGCTAGCATTATATAAATATTATTACGTATTACAACAAACAAGGAAAGACACAAAATGTATGTGAGTTGGATGTAATGTTCCATTATGCACTTATCTGTGTTTTGAGGCATACCACACGAAAATACTATTTTAGCAAGTAAAAGTTTGACAAAATAAATACCAAATCTAACATTATTCGCGTGTTGAGAATTCACGGAATTTATATTTTATTTTTGTTATTAGTATAATCTTTTTATTACTGTACATTTCTTTTTATATAAATATTTTTTTTTTCAAAACACTATTTTTAAAATGTTGAGAGCCACTGGATTGGTCTATTTTTTTATTTTTAGTATTATCCCTTTATTATTGTGCATTTATCTTTATATAAATAAATAAAAAAATTAAAACTTTCTATTTGTAAAATGTTGAGAGCCACTGAATTTTTCAAACTTATTATAAGATTTTACTTATCCTTTTTTTATTTTTAGTATTATCTTTTATTATTGTACATTTCTTTTTTTATAATTAAAAATAGTAATTTTTGAAATGACTTTTTATAAAATGTTGAGAACCACTGGATTAGTCCACTTTTTTATTTGTGGTATTACCCCTTTATTCTTGTACATTTCTTTTTATATAAATAAAAAAATTTGAAAACTTTTTATTTGTAAAATGTTGAGAACCACTGAATTTGTCCAACAAAATTTACAATTTAATAAGAAAAGTTTATATATAGTAATAAAAAAGCTCCGAAATTAACGTCTGTAATAAAAAAAGTAAGAAGACAATTAATTAAATCGATTACAAAATTAAGAAAAACTTGAAAAATAACTCACTCCCACGATGTAGATGACATAAAAATAACTCACTAATCAAAGGGTTAATGTGATTTTGTCAATTCGAAACTAGACATGTTTGCGCTTGAACATAACAATCTTGTTTTAACCCTAGCAACCGAAATGAACCTTTGGACATAACAGAAAAAAAAATCACCGTAACTTTTTAATTATGCTAGGGATTGTTTTGGGTCTTCTGTTGTTAGCAAGTTTGATGTGATGTTTAATGTGAGTTTATCAATTCGAAACTTGACATATTTGTGCTTGTACATAACAATATTGTTTTAATCCTAGCAACCGAAACGAACCTTCGGACATAAAAGAAAAAAAAACAATCAACGTAACTTTTTAATTATGCTAGGGGTTGTTTTGTGTGCCCACGTATTCTAAAAGGGGAGCGGGCTTTGCTTGCTGACGTCACACTGAGTACATGGGGTAAGCCTGCACACCGAGATACAATTAACGCAAGTTCTTTTTGTTTGTGTGGTGCTTTCTAAAGCTGCATCCAAATGTGCCGTTTTATATTTTACACACATTTTATTTGTGTTGCCTAAATGATATTTTTGCTATTTTTAGTTATGTTATGAAAGTTTGTTTGTATTTTTTTTTAGATGACTTCAATATCCTCACACAAAATATCCTTTGGAAGGCTATTAAATATGTTTATAAGGTAATCCAAATAGAATTTGTAATAAATGATCAAGTTTGTGAACAATTAGTTTTATTTCATTGAGTATGCCTGTACCCCTGGGTACTGATTGTGTTCTTGTTAGTATGGTTTGGTTCTAAGGTTAATATTTTTGAAATTATTTACTTGAAAACTCAATTGCTTTGTGCGTATCACATTTAAAAAGTTTTTCAAAAGGGGTTTCACTAATAATGTATTTGATTATAGAAACACATATTTTTTAGTTTGTTTTGTTTTTCCTTTACTTTTTTTAGTTCGGATTGTTTGATCTTTTAGTCATGGTTTCATGATCACCATCATCACTATGAACATCCCAGGATAGGAATTGGTCCTCTACAAATTCTTTCCACTGGCTGCTGTCCCTCGTCATACTCCTCCAATTCACACTATCCTCAGTCCTTCCCATCCTGCTCCAATCCTCTTTCACACGTATCCGCTTCTTTCTCACTAGTTTCTATATTTTATCAAAATTTTTGGCTTCCTGTAATCCTTTCAACGTGTCTAGCCTAACAGTCTTTGTGACCTACGATATCTTTTATCCTTTGATTAGCCAAATTCATAATGATTTGTACTTATCCACAACAACCCATATTTATATTCAACTAAAAGATGAAACAACCCGGCCTTAATACTAGTCTGGTGAAAGTTTTTTTCCTCTATTTGAGTAAGGACTTTGATAACTTAAAAGCCTCGCCCATGCAAATGAAATGAAACTGGTGAAACTAAACAGGAAACAATACATTGCAGGTAGGAATAAGTATACAGTTATAAATTATTAAATATGTGATTGTGCTCTTCCAACTTCGGCAAAAAGCCGCCTTAAAGCTAAATGTTTCTTAAATTATATTAAGTTACCTTAGAGGTTTTATTATTACTTAATTGTTCTTAGAATTAAATAAATGTGATTTTTTTAAAGTAATGTATAAACTTCAGTTCCGGTTTGCTGCTTGAAAATCGAGTTTATTATTATCATAGTCTTCATTTTCATCTGTAAAATAAAAAGAGAAATTTCATATTAGACAATGGAATAACTTTTAATGTGTCACAGAAACACAATTTGTGAACAATTTCAATCAATATGTAAAGTGTGTGTCTAACTAATGGAATAATACAAATTACCAGCTAACTAACGAAAGGTAGGCAGAGGTAAAGAGGTGTTGTGTATTGAAGTGATGAAGTATCACAGGCATCTGGAATGTTGGTTCCTCATTGCTGAGGATCGTAATCCCCACTCTAATTTCCATGGTGGACAAGGGTGCTCCACTTCTCGCGGTCCTGCAGTGCATGGAGACCCAAGGATACATAACAGAAGCCAGTGATACTTTATCACTCCAGTGCATTGGTGTCCTTCCTCTGCTTCTTCTGCCTTCCACTTTGCCAGTGACTATGAGTTTCCCCAAGTTGGAGTCCTGCCTTTGGTGAGCAACATGTCTAAAGTATCTTAAAATATGTTGTAGGCGTGTGATGAAAAGCGTATTGGGGATGCCAGCTCTTCCAGAATGGACACATTTCCATAGAATCCTCATCATTTTTCTCTAGGACCACATTTCGAGGATGTCTATCTGTTTTCTTTCGCTGGCTCTGAGAACCCATGATTCCACACCATATACAACAATAATACTTTAAAGTGGCATCTGTTAGTTTTTGTTTTGATCCCGTAAAATAAATAATAAAAGTGTCAGAAATCATCGGAAAAGTGCACAAATTTAACCATGCTGCTAGTATTCTATTTCTGTTTTAATTTCTATACACTATCAAAGCCAAAAGGTTTACTCCCATTGACACAATCAAATCCACCAAAAAAGTGATATTATCTACAATTCAAAAAGACTGCGTCTGTTTTTGTTTTGCTCCTGCAAAATTAATAAATAAAGTATTAAATGTGACAGAAATTATTGGAAAAGTGCACAAGTGCTACCTGATTCGCTACTAGCTACTGGAATTATTTAATTGTATCATTACAAACTTTATGTCCGCAACAAGATCTGTCACGGAACATCAAAAAATCATGAACTCACTCACATTATATTAATTAATTACAGTCATCGTAAACTGGGTGAGTTGAAATCACAATTGTTTACAAAATTATAGACGGAATTAGCCTTTGATACAATTGATCGCACATATCTTCTAGAAAAACTCAAAAAGATTGGAATCTTAGGTCGTGAACTGAACCCAATTAAAAACTACTTGTCAGAAAGGTCACAGTTAGTCAGGATTCAAAATGAATCAAGTCAACCAACACAAATTCAATACGGAGTTCCGCAAGGCAGTGTCTTAGGTCCGATTTTATTCCTGAAATATATTAATGGTCTATGTGATCTAAACTGTCACGGCTCAGTCATTTGTTTTGCAGATGACACTGTTCTTCTCTTCTGAGAGACTGTGTTCGAAAAAGCTGAAGAAGGGATGAACAATGGCTTGATTCAAGTTTACTAACATTAATTGACACAAAAAAATTAATTTATTTAATTCAGAATCCACAACAGACAGATATTCTCAGCACAAACCGCAACATAAAAATTCATAGGGACTATTTAAACGTGAACCAAGAAATTCCTTGCAACTGCCCGCAGTTGAATGAAATGCAAGCAATAAAAGATCTAGGAATAATTATTGATCAAAACTTAAATTGGAACTTCCAAGTAAAAAATGTGAGCAACAAATTAATAAGACAGGTACGCCTCATACGTAGTTACACATGCCTGGCAATGTTGTACGTAGCCTGAAAACAAGCTTATGGGTCCGAGTGGTTAATTTTTTTTCTTCCCTTTTTTCTAAATAATAAGAAATATTTTTGATAAACAACAACTAATTAAAATTTATTATGCATTAGCCCAATCTCATCTACAATATGATCTTATCGGATGGGGAAGATCGTGCGATTCCATTATAAAACCAGACCTCATAGCACAATTGGCAATTTTGAAAATTATATTTTAGAGCCACCATCAGAACTTTTTTTTTCCCCTTATTTTTCCCAATTTTTAAATTTGATAAATACAATATTATGAAAATCATAAGAGAACTCCCACAGACTATGTTTTTAAAGCCTTGAATTTAATGTCACTGAAACAATTATGTACAAAAGATATTGTAATTTACGCATTATAAAACTAGTATAACTTTACACAGACAAACTCAGGCCGATTTACAAGATCCGCATTACAACATATACATATTCCAACAATCGACTAAACTAAACTAAAAGACTTTTGGACAAAGAAAGATGAAATATTTCTCTATAAAATTATTTAAAACTCTCCCTCTTTCAATAAACACCATAAAAAAAAACAAACTTCAAAAGAAGCATTAAGAGTGTATTTATTACCAGGGAACCAGAATTCCGATTTTGTCACCAGCGCTCAAACGTTAGTGCTCGTGAATGGACTTTTTTAGAACTAGATAGATTTCATTCTTATCCCATTATCGCTCGCGTCTGGGTGAAACGATAAAATCTTTGATTTTTTATTCAAAATGCAAATAAGTTTTTTGATGTTGGAAGTATTTCATGGTGAAAATTTTCTTATTTGGACCTTTTGTAACCAATTTTACTGAAATGATAACATCAATTCAAAAGGGTTTTGAAAACAAACTTATTTAAAAAATCATACCTTTCATGAATTTAAACTCCTTTTCAATATACTATAATAAGCCATGTTCCTCAAGTTTCCGGTAATTGTTTGGTTTCGATTACCTCCTCAGTATAGTTTTATATGCACTCTGAATTTGTATTATTTCTAAACGTAAACTACCTCCTGTTCTATATTATATTTAAGTTTTAATGATTCTTGTTGAATGGCACCGTTATGGTTATCATTATCTAATGTCCTGTGACAAAACAGCACTCACTATTTTTGTTAATATTGTTCTTTTGGAATTGCTTTGTAATACTGTAATATTGTAATGTATGTATTGTAATACTATAGATATATACTGTAAATTCTTTGTTTTACATTATTTAATCAATTTTTGTTAGGACTCGTAAGAACAGTATATTTAAGTTTATTATAATTAAGCGCACTTGAAGTGAAATATCACAAAACTGCGCTATATAAATTCTATGTTATTATTATTATTATTATCAAAATTTTGCTAGGAAGAGTGTCACAGAGACGTCCACCCTAGGTCACCATTCGGGCCGGAATGAATTGGCTTGGAACTTATGTTTTCGGTTGCTTTAAAGATGACCAAACTCGAGTTGGTAAATTAATTAAAAACATATATTTCCTAAAATTATTTTTGTTTAAAACAATTTATTATTTTTCAATAATGTCTAATCAAAAATGTGTTTTAAAAAATCTGAGTTATATTAGATAGTAAATACTCAAATAAATAAACCTATTTTCGACATGAAACACGTGCCGGGATTTTTTTAAATGATTTTATTTGAACTAAAATTAAAATTTTGAAAAATGGCTTTACCAGATAATGTATTGATTTATAATACTGTCTGATTATATGGTATGAATTCTGTCTTGTATGATAATATTTCTGGTTTGTAAATTAATAAATCTGAGAATCAACTAACAGTATAACTTTTTTTTTATTAAAAAAATTCAAAACTTTAAAAAATTTAAAACACCGCTTTACCAGATAACACAACAATCTTTCAAAATCATATTATGTATTTTTGTAAAAATGTTTCGTAACTTCTAGAATTTGAGAAGACCTGGGAAGGAAGACTACAGATACAATTTTGCAACCTAACAAAGATTAATGCGTGTTTTGTGTTTTCTTCTAGATATAACTTTATAATTTTCCTCTTGTAATATTTTAACATAGGTACTTACTTATAATTCAAACACAAAAACATGTACAATTTGACCTTAGAAAGGGGTACCCCAGTAAGGACACATTATTTTCTAAAAAATAAATGAATAAATAGAAATACAGGGAAAATCAACACCTGGACTAGTCTCATCTTGGTGGTCTTGATGTTATGAATAATGAATAATGTAACTGAAAAGATTTACCGTCTTCTTGTTCGAAATGATTAGCCATGGCGGGCTCAGCCTGGTCGAGGCTGATGTTAACGTCGTTGAAGTCGGCATTGTCGTTGATATTGGCCCGTTGCTTCTTGGGCCGCCCCTCCACTGGCAGGTTATTGTTGTTGTTCATCTCTTGGAACACATAGTGGTCATTATTACTAATTTTGTCTGGGTTGTGGAACTTGTCGTCGAGGGGAGGCGACAATCTCTCCAGAGCACTCTCCACTTTCTTCTCGACGTCCAGGTTTTCCAAGACCTTTTCTTCGCCTAATTTAGCTTCGTAGCGATTGGGAGGTTTCAACTCCAGCTTCTCGGGCATTCTTTTGTTAGTTTTATCTAATGCTTTGTGATTGTCGTGGACAAACAGTTCCGGTGCAAAGCCATCGGGCACCATGGGCCGTGCGTTGGGGTCGCCCGACTCACTCGGCTTGAGGGCGGGAGAAACCGGCACGGAATGGTTCAAACTTTCCCAAGGCATGTTTTGTTTCAAAAACCCCACATTTGAAGAAGATGGACTCTTTTCACTGTTGTTTTCTTTCAATTGATTAACCTGCCCCTGGAATAAATAAAATAAAATATCACCAACTCTTCTTCTTTATCAATCTAGTTTATAGTTATAAATGTATATATTTATTACTTTAAGTAAAGAGACGTTTGCACTGGGCAAGAAGTTTAGTCGAGTAGCGAGTATATTATTTGAGTTGATAATTACAAACAAAATCACTCCTATTTTCAAAAATGTTCTGATTGAGGAACAGCATGGATTTAGATTGGCGAAATCTGCAACAACTAATTTACTGTCCTTTACAAATACCATTCTTAAAGCCTTAAAAGACAACACTCAGGTTGATGTCCTCTACACTGACTTCTCCAAAGCCTTCGACCAAGTTAACCACCGTATCCTCATGGCCAAACTTTATGCTATAGGCATTAGAGACCCATTTTTATCATTCATTCACTCTTACTTGATAAATAGAAAACAAAGGGTTGAAATAAATAATTTTGAATCCTTTAACATTGATGTAACGTCCGGCGTTCCGCAAGGAGCCCATTTGGCCCCGCTTCTTTTTATTAATGATATCATTAAAGTTTTTTCTCACACACGTTTTTGGCTTTTTGCCGATGACAATAAGATTCTTAAGATAATTAAATCCCATTTGATTGTTTACTTTTTCAACTTGATATTGATTCATGATTGGTGCAAAATTAACAGCATGGAACTTAATGTTGATAAATGCAAAATTGCTATTCAGTTTGATTATAAACTAAATAATGTTAGTCTCTCTACTGTCACATCTATCAAGGACCTTGGGGTCACTCTTGACTGCAAACTTTCTTTCCGTGATCACATTAATAACATTGTAAACAAATCACTTAAACTACTCAGCTTCATTCATAGAATTACCTCTGACTTTAAACATATAAATACACTTAAAACTCTTTACTGTTCGCTGGTTCGCCCTCAACTTGAATATGCTAGTGTCGTTTGGTCTCCTTTCTATGCTGTCCACATTTGTCACATCGAATCTGTACAACATCGCTTCCTACAAGGAATTGCTTGGAGGTTAGGACTTGAAAGAGGCGAGTACTCATATGATGAAATTGAACAAGCTTTAAACATTTCTTCTTTAGAAAAACGTAGAAAGGACTCTGATCTAATATATTTTCAAAATTTTCAACAGTATTACTGACACACCTGCTTTGTTACAAAACATCCAGTTCAACATCCCTTCCCGTAGACTCCGAAATAATGAATTGCTGTTCCTCAATCAACATTCTACTAAATATGGATATCATTCTCCTTTATCCAGAATGTCGAGACTTGTCAACGCAAATCAAAGCACTGAATTTTTTGGTGTAAGACTAAATGACTTTCGACAGTCGATAAGCAATGTGATTTTTTAGTCTTTTTAAATCCATCTTCAAGCTACTAATGTACTTTTATATTTATGTATTTTGTCATTGCTCTTCATATATATGTACTCTCCTTTCATTGTCATCTCTCTTTTTTTATTCGGGTTATAATAATGGACTATTTGTCCGTAAATAAATAAATAAATAAAACTAAACGCGTCTAAACACCACAATTTTAGTAGAGTAGTTTAGTCGGTTCTTTACTAGAGTCAATCCATTTCGTTCTATTTTTTAGGTCGAGTAGCGCCTCCACCATGTGTCCCTGCGCACTGACATGCTTGAACCCATCATTTTAGTAGAGTTCATTAATAGACGCAGATATGTCCTGTCGTTGGAGCAAAGCTGCTATTCTTAAATTCTTTATTTTTGCTGCCTTTAGTTTCTTTCGTCTCTGTAGTTTATTTATTTTCAACTCATTCATTTATTCTTCCACCTCTTCTAAATTAAGTATTACGATCAGCTTAATTAGCGTATTTACTTTGTTGTGTAGCAGCCCGTCATCTTGCAATGCGCCGCTCGCTAATGAACTCTACTTGACCGTAATGCGAACGCTTTTCAGCCAGTCAAGTAGCGAGTTACTAGTTACTTGACTGCGAACTACTACTTAACCAATGCGAACAAGCCATTAAGGGCCGACTTTAGTAATTTTGAAGAAACCACTGAATAGAATAAAATAAAGTTAGTTTTGTTAGTGTATAATCACCTGGAGTGGCTGTGCTTGGTATGAATTGGTGTTAATGTTCAGGCTGAACACGTCTGGCGCTACTTCAACCTGTTTGCTTATGTTTTTGTTCTCTGTCTGGACTCTTGGATAAGAATGAGGCATCTGAGAGTTCGATGTATACATCAATTTCTGCAATTCAAACATAATATTAATACAATAACAAACCACACAACATTGTTAATAGGCATTTTTGTTATTATTGAAGAAATCATAATAATTATATAATGTAGGAGAGCATTTGAGGATATGCACATATTAAAAATAATACAATTCAGTTGTTTATGCCAAAACACATTAATTAATAATTATTTTAAAATATGGCTTTGAGAACATTCTAACAATTACTGTACCTGGTTTTTCTCACGCAGAAAGTTATTTTCTTTTTCCAATTCTTTCACCTTCTGATTCAAGTTACGTTCAACTTCAGATAATGATTCCTGAAATAAATAAGAAACGACTGTTACATCCTGAAAAAATATGCATTGCTGATTGACAGAGATCAACAATCTTTTTGCCCGTTGTTGTGTGACTGGTTCTTAAATCTTTTTACAAATTACTAGGAAAAACATTTTATGGACCGACTGATGACGGCAAAAAAAAAACAACAAAATATCAAATTAGATTAGTGGAAAGAATTGAAGAATACAATTTTTAAAAGTGTAATTGTAATTTATTTTTGAGGTATTGTACTTTCTCATCTTTAGCCAACGTTTCAGACAGCCTTGTGTTCATCACATCTGCTCTGATGATGAATGCTGCTCGGCGGTCTGAAATGTTGGCAATAGGAAGAGATAGCGCAACACAGCTCTGCCCCGCTAAAGTGACCGGATATAAAAACATAGTGAAAGGTAATATACCCTATATCGGTGAAGGAGGGCTTGTTCTTCCTGGGCAGACTTTTCCACCTTGTTGCATTCTATTGTCAGGGTGTCGAAGAGGTCCTACAAAGATCAAGCACAGTAATAAGAATGATACCAACTAAACTCTAAAATATATTTTACAGTGGGTAACAAACTACTTTCAGAGATGTCTTATGTTGGAAAATTCGTAAATCATTTTTATATTTTTTATCGAAATCATCTAAATTTTGTCATAATTAACATGACAAGGCAGCCAGACAAGAGGCCTGCAAGTTATTCCACAACCGAGCTGTTGAAATAACATAATCGAGTGGAAAATCTCACCGTGAACCTACAAATGTTGGTCAAGCGTTCGGCGTGTCTCCCGACTATGTACCGGTGCCAAAAATTTTAAAGATGCTATAGTAATATGAAATTTTGAAAGAATGCTAAAAACAATCCCGACATACAAATATTTGCTCAGATCAAAACCACGATAGCAAAAATATTTATAATATGACAGGAATAGATGGCACAACTCTCGATCTAGTCACTGGAGCCCAGTTTCTTTGTTATAGTAGAAGAAGACGTGGCAAGCAGTGGCGGTTCGTGGTCTTTTTAACAGGGGGTTCAGAAATCCAAGAAAAGATTTATGTTATCAAAATTTACTTTCAGAGGAATTAAATTGTTTAATGTTTTTTTACAGCAATGTACGTTGCTAATTATTATTGTTTTTACAACAAGAATAATTACGTAGAATATATAAGTGGACGCGGAAGCCTTTTTATTTTTTAACCTTTTTTCATGAGTATTACAGAATTAATTAATTAATAATTATTTTTTATGCAGACAACACTGCATTCAGGGATTGTGTAAAAAAATTATGACAGAATATTAGCGACAACGTGGGTGGGTGGGTGGTTTGGTGTATTTATGGCCAAAACAATACTGAAGTAAGTTCAACACAATATTACATAACTAGCGACTTGATAATGCGACGTTTGCCGAAAATAATCTAAAAAAGAGGAATATAAACGCTAGAAATATTTTGATTCTCACGCCTTCAAAATTTAAAATCGATCTTCTTTTTTGTACGAGGCAAGTAAGTGCCAAAGTGTTTTTTAAATTTATTTTGTGCATAATTTTACAAGATTGAAAAAAAGTTAGATCATACAAAATGTCAAAAATAGTCTAAGCCATAAAGGGGTATTTTTTAAATATCATTTCTCGTATTACTTCATAGTTTCCTAAGTCATGAAAAACATTGTTTGAGTAGTTTACGCTTATATTTTTAGTAACGTAAATAATAATTTTATTGTAATTCAAATCTATTCACAAGCTTCATTTTATACCTAGCATATTTTTTGATGTTCATAATGTAAACCTATTCGTAGTAAAGATTAATCTAAATAGTATCTAAATGGGAGTTCACATATAGTTTCATCGTATAGTTGCATCCGGTGCAAAGGCAACTTGTCGCTCTCCGACGGACTAGATCGGTAATACTCGTGAAAGATCGGAGATCACGTGATAACCATGACACGGAATCGCGGCGCACCAAGCGGGAATGCATTTGACAAAGAAATGGATAGTTTCGTTCAAATCACCGTCAGAGGGATCTGTATGGGCCAGGATGTTTTTGTAAGGAGAATTTTGCGCGTGACCACATCACGCACCAAATGGACATAGGTACCGATTTCGACGCGGTGCGCGGTGGCACGATTTTAAAATACGGATTTTAATGGAGCCCTATTTATAATGTGATTATAAACTTGTTTTATAATGATTCCAAACTTGTTTTGTAATAATATTATATATTATTATAAAACGAATTTGTTTTATTTTATCATGTTTTAATGGGGGTTCACTGCACAAATGCACTTCAGAGAAAACCGCCACTGGTGGCAAGACAAGTTAATCAAATGCTTGAATTGTGTATTAAAAATCAGAGGAGTATGTATGAGACGCTATAAGAATGCGAATGAAGCAAGGAGTGTGTGTCAAGACAGTTTTGTGTGGGGCGATCTATCTTTTCAGCAGAGAAACAGTGTGATGGTTAATTAGTTTGTTTCTTCACTACAAGCAATGTTTACCTGTAGGTTTCCTAATCGGCTGGTTAGGCTGTCCTTCTCTCGCTGATTGTGACTCCGCAGCGCTGACAGTGTTTGCTTCTCTGCTGTCAGTGATTGCTCCAAGCGCCCCTTATATTCTACAACAGCTGGACACAAGTGAAAGATTAATAACCATTTCAGCAAATTAATTTAATTACGCTTTCTTCAAAGAGGAATTAATTTAATTTGTAAGAGAACATAGCATTAGAGAATTAAATAAATTATAAGGCAAATACTGGTGCCCAGAGGCAGCGGGACTTGGGATGGTCAGCCTTAACGATGGGTCTGCGAATGCTTTGAATAAACTATGACATCAATTGTACATTGACCACCGAAGAGAGCACATTAAAATAACCAGACAATGCACAGTTAAGCAAAGTTCGTTAAAATAAGGCAAAGGTTTGCAGCGCAGTTTATTGTGGGACCTTTCTGAAGTCAAACTTCGCCTGGAGCTAGTAAAAACCTCAAGGGCCCTGCTAGGTATTATCAGCGCCTTGGCTGCTTGGGAAAGTCGGCGCCCGGAGTGGACTGCTCCAATTGCGCCGACATAGGGCCTGGGACTATGGTTACTATTGTAATACTATAATTGGGGTGTAATGAGGCTGAAGGGAGTGTGCAGGGGAAGGAGATGGGGAAGAGGAAAGCTGGAAATTACCTATCTATTCAAAAATTCGTGTTTGGTGAAGAGATCTGAATAGCCAAGTAATTCCCCACCTTCTTCTACTCCAATCTCCTTCCCCTCCCCTATACCTACAGCCCTTCAATATATCCAAATTGGATAGTGTCACAGGCTTCAGAGAGTTGGGAGCAGTTGGGACTGGCATTAAAAAAAAAATACTTGCTATTTTAATTGTGTATATTTTCATTCTGCATGCAATTCTGGGAATGATGTGCCATTAGTTTCATAATCATTTTTTCCGAGAATGCAAAATATTTGCACAGAATGCAGAATATTTGCTAAAATTTCGTTTTTTTGGACAAATGTAGAGTCATCCAAACACTGAATATGCCTGATGGTTGAAGTGCAAAAAAATCGATTTTATTAGGAAGAGGGGTAACAAAAAATCATTTAGGATTCCCAAATAACTTGGACAAAGCTGCACAGTACACAAAGGGCCAGGCGCATTATTTAATTTGCCAAGCTCTAATACAATGATCAGACGGGAAGTCACAAGCGCACTGATTGAGCAAGTTCGCACGCGCACAAGTGACGTCGACAGTTGCGTGGCCCTTCAAAAAAAGGCTCTCTCCTGAAAATATTAGCTTTACGCCACATTCACGGTATTGCACGCCGAACACAAGAAAATAAAAACATACATTTAAGATGAGCGTTCATCTGCCACCGGTAAATACCGGTGGTCCGGCTAGCGCAAAGGATTTTTCTATGTATATATATAGAAAAATCCGTTGCGTGCGTCGACACCGGTAAATACCAGCGGTCCGGCTCGCGCAACGGATTTTTCTATGTACTTATATAGAAAAATCCGTTGCGTGCCTTGCGCGCGTTGCGGCCGGCGCGGGTAGATGGACACTTACCATTATGTTAATAGGCAATAAAAGCATGTATAAAAAGTACTACTAAATGCATATGTAATTTGAATAAATGTTCCATAAATGCGATAAAAAATACATACAACAATAATTAAGAAATGAAGTGCCACAAACAATGCAAAACCAAAACTTTTATATTAATTTATAACCTTAAATTAAATCCCAACTTCAGTTATACCGGACTTGGTGATTATTTATAAATTTTTGGTATTAATCCTTCAAAACAAGACTTTTGTTTAAAACCCCTAGCCAAAGGATGCTCCACTGGACATATCGCTGCACCGGTTCCATGAAAGTTGATCCGCCGACAATTGGCCCCCCGGCATACTTATATACAATATGCAGTAGATTTAGGGAAAGTACGGTATATCTAATAACACAAAATATAACTAGGTGAAATATACCGCCGAATAACAAAGTATAAAACATATTTTCATTCAAAACCATCAAGGAAAAATCTACTTATCTATACTGTGTGTACTAGCGCATAAGTTTAAAAAATCAACACTGAATAGGTATAAATTCATTTGATATTCATACCAACTAATTATTAAGGGTATTTTTTAAGTCGATTTTACGTTTGAAATTTGTAAATAATGCCAATTGTTGGCGGATCAACTGCCGGATCACCCGCTGCATCAATAATAACTACGTAAGAAAATAGTCCCTAATTTCAACAAATCAGTGAAATTGTTTATAGTTTTTGAATTCGAGTCACAGGCAAACAAAGGAGACTCGTATTGGGACTTGAATTCGAGCTACACTTATAATAAATATATTTTTACTGATGATTACGAGTGACTGATGCAGTCTGTGATAGACGCCATGCATCGCAGGGAATACAGTAGAAGAGATAAGTCTTGAAGATACAAAGGCTATATTAAAAGGCATAATCCTTTTGTTAGTCCAACAGCCATCACGATCTGATGTTTCTATTAATGTTCTTTGACGTATTATCACAGTACTGAGAACAATGCCGTGTTTGTGGATCGAGCTCACCATATATTATAGGTGTAGATATACGCAAATCAATGCTCGTAATGTAATAACAATAAATAATTAGCGTGACTTTGAAAACAATGGAACAATAAGTATGTCATAAAACAATCTCAGTAGGGGCAATAAAATATCAAACCATAACACGGTGTCGCCTATCACTCGGGGCCCGATCAGAGTGCAGAACTTCAAACCCAAGTGAAGTGAACAAGTTTAGCCTTGAATTGGATTGAGTTCAAGTTCCTCGCTGATGAGATGAGGCTGTACAACAATTAGCTTTGGTGAACAGGCAAGTAAGTACCTAACATTGAATACCCGAAGACTTATCATGTGACTTATTTCTCACTGAAAAATACATAACATTTGCAAATCAAAGGCAGAGTTTAGATGTTGTTGAATTCACAATGAAATGTACAGCTTCATTTCAATTACAAACCTAATTTAAACTAGAAACATGTATATAGGAAAATACCTACGCCCATTATATTGTAAGCTGTGATAGAGTGATAACATACTTTTATAAAATTAGCAAAAACATACTTTAAATTTACAGTCGCCACAATATTAGTTTATTACATAAATTCGTTGAAAAACAATTTAACAGTTTTCGCTGCAGCCACGAGTCAGAAAGTAGCAACAATCTTGATAAAGGATGTAAGGAACAGGTAACAGGGAAGTACGAAAGTTGAAATATCTGTCAATGAAGCCGGAGCTTCGAGCACAAACCTTGGAGCTGGGATGACAGCGAGGTCTGCTCGGCGAGGCAGTTGTGATGCAGAAGCTTGGCATTCTCGTAGTTCTGGTTGTAGGCCTGATAAAGGTAGAAGACGCTGATGGTGCACAGCAGTGCCGCCAGGTATAGCACGGTGCGGCCCTTCAGCGCTCGTCCGCCGCGCGAGGACGTCATTATCGCGGTAATAATCTGCGTGTTTTGCGATTAACGTTGTTCACATCTTACTTGCGTACCGTTTATTCAACGAAACATATATATTGATGAATTAAATCCACTTTTGATGGAAGACTCTCGCGTTATGCGATCCTATCCGTGTATTTGACAACAGCTATTGACATAGCTATGTAAACAAATTCCTATCATTACAACACATAGACATAGATAGGTACATAGTAAATCTGTGTTCACACGCGCCGACCGTTCGGCGTTCACCGACCGTGCCGTTTCAACACTCACTTCGCCGAGAGGCGAGAGCTCTGCGCCTTTGCGCCTAATCTATGACCTGTCCGGCGATCTGAGAGCGGCCATGTTTGTTTACAATTTCTTTCGCTGTCATAACAAGATCTGAGATCTAGCGATGAAAGAAGTAATTTAGATGAAGACCAAAATCTTTCCATGTAGATTAAACCACCTTGAATAGCCTCACATCTTCTCATTTATGATTTTGACTCCCCTTTCTAATTTTGGTTAAGTTTGGATGAAGATGAGAACCCTCAAGAGCTATAAATCCTACCTTGAATAGAACCTGATGAAAACTGAAACCATGATTAGTCCTATAAAAGTTGAATAATGCTCATGATTACTAAAAACTTTCACAGTGAGTGGGAGAGTTGGCATCTCTCTCAACGAGTGGGTGAGTATTTGGGTCCCACCCAGACGTTGTGAGTTCAATTCCTCGGCTAGCTTAATCCTCCAAACGTCACAAGTAACATTTTGGTACTGTGGGGAAGTAGGAAATTTTCAAATATTGTCAACATTGATGTTGATCGATGTCAGGTTATTCATAAACCGGATGAATGTGTTTCTTTTATAAAAAAAAAACATACCTACTGATTGATGATTTGATGAACAATACGTAACAAAATAAAATAATTTAATACAAAACCGGTCGGCTTCAAACAAATATACAAGTGGTTCAAACAAAGTAAAAAATTTGTTTAATTTAATTTAATACAGTTTATAATACCTCAGCCCAGTGGCGGACTAAGCCCGTCAGAGGCCCCGGGCGGCAAAGCTGAATGAGCCCCCCCTCCCCCCTAGTATAAAAAGTTGATGTAATTTTACAAGATTTTTATTCAGTTCACACGGGCCTCTGATCTTGAAGGCGTCACTGTAAAAAAATGACATTTTTATATATTTCATTTTCTAAAAAATGCATTGGTTAATAATGCTATCCCAGGTTTTAAGGAAATTAAAAAAAAATCAAGACAGTTTTAAACAGTTTGTATGTTGAATTAACCTTCAGAAAAACTTTGAACGCATTTATCTCGAAACTACTTTTTCAACCTGGTTGACAACATATTAGAAAAACTATACATCCGATTTGCATGAACCAAGTCTTAAGGCGCCGCATCCGCGCTCAAAAAGAAGAAGATGGAGAGATATGTAATTACGAATGTTAGAGGAGCGCGCTAATATTTAAGCGATAAAATTGATGCGAAAATTGTGAAAATGTTTAATAAAACACGACTCGTTTAAAAAAGAGCAAAAATCTCTTGGAAGGCGTCTTAAGTATCATTTAAAGAAACATTTTTAATTTTTTCATAACTGGTAAAATAACTGAAAAAAACGTGTTTATAATAATTTTCGTAGCAAACTTTGCGATTGTTTTCTATCGAGGGAATAAAATTTGCGTTTCGGCGTGGAACGCGTCTAGATATTATCTTAAAAAATAACATATATTTTTTCAAGAGCTTAAAAACTTCAAATGTTTAAGGGAGATATGAGAGAAATCGGTAGAAATTCAGGTAGCGGCGGCTTAAACTGTTAGATAATCCAGTCTCTGTGGCACCACATAGGGATTTTTTTATAAAGCGCCTCCTTCTATTATTTTTAAGAACGCTGAAAATTTTCTATAAAAAATCGAATATAAAATTCGCTGGTCCGCCAATTTTTCTTTTTTTAGATATGAAAATTCCCCTACGTGGTGCCATAGACACTGGATTTTCGAACAGTTTGAGAGTTGGTACATGAAAATGAGAATGCAAATGCAATAAAAATACATACAGGCGGATGTATAGTTTTTTTTAATATGTTGTCATCGTTGAAAAACGAATTTAAAAAGTTTCGAGAAAAACGCATTCAAAATTTTGCTGAAGGATAATTCGACATGCACAGTTTCAAACGGTTTTACATAAAATGCTGTAAAAACATTTGGTGAGAGCATTGTTAACTTCGGAAAATGAAAAAAAAATTTTTAACGTTTTTTTACAGTGTCCTGGTGCCTTAAGGTGCCGTATCCCCGCTCAAAAATAAGAAGATGGAGAGATATGTAATTACGAATGTTGGAGAGAGTGCGCTAATATAATTGAAGCGAAAATTGTGAAAATGTTTAATAAAACACGAGTCGTTTAAAATAGAGAAAAAATCTCTTGGGGGCTATCTAAAACAGCATTTAAAGAAACACTGTGAATTTTCATACATATAACTTGTAAAATAACAGAATCAGACGTGTTTATAATAATTTTCAGATCATACTTGGCGATTTTTTTCTATCGAGGAAATTTCATGTAATTAGCGTTTCGGCGTGGGGAATTTATAGATATTATCTTAAAAAATAGTAGGCGGCTTAAAGCCTTGTTTAGGATTTGATCAAGGAAACATGGAGGCGTTTGGAAGCCCCCGGGGACCAGAGGCCGCCCCTTCCGCCCCCCCCCCCCCCCTTTGTTAATCTTCCACTGAATCTTTTTTTAATTACTTACCTATTTTATTACTATCTATATCATCTGTAATGATAAGATAACCTTTAGCAAAGGGCCTAAGTTAACAAAAATAACACGAAGTGCAATACGTAAGTGATACTAGAACTAAAACTGTATATACATTATAAAGATTTTATTAAAAAAAATTGTAAATTACCGGTTCAGGCTGTATTTATTTTTTTCTATTTTATCTGCATGGGAGATACAGCATCTAATATGAAACCGTTTTAAATAGTTCGTGTGTTGAATTATCCTTCAGAAAAACTTTGAACGCGTTTTTGGGGGGGAGGGGGGGAGGGGTGAACCGGGGCGCCAAAATCGTAATTTATATGCGAAAAAAAACTTGATTCACAAAGCGCCTAGCATCGATTATTCATTTGATTTTAAAACGCAACCCAACCTATAATTCCATAATTGTAAAGAGTGAATAAGGGCATAGTACACATTATTGATAATGTTTATATTTAAAATATTTTTTAAGCTAAAAAATATTATGTTTATATATTCCGGAAGAAGAGTTAATTACAGTACAAACAGAATGATGTTGTAATCAGTGTACATGATAACATTTTTCATCGTGTATTATATTAACTGGTATTTTCTGTAAGGAGAATATTTGCTTTAGTGTGAGTAAGTTATCATCAAACCATGATTTTAAGTTACTAATATCTACGTTGTTAAGACGGGCACCATTATCATTGGTTAAATTGGTTCAAATTAACCAAAGCAAAGTAAACATTAATATTGGTTAATTTTTAATAACACCCCCCCCCCCCCGGCCGCAAAATGAGGCGCCAAAGGGGTCTCCTGCCCCGGTTCGAAAAAGTTCGTAGATCCGAGGCTGGTTAGGACCCCTTCAAAAATCATTAAAATTGCATGGTTTGAACGACATCAATAGACGTTAAGTATACAAACTAGAAAATGCTTTTTTTTAAAGCAAAACATACAGACATAGAATATTTTCTTCTAATGCAGTTTTAAAAAATCGTCTAAATCGGTCCAGTTGTGGACGAGAAAAATGGGAAATACAAAACCTCGATTTTGATGATTTCATTTATGTAGGTATTTTAGGTATTATGATTAAATTTAGGTATCAGCCTGAGTTGCAGTTGTCCGTTTCGCTCGGTATTCGGGGCAGTAAAAGCAACAGTTACAACAGGAGTTTGGTAAAATGCTTGTGGTTAAAATTTTCGGTGACTGGGTTTCCTTTTATGATAAATACGAGGGTAGGCTGAAAATTAATGCACACATGGAACACACAGGTGGAATATGGAAGTGACGTTCCTCCTCTATACGTACTATATTACTAGATATTTATCAATAAGTAAAATTTTAAAAAATTTAAGTAACCCCCGACACCAAAAAAAGCTTATGATCTTGAAGCGCTTCGACAGATTTTCATTAGGTAAATAACCATCTCGATCACGTCAGTTTTCAAACAACAACAAAAAAACCTGCATTCATTTAGGAGGTACGATGCTACAGAGAGTCACACAGACAGACAGACAAACACACAGAAAGTCAAACTTATAACAGCGCCCAATGCGTCAAGGGTTAAAAAAGAACAAGAATATTTTATATCATTTCACATAGTACCTCAGGAAAATAATTCCCCTCAGGACCTATGTCATCTATGGAGTTTCTGTTTGGAATATTTTTTGAAAAAAGGAAAAAGGCAATATAGTTCGGCTGGAGAGGTCAAAAGGTCTCCCGCAACTAGGCAACATCACCCCCATGAAAACGCTCACCCCTGCTAAGTCGCAAAACTTAGCGAACCACTTGGAGTGACCAATAGCAGGAGTACTGGTTGTCCAATAGGCCACTTGCATAGATTTCATAACGACTTGGAAAAAAATCGTGTGGATAGATTTTTTTACTATGATTACGAAAATGTTAGTAAAAATTTTTAGAAATGCATAGTTTTTTTTAATTTTTAAATAAATAAATCCATTATTTGAGCTCGTGACGTCACTACATGAAAATGTCCCGTCTCCGATTATGTTCCATTAATTTTGTAAAATTCCACTAATTAATTTTTTTTAAATATCGCAACACTTTGATTTCCGGCGAATTTTTTGATTTTCGTTTAACGTTCACTAGATTTATTGTTTGTTCTATGCGAATTTATCCTTTGGTTTGATTTTTTGAAAAAGATGGCGGTGTTTTTACAGATGTAACGAAGAGAACCCCGTACAATTTATTGCTATTTGTGCGAAAACGTTCTTTTTTAAAATGATTTTCGGCTATGTAATTATCGTTTTTTCGCACTCATAAAATTATATCCCGTCTTTCCGGTTTATAAAAAATGGTCTGATTTTTCGGATTGAAATTTTCAAAAAATCGCCAGGGTTTACCAAAAATACGATTAAAAAAAAAAAAAAAATAGGGAATGTCTTAGAATATTTGTCTAAACCGGAAAAAAAATTAAAAAAATTGTGATGCAAGTGGCCTATTGTTCCCGGGTAAACTGGGTAAAACCGGCCTTCCAAATTGAATAACAGCATAGGTATGTAGGAATTTGGCGATTTTAGATTAAATTAACATTTTTTGTGCGAATTGGACATTGCTCCGTTCTCTCTGACCTTTTTAAAATTCACTTGCTTGACTCCCTAGATCAGCGATCGGCAATTGGTGGCCCGCGGGCCAGATCTGGCCTGCGATGTGCTCCCATCTGCGCGGGGCCAGAAAGGAGGGTCTCTGAACGGATGATATATATTTTTGAAGAAGAAGAAAACAATTATAATCTAAAAGAAAACACGAAAGAGAACAAGACATAGAAAAATATAATGGTTGCAACAGGGACTCGAACCCAGAACCTCTCGTCTAACGAATTAACAATATTATCTTTAACTATTTTTCTTCATATTATAGGCAAATATAAGAATTGGTTTGTAACCTAGATAGCGTCTCGGATAAATATATCCGATTTTATTTATATGGAACTATTGACCTTTTTATAAAAGTCTAAATGAATATAATTTTTTTTATAAGAACAACTCTCTTTTTTAACTTTTGAAGGTTATTCCTATCATTGTAAAATATCATTGAAGAAGATGATATCGATAATAATCTAAACGAAAATATGAAAGAGAAAAGTCACAGAAAAATAGAAAACGAGATAATGGTCGTAACTTGAACTCGAACTGGGACACGTCCCGGTTAGACGAGAGGTTCTGGGTTCGAGTCCCCGTTGTGACCATTATCTTTTTCTATTTTTCTGTGTCTTCTTCTCTTTCATATTTTCGTTTAGATTATTATTGTTATCTTCTTCTGCAATGATATTTTACACATGGAATAACTTTCAAAAGTTATAAAAAGAGAGTTTTTCTTATAAAAAAATGGATAAGTATATATTTTTCTCATACTTAGTTCTTGTGAAGAATACCTAAATGTACGTATTTTTATAAACATTAAAATAAACTTAAATTAAAAAAATAAAACAACCACTTTGTATTTAACCACGAATAATAATTATTTTATACATCGTCCGGTATCGCTTCGACCAAGCTTCATCAGGTGATTATATCCTAAGAGTGAATGCGGGAGGAGGTTCGCGGGACAGGTGGAAGCGGAGAAGGGGAGGAGGGAACGTGGGAAAGTGGAGGGGGATCGCGGGAGTGGAAGGGGAGGCGGAAGGGGAACGTGGACGAATGGGGAAGAACACGCAGGGAGAAAAAAATATCTTTATTTGAGTGGCATTGCAACGCATGCCGGGAATTCTCTAGTATATTATAAATGATAAATTCACGCGAACGATTTTTACTTTTTTGCATGAATACCAAAATCCAAAACATAAAAAAGCTGAAAACTTCATTTTGGGTCTCAAAAATTTTTCAATTGGGCCGCAGATTGGACATACCTGGTCTAGCTCCAAGAATACCCCTGAAGGGTGAAAGCAAAGCCAGAAACATTGAATATTTGAAATGAAACTTCTTTAGCGCCGTTAGTGATTTGAAATTCGGATGAAACGGAAATGCGTCACAAATTTATTATTTGGCGGTCGTCGGTTCTAATATAATGCGGTAAATTCGCACCTCGGCGCGTGCCTCCCATAGCGCAGTGGGCAGAGCAGTGACAAGTCTCAGCGGCCAGATAGACAGACATTAAGCGAACGGAGGTTCGATCCTACGAAATCCAAAAAAAAAAACATTTTGTTAGGAAACTTCCATAGCCCCGCTGTGATTTGGATTTGGATTTCGGATGAAACGGAAAAGACGATTACTGCACCTGCGACGCATCAACTCCACTCATTGGCCGCTTTGATTATGACCTCACTTTTTAAGTATTGGTTGAGATTGTTTTGATAAAGTTTCGATTCACTAACAAACTGCACTCGATTTTTATATTTTTTGTGAAATCAATATCCAATCTTCAAACCACTTTAAGTAAACAGGAAAAATAAAGGAAAACAACATCTAGCGACTATCTAGTTTCACTTCTACCGCGTGTGAATTACACACTCTGATTTTTTTTTTTTTTTAAATATTCCACACATTTCTAACAGTATCGCTCCAATTTGTGAAAATGTCATTATTTTCCAATAAGAAAAGTTTTCTATTTTCAACAACAATCCATAATAATTCAGAATTTTGAAAGAGCAGGGGCCTAATGGTCCGGTACCTATTCTGTCTGCCAGTTTATCACAAAAGTAAATCTTTTGGTTGACTTATTCATAAGTAAGTAACTAAGAAGCGATTAGAATGTGTAATTTAAGTTGTAATCGTCAAATAATGTCTAGTTAGCCAGCAACAAATATAATCATTATAATAATATCACAACTTTATGTCACTAATGACTAATAACGATGGTGTTTTGTTGACAAACAGCAAACAGGTTAGTCTAAAAATGCAAGTTAGGCATCCTATTTAATAAATTTAAAACTAATCTAAGCTTAGTAACAAACGATTGGATGACAGTTGGTCCCTTTACAGTTAGCTCCCCCTATATAATTAACTTAATTCCCCGACAGTATCATCAGTGGAAAGTTTCATAACTAATTAACTAACTAACCATCACGATGCATGTATTATACATATAAACCTTCCTCTTGAATGACCCTATCTATCTGTGAAAATCGCATGAAAATCCGTTGCGTAGTTTAAAAGATCTAAGCGTACATACATTTTGAGCGACTACTGTGCCGTTTTAAATCGCACACAAATATATTTTCTTTGAATTTCTCGGCTTTTCCCCACTATAATATGCGTGTATTATATATATAAACCTTCCTCTTGAATGATCCTATCTATTGGTGAAAACCGCATGAAAATCCGTTAAATTTGCATAAAGGATGTGCGCGACACGTGCACGACTAACTCAATATCACGCCAACCTATTTCGATGATTCTTTTTTGAAGTAAAACTTCTTTACGCACGCTCAACACTTGGGGGGTAAGCTGGTGAATGCGTTACGACAAGTGGTGATTGTTACGAAAAATGTTTTGCGAACGGTAATCGATGCGATCTGTAATCGTTACGAACGGTGATCGATTGCTAGGCGGGTCGGGCCTTTACGCACGCTTGTTATTCGTGTTACAGCGGGTACCCGGCATGCGTTGAAGCCACTTTAACCTCGGGGTCAACTAAACTGTAATGGTTCCATCCCAAGTCCCGGGAAACTACATTATAATGCAAGCGCCTGCACTATATAACATTATATACAGCGGGCACTTAGCATAAGTTAGTGAAGTTTTACTTCAGTCGTGTGGTCTAAAGCACACTCGTTTTTTTATTGGAAAGGATGTACTTCAAGGGTAGTTTGATGAGAGTTTGGTTAGGTTCTGATAATGGGATCCATGACAAATTAACGGAACTCTTCAATTCTTAGGAGCAAATTAACGATACTCGGCGGAATTTTTTATAGGCTATCCGGATCTTTGAGTCACCTATCGTAGTTATGGTCAAGTAATGTCTGTCTCATATGAGCAGCACGTTTAGTAGGTCTATCCATCTTCAGAAAAATTAGTTACTAGTAGTTATTAGTACTTCAGATTCACTAAAACTAAAAAATAATTTCGTATTCTTCTACAACTTAACAGCCAAGGTAGGTTTGTAACTACATACATAGTTATAGGTGAGATGTGCTTGTAAAACCTACCCTGGCTGACACCGACTCCAAAAATAACAATCGTACCTACATATTGATGTGTAGAAAAAGTAAGTTGATTATTAAGTTGTAGAAGAATACGAAATTATTTTTTTACTTCTTAGAGCATTTTTTAAAGTTTTTTTTTTGTTTTGTTAAATTTTTTGTTTATATACTACGTGATGATGATGATTTATGATTTGCTGTCAACTTTCCTTAAAATAAATAAAAAAAAAAAAATTAAATAAATTCAATATTCAATCGATTTAGGAAAAATACGGTATACAGTATACCAATAAATACAAAATATAAGTAAATGTCCCGGACGGGTGTGTACAGTTTTGTTTAAATATTTTTTTATATGTGAATACCGAACATAAGAGTCCCCGCTGCCCCCGTCTGGAGCCAGTGTGACTATGGCATCCCCAATTGGGGTATGTTGTGAGGCTAAATGTATTGGGGAGGGGGAGGATATTAGGTAGAGGAGGAAGTACCTGGCTATTCAGATCTGGTCACCAAACTCGACTAAAGCCATTTCAAGCAACGTACCAATTCTGAATGGTGGTCTTACACCAGGGCGATAGGTACTAAAAAAAATTCCACTCTGTAACGTGCCGCAATTATACTACATATATTTTTAATTAATTGATTGTGAAATAACACAAATTAATATAGAGAATGTACCGCTGAATTACAAAAGTATAACACATATTTTCATTCAAATTCTTCAAAGATAAAACCACTGTATGCCTACATTGCCTACTAATTGAGAAGACAGCATAATAGTTTTTTTTGCATTTATTGAGAGCTTTTTTAGGATTTGAACGTCATGCATGCATTTGATTCACTCGGTCGTGCCATACCTTCCTTGGATGTCCTTAACTTTTTCTCCCATTTACTTTCGCTTAATACAGTCTCCTTACACTTCTGTCTCCGTTGATTCACTCCACTTACAAATAAGACATTACCTCCCTACCTAATTTTGTTTCTATGTTTTAGGACAGTCAATTAAATCAACCCATATTTAACCCTTCAGGCTAATTTGTTTTTTTTTTCGGAATAACTCATACAGGTCTGATAGAAATTTTTATGGCTCCCTTATTATCGTGATTAGAAAAAGCTTAACGCTTTATATTCAAATCTAAAAGTGATCACAAAATAATTATAAGGTATACCTTTAAAAAACCAAACTTCCTACCGCATTTTGAAAAAAGAATTTGAAACTTTGGGAATTTTTATTAGTTATTTTAAAAAAAAAATCCCAAAGTTTCATATTTTTTTTTTCAAAATGGGTAGGAAAATTTGGTTATTTTTTATAAAAAATTCCCAAAGTTTCATAATTTTATTTTCAAAATGCGGTAGGAAAATTTGGTTTCTTAAAGGTATATTACATTTTAAAAAATAAGAAACTTTGGGAATTTTGTATTAGTTATTTTTACATGAAACGACTAAAAAGTGAGTTACCACAACGTTTATAATACTTTTGCCTTATAAAATATGTTATATATGCCATTTTTTAAACATTTTTATGTTTGCATTCAAAACATTTATATTTCGTATTATATACAAGCGTATAAGCGTGTAAGCGTATTTCATCGCCATTCAAAACAGTTTTTAATTTTCGGATGCGTCAGAAAAACGGATTTTATTGCAAAGCGGAAATATTTTGACCATCCTATAAAACAGGTCCGAGGCAAGGGGTTAATATGTATTTGTACGAATTCCATTCGGTTGATTCATTATTCAGTTGTAAAATTGATTATCTATATTTAGATTTGTAGAATTGTAAAATAATTGTGATGTTGTAGGTAAAAAAGTGGTATGATCACTCGAGCGACAGACCAATTTAAAACTTTTTCCTCGGAATGCCCGTGATTTTTTTTGTGATAATTTTGAATATATCCCGCACACATTAAAAAAATCGTACCTTAACTTACCTAATAATTCAAATTAAGTACAAATGAATCTAGTAAAAATTTGCCTAAAATTGGCAGCAAAGCAACCCGAGGTATTTTAAATAGTGCCATATTATGGCAAAAAGCGCTCCAGTGGATATGCTTTCAGTATCGCCCCGGAGAAAGATCACCATTCAGCATTGACACGTTGCTTACAGATATCTATTTATATACTGCTGATAGCTGGTAAAATACATTCTATATCATTCCGTTCTGCGAAATCTCAACGTTTTATATAAGTTAGTATTTTTATCACAATAGAATGCGTAGACCAATCGAGAAACACAAAAAAATCGAAAACAATAATTGTAAAACCTTTTGAAAACTATAAAATTTTTAGAGCAACTTGAATACGTAATAATAACATTACAATAATTTTTGAAAAAAAACGAGTGTGCTTTAGACCACACGACTGAAGTAAAACTTCACTAACTTATAAAAGAAGAGAGAAATAAAATGTGCGCGCGAACTGCTCTCTCTCTCTTGCTCCTACAGTGTGATACAGACAATAGGCCTGCACTGTGTCTTAGATAAACGAAACGCAACTGGCTAAGAGAGAAAGAGAGAAAGAAAATGTGTGCTCGCACCTCTCTCTCTCTCTCTTGCCCCTACAGAATACGAAACGTAACTCTCTCTCTTTTTATCTTCACTAACTTATATCTCCCTCTCAACATCCGTTCGCCTCGCCCGATCACACTTTTCGTAATGCTCTTGTTACGCATTCACCAGCTTCCTACCCAAGTCAAGCGTGCGTAAAGAAGTTTTACTTCAAAAAAAAATTTTTTAGACATCTCGTATAGATTTCAAACATAACATATTGTGGATATCGTATTTTGGTACATTATTCATGTAAGTTAAAGGATATATAATTAGTTGATTTAAGACTTATAACTACCAACGACTACGGAGCTGACTTGATATGTAAAAACGTAAAACTAAAATATCTTTTTGACTAAATATGTATTAATGCACAATACACAATATTAAATACATGGTATGTAGTTCACAGAAATAACGATTTGCTTAATATACATACGTAAACTTAATAAAATGATCTTCGGCGATAAAGACATTCGAAAACATTTCAAAGTCGTGCCAATTTTGGGGACAGCGCGCAGAGCGTTCGCGCGAGAACACCCCCCAGCCAGAGAGACACTTCCCACCCCGGTTTCGGCGCGGTCCATTCCCGGAAGCTTCGAATATTCCCAAAATTAGCTCAAATCCTACTATGCCTTCAGTTGTGTGCAACTCAGGTAATATTTCGGAAATATTGTCTAAGATTATGGACGCTGCTTATAATTTTTTTAGTGGCCGAACTTAATAAAAAAACCGTTCAATAATATTACCACCCCATGCGCTTGCGTAGAGTGGGAGTCGAGTGGCGTGCGCCGTCCCGTTCCAGCGCAAGGTTTAGGTAGAGCGCAGAAGGGGTCGGCAACGGGTCGTCGAGGTGGTAGTGCGCGGTACCCTTCGCCCCGAAATAGCACAGCTGCTCGAGCACTGAACGATCGAACTGTCAATCATATGCACAAGAAGTTCCGGGATGGCCCGAGCGGACGTACGGCACAGTCGGCCAAAGCAGCCTGCAGCCCAGTTCGTCGCCGCCTCCCCGCGGGTCAGCGTGTAGCGGCTACTAGCTACTACTCACCTCACCAGTCACTTGTCAGCTCGCCAATCACACCGTCGCCCGCTCTTGGGATGCTTATTTCCTGTCTAAGGTAAGACATCTCTTTCACATTTTGGAATTATAAAAAATAATTTTTCTTTCGTGACAAATATTCGACCCATGAAAACAATTTTTTCCGTAAAGCGACAAAAATTTATAATAATTATTTGTTCGAATATTTCGGTTACCTGAAAAATGCCACCATTCAATAATATCATAGCTAAGCTATTTTTTGTGTGAAACAAATGTTAAAATTAACGTACATTTTGACAAAAGAAATCAAGCTCGCTACAAAATTATTTATTTTTAACTTAATAGATCATAAGTAAATAGAATTACTACGAACAGTCGATTTCCTATATTGCCGCTATCGTTTGGTTAATGATTTAATTGTATTCGAGGGTTCGGCAAATACTAATTGTTGCGGCCGCCAATGTCCGGAGCCCGGAGCCAGAGTGTGAAGTGAGTGGAGTGAGGAGAGTTAAGTGTGGAGTGTGAAGTGCAGAGTGTAGAGTTTGAGGAGTGTTGCGAGTGAAGAGTAGGGGGAGTGGTTTGCAGATCATGCAGAGTGGAGTGTGGCGAGTGAAGAGTTGAAGGCAGAGTTTAGATTATGCAGTGTTGAGTGAGTTTTGAAATTAAAATTTTGCTGGGTAAAGTGCGGACAATGATGAGTGCGAAATGTGAACTGTGGAATTTAAATTATTGTGTGGTGTATTTAGAATATGAGAGAGTGGAGTGAAGTGGGTTATGACGAGTAGAGTATAGAGTGGGAACTGGATAGAATTGAATTGTTGAAAGTTGAGTGTACAGTTGAAAGGAGGAGTATTAAAAGTGACAGTATTCGAGGCGCCCATGCGGCCAGTCGGGCACACGTGTACCATGGCGTGTACACGAGTAGATTCTCCAATAATTTACGGCGCCCAAATTCTTGTTAAATATTTGTTTCATTTTATTTACTAGGTCACTCAAAATCGAATACCTAACGAATTACAGTGTCGAGCGATCTATAATGGTGCAATGAAGCACGAAATATTATTAAAAAAAAATTTGAGTGAAAAGTTCTTTAGCACCGTTGTGATTTGACACTAAAAAGAGACAAACACATACATTTATATAGGATTTAGCCTGTGAGAGAATGAGATAATATAATCGGTCTCCTCTTTTTGCGGTGTTTCGTAGCCTATCGGTCTCCTCTTTGTGCAATTATTACTAGCTTTCCCACTCTTGTCTACTTTAGTTTTCTGAAGGTTTCACTTGTAGAGCGTGAATTGCGCTCTCTGTTTTTGAAGTGAAAACTTCTTGACTGATTTGAAACTCGATGAATTGAAAAAGCGACACTAACAAGAGACAAACACATACATATATACGATTTAACCCACGAGAGAATGAAATAGACTAATCGGTCTCATCTTTCCCACTATTGTCTACTTTATTTTTCTGAAGGTTTCACTTGTAGAGCGTGAATTGCGCTCTCTGTTTTTGAAGTGAAAACTTCTTGACTGATTTGAAACTCGATGAATTGAAAAAGCGACACTAACAAGAGACAAACACATACATATATACGATTTAACCCGCGAGAGAATGAAATAGACTAATCGGTCTCCTCTTTCCCACTATTGTCTACTTTATTTTTCTGAAGGATTGACTTCTACCGCGTGTGAATTCCACACTCTGATTTTTGTATTATCAGATACATAATTTATTATTATTTAACTAATTTTTTTGCTAGTGACCTAAGTACGGTGAAATGACCTTTTAATATATGTACTCACGTGAATCGTTCGAATTTTACAAACGAAGTTTCGAACTTCCCTCCAAATTATGTTGAGCGTAATTAATTAGAAAACTTTCCACCAACCCGGAAACTGATAAGTGTGTGTGTAGTTGGAATAACAAAAAAATCAACACCCAGTCCATACACGTACCTTATGCTCTATTTGCAAAACCAAGATAACGCCATGTTGAGTAGCCCGACCATGCTCGACATTTATTGGGGAAACAATATCAAATGCTAGTGCAGAAGTTACAATGACGCGGTAGGTTTTATTGCTACGGAAAAACTGAAATGAAGGACCGCAGTTTGTTTATGCTTGCTTTCGATCTCGGAAATTGAAAAGAACAATCACAATAGGCCACTTGCATGGATTTCATAACGACTTGGAAAAAATCGTGTGGATAGATTTTTTTACTAAGATTACGAAAATGTTAGAAATGTATAGTTTTTTAAATTTTTAAATAAATAAATCCATTATTTGAGCTCGTGACGTCACTACATGAAAATGTCCCGTCTCCGAATATGTTCCTTTTATTTTGTAAAATTCAACACTGATCAATTTTTTTTATATGGGAACACTTTGATTTCCGGCGAATATTAGAATTTGCGTTTAACGTTCACTAGATTTATTGTTTGGTCTACGCGAACTTATCCTTTGGTTTGATTTTTTTATAAAGATGGCGGTGTTTTTACAGATGTTATGAAGAGAACCTCGTACAATTTATTGCTATTCGTGAGGAAAACGTTCTTTTTTTTAAATGATTTTCGGCTATGTAATTATCGTTTTTTCGCACCCATAAAATTAAGTCCCGTCTTTCCGTTTTATGAAAAATGATGTGATTTTTCGCATTGAAATTTTCAAAAAATCGCCAGGGCTTCAAAAATACGATTAAAAAAAAAAAAAACAGAATGTCTTAGAATATTTGGCTAAACCGGAATTTTTTTTTTTTAAATGTGATGCAAGTGGCCTATTGTTGAATTTTCGAGTTGGGAAGAAAGTTTTATTTCAATATCTTTGGGAGCAAGCAATGCTTACAAACCTTTTGAATCGTAATATTCTTTAAATCTACACCATGAGACCCGACAGATTTTTGCAGTTATTTTAATACCGAATAACTAACCATTAGGCCGTTTCGTGTAGAAAGAGTGCATTTACTGCCACACTACTCTGTCTTTGTCTTGGCATAAAGTTCTTGTTTCTATCACATCCACTCGTCGCGTCGTCTCATATCTAATTTACATGCTCTTCTTTTATTCTTACTTTTTATATGATCGATTCGATAACTGAAATCATCTAGTCGAGCCATATCTTTCTCGGGGGTCCCCAATTTATCCTACTCATTACTTTCGCGTCAAATATTCTTCCATTAAACAGCTCTATTTGCTCAGACAATTATTCATTCGCCCCTTTCTTTAACTTATTCGTTCCGATTACATCAGTCTTGCGTTATTTCTAGATATATACAATTATTGTAATACGGTCATACATGCTTTTACCATACGTATCGATGGCTTAGAGCTTAGAGAATATTGTTAAATGAAAACAAATAACTTATTAACCACTATTTAATCAAAATTATCAAAATGTTTCGAAATAAAAGGTTTCTTCGAGACGCCTTAGGTTTCGAAACATTTTAATAATTTTGATTAAGGCGAGACAACCACGTTTATCGGGGTTTTGCCCGAGGCTCACATTTGAATTTATTTCGGCGAATTCGTAATTGAATTATTATTTCTATTTCCATGCCTCACAAAGGGATGCGAGTTATTTATATTTTAGATTAATAAAAACAGTACGTTGCCATCATTTTATTTAACGTACAACGCTTGTAAAAAAATGTAATACGTTGTACTTTTCTAGACGATCAATTACTAACTTCGGGATGTATTCATTTCGAAACATCTTAAATACTAGTAACACGTTCTTCAGAATTAATTAAAATGAATGCGGCGGAAAGGTCGAATCTCCAGGCCTGCTAGGGTGAATTCGACCATACGTCCGTTCAATATGCCGTGCTGCGGGCGCATATTTGTTTACACGCTTTCTTCACTTACGTCATTAAGATTCCTACATTATTTTTCTTCTTCTTCTTTTCTTTGATAGGGCGAATTCGACAGTAGGTCCGTCCAATACACGGGTCGCGAGTCGCAATTTGTATACACGGCTTCTTTACTTACGTCGTTAAGATTCTGAATATATTTTAGGGTATAGTGTCGCCTTAAATAGTCGTGTTTTACAAAGTTATTTGTTTTCATTTCACAAAGTGCATTTGCAAAGATTGAAGAAGTTAAAATATTGTATTTCGAAATTCGGTCGAAAATTAGTTCATTTCTTAAATGTACCAAAGACGGCTTAGGTTCAAATATTGCATAATTTAAAAAAGAAAGCCCCAAAGTACTCTGCCCCAAATAAACAAGCGCATTAAAATATATTTTGCAAATCTTCCAGGCAATATTATTAAGAACACACTTTTGTATCTCATGAAGAATTTAATTTATCTTTATGTTAAACGAAAGTTCATGCCAAGTATTGTGTTTACATCAGATATGATACTATGTATAATATAGAATTAAAAACCTATTTTCGTGGCACAGAATCTAATTTTCTAAGTTTACTCAATATTACACGTTATGGAGATACAATATTTGAATACTAAGCCATCGATTCTAAGCGTCATTTCTACAGCTTTCAGTAAACTGTCATCCGCCCTATCCCAAGAAGGCATATCTTATTGATCTTATTGCCAAACATCAGGGTTGGTGTCAGCGCTCCACTACGAAATGTTGGCCTAGCTTACGAATATTTACACAACTTTTTGTTAGTGACCATCGAAGTTCTCATTGTCTGATAGATTTCCCTAAAATCACCCCTCTTTCAATATTGTTACCAGCCTTTACGTCTCTCGTGAACTTACTTTCCAAATACACAAAATCGGTTCCATGAAGTTGAACCGCCGACTGAATGTGGAGTAGGGAAAATACGGTATACCTAATTACACAAAACATATTTTCATTCAAATGCCTCAAGGAAAAATCTGCTTCTCTGTATACTGTATATCAGAGCATTATTATTAAAAAAAACGAGTGTGCTTTAGACCACACAACTGAAGTAAAACTTCTGCTCCATCTATATGATAGGAAGATACACTGCTCTCTCTTGCTCATACAGTGATATACGAAGCGTTCGCCTCGCCTTTCGTAACGCTCTCGTCACGCATTCGCTAGCTTACTTCCCAATTCATGCGTGCATAAAGATGTTTTACTTCAAAAATCGACACTGTATATAAATTCGTTTGACATTCATACCAACTTATTATTAAGGGTAATTTTGAAGTCGATTTTACGTTTGAAATTGGTAAATGATGCACAAAAACTTGTAATTTTTATAATTTTAAACTGTCGCGGATTAAATGTCGGGTCACCCACAAAATCACCCTAGACAATATACCCTAAAATTTATTCAGAATCTTAACGTCGTAAGTAAAGAAGCCGTGTATACAAATAGCGACTCGCGACCCGTGTATTGCACGGACCTACTGTCGAATTTGCCCTATCAAAGAAAAGAAGACGAAGACAAATAATGTGGGAATCTTAACGACGTAAGTGAAGAAAGCGTGTAAACAAATATGCGCCCGCTGCAGGCGTACTGGACGAACGTACGGTGGAATTCACTCTAGCAGGCATGGAGATTAGACCTTTCCACCGCGTTCAATTTAATTAATTTCGAAGAACGTGTTACAAATATTGAAAATGTGCGATGATCTCGCACTGCCGAAGTTTATAATTCATCGTCTAGAAAAATAAAATCTGGTGCTTACCCCTAACTTTATAGTTGAAAAACGGGTTATAAAATCGTTGTTCGTAAAATACATTCATGAAAAGGTATTGTTTTTATTAATCTTAAATACAAATAACTTACATCCCCATGACAAGATCTGAATAAAAAAGTTAATATAGTTACGAATTCGCCGGAAATGATTAAAAAGTGAGTTTTGAGCAAAAAAAAGTGTACCGCCTTAATTGCTCCTAGTATTATTTATAGGTAAATAAGATATAGAAAGTTACTAAAGTTTAGAAAACATTATTAAGTCCTATTTATAATTGTCGATTTATGAATATTAAAGCCAAGAATTAAAATACCATGTCCCCGTGTTAATTTTCAAGTCTATTTAAGTATACACTAATTGAACATTGGTAGGGGATGGGGAAATGGTAGTTGTCAGTCAAAAAAATCAAAGTAATTGGACTGTGATGACTCCACGAAGGCTGGCTTCAGTAAAATTGGTTGAAATGGCCATAGAAGTAACGCCCGCACAATAGATATATCCATTAGCAATATAGTGTTAGTAGTAGAGGAATTACTGAAAATTGAGCGAGGTCTACGCTAAAGGCTGGAAACCAGAAGGCAATAAAGCTCATGTAAAACTATAATGACCCATTTACAGCCTGGGTGAGAATCATGAACAAAATTCAATTCCGCCTAAAATAATTGATCTCTTTGCACAATATATATATATCCGTCTTATAATCTCTTCCGTCTTCCCCTCCATCTTGTAAGATAACTACTGTAAGATAAACGAATGTATTAGCAGAAAGTCGAGGCACAATAATTTCTTTCAGAGCCTATTCTATCCTTGAGAATGCTATGTGGAGATTAACAAAATAGTTACGTTGATCTATAAATTCCAGAGAGAAGAAAATGTGCAGATTTCACGATGGCAAATATCCGATTGAAAAATTTTGCTTCATCAAAAAACAAAGTATTTACAACTTTGTTATTTGTATTTGTATTAACAATATTGTTAATTCTGAATTTGATATATGAGGATCGACAAAAAAACGTTACTAAAATAAGTCTCAATGGCCGAGTGGTGTAAGAAGTTGTTCTGATAAGACAGAGATCCTGAGTTCGATTCCCAAATGCGACCGTTACATTTTTTTTATTTCTGTTTCATGTTTCGTTTAAATTTATAAGTATTGTATTCTTCTTTAATGATAATAATTCTGCTCTTTATAAATAAAATATGAGCCTATTTTGTGGAAACTGCACACTCTCCCGAAGCGCTGGCTAAATAAACAATTACCACCACACGTAATAAAACTCGGATAAAAATCAATAACTGAGACAATGGGACTAATTACAAAGCAATGAAACCTTGAGAACTATGGTAGGTACTTGTAACTGGGACATCTGGGACTTCTGTAATAGCATCCGCGATACCGGATCTGACGATCCATGTCGCAATTTCTTCAGAAATTGAGAAAGAAACAAACACATTTATCTGTTGGATTTAGCCCGCGAGAAAACGAGACAGTAAACAAGGATGCCTCGTAGCCTCCCCACCCTTGTCTGCTTTATTTTTTCTGAAGGTAAAGGTTTAGGTTTAAGGTGTAGGTTTCTTTTACCGCGTGTGAATTGCACACTTTGCAATTTTTTTCGAAACTAGATTTACATTGCCGTGAAAGGTAATACTGAACGTCAATAGGGTCGTCCCAGGCAGGCCTGAAGAATACAGAAGAGATTCACAATGGATTGAACAGAGACCATTCCCGAATAGTTACTAGTTTTTACCTTACTGAGAAGGGCCCGTTCTATGACACAATTGTGCAATGCACCTGAAAGTGTTATAATGACTATTTTTAAATCATAAAAATACCAGAAAAAAATCATTTTTGCCGCCCGCAGAGGGTCATAACTACCTGAATCTGTATTTAGTATGCTCACACTCAAAAACACATCCACGACATATATTTTTTTTATCTTGAGGGGGCTCGTTTTAACCCTTCAGGATTTTGTTCGTTTTTTGGAAGCACTCACATGGGTTTCATAGAAATCTTTGTGTATCTCTTACTATTATGTTTTATAAATAAGACCTATGTGATGTTTGAAAGAGAATACACTATGCTTTATATTAAAATCTAAAAGTTAAGGCTCCGTTACCGGCCCCAAAAAGAAGAAGATGGAGAGATACGAAATCACGAATGTTAGAGGAAAGCGCTAACATTTACAGCGTCAAAATCAATGCAAAAACTGCGAAAATCTTTAATAAAACATGACTCGTTTAAAATAGAGCAAAAATCTCTTGGAGACTGTCTAAAACAGTATTTAATGAAACACTGTGATTTTTTCATACATATAACTTGTAAAATAACGGAAACATACTTGAAAATAAAAAAAATTGGAGCATACCTTGCGATTTTTTTCTATCGAGGGAATTTCATATAATTTGCGTTTCGGCGTTAGGAATGTATTGATATTATCTTCAAAAATAACATATATTTTTTAAGCGCTTAAAAACTTCAAATTTTTAGGGGATGTTTGCAAGAAATCGGTAGAAATTCGGAGAGCGGCCTCTTAACAGCAAAATAATTAAAATTGACACCTTTCTGAAACCAAAGTTTCCGACCGCAATTTAAAAAAAAAAATGTATGTTTGGGATTTTTTTTTATTAATTATTTTAAGTTTCTTACGTTTGCATTCAATAATTTTATATTTAAAAAAATTATATGTTTTTAGAAGTATAAAATTTGAAGGCGTATTTCATCACCTTTCAAAATCCGTTTTTAGTTTTCGGATGCGTTGAGGAATGGTCCATTTATTTTAATTTTATTGAGAAGTGGAAATATTTTGATCTTCAGCAATGCGCTGGGCCTATTCTCCTAACTCGAATGGAGTAGTAAGTAGGGGTTTATTGTTTTATTATATTTTAGTTTTTCATGAGTTATTATTTATTAGTCCAGTTGCCTGTGTGTCTAATTTTCGTGCGTCTTCTGTAAGTATTTATAAAACTTGTAATAGCTTCCAGTATTTCCTGAACTAAACAATGTTAGGCCGAAAATTGATTCGATTTCATCGAAAAAATTGTGTAAAATTAACGCACATAATATTTTGTACCTTTCCCCATGACACATTCCAAGTACTTTCATAAAAAGTTTTAAGGAACACAATTCCCAAAAAATACCATAATCTCTATGCCAAATTCTGTAGAATGTTTATGTGCTGTTATTAGTTTGATTTATTTACGGCACATGTTTGATATCGTCCATTAAAGATTTTATGGAGCGTGTAATCGATGTATTTTCACATACCAAGGATTTTGTCTACATAAATAGGTAGATTTTTTATTGCAACCCCTGAAATGTGGGTCACCGACCGCCACTGTACCGGCATGTCACCTAATCGAAGCGACCCTTCTATAAATAAGCCGATGAATTTGAATGGAAGAAAACCAATTTAAGTTTTCAAGTTCGCTCGTGACTAATACACACTATAAACAGCAATGGCCAACAATAATCACCTCCATTCGTCAGACCGCCCCGTCATAAGGATATATAGAAACGTGTTGTGTGGGGCTTGTTTGAATGTTTGATATACCTCCCCCATTCAAGTCTTCAACGTTAAATATAATCCTCTTATCTTATTATTGTTACCACTACCTACCAACCTGAAATTTTTTGTCAAATATTTTTGCTTTATTGAAAAATGTACTTTATTTAATATTTACAAAATATTTGTAAACTAGTCTGTCTCGACACAAGATTTCCTAGTGAGACAGGCAAGGCCAAAAAAAATTTAACCTTTTTATATGCACAAACAAATAAATAAAATACTCAAAATTACACTTACAAATTTCCTGGAAATGTGAAATTCACTCGCGGACCAATAGTAAAGAAACACCGAGTATTTGTGTGAATGGTGAAAAGTAAAAACCTTATTTGCTCTTCGCCATTTACATTAAATGATAAAATAACCTCCATAAATATGAATAAAATGGCCTTCCCTCTCCCAGGGGCAATATCAACCCGGGTTAATGCTGTATAACTTGGTACCTTCTCTACCTAACAATGTAACGACGAGTTGTTGTGATATTTATAAAAAAATAACATTTCGACACGAAAATAATATATATTTAGTGCTCACTTCATTAGTGTGTGGGGAGTTTACATTATAAAATAAGTACATTTTTCAAAATATTTACTTTCAGCGTGTATTTTTGGAAAGAAACGATCGTTTACAAGTCAGTTGATTGAATCTAAGCAGTCGGGTTGAGCTTTTCGCAGACAACACTTCATAACGTCAGAATACCAATTTCTATCGTATTAAGTTGATCACTTCACATAGCTAAAGCAAGCAGGTGGGTGTTCTCTACACTCCCCACCCATTCCTATCTACATATCAGCAAGTCTCACAAAATCACACAACACACCGCAACTGGCGTGACGCAGACATGAAACTAGAAGCCTGGAATACCGTTGTATTATTTCATTAAGCCGGAGTGATGGTAATTATTATGTGTTCCTTTAACCTAACGATACTTGACTGTTGTTGTCACTCATGATCATGATCAGTCATGCCCGAGCTTTATTACAGAGCTTCCGAGACAAACATTTCCACACTCCACCTTACGTGCCACTTATCACTCAGAGAAAAGTATGATGGTTTCAGGTTTCAACTCCCTGACTTATATCATTTAAAACTTAACACTAACAGCCGTTGTTTCCAATTTTTCGATCGACCAATCGGAGTCTCCGATAAAGCCAAGTGATATGTTTAGCAACGTTCAATTCGCCGGTTGGTCGGAGAGATGCGTTGGGAAGAGCGTATTTGTACTTTTGAGGGGTGTTGAGCCAAAACATCGGCTCAACAGTGGATCAGTAGAATTGGGAACAACGGCCGTTATTTACAGATTTCTACTACGCTAAAATATTGATTATCACTGTTGTTCAATCACTTCTGTGCCCTTTTCCATAGGTTTATATGAGTAGGTATTCTGCCGTGATAAGTATATAAGTACACATTAATTCACATGGGAGTCATTCTCCAGAATCAATACGAATATGAATATAATAAATAATCAAAAGTTGTTTTTAAATGACCCAATATTAAATCTGTTCCCTTTGTGAATTGTTCCCGATTGCTCCTCTTCCCTCTGCCCGTTCTCATCTTTCCATTGATACCGTTGTCTATGTCTATTATTTTTCTATTGGCACCAATGTCTGTGTCTATTGTTTATAATTAGTATTATTAAAACCCTGAAGAGTTGAGCGTAGCTCACGAAACATGTTCGTTTTTAATAAACAATAAAAGTGGTAAAAACGAAATATTTTATTAATTTGAATTAAAGTGGTACCAAAAAATAAGTTTGCTGTGTTAGAAGAAGTGATTGTAAACTCTGCCTTAATTTTTTATTTCATCGATGATCAAACAGTTCTGTACTTTATTTCCGTGGATTTATACATTATCTCCCCCGTTTTCAAACATTTGACATATAGTTTAAAATAGTACTTACAATTTAAAATAGAATTAATTATTTCATCCATGGTTTATTATTTTAATATGATAAAACGCATATAAAACTTATTTCCACATAATTTAACAGGTTTCAGCCTGTTAATGCCATCTTTAGACTGGTACAAGATTCTTAATCTATGGTTTATATATGTCGCAGGCCAATCGTAAAATAAGATCATTATGTCCCTCATTCACGATGCGTCAGATCATGCGGCTTGGCGCATCATGATCTGCCTGATTTTACATATACATAACATATAGGGGAGAGGGAGGGGGCTAGTAAAAAAAACTTATGGTGATTTAAACAAAATGTTGATGTTTTCTGGGACATTTATAGTAAGATATTTCAAAATGGCTTAATGGCGTATCGGATCGTTATATTTGTATTTTATTTATTAGCGTTATAAACAGTCTGTATAAATTCATAAATGACAGTGATAATAATATGTATGACATTGACCAATAAAATAACGACAAATAGAAATTTAGAACCATAATACAAAAATACACAACAATACCTACAGCTGATATAAACAATTCTGATAAAGTGCATCTTTTTACTTAAATCTACACAAAGTTTTAAATGAATTTTTTCAAGGGTACAAATTAAAATTTTGATAAAAATCAATAATATCTTTCAGGAAGTGATTTAATTTGAATATACAAATGTAGTGAACTAAAAATTAAAAATAAAAATACAGAAATCAATGAAATATTAAGTTAGTAGTTAAACAAGTGGCATTCAATAGAGTGTTATTTTTTTATGCATGCTTTGAATTTATTAAGGTTCGTATTAAACACATCGATATTTGGGCATAATCTGTTAAATGTGCTACAGCTTCTTCTTATAAATATATTTTCAAGATAATTTGTGTTGCTCTTAGGGATATAAAATGTGTCCGGAGATCGAGTAACTCTTAATGAACATCAGAAATGAATATTTTGTAGTAAGTATGGGCTATCGATGAGTGTTAATAGGTCTCTGATATCTCGGCGTTGATCAAGAGATTTAAGGTTTACGGGGACATAGTTTTCATCATTTCGCACACGATAAGAGACATATTTTATAATTTTTTTCTGAACTCTTTCTATATTTGCTTTATATGTAGAACAATGCCTCCCGGTGTTATTCTATGTAATATATAACATGTAAAACAGTCATGTGTGAATAATATTTGCTTTATGGTAATAATTCGAACATTGCTTTCCTCATTATCTTAAAATGTAGTATTTGGACTGACCAATCAACTAGACGATCGATAAACAGAATATAATATATAACGTTCTCAGTTTACTCGGAATAAAAGAGTCCGTGCTTCAGTACAAAGCTTTTGGGATACGTAATTTGATTATTCTATTTGGGTACCGCCGCCCTGAGAGCCATTTATTGGATAACCAACACCTTTGCCATAGGTCACTCCAAGTGACTTAGCAGGGGTTTAGGTCTTGGCGACGGTTTTTTTTTTTAAATGTTCACAATAGCTCCACACAAGAGCCCTGAGGAAAACAACTTCCCTCGGGGCCTGTGTCATATTTGGGGATGCTGTGTGGAGGGTCTTTTTTATGGAAAGGAAGGAGAGGAAGTTTTGGGAAGGAAAACGGTGTGAGGGGTGGATAGTAATCTGGGGGTCCGTGTGTCAAGGAGTGACGGACGTGTGAATCCATTCCTTCCACTGAGAAAAAAGGCGATGGGTCTTTTCAATTACATTTTTTTTCATACAAAATGTATGAACTCATATAAACTAAAAAACTAACTAACCATCACGCCGTTTCCCCGTAGGGGTAGGCAGAGAGGACGGACCGCCAAACAACTCGGTCTTGGCACACACTCTTTGCCTCACTCACATTCATACATCTTCTCATACACACTCTTCTATTATTCTGACTTTTGACATGGCCCGACTCAAGTATCTGATTCACTTGATCGTGCCATGTCTTCCTCGGGCGTCCCCGACTTCTTCTACCATTCACGTTTGCGTCATATACTACTTTCGTCGTCCATTCGCTCTATATGCCCAAACCATCTGAAGGTCCCTTACTTAATCTTACTCATTATGCTTTCATGATGTTATATAATACAAAATTTTGTTTGAAAATTTAACAAATCTGCCAACGACCTAGGGGTAAAATCTTATTGTACTAAAAATAAATATATTTTTTCAAAATTCAAAACATAGCTTTACTAGATAAAAGAATAGTCTTTCGAGATCAATTTATAGTTTTGTTGTGGAAAAGAGTCAATATGTCTAAAATTTGATTTAAAAATGACAATTTCCTGTTTTCTCTGGTTACACACTTTTATCTTGATCATGTGATAAAAACATTAAATAAGCATTTTATTTCACATTCATTCATTGTACGTTTTTAATTTTATTTTCAAACAACTCGACTGTTCAAAGCTACTTTACTTGAGTTCCCTGAATTGTACAAATAATACCAAATTGACTTCGAATACTTTGCGCGATGTAATTGAAGGAGTTTTATTTAAATAAACAAAAATTTTAACAACACAAAAAACGACTTCAAAAAATGCACTAAAAAGGAAAAAAAAATATTTCGTACGATTGTTATTTTTGGAGTCGGTGTCAGCCAAGATCTCCACATCTCACCTATAACTACCCACGTATGTAGTTACCTTGGCTGACACCGACTCCAAAAATAACAATCGAACGAAATTATTTTTTTACTTTTTAGTGCGTTTTTTGAAGTAGTTTTTTGTTTTGTTAAAGTGTTTGTTTATTTTTTGATTTTTAGTGACGAGCGTGCGTAAAGAATATTTATTTTCAAAAAAGAATCATCGAAATCTGTTGGCGTAATATTGAGTTATTTGTCCATTTGTCGCGCACATACTTATTGCAAATTTAAGACATATGGTTTTCTCGTGGATTCCATTGTCAGAACAGGACCAAATTAAAATGGGACTACACGGGAAGCACCAGCTTTCTAATAAAAAAAGAATTATCAATATCGGTTCACCCAATTAAAAGTTCTGAGGTAACAAACATAAAAAAAAAATACCGTCGAATTGATAACCTCCTCCTTTTCGAAGTCGTTTAAAAAGCCTCACAACGTTAAAATAAAATACATATATTAACGTTGATTTTGAATAAAGTTCACTTGCGGCCTATTTTGACGTTTTCCTCTAAGAAAGACCCTTTCGTATGTTTTTTTCATGATTCAATACGTTGAAAGCGTTTGTTTGTATTACGACCTCTGTGTTTCTTCCCTCCTACTACAAGGGCCTCTTCAAAACCCATGTTCACTCCTTCCTCTCCTTAAAAAATAACCGTAAGGCAAGACTCTAGTATAGAAATCCGGAGGTCGCGGGTTCTAATCCCGGCGCGCGTAAGTTAATTTTATTTTATTTAATAACTCGGACCCATAAGATTGTTTACATGATTCTTTAACGTTGCCAGATATACGTATGACCTAGGAGGCGTACATGACATTTTAAAATAACATAATAATATAAGGTATATTTGCGGCAGTAACCGGCCAACTCAGAATGAAACCAATTCAGAAACACCTCAGAAAGGACACTAAGAGTGATGATAAAAAAAATAAATTAAATTGCTTTAGTTAGGTTAGGGTTACCGGCTATTTAAAAAAAATCATAGTTTTAAATGACCTTTCTGAGGTGGTTTTGAGTTGGTTTCATTCTGAGTTGCCATGGAACCATTTGCGGCACGTTCCAGAGTGGAGGATGCTCTCAGTTTCGCCCTGGTGTAAGACCACCATTCAGCATTGAAACGTAGCTTGAAATGGCTTTAGTCGTATTTGGTGACTAGATATAAATAGTCTGGTAATTCCCCAGCTCCTTCTTTTCCATCTTTCTACTTACCTTCAGCCTAACAACATACCCCAATTGAGGATGCCATTGTTTCACTGGTTTCAGGCAGTTTGGAGCAGTTGGGACTCTTATGCGAAATTCACATAAAAAATAATAAATAAATATCATGTGCAGTTTACACGCGGTAGAAGCGAAATTTTACCAAAACAATCTTAACCAATAGGAGCCTTGAAAAGTGAGGTCATAATCAAAGCAACCAATGAGCGCAGACCTAGCTAGACCGTTTCATATCTCAACCAATAGGAGCCTTGAAAAGTGACATCATAATCAAAGCGGCCAATGAGCGCAGTTTAATGCTTCGCAGGTGCTGTAATGCGTCATTTCCGTTTCAAATTATTTTCCTCTGGGCCTCCTGACGAAAACCCCACTACCTGCAAAGGTTAAATGTAAAAAAGTAAAGCCCTTGTGGCTTTATTGAGATAGTAAATTAATTACCTTCCATAGGTATTGTTGTTATAGATAATGCGTTTAATAAAATATAAATACTATAATAATGTAGCCACAAAGAAGAATTATTAATAATATTTATAAATGATCTAATCCACACTCATAAATTTGCGATACGACGTGACGGCTCATATTATAATGTATTATAATTAATCTATTAATTAAGTTCCGTACATTATACTAGCGATTTCCCCGCAAGCGTTGCAATGTCACTTAAATAAAAATATTGTACCTAACCCCCCCCCCTTCCTACCGCGTCCCCGCCCTCGCATTTACTTTCACCTACTAATTTCCCCCCGTTAATCCCCTCTCTTCTTTCCCCTTCGCTCCTCCCGGTTTCCCTCCCCCCTACCGCCTACCTCCCTGCAGCTAAACTACATGAAATACACTCGTATTTCAAACAATTCGCGCACCACCTATTGAATTTTTTTAATACAAATTTCATAAAAACAGAGCTCACCAGTGTAAATGTTACAGCCAAAGTACTAAATCCTGATATTACATATAGATACTATCCAACCATTATTTATAATGTCTACCCAATTTAGACAAAGTGATAATTGACACAGAATTAATCACTTTATCAGGATATCGGGTCAAAGTTAGTCAAAGTAATAAATACGGTCCAACTGTACCTAACCTAACCTACTGACCTAACTGTCATGAATTAACTACAATAATAATATTCAAAAACAACTGAGTCATAATTATTATTTATTAGGTTAGGTTAGGTGCAGCCGTTCGTTCGTAGTCGCAAGACGTTCGTTCCTAGTCGCAAGCCGTTCGTTCGTAGTCGCAAGCCAGTCGTTCGTTGTTTATTACAGTGTTTATTACTTTGGCTAACTTTGGCCCAATATTATGAATAATATCCGGATAAAGTGATTAATTTTTTGACCAGTCATTATGTATTATAGCTATTTAATCACTATGACTGTAAGATATATACAAAGCTTCGCGGACGTGCATACAACAACTCTCCAAAGTTTCATCGCAATCGGATGAAAAGTATAGGCAATAATTTCATAACGCCTGAGCTCACTATTATGAATAGAATCCATAGCGGGCATGCGCACATCAAATCACCAAAGTTTCATCGCAATCGGTTTAGGAGCATATAAGGGGCGAACAAAGAAACATTCATTTTTCTATATTAAGATTATTATCAATGGGTGAAAGTAAAACAGAGTGGTTGATAGGTAATCAATGTCTGGTGAAAGACTACTATTAAGAAATGATCCGTTGTTTGAAGTTCTGAGTAGGTAGATATTTATCAGTCTTCCGCCTCCACATCTCCCTCCCTTCCATATCCGATCTGTATAACAACAATGTTGCATTGTTTCCACTGCTTCGGAAAATTGGGAGCAGTTGGGACTATTGTGTTTTGTGATCATATCTGAAAGGCCAGAAACTTCTCAACCTTTATCTTAGCCATCTCCTTCACCCTCCCACCCCTTTAGCTTCAACCATCAAACAATGGGGTTGCCATATTCCCACCGCTCCGGAAAATTGGGAGCTGTTGGGACTATTGTGTTTTTTGATCATATCTGAAGAGCCATAAAATTATCAACCTTTATCTTCCCTATCTCCATCACTTTACCACCCTTTTAGCATTAACTACGAAACAATGAGGTTGCCATATTCCCACTGCTCCGAAAAATTGGGAGCAGTTGGGACTGTTGTGTTCTGTGATCATATCTGAAGAGCCAGAAACTTCTCAACCTTTATCTAAGCCATCTCCTTTACCTTCCCACCCCTTTAGCTTCAACCAACTAACAATGGGGTTGCCATATTCCCACTGGCTCAGGAAAATTATTAGCAGTAAGTAACGGATACAATGCCCCGCTTTATGTTAAAATGTACGAAAATAAACCGTAATTTATTTTTCATCCCTTTAAAAAACGAAAAGAATAAGGAGAAAGGAAAAATATCACGGGAGATAAAAATCTCCTGTAGACAGTGCAAGAGCGCAGGAGATTAGGGGGGTGTCGTCTCAATTCCACCAGCCCGTGAAAAGGGACCAATTTAATAATGCAGCCCAAGGCCTAGGACACTGATTCGATTTCATGTCCATGCCCTCGCCTACCCGGACGCCCGGGGACCTTACCTCTTAGAGTGGGCTTTGTCATTCTACGAACAGTCGCCAAATTATATTTGTCATACACGCTTCTGAAAAGCTGATGATTTTTTTGTGATAATCTTTTTATTCTATTGTTTCATCTGCTGAAGAGCAGAAGCCGCAGTTTAGAGAATAAAAAAAAACAGAGTGTGCAATTCACACGTGGTACAAGTGATACCTTCATAAAATTAAATAGACAAGAGTGGGGAGGCTACGAAGCACCGCACAAATATGAGACCGATTATTCCATTTCATTCTCTCGCAGGCTAAATGTATAACATGTTTGTCTCTTTTTAGTATTGTTTTTTCGAGTTTCAAATCACAACGGTGCTAAAGAAGTTTTCAATTTAAAAAAAATTAAATGTAAAAATTCTTTCTTGAGCAGATGCATAATTTATTTGGCCTAAGAGTCTAAAGGTCTTATTGTGTAATTCGGCGAAATCAGTTTTCCTTCATATTGGTATAGAACACACTCATCGCGATTACTAATATTTAAAATTTAGGTAATTACTTGAAAACCAGTTTTTAAACCATTTTGTATAATTTATTTTGTATGTTTATGATTTTATCATCACCAACAGACATATTCCGTACATTCTCGTATAACAGCTGCACGCTGGAAAATGTAAATATTATTATCGAATTTAATGACATCAGTGTTTAGTGCCGAACGTCATAGACATAACGATTCCTTATAAAAATAACACTTTAACTCATGGGTGTCCAACCTTTTGAAAAAGAGTTAGAAAAGTATCTTTATAATAATCATCGTCACTGTGTTTGTTTATCCCAGGGTGGGATTTGGCCTGCTCCATTAACGCTCTTCACTAGCTCCCGTTCTATTCTAATTCTTTTCTGTACTGTACTTCTTCAGCCCGCCTCTGAGTTTCTTTCTTCCACTGGGGCACTCACACAGTCATGTTGTCTGATCTCCTGTCATTTGGCCTTCTTTCAAAATGTCCAGCACATCACAGTCTTTGAGGCCTACAGAACCTCACGATGGTCTCATTGTCTATTGCATTGTTCAATATAAAGTTCCGTTATTACGAACTCCAGGAATATGCGATGATTCAATACCTGGTTTTTATGAAATTTTCGTTATGATTTCTCGGAATTATCTATTTTATGATGTCTTTGTGAAGTTCTTATTATCCTGCGAAACAACCGCCCTACGATGATAATATAATATCAGAACTTAAACAGAACCTAATCTACCTACCATGGACAGAGGCCGAATAATCAGCACAAGACAGGGACTTATGGAGGAGCCTTGTCGATGCTATGGGTCCCCGACCCGAATAGGACAAGGGAAGAAGATGTATGTATGTATGTATGAACATAACCTTCGCGGAGCTTGAATTCCATCTTTTAAATTTGATGAATTGTTCAAATTCATTGAAACAACCCGTCGTAAACCCGTGTTTTAAGTTCCGTTTTTTGCCACATATTGAACATATAATACTACACACTGAACAGAAGATCTGAAAATGTGTGATTATTTCGTTTTGATAGAAAACGCTTGTCGACAATTTACGTAAAACTATTGACAATACATATATTATAGAAATTTGAAAATGTTTGATCAATATCATCAAAAGACAGGGTAAGCTTAAATTATTTACATGGACACTTCCACACACACACCTTTACACACTTCTGTAGGTTTACCTTTTCAGTGGTTGGGACAAACTGATCTCAGAAAACTCATTTGGGCCGAATTTTCTGTAACGGACCGCTGGTACTGCCGATTTGACTCGCTTGCTCCAACTAATTCATTATTATTTTTAAAAACGTCAACATCAGCTGCCACAGTGAAAAGTAACTCCGCGAGTAATCCGATCTCCGATGAACATTATGTAGTAATCTATCAATTATAATAATTGATTTACATAAGTACCTAGCAACCACAATGAATAGTTGACCTTCTATCCGTGATTCCATACTTCGTTGTGCTGTCCATATTAAATATGTTTATAGTTTATTTATAACTTACGATGAAACTTTGGTAATTTGTTGTCCGCACACCCGCGAAGGTTTATATATAGGATGTCAGCATGTCGAAGGATTTTAACCAGCGATTCCTGGGCATATTTGGAGTATAAACTATGGATATCATTTTGTTGTCCGATGAAATTTCTTTCTATTAAAAAAAACAATCAACAGATTGTGTAATTCACACGCGGTAGAAGTGAAACGTTCAGAAAACTAAAGTAGACAAGGGTGGGGAGGCTACGAAGCACCACACAAAGAGGAGACTAAATCCTATATGTAGATGTATGTGTTTGTCTCTTTTTAGTGTTACTTTTTCATTTCGTCGAGTTTCAAATCACAACTTCTCCCAACCATCCCAACTACTCCTAACCGTCTGGATGCCAGAAAATGGCATCCCCAATTGGAGTGTATTGTGATCCTGAAGGTAGTGGGAAAGGGAAGGGAGTGGAAATATACGTGGCTATTCAAGATGTTTTTTTTTTTAATTCGTCATCGTCACCATCGTTTTCCCCTTATCCTATTCGGGTCAGGGCCCCACTCGAGGAGTTCCTTCGTACGTCCCTATCTTGTGCTGATTGTTCGGTTTCCGTCCATGGCAGTCCCATTCTCTCCTCTCACAGTTTCTGGAGATGCCTCGCCCAACTGTGTATGGGGCGGCCCACTAAACCTCAATACATACATATTTAAAAAAAAAAACTAAATACCGCATAAGAATTCCAGTTGATGCTACAGCATCCCCAATCGGGATATATTAAGAAGCTGAATATGGTGGGGAGGGGAAGGAGATGTGTAATGCGAAGATGAGGAAGTACCTGGCTATTCAGATCTGGTAACAAAACACAAGTATCAAGCAACGTTTCGATTCTGAATGGTGGTCTTACACCAGGGAAATTTTGAATATATCTACCATTTTGGAACGTGCCGCAAATTTACAGTACTAGCGCAGACCTGTGAAAACTCACCGGTAAGATATTGAAGTAAGGTAGGTACTTTATCGATTTTCTGAATTCTTCAAACTAACAATTTCAATTTTGAAAATTACTCTTAAATTCAAAGCCAATTCCAGTTATAGAGTCCATTGAACCAGGGCTACTATTCCAAATTCTATTTCAAATTAATGAATTTTGAAATAAACTAAATTAATCAAGACATTAACTCGTGAGCTCCGTGTTCGTTGTAGCCATGGATCATCATCATCAAACAGTGTTAATACCCTAGGATCTGTGTGTGGTTGAATTTCAGACCCACGCCTTAACGGCCGCGCCTCAAATAACATCGGTGTACGTGGAGTTTCACACAAAGCTACCGTTGTAGTTCGATTTCAAATTCAAGAATTCGTCACAAGATGACGCTACTTTCATCGGCAAAACGCAAAGGGAAGTTCCTTTCCTAGGTAAAAGTTCTACGGATTTGTGAACCTGGAGTATCTTCCGGGTTTCAGAAAATTTACGATAATTTTCAGTTGCATAAAGCGGCTCAGGGGCGTGCACAGAGGTTTTGAACAGGGTAGGCAGTAGGAAAATACAACATGTTTCACAGGTTAATATTTCCATATTTTATCAGATAATTTCAGAATTAAAGTACGACAAACGTTTTTAAACCGACAATTAGTATTTGTGAAAGACAACTATTTGATAGAAATACATAACAACAGATGTCACTGTCGTCACTGATTGCCATTTGCTGATTTGTTCTAGAAAGCACTGCTTAATACTAACAAAAAAGCCTCGTAGAGGCAAATTCAAAACGACATTTTTACTCTATGCTTTATGCATTTCGTAAACATTGAATTATACCTTGTATGAAGTTATCTCTAGTCAGAAATAATTCCTGCTTACGCCGTATTTTAGTGAGGCAGTCGGACTGCGCGCGTGTAGTTTCTAGTTACAATTTATGCCGTTTGATGTGGTGCTCGCTTAGTTTCGGTTGCTCAGCTTTTTTGCGTTTGTTTTTGAAAGTGTGTATTTATTTTTAGCAATAACTTAATAAATTATAATATTATTTACATGCTTACGTTTTACAAATACGCAGGGTAGGCAGTGCTTATGTGCCTATATGAAGTGCACGCCCCTGATTAGCGGCTGTATATTACATATGACGTCATCGTTCGTCCCGGTTACTTTTTCGCGGTGACTTGCCATCACTGGTTGACACCGTTGACAGTGGATACTCGGGCTAATTTTGGAACCAGTTCCTATTGGATTTACAAAATGATCACCAACACTAACTTGGCGAAGCCGAAACAAAAGCCGCCCGCAGGGCCTAGTAGTTAACTGCTAGTCTGATTAATTTAGTTGTGCCATACTCTAGTTATTCTTGCATACACCTTCTCTTCTCACTTATATTTTCCAACCTTTTCATATTTCTCCAACCATTTCGGTCTACACGTGTAAATCATAAAAGCGTTCAGTGTATTCGTCCTGAAACTCAATATGATTTTACAGCACATTCCAACGCTTCATGAATCTCATTCAATTTTAGATTTATAACCTTTTATGTCCAGCGGAGGTGTCACTATTGTAGTTTCTGTGCAAAATAAATTAGTTTGTTTTGTTCCTTTTTTGGTGGTCAGTGAAGGTTAAGGTGAGTTTGTAAATCTGTTGATAGATCTATAAATTAAAACATTATGAATTTACTGCATAACTATAAGCCTCCGCTACCCCTATTTATACCGATTTCTTACATATCTCCCTTAAAATTTTGAAGTTTTTAAGCTCTTAAAAAAATTAAGTTATTTTTGAAGATAATATCTAGACGGGTTCCACGCCGAAACGTAAATTATACAAAATTCCCTCGATAGAAAAAAATTGCAAAATATGCTCCGAAAATTATTATAAACACGTTGTGGTAAAACCATGTATGATCGTGTGAGAAACGCGGAGATCCGCAAATAATGCAAGGCTGATGTAAGCGTAATGAGTAAGATCAAGAAAGGAACGCTCCGATGGTTCGGGCATGTAGAGAGAATGAACGAGGAAAGGAGTGTAAGGAGAATATATGAGGCAAATGTGAATGGTAGAAGAAGTCGGGGACGCCCGAGAAAGACATGCACGACCAAGTGAATCAGATACTTGAGTCGGGCCATGTCAGGAGTCAGAATAATAGAAGAGCATGTATGAGACGGTGTATGAATGTGAACGAGGCAAGAAGTGTGTGCCAAGACCGAGTTGTTTGGCGGTCCGTCCTCTCTGCCTACCCCTGCGGGGATACGGCGTAATGGTTAGTTAGTTAGTTAGTTAGTTGTTTCAGTTATTTTACAAGTCATAGTTGTGAAAAAATTCTCAATGTTTCTTTAAATGATACTTAAGATACGTTCCACGAGATTTTTGCTCTATTCTAAACGAGTCGTATTTTATTATATATTTTCGCAATTTTCGCATCGATTTTATCGCTTTAAATATTAGCGCGCTCCTCTAACATTCGTAATTTCATATCTCTCCATCTTCTTCTTTTTGAGCTCGGATGGGCATATCGAATGCTTTTAGTGCGAATTGTGTACAACTTCATATAACTCTTTCCGGTATTATTAACAACTAGCACAGACTCTTAAAAAATTACGTATAATCTGAATTCTCGACAAAGCAGTTCCCATTTTAAAAATGGCAATAAAATAATATTCCATTAAAAGTATTATTATTTTTTTATACAGAGGTTATGAGGAAAAACAAATCCCTCTAGGCCTTTGTCATCATTGAAGATTCAATTCAATTCAATTCAATTTATTTATTCTTTTAAAAACATTACAAAATTAAACATTTTAATGTGTTTTTAAAATACAATTGTAAGAGTATTACATTAAACATGAATATAAATATAAAACAAATGGTAGGCAAGATGTCGCGTAGAGGGTCTTTTTAGGGAAAAGAAGTTCTGGGAAGGAAAAAGATAGGAGTGGGTAGGAATTTAGGGGTCGTTCCAAATCATTCCATTGCCGAACCGTCGAACTCAAGAAAAATTCCCAGCAGAAGCTCTGGACCGGAATTTCAGTCGGAGTCACAACCGAAATTAGTGCTTTAATAACAATACTAATTGATGGCTAAAACGATTTTATGAAATGGATAAACACAAAGCAAGAAATAAATATAATACATAAGTACAATGAAATTACATTTTTTAAATAAAACATTATTATATATTTTTTAATACATTAACTATGTTAAAAGATACATAATATTAAAACACAGATATTTTATTGTAGTTATGTATACCCATAAAGTATTTGCTACATGAAAATTTAAGAAATAAATACATATTTTATCGTGCTCTATGAATGAGTTTAATTGTATTTTCTGCACTGAATTCATATCTTAAGTATGATTAATTAATATAATATGAAAATCAATAAAAATGCTCTTTATATATATATTTTGCGAAATTATAATTTGTAGACTTGGGTTAGCTTGTATTATCTGTTTTCCGAAAAAATAAAAACTATTTTTGAAAGTTGATAAAACACTTTTTCATATTTTGTAATTTCTAAATAAATGCACAAAAAAATTGTGCGTGCAAACATAAAAAAGTTTTAAATTTGGCTCACCCGTTTTTTCTAACTAAAATTACTGGTAACAATAAATAAATAAAAAACACTTACATATTTTATTATACACAATGTATTATCTACATTATAAATTTTATTATCAGCTCACTTTTTTTTTATTCCACGTAAAAATCATTAATAAAAAATTCCTAAAGTTTGAATATTTTTTTCAAATTGCTTTTGAAAGTATGGTTTCATAAAGGTGAAAATTTTATAACTTTTGTGGTTAATTTTTAAATTTGAATATAAATCATGGTGTTTTGTTTTCTCTTTCTAACACCGTTTAGATCATATTTCTCACTTTCACAACGATATCTATGAAACCTTAGTGATTGGGAGGCGGGTATGGGTAACGCCGCCCCGGAAACCATTCGTTGGATAACCAATCAAGTCGAAAATGAGACAAACGGTGAAACTCATGACTGCACCCTCCAAAGGAAAAATACAATCAATATCATAAATCTCTCACACACGTATAAAGAAAATGAAACGCAATTCCCGTAAGTAGAAAAGTTATAAAATCACAAAAAATTTAAATCCGTACACAACGCCATCTCTGATACTGACAAAAACAAAACACGGACAGTTGCGCATCGATAATAATTGCTTCATTGGGTAATTTTTAACTTAATAAAAAAACTGAATTTAATTCAGCTAATGAGTTAACCCAACAGTCATTGATTCTGAGGCGGTACAAAGTTCGCCGGTTTAGCTAGTTATACTCAATTAATTGATATTTAAAATTTAATAAAACACTATCCCGTCAAAACGCCTCGCTTGGCTTCAGCTGTCAGAAATTTGTGAATCTGATAAAGCCGCTGTTTTTGAATGTATGTTACATTGAATTACTGGTTTTGATAGCATATGAAATACTTTTTCAGGTTTCAATATTGCAAACGGACGTACGCAATCAAAAACATAAAATATTGGATTTCAAAAATTGAGTGAATTTTTTACGATTGCTTTGCCGCTCGCCGGTTGTTTTTTTGGTAAACGCTTTTTGCCATAATATGACACTATTTAAAATACTTCGGATTGCTTTGCTGCCTGTTTTAGGCAATTTTTTCGTAGATGCATTTGTACTTAATTTGAATTATGAAGTTAAGATTTTTTTAATGTGGGCGGAAAATTTTCAAAATGATCACCAAAAAATCATGATAAATCCGAGGAAATAGTTTTAATTTGGTCTGTCGCTCGAGTGGTTATATGAAACTGAAAACATATTTAATTACATATACCTATTATAAAGTTAATTGTTTTATGTTTCAAATAAAAATAATTTCTGAAAAATGAATATAAAGCGTGTTGTCTTCTCTTTCCAATACCGTTTAGATCTTACTTTTAACAATGATAGTAAGGAAGACACGACCTCCGTAGTCCAGTGGCTAAGACTCTTGACTCCCAATCCGGAGGTCGCGGGTTCGAACCCGGCGTGCGCAAATAAATTTTATTTGATTAATTTGTGGTATTTCACAATTAATTCATTTAAAATAATATATAGTATATTTGCGGCACGTTCCAGAGTGGAAGATACTACCAGTATCGCCCTGGTGTAAGACCACCATTCAGAATTGAAACGTTGCTTGAAAATGGCTTTAGCCGTGTTTGGTGACCAGATCTGAATAACCAGGTACTTCCCAACCTTCCTCTCCCCACCTCCTTCCCCTCCCCACTACCTTCAGCCTCACAACATACCTTAATTGGGGATGCCATAGTCTCACATAGGGAGTAGTTGAGATTCTTGTGCGGTATTAACTGTAAAAAAAAAAAAAAAACACAACGATTTCTAGGGTGGTTAAAAGGTTCCGGAAAACGTCAAATGTTCCGAAATCCTGGTTTTCTTAAAGATTCCAGTGATTCGTTAAATTCGTTAAACCGAACGAGTTTTTTTTTTATTTTTTTTTGATTGTATATACTAAACTATAATGTGGTTCATACAAAGAAATCAAAATTTACAAAAAATATATTTTTGATGCAAAAATTGGTTTTTAAATGATTTTCAGTAGAGTGAGTTAAAAGTTTCATTCTAAATTTTCTAGTTAAGTAGATACAATTTTCTGAAGGATGAGTTTAAAGTTTCGCTGTGAATTCTGTGAGCTTTTAATGTTCCTAGTTCGGAGGAAGTTTATTACAAGCTTTAGAATGAGCGATCTGTGAACTTTTACGTTGTCTAGGAAGCACTGCACTTACATTATATGTACAATTTTAATTCTTTTAATTTATAGTATGTATAATTTTGTTGCCTAATGGAATGGCGTAATGCATATATAAATATTTTTGAAGTGAAAATTTCTTTAGCACCGTTGTGATTTGAAACTCGATGAATCGAAAAATAGCGACACTAAAAAGAGGCAAACATATGCGTGTATTGGATTTATCCTGCGAGATAAAGAGTATAATAGGTCTCCTCTTTGTGCGGTGCTTTTTAGCCTATCGGTCTCCTCATTATGCTGTGCTTCGTAGCCTCCCCAATCTTGTTTACTTGTTGCACAATTTACACAAAACTTGACAAATTATATTGTTAAAAAAACTTTCTCATGAATCACTCTATCTATTAGTGAAAGCCGCATGAAAATCCGTTGCATAGTTTTGCACAGAGAGCGTGAACAACTTCATTTTAACTATGTTAAGAATTCTATAATCTTTCTTCTAGCTTCAGACCAGAAAAAATATTAAAATAATAATTATTAAAATTAAACATTAATTTTAAAATATTAATTACAAGCTGGGATACTTGGCTTCGCTCAGGACTATTCGAGAGTGTTCTGGAATGTTCCACAATGATGTTCTATTCTCGATCATTCCATGACATACTCCGCCACTCCTTCCAGAACTTTCTAGAGCTATATGGAACCTTCTAGAACTTTCCGGAAGACTGTTCTAGAATTTTCAAGGGGTCAAAACTTCCAGCTCTTATATCTTCAAAAGCACGCCCTTTAGGTAAAAACGGATACCCTTATTCCCTAGGGGGATAGAGATCCACCACACTATATAACTCACTTGATCGTACCGGGACTCGTTTCGGAGTTTTCAGACTTTCTTTTATAATATATATTGATTATAATATTAAATAGTGCATCCACCGGTTCTTCGCTCACTGATACAACACTATGTATATGCACAATGCATTTGACCAAATTTGTAAAAATGTATATTTTTATATCAGTGATCGACGAACCGGTTGATGTAAATTTGTAGCCCTAAGTTGATTTAATGGTTTATCGAGTCTGTAGTTCGTAGTAAAATTGTAGAAATATATTGGTTTAGTCAACTAGCTGAGATTAGAACCTGACTATAATAAATTTGAAAATAAATTTAACAAGAGTGTCATTAGAATCAATTAATACCACATTAGTTTCTTACAGATACGAATGTAAGGACCTTGGAGTCTATTTATACAGTAAACTTATATTTATTACGCAAATTGAATCAATTACTGATAGATCTTACAAAATGTTGGGTTTCGTACTACGTCTGAGTAAATTATTTAAAAATCCACATACGCTATAATGCTTTACTCCTCACTAGTCAGAAGTACACTGGAATTCGTATCGCCTGTCTGGAATCGCAAATACACCCAATACGTCAATTATATAGAGCGCATGCAAAAAAATATACTAAGAATCTCGGTTATATATAAAATATAATTATTTCTGCACTCTCCAATCCCTGAAATCTAGGTGAACGGTAGCTGACGTGACATTTCTCTATAAAATAAAACATAACGAAATAGACTGCCCAGAACTTCTACCCAAATAAATATTAACATCCCATCTAAAAGAACTCGCCACACCAACCTTTTTTACACAACCAGTAATACATAATACAAACGCTGCAGCAAACTCCCCCATTTCCCGCGCCTTCAAACATTTAACTCAATTCAAACAAGCACAAATACGGATATATTTTTTGATTCCCTCCCTCTATTTGAGAAAAACATTTCTAGCACACTGAATTCGCACATATAACACACACATCCACACACCCTCACACACACCCTAACACTCACACACACCTCTCCTTCAATAATTTACTAACTAACTTAATTTAGGTAAAATGTATAATTTATCACACAAAAACATATATCTATGTATATATATATAACAATGACATGTCATTGGTACTGATTATTATTATTTTAAATTCTATAACTTTGTAACTATTTTTTTTCTACTAAATAAATTAATTATATACATTTTTTTTTTAAATTGTGTGCTTTAGACCACACAACTAAAGTAAAACTTCTGCTTCGCTATATCAAAGGAAGAGAGAAAGAAAATGTGCGCGCGCATTGCTCTATTTTGCTCCTACAGTGATATACGAAGCGTTCGCCTCGCTTTTCGTAACGCTCTCGCCACATATTCGCCAGCTTACCCCCCAAGTCAAGCGTGCGTAAAGAAGTTTTACTTCAAAAACGTAACGTAACGTTTTAATTTTTTTTTTCGGTTTTCATTTAAATTTTTTGTGTTTAAAAAAATTACTTGCCTATTTTTATTAATGAATTTTGAAAGACAATTTTATCACTTTTCAAAACAGAAATATTCAATTTATTTGGATTTTATTGCATAGCGGAAATATTTTGACCTTATGACAGAATATGGTCTAGGCCTGAGGGGTCAACTGATTCACATAATATTATTGAGTCTGTTCCATTTCGTTGGTCTACAACTACCCCGATGAACGTTATATCAGTCGTATACAAAACAATCAAATCGTTTTAGCGTTTGTCTCTTTGTAATGGGGCAAAACCAATCAGCTGTTAATATCAAATATCGATCGGTACCGAGAAAATTACACAAAAATATTTATTTATAGACCGAAAGGCAGGGACCATATATGTAGAAAGGTAGGTATCTCGAAATGATTTCTTTCGACACAGGAGGATTTGAGGAAAGTAATTTCCCTTATCCAATTATTGGTTCCCGGGGCGGCGGTACCTATACCCGTTTTTATTAACTATATAGTTACTAACCTCTTGTCTTACCGGTAAACAGCGTCGTATCCAACTCAACTGAAGGTATTTTCTATGAATTGACTCTACGAAATGTCAGGGCAATTACGTAAATTTTATAATTAATTGGTTATGTTGAATTGGAATACTAAACAAAGTAGGCATTGGTAGTTCGAGTCTACTTTTTTACTCTAAACGGGAGTTAGTTAGTTAATGAGGTCTTTATTCATATTTCAACCATTTTCGTTTCTCGAAGATCGAACGGAATAAATTCATTGCGTTTTAGATGCATTATTAAAGTCTATGGATCGCACGCTCGACTTCTTTCATTTCTAAGAGCTTTGTTAGTTCAATACGTTCATGAAAAAAGCCATTAATTTTGCATAATGAACGACATTACCAAAAAAAAGAAAGATAGTTAAACGAAACTTATCTGATACTCTTTAGCAGTGCTAAAACTTATCAATCGTCGGTCGGAATATTATTTAACAATTGTAGACCGTGTTCGCCAATATTAATAACTGACCATAATTGACAGAATATTGTATTGATATAGGGTTTTTATCGATCGACCATGCTAGGACCTCCTGAAAGTCCTGGAGAATAACCACCATTCAGAATCAAAATTTTAATGGTTTTCGTCGTGATTGGTGACCAGATCTGAATAGCCAGGCACTTCCAAACCTTTCTTTTCTCCACTTCCTCCCCTTTCTCACTCTCTTCGGCCTCACAACTCACCCCAATTGTTTTCGCCATAGTCACATTGTTTCCTTATAGTTGGGACTCTTGTTCTGATTTTTTCTGGTAAAATATAATTTCTTTATTTGTTTATTTAAATTGACTCCGATTAACGGTTTTTACATAAGAATTACAATAATTTGAAATATGGTTACAGAATATACATAGATAAGAAAATATATTCATATGACAAAAAAATTATAAAGTAAAAATTGAAGTAACAACATTAAGTAAAAAATAGTAACTAACTAACCATCACGCCGTTTCCCCGCAGGGGTAGGCAGAGAGGACGGACCGCCAAACAACTCAGTTTTGGCACAAACTCTTTGCCTCATTCACATTCATACATTGTCTCATACATATTCTTCTATTATTCTGACTTTTGACATGTATCTGATTCACTTGATCATGCAATGTCTTCCTCGGGCGTCCCCGACTTCTTCTACCATTCACATTTGCGTTATATATTCTTCATACACTACTTTCTTCATTCATTCGCTCTAAATGCCCAAACCATCTGAGAGTCCCTATCTTAATCTTACCCATTACGCTTACATCAGTCTTGCATTCTTTGTGGATCTCCACATTTCTCACACGATCATACATACACCTCAGGGTTCTCATTTCAACAGCATTCAGTCTGCTTTCATCCTTCCTCTGCCAGTTACATGCCTCACTGCCATACATCAGGGTAGGTACCAGGACATCATTGTGGACTGCTAGCTTCGCTTCTTTTTACAGTTTTTTATTAGCGCCAACTGCATTCAGTCCTCCATTAATGGGGTTACCTGCATTTGCCCATCTTTCAATATCTCTAGAAGCCTTCCCATCTCTCGTAAACATACTACCCAGATAGAAACCTCAGGTACATGTACAAAAGATGTTTTAAAAGTGCTTTGAAACAAAAAAAATAACTACGTAAAGTACGTAATAAAAATAATTTAAAAAATTCTGGAAGTAAACTTGGATGAAGAATATAAACACTCTAAATATATTTGATCACAATCCAACTGGGAACCGCTGACAAACAACTTTAATTAAATAATGTTTGTATGTTGATATTCTTTCAATATTTATCACATCATCAATAACAAATTTATTACTAAGTGAGGCGATTTATTATGAAATGTAATTAAGCATTTGATCCTGTATTATTGCAATGGTAAGGTAAATTTGTGACGAACTGATCTTCTCGGTACATGAAAAATAAAAGGAAAGAAGTTCTGGGGATTTCAACAAGTTATAAACAATTTTAAATAAATAAAATAAGTCTACACAAATTCTTCTTTCTTTTAATGTATCGAGTCCCATTAATTGCAACAGAGAGAGTTATTAATGTTTTCAATGAATATTCCCAATTTAAAATTAATGTGACGTAAGAATTTGAAGGAAGAGTTCGACATTCAACAAACTGATGTAGATAGAGATAAGTTACTCCCCTACCTTTCTCTAGAAGTCTCCATTGTTCCCGATCTATCTACTATCTAGTAGGTAGGTCTGGTAGCGGGTGGCGGGTCCTTCACCTGGGGGTCTGTCGCCTGATCTCCCATCGAAGATCGAATCTCCACCCATCGAACTACTTTCATATCAGTAACAAAGGGAAACTTGTTATTTTAAAATAGTTATATTAATTGGGTGCCTTTGCAAGAGAGGTTTATGCTTTACATTTATATGAAGAAATGTATATAATTTCCATATCTTTCCTTTGATTTGAATGCAGTTTTGTATGCTTTGAAAGCGATAGCTTCTGTTTATCAGTAAGAACGACTCAATTACTACTAATGACTGTCTTTTGACACAAATACTAAAACTGCCCCTATTACCTATTTATACTCGTACTTGTATTTTGCTTCATTTTATATCAACTTCTTCCAACTGTAAACAGATTATCTTCTGTAGTAATGTTTTATATAATTATACGTAAGTTATGAAATACTTGTTTATGATTTACTGCACAATTATGAGTTCTACGTCTCTTATCTCTGTAATATATATATAAAACCCTCGGTATAAGTATACCATAAACAATATTTGTGCATGTAATTGCAGTTAAAAGCATGCATGATAAAATACTGGAATATTAAAAAAAAAACAATTAAGTATAGAATTTGATCATAAAGTGACATCAGATATAGTAATAATTATTACCTGCAAGCTCTAGAAAGATGTAAAAGAAAGACATACTAAGAAGGGATATAAGTACTTAAGAAATATAAGTGTAAGTAGACAAATGTTAAGACTGAAAATATATGATATGTAGTATATATTTATAGACTTGTTTTACCCTACCTTCCGTCCAGTTTAAAGAGATCCGCAACGTCAACGAGTCTGCGTATCTATAACTAACTTCATGTAATTTAGGTACAAGTGAGTGTTTGAAATGCTCAGCCCTGGTAACGTTCCGTTTTAACGGCATTCTTCCCCGTAAATAATATAAATAGGTAAATAAAATATGCAAATATATACTATAAACTACCTCCGTGGTCGAGTGGTTATAATTCTTGGAAATTAACAGGAAACCATATTTGTCCCAGCTCACATAGGTCTTATAGAAAAGTTGCGTCTCCCTTACTATCATAGTGAGAAATATGATTTAAACGGTATTGGAAAGAAAAAAACACACTATATATTCAAATTAACCAATAAATAATTAAAATGTACGCCTTTAAATAAACAAAAAATTTAACAAAACAAAAAACGACTTCAACAAATGCACTAAAAAGTAAAAAAATAATTTCGTATGATTGTTATTTTTGGAGTCGGTGTCAGCCAAGGTGACTACATACATACATAGGTAGTTATAGGTGAGATGTGGAGATCTTGGCTGACACCGACTCCAAAAATAACAATCGTTCGAAATTATTTTTTTACTTTTTAGTGCATTTTTTTAAGTCGTTTTTTGTTTTGTTAAAATTTTTGTTTATTTTTTGATTTTTAGTGACGAGCGTGCGTTAAGAATTTTTACTTAAAAAAAAAAATTATCGAAATCTGTTGGCGAAATATTGAATTATTCGTCCATTTGTCGCGCATACTTTTTGCAAATTTAAGACATATATTGTTTTCTCATGGATCCCATGATCAAAACTTGACCAAATTAAAATGGGACCACACAGAAAGCACCAGCTTTCTAATAAAAAAAGAATCAACAATATCGCTTCACCCAATCGAAAGTTCTGAGGTAACAAACATAAAAAAAATACCGTCGAACTGATTACCTCCTCCTTTTCGAAGTCGTTTAAAAAACCAAAGTTTCCTACCGTAATTTTGAGAAAAAATTAGGAAGTTTCGTGAATTTTTAAAAAAATATTTTTAGATGAAACTACAAAAAGTGGGGTGACGGTAACTTTATAATTCATTGGTCTGATAAAATACATATGTTTTTTTTTTCGTTCTCAGTAATTTTAGTTAGAAATAACGGAACGTGAGCCATTTTTAATACTTAAAGTTTGCATTTAAAAAAAAAAATGTTTAAATAATATAATATTTATTTATTTATTTCTTCTGGATTTTTACAGTTTGTTCACACACACGTGAGAACAACCCAGTTATAAAAAATCAATTAATAATACAAATATGTAACAATTTATATAAAATCAATCAGCCAAATTATACAGTGATTAATTTTGGAACAGTTTAAATAAAAATTAGATAAATAAAACCAAAAAACCGTTAGAAACAAAAATTTATTAAAATACAAAGTTTATCCAAGAGATATAATTAGAGACACAATTGATACAGAATGAATTAGCACATATTTTTCGGCAACCGCAGAGTATTTTTCTTAACTAACCATCACGCCGTTTCTCCGCAGGGGTAGGCAGAGAGGACGGACCGCCAAACAACTCGGTCTTGGCACACACTCTTTGCCTCACTCACATTCATACATCGTCTCATACATTCTCTTCTATTATTCTGACTTTTGACATGGCCCGACTCAAGTATCTGATTCACTTGATCGTGCCATGTCTTCTATTTTTTTTAATCCATATAAATTATTATCGACAAAAATATCTACTTCACCACACTCTATCTTATTATATAGTCGACACATTTGGGTCAGAGGGCTAAAATAGGCGATATTATTTTTAAATGTATTTTTTTTTTTTTTTTTTTTTTTTTTTTTTTTTTTTTTTTTTTTTTTTTTTTTTTTTTTTTTTTTTTTTTTTTTTTATTTATTTGAGACACAAACAGGATATTTACAAAACATTTTTGCATGTAATATAAAATAAATTCTAATAAAATATAAATATCCCTAGACTAATGTGTCTGCAGTAATAACATTTGCATATTCACAGAAGCAACATGAAAAACAATGTAAGTATTATTTATAGATAACTTAAAAACTAAAATACAAAATATGAAAACTAAAATACAAAATATTGAAAACTAAAATACAAAACTTGCAATAAAAATATGAAATATTTATGAAGAGATTATTGAGAAGTAATGAAACAAAATCCTTTTTTTTTTTTTTTTTTTTTTTTTAGGTGCACTATTAACAAGATTATTCACTGAAGCAATCACAAGAAAAACAATGTGAAATATTTATGAAATAATTATTGAAAAGTAATGGAACAAAAGCATTTATTTATTTATTTATTTTTTTTTTTTTTTTTTTTTTTATTTTTTTTTTTTTTTTTTAGTTGCACAAATCATGGAGATATTTTTTAAAGCTAGTTATATTATTTACAAAAATATCTATGATGGTGTGTATTTTAACAAGATCGTTGTATGATCGAGACATTCTAGATATAGGATTAAAATATCCAGTATTATTGGAAGAAATTTCGGTCCAAAATATGTTAAGGTTTCTGGTAGATTTGGGCCTGGCGTATAACTTGATTTGATTGACTAAATTACTGTCTACACGATTATTCACAATTTTATAAAGCATTAAAAGGTCATTTATGTTTCGTCTTTTAACTAGACTCTCTAATTTGAAATGTGTAAGTCTTTGTTCGTACCCGTCTAAAAGATGGTAGACACCTGATCGATAAGACAAAATCCGTGTGAATTTTCTTTGGACTGATTCGAGTCTAGATATCTGTGTAATATAATGTGGATTCCAAACTGATGACCCGTACTCCAGAACACTACGGATTAAGGAATTAAATAGAATTATTAAGCTATTAGAATTCTTGAACAGTTTGGTTGATCTTACAATAAAACCGAGTAATTTATTTGATTTACTCACAATGTATTCAATGTGTTGGTTGAACGTTAGTTTGTTATCGAATATAATTCCTAAATCTTTTATTGATTCAACTGTTTCTAGATTGTGACCACATATGCTATATGAATACAGAGTTTTGTTGGTGTTCTTGGTGAAATTAATAACTTTGCACTTAGCTATATTCAGTTCCATTTCATTGTCAACACACCAGGCAGATATTGTGTTAAGGTCTTGTTGTAAAAGTTCACAATCTTCAATATATTTAATTGCTTTATATAATTTTAGGTCGTCAGCATATAGAGAAAAATTACAGCGGAGTTTATATGTAAGGTCGTTAATAAATATTAAGAAAAGCAAGGGTCCAAGGTGAGATCCTTGTGGTACGCCTGACGTAACTAATATTGGTGAAGAGTTAAAACCGTTAACAGTAACTAATTGACTTCTATGTGATAAATATGATTCTAACCAACGAAGCAGATTTCCGTGAATGCCAATTTGATCCAGTTTATACATTAAGATACGGTGACTAACTTTGTCGAAGGCCTTGCTGAAATCAGTGTACACGGCATCTACTTGCGTTTTATTATTCATAGATTTACACAGAAAGTCCATGTACTCAAGCAAATTAGTATTTGTGGATCTTTTAGCAACAAAGCCATGTTGGAAAGGACTAAGTATATGTGATACATGGTTAAAAATGGTTTTATATACAATGGACTCGAATATTTTTCCAAAACAAGATAAAAGGCTGATAGGGCGGTAGTTAGTTACATCATTTTTACTGCCAGATTTGTGGATCGGAATGACGTGGGCAACCTTCCACAAATCAGGAAATACCCCACACTTCAGACTTTTGAAGAATATTTTGTGTACTGGTACTGCAAGTTGGTCTGCACAATTTCGAATAAATAGTGGAGGAATTCCATCTGGGCCGGAACCCTTATTGATATCGAGAGTATTCAATTTCGCTTTGACCTCATCTAGAGTTATTTTGATATGAGACAATGGATAATTATAGAGTTGGGAAGGAAGTTTAGAGTCACTTTTAGAATTAGATGGTGAGCTAAAAACAGAAGAGAAGTAAGTAGATAAGAGTTCACATGTATCTTCACCATTTGTTGCTGATTTGTCGTGGAGATGCATGATTTTGGGGAGAGAATTAGAAATTCTTTTCGAATTAATGAGGGTTGAGAGATTTTTGATACTGTCAGGGAGAGAATTTTCTATTGAATCTACATGGGTTTTAAGGCAGGTACGTATAGATACTTTTACTCGAGCTCTCAAGATGGAAAATCTCTCATAGTCACATTGATTTTTGTATTTTTTCCATTTCTTTCTAAACTTTTCTTTTTCTCTGAGTTGGTGGATCAAAGCACTGCTGAACCAAATTGGAAACTTATTATTCCTGATTCTTAAGCGTGGAGTGTGTTTTTCAATTGATAGCCATAACAAGTTATAAAAATGTAGTACAGAGTCATTACAATCCAGGGTGTCAAGATCGTCCCAATTATTGAGTGATAACATTTCATTGCATTTAATGTAATCCGTTTTTTTGAAGTTATATTTGATGTGATCTGGATTGGTAGGTAGGGGTCTGCATTTGGAAATTAAAAGATCGAATTCAATGGGAGGATGATAGGAGTCAATTTTGGATAACACATGTGAAGCAATTTGAATGTTGAGGTTATGGTTGGAAAAAACTAAATCTAAAATTCGATCTATATTATTAGAGACGTGATTGAATTGATTAAGTCCAGTCAAATTTTGGAAGTCCAGTAGAGATATTGATTTTTGGCTATTATGAAAGACTGGTCTGGTAAGAGTTACATTGGCATTTGGTGAGTATTGAAAAGATGGCACATTAAAATCACCCATTATTATTGTTATATCCTCTGATGGTAAGTTATTATATGTCGTTTGACACTTTTCAAAAAAATCTGTGAGATTTTCGATTGGTATATCTGGAGGCAAATACGCCAAACATAAGTTGATGGTTTGCCTGGACATTTCATGTAATTTAAATTTAATCCATAAATCTTCTGCAGATTTTGAGTTATGTGCTGAGACTAAAAAAGATGTCATTTCTTTCTTGATGGCTATTAGAACACCACCGCCTGATTTTTTGAGAGAACTCGATATGTCCCTATCGCGTCTATATATATTATAACGATCATCTACTAATTCATGGTCATAGATTGTGGAATCTAGCCATGTTTCAGTTAGACAAATTAAATCATAATTGCAACTGAGCACTTCGCAATATAAATCATTTAATTTACTTTTTAAACCACGTACATTTTGATAATAAAATGTTATTGCCGTTTTGTTAGAATCCATTTTGAAAGTATAATATATTAAGCATTATTGAATACGTTTTTATGTAAAATTGATGAAAAAGTAATTTAATGAAAAGTAAGTAATTATGCTTTGGAAGGGGGTAATTATGAACGTCATAAGTTATGATTTGTTTGTGGTACATGATTTTGTCTATGGTATCAGCTGTCATTAATGTTGACAGAAATATGTTGTTGAATAGTGAACAAAATACAATGCAAAATACTGAGCATACAGTTGTTACATAAAAGTATGTTGTCATTATGCAATTATTTCTAATAGGTTGCGATCGTTTATTATATTTGATAGATTGTGATAGTACATGAGAATAAAGAGAAATCGTGGTATTTACTTGTTGTTCAGAATAATTTTGTTCAAAGTGAAATGATGTAAAATAGTATAAATTTTTTAAAGATTCTGTGGTGAATCTTGGTTTTGAAAACGAACCCATTAAATTTTTGACCTGAGACCTCTCACATTTTGGTAATATATTTGTAAAGTTTCCATTTTAGTATTCAAGTTACACATAGTTACGATAAAAATAAATTAAAGTTTGTATATTCTGTTATTAGGCATCGATGACACGAGTATCTCGTTTTTTTATCTTTTCTAAATCGTACAATGAATTAATACATACGTGGTTTGAGTTTTCATTCAACCTAAGGAAAATTTTACAGTTTTTAATCCAGCAGAATTTATATTTTTGTTCTTTTGAAAATTCTCTGACCATTTTATAGAGAAGCTTATTTTTGGGGGATAGGTGTTCGTTTATGAAGATGTTATGTCCTCCGTGCATGTTGATGTTCTCCGCTGTGAGGCCTTTCCTCTTGCGGATTGCAGCAATGATGTCGTCCTTTTGTTGCCTCCGTTCCAGCTTCACAACAACGTTCCTCGGTCTTCCTTCAATTTTCTCACGTGGAGTAACGCGGCTGGCATACTCGATGTGTTTCGGCATCTCTACTTTTAGTTCTGAATAGATTTTTTTTAGAACGTCCATTAAATTTTCTTGGTTTTTTTCCGGGATTCCGATAATCTCTATGTTGTTAACACGAGCATATTGTTCACTGGCCTCAACTTTCGCTTGTAACTCAAAGAAATCCTTTTTTTGTGACATGTTATTTTCGTTTATTTTTTCCAATTCCGTGATTTTTTTCTCCATACTTTTAAATTTTAATTCGTAATCATCAATTTTCAAGCTCAAATATTCCACAGTTTTCACTAGATCGCGTATTTCCGATTTAAATGTATTATTTAACTCACTGAATTTGATTTCTATGAGGCTTAAAACATCAGATTCTTCCGCTTGTATTTTCTTTGGTGGCATTGTAAGGTTGGTTTTTTTTATATATATTCACTGAAACTGATAAATTCAATTATATTTTCAATAAAAACTGGTGATTGAACACTTTATAATGATATATTTAAATTATTATAATATTCAGTTACTTGACAGTTCAAAACCATCAGGTATTCAGGTGAAACATATTATGGCGTCTTAAACAATGGCAATTGGGAACATTTATATCAATATTGCTAAGACACAATTAAGTATCAAGATGGCCGTGAATTATTTTATTTAAACATATTAGATCAGTCAATTGCCTTCTCATATTAAGATGATCAAGTAATTGACTTATTAATTGTTTTTGTGTTTAATTCGTAGAACTCCATTTTAATTTTTAGAAATTTAATTAAATTTAAATTTGATATGTTAATATCGAGTTCTGCAAGTATTTAAGAAAGTATTTTAGTTACAGCTGTTTCGACTTGTAAGGTCATTTTCAAACTGTGGTGAAGCCACGTACGGACGACTTATTTATAACATTTCAAATGTCAATTTATGAAGGTGTCAAAATTGATTTATTACCGGTAAATCCAATTTGCAGAGACACTAATTGAGAGAGTGATTAAGTGGGATTCCGAATCTTTCTCTTTTTGGTTTCACTTGCACTAAGTGCAAGGGTTTTCTTTATTGATTTAGAATGATGTTATTTCTATGACTCATTTAAGTGCATTATATTGTTTAGGTTTGGTAAAAATACTAAGTAGTGGAGAATAAATAATTTTCCTTACTTTATTAATTAGTGTTATGTTGGGGTCATTCGTTCGTTTATTGATTTCTAATTGTTCAAGCAAATTTAATCTAAGACCCTTTCGTTCTATATGTAATGGTTTTGGCTGGTTGTTTTTAAGTGGAACGTGATTATTTTCTAAGAGATGTTCTGCGAATTTTGAAGCGGTGTGCGTAAATCAAATACGAATTTAGAATCAAGAGTGATTTCTAGATCTCTTATGGAGGACACTTTTTTAAGATTAGTATTATTAATAACATAGGGAAACTCCTTTATATATAATTATAATTCTATTCCGAGTGAAGTTTAAAGTGTAACATTTTTCAACATTTAAGTGCATATCATTGACAGTACACCAGTTATTGAGTGTGTCGAGTTCTTTTGAAGCAGTTGATGATCAGAAACAGACTTAATTTAAAATGTTCTAATATTTCATAATTATTGAGAAATAATTTGTAATTATTAAATAACAACTAATTATTTCTAATATTTTAATAATAAAAAATATATATTTAAAAAATTACATTGTTATTTCAAATACATTTGAAAGGACTTTTTACAACCTTTCAGAAAAAGTTTTTAGTTTTTGTATATGTTCACAAATATTCCATTTATTTGGATTTTAATGCAAGGCGGAAATATTTTTACCTCCTGTCAAAATACGCCCAATTCCCAAACAATGAGTACGAATTTTCTACGAACCAAAAATACATACCTTCTCAAATTTCGCATTCATTAGTATTGATAGATATATTCACACTGCATCGCCTTTTGAGAACAATTAATACATATGCAGTTAATATATATATTTTGGGGGCTTACAAAAAAAATTATTTTTTTATTTTTTTTATTTAGAAAAAAGTAAATATTCACAATAAATATACATTACATTTCATATAAGAAATCACTTTTTTGGTTACCCAATTAGTAGAGAAATTTTCTCGGGTCTAACTGGGGAGTTAGTCTATGTAATTATAATTATATATATAATGCCTAGTAATAATATCTTGATCATACAGAGGTCAAGAATAAACTCGTAAACTCCTCCGACTAATTTTTCGTTTTTGGGAACAACGTATATAGGTCTCACAGAAATTGTTATTTTTTTCATTACTATCATAATGAAAAATATGTTCTAAACGGTGTTAGAAAAAGAAAACACCACGCTTTATGTTCAAATCTAAAACTATACCACAAAATAATTATATTAAAATATATATTTATAATTATTGAGAAATAATTTGTAATTATTAAATAACAACTAATTATTTCTAATATTTTAATAATAAAAAATGAATACTTAAAAAATAACATTGTTATTTCAAATACATTTGAAAGGACTTTTTACAACATTTCAGAAAAAAGTTTTTAGTTTTCGGATACGGATTTTATACCACAAAATAATATTTTACGGTGCTCCAGATTTTATGTCCGGGTTGAATCTTTCCCAAATGAAAGACTAAACCCTTCCACAATAAAAAATAAGTAAGTAAAAAAAAAAATTATTATATATTATATTTTTTTCTAAGTATCTTATGTTACTGGTATGAATAAAGCAGCGCTGAGTTTTACTTGGCTTCATTGGCTCCATCCCGATAGGGAAGACAGCCGTGTGCAGATACTCCACGCGAAATTACTATTTTAAATTAACCAGCGGCTGAGAAATTAAATTTCATCGAACGGTGATCTTGCGATCGTACCCTTCAAACTGAACAGGGTGGTTTACTTGGCTTCATTGGCTCCATCCCGATAGGGAAGACGCGAAATTACTATTTTAAATTAGAATGAAAATTAATAATTGAGAATTTAAATTTCATCGAACGATGATCTTGCGATCGTACCATTCAAACTGAACAGGGTGGTTCCGATGAGAAAGATTAATTATTCTCCATACCAGCATTTTAACATAATAACTCAAGATTTTATTTCACACAAAATTTGAATTGATAAATACGTAGAGTCACGTGGGGTAACCGGGATTTTTGTATTAAAAATCACGGTTCATAAATCTAAAAGTTATTAAAAAAAGTTAACGTGCATTTCGATTGCGTACACTTACCCCATGTGTAAGATAAGTATTAGCATACCGTAGGGTAAGTGATCGCACCTCAAACAGTTACCCCCATTGCAATTATCACACTTAAATTGCCCCTTATCGTAGTCTGTGCAGTTATCATACCACCATGCTTTACGCAGAATAAATTCTATCCAATCTTCTGTTGGTGGATCTCGATATTTCTCCTTGCATTGTGGGAAAATAGACCTTACAAGCCTGTTTTTGTGCTCTAAAAACAGTTATGCACTCTGGAATCTGTCGCATTACGCGTGGTAATTCTTTGTGGTGTGGCTTTTTTGCAAAGAGGTGGTCGTTCGACTTCCATGGTTTTATTTACCGGTTTTTGGACCATTTTTGCATATGCCTCTCTCTCTTTCAGCTGAAGTTTCTTTTTAGAGGGATTTGAGGTAATTATTTTATATTTGCAAACATTTTTTGTCGGTTTTGTGTACGTGTTGCTTTGGCCGAGAACTTATATCAAATATTTGGACGAGAAGGACTGATATTGTATGTGATGGGCAGCTGGCCTGAACCTTAATAACATCAACAACAAAAAAACTTCAATCGGAGCAGTAAGGACCTAACGGATAATATTTTTATTAGGTCTGAGAGACGTTTGTGGTCTTCTCAGTGCAGCATGTGTTCAGAATATCCGTACTAATTATTGATAACGAGAGTTACAATATTGTGCAACAACACAACTTTTTTTAGAGAGGTAAGTGTTCGCACTCATCCAACTGCGCACGTTTACCCCAGCACACTTACCCCATCACACCAAAATTCAATAAACTTTAACATTCAAATTGGTGGTTATCTTTATTAGAATTACCACTTTGCATCCATGTAACAAACAACTAAACTAACTAACTAACAATCACGCCGTTTCCCCGCAGGGGTAGGCAGAGAGGACGGACCGCCAAACAACTAGGTCTTGGCACACACTCTTTGCCTCACTCACATTCATACATCGTCTCATACATTCTCTTCTATTATTCTGACTTTTGACATGGCCCGACTCAAGTATCTGATTCACTTGATCGTGCCATGTCTTCCTCGGACGTCCACGACTTCTTCTACCATTCACATTTGCGTCGTATATTCTTCTTACACTGCTTTCTTCGTTCATTCGCTCTACATGCAGAAACCATCTGAGGGTCCCTTTCTTAATCTTACTCATTATGCATACATCAGCCTTACATTCTTTGCGGATATCCACATTTCTCACACGATCATACATTGTTTTACCACACATACGCCTCAGGGATCTCATTTCAACAGCATTCAGTTTACTTTCATCCTTCCTCTGCCAGTTCCAAAAATACATACCTTCTCAATTTTCGCATTCATTAGTATTGATAGATATATTCACATTGCATCGCCTTTTGAGAACAATTAATACATATACAGTTAATATATATATATTTGGGCGCTTATAAATTTTTTTATTTTTTTTTTTTATTTAGAAAAAAGTAAATATTCATAATAAATATATATTACATTTCATATCAGAAATCACTTTTTTTGGTTACCCAATTAGTAGAGAAATATTCTCGGGTCTAACTGGGGAGCTAGTCTATGTATTTATATATGCCTAGTAATAATATCTTGATCATACAGAGGTCAAGAATAAACTCGTAAACTCCTCCGAATAATTTTTCGTTTTTGGGAACAACGTATATAGGTTTCACAGAAATTGTTATGTCTCTCTTACTAACATGGTGAAGAATATGATCTAAACGATGTTAGAAAGAGAAAACATTACGCTTTATATTCAAATCTAAAACTAAACCACAAAATAGTTATATTGTACGTCTTTATAAAACTAAAGTTTCCGACCGCAATTTTGAAAAAAAATAATTATGAAACTTGGGAATTTTTCATTAATTATTTTTACATGGAACAACAAAAGAGTGAGGCGATGATTACGTTTATAAAACATTTGTCTACAAAAATGTGTACGTTTTAATTTTTTTTCGTTATCAGTAGTTTTAGTTAGAAAAAACGCAAGGTGTGCTATTTGTAAAAGTATAATTTATGTTTGCATTAAAAAAATTTGATGTTTATTGTGAATGATAAAATATAAAAGCGTGTTTTATAAAAAACAGGATTTAGTTTTCGAATATATTCAGAAATATTAGATATATTTGGATTTTATCGTAAAATGGAAATTTTCTCACAGAAAATGTTATCTCATATATTGATGTCACACTCTAAAATTCGGAATTTGTGTATTTTATTAATAAAACCGTTTTTTTTTTTTTAAATTTTCTGTTCACCTCAAAACATTTTTTAATAAACCTTTCAAAAATCACTGCACTCTGTTCATAAAAAAAATCTAAATAACTTTTATTCATGGAGTTTTCACGATTCTGTTCACGCTCTTGTTTCGCTGCTATTTCCACCGCATTTTTCACAGTTATTTAGAGCGAGGTATTCAATATTGCAGCCATCAAACTCACACGGGGGAGTGTTAAACATATAGAATTAAAATAAAGGGAAAATAAAAAAAAGTTTTTATAAAACAAAAGGATGTAGTTACACTGAGCTTCCCATTACAGATCCTAGATGGCGGTAGTTGTAACTTTTTTTTTATTACCATAGATCAATAGTGAGGTCATAATCAAAGCTCAGACCAAGCGTAATTTCCGTTTAGTATCTCAACCAATAGGAGCCTTTAAAAGTGACATCATGATCAAAGCGGCCAATGAGCGCAGTTTAAATCGTCATTTCCGTTTCATCCGAAATCCTAATCACAACGGGGCTAAAGAAGTTTCAATTTTTAAAAAATCGAGTGCAGTTCACACCCGGTAGAAGCTAAACTTTATCAGGAGCCTTGAAAAGTGGCCAATGAGCGCAGACCTATCGTCATTTCCGTTTTATTTCTCAACCGTTCCGTTTTATATTTCAGTTATTCTCAGTATCGCTTTGGTGTAAGACCACCATTCAGAATTGAAACGTTCCTTGAAATGATTTAGCCGTGTTGGGTGACCAGATCTGAATAGCCAGGTACTTCCCCACCTTCCTCTCCCTAACTCCTTCCCCTCCCCACTACCTTCAGCCTCACAGCATACCCCAATTGGGTATGCCATAGTCTCACTGGCTTCAGACGGGAGCAGCTGGGACTCTTGTGCGGAATTCATGTAAAAAAATAACCAATAGGAGCCTTGAAAAGTGACGTCACATCAATGAGCGCAGCTTTATGCTTCGCAGGTGCTGTAATGCGTTATTTCCGTTTCCTCCCAATTTCAAATCACAACGGGGATAAAGAAGTTTCACTTCAAAAATATAAATGGTTTCTTGGTTACGTGATTTGTAACAACTACTGTCACCCACGCCAAATGGAAATACCAAATTATATTTCTATGCTCCTGTTCATGTTGGCCGGATCAAGTTTTGACATTTATCATTATTAATTTGTATAATTGTGACGTGAAGCGCCACTGCGGAAATTCACATAAATTACCCTACGACATGTCTGTGCTCCTCGTAATTTGTTACTGTAGACGTAGACCGCTTCACGTGTTGATGTTTATTATCATCATCATAATTATCATTACATAGTATAAAATGAAGTCGCTCAAAATGCATGTGCGCTTAGATCTTTTAAACTACGCGACGGATTTTCATGCGGTTTTCAGCAATAGATAGGGTCATTCAAGAGAAAGGTTTATGTGTATAAAATATGCGTATTATAGTAGAGAAAAGTCAAGAAATTCAAAGAAAATATGTTTGTGTGCGATCATCATCTTCGTCATTAATCATTAAATAATATAAGTCGCTCAAAATGTATGTGCGCTTAGATCTTTTGAACTACGTTAGGGATTTTCATGAGGTTTTCGCCAATAGATAGAGTGATTCAAGAGGAAGGTTTGTATGTATAATGTATGCTTATTATAGTGGATAAAAGCCGAGAAATTCAAATATTCAATTCAGGCAGCGGGCAGCTGGCAGCTGACAACCGGGTGGTGTGGATTTTATAAAGGTTGGGTAATGGCGTTGTGTTTCGTTAGCCACAGCAACGTGTGCCTTGTCTGCTAGTAATATATAAAGGAAACTTGTTGTGGGTTGCATTTTTATTATTTTTATACAAATCTACAGTTTTTTCTGACAATGGGTAAATTTTACTCTAGACCTTTAAAATAAGATGAAGGTCTGATTTCGAAAAATTGTGCGTGCAATGCCGGAAACTTCAGTTAATATAATCAATGCAAAAACTCAGAAACGAGTTCCGGTACGATCAAGGGAGTCATATGGTGTGGTAGATCTCTATCCCCCTTTCAGGACGACGGTTCCTGTTTTTACCTAAAGGGCGTGTTCTTGAAGATATAAGGGCTGGAAGTTTCGCCCTCTTGAAATTTCTAGAACAGTCTTCCCTAAAGTTCTAGAAGGTTCCACGGAGCTCGGAATGTTCGGAAATAGGGAATCGGGAACATCTCTAATGTTGTCCTGAGCGAAGCCGGGTAACCCATTTAGTACAATAATATATCTTAATAATAATAAAAAATTACGGGTTTCAGAAATCGTTACAGTGTCCATCATCAGGTCAGTATCATGTCATAGATAGTGGTAAAGTGTATGCCTATGTACATATATAGATGTGTTAAAAAAATATTACATCCATATTATATTATCGGTACGACGCAGTGTCTTGAAAATGTGTTTTTGGAAACAAGGTTCTATTTTTGAGAAAATATATATGTATTTTTTAAAATTATTTTTCTCTCTCTATTTTGTAGATTTACCACTTTCCCGAATATTTCAGTAAGAGTTTACGGACGGCGTTCGTTTCATGTATATTCCAAAAACTGCACTGAAAAACTTCCCGTACCCTTTCTTACCTGCACACAATTATTACATTAGTTTTATTGTGTACTTGTGTGAAGTTTTCTTTAATCCGTGCGAAATAATGCAAAATCTTACAAAATCATATATTTTTGTTTTGAAAATTTGATCGCTTCTAAGTATTATAGATGCTCCAATTAAATACTGCGTGTAGAACATATCTTGGACTTTAAAAATATCGGCCGTTTTTCTAAACAGTTAGGCTTAGCTAGTCCTTTAATAAGCCTAGAAAAAAATTTCGGGTATGGTTTTATTGTTTAATGTGGCAAATTCAGTTTCTTTTATAATAATCGCAAAGAAAAGATATTTACCCCCGAACTTCTCAAAATAAAATAAAATGGGCATTTTCTCGTTGTTATTTTTGACATCGATCAATACGCTCAGCACTCGAAGAATTTGGATTTTTAAAGTGAACCTTATGCCGTCCACCTAAAGATTACAAACTTGGCACACCTATTTCGTATCAGTTTAATCAGTTACGCCCGCCAGCGACGGAGAATAGACGTCCTAGACTCCGCGTCACTTGGTTCCGTGAAATCAATTTTAAATATCCTTGTTATTAAATAAATTAAAAAAGGAGTTAATGTTTTTACCGACCTGTAAAATAAATTCTCTAATACATTTTCCAATCTTTCCAAAAGCTTTTTCTCAAGTATTTTTAAACTAGAGGCGTGGATTCCGATGTCGATTTTTCCTGGACTATTGGATCACCTTAATATTGATTTTGTTGACTGTCTTGGACCGGTAACTACGTTATTTATATTACATATTATGTGAAGGTTTCTTTAATGTTGATTTCATTTCGTCCCCGAGAGTGTTAATATGAATTTTATTTTAAATTATGAAGTTCACAATTCGTTTTTTGGTAATTGCTCGAAGTTATGACGATAACAAAGAATAAAAAAATCCACTCTTCCTTCATTACAACAACGTTTTTGAAACATAATATTGAAGTCTTAGGCATCATTTGTTAACCGGAAATATCTAACAAGCGCTTACAAATGCTGGGATTTATATCAAGATTATCAAGAAATTTTTACATTGAAGTCGACATGAGTAAAATTCTCCCGTCAGGAATCCACATTACGATATTCATGAAGGTACAAGCTATTGAAAAAATACAAAACGTTTTTGAAGTAAAACCTCTTTACGCACGCTTGACTTGGGAAGTAAGCTGGTTAATGCGTGACGAGAGCGTTACGAAAAGTGTGAGCGGGCGAGGCGAACTGAAGTTGAGAGGGAGATATAAGTTAGTGAAGATAGAACGAGAGAGAGCACACATTTTCTTTCTGTCTTTCTCTCATAGCCAGTTGCGTTTCGTATATCTAAGACATAGTGCATGCCTATTGTCTGTATCACACTGTAGGAGCAAGAGGGAGCAGTTCGCGCGCACATTTTTTCTCTCTTCTTTTATAAGTTGGTGAAGTTTCACTTCATTTGTGTGGTCTAAATAAAGCACACTCGTTTTTTTTAGCATTATATATAGGCTTTCTTAGTATTAAAATGAGTAGGTATTCCAGGAAATTCGTTGAACATGACAGTCAGCCCAATTATCTGAATATGCTTGTCAGGCAGAATGATTTTCACAGATTTAGTATTTCTGTTTTAAATTTTAAACGATGCATTTTATTATAATCCAGATTTACTTGCATTTATAAGTTCTCTAATTCCATTATATTAGGTCCTTGAATATGACATTGGCATTTTGTATGGGAGGAACTTTGTATGGGAGCTGGGAGCTTATGGGAGTTTTGTATGGGAGCTTTTTCACATTCCCAATTTGCTTCAAGTGGATTAAAACAGTTTTATCACTAACACTGCAGCCTGCAGGTAACTCAAACGTGGTTTGCGATTTGGTCAACTTTGGTCTCCGGCCGTCCACGGGGCTTGTTCTCAGGTCGAAATTTCCAGAACAAAAAGGTTGGAACCAAAAACGCACTGTGTTTTCTTTTGCGGCACGGCACCGTCGCCATGCACATCGTTAATCTTTCGAGCCGTTTCTGCAGCACTAGTGCCACGGTGGAACTCGTACTCGTAAATAACGCGATATTTCAAGTTTTCCATTTTGTAAACTAAGTGACGCAAAGAAAAAAAAGAATTAAGGAAAAAACAAATAAATTATAATTTTCGTAACACAAATACATGAGTAAATAGCTGTGTAAATTTGAATTTGGAATTCCTAACCAAAGAGAAGATATTTGAGATCAAAGTTGCCAGTACGGCAAAACGCCAATTTCATATGTAAGGACCCAATATTAGAAATAATCAATACTAGAAAAATTTGTAAAGCACTCTTAGGTCGATTTTTCACGAAAACGGTATAAGATACAATTTATCCAATTATTTTGTCAACGATTTCACGATGTACTCGTATTATACAGCCAATGATGTTGATGTCAAAACATTTAACTTAAAAAATAAAAATTGTTGAAATATTTATTTAACTAACTAACTAATTAACCATCACGCCGTTTCACCCCAGGGGTACGAAGAGAGGACGGACCGTTAAAAACTCGGTCTTGGCGCACGCTCTTTGTCTCATTCATACTCGTACAATGTCTCATACATACTCTTTTATTATTTTGACTCTTGATATGGCCAGATTCAAGCATTAATTGTGCGATGTCTTCCTCAGGCTTCCCCGACATCTTCTACCATTCATATTTGTGTCATATATTCTCCTTACACTCCTTTCTTAGTTCATTAGGTCTACATGCATTCTATGTATATAAACTTTGGAAGGTTTTACCCAACTTTTGTAGATCATATACCCATCAATGTTATACATCATTCAAGAAGAAGATAATATTAATACAATAGTATACAAAAATATGGAAATGTCGCAGAAAAAAAAAAATCGAGTACAGTTCACACGCGGTTAAAGTGAAACCTTTGCCCAAACATTCTTAGCCAATAGGAGCCTTCAAAAGTGAGGTCATAATCAAAGCAGCCAATTAGCATAATTTGACGCTTTGTAGGTACTGCAATACGTCATTTTCGTTTCATCCGAATTTCAAATCACAACTGGGCTAAAGAAGTTTCACTTCAAAAGGCAATCGTCGCCACTGGGGCTCGAACCCAGGATCTTAAATGACATAAAAATAAATAAAAGTCTCAATGGCCGAGTTGGTTAAGACTTGTTCTGTAAGACAAGAGATCCTGGGCTCGAGTTCCAATAGGCCACTTGCATGGATTTCATAACGACTTGGAAAAAATCGTGTGGATAGATTTTTTTACAAAGATTTCAAAAATGTTAGTAAAATTTTTTAGAAATGTACAGTTCTTTTTATTTTTAAATAAATAAATCCCTTATTTCAGCTCGTGACGTCACTACATGAAAATGTCCCGTCTCCGATTATGTTCCCTTAATTTTGTAAAATTCCACACTGATTTTTTTAATTTGCGTTTAACGTTCACTAGATTTATTGTTTGTTCTTTTTTTTCTATTTATTGTTCTATGGCGGTGTTTTTACAAAAAAAAAAAAAAAAAGTGTTTTTACAGATGTTACGAAGAGAACCCGTACAATTTATTGCTATTTGTGTAGAAAACGTTCTTTTTTAAAAATGATTTTCGATTACGTAATTATCGTTTATTCCCACCCATAAAATTATCCCGTCTTTCCGGTTTATAAAAAATGGTCTGATTTTTCGGATTGAAATTTTCAAAAAATCGCCAGGGTTTCAAAAATACGATTAAAAAAAAAAACAGGATGTCTTAGAATATTTGCCTAAACCGGAATTTTTAAAAAAAAGTGATGCAAGTGACAATGTTTTTTTCTTTTTTCATATACCTATTCGCTGTTGATTTATTAATATTATCTAAATTTGGAGACGGGATTGAACTCGCAACCCTCTGATTCGAGTTCAAAAGCGTATTCCATTAGATCACCGAGGTCAAGTGTCATTAGTCTCCAGTTTTGACGAGATCAGACACGCTTAAGTTTTTGATAAGTTCAAGTTGTCCAAGTTGGTACCTCTGGCACGAATCTTCACAAGGGCGGTGGTCCATTTTATGTTTCAACCTTTGAGACTCGCTGCCTAAGTTCAAACTGGAAAGGGACTCGTCAAAAAGATAACCTTGATGACTGTTGTGTCATCTGAATTTGTGTGTTGATGTATTTATTATTTATTATAATACTAATATTTGGATGACCTGTATAGTGCCGTTTTTGTGAAAAATCACCTCAAGGGCGCTGTGTATTGTGTGTTGAGATCTACGAAAGAGCAGATAATGAATTCTTCTAAGTTTAAATCCACGGTACAAGCGTTGCAACTATTTTCAAGCAAACGATGAAATGAAATTTTGAAGTAAAACTTCTTTACGCACGCTTGACTTGGGGAGTAATGCGTGATAAGAGTTACGTTTCGTATATCTAAGACACAGTGCAGGCCTATTGTCTGTACCACACTGTAGGAGCAAGAGAGAGCAGTGCGCGCGCACATTTTCTTTCTGTCTTCTTTTATAAGTTAGTTTTACTTCAGTCGTGTGGTCTAAAGCACACTTGTTTATTTTTTTAACTCATAGTCAATATGTACGTCGCAGGTAAATCGTAAACCCAGGCCGATCATGATGCGCCTGAGGCACTTCACGAAATAGCTAGACGCATCATGATCTGTCTCATTTTACGATTGGCCACCGACATCTACATAGAAGACTGTATGCAAATTTTTATACACAAATCTAAAGCAAGTATAGTTTGCGGTATACGCCGCTTTCAACCGGACATTCCGACGAAATTGCTGATCGTTAGTTGACGGCGATTAAGACACGATTCATCAGAAAAATAAAATAAAAAATATATTTAGAAACTAGACATGCAGATTTATAGCACCACGTAGGGGAATTATGATATCTAAAAAAAACGACAAAACAGCGAATTTTATTACCCCTTTTTATGGAAAATGTTCATGGTTCATAAAAAAAAAAAAGAAGGGGGTCCTTTATAAAAAAATCCCTACGTGGTGCCATAGAGACTGGAGTTTCGAAGAGTACTGGGTGCATGCAAATCGGATGTATAGTTTTTTAATATGTTGTCAACCAGGTTGAAAAATGGAGTGTCGAGAAAAGAGCGTTCATGCGTGACGAGAGCGTTACGAGAAGTGTGATCAGGCGAGGCGATCGTGGCGAGTTGAGAGGGAGATATAAGTTAGTGAAGATAAAAAGAGAGAGAGTTACGTTTCGTATATTACTAAAGGGTCAAGAGAGAGAGAGAGATTTCCGGCACACGTTTTCTTTATCTCTATCTCTCATAGCCAATTACATTTTGTATATGTATCTAAGACACAGTACAAGCCTATTGTCTGTTTCACACTGTAGGAGCAAGAGAGAGCAGTGCGCGCGCACATTTTCTTTTCCTTTCAGTCGAGGGGTCTTAAAGAACGATCGTTTTTTACTTTTCTCTTTTTTCCTGTATCTCCGTCAATTTTAGGAATTTCGTTAAAACATTTGGTGAGAGCATTCTTCACATTTTTTTACAGTGATCTGGTGTCTTACGATGCTAATTAAAAGAATTCGTAATCTGCTCTTTCATAGATGGCGCTAGTTTTATTAATTTAAGAAAAAATACTTTTAGCAAGTCATGCTTTAAAATAATAACAATATTTACCTATATACACAATATGAATATGAATCTTCGACCGGCCTTCGATTGGTCGATGATAATGTGAATACATGGTATTGTCTATAAACCAACTCTAGTCTTTCAAGAAAGGCTTACTAATATATCTAATACTAGCTGGGTTACCCGGCTTCGCTCAGGACAATAAGATAGTGTTCTGGAACGTAGCACAATGATGTTCCCGATTCCCTATTCCTGATCATTCCACGACATACTCCGCCACTCCTTCCACAACTTTCTACAGCTCTATGGAACCTTCTAGAACTTTCCGGAAGACTGTTCGAGAAATTTCAAGAGGGCGAAACTTTCAGCCCTTATATCTTTAAAAGCATGCCCTTTAGGTAAAAACGGATACCCTTATTCCTTAGGGGGGATAGAGATCTACCGCACCATATAACTCCCTTGATCGAACCGGGACTCGTTTCTGAGTTTTTGCGAGCTGCACGTTTTTTGGACTTTCTTTTATAATATATGCCATATTCAAATAAATAAAATGTTACTCCTTACATGTCCTTTCCCGTGCGTTCCCCTCCAGCGTTCCACTTCCACCTTCCACACCACCGCTCTCCCGCTCCCCCATACCGCCAACCCCCCTGGCACTGCACCCCCTGGCCCGTAGCCGAAACTTTTTTCTAATACTAACAATTTTAAACTCGTGATATCTTTCTAATTAAATATCCGAAGTGAAAAATTCAAAAAGTTAAATAAAGGTATTGAAGCTGTCTTGAATAAAAAGTAATTTATTTTGATAAGGATTAAAACCAAGATACAAATAAAGAGCCTTTTCAAGCAGCGACATTTAAATTAAATTTTTAAAATAAAAGAATACTTATTGTGGCATAACCGTAATAGTTAGACATATGCTGTTGCGACTTTTTTTTGTAAATAATGATGTGTTCTATAAAGTCGTAGTACATTATTTTATTCTATCATCAATAGTTTTCGCAGCGCACGCGATTTAAAGAATATTTTAGGTAATTTTTTTACACCCTGGATTACATTATTGAAGTTTTAGTAAGGATGCCAATTTTTTTTTAAATATAATATAGCCTATGTCATCCAGGGATAGTGTAGCTTCCCAACAGCGAAAGAATTTTTCAAATCGGTTCAGTAGTTTCGGAGCCAATTCGATGCAAACAAACACACAAACAAACAAACAAATATTACCTCTTTATATAGTGTAGTAGATAGAGTCGGTGATTCATTCCGATGTAGTATTTGTAAGCTTTCCTTGAAAGAGTTTGTTTATGGACAAAACTATTTATTCATATTCATATTGAGTGCGTATGGGTGCAAACAATTAATTCATCTTAATATTTTAAAACAAAAAAAATAATTAAACTAGCGCCATTTATGAAAGAGTTAATACTGAATTATTTTAAGTTTAAATATAATTTTACTTATGACCATAATAACTAACAATGTTTACCTCTTTCTCATATTACCATCATTATGAGTGGAAGATGTTGATTGTGCAATGATGGAGGACTAAGTTAGCAGAATTCTTGCACCCCCGACGCAATACCTTGGTGAGAATCTGACGCATTTGTCAACCCAGCCACCGACCGATTATCGAGGTGTTAACGTGCAATGGAGGCGGACAATTCACATATTTTTTTACATGAACTCTACACAGGAGGTTCTAAGTAAAATAATTTACCTCAGGGCCTATACGTCTGGGAGGCGGGTATGGGTATCGCCTTCCTGGGAATCATTTATTTGATAACTAACACCTCTGCCATAAGTCACCCCAAGTGGTTCGCTACGTTTGGTGACTTAGCAGAGGTGCCCGGGTTCAAGGGGTGAGGTTTGTCAAGGTCTTGGCAACTGCTGCGTGAGAGAGACTGGTTGAGGAGGTCTTTTGACCTCTCCAGCCAGAATCCTTTGACCCATCGCCTTGCACCGCTGTTGAATGGAATGTTGGATTCATATGTCCGTCACTTCTGGACACACTGACCCCCAGATTCTTACCCACCTATTCTATTCTATTCCTCTCCAGAACTCCTTCCTTTCCAGAACTACCTCTTCTTCCTTTCCGTAAAAAGGCCCTCCACAACGCATCCCCTAAGATTACATAGACCCTGAGGGAAATTATTTTCCTCCAGGCCTCCTGTGAGGAGCTAATGTAAAAAAACGAGTGTGCTTTAGACCACACGACTGAAGTAAAACTTCACTAATTTATAAAAGAACATAAAGATTGAAACACATATTAAAAAAGGAACCGATCGCATCACACTTTTCGTTACAATCACATTTTTCGTAACAATCACACTTTTCGTAACAATCATACTTTTCGTAACAATCACACTTTTCGTAACAATTACACTTTTCGTAACAATCACACTTTTCGTAACAATCACACTTTTCGTAACAATCACACTTTTCGTAACAATCATACTTTTCGTAACAATCGCACTTTTCGTAACAATCACACTTTTTGTAATGTTTCATATTTTTTTGAAACGTATTCATCATTTTACCCCCCCAAGTGTCGAGCGTGCTTAAAGAAGTTTTACTTAAAAAAAAAACAAATTACATCATCTTTAGGGATTCCGTGTGGAGGGTCTTTTTGTGGAAAGGAAGGAGTACCTATACCTGGTTCTTGAAGAGACCCAGGGCGGGAAACGACCCGTTCTCATGTGAAGAAGTGGTTCCTCGGAGCCATTGAAATGCCGGTAGAACAAGGACATCATTACCATCCGCTGCCTGTACCCTGAAGATTGTGCCCTTGTGGTAATCCTGCATTTTTATGGCTCTTAGATTATCTGACGATACGACGGTCTGTCTTGTTGAAGTAATTTTATTTAATATTAGCCCGGATACGTGAATGTGTTTTTTTAATATTCTAATAATGGTTTTTTTTTAATTTTAAATTTAAAAATGTCACTGCCGAGATTCGAACCCCGTTCAACTGTTTGGAATGGTACTATGCTGATCAATACACCACTTGCTATTTTAATAACTGCGGGATACATTTATTTATTAATTAGAGTTAATATATTACAAAATTATTACATAACATATATAATACATTACTTTAAGTTTAATAAAACACATTTCGGGAAGGACAACATTATACATCCAAAGGAAAATTATTTTTACACAAGAACACGAAGATTTTGTACATAATACCTACGTAGATTTTTAAATGGACTAGACACACTTGATACAGGTAATTGAAGAATATAGTTTTATTTTATTTTTATTTATTTTATTATATTTATAACATGTTACATATATTTGACATTTCTATAGATAAGATTTATTAAATCACCATACTAGGCGAATGCCTGTTTCATGGTGATTAATTAAGGATAGTAACTTTGAGTGTAGTCTAGTGTAAACAAATGGTTAAATTGGTAAAGTTATAATAAAAAATAGAATAGAGAAAAAGAAGTGCGTAAAACAAACATGTAAAAAAATAAACCTGTAAACATATGGTACTAGTATGTAATGATGTGGAAAATTTATAACTTTATCTGAGTATATGAAACAAGTTGTAAGCACTATCATAGTCACTCATCAGAAGGTCATTAAGCGTCTTTCTGAAAGTGAGATATATGGCTTTAGACATTATTTCAATTGATAAGTTATTAAAAATTTCAGGTGCAAGAAAGTTAAACTGTGATTGTGCCAATGAAGTTTAAAAGTTATTTATTTTTTTAAGTTACAAAGGAAGACAGCTAAATTCGTAACTGTTTAATAAAGTTGCTGAAAAAATATCATTTTAGAGCCTTTGCCAATATTTTTTTGTTTGATGCCGGAAGTTTTAGGATATTAGGTAATGCGTTGTATTGAGTATGTGCGACGTATTGTAAGGAGTTAATTCCAAATTTAGAGTAAATGACGATAGATATATTGGATTTTGTGGTAGTGTTTTGTGCTGGTGTATATCGGAATTAAAGTCTGATTAATAAATTACAAAATTGTATCGAAAATAGAAGAGGGTTAGCGCAGACCGGGATATCATACGTTGGTTCTAAAGGTGTTTGAAAGAAAGAGAGAGAAAGAGAGTACGAAAGCAGTATTATAGTTGTGAATGATGAATACTTGGAGCAAGTGGATAAGTTTGTGTATTTTGGATGTATGTTAACGAGAGATGGGAAGGCCGATAAGATTTATTGAAATAAGGGTAAATGCAGGTAACTCCATTGATGGGGGACTGACTGCCAACGGCGCTAACCAAAAATCTGTCCAAAGAAGCGAAGCTGATACCTGGTACCTGTCCTAATGAATGGTAGTGAGGCACGGAACTGGAAGTAAACTGAATGCTGTGAAAATGAGATCAACATGTGTGTGGTAAAACCATGAAGAAATGTGGAGATCCGCATAGAATGTAAGGCTGTCACAGGCGTAATAATTAAGATTAAAAAAGGGAAGATGGTTTTGGCATGTAGAGCGAATGAACGAAGAAAGAAGTGTTAGGAGAATATAAGATGCACATGTGAATGGCAGAAGAAGTCGGTGATGCCCGAGGAACACTTTGCACGATCAAGTGAATGGACACTTGCATCGGGCCATGTCAGAAGTCAGAATAATAGAAGGGTATGTATGAGACGATGAATGATTGTGAATGAGGCAAAGAGTGTGTTGCTACCACCGAGTTGTTTGGCGGTCCTCTCTGCTTACCCCCGGCGTGATGATTAATAAGTTAATAATTTATGGCTTGTCTGAATTTATTACAACAATCAGTTAAAATGTTGTAACTCAAAGCAAATCCGAATTCTATCCAGAGTTTATTGAACCTGAGTAACAGACACGAGGCAGATCCGAAATTAGTATTTTTTTTAAATAAGGGTTCGAAGAACTTCGAGAAAAATGCCACAAAAAATTATTGCGCAAGGTAAAGATAGACGCTTTCATTATATGGACAAGAGAAGCGGGTGGATGAAGAAGTCTCAAGATAATAAATAACATTTAAGAATCTGAAAAAATGGAGGTGAACATGGCACTATGCAAGTGTTGAATGTTGTTGAATAGGGTCAAGCAAGGTGATGGAAGAGAGCAGAGTTGGAAAGTACCTACCCGTTCACATCCTTTTTCTAAACTCAATTTGGATAAGCCACCCAGGGAACCGTTTACTGGATTTCAATAGGTCACCCCAAGTGGTTCGCTACGCTTGGTGACTTAGCAGGGGTGCCCGGATACATGGACTGAGGATTGTCCGGAACTTGGCCAGGCAGGCCAGATTGAGATTGATAGATTCATTCTTCCGTCACCCCTGGACTCCCAGACTCCTATATTCCTACAGTCGATTCCCCCGTCAATTTTTGGTACTTCCTCTCCATCCTTTAATTAAATAGACGCTTCCAACTGCATCCCCAAAAGTGATTCAGGATTTGAGGTGAATTATTTTCCTTAATAAAATCGATGCCAAAATTGTGAAAATGTTTAATAAAACACGACTCGTTTAAAATTGAGCAAAAATCTCGTGGAAGGCAGCTTAAGTATCATTTAAAGAAACATTGTGAATTTTTTCACAACTATAACTGAAACGAACGTGTTTATAATAATTTTCGGAGCATACTTTGCGATTTTTTCTATCGAGGGAATTTCATATAAGTTGCATTTCGGCGTGGAACGCTTCTAGATATTATCTTAAAAATAACATTTATTTTTTTAAGAGCTTAAAAACTTCAAGTAAGAAATTGGTAGAAATTCGGGTAGCCCTGGCTTAAGGCCTCATGCGAGGAGCGAACGTCAAAAAATGCAATTTTTGCTACGTTTCGATTCTGATTGGCGGTCTTTTACCAAGGCGATACCGAAAGTATTTCCTATCTACCACTCTTGTAATTAGAGAGAGATGTCTTCTAATAACTATCATATCACTTCTGTTTCATGTTTTTAGTTTTCGGATGCATTCGGAAGTATCCCATTTATTTGTATTTTATCGCAAGGCGAAATCATCTTGACCTTCTGACAAAATAGGCCCGAGGCCTGAAGGGATAAGTCGTTGAACTGAACTTTATTAAAAAAAAAATTAAATCGAATTTTATAATGTTATTATTAAGTTTTGCAAGTAATTTAGTTTTTATAATTGTGACAGCTGTTTCGGCTTACAATGCCATTTTCGAATTGGGGTTTTTAAATCATTACATAGTATAAAATGAAGTCGCTCAAAATGTTTTGTGCGCTTAGATCATTTAAACTACGCAACGGATTTTCATGCGGTTTTCACCAATATATAGATGCTTATTATAGTAGAGAAAAGCCGAGCAATTCAAATATTCAATTCAGGCAGCGGGCAGCTTGCAAGCGAGTGGTGTGGATTTTATAAAGGTTGGGTAATGGCGTTGTGTTTTAGCCACAGCAACGTGTGGCCGGGTCGGCTAGTTAAAAATAAAATAACTATGAGACGACTTATTTATATGATTCTCTTGACCCCCACCCAATTTCAATTTTTAAGGCGTCTAAAATAATTTATTACCGGTTAAACCTATTTCTTGAGAAAACAATGTTTGATACTCTATCATCCGTACGACCTTCGTAGTCCAGTGGCTAAGACTCTTGACTCACAATCCGGAGTTCCGGAGGTCGCGGGTTCGAACCCGGCGTGCGCAAATAAATTTTATTTGATTAATTTGTGTTATTTCACAAATAATTAATTTAAAATAATATATAGTTTATTTGCGGCACGTTCCAGAGTGGAAAATACTATCAGTATCGCCCTGGTGTAAGACCACCATTCAGAATTGAAACGTTGCTTGAAAATGGCTTTAGCCGTGTTTGGTGACCAGATCTGAATAGCCAGGTACTTCCCAACCTTCCTCTTCCCCACCTCCTTCCCCTCTCCACTACCTTCAGCCTCACAACATACCCCGATTGGGGATGCCATAGTCTCACTGACTCCAGACAGGAGCAGTTGAGATTCTTGTGCGGTATTCACTGTAAAAAAAAAAATCAGAATGATTTTATCAGAAAATCGGTTAAACCGGAAATAAATCGTTTTACGCATCTTCAAAATTGAAATTGAGCGGGGGTTAATAGAATCATATAAATAAGTCGTCTCATAGTGGTCTTGCTACAGGTTTAAAAGAAGTAAGTTGAAACAGCAATTTCAATTTTTTATATTTTATTTAATTGACGTTATAAGAATAAACACAACAATTCATTGGTTACAGTGAGGAAATTACATTAAACACAAAACTCATTAATATGACGTGCCCATAGACATACAAATAGCTAGACGAGAACTTACAGATGAGGGGTAAAAACCAACTATGGCGGGACGAAGAGAGGAAGAAGACTTGTGATTCGCCAATAAATCAATCTAACAGTATACAGGCACCTCGCACTCTAATATCACCATTTAGTTCTTGAAAGTAAAATCTGCTTTTGAATGAATAGACCTTTTTATATGGGAGCGCTAATTGCATGCCACGTTATGAACAGATATGTCAAGTCCAAATTCGCAAAGTAAGGTTCTGAGTATTTTTTATAGTCGAATATTTTGTTTCCGTAGACACTTTTACAAATGTTTCATGATTTACTTACCCCAGTAAACAGCGGCTTTGTGTTTCGCATCGCCATGTATCTCGATGTCATAGTATGTATTCCATAGGCACGCAACGTCCGTGCGTAAAATGTACGATAAGAGCTCGACACTGGTCCGGACAAGAATGATGACGTCACATTTTTTAGATTAACGCGGGGCTCCCGCAAGCCCAGCCGGTTCCGAAAAATGGTTCCAATGGGAGGGGGAAATAACACGCCTTTTATCACGTAAGGGCTAGTCCATATATTTTGTACGTCCGTGGACGTGCCGGAAAACATTCAAACTCTTGGGGATCACTTTAGAAGGTAATATTAAATTTAAGAAACATGTAGAACTGTGTTAAAAGAGTAGTTAATTTAAAAAATTAACATATTTATTTATGATTAATAAATATCCTTAAACTTTCTAATATTAAAATGGCTTCCATTTCAATTTTGAAGTGAAACTTCTTTAGCGCCGTTAGTGACTTGAACTTCTGGTGAATGCGTCACAACTCAGTTCTACACAAATACTCGGTTCTAATATAATGCGGTAAATTCGTACCTCGTCGTGTGCCTTCCATAGCATAGTGGGCAAAGTGTCTGACAAGTCTCAGCGGCCAGAGCAACAGACATCAAGCGAACGGGGGTTCGAATCCTATGAAATCCAACAAAAAATATTTTTATTTTGTGAAATCAATATCCAATCTTTAACCCACTTTAAAAAAACAGGCAAAAGAAAAGAAAGCGACATCTACCGACTTTCTAGTTTCACTTCTACCACGTGTGAATTCCACAGTCTGATTTTTTTTTTAAATGTGAATTCCGCAAAAGAGTCCCAACTATTTCCTTCTAACATTTATCTTGTTCGTCATTGGTATTATATTCAGCAATAATTATAGGGTTACACGTGTGGGGCAAAAGTGTGTGTTTTTTGATGTGAGACGTGGTGGTCTATTTTAAAATTGAAGCGATTGAATTGTTTATAACATTGTAGTGATGTTCCTTTTAAATACGAACAGTGAATTTGAACAAACGTCAATTTTAAAGTTTGGACCAATATTATTGAAGATGTGAAGAGCTCGGTATTTTTTTGTAATTATTTGTTCAGAACACTACTTTAAATTTAATTAGGGACAGAAGTTTGGTACAGTCGATGTTTGAAATCGCAAAGTATGGTCCGAAAATTTTTATAAACTTTTTTTTTCGTTTTGTTAATTTACAAGTTATATGTAAGAAAAAAATCACAGAAACTAACTAACCATCACGCCGTTTTCCCACAGGGTTAGGCAGAAAAGACGGACCGCCAAACAACTCGGTCTTGGCACACACTCCTTGCTTCGTTTACATTCAAACATACTCTGACTCTTGAAATGACCCGACTCAAGTATCTGATTCATTTGGTCGTACCATGTCATTCTTGGACGTCCTCCACTTCTTCTACCATTCATATTTGCGGGACGCTCCGATGGTTTGGGCATGTACAGCGATAGAACGAGGAAAGCAGTGCAAGGAGAATATATGACACAAATGTGAATGGTAGAAGAAGCCCAAGAAAAAATCACAGCGTTTCTTTAAATACTCTTTAAGACATTTTCCATGAGATTTTTGGTCTATTTTAAACTAATCGTGTTTTATAAAACAGTTTCACAACTTTCGTTAAATAATATTTATTTAATATTAGAGATAATTAATATATTACAAAATTATTACATAACATTTATAATACATTACTCCCAATGGGTCAAATAAAACTCATTTCGGGAAGGAAAACACTATACATCTATGAGAAAATAATTTTTTTACACAAGAACACGAAGATCAATGAACAGTACCTACATAGATTTTTAAACCGACTAGACACACTTGATACAGTTAATTGAAGAACATACAGGAGTTACAAAGGAAGACAGCTAAATTCGTCACTAGTTAATGTAGTTGCTGAGAAAATTTCCTTTTAGAGCCTTTGCCAATATTTTTTTGTTTGATGTTGGAAGTTTTAGGACATAAGGTATTGCGTTGTATTGCGTATGTGCGACGTATTGTAAGGAGTTAATTCCAAATTCAGTCGTGTGAGTAGATGACGACATGTGTATTTGATTTTGTGATCGTGTTTTGTGCTGGTGGATATCGGAATAAAAGGCTGGTTTAGTGCTGGTGTGTTAGGAGTGTTGAATTATTTGTAGGATGGCAGTGGTGATGCTATATTTTGCAGAATGGTAAAGGGGAGTATTTGTATCAATTTATTTGCATCGTTTTTTTACATTATCATAACATGTCTCCCTTTCTTTTTGAGCGCCTACTACCGGGCCAAATATTATAAAATTACTCTTTACTCCCACAATGTTGTCGACCTCTAATTAACATTAGAAAATCCAATCAACGCCAACTCAAAGTCTGTCTAAAGCGTATCCTTGTATACGCTTAAAGCATACATACATACATCATGTCAAAGTTTGTGATAGACAACCGCAAGTGGAGCTCTGCCGATAAACTAACCGATGATGTGTGTGCTCTGTACCCTGCTCGGGCGGATTTACACGCCGGGGTGAGTGATTATGGCCAGGAATTTCAGTTGCGTTTTAACCCGTCAGGCTAATTTGTTTGTTTTCGGAACAACTCGTAACGGTCTCATTGGTCTGCCTTATTATGGTGGTTAGAAATGTGATCTAAACTGTGTTAGAAAGAGAAAACACCACACTTTATATTCCATCTAAAAACTAACAACAAAAGAAGTAAAAGGAACACCTCTATGAAACCAAGTTTCGAAACGCAAGTTGAAAATAAAAATTGAAATTTTGGGTGTTTTTTTTATTATTAATTACCAGCTGGTTTCCGGCATGCGTTGCGATGCCATATTTAAAGAAATAATTTTTTTCTCCCTGCTTGTCCTCTCCCGTGCGTTCTTCTACCTTCCCCACCTATCCCTCTCCCGCTCCCCCGTCCCGCCAACCCCCCTCCAACGTTCCATATATTCAATCCCAGTAAATTTTAATTTTTCATATACTTATTACAAATATTAATTTTTGTGTATTATAAGAACAATTAACCAAATCTGGTAGCTAACATAGGTACCTAAATAGCTACCTGTTTAAAATAACTATAATTTTAAAAATCCACGGACTTATGTTAAAAAAAAAACCGCAACCAGCTAAATTCATTTTCATCAAACACGCGAACTGTCAAACGTGCAAGTTAAAATAGCCGTTAAGTTTTCTGAAATTATCCAATTTTCTGCGCAATTTTCTTTGTATAAAAAAACCTTCTTCAAACTATTAGAAAACTTTAAAAAAAAGTCGTTCCGAAGTTATGGCATGACCATGACGAACGGCCTACGACTACGAACGAACTAATTGCGACTACGATCGACTTGCGACTACGAACGAATATACATTTTTATATGGAATACCTGATGCATTTTTCGTACTACCCATACAGAACTTACAGTTAAATCATTCGCAGTATTTTTTGCTTTAGCGGACTACAAAATGTGCGTTTTTGGGTGCTGACGGGCCCGCTTTGAGAGATATTTACGTTCGACAAGTTGCTCTTTGTTAGGAGTTCTGACAGGATAAGCCGACTGATAACATTCCTGAGTAGTCCTGTACTGAAATACCGGCCCTATTGGATGCGGGATCCAACCCTCCCCAAACTCCTCACCACACCCCTCATGATCGTAGATCGTAGCTAGAGGCACGCTTCGGGCGATGGAATCAGCGGTACGTGAATTAGCACTGCCGGTGGATGTTCGGTGATCACTGCATTTTCACAAATTTAGGCGTTTTCCAGGCGGAAAACAAACTTTCCCCAAACTAGGCTAAATGAAAAACTTCGTTCTCCCTGTTCATCGTATAACAATTTAGTGCTTCGGTAAGTTTTATTTTAAATGTAAATGTGGAAGCATTTGCGAAAGCAAACATGTGGGTGATTGGTTTTTCATTTTCTTTTTACATTTTACCCCAGTTTTCGAAACGATACGATACGATTGTACCTCTCAGCCAGGAGCACTTCTGTCCTGGCGAGATCGGTAAACCGGGGGCACTGATCTGTTAGGACTCGGAACACGTGCTCTGGGGATGGGAAAGAGGTATGAGTTCAACATGACGTCCATATTGAAATTAAGGATGCGCAGGAATAAAGAAACGGATTTAGCTTTATGATTTTATTCCTTCCTTCTTCTTGCCTCTTCCCTGCTTCTCTTGTCTCTTCTGGGATCTTCTTGCCTCTCCTTGACAATTTTTGTCTCTTCTTGTCTCTTGTTGAATTTTCTTACTTCTTACCGCCCAGTCTCAGCTCTTCTGAACTCTTCTTGGACCTTACTAACTAATCCTCCCACGAATGGACCATCACACCACTTCGTCTCGGCACGCAACCCCATCCCACCACACCCATACACCGTATCACTCTTTTTTATTTTTACATTTTACTCCAGTTTTTGAAATGAAGACAAATTCTAATTACGTTCAGTAGGAGATACAGCAGATTAAACGTGTATATTTTTTTAGGAATTTACGATAGGTCGGGGTTTTATAGGAATTTCTCGCAATGCTGTTTGATAGCTGCTTCAATAAACCTTTTATTGCATTGCCCCAGCGTTTCTCTTTTTACGCGTTGATCAATGTTTTGTATCATATTATTTATAATTATTCATTCCAAGGTTATTCTTCAATAATTATTATGAATCATGATTAAAATGTTGTAAAATAATAAAAACATGAAATAAACATGATTTAAATATTGCAATTAACAAAAAAAAAACATTATTTACACGTGTATGAAATGGTTTCACGACAATTGATCTGATGAGAATTGGCCCGAGGACGGTCGTCCCGCGGACAGTTGATCCCAAAATTGTTCAAATTAATTTGTTCAGCTGTAGGTATATTTTCTCTTCGTACTTATTCGGGGACACTTAGTTATATTACGTGTAAGCAAATTTATCGTATTTCCTAAACAGACTGCACATTTAACTATGTTGTACTTTGTTATTCGGCCGTATAACCTTACCGCATGCTCCATCGGGGACTTGGAATTATTGTTAGTAAAAATATTTGTAAAGCGGATTTCCATTCAAGACGCCTGCATACATAAGTATATCTCTTTGCATACTTACTTAAGAGGCCGGTATTCGAATTTCTACCGATTTCTTAGCAAACCTCCCTTAAACATTTGAAGTTTTTAAGCTCTTAAAAAAATATATGTTATTCTTGAAGAAAATATCCATCTTACAAAATTCGTCTCCATCTTACAAAATTCACGTTAATAATATTGATCGAATACAAAAAAAATTTCTGCGTTTTATAAATTTTAAATTAAATATCCCACTAAAATATAATCTATTACTAAATATTCTAAAAATACACACACTAGAAGACAGACGTAAAATAAACGACTTGACATTTTTATTCAAAATACTGAACTCTAAATTCGACTGTTGCGAACTCCTACAACTCATAAACTTACGAATACCGACAGTAACCACACGACAAAATACACTATTCTACTGCATCATTCATAAGCGGAACTACATTGCCCACTCTCCGATACAAAGATTTCACACTATGGGAAATCAGTACTTAAGTGATGTTGACATATTCAACATCAACTTGGCGAATTTTGTGGATTTTGTAAAAAACTTATTCCAAAACTATTCCTAAACATATATGTATTTTTGTAAACTTATCAAAATGCTGTATTTTTGTGACTTGTGTGCATTTTTATCTAATTTTATTCTTATCATTTCTCTATCTGTTTAAAAATCATCTGTCATACTGTAAAAGCTCTCTGGGCGTTGAATAAATAATTAAATAAATATCTAGATATTAGTTGCGCCCAAACGCAAATTATATAAAATTCCCTCGATAGAAAAAAATCACAAATTATGCTCCAAAAATTATTATAAACACGTTTGTTTCAATTATTTTACAAGTTATATGAATGAAAAAATTCACAGCGTTTCTTTAAATGCTGTTTAAGATAATTATCGCGAGATTTTCGCTCTATTTTAAACGAGTCGTGTTTTATTAGAGATTTTCATGATTTTTGTCATGGTAGCGCTCTCTTCTAACATTCGTAATTTCATATCTCTCCATCTTCTTCTTTTTGGGGCCGGGAACGGAGCCTTGAAATAATCTTTTAGTGGATCAACTGTCTGAGGGATCAATTGTAAAGGGATTTACTGTTCGGGAGGTTTAACTGCTTACTAACAACGTATGCAGGGACACTGGAGATCTAAATTAGTTATAAACTAAATGTAGCTTGGTTCTTTCAAAAAAAATAGAGTCCTTACGAGAGCCTTGAAGGAGTAACCATCTGTTACTTATACCAGGGCGGGTAAGTGGTGGATAATAACCTCCAATGTTCGAGAGGTCAACTGTCCGGCAGATCAACTGTCTGGGGGATCAACTGTCGGCGGATCAACTGTCGGCGGATCAACTGTCGTCGGATCAACTGTCGTCGGATTAACTGTCCGATCATCGTATAAAATACATATATTATTCTGGAGGATTTATAAATATATTTGTAAATTATCTTCAAAATATTGGTTTTGCAATGTAATTTTTAATTGCAAGGTAGAATAGCCTTTAACATCAATAATGACAAAATTTAAACTTCAAATAAGAAATGTGATATTATTTTATTTCTGAATATTAATGTATGGGCTAGCACTGGAATAAAAAGGTCACCCCAAAAGGCAAGAGATACCTTTATTATTTATTTACGGGAATGAATTTTTGATGACATGAGACATTTACGTTTCATTTGTTTCTTGTTCACGTCAAAGCAAATTGCCCAAAGATTTAGTTTTTTAGTCACGTAAATTTTTGCATGAATTTATTATTTTATTTTATCCTCAGCACGTTTCTGTAATAAAATTAACAGAAGTTATTACCGTTTATTGTTGTTATGTTATAAAATAAATAACCAGATACCTAATGTCTATGATTTCTTACATATTTTTTCGTCACAACAAAATTTTATTAAATTGTAAAATGAAAACCTCACCACGTGTAGCCCACATTAACAAATATAATGTTTGAAAATATGTAAAGTTTATTGTATCTAATAATAAAAAAAATCAGTGTGTGAAAGTGAAACCTTCAGAAAACTAAAGTAGGCAAGAGTGGGGAGACTACGAAGCACTACACAGAAAGGAGACCGAAAGGCTAAGAAGCACCGCAGAAAGAGAGGACCGATAAGTCTAACACATTCTCTCGCTGGCTAAATCTTATATTCACATTTAAAAAAAAAAAATCGGTTTAGGTAAATATTTTAAGACATTCTGTATTTTTTAACGTATTTTTGAAACCTTGGCGATTTTTTGAAAATTTCAATCCGAAAAATCAAACCATTTTTTATGAACCGGAAAGACGGGACATAATTTTATGGGTGCGAAAAAACGATAATTAAGTACATAGCCGAAAATCATTTAAAAAGAACGTTTTCCACACGAATAGCAAATAAATTGTACGGGGTTCTCTTCGTAACATCTGTAAAAACACCGCCATCTTTATCAAATAATCAAAACAAAGGATAAGTTCGTATAGAACAAACAATAAATATAGTCAACGTTAAACGCAAATTAAAAAATTCGCCGGAAATCAAAGTGTTGCCATATAAAAAAAAAAAAAATCAGTGTGGAATTTTACAAAATTAAGGGAACATAATCGGAGACGGGACATTTTCACGTAGTTACGTCACGAGCTCAAATAATGGATTTATTTTTTTTTAAATTAAAAAAAAAACTATGCATTTCTTAAAAATCTAACCACTCGATTTTTAACAAGTCGTTATTTTATTTTATTTATATTTGGGAAAGTTGATAGCAAATCATAAATTACGGCTTTTCCCGGAAACTATAGAACATATTATATCGGGATGTTCTGTATTAGCGCCGTCCGAGTATACATTTAGGCACAATCAAGTTTTAAAAATAATTCACCAAAGTTTGGTAACTAAACATAACTTGATTGACTGCCGTAATGTACCATATTATGAATATGAACCAAATTCATTTTTATAAAATGAATTTTATAATATTTATTATGATAAAACTATTAGTCAAACAGACAGAACAATTAGTCATAATAGACCCGATATAGTTTTACATGACAAAATTTAAAAAAAAACTTATATCATTGATGTCGCTATTCCAAATTCCTGTAATATTCAGAAAACCGTTTCTGAAAAAATACACATTTAGGAAATGAGATTAGAAGAATTTGGCATTCTCAGACTATAAAAATATTACCATTTGTTATTTCGGCTACTGGCATTATACCTAGCTCTCTCATTCAAAATTTAGGCGTATTAGATTTGTCAAAAAATTTGTATGTAAAAATGCAAAAGTCGGTCATTTTAAATAAATGTAAACGAAAGATTTTTTAAATATTTATATTGAGGGATCAGTAGGATTTATCGGACCAGTTATGATTTCATCAGAGCCGAACCCTCTGATATGAAAATATCTGGAGTCGGTGAAATATTTTCCCATTATTTTTCTGGTGGATTGACGTATTGTTCTTGTAATATTTTGTGTTTATTATACTTATATATTGCACTTACATTGCGTGAATTTACTAGATAATCATTTGCGGAAAAGTGTGTGGAAGGGTCTTTCATTTGGGAAAGAAAGGGAAGGAAAGAAAGTTTAGTCTTTCATTTGGGAAAGATTTAACCCGGACATAAAATCTGGAGCACAGTAAAAATGTGTGACATTATAAAGGTTTTTACTTAATTAGTTCATTTTTAGTTACATTATGTGAGGGGGGGAGGAGAAATATAGGATAAGGATTAAAAGGCTAAGGACGCGAATATATAGGGGGAGGGGTAGATTGAACTTCCTAGTTTGAATCATATTGCTTAGTGAGATTTTGTTTTATGTCATGTAACGTCGAGTTAAAAATGTCAATGTGGTAATAATTTACGTTGAATGAATGTGTGGATCTGTAGATAAATGAGTTATGTTTAGAGTTAGTCTTACAAAGAGAAAGATTAGAAGTAAGCGACTGTCTACTGTTGCGATTAGGAACGTGGAATGATAGGCGTTGAAGAAGATCAGGACTATCGATTAAGTTATGTGTAATTTTAAATAACATTACCGAATCTGCTATATTTCTTCGACAAGTTAGCATCTGTATTTGGAGAATTTTGCAGAGTCTCCATTACTAACATGAGATCGAAAAGAGCGGAAATTGAGATACCTTCAAAATCTATTTTGAACACTTTCAATTCTATTTTTGTGTACTGCATAGCCTGGGTTCCACACTTGAGATGTGTATTCAAGAATACTACGAACATATGAGAAATATAGTGTTTAGAAAGTAGTAAGGTCTTTGAATTTATTGTTATGAAATGTTATTTTATGAAATCCATGCAAGTGGCCTATTATTAATAGGCCTTCCAACCTGCGCTAACTTCCTGAATTATTAGATACGTTATGCCTACAGCCTACACCCACATTGAATGGAATAAATACCATTTGGAACGATATTTATTACCTTCCAGGCTTACCCTGGTCCCTATTCCGGCTCACCACCGGTGCGCTGACATTAAAATTTACACAGGAACCTATTTTGTTGGCATATTCCTAGGCATGCATAACTATTTTTGGTTTTCGTGACAAAACAGAACACATATATCAATAAATCCTAACCTAACAAACTATTCTTTTATCAGATTATTCTGTACCGTTTATCTTTTTGTGACTTACGGTAATAGTATTTTTTTATTTTAATTTTATTTTATATTGTTTTTTAAAAGTACAATCCCGTTAAATCGCAATTAATCAGTTTGTCAACAGGATGTTAATCTTCAATTACAATTTAATAACACATTCACAATATTATTACCATAACTATACAGATTGTCACAATTAACACACTGACTTAATATAAACCATCTCTATTTAGTAACCATATTTTCAGCATACATCTCAATCTATTTGTAGAATCGCAATTTTTTATATTACTTGGTAACATGTTAAATATTTTGGGCACAATATATTCCAGGGTTCGCCGTCCGTAGTTATTGTTATATTTTGGAACAAGCATTCCTTCATTCTTTGTGAACCTAGTATTATGTTTATGTTCCACTTTCCTCTTATAATCAGATTCAGATATATATGCTGAATCAATTTTTTTAACCATTACCCTGCACAGGTTAGATAGTTAAATTCCTAAATAACAATGATATGTTTAATCTCTGTGAATAAATATGTTTTTAAACTAGTAATTTAACCATAGAATTTTGTAATGATTGTAGGTGGTTTAAGTTTGTTTTGCAAGTACATATGTCCCCAACTGATTATGGCATACCGTAAAGTTGATTCTGCGAGTTATAAGTAAGTGATTATTATTTTTGGATGATTTTATAGCACCATTTTCGTGAGAAAATCCGCTCAAGGGCGCTTTACAAATTTAATCTATATTTATATTACAAGAAATATATATCATATTACATTTAATTACACATATATATATATTACATTTAATCTATATATATTACAAGTGGCTTATAACTAAGATTGATAACTAATGACTAACAACTATGACTTGTATGACTAGTGAATTAGAACTATACTTATTTTTATAACCGAGTTTCTACTTGTAACTGTTTTAAAATTAGTTAATTATTACTAACATACCATTACATACATACACCGTTGACAGCCGAACTAATTTTGACAAGGAATAAATAAGAAATTCATATACTCTGGCAAAGATGTTTTCTATGAATTGACACCACGAAAATGTCGATGCCAGTCAATCACGTAAAAATATTAATAAATTGGCACAGTTGAATTGAAATTAATTTTTACCTCAACATGCATTGGCAGCCCGCACTTTTTAAACGACTTCGAAAGGGAGGGGTTGTTACCTCAGAACTTTCGATTGGGTAAACCGATATTGATGATTCTTTTTTTATTAGAAAGCTGGTGCTTCCCGTGTGGTCCTATTTTAATTTGGTCCAGTTCTGATAATGGGATCCATGAGAAAACCATATATGTCTTAAATTTGCAATAAGTATGTGCGCGACTAATGGATGAATAACTCAATATTACGCTAACAGATTTCGATGATTCTTTTTTTTAAGTAAAACTTCTTTACGCACGCACGTCACTAAAAATAAAAAAATAAACAACAAAATTTAACACAACAAAAAACGTCTTCAAAAAATGCACTAAAAAGTAAAAAAATAATTTCGTACGATTGTTATTTTTGGAGTCGGTGTCAGTCAAAATCTCCACATCTCACCTATAACTACCTGTGTATGTAGTTACCTTGGCTGACACCGACTCCAAAAATAACAATCGTACGAAATTATTTCTTTACTTTTTAGTGCATCTTTTTAAGCCGTTTTTTGTTTTGTTAAAATTTTTGTTGACATAAGCATTTACTTTAAAGTCTCTATTTACTTTAAGATTAAGCTTCTACCTCGAGAGGAGGACTTTTTGACTTACCTTCTACCAATTTGGTAGGCACCGCCGCCCCGGGAACCATTTATTGGATAACCAACACCTCTACCGTAGGCCACATGGGTGTCCAGGTTTATGGGGTCAGGTTTGACCAGGTCTTGGTGGTCGTGCGTCTGCCTGCTTGCCGCGTGGTGGGCAGGATCGAGAGGGACTGGTTGAGAGAGGTCTTTTATCCTCTCCAGCCGGTATCTTTCGCCTTGCACTGCCGTTGGAGGGATGGATTCATACGTCCGTTTCGCCTGACATTGACCCTCAGATTCCTACCCACCTCTCATACCTATTTCCTTCCCAGAACTTAATCTCCATTCTTTCTTAAAAAAAACCCTCCACATATGACATAATGAAAAAATGAGCTAATGAAAAAAAAACTCTGAATTCTGCACTGCGGAGAAATGCAACGTCCTCATTAATTCATCAGAACTCGCTCAGAACGGGTAATTTCTACGACTTCTTGAGTCCAACAGCTCGGTTACGGAATGTTTAGAAATTCCTGTGTTGCTTCCCTCCTACAAAAAGATTTTCTTCAAAACCTACATACACCCTTTTCTCTCCTCGAAAAAACCCTCCACATAACAACCTTAATTACTGTGGAGAGTTAAAGTAAAAAAATAAATAATAATAGATCTTCATGAGAAAGTGCATTACTGACCCATGTTTCATGTAAACATTAAGTACTGTGTAGAGTTAAAGTAAAAATAAAAAAAGAACAATAATAGATGTTTATTAAAAATGCATTACTGACACATGTTTCTACGTAAACATTAAGTACTATGTAGAGTTAAAGTAAAAATAAAAAACAATGATAGATGTTTATGAAAAAGTGCATTACTGACCCATGTTTCTACGTAAAAATTAACTACTGTGGAGAGTTAAAGTAAAAATAAAAAAAAAAAACAAACAATAATAGATGTTTATGAAAAAGTGCATTACTGAGCCATGTTTTTACGTAAAGATTAACTACTATGGAGAGTTAAAGTAAAAATAAAAAATAAAACAATAATAGATGTTTATGCAAAAGTGCATTACTGACCCATGTTTCTACGAAAACATTAAGTACTGTGTAGAGTTAAAGTAAAAATAAAAAAACAGTAATAGATGTTTATGCAAAAGTGCATTACTGACCCATGTTTCTACGTCAAAATTAACTACTGTGGCGAGTTAAAGTAAAAAAAAAACAATAACAGATGTTTATTAAAAAGTGCATTACTGACCCATGTTTCTACGTAAACATCACTAATCACTTTGATCGGCGTAATATTACAGAAACTGAACTGAAGAAACTGAACAAAGAATAATCGAGTGATTGTTGAATTGTAAGAAAACCGATGTTTCCAAATTAAATAAGAATTTTGTCTGATAGAAGTTTAATGAAACTGATCATCTTTTGATGAAGAAATAATTTCAACATTTTTGGTTTAAATTTCAACAGAGGTATGTAAACAATTGGGCACACGGACTCGTCCAAAACATACTCCTGTCGGCTTATCCCTTCGGTGGCTCTAAACTAGACTCTGGGTCTTGTAATATGAATAAATAAACAAACTTTCAGCGGAAGCAATCAGTTTGGTCCGAGCTACTGTCGGCATCAGATGGGCGCGCGTTTCCCGACAACTTGTTGTTACGATAATAAATTTACAAGTGGAGTTGACGGTGAACTTTATTAACTCTAACAACAAATAAACTATGTATTTCTACACAATAATGTTGTGTATTGAATAAAATATATCGATGTGAACACTGAATGAAATGAGTGCATTTTATCGATCAGGAGAGAAAGGCAGGTAAGGGAGATTGGGGCAAGTTGGCATTTTTTTAAATCAGTATTTTTTTTCTTTTAGTTTTTAATCACGGACCGTGCATCCAACGATTGCCTTACTTTTTCTACAACATGAGTGAATTAACTTCAAATTGACTCAATAAAGCAGTGTTTGGTTAAAAACTTTTGTGTTTTGTAAAAAAATTCTTAGTGTTGGGTGAATCAACAACGAACCCCGTGTTAGGAAAAAGTTGACTATCACTCTGAGGTAAGTTGATCTATGTAACGTTAGACTATCCGTAGTAAATATTTTTTGTATGTGTAATAAAGTGTTCCATAACAAATTAACACATAAAATTAAGAAATTGTGAAACAGTTTGAAATATTAAGAAAGTAACGATTCATAAGTACGATTGTGACGATTATTTCGAATTGATTTTAACTTTGTATTTGAATAACCGAAAGTTTAAAATGAAAGAATGCTGCGTTCGTATGTTGAATTGAATATATTTTATGAAAATTTTCAGGCAGTTGTGAGGGATGTTGTTTAAGTTTAAATAGGAATTAAAAATCGATTCGTCGTAATAAGTAGCACTTGTACGTATGCATCGGTTTTTCCTTAATAATAACATTTCAAACTGTTACAAGTTAAGAAAAAGGAAAGAAAAAAATCTGGTATTATCTAACCTCGCCTGAAATTACCTAACTTAAGATAACCTATAATTACCTATCGTCATGGTTTGTTTTGTCACGGTTCTGTTTAATCCGGTTACAACATATAGAACAGTGGATATTAGATTCGTGCTTAACTTCGCAATCTATCTTACTCTAAACTAACCTGACCTAATCTAACCTGTTATCCCTAATCTATCGTGTTATTTTTTATTCGGTTACCCCACAATACATTGAAAAGCATACACGAGCATCGCCCCATTAGGGTTACTCAATAATTTATGTACAATAATCCCCGTACTAAGTGATTCATGAATTGTAACACACCGGTTTGAAAGAAAAGTGGTTTCGCCAGTTTACATAAAACCTTACAATTCCTCAGAAACTCACAAAACACAGACCAATGATAATTTATTTCGCTTGAAGAAAGAATTTCCATAAGTTTTTAAAAAAGTGGGATTTACAGTTTTTAACATTTGAACGATTCCTGTTACACGCCGTTCTTCGATCTACAAACTTTTGATTTAGAGGGAATAACCAGACACAATCGGAAATATGTCATTTTTAAATCTAATTCTAGACGTATCGACTCCTTTCTACAAAAAAATATAAATTTATTTCGAAAGATAGTTATTTTATTTAGTAAATATAAGTTTTAAATTTTGAAAACAATTTTTAATAAAATAAGGTTACACCGTTGGATATGTTAAATTTTCAAACCAAAATCATACAATATAGTAAAAATAAATCGGTAAATTATCTAAGAAAGCTAGTTTTCAGAAATATGATTTTAGTTCAAATAAAATAACTTTGAAAAATCTGCACACATGTTTCGCAACAAAAATACTTCAGTTTGTCTATTTATATACAAACTAACACGTAAAAAAATTTTTACAGACTTATTGCGCTTAGACATTATTGAAAAAAATAAAAATACTACAAATAGTACATTATTTTAATAATTTTATCATCACGCGTTTGAACATTTTTATTGCTAACTTGAATGTAAGTAGGTACATATTAAAGTAAATTTTGATAATTATTAATACTTAATAATCGATCTTTCTCATCAGACTGCCCTGTACAATTGCAAGGGTTTTGCAATTTGATTTCTCGGCGGCTTGTTAATTGTCCTTAAAGTCTGATACCTTTCTAAAAGTAATCCAAATATAATTTTTTATTTTACAGCAATAGGTATTACAAATAATGTTCCAATAATAAATCAAAAACCACTTTTCGTCAACAAACCTTTTACAAACTAACTTTTTTTTCACTTAACGAAAAGTTGAGCCGCAGAAATTTATCGAAAATCAGTTCTAAATCAACCGACACGTGCAGCGCGTACCAAGGGATACCCCATAAATTATAAGCCGCACCGTTTACTCTGAAGACGGAACCGATTTCCAGCGCCCTCTGTTCGGAAGCGGGCGAATTGATATCGATGGGTCTACTGACCCGGCTCTCCCCACCACTTGATTGATGGTTTGACTGGCAAAACCTCATTTCTCCGCGTTAGTTTATATTATAATGTAAGCTTAGTTTACACAATGTACCGAAAATAAATATTTTCTTGAACCTGAATATTCTGGATTTAAGCTAGCAAGGTCGTGATCAGTGTCGATCAAATCCGAAAAAAAACACCAAGGTTTTTATTTTAGGGAATTACGTAGTTACATATTGGGAGATTTTTTGTTCACGTATAGCGGGGTATCTTCCGACCGTAAACATGAACATTTGCTTACACTTTTGCTTGAACATTACTATAAACATTGGTGATGGGGGCGTGACCTTGCACATTTTTGTATGCTTTTGCAGTAAGGCCAGGCCCTCATTGCCAAAGTTTATAGTAATGTGTAAAAAAAATTTCATGTCAGAGGTCGCAGGAGACCGGGCTTAAGCTAAACATGATCATATTTAGATGTTCCGGAGTAGTAAATTCTCTCAGTATCGATTTGCTGAAAGACTACCATCTTTAATCGTGTTTAGTTACTATATCTGAATAGCCAAGTACTTCTCCACTTTCACTCTTAGCCATCTCCTTTTTCTCCACTTCCTTTTGCAGCCTCACAACATACCCCAATTGGGGATGCCATAAGTTAGGACTCTTGTGCGGTGTTCACGGGCGGTACTAAGTGTATCTTCAGAGTGCAAGGTACTTTCGGTATCGCCCTGGTGAAAGGCTACCATTCAAAATTGAAACATGGAATGATGGATTTAATCGTGTTTAGTGACTATATCAACATAACTGGGAAACTTCCCAACCGTCCTCTTCCCTTACCTACCCCTAATTGGGTTGACATGGTGCCTGGTATCCTGTGAAGGATTCAAGTTCATAAAGAATTATAACAAAGAAGACACCACTGATAAACTATGAAAAAATATGAAAGAGAACAAGAGACGGAAATACAAAAATATAACGCTCGCACAACTGGGACCTGGGAATCGAACCCAGAATCTCCCGTCTTACCGGGACAAACGCGTTACCAATTCGGCCACTGAGACCTCTTATTTAAACGTCATATTTTTCTATCTCATATTTCAAATTTTCAGAATCAACAATATTTTCTTTCACTAAATTTTCTGTGTCTTATTTTCTTTTATATTTTTGTTTAGATTATTAGTGTTTTCTTCTCCATAAATGATGTATTACTTTGTGTTGAGAATAACCTTCAAAAGTTATAAGAAGAGAGTTGTTCTAATAAAAAAAGGGTGTGCTTTAGACCACACGACTGAAGTAAAACTTCACTAACTTATAAAAGAAGAGAGAAAGAAAATGTGCGCGCGCACTGCTCTCTCTTACTCCTACAGTGTGATACAGACAATAGGCCTGCACTGTGTCATACATATATGAAATGTAACTGGCTATGAGAGAAAGAAAATGTGTGCTCGCACCTCTCTCTCTGCCCCTACAGTAATATACGAAACGTAACTCTTTCTCTTTCTATCTTCACTAACTTATATCTCCCTCTGAACTTCCGTTCGATTCGCCCGATCACACTTTTCGTAACGCTCTCGTCACGCTTTCACCAGCTTTCTCCCTTAGTCAAGCATGCGTATTGAAATTTTACTTCAATAATAATTATAACGAACTCACTTTTGAACGCACCTGAAATATAGCTGAAGTAGCGATACAAATGATTGCCGGAATAAACATTTTTATAAATCATACTTTTTTAAATACTTATAGAAATTCTTTCGTTAAAAGAAAATCATTTTTATTAATCTCTGTGGGGCCTAGAAGTAGAAAGGTCTTATGTAAATTCGAGACACCATTTTTCTTTCAAACCGGTATGTTCACACATCACTTATAGGAATATTATTATTTTATTAAAGAGTAGGCTTCACAATAATACAAAACATTTGATTTGTTTAATCAGGCAATCATTTATCTTTATTGACAGTCCACACCGTCACGTTTCGAGACTAGTGATGGACAGGGCGTAAACGAAATATCCGATCTCGAAACATTTACTTTAACAGGTTGATGTTTCGAATTCATTATTCGACACGACGCCGACGCACGTAAGACAATATCTAACGGATGAAGGTAATACGTATCTTAAAATACACATAATGTTAAAAAAATTGCAACACCATTTTTTTGTCCCTATTTTTAATGACGTAGGAATTTACGACTTTATTTTTATCGACAATATTCATTAGATTCTGATTCATACAAATGATTTTTAAGATGTTATATACAGTCAGGAGGCCAAAAAAGCGATTTTTCAAGAATTTTAAAATTATAAATAATGTAGATAATAATTTGTACACAAATTATGTTAACTTTTAGTATTTTAACACTTTTGTACAGTTGCTGTAGCTGATCTCCATGAGCTTCGCCCAACCGTTCACCTCGCCCGATCACACTTTTTATAACGTTCTCGTCACGCATTCACCAGCTTACTCCCCAAGTCAAGCGTGCGTAAAGGCCCGACCGTTCGCCTCGCCCGATCACCGTTCGCCCGATCACCGTTCGCATCACACTTTTGGTAACGCATTCACCAGCTTACTCCCCAAGTCAAGAGTGCATAAAGAATTTTTACTACATTTCGTTAAAGTGATGTATAAATCTTCATAATGTTAAAAAAACGACATTCGATTAATTAGTAAAAAATATACTTAAAAAGCTTTTGATAAAATTTGAGACTGATCGGTGCAGCCGATTATTTGTCGAAGTTACAAATATGCATGTAACTTCGACAAATAATCGCCTGATTAACTTGAAATTTTCTATGTGTATACTTAAGATGAAGCCATACTAAATAATGCAAAATCATACAAAATCGTATGTTTTTGTTTTAAAAATTTGACCGCTTAGAAGTATTATAGATGCTTCAATTAAATACTGCGTGTAGAACATACCTTGGCCCTTAAAAATATTGGTCATTTTTTTTAATAAATCTTTTAATAAGCTTAGAAAAAAATAAAGTATTAGGTCTACAAAAAACATTTTTAAGTGCAAACTGTCCTACTTATAAACACTTTTTCGGATATGGTTTTATTGCATAATGTGGCAAATTCAGTTTCTTATATAATTATCGCGAAAAAAAATTATATTTACTCCCGAACCTCACAAAATAAAATATAATATGCATTTTCGCGTTGGTATTTTTGACATCACGGCAGTCGACGAATTTGTTATATCAAAGTGGTCCTTATACCGTCCACCGAAGAACGACTGGCAGCCGCCCCATTCTTTCGTCATTACTCCTCCGGCCGGAGCGGAGAGCAGTCGTGTTGTGCTCCGCGCCGCTTATTTTCGTGAAATCAATTTAAAAAATCCGTTTTATTGCAATAAACAATGCCTTAAAAAACAATTAATGTTTTTTACAGGCCTTTACGAAAACAGCATGTAAAAAAAATCTCAAATATCTTTTCCAACCTTTCCAAAAGCTTTTTCTCAAGTATTTTTAAACTCCTCCCATAAAAGGGTGTGAATTCCGATTTCGATTTTTTCCTGTACTAGTGGATCGCCTAAATACAATACATTACGAAAATTAAATTAAAAAACGATTTTTTGAAAATTCTAACTGTATATAACCCCTTCATCCATAAAATGACTGGTTAGTATTCGATGGCTTAGCGTTAAAAAACGAGAGTGCTTTAGACTTTAGACCACACGACTGAAGTAAAACTTCACTAAATATACGAAACGTAACTGGCTATGAGAGAAATAGAGAAAGAAAATGTGTGCTCTCACCTCGCTCTCTTGCCCCTACAGTAATAATAATAATACGAAACGTAACTCTCTCTCTTTCTATCTTCACTAACTTATATCCTAATGTGTTAGTGCTAGTCAAGCGCCTAACCGGCGTGGTGCAGCGGTAAGGCGCTTGACTAGCACACCGAAGGTCGCGGGATCGAATCCCGGAGTGACAAATAAATTTTATTTGATTAATTTGTGTTATTTCACAATTAATTAATTCAAAATAATATATAGTATATTTGCGACACGTTCCAGAGTGGAAGATACTCTCAGTATCGCCCTGGTGTAAGACCACCATTCAGAATTGAAACGTTGCTTGAAATGGCTTTAGCCGTGTTTGGTGACCAGTTCTGAATAGCCAGGTACTTCCCCACCTTCCTCTTCCCTTTCTCCTTCCCTTCCCCACTACCTTCAGCCTCACAACATACCCCAATTTGGGGATGCCATAGTCTCACTGGCTTCAGACGGAAGCAGTTGGGACTCTTGTGCGGTATTCATGTAAAAAAAAAAAAAAAAACTCCCTATCAACTTCCGTTCGCCTCACCCGATCACACTTTTCGTAATGCTCTCGTCACGCATTCACCAGATTACTCCCCAAGTCAAGCGTCCGTAAAGAAGTTTTACTTCAACAAGGGTTGTTATTAAAAACAGGCACATATCTCCACAAATGTGTTAAATTGATTCGTGTTTAAAACATATATATATATATATATTTTTTTTTTTTTTTTTAATATAATTAAAACGGAATCGTCATGCTTTGATGTAGTACGTTATATGTTTGAGAGCCAAAATTTAATTCATAGGGTATCTAATTCGAATTCATGGGTCATTTATATAATTCAATGTTTAATAGCTCGGCAGTGTAATTATTTTCTGGCCCCTGGGCTTCCTCCCTCCTACAAAATTTATTTTCCGTTTAAGAGCCATTATCACTCCTTTATTACCTCAAATAGAACCTATACACGTCATGCCAAAGGTGAGGAGGAAATATTTGAAATCTGAGACACTATATAAAAAGGTAAGATTTGTTTGTTTGTTTTTTTTCATTGAATAGGCTCCGAAACTACTGAACCGATTTGAAAAATTCTTTCACTGGTAAGAAGCTACACTATTTCCGGGTGACAAAGGTTATATTATATTTTCAATAAAATTAGGAATCCTTACTAAAACTCTCATAATGTAAACCAAGGTGTAAAAAAATTACCTAAAATATTCTTTGCATCGCGTGCGCTACGAAAACTATTGATGATAGAATAAAATAATGTACAACGACTTTGCAGAACACATCAATATTTACAAAAAGTGTCAACTCAGCTTATGTCTAACTATTATAGTTATGCCACAAAAAGTGTTCTTTTATTTTAAAAATTTAATTGAAATGCCGCCGCTAGAAAGGGCTCTTTATTTGTATCTTGGTATTAATCCTTATCACAACAAATTGCTTTATATTGAAGACTGCTTCAATAACTTTATATAACTTTTTGAATTATTCAATTCAGACATCCCATTCGAAAGATATCACGAGTTTAAAAATGTAAGTATTAGAAAAAAATTGCGTGGTCGCCGGTCACCCCGCTCGGCTAGCTAGGCAACATCTTATGCGATCTAGGTGTCACTGGGATACGGGCCGTACGGGAGGGGAGTCAATGTCTAAAATATGGAAGGGGAACGCAGGAGGGAAAACGGACGCGTGAGAATATCCGTTTATTTATTTATATATTAACGCTAAACATTTAGGTATAAACCGTTTATTTCTTTTAATGGCATAGCAACGCATGCCGGGAACCAGCTAGTATTATATAATTTCGGGAAATGTTATCGATAATTTTAAGTATATTTTTTAATATTTCGAAAGCATTTTAAATAATATGCCCATCACTATCACTACTATGAACAGATTCATGCCAAACAAGAAATATGATTTCCCAGGTAAACGGTGTTTGTAGAATTTATTGCCTATGTTTGTAATCAACGTCTGCTTTGAAACCTCCACATGTGTTAACAAGATAAATCATGTCTACCTTACTATGTTTAGCGGATATATGTATAATATCTTTCTAAGTTTTACGGGGCTATGCCTGTGTCTGCCTTTCTTTGTGTTATGGGGTAACCGGATGAAACAAAACGATGAAACATCTTAAAGTTTAGATTAGATAATGTAAGTTTAAGTTAAGTTAGGTTACATTACGGAATAAAGCACGCATCAAGCACCTTTAAATTTGTTATGGAACCCATGCCATCAGTGATCGGATAAAAAAGAACGGTGACAAAATAACAACAAAAAGGAAAAATAGTTAATATTAGGATAGGTTAAATGTTCTTCGATTTGGGAGGCGGGTACGGCTACCGCCGCCCCGGTAACCATTTATTGAATTACCAATACCTCTGCCATAGTTCCCGCCAAGTGGTTAACTACGTTTGGTAGTGGGCAATCGCCACTGCCAAGACCTAGACAAACTTCACCCCGTTATATAATATGGAGCTATGCCTGTATTTGCCTACCTATGCCTTGTGGTGACGCCTTACTATCTCCTTTTTTGGTGCTGTGCTATATTGCCTGTGCCTATCTTGCCGTGTGTTATGGGGCCTTTCTCGTGTCCACTGCGCTATATTCACCTTTTCTTCACTTTCCAAATATTATATTTTAATGGGTCCAGTGGGCTATATGTGTTTGTCTGGTTATATCCTCCGAAGCTATATCTGTGTCTGACTTCCTATGTGTTGTGGTGTCGCCTTACTATCTCCTATTGTGGTGCTACGCTATATTGTCTGTGCCTATATATTTCTGTGTTACGGGGCCGTGCTCGTGTCTGCCGCGCTATATACCGGGGAAAACGCCGCGCAAGAATTTCCTCCGGAATTCACCCGATCACACCTATCCAGTAAATAAGGGTTATTTTAGTAACTTGAGTACTCTGAAATGCTCGAGATGAATTCAAAGAATGGCACGATTCTCAAATGATTGTTTATCTAATCAAATCAGAGATTCGTGATATTGATAATGTATTTTTAGATTCATCGCAATAATACCAATCATAACAAAATTGTCGCACTTTGTTTGAAAAGTAAATAATATTTTCGTAGTTCAGAATTAAACCCATAAATAAGTCATCACTTTTAATGTGAATACTTACGTACCGCGTACGGATGTGAAAAAATAATCGATTATAAAAAAAAACGATTTTTCCCCAACAAAAATCGATTTTATTTGTGTTTTTAATTTTCTAAAAAAATCGATTTTTCATGCTAAGAAAAAGAACCGATTAATAATTAATCGATTATATGTAAAAGTGAAATAAGTCCAGGAACCGTATATCGTCCAAACCATAGATTCTCAACCTTTTTTTGCCCACCGCCCCCTTTGACAATATTTTTTTTTCTGGCGCCCCCCAACTGCTTTTACATACCATCTTGGGGGGGGGGGGGGAGGGAGATGGGTTATGGCTCCTATCCTATTTCTGAGAAGAATATTGTTAATTAAAACGCGTACTTAATTATATAAAGAAGTATTTTTATTAACATAGAAAAGGTATTGAATTTATAACTTATTTAATGAGATGGTTGAATTTGATGCGTTTTAAGAAGTTTATATTAGGCTCGATTTTACTTAAAAACAAACGTATGTCGCCGCGTTCAGTAATATGGAGCCTATTTCTCTTTTTGGTAACCAACGTTGCTACAGCACTGAATCCACGTTCATCTAAATAGGACGATGTAATGCTATTAAAAATCGTTGAACTATCGACCATAATCCTAAGTACAGTTGCGACATCGGCTTCTGCAGCCAAAACTCTTGGTAGCCATTCTTAAATTTAATTTTTAATTCCTCATTTGTCGTCAGTTCTATTAGTTCTTCTTCTAACTGTGATGATCCTGCTGTGTTGACATTTGAAAAAGGATCCAAAACCCAATCTGGTATGTCCATGTTTAAAATATCCTGGAATCGTTCCTTGAAATCACTGTGGAGGTTTTCCAAGTGTTGACTGTAAACAAGCAAGTCGTCGTTCTTGAATGATACTGCTGATAAATTTGAGAAGTTATTAAATTCCCGTCTGCCGATATTTCTTTTGTATAATAGCAGTTTGGATACAAAAGCTGCAACACAATTTTTTGTCTTAATCAAATTTAAGTCGTCTCCTTGAAGTTGGAGATTGACATCATAAAACAATTTATACAGGTCTGTCAAGTACGCAATATCGTTCTTCGATGAGGTAAGGTTGTCGCGCAATTCTGTGTCTTTGTTTCATAGGAACTCTATCACAGACTCAAACAGATTGTAAAATCGAGTCAAACATGAAACTTTTGACAGCCAACGCACCTCTGTGTTAAGCAGCAATCGGTTGAAATCTTCATCATTGGCAAGCAAATCTGTCCAAATAATCTGTCATTCAATGAGTTACTTCTGATTTTATTAACTGCTCTGATAACATATTGCAGTGATGTATGGGGGTGTTCACTCAGATTTTTCGAAACCAAATGCTGGCGATGAATTACGCAATGCACAGCAAGCAAGTCAGGAACTTTATTTTTTAAGCACGCTATGAAGCCTTTGTGACGCCCTGTCATAGCTGGGGCGCCATCCGTAGCAGATGACAAAATATTATTTAAAGGAATTTTCTTTTCGTCACAAAACTTTTCCAGTGTATTAAATATGGTTTCTCCTTTTGTACATGTTTCCAAATTTGTAACAAACAATAATTCTTGACATATTTTCTCATCTTTGATGAATCTCACGTATGACAATAACAATGCTTCATTGGTTAGTAAAGTGGACTCATCCAGCTGAATTGAAAATCGACAAGACTGCAGATGATTGCACAATGATTCTTCAATGTTTTCAGCCATTTCTTCAATTGAACTATAGCTCAAAGGAATTTTTCGGATAATATCTGCAGCTGGTTTATGGAGCACAGTGGTTATTACTTCTTTTACTGCTGGTAAAATTAAATCTTCCCCAATAGTAAGTGGTTTGCCTGTTTTAGCAATCAACAATGAGATATTGTACGAAGCTCGAAGTCCATCATCGTCTTGCTTAGAAGCTGTCGAGAATAGTTTTGATATATTTGGCTGAATTTCGTACTTCTTTTTCATGTTTCGAAAAAAGGTCACATATTTGTCTTTCTTATCCGGGTGGATTTTAATAAAATGATCTTGAAACCTAGAAGGCTTCATCGCTTCATTTGAAAATGTTTTTCGACAAATAAGGCACATTGGCGATGATGGATTTGTAGTATTTTCGATAAATCCGTATTTAATATAATCCACACCATATTGCCGTATGATAATATAGGGTAATATATACATACAGGTAATCCCGTTGTATGAGATATTTCACGTGAAATCGGAAGATTTAAATTTAAAATATTTTTTTATTCTTATCAACAAATTAAAATTATCATTCATAAAATTTAATGTAGATCTGAATGTAACGGAATCTATTAGTTCAATTTTCATTCACTTCCCGAACTCTCGAATGAATTTTCGCAAACGTGATAAAAATGATTAAAATACACACAATAACAAAAATTACCCATTAAAGTTTACTTTCCTTTATTAGTATGTGATTAGCGTGTTTTCTTTGTCTTTTTTAAACCATATTTTTTTACTTGCCAACGCCCCCCTGTACCATCTCAACGCCCCCCAATTGTCTCTGGATCTTCTACCGCCCCCCTGAAGGTCTCAAACGCCCCCAAGGGGGCGTTATCGCCCACGTTGAGAACCTATGGTCCAAACCAACGATACTCAACCTTTTTTCTCTTCGGGCCACATACATGTATTTGTGAAGTTACGCGGGCCGCAACACTGCCCCCCCCCCCCCCAACAAAGAAATATTCTTCTTCCCATTATCTTTTCGTCGGACATTCGATTGCATTGCATTTTTGAAGACACTCCCGCTTTGGAGCGGGATTTTTTATGCGTATTTAAATTATAACACCTGACTAACCAGTGACATTAACCAGTTTTTATGTATTATAATTGATGCGGTGGTTTCTAGAAGTGGCACTTTTTTATTTATAAATTAGTAGCTGGTACCCGGCATACGTTGCTATGCCATTTAATACAAAAATTGTTTCTCCCTGCATGTCCTTTCCCATTTGTCCCGTTCACCTTACTCCTCCCCTTCCTCCCCCCGCGTCCCCTTCCCCTATCATGTTCCCTCTCCTCCTCCTCCACCTTCCTTCTCCTCACTCCACTCCCCCCCCCTTCCCCCATCCCACGACCCCCCCTACCGAGTTTCCCTCCTCCTCCCGTATTCGCTTCCCCCTTCCCGCGTATTCCCCTCCCGAGTTCTCCTCCCCCCTCCCAAGTTCCTCTCCACCCTCCCGGGTTCCCCTCCCTCCTCCTGCATTCCATACTCATTCCCGATACATTAATTTTTAAAACAGCTCCCCCACCTCCTCCTCCCGTCATCCCCATTCCCCATACCTCCCCCAACCCTACCCCTCCCCCCTCCTACACCCCTCCCCCCTTCCTTTCTTCCCCCTCTCAATCCCCCAACCCCTCCATCCCAAGCTCCTACCCTTGACCACACCCTCCCCCCTCCCCCCCAACCGTGCCCCTTCTCCCTCCTACACCCCTCACCCCCTTCCTTCCCTCCCCCCTCTCACTCCCCAAAACCCCTCCACCCCACCCTCCTCCCCTTCCCCACACCCTCCCCCCTCCCTCTCCCATTTCTCACATTCCCCACATTAATTCCCGGTACATTCAGTTTTGTAACTGCTCGCGTGCCACTTATTACAATTTTTTATACAAAGCTCAAAATTAGTTTTATATATAAACAATTATCCAATTTGGTGCAGTCGTTCGGAAGTTAAGTGCATACATACAATTCGGCGATTCATTTTTAGAGATAGGTATTAACTACGACGCCAATAAAACACTCTTTTTAGGGTGAATAGCCTAATTTAAAAAAAAACATCGTTTCCAAGGCAACAATTTGTTTGCTTTCTTCTGACGTTTGAAATATTCTGAACAGTTTATATGGAAAAAGTGAAATTGTTGTTTTTACCATCTTCCTCGCAATCTTTCCATATTTTCTCACATTTTAAAGCTTTCCTGGACTACGACAAACATTTCAAAACCAAAATCAGCTAAATTGGCCCAGCCGTTCTCGAGTTTTAGCGAGACAAACGAACACCAAATGATTTTTATTTATATAGATTTGCGCGCGTACTTGTGTGTCAAATATTTTTTTTTTTGTGAATAAATCAAGCGTTTGCAATAGCAACACTCTTACACATCTGCCCTGATGATGGACACTGCAACGCTGTCGAAAACTGAAACGTTGGCTAAAGAAGGAGGTAGCGCAACACAGCATAACAAAAACAAATTACGAAAATACTTTTGGCGGTGAAAATCTAAAAAACGTATTTCACTCTTATACCAGATTATGTGGACCATAATGACAATCCTTTTCGGGTTTCACTATCTGTGCGTCTAAGTCGAAACGAATCTCAAGATATACAAAATTTAGAATGATAGTTTTTTTTACATCAAGTTCCTGATAATAAAGTGCTTAGGGCCGCACAAAAAAGCTTGCCGGGCCGCATGCGGCCCGCGGGCCGCAGGTTGAGTATGGTTGGTCCAAACGCTAACCTAAGCTCTTATTCCTGAGCTTATTGCCCACGGATTTCTAATTTGCGTTGATTATTTAAAAAAAAAAATCTTTTGATTATTTTAAAACTTATAATTTATGTTAAACATTTTTTTAATTAATAAAACTGTGATTAAAGATATTTTACGCGTTTATTTTAGTTTGTAAATTTGGGGAAAAATCGATTATTAATTGATTATTTTTCAAGAAAAATCCATTATTTATAAATCGATTTTTCATGCTAAGAAAAAGAATCGATTATTCAATAATCGATTATTTATGTAAAAGTCGCATCCCTAGTAACGCGCAAGAGTCCCAATTGGGAGCCGTTGGTTCCAGAGCCAATGAATTTTGAGGATAAGGATTATTATGAAGAGGAAGATGGGGAAGTGTCTGGCTATTCGGATCTGGTCAACAAACTCTGATCACGTTTCGATTCTGAAAAGTGGTCTTTTGAGAGTATCTTCCACTTGGAATGAACACACCAACAGTAAATCAGTAAATTCAACTTGCGCATGATTATAACAATTACGTATTTTTCTAATAAATATATAATATTTTTTGCAGTAGAAACCAAGGCCAAAGCGCGTATATCATTAAATAGGACAGTATTATTTTTGCTTCAACCGGAATCGAACTTAAAACCTTCACAAATAAAATAAACGCTCTTCTCAATACACGAAGGCCGTATTTCTTCACGCTATAAAACTACCTATATATATAAAAAATATCTTCAGTACCAGTACAGTATTTTTTACAAAAGATGTACTAGGCTTTTACTTTAAATGAAATGTTACTTGGTTTTAAACTATTTTTAAACGACTTCGAAAAGGAGGAGGTTATCAATTCGACGGTATTTTTTATATTTTTTTTTTATGTTTGTTACCTCAGAACTTTCGATTGGGTGAACCGATATTGATGATTCTTTTTTATTAGAAAGCTGGTGCTTCCCGTGTGGTTCCATTTTAATTTGGTCTAGTTCTGACAATGGGATCCATGAGAAAACCATATATGTCTTAAATTTGCAATAAGTATGTGCGCGACAAATGGACGAATAACTCAATATTACGCCAACAGATTTCGATGATTCTTTTTTCTAAAAATCGAAAAAATAAAGAAAAATTTTAACAAAACAAAAAACGACTTAAAAAAATGCACTAAAAAGTAAAAAAATAATTTCGTACGATTGTTATTTTTGGAGTCGGTGTCAGCCAAGATCTCCACATCTCACCTATAACTAACTACCTATGTATTTAGTTACCTTGGCTGACACCGACTCCAAAAATAACAATCGTACGAAATTATTTTTTTACTTTTTAGTGCATTTTTTGAAGTCGTTTTTTGTTTTGTTAAAATTTTTGTTTTTATTTACAACACACGATAGTTAACTATTTTCGTTTATAAATAACCTTCTTCAAGACCGTAATGATAGTGTAACTGTGTATTCCGGAGCGTATTTGGAGTACAAAAAGTAGATGTCGTGTTGATGTCCGATGATATATATTTTTTATAATTAAAACCAAAATATTTTTACGTCACCACTGATTCCACTCTTAATCTCGTAATACGCGCGCTGTTTTTTGTGTTGCCGTGCTGCTGGACCGAAATGGAGTGATTATCACGTGACCCGCCGCTAGGCTTTATCTGACCGCTCATTTGCGATGAATATTTTTATTGTTTTTAAAAAAATATCAATTAATCACTCTTGGCTCTACAACCCGTGGTGGGTTTTGGCCTCCTTATTGGTCTTCCTCCACTCATCTCGGTTTTGTGCCAGTTCAGTTTAGAAGCTCCAAAGTAGATTTGTCTTTGAGGACGTTGTCGCTCCATCTTCATATTGGCCTTCCCAGGCTCCTTCGCCCTATCGGTCTTGAGTTCAGCAGGGACTTTGGTGCTTGATGCTCGGTCATTCTCTCTACACGACCCAGCCACCGAAGTCTTCCCAGTTTTATAAATTATGTGACGTTTAGCGCCTAAAACAGAGTATAAAGGTTATTAAAAAATATCACCGAACAGTAAAATGACATCTACATTTTTTAATCCAAATAAGCTAATAAAATAATTCGGCTGGCGGTTGTGCCTACTAATCATCCGATTTGCAGAGATTCATGTCTAACACTGCATGTAGCCCTATAGGTAGAGTTTTATATTGGATGGTATGTAAGGCGTTTAGCAATAAGAAAAGAGGTAGAGAAAACATTAGAGGGGGATAGAACATCAGCGAACGCGGGGAGAAAGGGAACAGCTTTAAAATGTAACATTTTGAAAATTCCCTTTGTTGCTCCAGATTTTATGTCCGGGTTAAATCCTCCCTACAGGAAAACCTAAATCCTTTCACACACTTTTACACGCTATGTAAGTGCACTATATAAGTATAATAAATTCAATACAATACAAGAAAAATGCGTCAATCTACCAGAGACCAAATGGGAAAAATATTCACCGACTCCAGTTATTTTCATTTTAGAGGGTTCGGCTCGGTGGAACTCCTAACTGGACCGATAAATCCTACTGATCCCTCAATATAAATATTAAAAAAATCTTTCGTAATCCTACATGTATTTAAAATGACCGACTTTTGCATTTTTATGTACAAATTCTTTGACAGACAAATCTAATACGCCTAAATTTTGAATGAGAGAGCTAGGTATAATGGCAGTACCTAGTCGAAATAATAAATGGTAATATTTTTATATTCTGAGAATGCCAAATTCTTTTAATCTCATTTTCTAAATCTGTATTTTTTCAGCAACAGTTTTCTGAACATTACACGAATTTGGAATAGCGACATCAATGATATAAGTTTTTATTTTAAATTTTGTCATGTAAAACTATATCGGGTCTATTACGACTAACTGTTCTGTCTGTTAAAATAGTTTTATTTTATTTTTTTATAATGAAACCATTATTATATTTACTTGACTTAATAATTTCTAATTCCTCCAAGTTAATGAGGCCCAAGTGCATTCCATTTTTTATGTAGGTGTTGCACCCCTGTATTCTAAACAAAAGTATGGATAGACCATACAATTGATATGGTGAAAGCGTTCCCTTTCTCCCCGTCTACCTACCATGCTCTGATGTTCTGTCTCTCTCTAAACAAAATTTTCTATCTCTTCTTATTGTTTACTCATTACTCATTACATAACATAAGTTAGATTATATTATTAAGGTCCTGAAAAAGGTTACTTATAACCGAAACTAGTTGACAATTGGGGACTATAAAAAAAGTTGTTTAAAACTAAATTTTTTTGTTTTTTAAAGTAAAACTTCTTTACGCACGCTTGACTTGGAGAGTAAGCTCGTGAATGCGTGACGAGATCGGGCGAGGAGAACGGAAGTTGAAAGGGAGATATAAGCTAATGAAGATAGAAAGAGAGAGAGTTACGTTTCGTATTTACTGTAGGGGCAAGAGAGAGAGGTGCGAGCACACATTTTCTTTCTCTCTTTCTCTCATAGCCAGTTACGTTTCGTTTATCTTAAGACACAGTGCAGGCCTATTGTCTGTATCACTCTGTAGGAGCAAGAGAGAGAGCAGTGCGCGCGCAAATTTTCTTTTTCTCTTCTTTTATAAGTTAGTGAAGTTTTACTTCAGTCATGTGGTCTAAAGAAGCAAACACATTGTGACTTGACATTTCAAATAAATAAAAAGAAAATATTTGTTGATATTTTTTTGTCTACCGCTTTATTTGTGTATTTTTAAAACAGTCCTGATGATGGTACGGACGTACCGCAACCGATAGACTAAAAAATATTAATAAAAGTGACTTCAAACAAAGTATTTTCTTTTTATTTATTTAAGTAATTTTTCTTTTAAAATATAATGAGAAGCCGAAAAGCTTTTGCTTTCTTCGAGGTTTTTAGTAATGGGGACTGGGAATCGCCTGCAGTGGAGACGCCCAGTGAATTTTGTATTTATTTCCATGTAACCTGATCCGATCTCTCGTGGATCTTTTAATACTTTGAAATAGAATGTTGAATTTGTCTTATAAGGCGTTCCTGCCTGTCCGGCTGGTATGCTGCAAGGCTTTGGTTGAGTACTTATTTAAATGCAAGCATGTAAGTTTTGTAATTTTATTTTTTTGTACCACAGAATAATTATTTATTAATTAGATGTAACAAGATTTAAGATACTTAACAAGATTTTAACATTTGGGAGGATGGGTTGCCTATCAACCTACATTTGCAAAAAAGTTTGAAGGTTAAAAGTTTTAAAGAGTAAATAAATTAATGTACTGTTTTAGAAAGTTAATTTAACGGCACATTCTTCTTATCATGCTATGCTGTGGTAGAACATCTGTTCTGCTGAGTGACGATTTGACATATATTATATTAGATAGTTACAACCAATAATATTATTTAAAAAAAAAATTATTTCTAACTTTATGAGTAAAATCTCAAATTATAATGAATATATGAAAATAGCAGCCAATAATATGCGCGTTAAGAAAATGAAGATATGGTTGGTAATTCTTAGTCGAAGTATGATACAGTTAAAAGTGACCGAATTGGAAATGGGTTCCATAGCTCAATCGGTAGAGCACTTGCCATGTAAGCAAAGGGACCTGGGTTCGAGTCCCAGTGGAACCAATATCTTTTTCTGATTTTTCTGTCTCCAGATTTTGATTGAGTTTCGCTTAATATTGTCTTCATCTAATTAAGTATTATAATATAAAATTCTGAACAGTCCAGCTTTTTGACTGATTGATATTTTTTAAATGCTTAAAATAAGTTTTTAAAATGTAGGTTACATGCCAATGTGATGCAGTTTCCAAAATAATGAAAGAAATCAGGTGTTAATTAGCGCCTTCACCCTTATCTTTTCTTAATTTTACACTAGGCTCGGGATATTTGTTATCACGGGTTATATTTTTACAAATATTGTAGTTATATCAGAATATCCAGTAAGACTGAATAAGTTTGACGGCCTCAATCCGCAGGACCCGGGTTCAAATCTCGATGTGCAATAAATTTTCTTTGATTAATTTGTGAAAAATTTCACAATTTTTTTCTTTACGGTGGTTTCAGAGTGGAAGATGCTGTCAGTATCGCCCTGGTGTAAGACCACTATTTAGCATTGAAACGTTGGTTGAAATGGCTTTCGTCAGATTTGAATAGCCAGCCCACCTTCATCCCCCCATCTCCTTCCGCTCCCCACTAATTTCATCCTCACAACATATGACAATTGGGGTTACTTTAGTCTCACTGGCTTCAAACGGGAACATTTGGTGCCCTTGTATTCACGTAAAAAAGAATAGTTTTTAACATTTGGATCAGTGGTATGATTGGTAGAGGTTTATTATTTCATTTCCTCAAAAGACCTCACACGTAGTATCCTCAATGATGACATGTACCCCTAGTAGATACTCGTTATTAACATTTTGAATTGAAGAATTTTCACGTTGAACGACCAAAGTCCCATGTAGTCGTCTTTGACGTGAGTTCGTTTAAGAGCACTACTACAGTACTAATGATGGTAGATTAATTCTTCGTATCAGAACAAGGAGAGATCTGTGCAAGCGCGCTCTTGTAAATTTGTCGGGGGTATGAACAATTTTTCTTAAAATCTCTGAATTGTTGATGTGCCCGTTGAAGAGGTTATAGATAAGCCATTACCAGCAAACCAGCTTTTCGCCTGTTTACAACGATAATTATACCCAGCAATCTCTAAATTGAGATCGCCTCTAAAAATTAAATACCTTAGAAACCTCTTCTTTCCTCCTCTCCCCCACAGGTAACTTGTAACTACTTAACGAGAAATAGAGAAAGGAGAAAATTTTAGACTAGTATCACATCTTTCTTTTTTTTTTTTTTTAATTTTTTGCTTGGTTATTCAAAATATGTTTTATAAAAATATATAAATCTAAGCGTAGAAAGATATTGAAAGACGGGTAAATGTAGGTAAATCCATTAATGGAGGACTGAACGCCGTTGACGCCAACAAAAGCTGTCCAAAGAAGCGAAACTTGCCGTCCACAACGGAGTGCTTGTTCCTAATCTGATGAATGGCAGTGAGGCATGGCACCGGCAGAGAAAGGATGAAAGAAGACTGCATGCTGTATGTGTGGTAAAATCAATTCATCGAAAGCAAATTCATCGAAAACGAGTTCATCGAAAATCAATTCATTGAAAGCAAATTCATCGAAAACGAGTTCATTGAAACCGAGTTCACCGAAAACCAAATCATCGAAAAAAAAAGTTTTTGTAGATATTAGAGAGAAATGCTGAGCGGACCAGGAAGTTAAAAAAGCAGTTGAAAGACTACACTTAATCTAATAACTATCATACTTGGTCTATTCAAAACACTGTGCTACAAAATTTCTAAATTAGGTTAGGTTAGGTTAGCTTAGGTTAGGTTAGGTAATGTTAGGTTAAGTTAGGCTAGGTTAGGTTCCAAGGTTAGGTTAGGTTAGCTTAGGTCCAAAGTTGTATTATCAATTTTTTTATAAATAAATTTATTGTCAACTTTTATTTCTCTCAAATATCTAGAAAATATTTTTTTTCGATGAATCGGCGATTCGATAAATTTATTATTCGATGAATTGGTTTTCGATGAATTGGTTTTCGATGAATTTGTTTTCGATGAACTCGTTTTCGATAAACTCGTTTTCGATGAATTTGCTATCGATGAATTGATTTTCGATGAACTCGTTTTCGATAAACTCACCGTGAACCGGTAAAACCATGTACGATCGTGTGATAAACGTGAAGATCCGCAAAGAATGCAAGGCTGATGTAAGCGTAATTAGTAAAATTGAGAAAGGGACGCTCAGATGGTTTGGCTAGGACTCAGGATTGTAAGGAGAATATGACACAAATGTGAATGGCACGACCAAGTGAATCAGATACTTAAGTTGGGCCATGTCAAGAGTCAGAGTAATAGAAGAACATGTATTAGATGATGTATGAATGTGAATGTGCCAAGACCGAGTTGTTTGACGGTCCATTCTCTATGCCTATACCTCCCGATAAACATTATGATGTTAGTTAATTAGTTTAGAGTAGAGCCAGTTTCATATTCCACGCACCTCCCAAAGTTCTTACTACCCTCGGAAAGTGTCGATTACTGAAAGAACCATTAAATTTGTACACATATTTAAAAGCTCAAAAGCTACCCACATGTCAAGCTTAAAACCCTCGCCTCGCTTCAAACTTTCAAACAGATCGGGGCTGATAAATTAATGATTCCTCTTATGTAGTTCAAGCCTCCGATCATCCAATTTCCGCAAGTCCCGCATAATGTATGAGGCCGACCCATGAAACGTTAATTCTCCTGCGTATGCCAAGAAGGCACTTTCCCACAGATTGATATGGAACGGCCCGGGACCACCGCGAAAAGCGCCAAGCTAGCTGCGGAGAATACGCTGGTCCCGTTTTGTATATAGGCCGCGCATACCGCGAACAGCAAACGTTCTGCGTTCCGGGCGAGGAGTGATTTCGGACTCGAGAGATTATTTTCTCAGCAGTAAAGATACTTTATTAGTGCTTATTACTAGCAACAGATGTTTTCAGCAATTTATTTTTGAAACATAGCTTTCAATCTGGTGAGTATTATATTTAGATACACGAGCGTTATTGAAAATATCCAAACCAAAGTATTATTAATTTTAATGACGCCTTCATTATGATTTCATCAATGCCTACATAAATAATTTTTTTGATATGTAACTACCTACGCCGCGGAAAAGTCTCAAAAGGCCACTTGCATCAATTTTTAAATTTTTTTTCGGTTTAGGAAAATATTCCAAGACATTCAGTTTTTTTTTTTTAATCGTATTTTTGAGACCCTGGCGATTTTTTGAAAATATGAATCCGAAAAATAAACCGGAAATACGGGACATAATTTATTGGTGCGAAAAAACAATAATTAATATAATAATTAAAACGCAAATTCAAAGATTCGCCGGAAATCAAAGTGTTGACATATATAAAAAAAATGGCAATGTGGAATTTTACAAAATTAAGGGAACATAATCGGAGACGGGACATTTTCATGTTTCACGAACTTAAATAATGGATTTATTTATTTAAAAAAAGAAAAACTATACATATCAAAAAATTTTAACTAGCATTTTCGTAATCTTAATAAAAAAATCTATCCACTCGGTTTTTTCCAAGTCGTTATGAAATCGTTAGGTAACTCCATTAATGGAGGACTGAATGCCGTTGGCGCTAATAAAAAAACTGTCAAAAGAAGCGAAACTAGCAGTCCACAATGGAGTCCTGGTACCTACCCTGATGTATGGCAGTGAGGCATGGAACTGGCAGAGGAAGGATGAAAGTAAACTGAATGCTGTTGAAATGAGATCCCTGAGACGTATGTGTGGTAAAACAATGTATGATCGTGTGAGAAATGTGGATATCCGCAAAGAATGTAAGGCTGATGTATGCATAATGAGTAAGATTAAGAAAGGGACCCTCAGATGGTTTGGGCATGTAGAGCGAATGAACGAAGAAAGCAGTGTAAGAAGAATATACGACGCAAATGTGAATGGTAGAAGAAGTCGTGAACGTCCGAGGAAGACATGGCACGATCAAGTGAATCAGATACTTGAGTCGGGCCATGTCAAAAGTCAGAATAATAGAAGAGAATGTATGAGACGATGTATGAATGTGAGTGAGGCAAAGAGTGTGTGCCAAGACCGAGTTATTTGGCGGTCCGTCCTCTCTGCCTACCCCTGCAGGGAAACGGCGTGATGGTTAGTTAGTTAGTTAGTTAGTTATGAAATCCATGCAAGTGGCCTATTGCTCGAAGCCAATGGGCTTATATGATGGGTATGTTACGATGCTGAAGAGAGTGAGAAGGGGAAAGAGATGAGGAAGAGGATGACTGTGAAGCACCTGGTTATTCCTAACTGCCCGGAGCCAGTAGAACTATAGCATTCCCAATCGCGATTAGATGTGAGGCTGGAGTGGGAAGGAAAAGACAGGCAGGGAAGTACATGGCCTGACCGTAAATCTGGTCACCAAGCATGGATAATCTTATTTAAAGCTACGACGTTTCGATTTTACATGTTTGTGGGCGGTTGGTTAGGTTAGGTTACCAGGGGTTGAGATTGGTGCCACACACAACTGCAAAAGATGTGGCATGGCGTATTATATCGCTCGTATCATACCGCTCGCCATATATTCCCATTGGGAATGTATGGCGAGCGATATGCCGATAGACGCCAAGCCATATCTTTTATGGCTGCGTGTGGCACAGGTCTGAAGCACAGAGAAATCACAGAAAAAAAGAGAAAGAATTTAGCAATATAGGAACGTTAGACGTAACTTCCGATGATTTTATATCGATATACCGAGCACGGTTTGAGTGTTGACAGCCGAACTGATATTGACAGGGAATAAATAAATTTAAAAAACGATAAACGCTGGCAACACACTTTCCTATGAATTCATAATCCGAAACGTCAAACGTTAAACAATTACATAAATTTAAAAAAAAAAAATGGCAATGTTGAATTGAAATCCTAACCGAAATATGCATTGGCAGTCTGTATTTAGGTACTCTTTGACCCTCATTTTTTAAGTCTATGGATGGCATATAGGACTTCTCTCAATTTGGTTAGTTTAAAGCCGGTAATTTTGCAAAATGAACGACATTATTAAAAAAAATATGTGTACATTGGCAGTTAACCGAAACTCATCTGATGCGCTAAAATTTATCAATCGTCGCGTCGCGCGTCGTTTCGGCTTGAATATGTGTTATCAATCGTTGATCGTTCTCGCAGATATTGGTAACAGATCACAGATAATGTATATCTGTAAAAAGCATTAACTTTGTGGCTCGCCATAATTTACAATTAAAACACATATAAATTTGTTGTAGACCACTTTTATTTTTTAAACACTCCGGAGTGTTTAAAAAATAAAAGTGGTCTACAACAAATTTATATGTGTTTTAATTGCAAAGATAACGTATTTAGTCAACATCGTATTGATATAGGATTTTATCGATCGTCCATGGTAGATCTCTTGATAATATGAAGGCGCTAAAATGTAAAGCTAAAATCGTCGGTCGTAATCAATGGGAATATTGTAATCATCGTTGATCGTACTCGCAAATATTGATAACTAACCACAGATTGTGTATTTAGTCAATATCGTATTGACATTGGGTTTTATCGTCCACGCTAGATCTCCTGATAATATTATGAAGGCCGCTCTAAAATTTATCAATCGTCGCTCGGAATATCTGTTATCAATCGTTAATCGTTCTCACAAATTTAGATAGCTGGCCATGATGGTCGGATGGGAAGAATTTAAACAATATCGTATTGATATACGTTTTTATCGACCGTCCAAGCTAGATCTCCCGATACTACGGAGGCCGCGGTAAAATTTATCAATTGCCGGTCGGAATATCTGTCATCAATCGTTAATCGTTCTCACAAATTTATATAACTGACCATGATGGTCGGATGGGAAGGATTTAAACAATATCGTATTGATATAGGGGTTTACCGACCATCCGCGCTAGATCTCCTGATAATATGGAGGCCGCGCTAAAATTTATCAATCGTCAGTCGGAATATCTGTTATCAATCGTTAATCGTTCTCACAAATTTATATAACTGACCATGATGGTCGGATGGAATCGATTTAGTCAATGTCGTATTGATATAGGTTTTTTTTATCGTCCGTACTAGGTTATTCTGAGAATATCTACTACTCCGAAACAGAGATCTACCGCTAAAAGCAGTTTACCATAATTGTTTTACCCACAGTAGCGTTTTAATAGGACGCCTCGTCGTTAGAGGCGCGGCTCGTTAGGTCCGCTGTCTCTCTAATTATTCATTTTAAATCATACTGAGATGGAAGTTGCAAGTTGACGGTTTAATTTTTTTAAATTTAAGCTCCAACTTAATTTTATTCTCCTTACTGAAAACTGCAGTTATTAAATTTATAGGAACCTATACGGATATTTAATTATTGTGTGCAAGAATTAAAAGGTGGAGACTCTGGTATTTCTATTTTTGATACTCCTTCATGCTGGAATTTCATTATAATAATATATTTAAGCAATTTTAAACTTTTTCCACTAAATTTATTTTTCATCATCAGTAATAATATTCAGACTGGTACAATTATTCCTTAAATTACGTAATAATAATAATAATAATTGGATAATTTATAGAGCGCCGTTTTTGTGAAAAATCACCTAGGTACTATTCCATTTGTAAAAGTGGTACTCATTGTTCGAACAAGTGATAAAGTAGGAAGGCACCTTCCTAACTATGACCAGAAAATTATTTTAGTTTTATTTATAAATTAATGACTTGGTATTTAGTTTGTTTAAGCTTATGACAGATTTCATGATTTTTCAAGTTTACTAAGGGTGTTATTCGAAAGGTTAATTTTGGATCGTCTCTTTAATTTGTATCAAAAAATAATATACACAAAAACGATTTAGGTACCATTGTTGTGGTTTATTTTTGGGTTTTTGCACAATAATATTTAGGCATGTAGATAATAAATAAATACTTTTAGCTTTACAAAACCTACATTCATAATATACCTACCATGATTTTTCATAGGTCCGCACTAAAATAATAAAAATCAGAGTGTGCAATTCATACGTGGTAGAAGTGAACCTTCAGAAAACTAAAGTAGAAAAGAGTGGTGAGACTACGAAGCTCTTTTTTTATCAATGTGCAAGATGATTAATTCCATATTTTTGTCGTCGAATTCCAGTGCAACTTTTCCTATTCATTTGGTCATCATGTTAGTATTTGTGTTTTCTTCTTCGAAGTCACTATATGTCGCATTATTTTGTCTGTTAATTTTGAAGTGGTTTGAAGATTAGATATTGATTTTACAAAAATATTTTTTTTTTTTGGATTTCGTAGTTTTCGATCATTTGTCCCGTAAATGTCTGGCCACTGATGTTCGTAAGGGGCTTTATACCGCTGCACCAAAGAAGACTTGCGTAAGACCGTGGAATTATCGTATTATATTCAATAAATTAATAAATATTTTATTGTTATCTCATCCTCTCGCTGGCTAAATCCTACAGACGTATGTCTCTTTTGGTGTTGCTCGTGCCCGTTTCATCAAGTTTTAAATCACAACGGTGCTAAAGAAGTTTTCACTTTAATAGCGTCTATGAAAAAGTGGTTCGTTGTCCATTGACCATTACTTCAATAACATTACATTATGAATTTGGATAATTTTTTGAATGGTTATTTCTCAAGGTAACACATTTGAAGAGATTTAAAAAAAATCTCCTTGATTACGAATATACGAGATCTACCTTGATTTAATGTTTGGCATTGGTACCGTTATGGGTGATAGGTTCGCAAAGTAACAACAGTAGTACATTATTATGTCCTTGGTCCGGCGTTCGAATATTTTTTTGTGCAATGGTTATTTTAGCATCATGCAGTGAAGGTACATTTTTTTAAATGTAATTATTACATTACCCACACATACCTAGATTAGAATTTTAAACAGAAATAATATTTTCGTGGCATTTAGTAAGATAGGTTATATTTGACAATAATCGATAATGTAAAGAGCACATAATAATATATTATATAATATAGTACGCAGTTCAAACAGAAAGGATGATCTTAGTAAATTGTCTTGATTACAAATTGGTATAAGGAGAATAAGACAAATTAATTTTAATTAATAAATTATTTATCGTTCTGAATGCCTATAATTAGTACTGGAGGCAGATCGATAACGCGTTCGTAGAACTGTCATCAAAGTAGTAAACAGTTAACAAAGTTCCTTTGATAATGTTGTTGTGGCTATACAGTGTGTAACAGCACGTAACAAAAGGATTTTAACCAGCGGTTCTTGAAAAAAAAATTGTTATGAACAAAAGTTGCAGCGTGTGATAAAAATATCGGAAAATCCGGAAAAATATTTTTTTTTTGTTTTAATTGAAAAAATATGTCGCCCGACATTTTTTACTCCAAATATGCTCATTGCTCAGTCATCGCTGGTTAAAATCCTTCGGGAACGTGCTGTTGCACCATGTATAAGGTAACGTATTTTATGCTACCCATTCGCAGCTTATAGCTCATACGTTAATAATTACGTAATGAGCGAATTATACTAACTAACTGTTCTTAAAGTATTGCGTTGCAACTTTTCATATATTATCTGTCCACCAGCAGCTGACCGTGACCTTTTTTTTATCGAAGCTTACTATTTCAGAAACTTTTAAAAAACCTTTAGTAAATTCCAAAAATTGTTATTTAAAGAAAATACTGACTGTAAAAATATCAATCTATACATAACTTGTTATTTTGAAGGAACTAAAAAAAAGTCATGGTACTCCGCTGCTGTTCTTTTGTATTTCACGTGTATCTTTTAATTGTAATCTTAGGAATGTAATTTTTATATTTATCGTAGATTGAAGATAAATCATGGCGACAATAGACGGGCGTCCCACGCAGTACGGCGTCTCGCTGCGGCAGCTGAGAGACCTGATGGAGCACCGCGGGCTGGAGGGGCTGGCGCGCCTGCGCTCGCTGGGCGGCGTGCAGGAGCTGTGCCTCAAGCTCTACACCTCTTCCACGCTGGGGCTGGCCGGCTCCGACACGGATCTCGAGCACCGCCGCGAGACCTTCGGCTCCAACACCATTCCACCTAAGCCGCCCAAAACCTTCCTGCAGCTGGTTTGGGAGGCTCTCCAAGATATCACTCTCATCATCCTAGAAGTGGCGTCCCTCATATCGCTCGGGCTGGCTTTCTATCAGCCGGCAGACGAAAACCTGCCCTTGGATGAAGAAGAAGCACATCACGGTTGGATCGAAGGAGCTGCAATCCTTGTGTCAGTGATCGTGGTGGTCATAGTAACGGCGTGCAATGACTACACTAAAGAACGGCAGTTTAGAGGGTTGCAGAGCAGAATCGAGGGCGAACACAAGTTTGCGGTGATCCGGCACGGAGAACTAAACCAACTGCCTATAACGGATATCCTTGTCGGAGATATTTGCCAAGTTAAATACGGAGACTTACTTCCAGCAGATGGTATATTGATTCAAAGTAACGATCTCAAAGTTGACGAGTCTTCTCTCACCGGTGAATCCGACCACGTTAAGAAAGGCGAACATGTTGATCCGATGCTGCTCTCAGGTACTCACGTCATGGAAGGAAGTGGCAAGATGCTAGTCACTGCGGTGGGAGTCAATTCCCAGGCTGGCATTATCTTTACTCTACTTGGTGCTGCTGTTACGCACGAAGATATGGAGAAGAAGAAAAAGAAGGATCAGAAGAGATCCAAAAAGAGTACTTCAATTGACGATGGTGCTAGTACTAGCCATGTTACAACAACCTGTGAAGAAGAGCCGATTATCAACAATGAAATTGCTCCTGATACATCCAACAAAAAAGAAAAATCGGTCCTGCAAGGAAAATTAACAAAGCTAGCAATTCAGATCGGGTATGCGGGATCCACCATTGCTGTGCTTACTGTGATAATGCTCGGAATTCAATTTTGTATTAAAACGTTTGTAATCGAGCAAAAACAATGGAAAAATTTCTATATCAACTATTTTGTTCAGCACTTCATTATTGGTGTAACAGTGCTCGTCGTGGCTGTCCCTGAGGGCTTGCCTCTCGCCGTCACTTTGTCGCTTGCATACTCTGTCAAGAAAATGATGAAAGACAATAACTTAGTACGTCATCTGGACGCATGTGAAACAATGGGCAACGCAACAGCCATCTGTTCTGATAAAACTGGAACTTTGACAACTAATAGAATGACAGTCGTCGAATCCTTTATTTGTGAAAAACTAAGGAAGAAAAACCCTCTGTACGCAGATTTGCCACCGATAGTTGGCAACATGCTTGTCGAAGGTATCTGTATCAACTCTGCTTATACATCAAAGATTATAGAACCCAAGGACCCAACTGAGCAACCAATGCAGGTTGGAAACAAAACCGAATGCGCTCTACTCGGTTTCGTGAAAGCATTGGGAAGAAATTATCAAGCAATCAGAGATGCCATTCCAGAGGAGTCTTTTACCAGAGTATACACTTTTAACTCGATGAGAAAATCAATGAGCACCGTTGTACCTCGGAAAAACGGCGGTTTTCGACTTTATTGCAAGGGTGCATCCGAGATCGTCATGAAGAAATGTGCCTTTATTTACGGTCATAATGGAAAGCTTGAAACTCTCACTTCTGATATGCAAGACCGGCTATTGAGACAAGTTATCGAGCCAATGGCAAGTGATGGATTGCGAACAATTTCCATTGCATATCGCGACTTTGTTCCGCAAAAAGCTGAAATCAACCAAGTGCATATTGACTCTGAACCAAACTGGGAAGATGAAGAGTACACTGTTCAAAATCTGACATGCCTGTGTGTGGTTGGCATTGAAGATCCTGTGAGAGATGAAGTTCCAGAAGCCATTCGACAATGCCAGAGTGCCGGTATAACTGTCCGCATGGTGACCGGTGACAATGTAAACACTGCCCGGTCAATCGCCGTCAAGTGTGGAATTATTACTCCAACAGACGATTTCTTGATTATGGATGGAAAAGAATTCAACAAACGTATCAGAGACAATCAGGGAAATATTCAACAACACCTGTTGGACAAAGTTTGGCCACGACTGCGTGTGTTAGCCAGGTCATCTCCTGCTGATAAGTACACCCTCGTTAAAGGAATTATTGACAGTAACCTTTCATCGAACCGCGAGGTGGTCGCAGTTACCGGAGATGGAACTAATGACGGACCTGCGCTAAAGAAGGCCGATGTCGGGTTTGCGATGGGAATTGCTGGAACAGATGTCGCTAAAGAAGCTTCTGATATTATTTTGACCGACGATAACTTCAGCAGCATTGTAAAGGCTGTAATGTGGGGACGAAATGTCTATGACAGTATTGCGAAATTCCTTCAGTTTCAACTAACAGTAAACGTGGTTGCTGTGGTTGTAGCCTTTGTCGGAGCATGTGCAGTTCAAGATAGCCCTCTGAAAGCGGTGCAAATGCTGTGGGTCAATCTGATTATGGATACTTTGGCCTCGTTAGCACTTGCGACGGAAATGCCGACACCTGATTTACTATTGCGTAAACCCTATGGCCGAACGAAGCCATTGATTTCCCGCACAATGATGAAGAATATCCTTGGTCAAGCTCTCTACCAGCTGGTGGTAATATTTACCCTGTTGTTTGTTGGAGATCGACTGTTTGATATTGAATCTGGGCGAGGAGCAGATTTTGGATCTCCTCCCACACAACACTTCACGATCATTTTCAATACTTTCGTAATGATGACGCTATTTAATGAATTAAACGCTAGAAAGATTCACGGACAGAGGAATATTTTCAAGGGAATTCTCACTAATCCCATTTTCTACTCTATTTGGGTGCTTACTTGCATTTCCCAGGTTCTGATCATACAATACGGACGTGTCGCATTCGCTACCAAATCGTTAACCCTAGAACAGTGGATGTGGTGCCTCTTTTTCGGAGTCGGAACGTTAGTCTGGGGTCAAATTGTGACTTGTATCCCCACACATAAGATCCCCAAAAATATGATGTGGGGCCATGGGCAGTCGAGTGAAGACGACGATGGCAACGGGGAGGACAGCTACAGTGCTGAACCCGAGAGCACCCCGGCCGGCCGCATCCTGTGGATCCGCGGTCTGACCCGCCTGCAGACCCAGCTCCGCGTCATCCGCGCCTTCAAGTCCACGCTGGAGGATCTGCGCTCCGTGCACAGTCTCAATAGTCTGCGCAGCTCCCGCAGTCACCAGGGGCCATACCTGGAGGACGACACGCATACCTTGAATAAGTCCAACAACCAGCAGCACTCCCCCAACCTCTCGGGAGCCGGCACTTCTTCTAATCGCCTCCACACCAGCCCACACGGGACCAGCTTCATGATTAAGCCTATGCACGAAACAAGGATCTAAATCACTTTCATACTAACTTTATGTGCGTGTTAATTACGAGTGCTAATTTGAGACACATCATAGTTATATAAAGAAACACTGACTGTTAGACAAAATACGTATACCTGTAAAACATATAATATTATGTAAACTATATGAAACCTCAAGCGTTACGTTGCGTCGTAGTCGAGTATTCAAGAATTTGTATTAAATAGACGGGTATTAAAGAATTTATAATGATGTCAATAATCTGATGTTGACTGTGGAAGAACCCACCGGTCCTTCAATGCATTTGTCCAGCAGGCAAACTGAACATCTCCATACAATATATTGTACATACTAGCGTCAAGAACCTCTTTCTCCTATCAACGAGAGAACTTGTGCAAACAAGACAAAATGATTCAATTTAAAAAAAAAAAGATTAAATTTAACTCATATCCAATTGAAGACTTAATATTCAATGATTACATACCATAATTTATAAATTCCCAAAGGTAAAGAATGACCTTCTCTTCGAATTGCATTGAAATTAATTAATATTATATAAGATATACAAGTAGGCAAAGGCAAAGATGCGGTCACGTAATTAGAAGTACGTGTGTGTAGATAATTGTAATTCAGCAGCGCGTACTGTGTCGAACTCATTATTTTGGTAGGTTTCCCCACTCTTCAAAGTACGCGACCAATAATATTCACGGACCGCTAATGGTATACAATCAGTATTAACGAGGCTGAATCTATGGTCCATTTTATTTAATACATTTATAATCCATTGTTAGAAGTTAACGCTATTTACGGAAAGTGTATTTTTCTATGTCTTTAAACCACACCAGTCTGTCCCTAAATGTGATAATTTGTTTACTATGTACACGAGCTCCCCCGGCTCGACCCTCTTCCCACCGGAGAGGTCTTTCTATGTATCTCGGACCACTTATTGTACCTATGTCTAAAAGTTATTTTCTTACGGATTTCTTACAAACCCTATTTACTCTTCTTAACATTCCACTTTTCTAATGTTTTATCATTAAGTATTTTTATACGACGAATCCAGTGTTCCCAAAGGGAGCGGATATCGAGGTTCGAGAGGCGAAGGCGAAAGTAAAGACGAAAGGGGCGATGCGAGGCATCAGGCATCAGACAGGAGAGGCGAGGGCGGTTACGGCCCGGTGCGGCGGGGTGCGATCGATCATACACTTTAATAATTAGTGGAATATGCGGTGGTTGCGGGCAGGGACGTTTTGGCGTTCAGTCGCTCAGTGCGTCCGCGCCGGATTCTCTCAATACTAACTAACTTATACTTACTAATACAATACATACACATGTGTTTATTTGTTTACCCCCCCTCCCCTCCCGTACTGTTTCTATTGCGTGTATCTCTCTAAATATTATATATATATATATTGTTACTTGTTTACATTGCTGTTGATGTTGGTGTGACGACGAACGGTCACTGATGGTCGATGATACCGTTCCTATGCACTTTTGGTTGTAGAATATTTTATTACATGTTTACCTATCTAATTAGCTTAATTATAATGACTAACATGAATCTGGGGCAACTGCACTGATTTTATAGCTTTGTGTATTCAGATTATAGATGATTTTAAAAGGTTAAGAAATCTGATTGATTCAATTTAAATGTGAAATATTAGAGTGTGGAGTGATTAGGAGTTTTGGAGGTAATTAACTTAACTAAACTAACATACTTCATAACATCGTTATTATTTTACTCTAATAAACGTTAGTTAATCAATATTATCCACATTTACAATTTATCGAGAAATATTTAACATTCAAATCAATTAAATGTGTAGAAAGAATAGATATCATAATATTATATATTATTGCCCTTTAGTCCAGTTATACTCTTCTTAACACTTGTATATACTAATAGAGAATTCTATGATTGAGATGCGGTTTGCCAATATGTATTAGGGAAATTAATCCACCTCGCTGGAAACGCGCCGCGACTCGCGACTCTTACGACGTATCTAAGCCAAATTTGTAGATACCGGTTACGAGAAGCGCTCAGTCGGGGACCAGCGTTCAGTGAAATGGCGGTGGACCGAGCAACTGGCAAGTTCTAAATTTCATAAGTCTAAAGTATACTTATTTAGCTGTAAACCATTATTAAATTATTACCTTATTGTTAGACCGAGTGTAAAACGAGGGAAGTAGTGTGTATATTGATTACATTATTGTAGTATTACAGTAGCGAGTAGGAGGGATATTATAATAGATGTGTATATTGATACTGTATAGAATGTCTGGTTAGGAAGGTTTGTTTGTTTGCGGGCGATTACTGGTGTACTGATCATATTGTTGGCGGAGATAGTTTCTATGGGAGGCAATGTCACATCCCGCCATTCTTGGCGTGCTGGCGGGTTGCGCTCCGTTGTTGCGATGGGTTGATGAGATGCGATGCGATGCGAAGCGATGCGATGCGATACGATAGTGCAATGGTGCGATGGTGCAGTGACACTTGGAGTAAACCCATGTATAAATACAGGCGCTCGGTGGGAGAGCTGAGCTCTCTTCTAATAATCTGTGTGTTTCAGTGAACTATAACTTAGTCGTTGATCAATATTGTCAAGTTTTTATTTAGCATAGTTTGGATTAAGTCCTTAAATTTTAACAATTTACGAATATCAAGATATTGAATATGCACATCTTTTAGTAGATATTAATAACGTATTATATCTGTCACCCGTGGGATTATATTATTAATACTATAGTTGAGTAAATGCTTCTGGTCGAACACAATCACACACTACGTAGATACGAGTAAACCACTGTATCCACCCTACGAACATCGTATTACGCTTGATTAAACGAGAACATTTCTATTTATTCAATCCTAGATGTTACCAAGTATTTAGCGAAACAATGTATTGCTTAATATACTTTGTCAAATGTTTGCTTCAATAAATACTTAATCTTACACAACAAACGTATCTGTGTTTTAATTGATACGAAATGTACCCGAGAGTGAAACAGCTGAGCTCGCTGAAATGCGGGCTAGTGAGTTCACAACCAAATAATGGTCCTCGCTTGCAGCTTCAACGCCTCACTCGGCTTCACCCGGTGGCTGTGGAGGGCTTCTTTCTTTCTGAAGCGCCCTCCGCCCTCCTCCTCCCACCTCCCCACTCCACCTCCCAGCCTGCCGCTTTTGTGCTATTTTTAAATTGAGTTATCCTCACAACGTGACATCATCCAACACGTCACATTTATTTCAGAACAAACTAGACACACATGGCTGAACCCTTGTATTTGATTCAACAGCCCACACTTGCCCGGCTTGTTCGTTGAATGAGTTTACCCTGTACAATTGTGCACGTGTACAGTATAGAGTCGACAATTGACACCTTTCAAAACAATATCCAAACGATTCGCATTTTCACAATCGAAGCTTTTATTTACATTTCAATTATTTATATGTATTTTTGCGATTGCCACCACAGCTTGTATAGATACCAGTTCAACAGAGTTGTATCCAAAAAAACAAAATGAAATTAACATTTCTTTAATTTAGTTTTTCAAAACAGTATATATAATTTTAATATTTTTTGGGAAGCAGCTATGTTCAACTGTTGTTGCGTATCATTTGCGAAATTCCTTGAAATGTGACTTGAATCTAAATGTAACATGTCAAAATTGGCGAAAATTAATATAAAAGCGACTGAATCAGTGACTACATTTCAATTTTTTTGTGTTAGATTTAGCATTAATTTCACAGATTCTTTACGATTTGTCACAACGAGCCGCATGAATGGAATTTGGTAAGATAGTTTCATTGGCAAAGAGTTGAACACATAGGGAGGCGGGTATGGGTACCGCCTCCCGGGATCCAACATCCCTGCCATAGGTCACTCAAAGTGGTTCGCTACGTTTGGTGACTTAACATGGGGTGAGGTTTGTCTAGGTCTTGGCGGCGGATGCATCAGCCCACCTACTGCACGGCGGGCCAGATCGGGAGAGATTGGTTGAGGGAGTCCTTTGACTTCTCCAAGCTGGACTCTCTCGATCCATCGCCTTCCACCGTAGTGGGAGGAATTAATTCGTACGCCTCATACTCCTAGACATACTGAGACACCCTGATTCCTACCCACCCCTCATTAATTTTTCATTCCCAGAACTTCCTCTCCCTCCTTTCCTTTAAAAGATCCTCCATACAGCATCCCCAAAGATGACACAGGCTCCGAGGGAAATTGTTTTTAAACAATTGAGTCGACACATCACATGCGGCGGCGAGCGAGAGATTGGTCAACTATTTTATCTACATAAAGTAAGGTTTGTAATTTGTAGAATTCTAATTTGTTCTGGTAATGTGTTAAACTGAAGTTAAACTATTTTTTTTTTACATTTGTTTTTTTAATTAAATGAAATGAAACAACTTTTAAAACACCACTATTTAATCAAAATTATCAACTTGTTTCGAAACCAAAATCTTAATCCTATCCTGAAGAAGAAACCTTTGGTTTCGAAACATGGTGATAATATTGAATAAACAGTGGTGTTTTATAAAGTAATTTGTTTTGATTTAATTAAAAATGACGCAACAAAGTGATTTTTAAAGATTGAAGAAGTGATTTGTTGTTTTTTTTTAATAAATTCTATATATCTACGTTAAACCAAAAATGATATATTATAAATTACTCTGCTTCAATCGCTGAGTGATATGTTTGGCTAAATAGGGCAAATCGTTAAATGCGTTTGTAGCGACAATATAAATGGCGGTGTCTACTATCTAATGTATATGCGGCTTTCGTTATTTAAGACTTGCGATTGGACTAGTAAAAATATTCTTTTTGTATATAAAACCTCGAACTATTTTTAATTGTATTAAAATAGTCCGGTGCATAAATCAAATCAATCATAACTTTTTCTACATTAGCTTCACACAGGAGGCCCCGAGTAATAATTCACAATTTGCGACATCATCTTTGAGGATGCTGTGTGGAGGGTCTTTTTAGAAAATAAAAAGAGGAAGTTCAGAGAAGGAAAAGGGATGAGGGGTGGGAAGGAATCAGGGGGTCTGTGAAGTAATAAATCCAACCTTCTCATCGCGGTGCAAGGCGATGTTTCGAGAGAGTCCGAAAGGTCTCCCTCAACCAGTATCTCCCGATCCAGCCTGCCATACAGTTGGTGGGCAGGCGAAATTGCTGCCAAGACCCGGACAAACCTCACCCCATGAACCCGATCAAGTCACCAAACGTAACGAACTACTTGTGGCGACCTAAGGCAGATCTGTTGGTTAACCAATAAATGGTTTCCGGGGAGACGGTAAAGCCTCAGAAAGGATTATAAATAAGAACATGTTAAGAAAGGGATAAAGCAACAGCGTTTTTAGAAGTCGATAAAAATTATTTAGGATTTTATTATTTGTTCAACGTTTAAATAAATGTTTCGCAACAGTATTGGATACGAAAGGCATTCGAAGATTAAAATGTTTTTTAATACATATTTCAAAAATCAAGTTGATGTTTGATTACACTATCTTGAACTATGAAACTAGATAAAGCCGAAAAGATAATCATTTTGTATAAAAAGTCTTATGAGCTGATGGTGGTCTGCCTAAAACTACTTATCTTTACATCACATGAGTACATGTATACAAACGTAAAACATATACCTACACCATTTAAATTTTATTCGTTTGTATACATGAGGAATGGCAGGCATTATGGTTATATTCTTCTCGATCGATGGTAAATGTGGCAAAGACAAGGTTGAAGATTGAAGAATTTTGGTTTATTGATTACCACTTTCACATTAACTTTGAGTTACATTATTTTTAAAGAATCAACCGCACTATCTAAAATCCACAGGAGAAAAATGATAGTGTATTTGCACAACATATCCATCACATGCTTAAGAGGAACGGTTGCGCGGCCTTTTCATACAAAACATAAATTTGAATTACATAAATGTATGGCAAATATCTAATATGAATATGCGTTACTTTATTCATTTGTATTTAAAATTATAAAACATAGGCCATCAAAGATATAATTTTTCATGATTTTTGCGGAAACTTTAGCAAATATTGTGAGATAATGATTATTATTTAAAAAATATAATTTTATTCGACCTTCTTTGTCAATATAATAAAATATAAAATAAAGTAAAAAATTGTGTGCACTTCACACGCGGTAGAAGTGAAACCTTCAGAAAACTAAAGTAGAAACATTGGGGAGGCTACGAAGCACCTCACAAAGAGGATATCTCATTCTAGGCTAAATCCTATCATAGATATGTGTGTTTGTCTCTTTTCAATAACGGTTTTTCGTGTCATCGAGTTTCAAATTACAACGGTGCTAAAGAAATTTCACTTATACTTACACACTTATTAAAATAAATCATTGTGAAAAAACAAACAAAAACTATGTATATAAATTTTTTTTTAAAAGTCAGATATTTTTTCCAATGTAATCGTTCCAATGTGAATGTTTGTAATTAAAATTTACGTTTCTTGATGATTTTTAAAGCATATTTTTAATATTTTATATTACATTGTATTTGATATTTTTCAATCATGATTAACTCACAAATAATAACCAAAGTTGCTCATACAATCATGAAGAAGTGAATTCACCAATGGCCCATATTTTAAATTTTTAAAAATACTAAAAAAAGTACCACATAAACCCTTAATAATATATTTTTCAGTGTGTCTGGGTATTTTGGCCTAAAATTTAAATTTATATTTTGTGTGTAAAAGACCGCACAGCCATTCCCCTAAATTTAAACTTTTATTTTTACAAAAATAATGCTTAACGGTTTATTTTATTTTAATTATAGTTTTATTTGGGAGACCAACAGTTAACATTAAAATAAAGCATAATAATGAATTAGTTACATTAAGTACTATTAAAAGGTTTCTTCTTGGGAAATTGAAGTTGAATAAGTAAAATAGTTGAAAAAAAACTCTTTCCTGTTTGTAATATTTTCACATTTTCTTTATTATAACATGAATTACGAAGCAATTCGCTTTTCGTTAATTTGTTATTCTATCAAACACGAAGAAAACACTCTTTCCTAATCTTTTGTTGATAAACACATTTAAATTATTGAAGACAGGAAACAGATTTTGTGAGAACATGCCTCATAATTTAGTAATAACGATATGTTGCTAATTCAAAGATTCAAAGAGAGCGGATTTTGAACATATATACTGAGATGTTTTTCTGATAGGTAAACTATATGTATTACAATGCATAACGACTGTTACGACTTCAGGAAGCATTTTCAAAATATGTCTGGAGGACGAAACTGGCGTCGCACATTGATATAGAAAGTTATTAGAAATTTTTAAATATTCAGTTTTGATAAATATAATTAATTTAAAATGCCAACAACATATTCGGCACAATTATTTAGTTTAAAAAACTCCTCTACTTTCCGATTTTACATCTGATTATAATGAAGTTAAAGTTATTGTCAAGTTGGCTGTCAGAAAACAAAATCCGAGAAGTGGCTAAATGTAAATTTTTAAAGAATCCCTTTGTAACATTTTTGTTCTTGTTGGATAATGCAACAATCTCATAAAAATGCAGAAAACGTCAGTCTCAACGATTGTTTTTTATGTCAGCCACGTTCAACTTCAAAAGGATGTATCATTCAAAATTTAAAAAGCTCCCTCGAGTCTTTTTCTAGCCAACGAAAGCTTAAATAATTAATTAATACTTTATAAATTCATCAATTTGTCGTAATTCGAATCATTGGAATTTGACTCGTGTTCCTTATACCCCCCCACAGTACTTGGGTATATTAACGGCGTGAAACTCCATGCAGTGTAACCGATTTGATATGTAAATAGTATGAAACCAATATAATTTGCTTTTGGAACTGTGAACTTTCATCAAAATAAAATAAACATCACTAGGAGAGAGTTGCTAGAAAAATTCGAGGAAAAATAACCAGTTCTTTTCATTTTTCGGTTAACTTTGTCCCAGTGACATCAGCAAAGTCACCGCAGCAAAGCAATTGAGACAGCCAATAAAAGCCTTTGCAAGAAGTGTCGCCAATGATATGAAAATGGTTATCATTGGTTAGAGAATAACGCTGGGAGCTTTTACATTTATAACATGACATAATAATAACAATGTTGTGATTTCTGATATCGCCTTGTGAATTCTTGTAAATATGTCTATAGTAGGTATTAGGTTCCTTATTACACTTTGTAATCCTTTATTACTTTTCTTGGATTCTTAATAATGTCATTAAAAAGTGCCTATTGCTGCCAATATCGAAAAAAATTATTGTGTACTTATATCTTACATGAATATGGAAACTGAATTTAATGGCATTAAAAAAATGAAAACACATAATTATGTACTTCTATTATTTATTTTAATCCCAGATAAAAAAATCCTGTAACACCCATTTATATATATGTGACCAGCAATGGTGCGGAATTAGCAGCCTAGCAGAAATAGAAGAAGAGGAAGGATTTCCAGTTGGCGTATTTCCTTTTCCGTGTTCAATGCGAGGCAACCATGCCTCGAAATCAACACGGGTTTGTAATGCCATTTTTTCTCCAAACCCGTGTCCAGTAGAAGGCAAGCGGCATCATACTGTGCACGGGTTTGTAACGCCAATCCCTTCCGAAACCTGTGCACGCGTCCTCCAAACGTATAATGCACAATATAATGGATGGGCAATAAAACGCAAACAGCCTTACTAACAAAATAAATAAAAACACTTTATAATATGGTACTTATAACATTTCATAGTTCAAATCTTATAAAATAAATGTCATCATAATTTAAAAAAACATCCCAGGTTTTGAATGGTTTGTTTGGCAAAGCAGAGTTTGTCTAGCGGGTATGTGTAATTATTCTAATACATTTCTTTCCTTGTTCTGCTGTTATAAATACAAACTTGTCCATAATGCATTCACTTAACTTGCCTCGTACTGAACACGGGTTTAGGAAGGGAATTGGCGTTACAAACTCGTGCACAGTAGGATGCCGCTTTCCTTCTACTGGACACGGGTTTGGTTGATAAATGGCGTTACAAACCCGTGTTGATTTCAAGGCATGGTTGCCTCGTATTGAACACGGAAAAGGAAATACGCTTCCAGTTGCGATGGGAAGGAGAGTTCCGTTATGGTTCCGTTTATGGAGGCGAGAGAAAAACAGAAGTGAACTGCTTGTTACGTCAAATTGTGTTGAAAATCATCAATAAACCGTGATAAACAGATTACAGAATATTATTTTAAACCTTCTTGCATATCGAGTTATTTAGTTATAATCCACTTTTATCAAATTTAGCAGATGGTATTCAGTATATACATTTTGAATTTTGATTAGTTTAAAATTGGTTTATTTGTCTCTTCTGTTCGGGTGTTAACACATATGTGGTGTTGTTTTCATAAGTCTGATGCAGACATGACCACACCCTCATATGTGGAATGGAATATTGAAAAATGGATTAAATTGAAGTTTACATTTTTATCACAAAAGCCTTTTGAAACTCTCTCTATCACTCCTTACAAGATGGCACCGTTTATGACTAGGCAGCAGAGTAACCTTTGATGACTGAAGTTTGTCAGCAATTGATTGTCCAATTTGGTCCCTGGTAGAAAGCGATCAAAATCAGTATATTTTATTGGCAGTTAAGTCAAGCAAAACTTTGATTCTACTCTACTTGCACCAAATCCTGAATAAATCTGTAGGGTCCGAAAGTAAAATAACATACCTAAATGATGAAGATGTTTTAAAGTTGGTGATGTTTTGTTACTAGTATATTGCTATATTAATCACAGATATAAACAAACTATAAAATAGAAATAGGAACACTCGAAGCAAAGCACAAAATATTAAATAATAGATAAATTGAATAGAATAGATAAATAATAGATAATTGAATAGAAACCGACTTACAAGCGAAAAAAATAATGCCACGAAGGATACAGAAGAGGACTATCAATATTCTTCAATCAAGTGGCTTATACTGCAGCGAAGACTACTTACAATAGAGTACAGCGTACAGCACTGGACTGTGTTAGTCCCAGACGTCATCCACCTAGAATCTTCTGTCTTTTTCATTTATAAACAAGACGCGTGAGAAGGAAGAGGATATACATCTGTACGAGCTCTCGCTGGGACTAGTTTAGCAGCCAGGGAGTGTTTTGTAAACGGTCGCCTGCCTCCTAAACAATAAAACATCGACGAACCGTCTACGCTACCCGACGACTCGCATCTTCCGCGCTTGTGAACTTGCTGACACACGTTCCTTTGAGGTTGGAACAATGTGAGACATTGTAACGCAGTGAAATATTGCGCTGGTTTTCAATATATGCCAAGCCGGTGCTTGGGATGCTAGTTCTAAACCTTATTTCCTTCCTTTTTAAAATTCTAGGGGTTCTTAGAAGCAATTGAAAGTAAATAGCTTTATCTTAATATATAAAACAAATTCGGGTTATTTACACTATTTATAACTCGAGAACAGTCAGGCCGATTTTGATGATCTTTGATTTGTTGGATTTGTCTCCGCCCCGGAAAGGATAATAACTATTAAAACATCACAAAAAATAACGAAAAATATAGTTATTAAGAAAATTCTTTTCCCTATACATTTTTTATGGAACGAATTCTCATATTTGAAAGAGCTGCGGGCATTTTGTGATTAGTATCTATAATGTTGAATAGTGAGTGAGTTCCAAATAATCAAACCATCAAATTGTCAATACGCTGATTGTTTTGCTTTTGTTATTAAACATTTTTTTTATCGAAGGAAGCCAATACTTTGTGATGTGACATGACGTTTTACAAAGTGTGTTTTTCATTTAATAATTTTTTAAAATTATTTATTTGGCTTTCACCCATTAAGGGTGTCCTTGGACATTTCTTTATTTGAAAAATTATTCGCATATTAATTTTTTTTACACTATCAGTGTTTTTAAAAATAGTGACGTATTCAGGTTTTTTTTAATTAGTTACATTTTCAGTTTTTTACATGGAATTGATTAATTATATTAGCAAACATAGACAATGGGCTAAGACAAATATTCATATGATTATGCAAGTTGTACTAACATACAGAGTTGGTATTAATAATAATTACAAAATAGTAGAGTAGGAAGATGTACAGGTTCCAAAAAATAGAAACCTCTACAATTGTACTAATAACACTACAGGAACAAATGCATACGTATGGAAGAGAAAGAAATGTGATTGATGCTTAAATGTTAAGGGTTACAAATAAATTTTGCTAACAAATAGTGAATTTCAGTAGAGTTGATACTAATAAGGCAGAGTACACTGGTAGAGAATTCAATTTTAGGTTTTACCAATTCATGTAGGTATGTAGTTTGGAAAATTGTAATTTATAGGACACTCAAAAAAATTATGGTCTAAAGCAACGATACTCAACCTTTTTTCTCGTCGGGTCACAAACATGTATTTATACCCCCCCCCCCCAGGGCGGACCAATTTTTTTTGAAGTTGAAATTTGCGTTCGTCAACTTTAGTAGGGGGGAGGGTGTGGTAACACCACGTTATCCGCCCCGGGTGCCACCCTTGCTAGCTACGCCACTGTAGCAATTTTCAAGTAGGTACCTGTCTAACCAGTGACATTAACAAGTTTTATAATTTCCTAGAAGTGGCACTTTTTTATATATAAATTATTTGTGCGCGTACTTGTGTGTCAAATATTTGTTATTTGGGAAAAAAATCTAGCGTTTGCAATAGCAACACTCTTACACATCTGCCCTGATGATGGACACTGCAACGCTGTCGAAAACTGAAACGTTGGCGAAAAAAAGGAGATAGCGCAACACAGCATAACACCCCAAAAACAAATAACGAAAATATTTTTGGCCGTGAAAATCTAAAAACCGTATCTCACTCTTATACCAGATTATGTGGACCATAATGACAATCCTTTTCGGGTATCACTATCTGTGCGTCAAAGTCGAAACGAATCTCAAGATATACGAAATTTAGAATGATAGTTTTTTTTATATCAAGTTCCTGATAATAAAGTGTTTAGGGCCGCACACAAAAGCTTGCCGGGCCGCAGGTTGAGTACGGTTGGTCTAAAGTGTCCTCTGAACCACAATCACAATAAGGCGAATTGACTATGTGGAATCAGGCCAGATCGCTAAGACAACAAGTATGACCTAGAAGCATTCGAGTTATGGAAGAGATGTATTTTTTTAGGAATGGAAGTGTATTTGTGAAACCAGGGCTTGACAGGAAGAGAAGAGTGCTGGTGACCTTTAATCAGAGAGGATGATTTACATTCAGAGGATTATTGGCGTTGTCCCTTATTTTTTAAAATAGGGAAATAGTGTCTTACAGGAATATGTATACTACTTAATGGACCATGGACAATAGATTCCTTAGCAATAGAATCAACCTTTTCATTTCCAACAATACCAAATTGTGTCGTGGGATCCAGGCCAAGACCACTAACACGCTTGAGCCAGTGACATGGAATGCAGGAGGTCTCGGATAGAGCGGGTTAGAGAGTCACTACTGGAATTGAGAAGGGATGCGCTTATTTTTTTGTAGTGAGCTAAGTGAGCCTGAAAGGATGAGATCATTTCTAATGTTGAGAGATTTGACGAGTCGTAAAGCTTCTATGATACGAGAGCTATGCATTCAGCAGAGAAAATGGAACACTATTTGGGAGGTCTGCGTGGGAAACACAATTTCCTGTAAGGTGCATAGACACTGGCTCACAATGGGAGTCCGAACTGAGTTTGGACCTATAGATTGGTGCACCTTTGGATAGATAGTAAGACTTTCATAGGGACATGAGTATAAGGGGAGAGATTCAATGTGATAGAAGTTTGTGGATGCATTCAGGAAAGAGTTGAAAGAGGAAATAATTGAAAGAGGAAAGAGTTGTTGATATTAAACATATAATGCTGCCCCTCTTTCTTACGCACTATATTTCAACAGTCAAAATGGGACAAACGGTGAACGTATGTCTACGTCTACACCCCTCCAAAGGAAAAATACAATAAATATAATAAATCTCCGTCACACGTATAACGAAAATGAAACGCGATTCCGGAAAGTAAGTCGAAAAGTAAGAAAATCACATAAATTATAAATCCGTACACAACGCCATCTCTGATACTGACAAAAACAAAAAGCGGACAGTTACGCATCAATAATTTCTTCATTGTGTAATTTTTAACAAAATAAAAAAAAACTTAATTTAATTCAGCTAATAAGTTAACACAACAGTTATTGATTCTGATGAGATACGAAGTTCTCCGGGTCAGCTAGTTTAAAATATATACACAATTTTCATACTCGTATATATAACGTTACAATTAAGAAGATGATAATTGCAAGTAATACAAAAAATATTCCCAATGTAAAACATTGTAAAATAGTTTAAAATAACCAGTATCAAACTGTACGTAAATGGTTAAGCAGTAATGTTTTGTGAACATCTCACTAGAAGAACCTTTGCTGAGGTGTTCACGTTATATGAACAGTCTTGATATATGTACCAATCTGATACTTCACCTTCCGTCAGGTGCAATGCAAATCCTAAGACGACCGGGATTTTTCGCTCAATTTTTTGAGACGAACGGAAACTGGCCCTCTGTGAGTGGTGGGGAAGGAGAAAAATTAGCCACGCCCCTAGATCGGCGATATTTACCCTTTGGTACAAAAATAACGGATCACTTCATCTCACAGATTAGCTGACGAAAGGTTAAAACAGTTCCGTGGCTGGTGTTTCTGAATAGTTGCCCCCAAACGAGCCGTGCACAACGCACGTGACCCGCTCCTAACTTGTAAGAGTCTCTGGGTATGTTTGCACTAAGGGTTAAGGCGCCAACGATGTAAGTATGGATATAGACGTAGTATATTTGCGGCATGTTCCAGATTGGTAGATATGTACTTTCAATATCGTCCTGGTGAAAGACGACAATTCCGAATAGAATCGTTGTTTGAAAAGGCTTCAGCCATGTTTGGGGACCAGATTTGGATAGCCAGATACTTCCTCACCTTGTCTCCCCCATCTCCTTGTACTTTCTCTCTAGTTTAACATAACATCATTCAACATATCGTCAAAGATATCTAACATTTTAAAGCAATATTTTATCGGCTATTAAAGTTTCGTTAAAATTAAATTTTCTTATAAAAACATTTCATTACATTTTAATAATGAATGTTTGTACTGATCATTAAACTCATGCTGAGGTTAAAAACCGTCAGAAACAATGACGCGTTTGAGACTGAAAACCAAATAAAACGTTTAATTAATTAATTAATAGTTTCTCATGCATACCTGATGTTTTTGAAACGTGAATGATTCTTTCCCAGTAGCCTTTCAACTCAAACCCTTTGTTAGCTTTAACTTCGTCATTTTCATTAAAATGCATCTCAACACTGCACACACCGTACACCTGCACACGAGGCGAAGTAGGTTCTTACTTAGTGGGTTGGTTGGGTGGGGGGTGGGGGGGGGGTTATTCATGACGACTAGAGGAAATAACCCTTCCTTTTTGAACTAACACATATCTAATCCTGCGGATAAAGCAATTTGACAAGTATGTAGGAACTTTCCACCTTACACGCGAGAATAATAATGCGAAAATAAAACCATGTTTTAACACCTTGGGTCTAAACAATATAATATTATCATATTAGTTACAAAATGCGTCAGATTTGAGATTATTAAAATCATTACATAGTATAAAATAAAGTCGCTCAAAATGAAATGTTTGTGCGCGTAGATCTTTTAAACTACGCAACGGATTTTCATGTGGTTTTCACCAATAAATAGAGTGATTTAAGAGAAGGGTTTAAATGTATAATGCATGCTTATTATAGTAGAGAAAAGTCGAGAAATTCAAATATATTCAATTCAGGCAGCGAGCAGCTGGCAAGCGGGTAGTGTGGATTTTATAAAGGTTGAGTAATGGCGTTGTATTTCGTTAGCCACAGCAACGTGTGGCCGGATCTGCTAGTAATTAATAAAATATTGTCGTTGGAATCACAGGATCATGGGATTGTGTCTTCCGTTTGGACAGAGAAGCAGAGAACGTCTACACATGAGATGGGCTAACAAATTGAAAAGATCTTCTGGATTCGAGTAGGTAAGTTGAGTAAGATCATTTTGAGGTAATTCCATATTCAAAGCTGTTCAAAGTTTAGGAAGAATAAGAAGAATATTTAATTAAAGATTTATTTTTAAAAGGGCAAAGGATAACAAACAATAAACTGAAAGACGTGCTTATCCAGTAAATAATAATAAAGTAAATAGTCCTAAAGAGTATGGATTATGGTTCCATGTGACATTCCAACAACCCTGAAACATGGAAATGGTACGCGAAGAAGATACACTTAATGCGATAGAAATTAGAACGCCATGCATGATAGGATGGAGTTGGCGTAGTTCTCTCTAATAGACTTGCAAATAGACTGACTTCCGCCATGAGCATCTTAACCCCATTCCTATCCCCATACTTAATATTTATATATCAAGTATGGGGATAGGAATGGGGTTGAACTCGTTAATTATTTATTTTCTTCATTTTTTTATAAGTTTTATAGTGAAACTTCTTTAGCGCCGTTAGTGATTTTAAATTTGGATGAAACGGAAATGCTTCATCGAAGGTTCCGGAAAGTTCTATAAGATTCGATAAAGCTGCAATAAGTTCTGGAAGGAGTGGCGGAGTATGTCGGTGGGTATAGAAGCTTCCGGAAAGTTCTATAAGGTTTGATAAAGCTGTAGAAAGTTCTGGAAGGAGTGGCGGAATATGTCGGTGGGTCTAGAAGCTCCCGAAAAGTTCTATGAGGTTCGGTAAAGCTGGAAAAGGTTTTAAAAGGAGTGGCGGAGTATGTCGGTGAGTCGAGAAGGTACTGGACGGTTCGCAAATCCTTTAGAAAATTGTGGAAGTTTTAGAAGCTTTCAGAAATGAGAGGCGGAGTGAGTGTATCGGTGAGTCTAGAAGGTTCCGGAAAGTTCCAGAAGGTTCGATAATCTTAATTTTCAATATAAATTATTTAAAAAAACGAGTGTGCTTTAGACCACACGACTGAAGTAAAACTTCACAAACTTATAAAAGAACATATGGCATTGGGGTGACATGGATATTGGCATTCCAGAAAATATGGTATTTTGCATTTCGCACAGTAGTACACACTCATGCGTCTTTTTTTCGCTGGCCAAAAGTTGCACATGCTTCGTTTCCTTTTTTAATGACATTGATCACCGTTCGCATCGATTACCGTTCGCATTACACTTTTAGTAACAATCACCACTCTTCGGAACGCATTCACCAGTTTACCCCCGAGTGTCGAGCGTGCGTAAAGAAGTTTTACTTCAAAAAGTGTACAATGCGCTAAAACTCAGAGACGAGTCCCGGTGCGATAACGTTAGTTATATTGTGTGGTAGCTCTCTATCTCCTATCCATGAAGAAAGTTCCCATTTTTACCTGAAGGGCGTGCTTTTGAAGATACAAGGGCTAAAAGTTTCACCCCCTTGAAATTTCTAGAACAGTTCATGAAATTCCAGAGTATTCTTGAGCATTCCACCACATTCCGGAATGTTGTGGAATGTTCGGGAATAGGCTGGAACGTTCGGGAACATACCGGAACATCCCAGATAATTGTGGAATATTATTCTGAAACATTTGTAGTTTTTTTTGTATGAGGCTACCCATATGGTGTGTATAAATCAAGATCCGTCCTCACATCATTTCCCTGAGCGAAGCCGGACACGCCAGCCGGAATATTCCGGAAAATGCTGGAATATTGTGGAATGTTCGGGAATAGGGAATCGGGAACATCATTGTGGAACATTCCAGAACACTCTCGAATGTTGTCCTGAGCGAAGCCAGGTAACCCAGCTAGTAAATTATAATTATTTAATTATTCTACCCTACCAAGTGAATATAATAAAAAAATAAATCATTAAAAAGGTATTTCTTTGGGTAGAAATTTTAATTTATGTACGACAAATTTGGGTCAGCAACGTTTATCGGTATTTGTATTAATTTGAATTTGAAGCACCTAAAAAGCTTTTTAAATAGTTTTTAGTATAAAAAGAGAAAAAATATATTTTTAAATAATTACCGCCCGTGGCTCCACCTCCTACCCTTCCACCAACCAGTATCTGATGTTCTCTCCCTATATAATATGCTCTCTCTCTTTCTTTTATGTTTACCTTAGAATCTTAACTCTGTACTCTAATTTAGTTTATATATTTACTCTCATGAAGAAGGTTGAGTTCAACCGAAACCGGTCGGCGAATATAAATAAAAATAAAGTGGTTTTTAAACAAAGTAATTGTTTCATTCTATACAATGTCAAGCCACAAAGTGTTTGCTTTCTACGATAATTTTATTATCATTAACTCAAATGTAAATGCCTCTAAAATCATGACCAATTGAATTATTAAACTACCTTTATTTAATAATTTAAAACACAACTAAACAAAGTATATATATCCATATACGAACGATTAAAAAGTGTTCAACTTTGTTAAGTATTTTGACCTCTGGACAATGTGTAAGTTTTGTATGAAAAGGGCTGCGCAGCCATTTCCCTAAAGTGGTTAAAATTGCCTTTCCTGCCTTTGAAGAAATTTCCATAATCATAACAAATAATGTATTTGTGTGAGATATGACAAGTGTTCTTCAGTGTCACGCAAGGTTCAAGTAGGAATAATGGAATCGTGCAATTAGAATGATAGTATTGTAATTGCAGTAATAAGCTGGCTACTGAAGTGACAGGTAATTTCCTGAAAGCGCCACTTAAGGAGCTTCCTCTGTAAGTGACGATTGCTGCAGTCAATACTAATAGCTTTTAAATATATATACACAAGCGGGGAGGCCGGAGAAAGACATTACAAGATAGAGTGAATCAAATACTTGCCTCAGGTCATATCAAGTCAGAATTAGAAGTGTATATATGTGAATATGGATAAGGAGTGAGTGGAGTACCACTTTTGTAGAGGTCTGTTTGCTCTGCTTAAACGACGTTGATCATAAGATATTATTTTTTTTTTATATGAAACATCGTTTGGCCTAGAAAATCCTTTCGACCCGACCGCCAAAACTCTGGGCGGTATATTTACTTCTATCCTCACTAAAATTGTAAATTGATTTATTATAAATGTTGACGAATTTTTAATTTTTAGTATATTTCTTTGTGCTTATTTTAATAACAATAAAATAATCGTTTTACTATAAAAATATAATTTTGGTTATTTCTATTCAATTAATTTCACAGAAAATTTCAATTTATGTAAATACGAGGGTTTTTTAAGAAATACATTTTGTTTTTTCCCCCACTATTTTTCGACATAGTCCCGTTATGATCGATGCTTTTGGTGAGCCGTGGCACTAGGTCCATGATTTCCTTATCGTAGAACTCTACCGCCAAAAATGCTACCACCGCTCCCTCAGCATCCTAGTCGGTCTCCAAAAGTTTCCGGCCAAATGTAGCTCCAAAGAAAAATATGCAAATCATGATATTGATTTCTTGATTGGGGTTAGGTGATGAACCCATGTTTCAACCCAAAAAGGGCTCGCATTGGTTGGAATAACGGTTCGAAGAGACCCGAGCGCTTTCCATATGATTTTGCTCTTGGTAACCTAACAAGCACGCAATTTGCATAAGCCATTTTTCCCTCTAAATCGTTCGTGTGGTAGCCTTACTGACATTTGGGATCAAAATTGCGAGCTTACAAACATCAACAGGACGGACTCCCTCTTAGTTGAGAAAGAGAATAATAGAGCACACCTCGCAGGCGGCGGGATTTGACAGCGCAGCATCCATCTCAAACGGAAGCAAAGAGTGCACTGAAGCAGCTACCAAGCCGAATCACCGCTAGTTTTTTAGGAGAATGTCCGAGCTACAGACTAATTGCATACATTATGCTTTGTAACACATAATACATGATTGAGATTTGTTTACTTGTAATTGCAGTGGTGGCAGTATTAACCTGTCTAACATCGTAAGACCGGTTATTAATATCACAACAAGTAATTCAGTATAAGGCGCTAAAGGAAAACTTTTGTGAAAGAAATAAGTATAAATTTAAATCGATCCGCTATTATACATAAACATCGGATAAAAAAATATTTTTCTTTACTTCTGGTGAAATAGATGAAACACTTTCAAATATCAATTTTTTTCTGGAACAGAGAATTCATTTCATTGGCCTGTCCGGGCTAGGAGTCGAAAGGTTTTATGTAAGTTGAAACCATGAGTTTTTTTATAACTTATTTTTTAATACGATTTTAATTAAATTTAGATATGTTATTATTGATTTCTTCAAGTATTTGATATAACACTAATTAATAAAGTAAGGAAAATCATTTATTCCACACTTCTCAGTATATTTACAAGACCCAAACAATATAACACATTTATAAGTCAATAGCAGTCACGTCATTATTAAACATGAACATTTAACATAATTGCTTTCTTAGTAATTCGGTTTAACTGGTAATAAATCATATTAGGCATCTTCAAACTTGAAATCTAGAATCATATAAATAAGTTACAAAAAGTACACACATTCATAAATTGGCCTAGATAGGCTTTGCATGTTTTGCAAAGTTAACTCTTTAGAAATCAATGTTTCCAAAAGTCACACTGTTGTATTCACCAGAAATAATTATGTAATTAAGTACTCTTATTCACTCAACAATGAACCTGTCATATCTTAAATGAAATGTAAAGATCTTGGTGTTTACCTTGATAGCAAACTTATATTTAATAAGCACATCGACGCAATCGTTCACAGGTCATATAAAATGCTTTGTTTTGTTCTTCGTATAAGTAAAGTGTTCAGTAACCCGTGCACAGTAGTAATGTTATATTTTGAATTAGTCAGAAGTACCATAGAATATGCCTAGCCAATTTGGAACCCGCAGTACAATGTATACACATATGGCATAGAACATATTCTAAACTAATTTATAAAATATCTTACGTTCAAATTCAACAATAACTTCGAATGCACATTTCAATCTTTGCAACAAAGGCGAGCAATAGCTGATTTGACATTTATACACAATATTTAAAATAATAACTTTGACTGTACTTAACTTATTTTCCTAGTTAATTTTAACGTACCCTCAAGACTTACACACCGTACGGAACTATTCCACAAATAATGCAGCAAGTAATTCGCCAATCAATCTTGCTCTTCATATGTTTAATAATATTGGTCTAAATTCTTACATCAACATTTTCTCCGATTTACTGCCTAAATTTAAAAAGAGCATCATGTCAAATATATAATTTGTTCAATGCACATACATAAATACATACTGACACACACATACACCCCCACTACGCACGTCTACTCGGTAATTACTTAATATACATACCATAAATATACTTATACATAAACCTATCTTACCCAGTCGTTGATGAACTCAAACCCCCACCACACACAGTTGCCCATAATGGACCCCATTAACCCTATTGATAACATTCTTAATATCACGGCACATACTACAAACAACATAAATGCATTAAAAAGAATTACCTCCAAACCAGATGCTCTAAGAGTATTTGCCATGAATATCCGTAGTCTCAAAAAAAACTTTGATAACCTACTTGTTCTACTTACTGACTTAGGAAATGAATTTGACATCATTGTTCTCTCAGAGTGTTGGATTAACGTTAATTATATACCGAAATTAATAAACAACTACTCTGTTTACAATACGTCTCAGCACAGGTCCCAATCCGACGGGGTCATAGCTTATGTCAAGTCTAACCTTAAACATGCAGTATCTGAAATTACAGTCGACCATGCAAATTGCCTTAATATCTCAATCGATAACTTAAATATTCTCGCAATATACCGCTCCCCTAAGTCCAAAAATGTCACCCCTTTTCTCTATTCTCTCGAAAAAAATATCGATGAAAAAACTAAGGATCTCATCATAATCGGTGACATCAACATAGACATCCTAAATGAATCCAGCCCCCACGCTACAAATTACCTAAACCTAATGGCACTACATGGCCTTATACCATACATCAACATACCTACCCGAGTCACCCTCACTACTAAGACATGCATAGATCACATTATGGTTAGATCAAGGCGAACTGCTAAAACAGTTGTATTCGAATCCACTGTAACTGACCATTACTCAACCATTCTCGAACTACACAACTATAAATCTTCTCCCTCTAAGGCCAGTAATCCTTCCCATAAAACTGTTGATATGGATCAATTGTTAAAGTCTGTAAAAGAAGAAAAATGGGAATCTACCCTGCTTTCTGAAAATGTCAATGACGCTGTTGAAAAATTTTCTGCATCACTAACTGCCCACATTAACCACGCCACTTTCCCCATCTTAATGGCTTCAAACAAAAAAAAAAGAAACTAAAACCATGGATTACAAATGGCCTGATCTTCTGTATACGTAAAAGAGACAGACTCCATAAACAAGCCCTTAACAACCCAGACCTCCAACTCTTGCGCTTCTATAAAAAGTATCGTAACATTTGCAATAATCTCATAACAATAACTAAACAAAACTATTACAAAAAATATATTGAAGAGTCAGGATATGACAGTAAAATAATCTGGAACGTAGTCAATGATATCTCAGAAAACAAAAAAACGTCACTCAAAATGCAATCACTCGCCATTAATGGGAAAAATATCCAAGTCCATGATGACCCAAAAACCTTAGCCGATCACGCCAACCATTTTTTCAGTAATATTGGCACGAACTTAGCCAACAAAATTCTAAAAGCAACAAACAAAACACAAAATCTCTTAACCTCACGGGTAAGACAACAGCGCTCTTTGCACCCTGAACTAATCCTAGCCCCTTCCTCCAATAAAGAAATAGTTGACACAATACTCACCTTTAAAACAAACAGTGCTGCTGGTAATGACAATATTTCTCCTTATATAATGAAACACATAGTTCACTTTATAACAACGCCGTTAAAGCATATTGTTAATCTAAGCTTTAAAAGCGGTTCCTTCCCACACTTACTAAAACATGCAACGGTTATCCCAATATATAAAGGCGGCGATAAAACAAATATTGAAAACTATAGACCCATTTCTCTGCTAAGTGTCCTGTCAAAAATCATTGAAAAAATTGTTAAAAGTAGGCTTGTCTCACATCTTGAAACCCATAAGATCCTCTCGCCTAATCAGTTTGGCTTTCAAAACAATTTAAATACAGAATCTGCAATCTTAGACTTGACGGATAAGATCACTAACAGCCTGGATGAAGGTGATTCCTGCATAGCCATATTCCTAGACTTGGCCAAAGCATTTGACACGGTTTCCCACCCCATACTTCTAGAAAGACTATCTCAAATAGGTATCCGAGGTAGAACTCTTAACTGGTTCTCATCATACTTAACAGACAGATCGCAAACTGTGAAAATTAACAACACAGCTGTAAGTAACCCCTTATCAATCCATTTCGGAGTCCCACAAGGAAGTGTTCTAGGCCCTATTATGTTCCTCATCTACATCAACAATCTCTGTAATCTTCCCATAACCGGGAAACTAATATCTTTTGCAGATGACACTGTACTAATAACAGTAATAACTAGACACAAAAACTGGAAAGGAGCATTCGACATAGCTCAAAACGACATAGGCCAAATAAAGAAATGGTTAGATGATAATCTCCTAACCCTTAACGCCGGAAAAACAAAATTCTTAACCTTCAGTCTTTCTGCTGCAACCCAACCTACCAACGATCAGAAGATAATAATTCACTCCTGTCTAAGAACTTGCTCTTCCTGTAATTGCCCAAACTTGGAACAACCCACCCACATAAAATATCTGGGGGTCATCATTGATCAACACCTTCGTTGGGATCAGCACTTGGCCAGTCTAACCCCACGCATCCGCAAACTCTCTTATGTCTTTCGATCCCTAAGAACTATCCTTACTACCTCAACTCTTAAAACTGTTTACTACGCTCTCTGCCAATCCCTACTAGCATACGGCATTATAACTTGGGGTGGCTGTGCTCAATCAATTGTCGAACCTCTACTAAAAGCCCAAAAAATGGTAATACGTGTCATTAACAAGCGACGGACTAGATACCCCTCCAAACGACTCCTCATCGAGTATAACGTCTTAAACGTACGGCAACTCCATCTAAAATTTATGCTAATACATTTCCTGTTCAAATACAAAAACAAAACTCTCTTACAACACAACTACACCACCAGAACAATAACCAGCGGACACTACAATGTACCTAAACTACACACCACGACAGCTCAAAGACAATTTTTCTTCCTAGCTCCTAAAACCTTTAACCTTATCCCTGAAAACTTAAAAACGTTGAGCCAACCCCATTCCTTTAAAAAACAAATAACGAAATGGATCCTTACACATGGAATACATTACAATTTTAATACCCATTCACTTAACACTCTATCAATTTAATCACCTTTCAGACAAAACATAATATATCTCTATTTTCTAAATTAGCGGCATTGTATGTACAAGATTCCGAAAGAGTAATCCGAAAACTGTAAACTTCACCCGCCATAACACAGGGTCTTCCCTAGCATGGAGGGTGAAATATCATAAAAAAACTATATGTACTTTCGATTTTTCATGTATTAAATAAATAAATAAAATAAATAAATAAATAAGACACTACAAATAAACACATCATAGGTACCAATATCTGTTCAAATATATCTGTTTTTTTGTTTCGTCTTATATTTATTTATTAATATTTATTTATTTATTTATACTGGGTTTTTAAAGATTGTTCACACACATGTGAGAACAACCCAGTTATAAAAACTCAGTTAATTATACAAATAAGAATTATATAATAAAGTTAGAATTTATATACAATCAACGAGATAATACAAATAATACAATCATAAAATTTAGATAAAATAAAACATAAACAGTTAGAAATGGAAAATTGTTAAAATACTAAGTTTACTCAAATAATAATTAAAGAGAGGCAAAATAAGAGACACAATTAGAGACACAAATGATAGGTAGGTACATAATAAATTAGCACATATTTTTCAGCAATCTCAGGGCATTTTTTTTGAATCCATATAAATTATTATCGACAAAAATATCTATTTCAGCACACTCTATCTTATTATATAGTCGACACATTTGGGTCAGAGGGCTAAAATAGGCGATATTGTTTTTAAATATTTTCAGGTGAAACATATTATATTAGTCGACTTATATATATATATATATATATATACTTATATAAGTCAACTTATATTTATTTTTAAAAAAGTGGTCTAATCAAAGTTTGACAATGGCCTTATAACCTTATGGCCTTTCACTATAATAAAAAACTAAAATACTTGTAGATCTTAACATATAACATTATTAAAATAAATTAAAATTAAATTTTTGAAAAATTATTTGGAGTTCTACGAATTAAATACAAAAACCATTAATTTTAAATTAATTAATTGTATTTTTAGCTACTAATCTAATTATAAGACAATAGTAAGATTATCTCAGCACTAGAGACAATGAATACGTGTAGCCTGAAAAATTAACAAGAACAAAAGCAGAAACCCATCCGAACCTCCTGTCTAATTTTAACAATAACAGGACTGAGTATTCCAAACACTCGCTTGAACTGTGACATGTAATTCTTGTTTATGGTATATTTATACCGTGCTTATTAAATATAAATAAAATACTAAATTGTTCAAAAATCGGAAATATATTGCCACTGTTGCACTTTGGAAATGTGATGAAAAATTGAAATGGTTAAACTAAGAAAGACAAGAGAGAACACATGGAAAAAGAAGACGGATCATATAATGTTTGAATGAAGTCAGCAACTCTCATCTACCGGGGCACCAGCGAGAAGAAAGGTAAAAGTTTTCATGACACTGTTCTAATGTTTTGTGCCCGAGGTCTTGTGCCGTGACGCGTGACGGTGACAGGTTCACGGTCTGAACCACCAGGACTAGGCAAAGTTACCCGTCAGTGCTCAAAGCCATCTCCATTCGGAAGGTAATTTAATGTCGCGACTTGCAACTTGCAACTACAGGAGGGAGGTGGGAATAGAAAATTAAAAAAAAGTTCTTGCAACTAGTTTGGAACAACCGCCCCTCTAACTACGAAAATACCTAAAAATATTGGGTGGGTATCCACCATTATCAGATCCTATTACCATATACTCGCCATTAAATTCGACAACTAAAAAAATACTTTAGAAGCACATGTTTTCTTTAAAATGATTTACCTGTACTGTACCAATGGTTTATTCTATTCTCAGCTTCTTAATAAAGAACAAATATATTTCTATATATAAATATATATATATTTTTTTTTTATATTTTGGTAGAAAGCAGTCATTTAGAGGTTTACGATATAAACTGATTATATTAAGGAATTGGGTTTTTGTTTTAACAGCTGTCTTTAATTTCGAGTGCTTCAAAATTATTTACTCTTTTACCATGACCATTTCTATGTAAAATCTTAGCACTGGTGCTTTGAATTGGTATGATTTTTATTTTTTATTGATCTCTATATGTGATGTTTACAATATATTATTCGATGCCTGTCTCGCTAGGGTATACCTGTGTTGAGACAGGCGTAGAGGTACATAATTGAATATCATATATAAAAATAATATAATTTACAATCAAACATAAAGATGATTGAAAGTGTGGGTAAATCACATAAATAGAGTTTTCTTATAAATGAAGGAAGAGATACAGAACAGTAATAAATCCTGTCAAATCTCATTTAATCTAATTTAAATGATGATTTGAGAATTCAGAGAATCCTTTGGGAAGGATAAGGTATCCTACGCTATATCTATGGCTTATTTCACAATAAACATCACAATAAATATTTGACGACTGGCGTAGCGCAGCGGTAAGGCGCTTGACTCGCACACCGAAGGTCGCGGGATCGAATTCCGGCGTGGCAAATAAATTTTATTTGATTAATTTGTGTTATTTCACAATTTATTCATTTAAAATAATATATAGTATATTTGCGGCACGTTCCAGAGTGAAAGATACTCCCTGTATCGCCCTGGTGTAAGACCACCATTCAGATTTGAAACGTTGCGCTTGAAATGGCATTAGCCGTGTTTGGTGACCAGATCTGAATATCCAGGTACTTCCCCACCTTCCTCTTCCTTATCTCCTTCCCCTCCCCACTACCCTCAGCCTCACAACATACCCCAATTGGGGATGTCATAGTCTCACTGGCTTCAGACGGGAGCAGTTGGGACTCTTGTGCGGTATTCATAAAAAAATAAAATAAAAAGTTGTGCATTTAGACCACGTTCCAGATATTTACCTTTTCTCAAAATCGCTGAGGTGAAATTCATTCATAATCGAAATAAGAATTTTTATTTTTTTCATAAAATTTTATTGGTTACAGATTTTTTGTTTTTTTTTGGCTACCACACTAGGCTAATTCCCGTGTTGTGGTAGTCATACATTTAATATTTTTAATAGAAATTAAATACTGTTTTATTGAAACAGAGAATTAAACATACTAAATAAAAATTAAGAAATACGTAAAAGTAAGTGGAAAGTTTAGAAATAAAATTATTTTAAAGAAAAATACAAACAAAAATTAAATTCAACTTTAAATTAAGATTTTAATGAATGATTTCTTTTAAAATGACCAATTCACTCTTCTATTCATGTAATTAATATATTTTCCGTGTTATTTGTGCGGTTTTACATCAGTTTTATCAAGTTATTGCACAATAAACCGTACTTTAAAAGTTGAACTGTCAAAATATTGTTTTGGGTTACATAAAAGATCAAATTTACATTTTTAAATCTTTATTTTATAAGAATTTCTTCAAAGTGGTGTTTTTTTTAAATATTAATATCTAATACATGTGGTGGTAAACTTATGAAAGAAATTAACTTCTTTAGTAGTGCAAGAAATCTGTTTGAATATCAGTTATGTTTTTAGATTATTTTTAGGCAATAAAAAAAACTTTAAAAAAATATTTTATTAATTTTTTATTGTATGCACGAGAAAAAAGGGAGGTGACAGTTTCATTCCAAATTCATTAAGTAAAATGTCTGTATTTTTTAAATTTAAATTTTTTATTAATTTCTGTACACATTTTTTCCGTGTTTGAATCTTAAAATATGGCAGTTTTTAAAACTAAAGTGTATTTCATAAACAAAAATCTAAAAGGTAATTTCATGTAGTTTTTATAAATGGTATTTGTTTTTACGACACCTTAAAAAATAAGAAATATATAGAACATTCGAAATTCTTTGGAAAATTCCAAATTTCGTTCAGACATCATTACTAAAACAGAGATAAACTACCCTCCCAGGCTGTGTAAACGGTGTGTATTTCTTTCCAAGAACAATTTTTTAATTAGTAATGTTTTCACATCCGCGGCCGTTTATCAATTAAATAAAATTTTCAGGGGGTTTTTTAGTAAAGCCGTAAGTGTTAAAAACTTATGTGTTTTATACAAATACTAGAAGACCCGGCAACACGTTGCTGTAGCTAACGAAACACAACGCCATTACCCAACCTTTATAAAATCCACACCAGCAGCCCGCTGCCCGCTGCCTGAATTGAATATTTGAATTTCTCGGCTTTTCTCTACTATAATAAGCATGTATTATATAAACCTTCATCTTGAATCACTCTATCTATTGGTGAAAACCGCATGAAAATTGCGTAGTTTAAAAGATCTAAGCGTACAAGCATTTTGAGCGACTTCTATGTATTGATATAAATTAAAGCATATATATATAGATTTAAAACATTAATAAAATTAAGTGAAAAACTAAGAGAAAACAAAAAAAATAATAATGTTTCAAAGAAAAATAATAATTAAAAATTATTTTTTCCTTTTCGAAAATCCAATATTGTACACGTGCTATATAAAGAGATTTAGAATTACTTCACTTTATGTCAGTACTCAGAGAATTATATATTTTAGGAGCGATGAAACAGAATTGTCGTTGAGCGAATGAGGTATTAGTTTTTGGCACCACGCAACCCAGGTTTGATGAAAAGCGGGTGTGCTTGATATTATGGAGCCAGAAGTAGGTTATTTTTTCGTGTATAACAAAGGCTTGTTTTAGTAAATAGCTGTCGAATATCTAATACCCTGATTTTGGCAAAGAGTTCATTTGAGGGATGGGTAGGTTGACATTTAAATATAATTATCAAAATTAGTTATTAAACTTTAATAATTGGTCTAATAATGGATTGAAATGGCTACATCCGTATTTAATGTCCATATCTGAATATTACCCCTCCCATGTCCTACTCCTCCTCACTCCATTCAACTGCACAACATACCCCAATTGAGAATGCCATAGTACCACCGGCTCCGAGCAGTTTACAATATTAATATTGAACTTATCAAATAAGAGAGCAATCATCAAAAGGAAGGCCTTGAGCCCTTTCAAACGGAATTAAAATGCATTTCGAAGTAAAACTTCTTAACGATCGCTTGACTTGGGGGGTTAGCTGGCGAATGGGTGACGAGAGCGTTACGGAAAGCGAGGCGAACGCTTCGTATATCACTGTAGGAGCAAGAGAGAGCAGCGCGCGCGCACATTCTCTTTCTCTTTTCCAATCATATAGACGGAGTAGAAGTTTTACCTCAGTTGTGTGGTCTACAGTAGTCTCGTTTTTTTAATGACGTTGACTTTTGTCTACACTTGCCTTAATTCCAGCACCGTAAATTTAATGAAAGAAGTCCGCGTAATGGCGAACTGCGCCCTCTGGCTTGAAATCAAGTGGGAGTCGCTTCCACTAGCTAGAATTTCAGTTGGCTTTCATCTTGTCACTGAATGCTTTATCTCTCGTACTACTAAATATATATGGATAAAGCTATAGGTTTTTTTAACTACTTAAACACCTGTAATTTGGATACTTTTTTGTCACTTAATTGGGTATATGATTCTAAATTTCAAGCTTGAAGATGCCTAATATGATTTATCATCAGTTAAACCGATTTACTAAGAAAACAATTATGACAATAGATAATCTTATTGGTTAAATTAAATTAATGTGAACGTGTTCATGTTTAATAATGACGTGAATTCCATTGACTTATTTAAATGTGTTATATTGTTTAGGTCTTGTAAAAATGCTGAGAAGCGGGGAATAAATAATTTTCATTGCTTTATTAATTAGTGTTACATCAAATACTTGCGGAACTCTATATAACATTTTAAAATTTAATTAAAATTATACTAAAAACAAGTAATAAAAAAACTTGTGGTTTCAATTTATATAAGTCTTTCTATATCATAATTTACGTAAGCCTTTCTTGAAGGATTTGAATGTGTTGTATTACAAACAATTAATTTAATTTATTAGATTTATCCACAAATAACCTCCAATCTTTCAAGAAAGACATATAAATACAATATTCAATTGTATTACCGATATAATAATATTGTATTTGTACGCCTTTCTTGAAAGAATTGTGTTTGAATACGGGAAAAACTATTTATTCATATTCAAATTGCACATGTACGGACGCAAACAAACAATCGATCTTAATATTTTTAAGCATTACTTGCGAAAAGTGTTTTTTTCCTAAAATAATTCAATTAGCTCCACGGATGTATTTTATTAATTTATATATTTAAAAAAAAATAATGTAATACATGTTTACATGGTATAAAATGAAGTCGTTCCCGCTGTCTGTGCTCTTAGATCTTTAAAACTACGTTTTCACTAATAGATAGAGTGATTCATGAATAAGGTTTTTAGGTATATAATTTGTCAAGGTTTTGTGTAAATTGGTTGAAATGTATAATTTATCTGGCCAAGCGGCAGCCAAACGGGCGGTGTAGATGATTTTACAGATGGCGTTGGTTATAAAGGTTGAATAATGGCATATCGTTGTGTTTCGTTATCCACAGCAACGTGTCCCGGGTCTTCTAGTAAAAAAATAAGCTGCATATCTCCCTAGAGCATTCCTGTATCGATATGTACAGCTTTACAATTTTGGAATTTAAAAAAAAAAATACATATAAACCAAAGAAATTCAAATACAAAAGAGATATGCTATGATGTCTGCGCAACTGTCGGCGAACTACTACCTTATTGGAGTAGTTTGCATACAAAAGAATTTGTTCATTTCGTTGATTTTTTGAAGGTGTGCATTAGTATTGGTTGGTTAACAATATAGTTTGAATACGGAAAGAGTTCATTTAGTTTAACGTTCGTTTGGTTTATTCGTTAATTTAGTTTATTTGTTAATTGGTAAACAACACCGGCGACACCCGGAAGCGCAGTCACGCCTAGTAAAAACGGCGGATAGCACATCTCCTTATATTTCAATATCTTTGATATTTAAAAAAAAAAAAAAAAAAAAAAAAAAAAAATAAATAAAAAAAATTAATTTTTTATTTTTTTTTTTTTTTTAAAAGAAAGACAAACATTCCCGGGTTACGAATAACCCAACAATGTTTGAAAATCTCCTACTACCACCACAGAAAGCCGAAAATATTGCTTGTGTTGTGATGGAGGACTTAGCCAGCCGAAGAATCGAACACGCGACGCTCGGGTGGAACCCAAGCGCTATGCCCACTCAACCACTGACCGGTCACCGATATAAACCTATAACACATATAAACATAAACATGTTTTCATAGATTTCACAAAATAATTTTTTTTTTGGATTTCGTTGGATTTGATAACCCCCCGTTCGCTTGATATCTGTCTCCCTGGCCACTGAAACTTGTCAGGCATCTTGCCAACTAAGCTATGCATTATATTAGAACCGAGTATTTTTGTAGAACTGAGTTGTAACGCATTTCCGTTTCACCCGAATTTCAAGTCACTAATGGCGCTAAAGAAGTTTCACTTCAAAAATAAATTCGAGTGCAGTTCACACGCGGTCGATGCGAAACTTTACCAAAACAATCTCAACCAATACTTGAAAAGTGAGGACATAATCAAAGCGACCAACGAGCGCTGACCTAGCGTAATTTCCGTTTCATATCTCAGCCAATAGGAGCCTTTAAAAGTGACATCATAATCAAAGCGGCTAATGAGCGCAGTTGATGAGTCGCAGGTTCAGTAATCGTCATTTTCGTTTCATCCGAAATCTAAATCACAGCGGGGCTATGGAAGTTTCACTTCAAAACAGATCGGATTTCTTTTGATTTATTTAAAAAAAGCCTCATCGAGATAAAATAATTAATGTAGCATTCGGGTTTGTTTATTGTACCAGGTCATCTCATTTCGGGCCATGCAATAAAAATCTTCACTTGATAGGTATGTTATCATTGTGCGTAATTATTGATTTGGATAATATTACTAATGTATTTTAATTTATTTATTGTTATAACTTAAGTTTATTTTGTAGAATTGAATTTTTTATTTATTTTATATTTTCAATAATATTATTATTTACTGTATAAAAATAGTTAATTACAAAGCAGAACTTGTTCGTAATTAACTGTTTATATACTCTTTTTTTTAACGGTGCTGTGGTCGAGATTTTATGTTTGAGTTAAATCTTCCGCACAGGAAAAACTAAACCCTTTCACACACTTTTCCACAAATGTTTATCTAGTCAATCCACGCTATGTAAGTGCACTATATAAGTATAATAAATACAAAACAATACAAGAACAATGCGTCAATCTACTAGAGACCAAATCGGAAAAAATATTCACCGACTCCAGATATTTTCATATCAGAGGGTTCGGCTCGATGGAACTCCTAACTGGACCGATAAATCCTACTGATCCCTCAATATAAATACGAGTATTTAAAAAATCTTTCGTAATCCTACATGTATTTAAAATAACTGACTTTTGCATTTTTATACATAAATTCTTTGACAAATCTAATACGCCTAAATTTTGAATGAGAGAGCTAGGTATAATGCCAGTAGCCAGTAGTATGCCAAATTTATTTAATCTCATTTCCTAAATCTGTATATTTCCTTATTTTTTCAGAAACAGTTTTCTGAATATTACAGGAATTTGGAATAGCGACTTCAATGATTTAAGTTATTTTTTTAAATTTTGTCATGTAAAACTATATCGGGTCTATTATGACTTATGACTAATTGTTCTGTCTGTTAGTATTGTTTTATCGTAATAAATTTTATAAAATTAATTTTCTTAAAATGAATTTGGTTCACATTCATAATATGGTACATTACGGCAGTCAATCAAGTTATGTTAAATTACCAAACTTTGGTGAATTATTTTTAAAACTTGATTGTGCCTAAATGTATACTCGGACGGCGCTAATACAGAACATCCCGATATAATATGTTCTATAGTTTCCGGAAAAGCCAAACATTTTATACAAAAATCATCAATTTGATTTGTATCTTTGATGTTATGCTTCAAATAATTTTTAGTATTAATGACTCTTTCTTGAATGGCAAGCATAAATCCTTCTATTTCTGTTTCTCAACTCTCCAATACTCAACCATTTGTTTGACTAAAGTTTGTCAACATATGTTTGGTTGAGATAGTTGAAGTGTTTTGCGTGAAGAATTTTATTTGACCAGGAATCTAATAATTCCTGGTTGGTATTTATAAGAATAATAATAATAATAATAATTGGATAATTTATAGAGCGCCGTTTTTGTGAAAAATCACCTCAAGGGCGCTGTAAATGCTGGCATTCTCATCGTATAAATTTAATTGCGTAATATTTATATCTGCCTTGCAAATAATTTTGTGCATTTCTAAGCTATCAGCTTTCCTAAGGAAAAAATTTCTTAGCATTTCTACCTGATAATGTTTTTAAGATGTTATTTTGACTATACCTCTACCTCCTAAATTTCTAGGTAAATTAATTCGTTCTATAGCTGAATTTGGATGATGGCAATGAAACTTCTTAACGTAGTTCTAATTAATCGTTCTAAGCTATCTAAATCTGCATTGGACCATTTAACTATTCCAAATGAGTAAGGTAATAGAGGTATTGCAAAAGTATTTATTGCCTTTACTAAATTTTTAGCAGATAGATTGCATTTAAAAAAATTTCTGATCCTAGTTTTAAATTTAATCCTATCATTTTTAATACTAGTATGATCTAATCTATTTGATTGCGGAAATCCTAAATATTTATAAACCTCATCCCCTTTCATACTTTCAATTTTGAAGTTTCTAAATATACCCTCGTCTCCATCTACAATTTAACCTTTTAACCCCTCAGGGTTGGAGTTATATTTTTGAAACTGCTCATAAAAATGCTGACTAATGCCGGCGATTTCTTGAGAATTTCCGCATTTCGATAAAACCAAAATAATTTGAATATTTCTAAAAGTATCCAAAAAATAAAACTGTTGCTGAAAGGTGATTAAATAAGCTTTCAAATTGTTTGATTAGAAGTAAGCATTTTATTTTAGAATAATTGATATTTTGAATGCAAACATTAAAAAGTTTTAAAAGTGACTCACCTTACATTGTTTCCTTTAAAAACTGAACTAAAATAACTGATAAAGTAAAAAGAAACCCATTTTTTAATAGTCAATATACGCTTTCAAACTGTATTATTAGAAGTAAGCATGTTATATTTGAAATATTAAAATTTTGAATGCAAACATTAAAAAATTCACCTAACATTTTGGTGAACGTCAGACATCATAAATTCGAATAATTTTATCTTTTTTGCGGATATCTACGGAACTCAAATCGTACTGTAGGGTTGTCTCTTTCTATCACTGTTTATATCATATATTTCGTCATTAGAGTAAGGGAGATAAAACAACTTTTATAAGACCGGATGAGCTGACCCATATATATGGGTCAAATTTACTTTGCGTCAAATTGATTATTAATATATGTTTTAATATTGCTGACACATATTATATATACATGTACGTATATTGTAAACACCTATAAACTGTACGAACAAGAATAGAAATAAAAAGTTTAAAAAAAAAACAAAAAACAACTTTCTTTTTATAACTTTTATTGCCATCAATTTAATAAAGAAGACGATAACAGCAATAATCTAATCGAAAATATGAAAGACAACAAGACATAGAAAATAAATACATAAATATAATAACTGGGACTCTAAACCAGAACCTCTTGTCTTACCGAGACAATCGCCTTACCAATTCGGCTAATGAGACCTCTTATAAACATCATTTTCGTCAACTTTTATTTGAAATTTCAGAATAAACAATATTATCTTCGACTACTTTTTTTTCATATTTTCGTTTAGACTATTAGTGTTATCTTCTTCTTCGATTCAATAATAAATTTTGAAACCGTGCGTTGTGCGTCAACAACTGAAAACTCGTGTTATTGGTTATAGGTCAGATACACGTACGGTTGGATAACTAGTATCATGTAGGAAGGGGAGGGAGTGGAAGGTGTTGTGTTTCCTGGGTGGAGGGAAAATGGAATCCCGAGAGTTAGGTCTCTCCCCCTTATCCCGCTTTTATTTCACGAGTTAACCAAATGTAAAGAACTTTTCAGCTTCAGTTGAATAAATTACAATTTCGCACAGTGATGTCCACTTGCCAAAATTTGGGGTACAGGTATTTTTATTTTTATGTTGGTAAATTGACCGAATAGGACTTGGAAAAAATCGTGTGGGTATACTTTTTTACCATGATTAAGAAATTGTTTTTAGAATTATATAGTTTTTTTTATTTTTAAATGAATAAGTCCATTATTTGAGATCGTGACGTCACTACATGAAAATGTCCCGTCCCCGATTATGTTCCCTTTATTTTGTAAAATTCCACGCTGATTAATTTTTTTTTATACGGCAACACTTTGATTTCCGGCGAATTTTCGAATTTGCGTTTAACGTTCACTAGATTTATTGTTTTTTCTGTGCGAACTTATCCTTTGGTATGATTTTTTGATAAAGATGGCGGTGTTTTTACAGATGTTATGAAGAGAACCCCGTACAATTTATTGTTATTCGTGTAAAAAACGTTTTTTTTTTTAAATGATTTTCGGCTATGTAATTATCGTTTATTGGAACCCGTAAAATTATGTCCCGTCTTTGCGGTTTATAAAAAATGGTCCGATTTTTCGGAATTTTTTTTTGAAATTTTCAAAAAATCGCCAGGGTTTCAAAAATACGATTTAAAAAAAAATACAGAATGTCTTAGAATATTTGCCTAAACCGGAATTTTTTTTTAAAATGTGATGCAAGTGGCCTATTGCAATTTTACGAAATCAAGTTTTCGAATTCAGTTGTTCGAAATGCAATTTTTCGAATTTCAATTTTTCGAAAACATATTTTTCGAACATCAATTAACCGAAAAACTAGTTTTTCGAATAGATATAAGTATGTGTACAGTATGTATATGTACAAAAGTATTTATTATCCACTAGAGTGCTTTTTGCCACAATATGGCACTATTTAAAATACCTCGGATTGCTTTGCTGCCAATTTTGGCAAATTTTCCCTTAGTTGTAGGTAATTAAGTAGAAGTTTACGATTTTATAATATTTTTTTTATAAATCCTACAAATATGTTAGAGTCAATAAAAGTTAGATGAATTCATTGGCTATATAGAACTATAATCAGTTTGTATGTCTCCATAATAAAATTCGGAGGTAAGTATGATTTTTTTTAATGTGGGCGGAAAATATTCATCCAAAAAAACTCGAGCAATCCGAGAAAAAAGTTTTAAATTCGTTGTCACTCCAGTGGTAATAGGGTGGACAATATCAACTAACCTAACTTAACCTAACCTAACCTAAACTAACCTAACAGTACATCGTTAGTCATAACGTCATAAGCAAGTGAAATATATATTTTAAAAGTTGATTAAATATTTCGGCGAATTGCTGTTCGAAAAATTATTCTTTTCGAAAATCTAAAATTCAGACAATTGATTTCGAACAATTGATTTCGAAAGATTGAATTCGAAAAATATGTCTGCTCCCTTTATGTTACATAGAATATTTTTATTTTTGCAAAATATAGCTTGCATAATGACTAAAGTCGGCTATTCTCACCGAGTTACGAGATATAAATATTAAAATAGGTATTAACTTAATAGGTTTCTATTCTACTCTTAATATTCTATTTTCGTTTTGTTTACATAAGAGGTTGAGAGGTTTGATAGCCTTCACTATATTTGGTAGCTGTTTCTATTTTTAAAAGTTTTATTTTATTTTTGTGTGATGGTGTAAGTGTGCGGGGATAGGCATGTGCGGTAATGAGGGTGCGTATACAAACTCCTCCACATATGTTTTATTTAAAACACGTACGTCTTTAATAATAATATAATGGTTTATTTGACATATTTGTATCCTGTTAAAGAAACCATTGGTTTTGAAATATATTGTTAATTTTTAATAAATTGTGTTATAAACAAAGTTTTTGAAGTGATTTGGATTTCGGATGAAACGGAAATGACGATTACTGCACCTATGACGCATCAACTGCGTTCATTGGCCGGTTTGATTATGTCACACTTATAGGCTCATATTGGTTGAGATATGATAGGTCAGCGCTCATTGATTATGACCTTCCTTTTCAAATATTGGTTGAGATTCTTTTGGTAAATTTGGTAAACTACAATAGATTTTTTTTTCTTATAAATTTTTTTATATTATCTTTTTTACAGGGATATCTTCTAACCAAAGATTAAATAGATTTGGTTCCACCTTTACAAGTTTCTAAGAAAGCATCCGAATAGGTCATTTTGCACCCAAAAAGAAGATTGAAAGTATAGCGCATTAACTTACACCATGATGTGCGTATGCTTGCCTCGCACATTGGTTAGTGCGCAAGTGGCAAGAAATGGATTTTTATAGGAATTTATAAGACATTTATACCGTTTTGATTTTTGAACTTAATGAGATTTTTTGTATTTGTTTAAGGTAGGTACCTACACACCTCAATGATCAAAAATATGAAATAAAATATCTTTAACATTTTCATGTGACTACATGCACGACGTGAATATTAAGCAGAACGTGAATATTAATTCCAAATGAATGCAAATACAGAAAAAAAAAACGAATTAACCGACACCAACCGAAATACACGCCATCGATGTGATCAGTTAACAGAGTTACATTGGATATCTATGGTTATATTACAAGTAATATCGCCTTACTCAGTCGAGGCGATTAGCAACTCGCCTCAAATTGTCGCTTTTTATGGTGTTTATTTAAAAATTCTACAACGGCCGCTTCTACGGAATTTTTAATGTTATATTTTATGCGTTTGCTAAGCGATCGATCCGATTTAAAAATGTATGCGTACATTTAGAATAGCGATCGACACGAATAAGATTATGTAGTTCTTTCCTCCCATGTCTAACGTTTCAACAATTTGCTTCTATTTGTGGACTATCGGACTCGCCCGCTTTTCCGATTTCGGACCACTTCAAGATGGATAAAAGCGTACTCACGCGCTCGCCGCGGTATACGTAGGTACTAACGTGGTCAGTGGCGTCCTTATGTATATATTCATTAGCATCTGGTTTGTGTATATTATTGGTGTGAAAACTTCTTTCTTTGAAAAAATCGACACTAAACAGAGACAAACACATACATTTATTGGATTTAGTCTGCGAAAGAATGAGATAGAATAATCTGTCTCCTCTTTGTGCGGTGCTTCGTAACTACGATAGCCTTCCCACTCTTGTCAACTTTAGTTTTCTGAGGATTTACCGCGTGTGAACTGAACACTTGTATTAGTTTTTATATAACAAAACAATTTAAAAGTTAAAACACTTTTTTCAAACCCCTCATATATATTAGCCGCCCGTGCATATTGGATATGATTAATAGTGTTTCTTATATAATTCCATCAAGAAAGATATACAAATCGTCACCACTTTTGGATATGGTTTTAACTGACATTTTTTTCAAAAATGACCTTTGAATGCCAAAGCATTTTTTTTGCTCATTTCTACAACCAAAATAAATTTCAGAAGCATCTGTGTTGTATTTTCGTAGATATATATGTATGACAAAGTTCTAAAATCAAGCATTTTAAATAATCATTTATTTTACAAGGTTCTAACATCACACTCTATTTTCTTTGTATCAGACAGTTGATCGTTGTTACGAGATGCAGGTTCGTCACTTTGGTTGGATGGGGTTCTAATTTCGCCTTACCGTGTTCTTAGGTTTCTAAGTTAGCAAAGACGAATTTTCGTTATCTATTTAACAATTTTTGTCAAAGTCTTGTATAAAGTATTTTAATGGAAAATATCTAAATAGAACGTGGCTTCAGCTTGTAATTGCATTAGGGAAAGCAGTTGGAACCTTATGCAATGAATTATTATGCCCCACCTGTATGCATATGGTTCTATTTGCATTTTTAGGAATGTTCTAAAATGGTATGTATTCGTCAATTTTAAATATGTTCAATTGAAATTCTTTCCAGAAGATTCAATCTCAAAATCCAAAAGAAATTGGTAAACAGGAAATGAGACATCGTATTTACAAACTTTGACACCTCATATCTCAGAATGAGGTATAGTGAAGTTATCCTATCCAAATGAGGTGACGAAATATAATATTGTGTCGGTGATTCAATCAAAAAAATGTTTTTCTATAATTATTTTACTATCGTCATCTACGAAAGAGAAGGTTTTGGTTATGAATTTAATAGATATTTGTATAATATTTTCTCGAAACCAAAACATTATTTGATAAAATAAATTTTAATTATAATAATTTGACATTTTGAAAGAACGGGATGGGTAACTGACTCGGTAGATAGATAATCTGAATTACAATTTACCAAAAAATCCAAAAAGTTGGTCCCCGAGGCTGAAAAGGGTGGGAGTAGGATTAAATGCGGAAAAGGAAGATTTTGAAGTACTTTAAGACTATCCAAACTGCTAATTAAGCGATTTGAGATTTTCAATGCGAAAAGTATTATTGTGATACATTTCTGGGTTATTGCGCCGTGTTATACTTCCTTCTTCTTCATCCAGCGTTTGGGACAGCAATACCATGTCTATCAATAGGACAATTATGAAGATTGAAGTAAGATTGGATAATAATAATAATTGGACAATTTGAAAAGCGCCTTTTTCGTGAAAAATCACCTCAAGGGCACTTTACAATTTTTTATGAATTCTTAGGTTCTATCTAATTTTATTATTTACAAATAGATACAAAAACATACTAACCTGCAGGTCACTTCCGATAAACACACTTTATTAGAAAGTTTTCGGCTTGGGAAAGATATGACTTTGCACGTGGAGGGCATTATGTTTAAAACACTGGACGTAGCATGACTTTACCTTTGCTACCCTCATCACTGTTGGTTTTACATTTATATTTAAGAAGATTAATGCCAAAGTTGAGTTAAGAGCGTTTAACCAGCCAGCGGCCGAAAATCCACACTTCGTCGAAAGATGTTCTTACGATCATGCAGGGCGGTTCCAACGAGAACGATTAATTACACTCCGTACCAGCTTTTTAAAATTATAACTCAATATCGATTTTATTTCATTACAAATTTGCTTTAATTTATACCTACATCCAAAAATACTGAAAGGCATGTTGATAAAACTATTAAAATAATGTTCTTCTTGTAATTATTTTTTGATCATAAGTATTTCTCATTTTTCAATAATGTCTGGCCAAATTAGAATGTAGAAAAATCTGAAATATATTAGTCTGTAAGTGCGCAAATAAATACACGAACGGACCAATTTTCGTCAAGAAACACATGTACCTACGTATATATTTTTTAATAGTTTTTTTTAAACTAAAATTAAAATTCTGTAACATGCGTTTACCAGACAATGTATTGATTTATTTTATTGCATGATTTTATGATTTGAAATGGGTGTTGTATAATACAAAATCTTTTTTGACAATTTAACAAATCTGCCAACCACCTATGGTATGACCTTATTATACTAAAAATAAACATTTTTTCTCAAAATTTAAAACATACGTTTACTATATAAAAGAACAATCTTTCGAAGTCACACGTTTAAACACTGATTTAAAAATGACATATTTCTGGTTTTCTCTGGTTATACACGCTCTTAATATTAATTTTTAAAGACTGGAGAATTGTAAGAATTTGCTTTATTTTTACACAATTAGTTATTTACTATGTCGCGAGCCGTGAAGGCGAAGGTGAAAGGTTTTCTTTAACTTATGGATACTAAACTTAATAATTCTATAAAAAAGTGATATCACCGATTCACATAAGACCTTCCGAGTAATAAAATTTTGCTTAATTCGGTCACAGCACACTTCCGTCGGTTTGTCTCTTTATTACCCAAAATAGGCATGAACCATTTTCATCCCCTTTTACCGTGGCTATTTTTAAAGCTGGTTGCCCAGTTCAAAGCCTCACCGGCCGCCCCTGGCGCGAGTATTTATAGAAACGCCGAGCGCAGTAGTTTGTTTCAGTTCGGAGGTCGAATGCTGACCTATATTACTAATCAAAAACAGCCCGCAGCGGCCCCTGTGGTCACCGAGAAAAAAAGCTCCGGCGCGATGTCACTTACTTGAAATTATTAAAAAAAAACTGTCCATTGAATGGATGAATATGGAAACAGAAGTAATATTTAGAAACATCAAAGAGTTAATAAATAAAATAACTTCTGTGAAGGACTCAAAAATAAAATCATCACTAGAACAAAATATTACAACACTGGAAGAAAAAATTCAACACGAACTAATTAGTCTACAAAAGAAGATTATAGATTTACAAGAAATTAATATTAAAAATAATCATCACTACACACAGAAACTTTAAGAATTTCATCCTAATAACAAAAAATCCTATGCAAATGTCACGCAAATGTCAGGTGACAATAAAAACTTTGTAAATACATCATACAACACAGAACAGAAATATGCCATATTAGTTACCTCAAAAAACACCTTGAAGGCCGAGGATATAAAAATAAAAATTCAAAAAAATATTAATTTTTCAAAAATAAAAGTCGGAGTAAAAAAGATCGGAGAACAGAAATTACTGATTTCATGCCAAAAAAAGAAGAAGCAGAAAAATTAACTGAAGAAATAAATAAGGTAATTGGAAAAGAAATATCAGCCGAAGAAATAAAAAAAAAGAAACCGTTCTTAATGCTGAAAAGGCTACAATGCCAATTGTCTGAAGAGGAAATTATAGATGGGATTGTTCAACAAAATGAAGGATTAACCATAGACGACAAAAATAACATTAAACTCATCAAGGAATTAAAAAACAAGTACAATGAAGGAAAAGAAAATGACACCACCAACTACATTATTGAAACAACCGGTAAATTAAGAAAAATACTTATTGATAAAAAATAAAAAAAACAAATTCCAAAGAGTGTACGTAGAGGACTGCAATCCGATCACCCAATGTTACCATTGCCTCAAATTCGGTCACACAGCACAAAGATGTCTCGCCAGGACGCAGCCCCCCATTTGCCCACATTGCACTAAGGAGCACACACTTTCAAAATGTGAAAATAAAGAAAAAATGCCAATATGCAACAATTGCTGTATCCAAAATAAAAGGTTTGATACAAATTATTCCACTGAACATAGAGTCGATAGCATAAAATGTCTATACCGTCAAAAAATGCTTCAAATTGCTAGAGAGCGCATTGACTATGAATAAATTTTGGAACTTTTTATTTACTCAAATTCTAAAAATAAATAAAAATGAATGATTTTTTATGTAACGCACTACATAAAAAAATGTGTATAGAAGAAAAATTATGTCACTCCTTAAGAGATTTCAATTTAATTTGTACTGAAAAAGGATTTACCCTATTTCATATAAATATTAGAAGCATAGAAAAAAACCTAGAAGAATTAATAATATCATTAAAAGATTTAAATTTTTTCCCGGGCCTGATTGTGTTGTCTGAAACACATTCTGCAGGCGAATTGAACTACTCTATTCCTGGGTACTCATATCATACAACAATAACAAAAATTAACAAAAACTCTGGTATTGGAATATTCATTTCAAACCAATATAATATTATCAATATTAGAGAGATAATTAATATTAGTAATGTTAACATTTTAAATATAGAAATTAAAGATGTAAATAAATATTATTGCTATTTATCGTACACATAAATCGATACTACCACAATTTATAGATGGATTAAAAAACATTTTACTAAATTTTAGAAATAAAAATAATATTCTTGTGGGAGATGTGAATTTAAATATTGCAAACGATTCCTCTAGTAAGAATAAAGATGATTACCTTAATATGTTGGCTGAACTAAACTACATCTCATGCATAAATCATTATACAAGAAACGTCCGAGGTCAACGGCCTTCGTGTCTAGATCATATATTTACAAATATCCCTTGCATTAAAAATATAACCTCAGCTGTCATACATACGACTATCACTGATCATTATTCATGTATATTTAATTATAAATGCAGTAATCCATCTTCTCCATTACCTAACCAAATTAATGCCTCAAAAAAAAATACTTAATATGGATAAGTTTCTACATAAATTTGAATCAGAAAACTGGAATAAATTACTACAATGTAATGATGTCAATATTTGCTGCAATTTGTTTGAAGAAAAAATATCTACATACATAAACGATTCGACAAAAAATATTAATATTTCCAAATCCAAACAATCTAAGTACAAGCCTATAAAACCGTGGATTACCCATGGTCTTATAATATCTGTACGACATAAACAAGCCCTTTACAAGTTAACTACCCAACAACCAAATAATAAAAATTTACTAAACAGTTTTAAGGCATATAAAAACAAACTTTCATATATTATACAACACAGAAAAGAAAGTTATTATAAACAAAAGATTGATCAGGCGGAAAATGATAGTAAAAGAGTGTGGACGGTTATAAATGTAATAATTGATAAGAAAAAATGCAGGAATAATGAAATCAATGCTATTACTCACGATAACTCGAAAATATGCTGTAAAGAAAACCCGTCAAAAGCTGCAAATATATTTAACACATTCTTTGCAAACATAGGAAAAAATCTTGCAAATCACATAAATACCAACCCAATTTCAGATTGCAATATTGATACAGAAAATAAAATAGCAACATTTCAAGTCACAACAGAGGATGAAATAGTATCTATCATAAACGATGTGAAAGGAGGTTCTGCACCGGGATTTGATGGAGTTACGGTTAATATTTTAAAAAATATTAAAAATCAAATTTCTAAACCATTAATGCATATAGTAAATTTAAGTTTCCAAAGCGGTGTGTTCCCATCTATTTACAAGCAAACTATCATTACTCCAATATTTAAATCTGGTAATCCAGAAGAAGTAAGCAACTACCGACCAATATCAGTAATCTCAAATATAGCAAAAATTTTTGAAAAGATAGTAAAAAAAGAATGAACCAGTTTATAATATGTAATAAAATAATTGATGAAAATCAGTTTGGATTTATGGAAGGTAGAAGCACACAGGATGCAATTGCAAAATTAACTAACCTTGTTCTCAATTCATTAGATAAATAATTCAAATGTATTGGAATTTTCATAGATCTCAAAAAAGCGTTTGACAGCATATCACATGACAAACTCGTAACTAAATTAAGAAACATTGGATTAAACGGTACAGCTCTAGAATGGATAAAAAGCTACCTTTTCAAACGCCCCTAAGTCGTAAAAATCAACAATGTGCTTAGCCAACAAGATACAAGTAATTTTGGTATACCTCAAGGTACAGTCCTGGGGCCGTTACTGTTTATCATCTACGTAAATGATATATTCACACAAAGAATAAACGGAAAAATAATATCTTATGCTGATGACACTGTCATAATAATTGAAGGTGCTGATTGGAATACTGTGAACAACCTAGCGAATATTGACATCAATACACTGAAAAACTGGTTCGATAAAAATCTCCTCTCTTTAAATACCGAAAAAACAAACTTTATCCCATTCTCTATCAATAAATTTAAATCTAAACCAGAAATAAAAATTCTAATACATCAGAGTAAATGTAGTGGAACTAATTGCACTCCAGAATGTTCTACACTGAATTCAACTTCCAAAATTAAATATCTTGGTGTATATATAGATCAACATTTTAAATGGAAAACACATATTTGTGAACTTGTCAAAAGAATTAGGAAATGTATATATATATTTATAAGACTCAGAAATATTCTTAGACTGGAAAACCTAAAAAGAGTGTACTATGCAATTGTTCAATCTATATTACAATACGGTATTATAGGATGGGGAGGAACATATGATGTTATTTTAAATCCTCTCAAAATAGTTCAAAGATTAATAATTAAGATTATATTGAAAAAACCATCTACATTTTCTACCGAAAAAATCTTTTCAATATTCAAAGTAACTACCTACAATAGACAATTTATATAAAAAATATTCAATTCTACAAACTTTCAAAGAAATACAGCTAAAAAAATTACATTTCAATATCTCAGCAAGATATCAAAACAATATTAAAATCCCAAAATTTAATACCAAGCACATCCAAAATTCCTATCTGTATCATGGTATAAATTATTTCAACAAACTCCCATTATAAGTAAAAATTATTGAAAATAAAAGTAAATTCCAAACAAAATTAAAAAATTACCTGAAACAACTGTAAGAGTTACATTACTATTTCACTTCATTTAAATCTGTTAATCGACACATCTCAAGTTTCTCTTACTATATCTATTGTTAATAGTTGCAATATTATTATTCACCTACTTAAATGATAACATTGATAACATAATTGAGAATGAATTCACTCACCAAACACAAGAGCCTTGTCTCTTTATGGTGAGGAAAGGCTTTTATTACATTAATATTACAAATCTGTTTAATATGTAAAAAAAATGTATAATTATTGTAAAAACAAACAAATATTAAATAAAAAATAAAAAAATAAAAAAAATTTATATAAATAAATTATTATGTGCCGTTCACACGCGGTAGAAGTGAAACCTTCAGAAAACTAAAGTAGATAAGAGGGGGAGACTACGAAGTACCGCACAAATAGGAGACTGATAGGCTACGAAGCACGGCACAAAGAGGAGACTGATAGGCTACGAAGCACCGCACAAAGAGGATGTTTTGGGTTAAGTGAAGTCGAGTGAAAACAAAAGATTTGGGGAATTTACTGTACAAAGAGGATGTTTTTATAATACACTTTGAAAATGGTTTGTTATGTATGGGGGTAAAAATAATTTTATTTCTCAATACACTCTTGGTCCAGTGGCCCTTCTATTTTAGCAACCATATATAAAAATAAATCAGCAAAATTGCCATGGCATTCATTATTTCCTGATTCGTCGAAAAAATTCAAAATCGCAGTATATCCGGAGGACATGGGTTCGAATTCCAGCGTGTGTAGTTAATTTTATTTGATTGATTTGGGTTTTCACAATTTATTAATTAAAATTACTATAAGAAATATTTGCGACACGTTTCATAGTGAAAGATATTCTCAATATTGTCCTGGTGTAAGACCCACAATTCAGAATTAAAAAGGTTGAATTTTTATAAGAAAAACTTTCTTTTTATACTTTTTTTAAGGTTATTCCCATCAGTGAAATATATCATATTAGAATAAGTTAACAATAATAATCGAAAGGAAAATATGAAAGAGAACAAGACACAAAAAACAGAAAAAGACAATGGTCGCAACTGGGACTCGAACCCAGACCTCTCCGTCTAACCGGGACAAGTGCGTTAACCAATTTCGCTATTGCCACCTTCTGTCAAAACGTCATAATTGTAAATCTCATATTTTCAAATTCTAGAATTACTTTATTATCAACTATGGAGAAAAATAGTTGATAATAATGTAATTCTAGAATGTGAAAATATGAGATTGACAATTTTGACGTTTTGACAGAAGGTGGCAATAGCGAAATTGGTTAACGCACTTGTCCCGGTTAGACGGAGAGGTCTGGGTTCGAGTCCCAGTTACGACCATTGTCTTTTTCTGTTTTTATGTTTTTCTGTGTCTTGTTCTCTTTCATATTTTCGTTTAGATTATTATTGTTAACTTATTCTAATATTAAAAGGTTGCTTCAAATTACTTTTGCCATGGTTGGTGACTAAATCTGAATAGTCAGATACTTCCCCACCCCCTTGACGTTTACGTTCAGTCTCACAACGTACTCCAATAGGCCACTCGTATTTTTGAAACCCTGGCGATTTTTTGAAAATTTCAATCTGAAAAATCAGACCATTTTTTATAAACCGGAAAGACTGGACATAATTTTATGGGTGCGAAAAAACGATAATTACATAGGCTAAAATCATTTTTAAAAAAATAACGTATATTTGAATTTCTCGGCTTTTCTCTACTATAATAAGCCTGTATTATATATATATATAAACCTTCCTCTTGAATCACTCTATCTATTGGTGAAAGCCGCATGATAATCCGTTGTGTAGTTTAAAAGATCTAAGCGCACATTCATTTTGCGCCTCTTCATTTTATACTATGTAATGATGCCTGAATTGAATATTTGAATTTCTTGGCTTTTCTCTACTATAATAAGCATGTTTTATACATATAAACCTTCCTCTTGAATCACTCTATCTATTGATGAAAACCGAATGAAAATCCGTTGCGTAGTTTAAATTGAGCGACTACATTTTATACTATGTAATGATGATATGCACCGAATACTCGTAGATATTAGTATTGGCGCCAAACGAATAAAGGGATAAAAGTACAAAGAAATTAATTTCGAAGGTTTTCGTAAAAATTGGAGAAATGAGAAAGTTTTTAAGCAATAAACATATTTTTTATAAATACCGCACAGGAGTCCTCTCCGTCTGAGGCCAGTAGGACGATGGTATTCCCAATTGGGGATTGTAGTCTGGCTGGAGGGGGTGGAAGACGAAGGTTGGGAAGTTCTTTAGTGTTCAGGTAACCAAATACAACCCAAGAAATTTGATTTTGGAAGTGAAACTTCTTTCGCGCCGTTAGTGACTTGAAATTCGGGTGAAACGGAAATGCGTCACATCCCAGTTCTACACAAATACACGGTTCTAATATAATTTGGTAAATTCGCACCTCGGCACGTGCCTTCCATAGCGTAGTTGGCAAGGGAGGTGCCTAAAAAGTCTCAGCGGCAAGAGAGAGAGACATCAAACAAAAGGGGGTTCTAATACTACAAAATCCAAAAAAAAAATTATCATCTACTGAAATCAATATCCAATCTTCAAACCACTTTAAAATAACAAACAAAAGAAAAGAAAGCGACTTTCTAGAATCACTTCTACCGCGAGTGAATTAAAAAATCTGATTTTTTTATAAATTTTAAAATTAAATTTGATAATGTTATTATCAAATTCTGCAAGTATTAAAATTAAATTAATTAATTGAAGTTCTACGAATAATAGCCCGCGCACACAGAGAGCGGTCAGGAGTTCCGAGTTCCGCGTTCAGCGTTCATTAGAATGTACCGAGTCTAGAACAACAACGCACACAGCGGGCTGCCAGACCGCGGAGGTCAAAGCGGAACGTCGCGTTCTAAGAGTTCTTTTCCCTCCGAAACAGGGAACGCCTGAACGCCGACAGAATATTACGAAAACATATCGTATTCCTTACATAATTCGATTAACAAATGAACCTTTCGTATATTTTGTTATTATTTCTAAATACTAAATAATTAATAATGTATTTTCTTATCCTTAATAAATAAATACATACCTTCAAAATACAGCCAGCCTTTCTTTTGATGAAACATAGTTCCTCCAGTTAGTATTTTGTTTTTCGATTTCAGGTTTTATGATGTTATACAATTCATTAAAACTATTAATCGACATTCAAAAATAAATATAGAATCGTTGTTCATCTTTAAGTAAATAGTGAAAAATATACTAAATTCGCCTTGTTCTTCTCGCGTTGTTTTGATTGGGTGCACCCAATACTTCCTTTTCTTTTTAGAAACTGCTAAGCTCCACAAGAGCATTGGAGGTTGCTCAACCACTTTCCCACGGTGTTCTAAGGAAACAGACGGTTTCCTCCTTCACCGTACACCTCAGGACTCAATTTTTTTTTTTATAAAGAAGCTACTTTTTATTTAATTAATAAGAGATAACTTTGTATAAACCACTTTTTTAATAAACAATATCGACATGTTTCAATAACAATGTTATCTTCTTTTCAATACCAATGTCGATATTGTTTATTAAAAAAGTGGTTTATACAAAGTTATCTCTTATTAATTAAATAATAAATAATGCCACAAAGTTATTTTGCAAAGATTGAAGAAGCTACTTTTTATTTAAAGTGATTCTAGACCTCCAATGTCCGGTCATACATTGTTAGCAGGCAGTATGCGAGTGCGTATATGTTGTTAGTTATTTATTTCACAGTATCACGCTCATCTCCGCCACTTGATGTAGCTGAAATAAAAGTTTATTATTATGTAGGAAGAAAAGTTAATAGAATAAAGAAAAAAAAATCATATTAGATGAGATTGTTTGTCTTAACCAAAGCAGCTGAGCTGCAGTCGTCCGGCGGTCCCGCCGAGAATAAGCGGAGCCTTCAGTCCAGTTGAAAGCGAGACTCGGTGTCCGCGCCCCTAAGCCGGCTTCCCGGTAGGCTCTCGAAGAAAGTGTTGGGATTAAGGGGGAAATACCTGAAGACACTAAAAATAAAAGTGAGCATCGGGTCACCGGAGGCAGGGCGGAAGGGCACTGGTCTGCTACGGTTGATCTTCAGGCCCGCTCATGGCGAGGGGGGAGGCGCGGGCGGGTCATACAGCGGCTACCTTGGGAGTCATCTCCTCGGTTGTTGCACGGACATAGGTCTAGTCCACCCCCTTGATGGGGTGTAGGACAATACGAAAATGAGATGGTAGTTCACTTCCGGCTCCTTGAATGATGCAAATCCAGACACGAAAAACTTGTTGTATGTATCCTAGATTTAGAACCACAAGAGCAATAATTCTTCATCGGATGATGAACTTTCTAGTGACATGTTGCATGTGCAAAGACCCACACGAAACTAGAACGCGAGAATTTGAACGCCGCTTGTGTGCGTTGGAACTCTTGATCGGTCAACGGTCACTAGAACGCAAAACTCTGACCGGACTCTGTGTGCGCGGGCTATAAAATTGATTGAATTTATAATCACAAAATTTGAAGCAACGCTCTGATTACTATTTGGGATTTGTTGGACAACCAACACCACTCATATGGGTCACCCCAAGTAGTTCGCTACGTTTGATGACCTAGCAGGGTGCCCGGATTCATGGGGTGAAGTTTGTCTGGGTCTTGGTGGCGGATGCGTCTGTCCACTAGCTCCAGTCGGTCTCTCTTTAGGGCAAGGCCAACATTATCTAAATATAAGTTCGAATATTTTAGCATGATAACTTCCGAAAAGTAAGACAAGTATGCAATATATATTTGTCCTGTCGTTTTCAACGTCATGTTATGTATTTAAGTATTAGAGTTGGTAAAATGAGACGCAGGTTTTTATTTATTTATAAAATACTAAATAAAATATAACATAAATTAGACATTTACATATAGCAGATACATTAAATCACCATACTAGGCAGAGCCTGTTTCATGGTGACCAATGGAGGGTTGTTACTTTGAATGAAGTCTAGTGTAAACATATGGTACTAGTGGTAACCAGACAACTCAGAATGAAACCAACTCAGAAGCACCCCAAAAAGGTCATTAAGAGTGATAATAAAAAATTATAAAAACATAGGTTGAATAGGTTAAGTTAGGTTAGGGTTACCAGCTATTTTAAAATTATATTTTCATAGCTTTTAATGACATTTCTGAGGTGGTTCTGACTTATCATGAGATGGTTTCATTCTGAGTTGACATGGAACCCGCACATGTATATACAATATACAGGTGCATTCTTTCTACACACATGAACATTGATACTCATATACTCGTATATACTCATATATACTCACATACTCATATATACTCACATATCCTTATCTCCTCCCCCTCCCCACTAACTTCAGCTTTACAACACACCCCAATTGGGGATGCCATAATTTCACTGGCTGCAGACAGGAGCAGTTGGGACCCTTGTGCGGTATTCATATCTATGTATGTATTATCGCTTAATGTAGATACGTGTATCTCTCAAATTCTTGAAGGCGTAATGGATAAGACTGAGGGTACATAGAAAAGATGAACGAAGAAATGAGATGATTTGACGCGGAAGTGAGTGGTAGAAGAAATCGGGGATGTCCCAGGAAGACATGGCATGATAAGTGAACCAAATACTTGAGTCGGACCATATTAAGGCACCGTAGTAATCGTTCAAAAAATAAAAAGATTACTGAAGATGTTTTCAAAGGATTAAAAGATAAAAGATTACTGAAAACGTTTTATGTTAATTTATAAATGCAAATGTTAGACGGAGCGCGCTAATATTTAAAAACTATTATAAATAATAGGCGTAAGCGATTGTTCTGAAAATTTAACAAATCACAACTTATTTAACAGTAGCATAATGTCTGTAGCATTTATAAAGAAACATTGTGCCTTTTGCATTCATGTAACATGTTAACGAGACAAAAAAGCCTTGGGCCTTGTCACTGGAGGAGCGTTCTAAAGATATTTGCCAGAAAACTGGAAATATGTCGCTTTTAAATCAAATTTAAGACGTACTGACTCTTTTCCACAAAAAAATATAAATTGATTTCAAAAGACTGTATTGGTCTTATTTAATCCAGTAAACCTATGTTTTAAATTTTGAGAAAATGTGTTTTTTTCAGTACAATAAGGTTTTACCGTAGGTCGTTGGCAGATTTGTTAAATTTTCTAACCAAATTTTGTACTATACAACAAACATTTAAAATCATATAATCATGCAGTAAATTAAATCAATAAATTATCTGGGAAAGCTATCTTTGATAATTTTAATATTAGTTTAAATAAAATCATTTAAAAAAAGATCCGCACACGTGTCTTGTGACGAAAATACTTCAGTTTGTCTATTTATTTACGGCCTTAGAAACTGATACATTTAAGATTTTTTTTACATTCTTATTTTGCTTAGACATTATTAAAAAATGATAAATACTTATGATCAAAAAATAATTACAAAAAGGACATAACTTTAATAGTTTTATCATCACGCCTTTCAGCATTTTTGAATATAGGTATAAATTAAAGCAAATTTTGAATGAAATAAAATCAACGTTGAGTTATTATTTTAAAAAGCTGGAACGGAAAATAATTAATCTTTCTCATTGGAAACGCCCTGTACGATCGTAAGACCATCTTTCGATATATGAAAATATTTTTTGAAGCATAATTAATGATTTTTTAGTATTGTTGGAAATTCAAATAAATATTAATTAATAATATTCCAAATTCTTGTAATATTCAGAAATAGTCCAGTAACTTTATACATCACAGTATGCGTTAAATCCGGTAGTTCTGATTTTTTGCAGGCTTGTTTATAATGTTGGCCTAATGAATAATCCAAGTTTTTGACCTCGACCGCAAGTTTGTCAAAAATCGAAAAAACCGCGAAAAAATTGTTATTTTTTCAAATTTTGGCGATTATAACCCTAAAGGACTAGTTTTTTAAAAAACTTTTTATGACGTTTTTAAAGTAAACAAAATTTTCTACAAAATGATACTAAAAATGTCTCTGTAGACCCAATATTCTTTGAGATTAAACCTTTCAAAGTTTGTGACCTCGAGCGCAAACCAAGGAAAAAATCGTTTTTTTTTTTAAATTTTGGCGATTATAACCCTAAAGGACTAGTTTTAGAAAAAACTTTTGTAAAATGTTTTTAAAGTAGACTAAATTTGCCACAATATGATACTAAAACTGTCTCTGTAGACCCAATAATTTTCCGAGATTAAGCCTTTCAAAATTTATCATTTTTTTCGAACTTCGCAATTTTTTGCAATTCTGTCTTTCTGAATGAATTTTGACCCTGATTATTCTATCGAAGCCCTGTACTTTTTATGATGGGATGATGATGTATAAGCTACGCTACGAATATTGAAGTAAAAAAGATAAAAAACATAGTATTTTCTTTTTATTTTTTTTATTTAAAAAAAAAGATAAGTACAACAAAAGTTAATAAGTTTATTTGTTAGGAAACTAAGTAATATTCAAAATCAAAAAATTAAATTAATTTAGCCCTCTTGGAAGGTCCCGGTTGAGGTTCGTCCATATCTGGATCAATGTATTGGGATGGCATATCCACATCAGGAGATGGTGATGAATCGTCGACGTCTTGTGCCCACAAGTCATCCTCCGTTTTGACATCGGACAGATCGTCGCCTTCTGGGATATGTATTACTTCAACATCGGGTATATTGTCACAAGAGGCCCCGCTACAGTGCCTGCAGACACAACCCTTCGTGCAGCCGCAAGAAATCTTTCGCAAGAGGTGTTGTGGGGCTGCATCTCTGGTCATCATTTTGGGGTTGGGCCTTGTGGCGTGGATATCCACCCCCAGGAGAGAGGGTTCAGTGTGACTCCCAACCACGCCTGAACTTGTAAGAAGATCTTACATGAGAATAGAAAATGAAGAATGATATGTAACTGATGCAAGGACAAATTTTTACCTGACGGTATGTCCGCAAGAAGTGAAATCGAGCAGAGTCTCGTGTAGGAGGTAACCTGGCTAGATTGAAGCTGGTTTTCGTCGCAGCCCTGGCGAATAGTTGGTACCGCAGCTCGTCAAGGTTATTGGTGTTGGGGTTGCCTCCGTATAGAGCAATTATGACTCGTTCTCCTGCTGCTGCTATATCGTCAGGTGTAGAGTTGGTATCGAGAAAAATCGCAGCTTGCTTTTCAACGTCCGGATTTTTTTCGACTATGAACATCATTTGTATCTTCCCTAAGCCAAAGAAGCAGGATGTCGAGTCACAACCACTAAAGGCATGGATGAAGAGGAAAAGCTCTGTTTTCAAAGAGGATTTTGAAGAAGCGATGCTGGAATACATTACATCTGATGCTTTGCCTCTTCTACATTTATTATAAAAAATTTCACGTTAGTTTGAGATCGCAGTAAGGATGATTAGCAAGTCAACGTCCTCACCAACGACTACCACTATATCATAGGTAGAGACAGCAGTTACTGCTGTAGTGATGATGAGCCTATCAGCATCTTCCTCTGCTTGGAGTACTTGAATGTTGTGATTTCCCATTTTTTGTTGTCAGCAGTTTTATGAAACCAAGCTTGTTTTTGTCATTTGACAAGAATTTCTGTCGAGGAACCTGTGCCACGGTTTTGTCATCAACGATTATCTCTCGCGATGAGTGTAACTTGGCTCTTCGAAGACGCTCAGAGCTCTTTGTGTTTTTCTGTACAGCATCTACGGGGTAACCATCGAAAACTACTGCCACATTTGAGCCATAGTGAGCAGTAATCTACTGTATGTATCTGTCAGCTATCGCACCAAATGATGAGCTTCGAGGCCACACAACTTTGTGAAGTAGTAGCCCTCCATCCACTACTACAAACTTCGTTAACCCTTGCTTCTCATTTAAGGTTACATGTTCAAATACTGAATACAAGGTGGATTTTGTGCCCTCTTTCATCCCTTCTTCAGAGAACAATGACATTGAGATTGGTGACAGTTCGCAAGAGAAGAACTCTCGCAATTCTTCATCTGATTGTGTTAAGACACACAACCTGTGAAACCTGAGAGGATCAACAGTTACCTGTTTATTGCCAACAGTAATAGTTCGTAGAGCTGAAGAAAGGGACACCACATTGTTTTTACATTTGAATTTCACTTCCTGGAAGTTCTGGCCAACCATCTTTAGCATCGATTCTCTCCCAATCTCTAGAGCCATGTGGCTGTTAACACTAGATTCTCCAACCAGGCCACTGCTGATGGACATAATGGATCCCGCTAGAGTTATTCGAGTGACTCTAAAATATTAAATTGCGAAGTTCGAAAAAAATGATAAATTTTGAAAGGCTTTATCTCGGAAACTATTAAGTCTACAGAGACATATTGTATTCTAGTATCATATTGTAGCACATTTAGTTTACTTTAAAAACATCTCAAAAAGTTTTTTTTAAAACTAGTCCTTTAGGGTTATAATCGCCAAAATTTGAAAAAAAAAACGATTTTTCGCGATTTGCGCTCGAGGTCACAAACTTTGAAAGGCTTAAACTTGAAAACTATTGGGTTTACAGAAACAGTTCTAGTATCATATTATAGCAAATTTAGTCTACTTTAAAAACGCGTCATTTTTTTTTTCAAAAACTAGTTTTTTAGGGTTATAATCGCCAAAATTTTAAAATATAACGGTTTTTTCGCGGTTTTTTCGATTTTTGACAAAGTTGCGTTCGGCGGTCGAGGTCAAAAACTTGGATTATTCATTAGGCTAATATTATAAACAAGCCTGCAAAAAATCAGAACTACCGGATTTAACGCATACTGTGATGTATAAAGTTACTGGACTATTTCTGAATATTACAAGAATTTGGAATATTATTAATTAATATTTATTTGAATTTCCACCAATACTAAAAAATCATTAATTATGCTTCAAAAAATATTTTCATATATCGAAAGATGGTCTTACGACCGTACAGGGCGTTTCCAATGAGAAAGATGAATTATTTTCAGTTCCAGCTTTTTAAAATAATAACTCAAAGTTGATTTTATTTCATTCAAAATTTGCTTTAATTTATACCTATATTCAAAAATGCTGAAAGGCGTGATGATAAAACTATAAAAAATCAGAACTACCGGATTTAACGCATACTACCCCATACATTCAGGCGACAAAGTTACTGGACTAAAAACTGTTTCTGAAAAAATAAGAAAATATACAGATTTAGGAAATGAGATTAAAAGAATTTGGCATTCTCAGACTATAAAAATATTACCATTTGTTATTTCGGCTACTGGCATTATACCTAGCTCTCTCATTAAAAATTTAGGCGTATTAGATTTGTCAAAAAATTTGTTCATAAAAATGCAAAAGTCGGTCATTTTAAATACATGTAGGATTACGAAAGATTTTTTAAATATTTATATTGAGGGATCAGTAGGATTTATCGGACCAGTTAGGATTTCATCAGAGCCGAACCCTCTGATATGAAAATATCTGTAGTCGGTGAAATATTTTCCCATTATGTTTCTGGTGGATTGACATATTGTTCTTGTATTGTTTTGTATTTATTATACTTATATAGTGCACTTACATTGCGTGAATTTACTAGATAATCATTTGTGGAAAAGTGTGTGGAAGGGTTTAGTCTTTCATTTGGGAAAGATTCAACCCGGACATAAAATCTGGAGCACCGTAAATTTCTTGAAATGTTCAAAGGAAGTAGGATGGAAATTCAGAAAGTTGGTGGAACTTTTTAAATTGGGAGTCAAAGTAACGTAAGAATAAGTACGAGACGGTGTAAGGATGTGAATAAGCAAGGAATGTTTTCCAAGACGATAGGAATAAAAATACAGAATAGATAGAAGGGACGTACTTAACTTAAGCAGTGATTCCTGACATTGTTTGGAGTAAAAAATGTAAAAGAAATGTTGGTCTCCGGTGCCTTTTTAATATATTTTTTTTCAATTTTTTTTCTTTAATACCTAACAAAAAAAATCTTCCAACTTTCATCACAGGTCTCTCAGCCGAGTCAACTCCCAGCCCCTTACCCTGACCTCAACTGTCCTACTGGATAAATGCAGATTTTTTGTTTTAAGTTTAAAAAGCATCGAGTGCAGTAGAAGCGAAACTTTACTAAAAGAATTTCAAGCCTTGAAAAGTGAGGTTATAATCAAGGCGACCTTTCTTATAATCAAGGCGTAATTTCCGTTTCATATCTCAACCAATAGGAGCCTTTAAAATAAACATTATAATCAAGTGGCTAATGAGCGCAGGTGCTGCAATACGTCATTTCCGTTTCATCCAAATTTCAAATCACTAAGGGGGCTAAAGAAGTTTCTCTTCAAAAATCGTCAAAAATGTCACAAGTGACCAAAATTTAATTTAGATTTTTACTACAAAAATTTCTGTAGCTATCTCTGGTTAAAGTAAGTCGAGTCCCTTAACACCCTATATATCTGTCTCGAATTCAGTGAAATGGCTCGATGGATTGTTGATGCATTATGCTACGGACACACTTGCTCATTTGAAGTCAAAGAGCATGCTACCTAGTAGCATGTGTGTCAGTGGCGTTGCTATATAGTAATGAGCATGCTCATTTGAAGCCAAATGAGCTTGTTCACAAATCAACAGTCGTTTGATTTATGAGCATGCTCATTGGATTATTGGGTGGAAGGGGAAGCCTCTAAGCACGTGTGAACAGGCTAGCTTATTAGCATGCTCATTTCAATCCGATTTCAGTTTTCCTTTAGCAAAAATGTCAAAATAGCCCACTGGGGAGATGAAAAATCCACGTGTTTCGTGATTTATTATGGGAATCACGAATTTATTTGGAACACAAGGTCAATAAAATACCCACAATAGATTTCCAAATTCCCCAAAATCTCCTTTACCTCCAAAATGAAACCACATTCTATCGAAATTAGCATTTATTTTTTAATAATTAGTGTTTTTTGATCTTGGACCCAAATCAAACGTCTTATTCTTTTACGCCAGAAGATTTTTAAATAATTGCATTGCAAGCAGTAATATTATTTTGTTTAGTTGTGAGCGAATGAAACTGACTCTATTTGACATGAGCATGCTCATTAAATAGCATGTGTGTTCTAATATTGGCATTAAGCACGCTCATTCACGAGAAAGCTAAAACCAAGCCTGCTCATTATTGAGAAAATGTGTATAGTTGACTATTTTGACATGAGCGTACTCATTAATGAGCATGCTCATAAGCCGGCTTGTGTGAGCAAGTGTGTCAGTAACTTTATATCGGGTAAGCCACTGACTAGTTGATTGTTACATATTATATATACACGTGTTACGCATACAATTTGCTCGAGAACCATCTTATGTTACCACAGATGCTAACTGATAATAAATGTACATATTCGATTTGGTTTTCAGATTTTCAGCCTTTGGTAGCGGGCTGCGGAGTGATAAGCTCGTAATTGAATAACTCCATTATTTGTATGCTGCGGTTTCCTGAATAGATGGGTCATGAAATGTCTAAATTAGGATAAAATAATTTAAAGATTCGGCCTTAGGTATGTTTGGGGATAAAAGAACGAATGACAATGGGAATAGAATACTTGAAGTATGTTTGGAGTGGAACCTTTTTGTTTCGAATACTTTCTTCGATCATAGGGGTATCCATCAGTATACGTGGGAAAGAGGAATTGAAAGATCGATAATCGATTTTGTAGTAATTGACTCTAGGTTGAGAGCCGTTACCGAGGACACAAGAGTTTACAGAGGAGCTGAGGTTGAAACCGACCACTTTCTGGTGGTGTCAAAAGTAAACCTCTTTCGCGGCTGGCGCTCTAAGGTGAAAACGGTATCAGCTCCAACAAGAGTCAAAATAGAAAAACTACAAAACGATTATGTCAGAAGTGAATATGAGAATTGTGCAGAAATGAGATTGAATGAGAAGGAAATGGACGTTCTAAGCATAGAGGAAACATGGAACCACATTAAGGTGAGTCTATGCGAATCTGCTAGAGATGTGTGTGGAATAAGTAAGCAAGGTAGGAAAAAAGGTGATGCATGGTGGGATGATGAGATCAAAGCACTGGTCTCAGAGAAGAAGAAAGCATGGTTACGTCTGATAGCGATTGGCAGTGTTTCAAGCGAAGAGAGAGATCGAGCGAAAGAAGTGTATAAGATATGCAAGAAAGGAGTAAGTGTTGGGGTGAAAGAACGAAAGAAACGCCTGGAAGAAGAAAAGGGAATCAAAATGACAAACCACTTCCAAGAAAACATAAAACTGTTTTGGAAGGAGGTCAAAAGGTCCCGGAGTGGTCCAGAGAACGGAAGCATGAAAGTGATAAAATCGAAAGATGGACAAATGTTGACGAATGAGAATGAAATCAAAGAGAGATGGATGAAATATTTCGAGGAAGTCTTCGAAAGTAACCCGAGTGATCCCAGCGGTGAATCGGTTATGAACGATGATGGAGTGAATGTTACCGAAGTCAGTATGGATGAAATAAAAAGATCAATTAAATGCATGAAGAGTGGCAAGGCTGTGGGTTTCGACAATATTGCTGCCGAGTACTTTAAAGGAGATAGTCGTATTATTCTAACATGGCTGTGCAGACTTTTTAACCAATGTTTAAAGGAGGGTTATACGCCATTAGATTGGAGAAGGGCTGTAATCATGCCATTATACAAAGGTAAAGGGTCACGTATGGAATGTGGGAATCATAGGGCTATTAGTCTTCTAAGTTCAGTGGGCAAGCTGTATGGTAGAATATTGATTGAAAGGGTAAGAATGGAAACAAAAGATAAAATATGGGATGTGCAAGGTGCTTTTATGAGTGGAAGGGGGTGCATGGACCAGATTTTCTCATTGCGTATGCTCACTGAGAAGTTTCTTGCAAAAAACCAGAAACTCTTCTGTGCCTTTGTAGATCTACAAAAAGCGTACGACCGAGTTGACAGGAAAAAGCTATGGAAGGTGTTGTCCAAGTACGGAGTGAATACGAAGCTCATTCAGGCAATTGCGTCGCTATATAAGGGAAGCGTTGCATGTGTTAGGGTGAACGGCGATTTTACGGAGTGGTTTGACATCACAAAAGGTGTTAAACAAGGCTGCGTAATGTCACCGTGGTTATTCAATCTATACATGGATAATTGTATGCAAGAATTGAAAGAGATGGGATTGGGCGCAAAATTGAGTAATCTGGAAGTATGTTGCCTTTTGTATGCTGATGATGCGGTGCTAATTTCTAGCAGTATGGAAGATCTACAGTCTCTCGTGTCTAGGATGAATGAAGTATGTATGAAGAATGAGTTAATGATGAATGTAAGTAAGTCTAAAGTCATGGTGTTTGAAAGAGAGAGTACGAAAACAGTATGCAATATAGTTGTGAATGATGAATACTTGGAGCAGGTGGATGAGTTTGTGTATCTGGGTAGTATGTTTACGAAAGATGGGAAGGCTGATAGAGATATTGAAAGAAGGGTGAATGCCGGTAACTCCATTAATGGAGGACTGAATGCCGTTGGCGGTAATAAAAAACTGTCCAAAGACGTGAAACTAGCCGTCCATAATGGAGTGCTGGTACCTACCCTGATGTATGGCAGTGAGGCATGGAACTGGCAGAGGAAGGATGAAAGCAGACTGAATGCTGTAGAAATGAGATCCCTGAGGCGAATCTGTGGTAAAACCATGTACGATCGTGAGAGAAACGTGGATATCCGCAAAGAATGCAAGGCTGACGTAAGCGTGATGTGTAAGATTAAGAAAGGGACTCTCCGATGGTTTGGGCATGTAGAGCGAATGAACGAGGAAAGGAGTGTAAGGAGAATATATGATGCAAATGTGAATGGTAGAAGAAGTCGGGGACGCCCGAGGAAGACATGGCACGACCAAGTGAATCAGATACTTGAGTCGGGCCATGTGAAGAGTCGGAATAATAGAAGAGCATGTATGAGACGATGTATGAATGTGAACGAGGCAAAGAGTGTGTGCCAAGATCGAGTTGTGTGGCGGTCCGTCCTCTCTGCCTACCCCTGCGGGGAAACGGCGTGATGGTTAGTTAGTTAGTTAGTTAGTTAAGATTTACCTTTGCTTTTATTTATTCAAGGTGGACTCACCGAAGAGACAAACATGATAACCGATAATGGTACGTTGTTGTGTGCCCGAAATAAGCTATTTTTTTTAAAAGTAAAACTTCTTTCTGCACGCTTGACTTTGACTTGCGGCCGGCGATTGCGTTACGAGAGCGTTACGAAAAGCGAGGCGAACGCTTCGCATGTTACTGTAGGAGCAAGAGAGAGCAGTGCGCGCACATTTTCTTTCTCCCTTCTTTTATAAGTTAGTGATGTTTTACTTCAGTCGTGTGGTCTAAAACACGCTCGTTTTTTTTTTCAGAAACAATATTTCTTTGTTTGAACCACTATATTATTTTAGAAGTTAAAACTTCTTTTAGCATCGTTTTGATTTAAAACTCCATGAGAACTCACTAAAAAGAGACAAACACATACATCTAAGGATTTAGCCTGCGAGAGAATGAGAAAGAATAATCAGTCTCCTCTTTGTGCGGTGCTTCGTAGCCTCCCCACTCTTGTCCACTTTAGTTTTATGAAGGTTTCACTTCTACCGCGTGTGAATTGCAGAATAGGCCACTATTGATATGATTTATATGATGCCACATGGATTTCATAACGACTTTGAAAAAATCGTGTGGATAGATTTTTTTAATAAGATTATGATAATGTTAGTAAAAATTTTTAGAAATGTACAGTTTTTTTTATTTTTAAATAAATAAATCCATTATTTGAGCTCGTGACATCACTACATGAAATTGTCCCGTCTCCGATTATGTTCCCTTAATTTTGTGAAATTCCACACTGATTCATTTTTTTATATGGCAACACTTTGATTTCCGGCGAATTTTTGAATTTGCGATTAACGTTCACTATATTTATTGTTTGTTCTATGCGAACTTATCCTTTGGTTTGATTTTTTGATAAAGATGGCGGTGATTTTACAGATGTTACGAAGAGAACCCCGTACCATTTATTGCTATTCATGTGGAAAACGTTCTTTTTTTAAAATGATTTTCGGCAATGTAATTATCGTTTTTTCTCACCTATAAAATTATGTCCCGTCTTTCCGGTTTATAAAAAAATGGTCTGATTTTTTGGATTGTAATTTTCAAAAAATCGTCAGGTTTTCAAAAATACGATTACAAAAAAAAATAAATACAGAATGTCTTAGAATATTTGCCTAAACCGGAAAAAATTTTAAAAAACGTGATGCAAGTGGCCTATTGCATTTTTTGAAGTAAAACTTCTTTACGAACGCTTGACTTGGGGAGTAAGCTGGCGAATGCGTGACGAGAGCGTTAAGAAAAGCGTGATTGGTCGAGGTGAACGGAAGTTGAGAGGGAGATGTAAGTTAGTGAAGATAGAAAGAGATACGAGTTACGTTTCGTATCACACTGTAGGAGCAAGAGAGAGTAGTGCGCGCGCACATATACTTTCTCTCTTATTTTATAAGTTAGTGAAGTTTTACTTCAGTCGTGTGGTATAAAGCACACTCGTTTTTTTGTGTGCCGACTGATTTCGGAAGGAACGCTATAGATAGGACCATAAATTGACTAATTCCGGTATAAATATAAACTAAAATATAATTAATGTTCCTCAATTTATAACGCGAAAACAACTCGTAATTTCCACATCGGAATCAAAGAGCATTTAAGGTGTCCTAATAAATAAAAAAAATCCTATTTCGCTAACCATATATCTACTACACTATATAAAGAGGTAAGATTTGTTTGTTTGTTTGTTTGCATTGAATAGGCTCCGAAACTGCTGAACCGATTTGAAAAATTCTTTCGCTGTTGAGAAGCTACACTATCCCCGGGTGACATAAGCTATATTAATGTTTTCAAAAAAATTAGGGATCCTTACTAAAACTCCAATTATGCAACCCAAGGTGTAAAAAATTACCTAAAATATTCTTTACATCGCGTGCGCTGCGAAAACTATTGATGATAGAATAAAATAATGTACTACGACTTTGTAGAACACATCATTATTTACAAAAAAGGTCGGTACAGCATATGTCTAACTATTATGGTTATGCCACAATAAATATTCTTTTATTTTAAAAATTTAATTCATATGTCGCCGCTTGAAAAGGCTCTTTATTTGTATCTTGGTGTTAATCCTTATAAAAATAAATTACTTCATATTCAAGATAGCCTCAATACCTTTTTTTTAACTTTTTGAATTTTTCAATTCGGATATTTAATTAGAAAGACATCACGAGTTTAATAATGTTAGTATTAGAAAAAAGTTTCGGCTACGGGCCAGGCGGGAGAGGAGTCAAGAAATGAAGTGCCAGGGGGGTTGGCGGGACGGGGGAGCGGGAGAGCGGTGACGGGGAAGGTGGAAGTGGAACGCTGGAGGGGAACGCACGGGAAAGGACATGCAAGGAGTAACATTTTATTTATTTGAATATGGTATTGCAACGCATGCCGGGAAACAGCTATATATTATAAAAGAAAATCCAAAAAAACGCGCGGACCGCAAAAACTCAGAAACGAGTCCCGGTACGGTACGAGTTATAAGGTGTGGTAGATCTCTGTCCCCTCTCGGGAAAAAAGGTGCCCGTTTTTACCTAAAAGAAGTGGTTTTGAAGATATAAGGGCTGGAAGTTTCGCCCTCTTGAAATTTCGGAAAGTTCAAAAAGGTTCTATAGAACTCTAGAAAGTTCTGGAAGGGGTGGAGGAGTATGTCGTGGAATGTTCGGGAATAGGGAATCGGGATCATTATTGTGAAACATTCCATAACACTCTCAAATGTTTTCCTGAGCAAAGCCGGGTAACCCAGCTAGTTGTAAATAATTTTGTTTTGTCAAAAAAATAATGGCATGAACATTCCTCATTTTAATGATAACGGAAAACGCTAGGTAATTTCGATGCTTTAGAAAATAAGAAATCCCTATAATGAGTCTATCACAATTAACCAAAAATATTAGAATACGGTCCCATCTTAGACATATTCAATTTCACCATCCATTCTATCTCCTCCAAGATGACATAGGCCTTTTGGAAATATGAGGCCTTAATGTAAGTAAATATAAATATATTTTTTTATCAATATATATTATGAAAGAAAGTCCAAAAAACGTGCGACTGGCAAAAACTCAGAAACGAGTCCCGGCACAATCGACCAGTTATATGGTGTGTTAGATCTCTATCCCCCTCCAGGATGACGGTTCCAATTTTTACCTAAAGGGCGTGCTTTTGAAGATATAAGGGCTGGAAGTTTTGCCCTCTTGAAATTTCTAGAACAGTCTTCCGGAAAGTTCTAGAAGGTTCCATAGAGCTCTAGAAAGTTCTGGAAGAAGTGGCGGGGTACCTCGTGGAATGTTCGGGAATAGCGAATCGGGAACATCATTATGGAACATTTTCGGAGGAGCGTTTTCAGAAAGAAAAATGTCAACCGAAGGTTTTTTCGTTAGGCTGATCTCGTTATCTGATGGCGTTAATCTTTAAGGTTAAACGTCACGCACGTTATAATCTACGCATTCACAGACGGCGCAAATCAAATTATTTTACGTTTTTAATGCTTTTAGCACGTTACGCTTTAAAATATTGAAGTAAATTAATTGTTCGCGCCTGTACATATTTAATTAGAATATAAATAAATAGTTTTGTCCATAAACAAACCCAAATCTTTCAAGAAAGGCTGAAAAATTCAATTTTGTATCGGTGACTCAATCCAATATTGTATTTTTCAGCCTTTCTTGAAAGATTTGGGTTTGTTTATGGACAAAACTATTTATTTATATTTTAATTAAATATGTACAGGCGCGAACAATTAATTTACTTCAATATTTTAAAGCGTAACGTGCAAAAAGCATTAAAAACCTAAAATAATTTGATTGGCGCCATCTGTGAATGCGTAGATTATAACTTGCGTGACGTTTAAATGAACATTTTGGAATTTGTCTCTTTTAATGTCGCTATTTTTTTTTGTTTCATCGAGTTTAAAATTACGGTGATAAAGATATTTTCACTTCAAAAATTTATGTTTGCTGTATCTTTCTGTAGTAAAAGTACATAGTTTCAAAGGAAATACATTGATTTTGAAATTCTGGGTACTAGGGAATATTAAGTCCTCTATCATTTTGCAAGCAACCAAGCAGTATTTTCCACTGTTAATTTCTGTGGTAGTAAAAATATTAAACAAACCTACTTAATACTTACTTTCATCCGAGTGCAACAATTTTCTCATAAGTCGTTGTTTCAATTAGTAGAGCCTCCGACCAAATAAATTACTATTATTGATCGAAGAGTGGAGGTGTTATTCTTGATCATATTTTACTGGAAGCTGCCAGACCTGAGGTGGCCTCCTACTTGGTGTGGGAGACCTAGATGAATCGGAAGCAGATAATACGGTGTTGTACTCTAATACTAATAAATATCTCTCTGGTAGATACAGATAGCGTTTTTGAGGTGAAACTTCTTTAGCGCCGTTAGAGATTTGAAATTCGGATGAAACGGAAATGCGTCACAAATTTATTATTTGGCGGATCCTTTGTCAGTGGCGGACTAAACCCGTCAGAGGCCTGGGCGGCAAAGCTAAATGAGGCCCCTCCCCTGTAGTATAAAAAGTTCATGTAATTTTACAAGATTTTTATTCAGTTCACACCTCTGGGCCTCTGGTCTTGGGGGCCTCACTGTAAAAAAATGACAATTTTTGTATTTCATTTTCTAAAAAATGCATTTGTTAATAATGCTATCACCTCACGGACGTACAAAATACATGGACTTGCCCTAAGCGATAAAAGGCGTATTATTTCCCCCTCCCATTGGAACCATTTTTCGGAACTGGCTGGGCTTGCGAAAGCCACGCGTCAATCTAAAAAATGTGACGTCATCATTCGTGTCCGAACCAGTGTCGAGCTCTCATCGTAAAAAACACGGTGAAAATGGTGGCTTGTGCTATAAATACGTGTAAACATAGAAAAGAAAAAGAGAATAAACCCAATTGCGGTATTACTTTCCATAAGCAAGCATTATTTTACACTATTTTAAGCTAATTCAGATCACATAATATGATCGTTTTTGAACATACACCATAAATATACCAAACCACCCATACATACACTATCACTCCAAGATACATGGCGTGTGTCCGTCACTGTTTACTGGGGTAAGTAAATTATGAAACATTTGTAAAAGTGTATTAACTAACTACAGGAGCAAAATATTGGACTCGACCTTATAGGCGACCTTACTTTGACGTATTTGAACTTCAAATTTGTTCATTGCGTGGCGAGCAATTTGCGCTCCCATGTAAAAAGGTCTATTCATTCAAAAGCAGAGTTTACTTTTAAGAACTAAATGATGATTTTATAGTGCGAGATGCCTATATACTGTCAGATTGAGTTTTGGCGAATCACGTATCACCAAAGCCATCTTCCTGCCCTTCGTCCCGCTGTAGTTGGCTTCTACCCCTCACCTTTATGTTCTGGTCTATCAATATTCATATGTCTATGTATCACCTAATGTTTTAAAGAAATTCTAAAAAAAATTAAGAGAGTTTTAAACAGTTTGTACGTTGAATTAACCTCTACAAAATCTTTGAACGCACTTTTCTCTAAACTACGTTTTTCAACCTGGTTGACAACCATATTAGAAAAACTATACATCCGAGTTGCATGCACTAAGTTAGAACTCTTAGAAAATCCAGTGATTATGGCACCACATAGGGATTTTGTTTATTTTTAATTTTTAAATTCTGCGCACCGCATTGGGTAGGGGCCCTGCGGTGAAGGGGCCCCGAGGCGTGCATTGCCTAGGGGCCCGACATGTTTAATCCGGCCCTGAATATATGATCCTAAGTAGGGATTGTTTTATAAATGGCCCCCTTCATTTTTTTTATGAACGATGAAAATTTACCTTACAAAATCCAAATTAAAATTCATTATATTCCGTACTATCCATAAGACGTATAGGCAACTGCCTAGGGGCCCCGCATTGGGTAGGGGCCCCTAGGGTAAAGCGGCTCCAAGACGTGCATTGCCTAGGGGCCCCGATATGTTTAAGCTGGCCCTGGCAGGGCCCTATTGGACATAAGGCAGTGTAGGCCACTGTCTAGGTGCCCCGATATGTTTAAGCCGACCCTGGCAGGAAAATATTGTCCATAAAGCAGTGTAGGCCACTACCTAGTGGCCCCGACATGTTTAATCCGGCCCTGACTAGGGATGACCCTACGTAGGGATTGTTTTATAAATGCCCCCCTTCTATTTTTTTATTTTTGTGAACGATGAAAATTTACCGTAAAAAATCTAAAATAACATTAATTCAAAAATAAAACGCATTCAAAGTTTTGCTGAAGAATAATTCAACATAAAATATTTCAAACGGTTTCACATAAAATTATGTATCTCCGTAAATTTTTCGAATTTATATTTTAAAAAATTGAGCATTCTTAACAAGTGCATCAATCAAAAAATTAAATAAAAAAAAACACTTTTTTTTACAGTGGTGCCTTAAAGCCTTGTTTAGAATTTGATCCAGGAACGAGGGCCCGGGGCTGCCCCCCCCCCCTTAGTCCGCCACTGCCCTTTGTTATAATATAATGCGGTAAATTCGCGCTTTGGCGCGGGCCTTCGATAGCGCAATGGGAAAGACATCAAGCGAACGGAGGTTCGAATCCTACGAAATCCAAAAAAAAACATTTGTATTTTTGTGAAAACAATGATAAACAGGCAAGAGAAAAGAAAGCGACATCTAGCGACTTTTTAGTTTCACTTCTACCGCGTGTGAATTACACACTCTGATCCTATTTTCATCGCATTTTTAATATTACATTTATTGTTTGAAACATTTACATGGTGAAAGCAATTATTACATTAATGAAATCGCCATTTGTATGTGCATTCTGCTAAAGATCTTCACAGCATGGCAAAACCAATGTTTAGTTTTTACGAGGTGAAGTTGCCACTAGTGAAATAACAGAAATAATATCAGAAATAAAAAAAAAATATATGAGATACGAATTTCACGCAGATTTTCACACCAGACGTGAAGTTTACCACCTTATCTCGGCAGCTTAGGGATTGACAGCTTTTTCAGAGGGTAGGGAAAAAAGGTTAAGATGGGTCTGACGATTATCGAAAGAGTCGTGGAAGAAATAAAACAACATTGTTTATTATTTTTATCATTATTTAATATAAAATATATGGAACCAATTGGCATTGAAAAGCGTTATCAGGTTTAATGAAAAGCACTCTACGGATAGTATTAGCTCTGAAGAACTAAACAAGAATCTTTTTTTTAAATTCGACAAAATTCATAAAGCTTAATTAACGACATGTCCTCTGTCAACACGATTATTACACATCAAATAAAACACATATTTACACCATCAATAGGAAAATTCATATGAAGTAGATTATACACATTTTAACAGTAACTTCAATCACAGTTTGATGTCAAATAAAAAATACTTACAATAAATTTACATTAGGAATAATTATTAAAGAATGCCTTTGCGATTTATAACGCAGTGTTACGACTAGGTGATCCGATAACTTTACATGAATTTTTAGATATATATATACAGGTTGCTTTCTTTAGTGTGAAGCAGCACATGGAATCCACGGGACATGGGACATTCAACACATCATTTTAAAAGTGTGTGTCCATTCACTCTATTCATTTCTAAACTAACTAAGGTTATGATGTACATTAATTCAAATTTAAAATTGTCATCAAAAAATCAATCAGCGCTAGCGGTTTGTTTTTGCATTTGAAAGCTTCCCGTTAAATGACGATATTAGGGTACGTTTCACATTTTGAACATTGTGTTGAACACAATCGTAGTGTTCAATTCAATTCAATTTATTCATTTTTAAAACATTACAAAATTAAAATTTTACAGCCTTTTAAACGATATAAAAAATTAAAATTTTACAGCCTTTTAAACGATATAAAAATTTAAGATTTAAACAGATTCAAGCAATTTATACAACAATGAAGCACAATCATATTAACAGCAATAAAGCATGTCGTCTGAATTGTGCTTCATGGATGTTAAACATATCGATATTCGAAGTAATTCTATTTAACAATAAGACAGCTCTCACGACTGGCATAACCACTAATTTGCATTTTGTTTTGTTATGCTTGTCAGCTGTTCATAAATTCATTGAGAGCTGAAATTAAAATAATCCATAATCTGCTCGTTAATTTTAAGAAAAACCCTTTTTGCGAGATATGCTGTAAAATATAAAAATGAATTGTTTTTTAAACAAGCTATGTGACTATGAATAACTAAATAGTTTTGTCCAAATGAAAACCCTGTTCTTTGACGAAAGCCATACGAATACAATAATGTACATACATAGATTCAATATAGTTTGCAGATAGGGTATTTTTCTAAAATAATAATATTACCGCCATCTATGAACGAGCGAATTATGAATTATTTTAAGTTGTCCTTATCGAGGACCTTTTAACTGTCGAAATAAAAAATATCGCTGATTGAACATTTGATGGCAAGGTTACATTTGAATTAACTAATTAACTATGGAGAGAACATTCTACATCTCCACTGGCAGGTTCGGTTAAATGCATAAAGTGGTTATGGGGAGATGGCGCTGGATTGAGGCCAGTACAAGAGCTCCGCGACGCAAGTCCCATAGAAAATTGCAAAAAACTGCTAGCACCTGACAAGTGCGTACATGTTATTGTCATCGGGGCTTAAGGCACCCTTTGGGAGAGATTACAAAATACACTTGACGGATACAATTCACAATATAATTACTCCAATTACATATATAGCTTAGGGATTACCGAAAAATCAAGTAACTGGGTTACATGTCCCCCTTAAAAATTAACTTAAACTTAATATGTACAAATTATTGACAAATTGACGGTTTTTTCATAAGCTCAGCAAATAGCGGGGGATTATTTTACCTGAAAAAATATGCTTTAAAATCATTCGACACAATGTTTAATATATTGTTATGATCTAAGTTTATTATTAACCTCAAAAAATAATATTACGAATCTATAACGGAAAAAAAACTTGAAGCAGCGGAAGTCAGTTGTTGCGAAAGCATTTCAACACGATCATTTTAATACGATTTACTATCGAGTGAGAAAACACTCCAGTTCTGTTTATCTGTTTATTAATAAATGAAATTTTATACACTTGTTATGTGAAGGCTACGGATTTTCTACGAATACGTTTTCAAGATGATATTGTTGCTATGACGGCGAATCTGAGTTAGAAAAGCGGGGATTACAGTGGAAGGGACCGAAGGAGATTCCACAGACTTTTATTTTACAATCCCTCGGACCGGTGCGGTGGGAGAGGCGAACAATTCAAAAGAAAACTTCTCCGATTGTTTTTCTTGGAAAAAAGAAACGTATTCCAGGAAAATTAACACTTTGTTCTGAACCACGAATGCTGTAATATGGAATTTCGTGGAATGCCAGCTTGCCAACTCAAAGAATAGCAGGTTTAATTTGTATCATAATAACATGTTTTGTATTATTATAACATATCATGTGGTATGATTTTATGATTCACTCCGAAACGCTAATTTCATTGAGTTGATTCTAATTCGGTCGTGGGCTGGGTATTGAGTGGGTATTAATTTGGCAGCATGTAGAGCCGACTACCGCTCTGTCCACCCCTCTTCATCAAATGTAGGGTGTTGCATACGTTCATCCAATTAACGCCGAGATGGTACGTTTAAACCTACTTTAAATTTATAGATTTTTGCTACAAGAAACTATAAAAATCTGTTGACGGTTTGCCTAAGATTACTGTTAATAAATCTGACACTACTTATTGTTTATCTATTTTAAAAGTACAAGTATTTGATTAAATGCATTGCTTGTAAATCGTATATTCACACCTTGCCGGCTAATTTTGCCTTAGAGTAAAAAAAGCGAACGCTTCAGTAAAAATATTATGGGAGAACTTCTAATGATTTTTTAACATTCTTGAATCTAACGATATTATTTTCAAACAAAAGGTGCACAGGTTCTCGTAATGGCATGGAAATAAAACACGTAAAACATAAAGTAGGGATCTTTAATATCCCGGTGGAGTCGTGATCGGCAGGGGGATGTAAACGATATAAAACTGCTAGAAATTAGATTGCTATCTGCTCGATGGCAAATTGCAACTGAGCTGGGATCTAAGATGAAAGCGCGATGAGTACGCTGGCGTGCTAGCGATATTGATAATCTTACGACAATAGCTAAGTTTGCAGCATGGATTCTGCTTAGTTACCGATATGCTCAAGTCAAGTGGACTGTTAAGTGGAATCGATGCCCAGTGGCACAAGCAGTAACTACACACGTCGGGAGTTTGAGTGTTCGGGAAAATGATTTAATATATTTGTCTTAGGTAGGTGCTACGTCTCCACATTAATTACCTAATGGTCGCCGGAGCTGACGGAACACAATGCTGACAAGCATTATTACTCCAAGAACCGCATTTGTGGACACAACCTCAATAGTCCCTCGGATCGATAGCCCGAGTGCATTTGGTAAACTTGAACTACTCCCTTCCGTCACCGCACTTGCCGGAATGGTTAAGCATTTCACATTATGTACTCTACATACCTATTCTAACTCGATCGAATTTTTGCTTTTGGTATATTTACATTGAACGATTTAATCAAAGAGCGAGTGATTAGCTACTATTGATGAAGAAATAAAGATGTAATAAAGAGTTATCGCAATAGACAACAATATACAAGAAGCTTTGATTGATTAGTACTTAAGAAAACCTTTGCAAATATTTCGAAATGGATCGAGATATTGAAAGATTAGACGTATTTTCTCATACATTTCTTATCGTTTACCATTGACTTGTTCATCCATTAGTCAGTTGATTCGATCGTCTCTATTAATCCTTAGGCGATAGTTGGAGCGCAACTATCTATATTTATAAATAACACAACCTAAAAGGCACTCCCTGCTCCATGGTGAAACCAGAACATTAATTAATTTACAAGGTATCTTGAAGTGTAGTAACCTCCGGGCTGATTATATTACAAGGATTGCCGTCCTGAAGTAGAATGTCGAGGATCTGCTTGGTAAGGTCCAGGCGGAACTGAACGTCCCGCGAGTACACGACGAGCCGCACTTTGGTGGCGACGAATTTCTTGAAGTGGTCCTTGAAGTCCTCGCTGAGCTGCGCTGAGAGCGTGTCCGCCAGCGACACCCCCCGCGAGTCGATACTCTCCTTCAGACGCTTGGCCTCCTCTAATTGGTCCGCAAGTTTCTCTTGCTTCATCATTAACAGTTTCTGAAACAAACAAAAGGTACAAATTAAACAGACGAAAAAATACGTACACCTTACCAAAAACCAACACAATCAAGCATTGGTCGGTAGGAATCAAACTCTTTTAAACTCGGGTTTCAGGACAGAAGCGAAAATACAATTCAAAACACACAGGAAGCGAACAAAACCGGATGAACATTGCTCGACAAGCGGGATTCTACGATAGTACAGAGCCAGGGGAGTACAACTGGTCCGTGAGGCCGGAGCGGATAACAGTTTTTTACTGAAAACTAAAAATAACTATGTATGAATCTAAATCCCTTCAGGCGGGGAGAGTTTATCGGTTTATTACCGCCAGTAAAACTGGCCGAATCTTGGCTCGGTCCACCGGGGATCGCCACACTCAAACACGGAAAGATGATCAAAACTTATAATGCGTTCATTCGGAAGTTTCCAACTCCCCCCCGCCCTCGCCACTGACCAAATCCTTTAAGTCCGCTTTACGCGGGCTTTATACCCGAGTTTAACATTCTTCCTGCTATTGATATCGGCCTTGCGATATTAGCTGTTTTATTGGACAGATTACGGGAAACGAGGAATGATAATCGGATAATTGAAAAAAATATCTGGATTTATTTTTACAACTCTGGGAAATCTGTTATCGGTTTGTTGTATTCTCTAGACATAAGCCCACAATTCAGTAGATATTATTGGGGAGATTTCGGGACTGCTCGGAGTGCTTAGTGTGCCAAACCGAACATTCAATGTGCAACACGATACTGTGGAAATATTAATGAGACAATCTCTCTCTGCATTCTTCGGTTCTGGCAGAACGATAGAATCTGAAAGATTAGATGTTTTGTTTCAAGTTTCTATTGTATGTATCTATTGTATTTTCCTGACCGAGATTCCAACTTGAAATAGTTACGAATATTACACAACTACCATAGAGTATCTATTGAATGTTATGTGAGCCTGGTCAAGTGTTGGAAAAATCCTATTTTAAATCAACATTTTTATATCTGAAACATTTGGGGAAAAAAATGTTTATTCGTTTGTGTTTCGCGATTCTAGAATCACCTGAGATTATATTATTATACTAGCTGGCTCCCGGCATGCGATGCAATGCCATATCCAAAGAAATAAATTGTTTCTCCCTGCATGTCCTTTCCCGTGCATCCCCCTCCCCTCCCGCGTAGCCTTTCCATCTTTCCCACCTAGCCAAAACCTCTTCCGCTCCCCAGCCCCACTAACACGACCTCCCGCTTTCCATGTATTCAGTACCAGTAAATTTCGTTTTCAAACAGCTCGCGTGCCACATATTACCAATCCACCTATAATTTTTATATTCAAATGTATTACAAATATTCATTTTTGTATATTATAAGAAAAATCAATCAAATTTGGTACCTATTTAAAATATCTATAATTTAAAAACTGCTTAGACAATTCTTTTGTTACAAAAAAAACAGCTGCCTGCTAAATTCACATTCATCAAACGCGCGAAATGTTAAACGTGCGAAGTTAAAATAGTCGTTAAGTTTTCTGAAATTATCCAATTTTCTTAATTTTTCTTTCAGTGAGAACCGTCTACAAAGTATTAGAAAACTTTAAAAAAAGATTAATGAAATAGGAAAAGTCGTTCTGAAGTAATGCGTGACCAAGGGAAACAGTTTCATCGAGTTTCAAATCACAACGGTGCTAAAGAGTTTTCATTTCAAAAAAATAAAAAAGTTTATCGCATAAAACAACATCACTGCTATTTCAACTAACGTAGGTACAAAACGGAACGAAATTATCATGAACCAAAGTTCTGAATGGCCGCGTTTTGGTTAATATTTGTACAAAAGCTCACGAATATTATTAGCTCGAAATAATATCGCTGACTAAATGAAATCGCGGGACAAAAGTGCGCCTACCTGATTTCACGGGCGGGCACAGAACAACAATACGCACAAAGGAATTGTAATCAATTCGGTGTTCTGAATACGCAATCAACGCGGGTTTATCGCCACGAGCCACGGGCCGTGGGCCATGAGCCATGAGTCACCAATCCCGGCTACCAACTCCCGGCTCCGGCACCACTAACAGCTCCAACTGGGAGGATATAACTATAACGTGGCGTAAGTAAAGCTACTGAAAAATGCAAGATATTACTGTGTATGTTGCAGGTTGCGTAGCGAATTATATCTTAGTTTAAAAAAAAAAAAAATTTTAAGTTCTGCAAATATTTTAGTTTTTATTATTGTGACAGCTCTTTTGACTGACAAGGCCATTTTGAAGCTGTGGTTAAACCACTTTGAGACGACTTATGTATATGATTCTAAGTTTCAATTTCGAATGTGCTGAAATTGATTTATTACCGGTGTTATTTATATTGACTGATTTAATAGATATTGCACATTAAAATAATAAAAAAATCGAGTGCAGTTTACACGCGGTAGAAGCGAAACTTTACCAAAACTATCTCAACCAATACTTGTTTTTTTTTATTTATTTTTTTATACACTTTACAAATAAAAGACAAAAAGTCCCGATAAACTACTTTTTAGCAGTTTGTCTAACGGGTTCTTTACGTTAACGATCTTTTAATAGTGATTTAATAGTTACATTTTTACAATTATATAAAATAAAATTTAATTTTTTACAGAAATATAGATAAAAATAAATTTTTGAAAACATAAATAACATTTTTAAAGTCTTTAGAATAAAATGCTAATACAAATTAATTCTTTCCGTAAGCCAAGTCTTCAGTAAATTCATTAATTGTTTGTTTTGTAAAGTGAGGTCATAATCAAAGCGATCATTGAGCGAGCTTAGAGTAATTTTTGTTTCATATCTCAAACAATACGAGCCTTTAAAAGTTACATCATAATCAAAGCGGCCAATGAGCGCAGTTCATGCGTCGCAGGTGCAGTAATCGTCATTTCCGTTTCATCCGATATCCAAATCACAGCGGGGCTATTTAAAAAACGGATTTCTTTATCCAAGACACTATCTGGATTGCAGTTAGTTTGGGAAGAATGATATGATCATACATAAAGATTGCAACCAAAGATATTGGAACACAAATTTCAACCAATAAAAATGTGCTAAGAAAAAAAAGATGTTAATAAAATGAAGAAAATGTTGGTAGTTCTTAGTCGAAGTATGGTGCAGTTAAATATGATCGAAGGGGGTAGAGTCGAATTAGTTCGGCGGTAAGAGAAGAGCCCCAGGCAAGGTTAAGGTTCCGGGTTCAATTCCTAGATGCGACTGATTTTTTTTCTGATTTCTTGTTTCAAATTTTCGTTAGAGAAGCGTTAATTTGTTTACCGTGTTTTAATATTACAATTTGAGGTGTTATTCATCAAGGGCAGTCGGTTTCAAAGGTTGCTAGAGTAAAAGTAAGAATAAAAGTAATTGCTACAGTTAAATATCTTCAATATTTCTTGCAGATAAAATCAAAACATTTCGACCCCGTGTTAAAAAATGTGATTATTTATGCTTTGAACCGCTTACTCGTTAATACGAAATATTTTTTATTGAAACAGTTAGATTTAGCTTTATTATTACGAAAAGTGAGTACTTATGTCGGGGGAGACAAAGAAACATGCAAAAAATATGCATTCAACTTTTTAATTTTGTTTAAATTAATTCGCTTACCCGGTAATGCCATTTTATATTTATCGTTTTTATGATAGACAATAATTCAATGCTGCCAATCATAGAAAAAAAAATATTGTCATATTAAACAAAGTGGATGTATTGTTGACAAGTTTGTTCCTGTATTTATAACACCTGAACATGGAAAGAAATGTATTAGAATAATTACACATACCCGCTAGACAAACCCTGCTTTTCCAAACAAACCATTCAAAATCTGGGATGTTTTTTAAAATTATGATGACATGCAGCTTTCGTAGTTTAAACCTCAACCCCATAATTCAATGTAGGTACTTTTTTGTTTTCATTTTAACGAGAATTTATTTTACAAGATTGGTACTTCCGACAAATGTCATACTTGATTGTCTATTAGTTAAAAAACGAATATTCCGTATTATCCATGCATCAAACCTCGACAACACGAACGTTACGTATTATCCGTGAGGTGGTACCAAAAATGATTTTTAGGGATGGTCCCGAATATTTGTCGCGGTATCGAGTATCGAACTATTTTTGAAAATTGGTGACACATGAAATCCAAGGATATTTTACCAATAGAAAGTAAATAACATTTTTCCGTGTAATATCGTATGTATTATAAAAGGTTGTCATTTATTTTTAAATACTTAACTAACATAAATATTTTTATAAGAACAAAGCTGTCAGATGCTACAACGACGCCAAACAACAGCTGGATATTATGACAGTTTTTCTGGTTTTCAAATTTCATTTACGGTGTGGTTGCACCAAAAAAATAATGCGGTGCGTTTTTTCATAATTTCGACTTAGTATTTTCCTTTTAACCCTGGCCACACTAACAATCATTACTAACAAAAGTAACTTGAAAGAGCGCGCGTTTCTATTTAACATCCTTGTTACTTTAATTGAAGATTAATACGAAGACGATATAAGAATTAAATTGGTTTTTACGGAAAATATTAATAAATTAATCTAAATGTTATACAAATAAAAATATGGGTAGAGTAAATCTATCTATCTATAAAAATATATATCAATATATGTGTATGTAAGGAAGAGGGTCTGTGGTGGCGCAAATCTACAGGTTTACTCCGAAATTGATGAAATTTCGCAACTTCCTTCAAAACAGGAAGAAAGTCACCGTCCATATTAGATTTTGAAAATCCACCCCAATACCCTTTTCTGTTGCCGTCACTATGCCGTTAAAAATAAAAAGGAAAATTACTTTCCACGTCTGATTTCGAAAAACTCTGCGCCTATCTTGTAAAATCATTATATTTATTATTTATTAACTACCTTTTTATGGTATTTTACATATTAATAGTAAAAATTACACAGTATTTATTTAAACATAAACTGAACTGCCTCAGTAACAACATTTTGTATTTGTTTAGTGATAAATTGAAGAAGTCAACTCGATTCGGTGTAATTATTTCCCTATATTAGTATCACGGGCAAATATGATTGCATGTGGTAGTTACTCCCAGAATTTCTGAACTAAAATAAATCCAGACTTCTAGTATTACGCAGTGGAATCCGAAATCTTGTCAATGCACGCAATTCTGTAATATCAACTACAGAATATAATTTTGTTATATGGAAGTATCAAGTATGTGAAAATTAAGTGTGCTAATATATTTTTTGTTCATATGAAGCAGTTACTTTGTGATGTGACATTATAATTTAAAAGAGTACTGTAGTTCATCAAAATCATGTAAATAAGTCGTCTCGATTTAGCAATGCCACAGTTTATGCGCCGAAGCATTTGTCACAATAATATTCCAGAACTTAATACTAACATTAAATTTGATTAACCATAAAAATGGAGTTCTTGTAAATAAAAACAATAATAATCAATATATTATTATAAAAGAAAGTTTTTTTTTTCGAACCCTCTGATATGAAAATATCTGGAGTCGGTGATATATTTTCCCATTATGTTTCTGGTGGATTGACGTATTTTTCTCGTATTGTTTTGTATTTATTATACTTATATAGTGCAATTACATTGCGTGAATTTACTAGATAATCATTTGTGAAAAAGTGTGTGGAAGGGTTTAGTCTTTCATTTGGGAAAGATTTAACCCGGACATAAAATCTGGAGCACCGTAAAAAAAAAAGAAAGTTTACTACAATGTGCGTGCCACTAAAACTCAGAACCGAGTAACTGTATGATCAAGTGAATTATATGGTGTGGTAGCCCTCTATCCCCCATCCATGAAGAAGGTTCTCGTTTTTACTTGAAGGGCGTGCTTTTGAAAATATGAGGGCTGGAAGTTTCGCCCTCTAGAAATTTCTAGAACACTCCAGAACATTCGAGAGTATTCGAGAGCATTCCATAATATTCCAGAACATCCTGGAACATTCTTGAAAGTTGTGGAATGTTCAAGAATAGTCTGGAACATTCGGAAACATCCCGGAACATCCCAGATCATTAATAATAATTGGCTAGTTTATATAGCGACGTTTTCGTAGAAAATCACCTCAAGGCGCTGTAAAAGCATTGCGGAATATTCTAGATTCTAGAAAACTCTCGAATGTTTCGGAATATGCTGGAACATTGTGGACCATTAGAAGCTTTTTTGTTTTATGGGTGGGACTACCCATTGGTAGGGGCATATAAAGCATCCGTCGTGGATTCGAACGTCAGTTCAATCTCATATCAACACCCTGAGCGAAACCGGGTAACCCAGCTAGTAAATAATAAAATAAGTACATAATGTAAAATGATCGACCACTATAACACGTGGTTACATCATTTGTGGTTGTCGAAAAATCCACAAATGATGTAACCATTCAAAACAATGAATAAAGCAAAAAAAAATGAATAAAACATAAAAAAAACAAGATTGATTTTTTTCGTAGCACGAAGAGAATTTAGTTAGGCAGCGGCTGGTAACAAAGAGCGCTAAAAACTGCCCCATTATTTCTATTCAATCTAAAGAACTAAACTATCCCGCATTCAATATTTTGTACAGAAACTAAAACGACCATTATTCATAAATAAGTCGTACAAAACCAGGAACAGTGTTCGCACTATAGACGTGATCAGCTGTTCAAGTAGAAATATTTTCAATTAGAATCATTGTGACAGTGTAGTAGTGTTGCCAGGTGCATGATTTTTACCGTGTTTTCGTGGATTTTTGGGTGATTTCTACATGCACATCGAACAATAAATGGTTTTTAATGGTCAATCAAAGTGTGTACTTTTGAGTGGGAAAAGTTTTTTTAGCATTGGTCACGTAAAGAAATCCTGAAGTCGGGAATGTAATTCTTGAACGGTTCATAATGCCTATTTATCCTATTTAACTTTGTCAATAAGTAATCTTAACGTCTTGTAGGTAACTTTAATAAGGTACCTACACTAGCTACTGTAAAATCTAGAAAAAAATGGAATTGTGGGTTGTGGGGGAATTTTTTCACTCTCATTGCATCCTGAAAAAAATATTTTATAAAAAAAGTTATTTATATTCTAATAAGTTGGTACTACACTTAAAAATCGACAACGAAAATAAATATATTTTTTATAGTAAAAACTCTTTCTAAAAAAATATATTTTTATGTGTAGATAAGTAGGTACTTTTTTCGTTTTTCAAAAGCATTATTTTTTCCAATTATTAAAGGGAAAATTAATCATTATTATTGAAGAAGAAGATAACACAAATAATCTAAACGAAAATATGAAAGAGAACAAGACACAGAAAAAAAAAGATAATGGTCACTCGATTATAAGTGTTACCTTCTTCAATGATACCTATATTTATTACATTGATGGGAATAACCGTCAAAAGTAAAAAAAAAATAGAGTTGTTCGAATAAAAATTGTATAAAAATTATTGTTTATTAAAAGCTTTATAGATTCTTTACTTAGGTGCCGTTATTTTCTTATTTATATTCTCAATAAAAATCTTACGAAAAACATGGTCTTTCATTCCTTCAAAACATGAAACATGGTTTTTCATTTTTGGGACATGGCAAGAATGCTGTATAGCTATGAATGTTGGTAGACATATAGGGAAAAGAAAAAGATTCTGGAGTAGTTTGGCGCCGGCGCGCGGCGCACGTCTGGCCCGACTGTGTGTACCGTAAAGGAGCATATAGGATGTAATGTATGATAGTGTATAGTTCTGTATAGTGTACAGTTAGTCGGAGACGAGGGGTGGAGAGACCTAGTTTCCCAAAAAAAAGACAACTTTCTCACGGCTGTTGTGAAAATGTGTCATCATTTTCGCAAACAATTATTTTTTCATTATTTATTTTGTAAGAAACAAACCGCTTTTACATAATTATTATAAGCAACAATTATTAGCCTGCAACACTCATCAACATTGAAAAAATCTCCCGAGAAAAGATACATGCCGCCGACGGAACTTGAACCCGCGTCCTTCTGATATCCGGTCAACTACTCTGCCAACTGAGCTACGTCGGCTTTTCGTCAGTTGGTAGAGTAGTTGACCGGATATCAGAAGGACGCGGGTTCAAGTCCCGTCGGCGGCATTTAACTTTTCTCGGGAGATTTTTTCAATGTTGATGAGTGTTTCAGGCTAATAATTATTACTTATAATAATTGTTACCTTTTGTGCTATGCGTAAAATTCTTGTCTTAAACATTAGTTTACCAATTAAAAATAATAATTCGCTTTTACATAATTTACAGTAGTTACAGGATTTAATATACAAGTGAATTGAAGTCAGCCACAGAAGTTTCTTATGGTAAAGATCATTGGAAATGAAGTTTTAATATCTTAAAATTATTTTTAAATTATAGGAAGGGGAGAGGAAGAGGAATATAGGAAAAGGATAGGAGATGCTCCCAATACATTACATATTCTTATGTTAATAATAATCGATCGCACGCGTTACTTCTTATCGATGTTTCTTTAGGTTGTTACTAAAAATGTAAATGCTGTGAAATTTTGTATTATATTGTAGGAGTTGGGAAATTTTTTCTAATAATATAAATAAAATAAATCGGATTGTCGGGTTGATCTTAATTTAAAAATTTAATAAGCTGGTGAGCTCTGGTGAGTCCAGGCCATTATATATGGATTCGATGTAATTTGGTATTATAAATGATAAGTAATGAGATACCGCGATATACTGCCCTCCAAAATTTGCCCTGATGATGGACATGTAACGCTGTCCAAAACGATGGCTAAAAAAATAAGGAAACATATCACGGCTTAACAATCCAAAAATGAATCGTGGTAATTCTTTTAGGCGTGAAAATCTTGGTGAAAATGTCGGTAATGAAATATTTTTTTCGGTAACACCTTATAACAAAGACCAACACATATTTTGGTGGTTTCAATGACAACTCACCACAGTGGCTTTTCAATCCCCTCTGAAAAATTATTATCTTAAAATTATTATCCATAAATAAAAATAAAGAATGCAGTTCTCAGGCGGTAGATGTAAAACCTTAACCCACACAATCTCAACCAATTAGGGCATTGAAAAGTGAGCTCATAATCAAAGCGGACAATGCGGTAAGGTTTCATTCTATCTCATTCTCTCGTAAGCTAAATCCTGTAGATGTACGTGTTTGTCTCTTTTTAGTGTCGTTTCAGTTTTATCGATTTTCAAATCACAACGGTGCTAAGGAAATTTCACTTCAATAACCAATCCTAAAGTAACCTTTTAAACAAGTGAAATGTCCAGAAAACTAAAGTAGACAAGAGCGGGGTCGCTACGAAGCACCACACAAAGAGGAGACCAATTATACTATCTCATTCTGTCGCAGGTTAAATCCTAGACATTTATGTGTTTGTCTCTTTTTAGTGTCGTCATTTTTCATTTCATCGAGTTTCATATCACAACCGTGCTAAAGAAGTTTTCACTTCAAAAAATTTCATCATTTCGTTAATGACTTTTCAGAGGGTCTTTCTTTTGTCCGGTCACCATTTTGGTGCTTGGATTTTTCAAAAAAACTGTTTTAGTAAAATTTTGTCATGTTGCAAATAGTTTGTTAATTTATGGTAATGTTTAAAAAACTTGAATATGTACATTTATAAAGTTACTAGCTTTTGCCCCGGCTTCGCACGCGATACTCCCCCCCCAACACTCCCCTCTCCCAGCCCTGCTACCCCAAACCCTCCCAAATCACCCTCCCCCCCTAACCCTACCCCCTCAACGTAACAATCAAACACGCGCTGTAAATCTTGACTATTAAAGGAATCTCCATAACAATCTAAACAAATAACAAAAATGATAGCTCATGTCAAACAATTAGGTAACAACGCTTTGCTTTTCATCTGGACAATAAACGTATAATTGTATACAAATTTCATAATTCCAGAGCTCTAAGTTATAGCCTATAGACTATTCTAATGTCTGAGCTATATTACTGTAAAGTTTCATTAAAATCCGTTCAGTATTTATTTCTTGAAAGAGTAACAAACATCCATACATCCATCCATTCATCCATCCATACATCCATACAAACTTTCGCCTTTATAATATTAGTAGGATAAAGGAATCTCCATAATAACCTAAACAAATAACAAAAATGACAGCTCATGTCAAACAATTATGTAACAACGCTTTGCTTTTCACCTGGACAATAAACGTATAATTGTATACAAACTTCATAATTCCAGGGCTCTAAGTTATAGCCTATAGACTATTATAATTTGTGAGCTATATTACTGTAAAGTTTCATTAAAATCCGTTCAGTATTTATTGCGTGAAAGAGTAACAGACATCCATACATCCATCCATTCATCCATCCATACATCCATACAAACTTTCGCCTTTATAATATTACTAGCTGGGTTACCCGGCTTCGCTCAGGACAATAAGATAGTGTTCTGGAATGTTGCACAATGATGTTCCCGATTTCCTATTCCTGATCATTCCACGACATACTCCGCCACTCCTTCCACAACTTTCTACAGCTCTATGGAACCTTCTAGAACTTTCCGGAAGACTGTTCTAGAAATTTCAAGAGGGCGAAATTTTCAGCCCTTATATCTTTAAAAGCACGGCCTTTAGGTAAAAACGGATACCCTTATTCCCTAGGAGGGAAAGAGATCGGTAATTTTTGGATAGGGCCTGACACGCTTGTTATGAATATTTTTTAGAAAAAAACTTTAGATTCGCCTTAATTACTATAAGTGGAAACTTTCTGCATTCCGGGAGGCGGAAAATTATGCATTTTAATTTTCAATTGCGTAAACCCAAAATTCACTTCGCGAAGCGACCGGCGACTGTCAGCGGGCATTAGGTACGTCACTGTTATGTTGGTATCCCTGATGCATTAACAAGAGCTAAATACGACCGTAGCCATCTTCGTGGGATATAAAAAGAGGCGCGGAATTATGAAAACACAACAGAATTATAATATTAACAAACCTCTATTCGTATATTATATTATGTATATTTATTATTACCATAAAATAACGATTAGCTAGAAGTTACGTAAAATAAAAATAAAACGTGCGCATTAGGTAAGCACTACTTTGACGAAATTCTGAAAATAAAATGAATAAAGGCCTTTAGGCAAGTTTTTTTACATTGAAAATTTTATTTTTACATTGAAAAAAATTTTTTTCAATGTAAAAATAAAATTTTCAATGTAAAAAAACTTGCCTAAAGGCCTTTATTCATTTTATTTTCAGAATTTCGTCAAAGTAGTGCTTACCTAATGCGCACGTTTTATTTTTATTTTACGTAACTTCTAGCTATTATTATTATTATTATTATTTCTATTCTTCAATTATTAATGCGACGAATACCAACACCTCCAACTATAATGACGATGAAATCCAACACATGATTCCAGTGCCTCAGCTAGACTCAAGTGACTCTGATTAGAGGTTCGTTTATCTACATTATTAATTCTGTTTTTCATAATTCCGCGCCTCTTTGTGTTACCCACGAAGATGGCTACGGTCGTATTTAGCTCTTGTTAATGCATCAGTGATACCAACATAACAGTGACGTATCTAATGGCCGCTGACAGTCGCCGACCAGTTCGCGAAGTGAATTTTGGATTTACGCAATTGAAAATTAAAATGCATAATTTTCCGCCTCCCGGAATGCAGAAAGTTTCCACTTATAGTAATTAAGGCGAATATAAAGTTTTTTTCTAAAAATTATTCGTAATAAGCGTGTCAGGCCCTATCCAAAATTTACCAAGAGATCTACCACACCATATAACTCCCTTGATCGAACCGGGACTCGTTTCTGAGTTTTTGCGAGCTGCACGTTTTTTGGACTTTCTTTTATAATACATGCCATATTCAAATAAATAAAATGTTACTCCTTACATGTCCTTTCCCGTGCTTTCCCCTCCAGCGTTCCACTTCCACCTTCCCCGCCACCGCTCTCCCGCTCCCCCGTCCCGCAAACCCCCCTGGCACTGCATTTCTTGACTCCTCTCCCGCGCGGCCCGTAGCCGAAACTTTTTTCTAATACTAACATTTTTAAACTCGTGATATCTTTCTAATTAAATATCCGAATTGAAAAATTCAAAAAGTTAAATAAAGGTATTGAAGCTGTCTTGAATATGAAGTAATTTATTTTGATAAGGATTAAAACCAAGATACAAATAAAGAGCCTTTAGAAGCGGCGACATATTAATTAAAATTTTAAAATAAAATAATACTTATTGTGGCATAACCATAATAGTTAGACATATGCTGTGACGACCTTTTTTGTAAATAATGATGTGTTCTATAAAGTTGTAGTACATTATTTTATTCTATCATCAATAGTTTTCGCAGCGCACGCGATTTAAAGAATATTTTAGGTAATTTTTTTACACCCTGGGTTACATTATTGAAGTTTTAGTAAGGATGCCTATTTTTTTTTTAAATATAATATAGCCTATGTCATCCAGGGATAGTGTAGCTTCCTAACAGCGAAAGAATTTTTCAAATCGGTTTAGTAGTTTCGGAGCCTATTCGATGCAAACAAACACACAAACAAACAAACAAACAAATATTACCTCTTTATATAGTGTGTTAGATGTTAGATTAGTAGGATTAATTCTATATTCTATGTAATCTGTAGGAAGTAGTAATTAGTTTTTACGGTCGTAGGAAATACTTAGTAGGATCGTTAATCCGCTCTCAAGTCTTAATTAAAGGTAAAATATTAAAGCTTTGCTTTAAATTCTATTATTTATTTATAAGATACGCAAAATTTCTAGAGATTTTAGGCAAAAAGGTTATTCTAGGACAGCTCATCAAAAATATCCAAAACGCAAAACCAACTTTTTTCGGGCGGTGTAATAGATAATACGTATTAAATATAAAAACGGGAAAAATCATGCGTATGAAATCAATAAAATTCGGCCAGTTCCATCAATGCTATGCATCAACTATTGTTTGGTACTTGTTCGCGCTTGTGTAGGGGTAGTTACGCCTCTGGGAGTCAGGACGAACTTAATACCGCACAATAGTCCCAACATGGTCCCAACTGCTCCCAATCATATCCCGACTATGGCATCCCAAATAATTGGGGTATTGTGTGAGGTTGAAAGTGGTGGGGAGGGGAAGGAGATGTAGAAGAGAAAGGTAGAGGAGTACTTACTGTTAGTTTGACAATTTTAACTAAACATTTCAGCATGAATTCTGTAATATCAATGGGTGAACACTCACCCAAGATTACCGTAAATACACAATGCCCTTCTAATATGTATTTTCCTATCTCTCTTTTTCCTTATCCCCTTCAGTATTGGACACAGCATAGAAATGTAATTATCATTTTTGACGAAACGATGGTTTGGTCATAAATATTTATCATTATAAATATTTATTTATTATATTATTTTATTTTATAAAAATATTCAGGACCATACTAAACTACCTTAATTTTTATTTTAATTTTTCCTTACTCTATATTTTAATATATTATAATCTAAAAACCATGCATACTAACGTAATGTAATAGACGACAGCGCTCTCATTTTTCGTCAACTTACATATATTTTCTCGGTGATAATATGTTATAATATACTAGCAGACCCGGCCACACGTTGCTGTGGCTAACGAAACACAACGCCATTACCCAACTTTTATAAAATCCACACCACCCTGCTTGCCAGCTGCCCGCTGCCTGAATTGAACATTTGAATTTCTCGGCTTTTCTCTACTATAATAAGCACGTATTATACATATAAACCTTTATCTTGAATCACTCTATCTATTGGTGAAAGTTTAAAAGATCTAAACGCACAAACATGTTGAGCGACTTCATTTTACACTATGTAATGATGATATAAAGTAATCTAAAAAACAAGAATTCTGACGTAATGTCATAGACGACAGCGCTCTCATTTTTCGTCAACTTACATATATTTTCTCGGTGATAAAATGTTAAAATATATTATATATTATCACCAAAAATTAAATATCGTCATAGAAAATAAAATGTCTGAGAATGAGTCGCCACATTCACCCATGCATTCTAAAAGTTGAATTAAGTGAACCTAGCTCAGCAAATGGGGTGAAAAGGAGAAAAATAAGCCCCACAGTCCAAGAAAAAAATATATGAGCCGTGATACACTTTAGACGGGACTAGTGCAGTGGCTCGGGTAAACTGACCCCACTAGTTACTGACTGTTGCCTTTGCTCACAGAGTTATACTAAATCAATGCTTTTGCTACGGTGTATAAATATGTACCATGTTACCCGATAGTCCCGCTTAATTCCCACTTAACGCCTAAGCCGTGACATATTTCACGGTACTTGAATAACGAGCGGTTTTCAACTCACTTTATCACTTTAAAAAAATAAAACCAATTTTTAGGATAATTTGTTTTTAAATTTTGATAAGAAAAACTCTTTTTTTTAAACGACTTCCAAAAGGAGGAGGTTATCAATTCGACGGATTTTTTTTTTTTTATGTTTGTTACCTCAGAACTTTCGATTGGGTGAACCGATATTGATAATTATTTTTTTATTAGAAAGCTGGTGCTTCCCATGTGGTCCCATTTTAATTTGGTCCAGTTCTGACAATGGGATCCATGAGAAAACCAAATGTGACTTAAATTTGCAATAAGTGTGTACGCGACAAATGGACGAATAACTCAATATTACGCCAACAGATTTCGATGATTCTTTTTTTGAAGTAAAACTTCTTTACGCACGCTCGTCACTAAAAATCAAAATATAAACAAAAATTTTAACAAAACTAAAAACGACTTCAAAAAATGCACTAAAAAGTAAAAAAATAATTTCGTACGATTGTTATTTTTGGAGTCGGTGTCAGCCAAGATCTCCACATCTCACCTATAACTACTTATGTATGTAGTTACCTTGGCTGACACCGACTCCAAAAATAACAATCGTACTAAATTATTTTTTTACTTTTTAGTGCATTTTTTTAAGTTGTTTTTTGTTTTGTTAAAATTTTTGGTTATTATAACTTTTGAAGGTTTGTCCCATCAATGTAATATATCATTGAAGAAGAAGATAACAATAATAATCAAACAAAAATATAAAAGAGAGGTCACAAACCAATTCTTAGAATGAATGTTTCCAATAAAAAGGGTAGTTGCCTATAATAAAGAAAAAAATAATTGACGATAATATTGTTAATTCTTAAATTTAAAATATGAGGTTGACAAACAGGACGGTTTGACAGAAAGTGGCAATGGTGGAATTGGTAAACGCGCACATCCCGGTTAGACGAGAGGTTCTGGGTTCGAGTCCCAGTTGCGACCATTATCTTTTTCTGTGTTTGGTTCTCTTTCATATTTTTGTTTAGATTATTATTATTATCTTCTTCTTCAATAATATTTTTTTTTGTCATTCTTTTAATATATTGATTTCGGCAGGATTTATTCCGAACGGGAGTTTAAATCTAACATGGCATCGATTATTATAAGCAATATAAACATACACACAGAGTTACAGTTACAGTGAAAGGCTGCATAATTTTTTGCTCCCAATTTAAGTGCTCCGCAAAGTAAATATATAAGCGAAAACAAAGTCTGAAGCTAATATTTAAATAAAAAAAGTGCGCACTATTGATTGGCATTCAAAATAATAATCAGTTCCTAATATATCTTCTACAAAAAACAGTTAAAAATAAGTAAATATTTGAACATTCTGAAACTGTCAAACTGGTGATAATAATATTTGTGCAATACAACTGAATTTAAAAGTGTAAAGTGGAGTAAGTGTGCGAAAAAATAAATATGGCCAATCTTCACAAATTTATGGAAGAAGCAAAGGAGGCAGTTAATGAACTACTTTTCGCAGTGCAAGATCCCAACAAAAAATTCAGTAAAGACCAACAAATTATTGTGACGAATAAAGCAACGAATATGCTATCGTTATTAGGTCACCTGGCAATTGAAATGTCAGAAGAAAAAAATAAAACAGAAATCGCTAATAGAGATAAAACATATGCTTACCCTCAAAATAAACAAAAAAATATAAAAAATAAATATTGTCTAATGATTAGTCCTAAAACAAACAGTGACACTTCTGACTCAATTCTAAAAAAAATACAAAAACATATTAAAATTAGTAAACTGGGAATATGTGTTGAAGGCATCAAAAAAATATCCCGGAACAGAATCATCATTGAGTGTTTAAAAAAAGAGGATGCGAATAAATTACAAATGGAGATCTCAAAAGTAATAAATGATATCGATACTAAAACATTATCAAAAAAAAAACCTACTTTATTTTTCAAGGGAATATTTAATGATTACGATAAAGAAGACTTCACTTGTGACATCATTGAACAAAATGAAGAATTTAAAATTATGTCGCAAAACAAAGAACAGAAACCTGTCTTCAACATCAAGAAAATAATTAAAAATAAATTTAATGACACATCTAACTATGTGGTCGAAGTAGATAGCGAAACCCGGAGAATAATCATTAACAAAGATAAAATTAAGATCGGATACCAAAGAATCTTTTTTGAAGACGCAAATCCGGTCATGCAATGTTACCACTGTTTACGCTTCGGACATGGTACTACAAGATGTCTGCAGAGAGAGAAGGACGAAAAGCCTGTTTGCAGTTACTGCGGTCTCGATCACTCATACAGTGATTGCGGGAACAAGGATAAACAACCAAATTGCAAAAACTGTTGCTTTCAAAATGAAAAATATAAAATGTCATTTCCAGTTAATCATAGAGCAAATGACAAAAACAACTGTAAGGTATATAAAAAAAATGCTCGCAATTGCTGAACAAAATATTGAATATTAATTTTATCATATCAAAAAATATGCAACAATATATTTTAAATAAGAATCTTTTGTTATATTTTAGTATTTTGATAATTAACATTAATGAAGATAATCAATTTAATTTACATGTGTATGTGATATGTATACTATACTGTTGTTGGCAGCAAATGAATGTAAGGATTTTAATGTATATATCAAACTGTATAACTAAAACCAATTCACTCTATATTGATAACAGTGTTACATGTTACTCTCTTATAAAAATAATTGTTTATTTTTATTTTTCACGCCTATTACACTCTAAACATACTGATGGTAGGATTTCAGGTGAATATTCTCAAATCAAAAATGTCTTTTAGTTATATTGATGATGAAAGAGATGTAAATTATTGTAAAGTTAATAATTTGCATGAATGGATTCAAATGCAGACTACAAGAAAATGTGAAACAAATAATCTAACTTGTGTAGAACTAAACATTAGGTCAGTTTGCAAGTATTGGGATCTCTTTCATGCTTATTTTAAAAACTGTATAAATCACATTGACATACTTATGCTTTGTGAAACAGCAATACGTTCAGAACATGTTGGTTTATATGAAATTCCCGGATTTAATTCATATCACTATTGCAGAAGTTACAAATCCGGTGGAGGTATCTTGTTATATGTAAGAAATAATCTCACCTTCTCGCAAATATTTATAGACACAATATATTTTGAAAACGTTTTTGGAAAATTGACATTTAAAAATAACAAAAATTTAAATCTTTTAGCTATATACCGACCTCCGAATCTCAATAAACAAGCATTTTTGTCTGAAATATCTTCTGTGTTTAAAAATAATATTGACCCAAATGAAAGTGTCATATATTTTGGTGACATCAATTTAAACTTATTAAATAGAAATGATTCAGTCATAATAACTTATGAAAATATCCTTGCAAATAATTATTTAATAAAATGTATAGATGATGTAACAAGAGAAGTGATAGTTCAACAGAAAATAAACAGTTCGTGTATCGATCATTTTTTTGTAAGGATTAGCGGAAGACAATCCGCTGGAGCTTTCACAGGTGTGAGTTCAATTTCCTCATGCGTATGTGATTATAATATTGCTGATCACCACACCACGGCTATTAATGTTCAGTTAGATTCTATAGAACAAGTAAACTTGAACAAAACTGAAAATATAACGATTCTTTCGCAGAGACATATCGACAATAATATCCAAAATTATGATTGGAATTCACTTTTAGAAGAAAATGACTGTTCTATTATTTACTCAAAATTTCAGAATTATTTTGAAGACTTGTATAAAAATAGCACAATTGTGATAAGTAAAAAATCCAAAACCCGTCCTTATGCTAAAAACGATTGGATATCTTCCGATGTTCTATGTAAAATTAAAAAAAGAGATAATTTATATAAACGCTGGAAAAATTCTCCAACAAACAAATATTACGAGAAAGAATATAAATGTTTTAGAAATGTGCTAAATAAATTATTAGTTAAATTAAAAACTTCTTACTATAATGATAAATTCAAAAACTATTTTCAAGACTCAAAAAAAACATGGGAGGAGTGTAATAAAATTTTAGGAACTAAATGTAAAAATGACTGTGATGAAAATGCTTCTAAATATCTGATGAAAGGTCGAACAAAAGAAGGTTTAATTAATGATTTTGTTGATTATTTCTCTGAAAGTGTTTACAATATGTTACATAAGTGCAACCATAAGACAACTAAATTTGAACCAGAGGCAAAAAAAAGAGAAAAAATTCTTGAAAAATATATTCAAATAAAATTAATAAAATATTTAGAAGATTTTTCTATAATAGATACTAATCAATACGGTTTCCAAAAAAAAAAGAGTACAGAATTGCTGCTTCAAAAATTTGCCAACATGATAAATAATGAATTAAACTGTAAAAAACATACATTAGTCTTATTTATAGATTATTCGAAAGCTTTTGATACTATTGATCATGGTAAATTACTTAAAATACTAGAAATTATAGGAATACGAGGAAAACTACTAAAACTTTTTGAAAATTACTTAAACAACCGATGCATGAAATTAAAACTCTTAAACTCTTTAAGTAAAAAAAATAAGTTTTTTGCCGGCGTTCCTCAAGGTTCCATATTAGGTCCAATTCTGTATATTATATATGTATCTTTTATTAAATTAATTTTTAGACATGTAAAGTACTTTGTATACGCGGATGATACTGCTTTAGTGATTTCTAGCAGTGATTTGCAAACTTGTATAGATCTTTTACAAAAAGACTACATTGAACTCTTAAAGTGGTCTCATGACTCTGGCTTAATCATAAATGCCAAAAAAACTAAATTGTTACATATAAGATCCCCTAATGTTAAGGTATATATTACACCTGAAATAAAGACACATACATCAGATTGCTTACACAATGGTATTCCTGCAACGTGTACATGTGAAAATATGGAACTAGTTAAAGATTATGTTTATTTAGGTGTTATTATTGATTGCTTTTTCAAGTGGGATATACAAATAAACAAAGTTTGTGCACGACTAAGATCAATTGTAAGCAGATTGTATAAACTAAAATTTTTTGTTCCTATCTGCACACTTCGAATAATTTATTTATCTCTAGCTGAATCTGTTATAAGGTATGGAATAACAGCTTGGGGATTTTCCTGTAAAACAAATATAGACCATGTACAATCAGTGCAAAATTCATTGGTTAAATTATTAGCTGAAAAAAATTTATACAAAGAAAGGCATAATATTCCATACTTTTATCAGAGTCTCAAAGTTCTTTCAGTCAGAGCAATTCTGTGGTACAAAATTATATTTCAGCACATAAATAATCCTTTATATATTAACAGGCTGGAACACAACCATAATACTCGTTTTAACTTTAATGAAGGGCTAATTGTACCTAAGCATACAAATAAATATGGACAAAGAACGTTAAATTACATGATTCCCAGTTGTTTAAATATGTTACCTGCTGAAATTAAAAACTGTGCCCAAAACAAACAATTGAAGAATTTACTGAAGACTTGGCTTACGGAAAGAATTAATTTGTATTAGCTCACAATGACATATTATTCTAAAAACTTTAAAAATGTTATTTATGTTTTCAAAAATTTATTTTTATCTATATTTCTGTAAAAAATTAAATTTTATTTTATATAATTGTAAAAATGTAACTATTAAATCACTATAATACGATCTTTAACGTAAAGAACCCGTTAGACAAACTGCTAAAAAGTAGTTTATCGGGACTTTTTGTCTTGTATTTGTAAAGTGTATAAAATAAATAAATAAAAAAAAATAAAAAAAAAATAATTATTATTAGCCTGAAACACTTATCAACATTGAAAAAATCTCCCGAGAAAAGATAAATGCCGCCGACGGGACTTGAGACCCGCGTCCTTCTGATATCCGGTCAGCTGCTCTTTTATCCACTGAGCTACGTCGGCTTTCAAGTCCCGTCAGCGGCATTTATCTTTTCTCGGGAGATTTTTACAAAGTTGATGAGTGTTTCAGGATAATAATTATTGCTTATTATAATTGTTACCCTTTGTGCTATGCATAAAAATCTTGTCTTAAACATTAGTTTACCAATTAAAAATAATAATGGCATCGATCTAAATAAAACGCTTTTGTGATTGAGATTTCCAGGGGAAACGTTGAACCCCAGATTCTTAGCCACCCCTCATACCTTTTTCTTTCCCAGAACTTCCACTCCGTCTTTCCCTAAAAAGATTCTCCACACTGCATCTCCAAAGATGAGCCCAAGCCCGAGGGAATTTTCCTTCCTCAGGACTTCCTGTGTGGAGAAGATGTAAAAAAGAAGTTTTTTTTTCGGATAGTAAGTACTAGGATTTTTTTCTTTCTGTGGAATTTCATATTATTACTTTTTCAACTCGAATCTTCTATTAAAACACCATTTTTAACATTGAGCGAGTTTGCAAGCTACTAGCCGACCAATTCACTATCTGTTAGTAAACTCGCTCAGTGTAATCATATTTTCTAGCTAATTAGCTAATTGTGAACAATCTACGAAAAAATTTGAAAGGGAGGTTACTTTGTTCGCTACTCGCAGAACTCGCTAGCGTGTAGTTGCTAGTGAGCTAGCTGCTAGTATCTCAGTTTTCTACAAAATGTTGCCAGAATTAGTTCGCTCGCTAGTTTAACTAGCGAGTGGAAAGTTTTGTGTGTCATCATCACAATTGAACTCACTGACTCGCCCGCTTTTAAATCTGCTCTATGTAATCGACGCCTAAATGAAATCTAAAGTAAACACTGGAATACAATTTGAATCGAATACGAAATAGTAAAAAAATAATAAAGTTAATATGTAATCAATTCCCGAAATAACATCTCCGTGAAAATAAAATGTCACAGTTGACTAAATTTTCTTCTAGCGAATGGACAAAACATAACTATATCAATAAAATGTTTATTTTCAGGCACGTTAAAGAGTAAAAAAATACAATTTTATGCATATTTTAGTTATAGATCATTGGTCTCTAAATGAGAGAAGCGTCGCATGTATTAGGGTGAACGGCGATTTTACGGGGTGGTTTGACATCACAAAAGGTGTTAAACAAGGCTGCGTAATGTCACCGTGGTTATTCAATCTATATATGGTAAGCAAGATTTGAAAGAGATGGGATTGGGCGCGAAATTGAGTAATCTGAAAGTATGTTGCCTATTGTATGCTGATGTTGCGGTGCTGATATCTAACAGTATGGAAGATCTACAGTCTGTCATGTCTAGGATGAACGAAGTATATAATATGAAGAAAGAGTTAATGATGAATGTAAATAAGTCTAAAGTCATGGTATTTGGAGAGACAATGTGCAACATAGTTGTGAATGATGGGAAGGCTCATAGAGATATTGAAAGATGGGTGAATGCAGGTAACTCTATTAATGGACGACTGAACGCCGTTGGCACCAACAAAAAACTGTCCAAAGAAGCGAAATTAGCCGTCCATAATGGAGTACTGGTAACTACCTTGATGTATGGCAGTGAGGCACGGAACTGGCGGAGGAAGGATGAAAGTAGACGGAATGCTGTAGAAATGAGATCCCTGAGGCGAATGTGTGTAAAACCATGTACGATGTGAGAAACGTGGAGATCCGCAATGAATGAAAGGTTGATGTAAGCGTTATGTGTAAGATTAAGAAAGGGAGTCTCCGATGGTTTGGGCTTTGTAAGGAGCATTGTGCATTGATTTGGGGAGTGTAAGGAGAATATATGACGCAAATGTGAATGGTAGAAGAAGTCGAAGACAGGGCACGACCAAGTAAATTAGATACTTGAGTCGGGCCATGTCAAGAGTCAGAATAATAGAAGAGCATGTACGAGACTTTTTTTGGCTAGAATTCTTTGGCGGTCCGTCCTCCCTGCCTACCCCTGGGGAGAAACTCTGTGATGTTGAGTTAGTTAGTTATCATCGGTATGTGGAATGTTGTCAGCAGCAGAATCAGCAACTCGATTAGCAACGGTTTTTGGTGGTTAGCGTATGTTTAATTATAGAATGTGTGGGAGGAGCGCTAATGAACAATTAATTCAAGATTTAAAAAAAAAAAACGAATGTGCTTTAGACCATGGGTGGCCAACCTTTTCAGCAGCCGGGCCACATTTCACAAATAAGATTTCCTACCGGGCCGCAAAACAAAATTTCTTTTATTATTCAAAGCAAACAAGAAATAAACTGTTTTTAAGAAAATATAACAAAAATGAGAATCAAAGATATTTATTAGATTAGAGTTGGGCAATACAAAAAAAAAATAAACAAAATTTAATAAATTTTAGTGAGACGTCTGATTTTGTTTGTCAGTGCATCAATGTTGATAACGATTGATGTCGTTGCTACGCACAAATATTTTTCCAAATGCTCATCAGTGATTCGTGTTCTCATTTGAGATTTAATATGCTTCATTCGACTAAAATACTGTTCACACGTTTAGCAAATAGCGAAATCATCGATAGAGCCTATTTGTAAAATGCATGATATTTCTCCTAGTCCAAATGTGTTTTGTAAAACTCTTTCAACTTGATTGAATTTCTCCTTTAACTGTGCATCACAACACTTTTCACAATGTTCTATTTGTAAAATTCCCGTAATAAATTCACGTCTACGCAGAATGGCGTTGCAAATGCAGAAAAAAGCACACGATGCTTTTTAATATCGACGAAGCGTATTTATCCGCCGCCATTTCTGTGACGTCTGGCTGCAATTGTTATGATGCAGTACAAATCCGTATTACTTTAAATATAATTATTAACATCTTTATTATTTGTACTGCATCCTAACAACCCTACCCGTCGAAATCGTAATTAGGTAGGAACTTGTTATTAATTATTAGTGTGCCAGCTCTGATTTGATCGACGGCCTGAGGCGACACCTGGACAGTTCCGGGGGTATACGTCACTTCTTGCGTGGGTAGATTCGGGAGTGTTGGGCCCCGTGTCTAACTACGCGACAATCAAGAAAGTTTTGTGAGAACTTAGTATTTGAACGGGAAAATAATTCCTTTTAACTTTAAATAATGTCGGGCGGTGAAAGTATTAATGGGTACGCATTGTGTGTTCGGAAAGTTTGAATCCCTGTATTGGGATTAGTCGAGTTTCCTGCAACGTAAACTTAAAATGGCGGCAGGCGTGCTAGAAACCCGGGATATATTTCAATCGATATGTAATACGTGCGATCACACTTGGGACAGAGCCCTGTTTTGACGGATGACCGGTGTACCGTTAGCCCGTGATGCAATTTGCCGTTCTTTGTGGCGGAGAAGTAAATTTACGCCGACCTTGACTCTCGTCTGGACTGAGGGCGGTCTCCCTCCATCATAATTCTTCTAGCGACAGGCCCCCTGATGATTTCCCTTTGGCGGCGGGAAGACTTGCTAATTTGATCGCGGCGTAAGGCCGCTTGGCGAAAAACCGTCGTAACACAATAACAATGTAGAAAAGTGAGAGAAGATTTTTGTCCTTAACTGTTGTTCACAAAACCCAAGTTTCATTTGGAATGCGGAAATAAGATCATACATGTTATTAATTGGTTGATCTTTCCCATGTAGACGAGTATAAACAACATTCATTGTTTTCAAATTCTAGGATACTTTTTGACTTGCTTGCGAATAATGATTGTATTTCTTGCATCAAATCAAACACTCTTTTCAACATTTTGGCATGGATCAGCCATCTTACTTCTGCATAAAATGTAACTTCATTATACTGTGAATCTGACGGTGATTCAACCTCTTCGACTCAACAAAATTCACTGTTTTGGTGACCACCTTCATGACGTGATCCATTTTAAGGGGCTTGGAATATAAATTCTTCTGATGAATAATGCGATGAAATTTTTGTATCGAAGTATTATCAACTTTGCAGGCCTCATTTTCAATCAATTTTACTAAACCTTCGTGTTCCCCAACTATTGCTGGAGCACCATCTGTTGTCAAGCCCGATAGATTGTTGAGTTGTAACAAAAAGCAATTCAATATCTATGTAAAAGCTCCTAACAAATCTCGTGAGTAAGTAGTGTCCTTAAATGGATACATTCTGTTAATTCTTCGTGATTCTTACAGTGATTGTTTTTGAACACGAATATACTATAGAAGAAATTGTCACGATAGTTAAATCAATGTACTGAGATACTTTCATATATGGGATACGATACGAACTTAACACGTTGGAATGTTCTTTTGATGGTTTTATGTACACTAAAAAAAAAAGTGTGCATATGCTCCGCGGGCAACAAGTAGACACCCGGCGGGTCGCGGGTTGGCCATCCTTGCTTTAGACCACACGACTGAAGTAAAACTTCACTAAGAACATATGACATTGGGGTGACATACGACCATGGGGTGACCTACGACCCTAGGGTGACCCACGACCGTGGGGTGACCCATGACTATGGGGTGACTTACGATTTTGGGGTGACCTACGACCTTGGGGTGACCTACGACCTTGGGGTGACCTAAGAACTTGGGTAACTTAACTAACTTTTCAACGACCGTGGGGTGACCCATGACTATGGGGTGACTTACGACTTGGGGTGACCTACGACCTTGAGATGACCTACAATCTTGGGGTGACCTACGACCTTGGGTTAGTACGTACGCCTTACCTTAGTGTTGCAGTATGTATGCCTCGCCCAATCACCGTTCGCATCGATCACCGTTCGCATCTATTACCGTTCGCATCACACTTTTCATAACGCACCCCTCCCCCCCCCCCAAGTCGAGCGTGCTAAAGAAGTTTTAATTCTCAATATCGGATTTTACAAACCTTTATCTGACATAATTTTATTATTTTGCAAAACCAACAAAACTTTTTCACTGATATTTTAGTGACTTCGGATGAACTGAGAAAAAGAATTCTTGTTGATTTATTCATCCACAAGATGCTGCAGCAGAAACTAATTATTGAGATTACTTTTTTTGCCTGTTCAGACAATAATTAGCCCTCGTAACATTTCCAGTGGCGTAATTGCATCGGGCGTCCCGTTAAGCCCCGGAGTTGCTGCCGCGGGGCTATTGGAGGTAGTTTTTCATTAAATTTGTTCTTAGTCTGTTCTGAATACTAGAAAGAGGTTCGTTAATTGCAGTGCGATTTAGGTGTGTGTTACATGGTAATTTATTTACGTAATATATAAGTATGTATCCAGATTAATTGGTGTAGTTTTAATATTTTAATTTATTCGACATTTGTACATAAAATTACGATAATGTACAATGCTCATTAAATTTAATAAAATTATCTGATCGTAGAATCATTTCCGATTTAACCTGTTTGTATAAAATTATTAATTCAATGTTTGATAACCCTGTTTTATTATTCGTAATCTCTTTTCATACTCCAGGCAGGTCAGTTACAAGACAGTACCTACCATATTATTGTAGCAATTCCACATCAATATCCCAATATTACACTCCTATGCGACGGATTCAACAGCTAGGAAACAAATACTTCGATGTTGTTGATATATTTAGTACATCAATTTTAATATATAATAAAGCAAACCTTATTGAAGTTTTTTTCATCAAGTAGGGGAATATTTGGATATTTAAATTGACTAACACATTAATAGTATTTTGTCGGCTGAAAGAAAAAAACAAATTTGGATATTTTATATTTTGTACCTAGTTCCATACTATGTTGATCAAATTCAATAATATTTTTTCTTTATATTTATTTTTGTGCATGTTTTTTAAACTAGTCGTTTCCTTCACTATTTATGAGTATAATTTGGTAAATATTGTAATATAATATGTATATGCAAAAGCATAAATAGGCGTAAATAATAAAGACAATTCTCACATATATGTGGAAAAAGCGTGGAGCGACAACGTCCTCAAAGATTTATCCACCTTGGAGATTGTTAACTGGAGAGAGCTGGCACTAAGCCGTGACGAGTGGAGGAAGACTCTTGAGGAGGCCAAGACCCACCAGGGGTTGTAGAGCCAACAGTGATGATGATGATGATGTGAAAAAAAGATTTGACGCATAATTTCATTAGAAAACTATAGTAGAGTGGGGAGGCTACGAAGTACCGCACAAGTAGGAGACCAATTATACTATCTCTTTGTCTTGCAAGCTAAATACTACATATGCATGTGTTTGTTTTGTTTTTAGTATCACTTTCATCGTTTCCGTTTCATCGAGTTTCAAATCATAACGGTGCTAAAGAACTTCAAAAATTGTTATGACGATCCTGGATGAACAGTAAAATTCCACAGTGGATATAAATACCTACTATGGATATCTTTTTTTTATGAGCCTTCGAATAACAAATAGGTACTGTACAACATGAGTTTTTCCGCAGGCATAAAAATTCATTTTAATTATTATTTTTTTAAGAATTTTTTATGGGCTACGGAAACATAAGGCGGGATGAGTTACTATTGGGAACCTATGTGGAGTCTTCTCATGATCCTGTCGCTGAGAGTTATTTTGTTTATTGTTTATTGCGGTATTTTAAATTAGGTTCATAGTTATCTATGTTCTAATACAATCCATAAATATACATACACTTAAAATAACATAATAATTATAAAATAACACTATAGCAAATCAATCACATATCTTCTCAATTTAATTTTAAATGCTTTTATGCTATCGTCCAATTTTATGACCACTTATTTTTTGTGACCACTTTTCTTGATTAGTAACTATGATATTAGATGTTTCTATAATCGTACTACCTATGACATATTTTTTATATATTTGTACTACGGAGTACTTCCTATAATAAAATATGTTTCTATATTGGTACTACCTGTGATAAAAGTTTCAACTGAGCATTATTTTACGCTGTAAATTAGTGTCTTTATAACCAGTTATTTTTAAACGGTTTAAAGTGTCATCACATCATTATTCAAAAAATTATATATCAATATATGTTTAATGAAAACAAAATTAAATCCTGCTCCAATATTCGTGATTTAGGTGTGATTCTCGATAGTAAGTTACAATATCAATGCCATATCGATCAAATAACGAATAAAGCAGCTAAAATGCTTGGTTTCATCATAAGAAATACAAAAGAAATCACATATACTGTAATTATCAAACAACTATACTTTGCGTATGTACGAAGCCGTTTAGAGTTTGCCTTAACTGTGTGGTCTCCATTTTATACATTACATATAAACAAAATTGAATCGATTCAGAAAAAATCATAAAATACCTTTCTTACAAATCGCACAATCGATTTAATAATTATCTTGATGCAATAAATTTCTTCAAAATTGATGCATTGAGTGTACGCTGTCATATATTGGGTATATAAATGGTTAATCCTATGATATCTTGAAAGAAACCATTCCCTTGTTAAAAATATTATGAACTAAATATACAATTTGGCTGTCCTGAAACGGGTATCCTTCCCAGTTGGACAGACAAAGTATCATTTTGTAACGTATTGTAATATGTATGTATATAAATAAATAAAAAACAGTTTTCTCTTGGGAACACATCGCAGTAATGATCATGATATTAATAATTTCTTTAGCGCCGTTTTTGGGGAAAACACTTCGAAGGCGGTGTACGAGACGTTGCAAATACGCATGAAGTGCTTGGTTACATCAGTTTTTTTCTTTTTTTTTAAACTTTTCAATTAAATACAAAGGATAATTTTTCGCGTTTTGTTGCTTGCTTATGGACTATATTACATGCTGTTCGGAAGTAAAGTGCACTAACTTCGGGGTTGTTCTGTAAAAAGTTACAGGTATGTAACAAAAAATATCGATAAACTTTTTTTACAATAATTTTAATTTCTTTGTTTTTTCTATACCAACAAAAATATTTTTCCATAGAAGAATATGTGTTTTCATATAAACAATTCAACTATTTTATCGGAATCCCACTCTAAAACGTTGGAATTTCGAACCAAAGTTATTTATCTTTTTCATTTATCTTGTAGAATCACCTCCCGAAGTGCACTTTACCCCGAGACGCGAAGTCTATATATCTATTTACAATAAAGAGTGTCTGTTTATTAAATACTGTATATTGACGAAATTTTGCACAGTTGACCTGAAAGAAGAGGAAGTGTCTTCTTGAGATTTCAAAAACCGTTGCGTAAGTGTCGCCATGTGCAATTGCGTATTGCTAGTGGCTAGCCTACATCGATGCATCGATTATATTATTACTTGACCTCTCCTTGTTAAAATGGGGTTTCTTAGATACTCCTTCTCAGGGCGGTCCAGTGCACGCGTAATTGGAACAGTCCACGAGTCCACTTCAAACGCCGACCTGTAAAGACGCCAAGGAGCCATGGCGCTGATAATACGTAAACCTAACACAGCCTTAAGGTTTTTGCTAGTGGCCTGGTCAATGTGATATTGGCCAAATCCGTCATCTATGGTCAGTTATCAATATTTACGAGCATGGTCTACGATTGTTAACACATATTCCTACCGACGTTTGATAATTTTAGCGCGGCCTACATAGTATCAGATTTTTAATAGCATTTTTAGAAGTTTCGATTAACTATTAATATAAAAATATTTTGTAATTATGTCGTTTGTTATGCAAAATTGCTGGCATATGAAGCTCTTAGAAATGAAAGAGGTCGCATACGCGATCCATAGAATTAAATAATGAACGCAATCAATTTTTCAAGTTTGATATTTAACTAACTAACTAACTAACTAACTAACTAACCATCACGCCGTTTCCCCGCAGGGGTAGGCAGAGAGGACGGACCGCCAAACAACTCGGTCTTGGCACACACTCTTTGCCTCACTCACATTCATACATCGTCTCATACATTCTCTTCTATTATTCTGACTTTTGACATGGCCAGACTCAAGTATCTGATTCACTTGATCGTGCCATGTCTTCCTCGGACGACCCCGACTTCTTCTACCATTCACATTTGCGTCGTATGATATTTGATATTTAAGGAAGGAAAATTTTTGAAAATGAATAAATACCTCATTAACTATATGAATAAAGACCACGATATAGATATAAAATCATCGCCTATCGATCCGAGGTCGTAAAGTTATCGATTTCGCCGTGCTAGAGCTCAAGGGCCTTGGCTCTGGTCCTTCTGTGCACCTATTTTCCAGTGGCGCCAATGCACCGACGTTAGAGAGATTGCCATCAACGAGGCGCTTCGCATCGACGCCAATAACCCGGCGTAAAGATTGCTAAGATAGTTCGTATTTGTATTTTGTAAATTATGTAAGCACTTGTATATTGCTTCTTTACACCGTATGCAAGGACACTGGAGGTCTAGATTCGTTAAAAAAATTAGAGTCCTTGCGAGAACCTTGCAGGAGTACCTAACCATCTGTTACCAGGGCGGATATGATGGATAATCTAACAGGTGGATAATTTCCAATGCTATGACAGTTCCATATAGTATAGCATTAACCTAATCGACTTTTTAGACATGACACGAATCGAATCCAAATGCGAATTTTCGATCGAATGCATTTTACACAAGAATCGATTTCTTGTATTGGCTCCGTGTTAATAGGTCACTTGCATCACATTTTTTAAATTTTTTTCCGGTTAAGGCAAATATTCTAAGACATTCTGTATGTATGTCTGGTGATTTTTTGAAAATTTCAATCCGAAAAATCAGACCATCTTTTATAAACCGGAAAGACGGGACATAATTTTATGGGTGCGAAAAAACGATAATTACATTGCCGAAAATCATAAAAAAAAAACGTTTTCCATACGAATAGCAATAAATTGTACGGGGTTCTCTCCGTAACATCTGTAAAAACACTGCCATCTTTATCAAAAAATCAAACCAAAGGATAAGTTCGCATGGAACAAACAATAAATCTAGTGAACGTTAAACGCAAATTCAAAAATTCGCCGGAAATTAAAGTGTTGCCATATAAAAAAAAATAATCAGTGTGGAATTTTACAAAATTAAGGGAACATAATCGGAGACGGGACATTTTCATGTAGTGACGTCACGAGCTCAAATAATGGATTTATTTATTTATAAATTAAAAAAACTATACATTTCTAAAAAAAATTATATCAACACGATTTTTTCCAAGTCATTGTGAAACCATGCAAGTGGCCTATTAATTTTTGATGTTGAAAATACCTAAGAAGTTCAGTTGTAAAGTAAGTCGCATCTCCTCATTGATAGCTTAAAGCCAGAACATTGTGTTTCTCTATTTTTCAGTGGATATGAGAAATGAATTCAAATATAGTCAGAAGAACCCAAACATGTAGATTATATGCTTAAAAAAATTAAAAATCACACAAATTCAGAAAACTAAACTTCAAGAGAATGAGACGAATGTGGAGTATCAGGAGTACGATAATTGTAGGGTTTATTTATTATAAGATTGTCACCAATAGTTATTTTACATTTTATTCTACGAAACACCGCACAAAGAGGGCACTGATTAGTCTATATCAATCTCTCGCAGGCTAAATCCTATAGATGCATTTGTTTGTCTCTTTTTAATGTCGCTCGTTTACGTTTCATCAAGTTTCAAATCACAACGGTGCTAAAATAAAGTTTCACTTCAAAAACTGAGGGATATCTTGCACAATTTGTAAGACATTATCATCTTGCACAAAACGTTAAATATTTAAAGTTGTTAAAAAGTTTTCATCTTTTGACCTTGGTTCTTAACCTTGTTGGAGGTACTGACCTCCATTAGTTTCTTATGCACATTCACCGAACCGTTCTGCGGGGCGTGTCATCACGAATCATATGATTCGGGGGTGTGTCTTTACCTCCGCCGAACCCGCGAGACTGACTCACCGAACCCAGGTTTAGAACAATTGTTCTACGCTAATGTTGAATAGTGAGGACGGAAGCTCGCACTCTCTTTAAAAGGCATTCGAAGGGCTTACACATACAAAGACGCATGAAAGAAACGGAGATTATCGTTATTTTCAATAAAATACGTTTAGTAACGTTTGTGTATGTTATATTATGTTTTTATGTGACTCCCTCGTAGCGAGCTTAGATAACTAGAGTTGCTCGTTAGTGCACTGCTTCCTAGAAATAATGGCTAATTAGACGTACTAAGACTAGATTTCTAGGATTTCAAGCAGCTTTTAACCCCCCGTCAAAGATTAATCTCAACCATTAAGCAGAAAATCTGAATGTTCCCGTGAAAACTACTGGAAGACTTTGCTTTCATCGACTATGCTTCCACTGTAAGACTATGCTTTCAAGATTTTGCATAGCTTTTGAGTCCGAGATTTTTAGGATTAAATACATTTTATTTCTACACTATAAGCACCCAGTAAACTGCCAAAGCGGGATTTATTTACAACATTTAAGATTTACAACAAAAAAGCAGATATATATCGAGGAATCACATCATATAAAATAGATATAGAAGAATAACACTTCAAGTGTCAACAATGTAAAACACATGCAATAATCGCAATGCTATTTATATCATATGCTGTGGAGTACCAATAAGAAAAAATATGAATAAATCACAAAATATCGAGTAAAAACTATTAGTAAATCTTAAACTATACATGCTAAAAACTATGAGTAAATAGTAAACTACGAATATTATAAATAATTGGTAAATGCTGAACCATAAAAAATGCTAAAAAGTTTTTGGCAAATCATGAACTAAATACTAAAAATCTTTGGTTAATTGTAAACTACATACAAACACCAAGAACTATTAGTAAATCGTAAACTAAAACTAATAAAATGTTTTAGTTAATCATAACTGTCAGTAAAACATAAACCATAAACACTAAAAACTATTAATAAGTCATAAACTATAATATACCATTAACCATAAGAAAACTATTAGTAAATCGTAAACTATAATATTAAAAAAAAATTCATTAACAAACACTAAAAACTATTAGTAGATAATAAACTATCATTGGTAAATCATCTTCTTTACATAGTATAAAATGAAGTCGCTCAAAATTTATGTGCGCTCAGATCTTGCAACGAATTTTCACGCGGTTTTCACCAATAGATAGGGTCATTTAAGAGGAAGGTTAGTATTTATAATACATGGATATTATAGTAGAGAAAAGCCGAGAAATTCAAAGAAAATATCTTCTTTATATAGTATTAAGTCGCTCAAAATGTATGTGTGCTTAGATCTTTTAAACTATGCAACGGATTTTCATGCGGTTTTCACCAATAGATAGGGGGTAAAGCTATCTTTTGCAATGACCATTAATAAGTCACAGGGTCCAACATTCAACGTTGCTGGCTTACATTTGAGTGTTGAGTATTTCTCACACGGCCAGTTATATGTCGCGCTTTCGAGAGTAACATCTAAAGAAAACATGTTTGTACTATCTCATGAAAAAACAACTGTAAATACAGTATATAAAAATATCCTGTAGTATAGACTAATCATAATCATAGTAATATTAAATCACTCCACACTGCCCACATTAGTATCTACATTGTTCACCCTTCCGAAGCCGGAGCGGGTCGCTAGTAAACTGTAAATACTAACACTCTAAATACTACACTATAATTCTAAGCCACTAGAGAGATCACTCCTAGGACTTAGTCGACAATAAAATTGAAGGTTTGTTGAAGAAATAATTTCGATGTAGGAAAATTTAAATTACCCACACAACACAGAACTATGTGTTTATCTCTGTGTAGGTAGTTTCTAGAGTACCAAAGTAAATAAAAATTCTATTCAAGAAATTTTCTTCGGTAAAAGAGTGCGCTCGTGTAAATATTTTCCACTAGCTGCAGTAATAAAAAATAACGAAAAACATGTAAAAATGCAGCACGAAACTTCAGGAAAAAATCTCATCATAAAAAGCGAATATCCTCTTTGAATTCCGCCCAGTTAATTGACGGCCCGTGCAATTTCCGAAAGGTCATGGATGGCTCTTCAGGAAACGATTACAACAAACATGAATATTGCTGCTGAAATTTTATTTATTCTTATTTTATTTTTTTTATTTTATTTTATTTTATTTGGAAAACCAACAGTTTATAACAATAATGTTTGATGAAATACATATGAATAAAAATTTAACCAATAATTAATTACCTAGCAAGAAATTTCAATTGAAATAAAAATATGTTTACATATATTCGTGTCATCTTTTCCCCCTTGTCCTATTAGAGTCGGAGGTCCATTGCTACAAGGTGTCTTCAGGCGTCACAGTCCTGTGCTACGTCTGCTGCCTCAGATCACAGCAGGTCCTGCCTCTCCTCGCACACTTTGCGCGTAGCGAGTTGCTTTACCAACTTTGCCTGAGCTGCCATTGGACATCTTTCCTCTGAAATTTCTGCCAGTATTTTATGCGGAAGTCGGTCTTCCGGCGTTCTTAGTTCAGAAACCGTAAACAGGGATTAATTTGACTATTAAGTATTTTTTATTTAAATGTGATGATTAGTATTATTGAAATTTAATAGAAAGAGTCATGAATAGGGTTAGGAATTTATGAAAAATATGTGACCTGTACTATGTGTAAAAATAATGGGAAAAAAAATTACACAAAGTGTAATTTTTTTTCCCATTATTTTTACATATATGTTGATATGGTCGAATTAGATCAATGGTCAGAGCAATGCCCCAGCAAGGCAGAAATCCATGGTTCAATTTCCAGATTCGACAGAATCTATTTCTATTTCATTCATTTTGTCTTCGATGATTAAACAAAGAATTAAAAAATTAAATATAAAAACGACTGTGCTTTAGACCACACGACTGAAGTAAGACTTCACTAAATTATAAAAGAAGAGAGAAAGAAAATGTGCGCGCACACTGCTCTCTCTTGCTCCTACAGTGTGATACAGATAATAGACCTACATTGTGTCTTAGATATACGAAACGTAACTGACTATGAAAGAAAGAGAGAAAGAAAATGTGTGCTCGCACCTCTCTCTCTTTCTATCTTCACTAACTTATATCTCCGTCTCAACTTTCGTTCGCCTCGCCCGATCACACTTTTCGTAATGCTCTCGTCACGTATTTACCAGCTCACTCCCCAAGTCAAGCGTGCGTAAAGAAATTTTACTTCAATAAATAAAAATATATGTATATATTTAAATATTAAATACATATTTACCTAAATATAAAGTTTTTTTAATGATGTGAGGTATCTTCCATGAGGGGTTACTTTGTACCACTTTTGTATTTCATTTCATGCAACGCAATGCCATTAAAATATTTTAATTATTTCTAGGTGTCTTTTTTTTCAAAAGTTTTTATTCCAGTAAAAAGAAAATTACATTTTCACTTATTTAACTAGAATATTCAATTATGTACTTTTTACATTATATTACATAGTTTTTACATTTCATAACCTTAAATTACATTAGATTACAGTACTTACATTTACATTACATTATATAACCATACGATATTAATCACTTTCACTACTTTGTTTTTTGTAAATAAACATGAATAATTTTTTTTTTAATTTGCACACACTTTTTTCGTTTTTGATATCATCTGGAAGGCAATTATATAAATTGCTCCCCTCGTAACTAATTGGTTGCTTACTGTAGTTAGTATGAATGGTGCTTTAACTATGTTATCGTACTGTCGCGTAAAATGTTTGTGTACTTGAGACGTTTTAATGAATTCTGTGTTTGTATGTATGAGTTTATTACTTTCTTATTTTGTATATAAAGAGACATATATTGTACTCGTATAGTTTTCTTAATGTTAGCAGTTTTGTTTCCAAATATAATTTTTTTGTGGATGTTTTGGATTCGTAGTGAAATAGTTTTCGGATTAGCTTATTTTGAATTACCTGTAATTCATTGATGTATGTTTTATGTTTCATAAGCATTTCCCCAGATTTCAACCAGGTAATTTAGTTGTGAGTGCACCAGACTACAATATAAACTTTTTTTAAATTTAATTGGTAATAGATATGATAATAATAGGTGTGATTTTATCTTTTACATCTTGAATGTGATGTTTAAAAGTTAAATGCCTATCGATGCACAGCCCAAGATATTTTTCCTGTATCAGGATTTGCAAATCGTTTTTTTTTTTCAATTTTTAAGGGTACACGAGGAGGAATTATTTTACGGGTTGAGCTTAAAATCATGTATCCTGTTTTTTTATATTCATTGCTAGGATATTTGATTGGAGCCAACTGCAAATTCTTTCTAGGCCACTTTTTGCATTTTCTAGTAGTATGTTTAGATCTTTACCCCAGTAGAAAATTGCATTATCATCTGCATAAATCGCGAAATATCATTGATTGATATAAATTTGGAACAGTAGTGGCCCTAGTATGGATCCTTGCGGAACTCCATAGTTTATTGGAAGGTGCTAACTATTTTGATATTTAATGCTTACGAATTGCTTTCTATTGCTAAGATATGATTTGAATAGATTAAGAGCAGGACCAACTACACCAATTTTTTCGAGTTTCTTGAGAAGTATATCATGGCTTACTGTATCAAAGGCTTTTTGAAGGTTAACTAGTATAGATAAAATATAATTTCCACCATGAATACCACTCCTAAGTTTACTGATAAGGTCGTTTATTTCCTCAAGTGTGTTCGATTTTTTCCTAAAGCCATATTGTTTTTTATAAAAGAATGATTTTTTTTAACAGAAAATTGTTCAATCTTTCGTAGATTACACGTTCAAATTTTTTTGATAAGATTGGTAAGATTGAGATGGGTTTGTAGTTTGAGGTATTTGTTTTGGACCCACCTTTGTGAATTGGTATCACCTTGGCAATTTTACAGCTGTCTGGAAAAGTTCCCTCTTTGAAACATTAATCAATTTTGATAATATAGGAATTCCATTGAGAGACTTAGCACTCTGTTGTATTTGAGTTTATCGTAACCGGCACTCGCATTTGATTTCAATGATTTTAAAATTGCTTATTTCTAGTTCTGTTGTTGGTTAAAGATATAAAGATTCTAAACTATCATGTGCTAATGTTATTTCATTGGCTGGTTTGTGTACGACTTTGTTACGTATGTTGGTTCCATGACAGTTCATCCTGCGACAGTTCATCCGGCCGACAGTTCATCTTGCCGACAGTTCATCCTGCCGACAGTTCATCCGGCTGACAATTCATCCGGCGACAATTCATCCGGCCTGATCATTTAGAAGATTTTTTCTTCAAGTAAGTATGCAAAGAGGATATACGGACGTACAACCAAAATAGATATACTTATATCTGAAGGCATCTTGAGTTTTAAATGCGCTGTAACCTAACCTAACCTAACCTAATAAATTAGTCAATTCACCCTAAAAAGATGATGTTAATTTCAGATAAAAAGTTATATTATATGCAAGTAGGAATCTTTACGGTTTTTTGCTAAGCCGACTGCATGTATAAATATGTCGTATTTTGTTATTCACGCATGCTTCTTCGGAGAGTCGAATTTATTATTAGTAAAAATATTTTTACAGCTTATTTCCACTCAAGATACCTTCAGATATAAGTATATCGATTTTGGTTGTACGGCCGTATATCCTCTTTGCATACTTACTTGAAGAAAAAATCTTCTAAATGATCAGGCCGGATGAATTGTTGCCGGATGAATTGTCGGCCGGATGAACTGTCGGCAGGATGAACTATCGGCAGGATGAACTGTCGGCAGGATGAACAGTCGCCGGATGAACTGTCACCGGATGAATTGTCGCCGGACGAATTGTCGGGTCACCACGTATATTATACGCTAAGGAGGAGCCATTGTTGCAAAAGAAATTGTTAAAGTGATCGCATATCTCTACATTGTTAGTGATTATTTCATCATTATTTATTAATTTAGTACAAAAATTATTCGGAGTATTAGACTGATTTTTAAGAATATTATTCATGAACTTCCAAATTTTTTTACTGCTATTATCGCATTTTTAAAAAGATCACTGTAGTGTCTTTGTTTTAAGTTTCGTTTTTCTGTAGTGTTGTTATTTATTACTTTTAGGAATTCTGCATTCAATAATGTGTTATCGGGTTGTCTTTTTAATTTCAGATGCAATTTATTTATTTTGTTGATCAATTTTATGAGGTCTTTGGTTATCCAGTCTGGGTTATTTATATTTTTTGTTTTAATTTTAGTAGTGCTATTAGAATTAATTTTATTTGTGAGGTAGTTTACAAGATCGTCATTATTAATCATTAAGTTATTATATACTAGCTGTTTCCCGGCATGCGTTGCAATGCCATATTTAAATAAATAAAATGTTACTCCCGTGCGTACATTCCCGTGCGTTAACCTCCAGCGTTCCACTTCCACCTTCCCCGCCACCGCTCTCCCGCTCCCCCGTCCCGCCAACCCCCCTTGCACTTCATTTCTTGACTCCTCTCCCGCCCGGCCCGTAGCAGAAACTTTTTTCTAATACTAACATTTTTAAACTCGTGATATCTTTCTAATTAAATATCCGAATTGAAAAATTCAAAAAGTTGAATAAAGGTATTGAAGCTGTTTTGAATATGAAGTAATTTATTTTGATAAGGATTAACACCAAGATACAAATAAAAAGCCTTTTCAAGCGGCGACATATTAATTAAATTTTTAAAATAAAAGAATACTTATTGTGGCATAACCATAATAGTTAGACATATGCTGTCGCAACCTTTTTTGTAAATAATGATGTGTTCTACAAAGTCGTAGTACATTATTTTATTCTATCATCAATATTTTTCGCAGCGCACGCGATGTAAAGAATATTTTAGGTAATTTTTTTACACCTTGGGTTGCATTATTGGAGTTTTAGTAATGATCCCTAATTATTTTGAAAATATTATATAGCCTATGTCACTCAGGGATAGTGTAGCTTCCCAACAGTGAAAGAATTTTTCAAATCGGTTCAGTAGTTTCAGAGCCTATTCGATGCAAACAAACAAACAAACAAACCTTACCTCTTTATATAGTGTAGTAGATATAGTGTAGTAGATTATAAGATGCAAAGTAGCACCAGCTTACGGTATATCAAAGACACGGCTTGCGATGTTCCTTTGAAGGAAAGTGGGAGTTTAATGTCATATCCCGGATAGTTGAGCTTTCAGTTATCCTAAGTGATATTGCAGAACCGACGTTGAAAAACATTATTGTATTTTCCACAATAAATTATATTATTATTCAAGAATTTAAATCCAGACTTTCGTGCGATAATGGGTGAAATTCATTTTTAGTAGATAAGTGTCCTTTGAAAATCAAAAATGCATTATGTAATCGTAGAGACTTTTAGAGGTTTTTATTTTAAGGGCGTGCTTTTAACACTCTTATTGCTTAGAACACTCTCGAATGTTATCCTGAGCGAAGCCGGGTAACCCAGCTAGTATTAAATAAATAAATGAAAATAAGTATTTCTAAGAAGCATTTTCTTCGTGGCTCGCCATAATTTCTTACTTGGACAAAATTTTTTAGACGATATTTTTTATATGTGGATGGAAACAGAGCGGAAACTATGCAAATTCCTTCTTATATATTCATTTCATAAAACATCCAATTAACCGAGGCGGTAGTTTAAGGTAATTTTGCAATTTCAGCTGAAATTCATGAATATTTTCTATAATTTTTGGATTTAACTTTAGGTATAAATTATTTTAGCAAGTTCACAAACACGTGTTTTCCATTTAAAATGTTGATCCACGATACATACATCAAGATAATTAATTTTGGAAATTGGACGAAGTATAGAACATGCTATATCGCAATTAGTTCTGCTACATTTACCTTGGTGTATTTTCATTTTTGATTCTGATTGTGATTTATTTTATTATACAAATATCTGTCAGTATTTTGAATCGTTAGTTTTTTATATTCTCCTGATAAAACTTCTTGAAAACTGTTTTTATTTTTACTTTAGAGAATGTAAAAATATAAGTGACTCGACAGTTGTTTCCCCGAAATTATATAAATTTATTATTTTTAGTGCATTTTTACCAATTTCAAACCTAAAATCGACTTAAAAAATACCTTTTTAAAAATAAGTTTTGTAAGAATTTATATTATTAGTTATTAAACGAATTTATTTACAGTGTTGATTTTTTGTACGTATTCGCTGGTATATAATATATAGTATGTAGACAAGTAGTTTTGTTCTCAGGGCATCTGATTGAAAATATATTTTATACTTCTGTTATTCGGCGGTACAACCTCTCTGCACACCCCTTCGGGGATACTTATATTTTGTGTAGGTAAGGTATACTATATTTTTCCTAAACCGACTACATATTGTGTATAAGTATTCCGGAGGATCAACTAACTGTCATGGAACCAAAAATACATGTGTGCAGTTCATTCGCGGTAGAAGTGAAACCTTCAGAAAACTAAAGTAGACAAGAGTGTAGAGGCTACGAAGCACCGCACAAAGAAGAGACCGATTATACTATCTCATTCTCTCGCAAGCTAAATCCTATAGATGTATGTGTTTGTCTCTATTTAGTTTCATGTCATGTTTCATCGAGTTTCAAATCACAACGGTGCTAAAGAAGTTTCACTTCAAAAATAAAATGGTTAAAAACCAATTAATGTGCTTTTATTGTAAATTATCCGGCATACGTTGCAATGCAATTCAAATAAATAAATTGATTCTCCCTGCATGTCCTTTCCCGTGCGTCCCCGTTCCCTTCCACCTTTCTCGCCTTCCCCCTCCATCGTCTATTCCCTCTCCGCGAACCCCACCATCCCCCTGCCTTTCCTCCCTGCCGCTAAAATATACGAAATACACATATTTTCATTTATACAAATTTCATAACGCCAGAGCTTACCATTATATACAGCCTATGTTACTCGATGATAAGTAAGGTAGTTTTCTATTGGTGAAAGAAATTTTCAAATCGGTTCAGTAGTTTTGGAGCCTATTCGATGCAAACAAACAAACAATCAAATCTTTCCATTTTATTATACTGTGTTAGATAAAAATATTGTTACTAATTCAAGGATAACGTGCTTTCATTAGCGAAGAAAACTCTTGCATTAGATTTTGGGCTCTGTGAAACGGAGGAAATATTTAGCCACCCGGATTCGTGACAGATTCCGGGCAATAAACGTAATTCGATTTGCTTTTCTCAAGACGGAAGTTATATTCAGTATCCGGAGAGCAGAATCCGCAGAGGTATATTATTCACTTTATTTTCTTGCAAGGAATGAAAAGTTGCCCCCGACCGGATGCCGTAAATCTACGCCACGATCGAAAGCGGTGCGGACTTCCTAAATATTGTCTCGTAAATAAAAATAGAGGCGCTTTTTTCGCTGCGATTTGAAAGGTTGTATGCGAAGTAAAATGCTAACGTATATCAAAATATTTTTGCAATTGTGGATCGAGCTTCAAAAATAAATTTTAAAAAGCTGTGTGCAATTCACACAAGGTAGAAGTGACACCTTCAGAAAACTAAAGTAAAAATAAAACTAAACTACAATAGTTGGGAGGCTACGAAGCATTAAATAAATAGTTTATAAACATAACAACCTAAAACATCAAAATATCGAAGGTAATAATTTTAACTTCAAAACAATTAATTAAACGTTTTAATGCATGAATGTAATTGAATACGATGGAAAACCGCAGTGTGCGGTGGAATTTTATACAATGCAGTGGAATGTTTGCGATGGAATACAAAACTTTGCGATAGAATGCAAAACTTTTTCAATGCAACAGGGTGCATTGGAATTCAAAGGTCCCCAATGAAATTCTACTGTTTTGCCACGAAATTAACAATGGAATCCACATAATAGAATTGGTAGCTTACCCTTCGTTCCGGCGTGTGAACGGCGTGCTTGAGTGGTTGCGTGGCGCTGGCCAGGCGCGTGGCGAGCCCCGCGATGAGCGCCGTGACGCGGCCCACGTCAGCGGCGTGACGTGCCAGTCGCGCTCCCTTGGCGGCTGTGGCGAGCGCCTGCACGCCCACCGCCTCGTTCACCGCGCCCGCCTGCTCGAGCCGCGCTGCTTCACCCGTAAGCGCGCTTATCACACCAAGCAGGCACTTCTGAAATTCAAACGTATTATGCTGTAGTAATTTATTAAAGAGACAGAATATTGCCACAAATACATCTAAAAAATTACTAATTATACTGGTCAACAAAAATTTTGTAACAAGAAAGGTATTTACAATTTTTAATTACCGACCTACCCTCATTCGAACTCCATATTTATTTTGATTTGATCAGCTATTACCCTATTGATGCCATTAGTAAGTAAGTCCATTAGGTGAGGGTTCTAACAAGAAAGAGTTTTATGAAACTATTAAATTTATCTTAGAAAAAAATCAATACAATGAACACAACTGGAAAATTTGTGAAGATTTGAAAGTTATTGCCATAATTTTAGGATTACAATTAGGGTATTCAAAATACTCTTGTTTTATTTGCGAGTGGGACAGGAAAGACTGGCTAAAAAGGAAATCTCTTCTTCAGGGCAAAAAATATTTAAAATCCTCCATTAGTAGTACAGCCTGACAATATATTTTTCCCACATTTACACATAAAACATGGGCTCATGAAAAACTTCGTGAAAGCTTCGGATAGGAGTGGTGATGGCTTTTTATATTTGAAAGAGAAATTTCCTAAACTCAGTGATAAAAAAAGAAGGCGAGTTTATTGGTACTCAAATCAGACAGTTGATGAAAGATGAAATATTTAAAGAAAAGCTTAGTGATTTGGAAAAATCAGCTTTGGAATATTTCATGAAAGTGACTTAAAATTTTCTCGGAAATCACCGATCAAGTGACAGTAAAAGTATTGTCGCGGAGCTGTTATTTACTTATAAGACTTTGGACTGTAAAATGTCATTGAAAATACATTTTCTACATTCAAATTTAGATTTCTTCCCTGAAAATTTAGGCGCTTTCATCGTTAAAGATTCCACCAAGACATTTCTACGATAGAAAAACGATATCAGGGAGCAAGTGGAGTCCACGTATGCTGGCGGATTACTGTTGGACATTGCAAAGAGACATCCCTGAAGCAAAATACAGAAAAAAATCATAAAGTTACATTGACATTAAGTAGCTTCATTTTGCTGATAAAAACTAAAATTATCTGAAATCCATTAAAATGAAATTACGAAAAAACTATTCGTATTTAAAACATTGTAATTTTATTTATATTATCCTTATCCTTGTTCTAAACACAACTTGAAAAAAGTTTTCATGTTACATACAAAAAGTCTTTATTGTTGACCATACAATATATTGATAATACAAAAAGGGTGCGCCCATGAAAATAATGTGTTTGCCTGAGAAATAAGGAGTAGATGGAAGTTCCAGGATAGAAGCTACATGGATTTAAAAACCAAATATTTCACTTTACGTGGGTTTATTAAAATGTTATATTTACATGGACGCAAATTAAGCAAGATACTAACTCCGGGAGATATTTTAAATAATAGAATTTCCCAGGAACGGTCTGCGTTTGGTAAATTTCATGCTTCAAAAGTAGTTATAAAATATATTTATTTTAGCGCTCGTAAGCTCGGAAACCATTTATGGGATAATCAACATCACTGGTTAATAGGTAACCCCAAGCGTTTCGCTAAGATTGATAACTTAGCAGGGGTGTCCGGGTTCATGGAGAGATGTTTATCTAGATCTTGACGGCAAATGCGTTCGCCCACCTACTGCGTGGAGAGACTGGACACATTGACCCCAGATTACTACCAATCACTCATACCTTTTTCTTTCCCTGAACTTCCTCTCCTCCATAAAACATTTGAAAGCGAAGCATGAAAGCGAATATGTTTCTTGTTGTGTTATTAGATGTACCAAATAATGGACAACTGGTATTTCAATTATCGAAATAGACTAGGAAGACAATGCCTTAGTTGGTTCTAGTAAATAGAACTGAATAGCCAGGTAGGAAGGTTCAAACCATCTTCTTTCTGATTGACTTCCTCTCCCAATTTTCTTCAGCCTAACAAAAATTCTCTTCTAAAATAGGTATGCCATAGCCTACGTGTTCACAGCTGGGGCTCTTGTGCGGTAATAAAAATTAAAAATTATTCTGAGGAAAGAACACCATCCAGAAACGATCCGCAGCCTTGTTATTTTTTGGATTTAATCACGTTTTAAACAAATTTATCATATTTCCAAATTTGCCTTTTGCGCATGAATCTGGCCCCGTTCTGTTTCAAATATTTGAATAATTGCGAGTACAAATTAGCATAACATTTTAATTAAAATATTAGCAATTCTTTGTTGTATTTTTCTCGTAATACTAAAAAATACTGGATTTTGACGGCACCACTCAGGGTACGTGCTCTGATAGAAATTGTTTAACCTTTTTCGCGAAATGAAAAAAAACTCGTTCATTAAGTATTCCTTAATTTGAGAGAGATCAACGAAATAATGTATGATGGCAACTTCGCATATTTTTTTTTACGGCGGAATATTTCAAAGGACAAAAAGAATCGCTTATTTTATTGAAGCGAAATTTCTTTAGCACCGTTGTGATTTGAAACTCGATGAAACGAAAAATAGCGACACTAAAAATGGACAAATACATAAATCTATAGGATTTAGCCTGTTAAAGTATGAGATAGTTAAATCGGTCTCCTCTTTGTGCAGTGCTTTTTAGCCTTCCCATTTATGTCTACTTTAGTTTTTTAATAAAAACTTCTTTATCACCGTTGTCATTTGAAACTCGACGAAACGAAAAATAAAATAAAAAGAGACAAACACATTTTTTTTAAAGAGAAAGACAAACATTCTTGGGTTACGAATAACCCGACAATATTTTAAAATCTCCTACTACCACCACAGTATATGGAAAATGTTGCTTGAGTCGTGATGGAGGACTTAGCCAGCCGAGGAACTGAACACGCCTGGGTGGGACCCAAACGCGATGCCAACTCAACCACTGACCGGTCAATATTCATCTACAGGATTTAGTCTTCGAGATAAAACACAGTAAAATCGGTCTCCTCTTTGTGCGGTGCTTCGTAGCCTTCCCATTCTTGTCTACTTTAGTTTTCTGAAGGTTTTACTTCTACCGCGTGTGAATTTATGTTTTTCTCTGTTTTTTTTTTATGTGAAAAGTGTCTGAAAAGCTAGCGGAACTGTATTATTCTACACGATTAGGCGATGAGGTAATTGTGGTTTGTTCTTAATGAAGGTAAGCTCGTTCCACTTAATGACGTAGTCTAGGAATAAGGCTTTCGAATAGTAACTGAATTGTGAGTTTGTAATTGTGTTATTTCAAACTTTAATCATTTAAAATAATATAAGGTATACTTGCGGCACGTTCCAGAGTGGAAGATACTCTCAGTGTCGCCCTGGTGTAAGACCACCATTCAGAATTGAAAAATTGATTGAAATGGCTTTATCCGGTCTTGGTGGCCAGATCTGAATAGCCAAGTACTTCCCAACCTCCTTCCTTTTTCACATCTTCTTTCCCTCTCCGCTACCTTCAGTGTCACGATATACCCCAATTGGGGATGCCATAGTCTCCTTGGCTTCAGGTAGGTGAGAACAGATTTTGTGCGATATTCACAGACAACAATAAAAAAACGAGTGTGCTTTAGACCACACGACTGAAGTAAAACTTCACTAACTTATAAAAGAAGAGAGAAAGAAAATGTACGCGCGCACTGCTCTCTCTTGCTCCTACAGTGTGATACTGACAATAGGCCGGCACTGTGTCTTAGATATACGAAACGTAATGAGAGTAAAAACGTAATATTCCAGAGTATAAACGTAATATTCCAGGGTTCGCCGTCCGTAGTTATTGTTATACTTTGGAACAAGCATTTCTTCATTCTTTGTGAACCTAGTATTATGTTCATGTTCCACTTTCCTCTTATATTCAGATTCAAATATATGCTATTGGTTTTCTTGTAAAAATATCGAAACAGACAGTTTCTGATTTATTTGGATATTTTTAGTTACAACTGCTTTAATAATATAGTAATTACCGCACATAAGTCCCAACTTCCCTGAACCAATGAGACACCCCCTATTTGGGGTAAGCTGGAGAATAAAGGAAGATAATGAGAGAAACGAGAAACGACTAAAGTATATTCAAGGTTCAATTTTGAATAATGGTATTTCACAGGTACTAGTAATAAACTTTAGCAAAATTATAACCAACGATGAATTTATACTTAAAATACATCGAATTGAATACAGTACATCTTTCAGAGAATAAAGAATGAAGGTAGGTACTTATTTACAGCGCACATCCACCGGAGAGAAAAAAACAATAGAAATGTGCAATTGGCGTGTATTTTTGTGCTCAAAGTAAGTAAGTTGTATTGTTTTTAATAATTGATGAAATATATTGAGATCGAAATAATTTTTGATCAGATCTAAAATTATAGAATACAAAGTTAATTGGTTTCTCTGGGTTCTAGTGCCGAAAGGACTTGCGTAAACTGGCGACTTCAGTTTTGTTATGTAGTGATTATGAAAGTAAAACTAAATATGAAATTAACTCCTTGCCATAAGTCGCACATATGTAATAAAAAGGATTACCAAATGATCTAAAACTTCCAGCATCAAACAAAAAAACATTCTCAAAAGCATTAAAAGGACATTTTCACAGCAGCTTTATAAACCAGTGACGTATTTAGCTACCTTTATTTGTAACTCTTGAATATCTTTATAAATGTACGTAATTATGAAATATTCTGCAACTAACCGTATCAAGTGTGTGTAGTCTGTTTTAAAATCTATTTAATTTTCATTGTACTTCCCTTTAAATTCGTGTTCTTCTGCAAAAATAATCTTCTTTTAATTGTTTAATGATGTTCTTCCCGAAATGATTTTTATTAAACACATTGGGAGTGTTTAAATGTAATAAATAAAAAAAGTTCTGATTTTGTAATATATTATCACTAAATAAAAAAAATTGCATGTATGCAGTTCACACGCGGTACAAGTGAAACCTTCAGAAAACTAAAGTAGACAAGAGTGGGGAGGCTACCGATTATTCTATCTCATTTTCTCGCATTCTAAATCCGATAGATGTACCTATTTGTCTCTTCGCGTCTAGTGTCGCTTTTTCGTTTCATCGAATTTTAAATCACAACAGCGATTTTCATGTCATAATTATGGTAAAATTTTCCTGTCATAATTATGGTAAAAGTTTTCATGTCATAATTATGGTAAAATTTTCCTGTCATAATTATGGTAAAAGTTTTCATGTCATAATTATGGTAAAATTTTCCCTACTTCAAGTGAAATCAAAACTCAAAGGGTTCACCCAGTTTCACACATATGACATACTACCAGACCTGGCCACATTTTACTGTGGCTAACGAAACACAACGCCATTACCCAACCTTTATAAAATCCACACCACTGAATATTTGAATTTCTCGGCTTTTATCTACTATAATAAGCATGTATTATAAATATAAACCTTCCTCTTGAATCACTCTATCTATTGGTGAAAACCGCATGAAAATCCATTGCGTAGTTTTAAAGATCTAAGCGTAAATACATTTTGAGCGACTTCATTTTATACTATGTAATGATGATGTCCAAGCCACACCAAGTATCAGCTTTTACCGGATTAACAATAATTTGTTTCCTGTCTGAAATCTGGGATTTTAAAGATCAGCAATTTGTGATATTATTTTTTTTAAATCGGTTCTAGGGTTTCCTTATTCAGTGGATACGCCAGTTAGCGGTGGCCTAGCCGCAAACTGGCGCGGGCGCCTCCGTAAATCTTCATTGTTTCCCGGAAGTAGTTTAGCTCACAACTTTTTACTGAAACGTTTTAAACTTCTCCTTCGGTTAAATAGATGTGCAGGTGGCTTCTCCCGACTTACTCCCCCCCCCCTCCCCCATTAACAGGGCTCAAGACGGATGAAGGGATATTCACGCAAACAAGAAGAAGTACATACTCCAAAAAACTGATATGTTTTCAAGTTCTGTGAAAGTTCTAATCCAGTTATGTCAATGTTCCATTACGAGCCAGTTGTTTCACAGAACTTGAATAGAACCTTGACAGAACTAGAAATTTTTGATTCTGAATTGAAGAAGATCAACCAGGACGATATTTATCAACTACTCAAAATATACCTAGTAACATGTACTTCATTATTCTTTTTATTTTATAATAGCTGGGGTACCTGGCGTTGACGTTCGAACCCACGACGGATCATGCTTTATACACCCCTACCAATGGGTGGCCCCACTTATACAAAAAGTGGCTTCGAATGGTCCAAAATGTTCTAGAATATTCCACAACAATCGAGAGTGTTTTTGAATGTTCAACAATGATCTGGGATGTTCCCAAACGTTCCAGACTATTCCCAAACATTTCAACATTCCGGGATGCTGTGGAATGTTGTGTAATGCTCTCGAATGTTCTGGCCTGTTCCAGAAATTTCTAGAAGGCAAAACTTCCAGCCCTCTTCAAAAACACGCCCTTCAGGTAAAACCGGGAACCTTCTTCATGGATGGGGGATGGAGTGCTACACACCTTATAACTCCCTTGATCGTACGGGTACTCGTTTCTGAGTTTCAGCGGAACGCACATTGAACATTTTCTTTTATAATATATACTAGCTGGGGTACCCGGCTTCGCACAGGACAATGTTTGAGAGTGTTCTGGAATGTTCCACAATAATGTTCCTGATTCCCTAATAACCTAACCGACATACCTCGCCACTCCTTCCAGAACTTTCTACAGTTTTATCGAACCTTCTAGAACTTTCCGGGAGACTGTTCATGAAATTTCTAGAGGGCGAAACTTCCAGCCCTTATATCTTCAAAAGCACGCACCGTCATCTTCAAACCGTCATCCTGGAGGGGGGACAGCGATCTACCACACCATATAGCTCGCTTGATCTTCCCGGGACTCGTTTCTGAGTTTTTGCGGTCCGCACGTTTTTTTGGACTTTCTTTTATAATATATATTGATGATTGATTAGTGATTCCATACCGTCATTTTTTCAGTTTATACCTATAGAACTTATCCATCGTATAAAAACATAATTAATGGTATGTGAAATAACTTTTCTTTCCAATGTAAGACTTCGAATCCTTTTCCTCTGCTAGTCAAGGGTCACATTTATACCATTCTCGAAGATTCTTACCAATGAAGTATAATCTTTTTTATGAATGTAGATTTTTAAACCAATAAAATCGTCCGTGTTAAAAACAAGTTGAATGACTAAAAACCGATTTCATTGTGCATTTAACGGTGAGGTGTCAAATAAATCTAATATTTTTCATCGACTGTCAACAGTGTAAACGCGTGTCACGCGTCTTTCCTTCCCCTGTGCTTTGTTCTCGAACGTTGAACGGGGAGCAGTTTGTTTGAAAGCGTGTTCCGCAAGGGACGGTGGAAATGTATTTTTTCAGAGGTAATGGTTGTCAACAGAATTGTAGAGTATTTTGTAAATAAATTCCCGGGCGGAAAGTTTTATTCTTTCTTCCGTTCCAGCGATGGTATTTTGCTGAAATTATCTGTTATATTTTATATCACCAACAATGTACCTTTCTATGATGGACTAGATAGGACTATATATTTTACATCTTCAACAATGTATCTTTCTAGGATGGACTAGATAGGAATTACGAAGAAGACATATCAATTAGTAATTAAAACCGTAAAAATAGTGGAAGGGGAAAGCGAGAGAGAAAGGGAAAGGACACGCTGGGGAGGGGTGACGGAGGGGTTGAGGATGATGGAGAAGCAGAGGGAAGGATTGCAAAGAGATATAGTAGCGGTAGGGGATACCAGGGTGTAACCGTAGATATTATACAAAAATTGTGTGAAAATGGATTATTCTAATTACCCATGTAATTCTAGTTATAATCTAAGTGCTGATCACGCCAAACCGATAATATTTTTTAAATTAGTAACTTTATTTTGGAACTCGAAAAAGAGGTACACGAGTAACAAAATAGTTTTCTACACAGTGGGGACTTCTAAAAAGCACAGGACACGCGAAGCGTTGTGTTAAAAACAAATTAGCTTAGTTAAAATAACATGGTGAATAAAATATTATGTTCAAAAATATATTTAGACTGTTTTTTTAAGTGAATATGGCATAAGAGTCCCAACTGCTCCCATCTAGAGCAAGCGAGATCATGGCATCAAGCAATTGGGGTATGTAGTGAGGGTGAAGGTGTTCGGGGGGAGGGTAAGGTGGGGAAATATTTGGCTATTCAGATCTGGTCACCAAACACGGCTAAAGCCATTTCAAGTCACATTTCAATTCTGAATTATATTTCTCATACCAAGGCGATATTGAGAGTGTCTTCCACATATTAGTTTTCATGCGACTATAACACTATCGATTACTTATTGTTCTGGAGTTCATCTATGAATTGAAATTTTATATTTATGAACACAGACAATAGACAATAATAAACATAATTACCTTGATACTGCTTTCATCTTTGATATTCTGGTCTGGTGACGTCTCTTGTTGTTGGTCCTTTCTTTGCTCGCTGTTTGTCGAATCACTTATAGATCCATGTTCGTCGTTTCTGGAAATTAAAGTACAAGATGTATTATTACGATATTCTTATAATAATAAAAAAACATGAATATTCTCAAGAAATTCGGAAGCACAAGTTGCATAACAACGATAATGATATACTGAGATTTTTTACAAATACTTCTATGTATTATCTTCTACGTATATGAGTGTGCCTCTATGTCATTGTACTATTTTCCTATGTAATAAATAATGTTTCTGGCGGAATAAAAATGTACTGTCATATACGGCTAACATCTTGACAAGATTGACCTGACACGGTCTTGGATTGACAAAGAAAGTTATGAATCAAATCAGGATAGGGTTTCGCTAAGTAATTTATAATATTATTTCATAATATCAACATTCAACATAAGCCCTGACGATATAAGTTAATAATAACAACATTCAACATAAGCCCTGAAGATATACGTTTATAATATCAACATTCAACTGAAACCCTGACGATATACGTGTATAATATCAACATTCAACACAAGCCATATTAGTTTGTAATTTCAACATTCAACATAAGCCCTAACGATATAAGGGTAATATAATGTACTGATTGTTTCTGTTTATAAATAAATATCAACATTCAACATAAGCCCTGAGGATAAAAGTTTATAATATCAATATTTAACATAAGACCTGACGATATAAGTTTTTAATATCAACATTCAACGTAAGCCCTGACAATATCTTACTAATATTATAAATGCGAAAGTTTGAATGGATGGTTGTTTGGTTGGTTGGTTGGATGGTTGGTTGGATGGTTGGTTGGATGGTCCTTACTCTTTCACGCAATAAATATCGAATGGAATTTAAAAATTCTTTCACTAATCGAAAGCTACATTATTTGCGAGTAACAACGGCTTTACATATTGGTAAGCTCTGGCGTTATGAATGAGCTGTGGCGTTATGAAATTATGTATCATACGTTTTCTGTCCCTAACAAAATCGAGTTATTGCAAACGTCAAACAAATTGTTACCTTGGAAACAATGTTTTTTTTTTAAATTTTAGGCTTAAAAAGAGTGATTTGTTGTGATTAAAAAGAGTACTTTTTTGGCGTCGTAGTTAATATCTACATATCTCTAAAAATGTTTATTCTCCGATAAAAAGCATAACGTTGCAATAAAGCATAGCGTTTGAAGTGGACGGTCATTTTCTTATTTTTTTAAGTTACTCTGGATTCAAATATGAATAAAATACTAATAAAGGGAGAAGTTACTTAAAATAAATTTCTATTTCTATATTCTAAATATTTTCTAAAAAGAATTTAATTGCATTCTCAAATTTTGAAATTTTCTATTAAACAATAATTATTTTCTTCGACAAAATAGCAAGAATAATAACAATTATGCCAATAATTATGCGGGTAATTTCCCACAAATACTATGCGAGCGAAGCCGTGGGTAAAAGCTAGTAAGTTTATAATATCAACATTCAACGTACGCCCTGACGATGCTTGAACTAAGCGAAAATTGGACGGCTTTCTATAGGTACCATTAAATCAATAATGTTGTGTTTTGCCAAATGCGTTATTCATTAAATATATTCATAACATCACACCCCCACATTTGCCTTCCCAAAAAAAAAAAACAAAGCGCATAGCAATCCTAATACTCCATTGTCCAAACAACTGAAGCTTACTAAAGTTGTGATTCTGCAATTGATAAATCCGTATGTACTTACACGAACAACTGGACAAACATTATCATTTTACATACATATATTTCATTCTAACTATAGTTTGCATTCTGCAATACATCATTCACATAGTATTGGTAACAAATGCTTAAACAATGTGGATGTATTTGACAACAATTTAAACTTGGCAAACTTCAAACGTCGTATGTGCCAACACTGCCAACTATTTCTACCTACTTCATAAACTAATGTGAAGATCAATTTTAAAATTTTTTATTAATATTATTGTCGATTTGAAGGATATTGGCAGATTACCTATTTTTAAAATTTACATTCTAATTACCTACTTTGTGTCATCTTATATTTTATGTAGCCTATATTTTGTTTCTTATATTTTATGGGACCTGTTTTTTGTCAACTCGTAATTAAAAAACAAAAAAATATACTGCGTTATATGTAAAAGCTTTATGGGCATTTAAATAAATAAATAATTTTTAATTAGTGTTTGAGGGCGGCATAATTTAAAAAAAAAATAGTGGCGTTGGCGTTTTTTCGAATCGTCGACATTGTCCAGTACCTACTAGGAGGGAACGAAGGCTCTGAATTATGGCCTACCCGTCAAGGAAAGCACCATCTGCCATTTTATTCGCCAGAGTATTGCTTCGCAGAATTTGTATGATCGTTGGCCGTCACAGATTTTACCGGAAAAAATATCGCCTTTGCAGCAATTTTATAATTTTTTATTTGACAGGCGTGCCGCGTGCAATACAGATACTAAACGAGAATGACAGCTGTGGTAAAGGGTGAGGAATAGGGTAACCGGCTTAGTGGCCTTTTACCCTAAATAGATATTAAATAAATATTTAAGTAATTATAAAAAAAGAGTTACTCTTATAAAATAAACAAAAAATTTAACAAAACAAAAAACTACTTCAAAAAATGCACTAAAAAGGAAAAAAATAATTTCGTATGATTGTTATTTTTGGAGTCGGTGTCAGCCAAGGTAACTACATACATAGGTGAGATGTGGAGATCTTGGCTGACAACGACTCCAAAAATAACAATCGTACGAAATTATTTTTTTTACTTTTTAGTGCATTTTTTGTTTTGCTAGATTTTTTGTTTATTTTTTGATTTTTAGTGACGAGCGTGCGTAAAGAAGTTTTACTTCAAAAAAAGAATTGTCGAAATCTGTTGGCGTAATATTGAGTTATTCGTCCATTTGTCGCGCACATACTTATTGCAAATTTAATTTAGAACTGGACCAAATTAAAATAGGATCACACGGGAAGCACCAGCTTTATAATAAAAAAGAATCATCAATATCGGTTCATCCAATCGAAAGTTCTGAGGTAACAAACAAAAAAAAAAACAAACAAAAAAATACGGTCGAATTGATAACCTCCTCCTTTTCTATTTAGCATAATTTTCCAATTATATAAAAAGTTCAACAGGTGTCCCGTATAAAATAAAATCGGATTTATTCATTCGAGACACTATCGAGGTTAAAACCAGCTCTTCGAAAAAATGTTGCCATTTAAAGAGGTCAATATAAGGAAAAAAATTAGTCGAAGATTGACAAAAATAACTTAAACACGAGGGTTTCAGTATCTCAGTAGCCGAATTGATAAGTCGTTCGTCCCGATAAGACGGGAGATCCTGGGTTCGAGTCCCAGTTGCAACCGTTATCTTTTTATTTTTCTGTATCTCGTTCTTTTTAATATTTCGTTTAAATTTTTAGTGTTATATTCTTCTTCAATGATATTTTTTTGTGTTTTTGAAGTAAAAATTTTTTACGCACGCTTGACTTGGGGAGTAAGCTGGTGAATGCGTGACGAGAGCGTTACAAAAAGTGCGATCGGGCGAGGCGAAGTTGAGAGGGAGATACAAGTTAGTGAAGATAGAAAGAGAGAGAGTTACGTTTCGTACATTACTGTAGGGGCAAGAGAGAGAGGTGCGAGCACACATTTTCTTTCTCTCATAGCGAGTTACGTCTCGTATATATAAGACACAGTGCAGGACTATTGTCTATATCGTCTAGATTATAACAACAACAACAAAGTCAGTGACAGACGTATAATTTTGCTCCGTATAAAACAGTAGAATCAAGCGCAAAAAGTTTATTTTGAGCATTAAATACTTGTTATATCAGTGCATCTCAGTGCTGCGATAATTCTGGTGCTAATACCATGTATGTACTGAACCATATTCATAAGAGAAACTCGTTTTAAAAAGTCAAATTACTATAATTTTTAACAATTTGGTTGCTCTACCTACATAAGGTATATTTATGCTACCTCTCAATAGATGGCAGTAACTACCTACGCGCATGAATAAAATTGTAAATTAATTGAGTTACGCTACTTATCAACAGATGGCAATGCATGCGTAATTTCTGAATGAAATTTTTTTAATACCACTATTGCCCAATAGATGGTGTTATTTTTTGTAAACAACAAAATAATATCTATTTTTTATAAATATAAATTTTATAATTTAGAATGACTTCCCTAACTCCGGAAGACAGGCTGAAAACTGCAAAAATTCTAATGAAAAATTTTAATAAAATTTTAACTTCTAACATCTTATCAAAAGATCAAAAAACCTCTCTAACTGAGGCTATGTGTGAAATGCTGAATCATATCGAGGCCATGGTTCACGAATACAAGGCACCAACAACCAAAGAAGATGATGGACTCGACAGATTGTATCAGTCGCTATCTAAAATAGATAGGAACATTGAAGATCTTAAATTGAACATTGAAGCTAAATCGTATGCTGAAATAACGAAATATGGTAAAACTAATGAAGAACAAAGCAAATGTAAAAAACATGAACCTATTGTCATCATTAAACCAAAAGATAAGGATCAAAAAAATACGGTAACAAAGGATGAAATAAAACAAAATATAGATCCTGTTAATTTTGGTGTAACTGGAATTAGAAACTTCAAACAAGGGGCAGTCATAGTAGAGTGTAAGAATGTAGCTGCTACAAAAATGATGGAAGAACAAATAATTTCAAAGATGGGACAAAAATATGATGTGAATACACCAAAACCAAAGAATCCTAAACTAAAAATTATTGGTTTATCGGATAAATACACACCAGAAGAAATTGTTTTAAAAATTAAGATGCAAAATGATTATTTGCAAACAGTTGAAGCGAAAATTGACATAAAATATATAAAAGAAATGAAAACCAAACGAGGTGATATTAACTACACCATTTTCATGGAAGTCGATGGAAAAACTTACGACATAATGTTAAAAGAAGGTAAAGTTAATATTGGATGGGATAGATGTCGGGTTTTCGATAACATCTCACTTCTGAAATGTTACAAGTGCAATGGCTATATGCACAAAGCACAAGACTGCAGAAGCGAAAAAGCTTGTACTCGATGCTCCGAAGCACATGAAAATGTAAACTGTCAAAACGATATTCAGTGCATAAACTGCAAAAAAATGAATGAGAAACTAAAATTACAATTGCCAACTGACCATTATGCTTGGAGTAATGAATGCTCAGTACATTTGAGAAAAATTGAAGCTGAAAAAAAGAAAATCGATTTTTTATGCCATTAAAAAATTCCTCTAAAAGACGTCAACCTAATAATTGCAACCTGTACTACCAAAATGTCAGAGGTCTAAAAACCAAATTAAGTTTACTTCAGTCTACACTACCAATGTTTGAACACGACTTTGTACTACTTACTGAAACGTGGTTAGAGCCAAATATTCACTCTAGTGAATTAGGTTTCATAAATCATAATGTGCATAGATTAGACAGAAATTCATCGACAAGTGCTAAAAGCAGAGGTGGTGGGGTTTTAATCGCTATAAGCAAGAAATACAAATCTAACTTAATTACAACTAAACATAAACATCTTGAACAAATTTTCTTGCAAGTAAATGTTGCCAGGAATAAAAAGATTATTGTGGGCTGTATTTACATCCCACCAAATTCAAGCAATGAAGTATACAGGTGCCATAGTGAGGAAGTGGAAGTTATATTAAAAAGGAATCCTAGTGCGACATTTTTACTCGCTGGTGATTATAACCTTCCAAACGTGAATTGGGTGAACAGTGACGATAATATCAGTGTTAGTGAGTCTGGTCGCATTATTCTAGACATGGCGTTATTTCTAGGTCTTAATCAGGCAAATACTTTACCAAATGTAATTAATCGTACTCTTGACTTATGTTTTTCTAACTTAGATTCACTAGAAATTGAAGAATGTAGTGAGCCGCTGGTGCCCACTGATGTTTATCATCCTCCACTAGAAGTTATTATCTCTAATGTAAATATTAATACTTCTAAACTATCGTTCAGTTACCAAAATTTTTTCAAAACTGATTACGCGAAAATTTGTAATTATCTTCTCTCTTTTGATTGGTCATCTATGCAATATGATGATATCAACACATCTACCAATGAATTTTATTCTGTTTTGGAAAAGACTATTAGTATGTATATTCCAACCATGAAATGTAAGCCAAAAACCTATGCAAAATGGTACTCCAAAGAACTTATAAATCTGCTTATCACCAAAAAACTTAAACATAAAGAATATAAATTACATCAAAAATATTCTGATTACATTGAATTTAAAAATATAAGAACCTCATGTAAAAGAATGTCTATGACCTGCTACCGTAACTATATAAATGAAATTCAAAACTCTATAATAAATAATGTTAGTTCTTTTTGGAAATACTCAAAATCACTTAAAGAAGATGATTCTGATTTCCCGAGCATAATGCACTTAAATGGCAGCCATAGCAATAATACTGATGGTATTGTGAACTTGTTTGCAAAATTTTTTAAAAGTGTTTATTCAACAGACTCAAATAATGCTCCTGTTCCAACAACAACACTAGATGAAACCCTTGATATTTCACAGTGTACCATAAGTCTCTCTGATGTAATTACTAAAGTTAAATTCTTAGATATCCACAAATCTGCGGGACCAGATAATATCCCTACAATATTTATTAAAGAATGTATCAAAGTAATTGCTCTTCCATTAACCAAACTATTTAATTTGTCTTTATCTAGTGGAATTTTTCCCGATAAGTGGAAAATTAGTTATTTGACTCCAATTTTCAAAAAGGGCGATAAAAGTGATATTTGTAATTACAGACCAATATGCATTCAATCCACCATACCGAAACTCTTTGAAAGCCTAATACTTGACAAACTTTTTACACAAATAAAACCTGTAATATCACCTTACCAGTTTGGATTTATGCCGGGTAGAAGTACTCTTTCTAACTTGATTATTTATGAAAATTTTATAACTAATGCTTTTAAAGAAAAACTACAAGTAGACTCTGTCTATACTGATTTTAGTAAAGCATTTGATTCAGTTTCCCATGAAATTCTCATTTGGAAATTAGAAAAACTTGGTATACGTGGCAATTTATTAACCTGGATTGAAAGCTATCTTACCAAAAGACAACAAATTGTTAGAATAAAATCCTCTTTGTCCGAAAAAATTTATGCAACAAGTGGAGTTCCACAGGGTTCACACCTTGGCCCAGTCTTATTTATCTTGTTTATAAATGATCTAACAAAAGTATTTCATGATGTATTTTTCTTACTTTTTGCTGATGATCTCAAAATGTTTAGAATTATTAAAAATATTTACCATTGCAACATTCTTCAAGATAATATCAACAAATTGTTGATTTGGTGTAATGAAAATAGACTCTATTTAAATATATCAAAATGTCAAGTAGTTAGATTTTCTCGAATAAAAAATCCAGTGATCTTTAATTACAACATTGATAACAATACTCTTGAGACATTAACACAAATTAAAGACTTAGGCATCACTTTTCAATCAAATCTTTCATTTGTTAACCACATAACAGAAATTTCTAATAAAGGCTTAAAAATGTTGGGATTTATAACTAGGCTAACTAGAAATTTTAAAAATATAAAATGTATTAAACTGTTATATTTTGCATTTGTTAGAAGTCAACTTGAGTACAATTCTCCCGTCTGGAACCCATATTATAATACACATGTACAAGCTGTTGAAAGAATACAAAATAAATTCTTACGTTTTCTAAATTTTAAAATGGGTATTCCAGCAATTATGTTGAACTACAACACTATTTTAAATGATATGAATATGCTCAAATTATCAGACAGAAGAATTTTCACAGACTTGGTATTTCTTTATAAAATTATAAATGATTTAGTTGATAGTCCATTATTACTTGAATTAATAAGCTTCCGGATTCTTCTACGTAATACTAGAAGTCAGGATTTATTTCAGTGCAGAAATTCTGGAACTAACTACCATATGTATTCCTCTTTGCCCAGAATACTAATGGAGGGAAATAATTTTACCAAGTCTGTGGACATCTTCAATTTATCTTTAGACAAATACAAAATGCTGTTACTGAGGCAGTTCAGTTATGTGAAATAAATACTGTATATTTCTTAATAAAAGAAATATATACATTTTATATTTATTGGTAAAAGAAATATACAGTATTTATATATTATTTAATCAAGTGTAATTTTTAAATTGTATATGTAAAAGCCCCGAAAAAGGGCGTAAATAAATAAATAAATAAATAAATAAATCACACTGTAGGAGCAAGAGAGTGCAGTGCGCGAGCACATTTTCTTTCTCTCTTTTTTTATAAGTTAGTGAAGTTGTAATTCAGTCGTGTGGTCTAAGTCTAAAGCAGTATTTTTTCTCGCTCAATTTTGATACCAATTTTATGCTTTTCGTTAATATTTTTTTGTTGTAGTAAAAATATATTTTGTATGGAAACTTCACTTGTTTTTACAACACAGTAAGCATTTATTTATTAATTTTCGGGAAATGGAAAGTTTACATTTATTTCAGTTACATAATATTAAATAGCCAAAATAAAACCAATTATGGATTTCCTCCTTGTGACTTTACTTATACTGAGATAGCATAATGTAATAATAATATGTTAAATATTAGTAGATATAGAATTTTAAGAATAAAATAAGGTATCTGACAAATTATTGCTTGTCTAACTAATTATATCTGCCATAGCAACCAGCAACTATTCTCAGCGCGTGCCTAGCTAAATCCAACTCATGGGTTATCAGCTAATTAATGTATTTGCCAACGAAGAGCCAAGAGCCTAATGCAGAACATTATTTGTGAGTGGGTTTGATAATCCAGTAATCGATAGTCATACTCCCTCAGCTACCCTAGAATTAGGACTACTCGATAACTTCCAATAATAACTTAAGAGGCCGCTCTCCGAATTTCTACCGATTTCTTGCAAACCTCCCTTAAACATTTGAAGTTTTTAAGCTCTCAAAAAAATATATGTCATTTTTGAAGATAATATCTATACATTCCCCACGCCGAAACGCAGATTATATGAAATTCCCTCGATAGGAAAAAATCGCAAAGTATGCTCCAAATTTTTTATTTTCAAGTCTGTTTCCGTTATTTTACTAGTTATACGTATGAAAAAATTCACAGTGTTTCATTAAATACTGTTCTAGACAGCCCCCAAGAGATTTTTGCTCTTTTTTAAACGAGTCGTGTTTTATTAAAGATTTTCGCAATTTTTGCATCGATTTTGGGCGCTGTAAATGTCAGCGCTCTCCTCTAACATTCGTAATTTCGTATCTCTCCATCTTCTTCGTTTTGGGGCCGGTAACGGAGCCCCTTAACTACTCGTTCTGCCACTCGATTCATTACTATTAAGAGAGAATAACCAGATACAATCGGAATTATGTCATCTTTAAATCAAAATCATTCAAACATGACGACTCTTTTCTACAAAAAAATATAAATGGATTTCGAAAGATTTTTTTAATTTATTTTTATTTTTGACTGTGGCTCCACACAGGAGGCCCTGAGGAAAATTATTCCCCTTATGGCCTATGTCATCTTTGGGGATGCTGTGTGAAAGGTCTTTTTAGGAAAGGAAGGAGAGGAAATTTTGGGAAGGAATCTGGGGGTCAGTGTGTCCAAGAGTGACGGAAGTATGAATCCATCTCTTCCACTGCGGTGCAAGGCGATATTCCGAGAGAATATGGCTCGATAAGTCAAAGAAACTCCCTCAACCATTCCCTCCATATCCGGCTAGCCATGCAGCTGGTGGGCGGTCGCATCTTCAGGTTAGTCAAATTCTTAATAAAATATAATCGATATTGAGTAATTAGTTAATGCTGGTTCGGAGAATAAACCATCTTTCTCATCGGAACCGCCCTATACAGTTGCAAGGGTACGACCAATAGACCATCGTTCGACAAAATTTAAATTCTCGGCCCCTACTTAATGGGCCTTAAACCGGAAGCATACCACAATTCCACCATTAATAATATAATATTAGGTACATAATTTAATAACTCTTTAACCTAGTTTAATTCTATTCAGTTGAAGATTTGGTTTCTATCAGTATCTCCACAAAATAAATCATTTATGACACAGCTAAGTTAGCACTTCAATCGTATCACCAATTTACGATCAGTAAATGCATAGCTCAATGGATGTTCGCAATAAACTCCCCGTTGGCTCGGCATTTTACTTATCTAAGCTTTTACTGCCCGAAAGTTGTCAAATGCACTTTACGATATAATATGATTCTCGCAATCGCCGTAGAAGCTTTTCAATACGTGGTTCGCGAAACGATTTTAGGTGGGTTTAATTGGTCATGTTTTGAAAATTTACAGTTATTTTCACATAAATCTGCAGCTGTTTTGTTTTTTTGGCAGTGAAACACGTGCTGTCTATTCCACCATGACGTTCTCTAATTATATACCACCTTTGTTGATCATTTTCCCTTGTTATTTTGACTCTTCTCACAGTTCCCCCCCCCCCCCCAAAATCAGCACTCCCACTATCCTCACATAATAATATCTAGTCATTCCCGTACTTGCATAATTTGTTTTAAAAACACTAGAAAACGGCACGGTTTTTGGGTGTTTGTTAGGCCATGTTGCCATGCTAACTCGTTCTTCAGCCAACGTTTCGGACAGCGTTACAGTGTCCATCATCACACTGTAATAAACGCTGTCCGAAACGTTGGCTTAAGAAGTGTAGCGCAACACGGCATAACAACAAACAACGAAAATAATTTTAGCCGTGAAAATCTAAAAAACGTTTCTAAATAACAATTGTTCATTGTGAAAAAAAAATATCTATGAATACAAATGGCACTAACCAACGTTCTGCACATAAATAAATTATGAGTGTAACTTTGAAGCCATTAAAAAAGGCCTCCTACTTAGCAATACTCCTCACCTTAAAAATTAAAAAAAGGTTTTTAAAATAGATGAGATAAAAGTTTTGGAACAACTGGGTCAGACAGTTTAATCTTTCCGATTTTATCTAAACTTGCAAAAAATGTATATTTATTAGACAAAGGGATATTATTGTTTTATGGCTGTAAAATAAGGAGATAACAATAAATTTTCATATAAAATAAAGGACGAGATAAAAGCTCCCATTGAAAACGTGAAATTGATTTATATTTTATAACTTGAGTGAAAATAAGGCGTTGCGACTTAATCTTTCATAATTGTGAGGACAGGGTGAAGCCATAAGTTGCAATTAGGGAGGCTTTTGGAAGTTACTCCGGGCCGCTTAGCTCTGGGAGATACCGGAGTTAAGAAATCCTACTAACAATTTCCTCTCCGGCGGAGACTGAAGAACACTCTAACTGGTTGCAATAATAATCACAAAGATTCACTAATTGGTGCAGCATAATATTTCTTTATCATTTAAATATTGCTACATACATAGCAATCCTGGTATTATGTAGCAATATTTTGCTACATAGAAGCAATTTAATCTTACTGTATACCTAGCAATGTCGGTTTTCAAATCTTGCTATACACCAATTTAAAACTTACTATATACATAGTAATCCCGGTATTTAAATATTGCTATACACATGGCAATCCCGGTATTGAAATCTTACTACTTATCAGTATTTCATTCCCGGTATTTAAATGTTACCATGAACCTAGCAATCCCGGTATTCAAACCTTGCTGTACACCAATATTTAAAACATATATACATAGCAATTCCGGTAAATAAATAACTTACTATGAATATACGTACACAGCAATCCGGGTATTTAAGTCTTGTTATATACATAGCAATCCCGGTATTTAAATCTTGCTACATATGTACTAAGATATTTATATATATTTATATCCCGGTATCCAAATCTTGCCAAATTCTGGTATTTAAATCTCACCAGAGTGATATCAACAGAAAAAAATCCAGTATTTCTATAATGCTCCTTTAAGACATTTGTCGAGAAATTTCTAATTTAAAGAAGTCTTACTTAATTCAGTCATAGTTAATCCTCAAATGATGTATGAGAACAAGAGGTATATAAAAGGGAGATATTAAAGGATTGTAACCAATTCTCCAAAATAATGAATTAAAAAAAACTTATTATTGTGAGGGCTGTTTCGGCTTTCAAGACCATTTTCAAACTGAGGTTAAACTACTTCAAAACGACTTATTTATATGATTCTTAATTTCAATTTTGGAGGAGCCTAAATTCATGTGCTAAGAAAATAATTGTGACAATAGATTCTCTATTTCTTGTACTTTGAAATCTTTTTTCCTCACATTAAATGTTAATGTGTTATTAATCAATATATATTATGATCAAGGGAGTTATATGGTGTGGTAGAGCTCAATCACCCCTAGAGAATAAGGGTATTCGTTTTTACCTAAAAGGCATGCTCTTGAAGATGTAAGGGCTGGAAGTTTCGCCCTCTTGAAATTTCTAGAACAGTCTTCCGGAAAGTTGTAGAAGGTTCCATAGAGCTCTAGAAATTTCTGGAAAGAGTGGTGGAATATGTCGTGGAATGTTCGGGAATAGGGAATCGGGAACATCATTGTGGAACATTTCAGAACACTCTCGAACGTTGTCCGTCCTGAGCGAAGCCGGGTAACCCAGCTAGTTGTTTAATAATGATATGGCTGCTATTGACTTATTTAAATGTTATATCTTATTTAGGTCTTGTGAACTTGCTGAGAAGTAAGAAAAAAATAATTTCCCTTACTTTAATTTAAACTAAGACCCTTTCTATATATGTATGTATGTAATGGTTTAAGATTGTTGTTGTAAGTGGAACATGGTTAGAATTTTGAAGAAGTGCATTTATTATAATAAACGGTGGGTGTATGTATACTGTGTAGCTATGACAATAATAAACAAAAACTGTGCGAAGTTCACTCGCGGTAAAACTGAAACCTTCACAAAACTAAACTTCGAAAGAATGAGACAAATGCAGAATATCAGGAGAAGGATAATTGTAAGGTTTATTTATTATAATATTGGTACCAAGTTTAAAAATTATTTTATATTTTATTTTACGAAGCACCGTACAAAGATAAGGCCGATTAGTCTATCTCATTCTCTCGCAGGCTAAATCCTTTAGATGTATATGTTTGTATCTTTTTTGTGTCGCTATTTTTCGTTTCATCGAGTATCAAATCACAACGGTGCTAATCACTTCAAAAACTGAGTGTGCAATTCACACGCGATAGAAGTTAAACCCTTTAGAAAACTAAAGAAGAAAAGAGTGGGAAAGCTACGAAGCACCGCACAATGAGGAGACCGATTATACTATCTCATTCTCTCGCAAGCTGTATCCTGTAGGTAGATGTATGTATTTGTTTATTTTTAATGTCTTTATTTTTCGTTTATAGCAAAATAGTAAAAAAGACCACTGTACAGTACATAAGGGAAGGACATTACCTACAAGCAGTACGTTATGTGTTTAGTTAGATCTGGGTAGGTGCTGCACAGCCATATTAAAGCTGAGTGATTTGAATATTTCCATTTTAAAGAGCACTCTCGTAACTCACAGAGCTCTCTCCGTTCCTACGACTCCATCGTAGACACGTAGACTGTGTGAAGGCAGGTAAATATTATTGTTTGCTGAACACCGGATTTAGCACGAGTGTTCAAACCCGTGTCGGAGTTAGCACACGAGCGGGTTGGTAATTAATCCAAAGATATTTTCTACTCGGAAATTTTACAAAACTATTGACGTTAATAGATCAAGTAAATTGTGGCACGGGCAAGTGCATGGAGTCTATCTAAAACAGTAAATAATACCATGTCAATATAATATTATAAATAATTATTATTAACACCATGTCGATATAATGATAGGTAATCAAATATAAATAATTTTAAAGAGATCCTTGCTTGTCTGGTGAAGTGGTGTACTGGATGGATCAATAAGATTATTTATTGAAGTAAAACTTCTTTACGCACGCCCGACTTGGGGGGTAAGCTGGTGAATGCATTACAAAAAGTGTGATGTGCGTCGTTACGAAAAGTGTGATGCGAACGGTAATCGATAGGAACGGTGATCGAGCGAGGCGAACGGCCTTGAGGAGTAAGCTGGTGAATGCGTTACGAAAAGTGTTATGGAGCGGTGCGAATACAAGGAATTATTTGTTAAACAACCATGCTATAGGTCACCCCATGGTCATCGGTCAACCCAAGGTCGTAGGTCACCCCAAGTTCGTAGGTCACCCCAAGGTCGTAGGTCACCCAAGGTCGTAGGTCACCCCGAGGTCATAGGTCACCCCATGGTCATATGGCACCCCAATGTCATATGTCACCCTAATGTCAATGTCAATGTCACCCAATGTCATATGTTCTTTTATAAGTTAGTGAAGTTTTACTTCAGTCGTGTGGTCTAAGGCACACTCGTTTTTTTAATTATTCTGTTTTTGTTAGGTAGCTGAAGATTGAAACAAAAAGTCATAAAAATAGCATTGTAGCTTAATTTACGTAGAATAAATTTACGTATGAATCCATCCACCTCACTGCGGTGCAAGGCGATGGGTTGGCAAGTGGACCCTTAAAGCTTTTTTCGAATATTGATACTTAAACTGCCTCAAAATTGGATCATTTTATTATAGAAAACTTAAAAAATATTCCACACTATCAAAGGTGAAGATTTCAAAATCACAATTGGTTTTTAGATTTGACTTCCCCAAGTGATGTAATTATTTACGAACAAGACTGATTTTGTAATGATAGGCCTAAGTTATCTTATGTTGACATTTTCGCCACATTTGATGACCATAAAATCGACGAACAGCGCCATTTTCACATAATAACGTTCCCCGTTTAACACCAAACATTGGCCCGTTTCAGCTTTGGATCAAAATGTGATCAGCTGACTTGTAACACAATGGTATTAGCAAAATCTATTTTTTGTGCCTGGGTAATATTTTGGATCCCACCTTTCCTTTGCTCACCCATGTATTTAGGCAAGGCAATATAATTGTTTTTAACCGTCCCCGCAACGAACGGAAATTTAGCGAACCAACGTAACAGGATGTAAACAAAGTCGAATAAAATTATCGTTTTAATAAACTAAATTATTAACTTAACAAAGTAACAACCGTTTAGATTATATCTTAGTCCTTGTATTGGACGTGTTTAGTAGCCTTCACAGAAACATAACAGTTGGATTACGCCAAGTGACCGTTTTCTAAGCGGATTATTTACTATTACCACTTATTCCGTCGCCGCCCTCGCTAACTGCAGCCTTACTGACAATAAGGACGGGTTGTTTAACAGGAATTCAAATATGACATTGTCATTCAACACCATTCTGTTTGTTTGACAGTTGAAAGGTCCTCGTTAAATACTGGTTTTTCGTCGAAGAAGTCCGTTTAAGGGCCGATTTCCCACATATTTTCATTAAATACTGTAAGCTTTAAAGCTCTTCAAAATACATACATATATGTGTTATTCTTGAAGATAATATTTATTCATTCTCCATGCCGAAACGCAATCATATGAAATTCCCTCGATAGAAGATAATCGCAAAGTATGCTCCGAAAAATACTATAAACACGTTTTTGTCATTTTACTAGTTATATGTATGTAAAAATTCACAGTGTTTATTTAAATGCTGTTTTAGACAATCCTTTTGAGATTTTTCCTCTATTTTAAACGAGTCGAGTTTTATTCAACATTTTCACTTAAATATAATCATTTTTTATATTAGCGCGCTCTCTCTAACATTCGTATTTACATACATATCTCTACATCTTCTTCTTTTTGAGCGCCTTAAGCTTTTGATGAAATAAGGTCAGTACAAGAGGACAGCTATCATTGTCAGCTTACTACAATTTGATAGAAAGCTGAAAATCTCCTTGAATCGGCGTTTAACGGCGGCCATTCAAGTATTTAAAAAAAATGGCGCTGAATGACCATTTGATGACATTAAACATATGGTTTCCTCCTTCACCGCACAAGTCAGGACTCTACTTATTTAATGAACAAATTTATTTAAACGACTCTAGACCCTCCAATGTCCATGCATGCGTGGTTAGTAAGCAGTATGCAAGTACTAACATTAACATTATACAAAAGATCAATAAGAGTAGCAGCCCATTTGATGACAAAGTTAAATTTGAATTTCTGTGAGATAACTAGCCCTAAGTTAAGTTTCAACCGTATATCCGCACCGAAAGGTCACCGCTGAGCGTGCCAGCTCCACAAGTACCTTTCCTTTACATTAAATCCACTCGTTTGTTCGTTTCCTTGGACGGTTGACAACTTCCACGCCATACAACTTGTGGCTTCTGATAATGGCTTGTTTGAGGGAAATTCCTGCCACGGGAAAATGAATGGCGTTATTAAGAAGTGGTTTTACGAGCGGGTTCGCTACAACAGAACTACGCAAGGAATTTTATAATTTAAGGGACTACAATTCGTACAATGCAGAAAGCAAAAGCGTGAAAATTGCCGCTTAACTGGTTAACTTAACAGTCTTCCCGGCCCCAAAAAGAAGAAGATGGAGAGATACGAAATTATAAATGTTAGAAGAGCGCGATAACATTTACAGCGAAAAAATTGATGCAAAAATCTTTAATAAAACACGACTCGTTAAAAATAGAGGAAAAACCTCGCGATAATTGTCTAACACATAACTTGTAAAATAACCAAAATAAACGTGTTTATAATAATTTTTGGAGCATACTTTGCGATTTTTTTCTATCGAAGGAATTTTATATAATTTGCGTTTCGGCGCGATAAATGTTTAGATATTATCTTCAAGAATAATATTTATTTTTTTAAGAGCTTAAATCTTCAAATGTTTAAGGGAAGTTTGCAAGAAATCTGTAGAAATTCGGATAACGGCCTCTTAAGCAAAAAAATTCGCCATATTGCAAGTTTTATTTTTTTTTCGGTAAGAGTCTAAAAAACGTAATATTCCGCATCTTCTGATAAAAGTTAACACGAAAATTTTCCTGAATAGGAGACTTTCGACTTCAAAGATTTTTTTTGTGTCTGATATGACGTGGGTACTTTTTCATTTTTTTATTATTATATATCAAGTTATAATCTTTATTTATCAAGTTACATAGGTGATTGTACTGTGCCTGTCTCACTAGGAATTCCTGTGTTGAGAGCAGGCGCATTTTAACATAAGTAGTTTAATATAAAAAGATGAATAAGGATAACAACAACAATGTTATATACATTTAAAGGTACAAGGACAATTAGCATTTTACCAAAGGGAAAGCATGCATTAGGAGGTTATAAAAAAATTGTTAATATATGATCTGTCTTTGCTAGTGATCCAAGACTTGGTATCTGATTTGTATTTTACATAATTAGTGTGCTGTCTAATGGTCAGTGGAAGTGTATTATAAAGTTTAGTTGCAAAGTATCTGAAGTTTCTTTGACCAAACGTTGTTTTGGCGAAAGGGATAAGTAAGAGATTTTGCCCTTTGGTTCTCGTATCACGAACAGTTTGGATATTGTCGAAAAAACAGTTCTATGTTTGAATAGGTATGTTAGTATATTTTTTGCATAAAGTTGCCTAATGTCCAAAACACCGATTCTCCTAAAGATTTCATCCGAACTGCTTGTGATTGGTAGTTTTAGAATAATTTTTATAATTAATTTCTGGGCTTTGGAGATCGGATAAATGGCGGCAGCATTTATGTTTTTTAGACTTGTAGAAACGAAACAAAAAGTATTCGGTTTGAGCAAAGGCCAAGATGATTTTTACTAGCAGTATTTAAATACAGCGGTTTTATTACTTCTTGGCTATACTTAATTTGTGAATGTTCATGCCTAATACTTTCTGCCACAGGATGAAACCATACTCGTGGTTTCTCTGCGTACTTATTTACTTATTAAAGTGAAACTTTTTTAGCCCCGCTATGACTTGGATTTCGGATGAAACGGAAATGACGATTACTGCACATGTGACGCATCAACTGAGCTCATTGGCCGCTTTTATAAAATGAAGTCACTTTTAAAGGCTCCTATTGGTTTAGATATGGAACGGAAATGACGATTACTGCTCCTGCGACGCATCAACTGCGCTCATTGCTCGCTTTGATTATGATGTCACTTTTAAAGGCTCCTATTGGTTTAGATATGAAACGAAAATGACGCTAGGTCAGCACTAATTGCACGCTTTGATTATGATCTCACTTTTAAAGTATTGGTTGAGATTGTTTCGGTAAAGTTTCGCTTCGTGTAAACTGCACTCGAATTTTTGAAGTAAACCTTCTTTACGCACGCTTGACTTGGGGAGTAAGCTGGTGAATGCGTGACGAGAGCGTTACGAAGAGTGTGATCGGGCGAGGCGAACGGAAGTTGAGCGGGAGATATAAGTCAGTGAATATAGAATGAGAGATAGTTACGTTTCGTATATTACTGTTGGGGCAATAGAGAGAGGTGCGAGCACACCTTTTCTTTCTCTCTTTCTTTCATAGCCCGTTACATCTCGTATATCTTATACACAGTCTGTATCACACTGTAGGAGCAAGAGAGAGCAGTGCGCGTGCACATTTTCTTTCTCTCTTCAGTGTAGTTTTACTTCAGTCGTGTGGTCTAAAGCACACTCGTTTTTTTCTATATTTTAGAAATATATTGTAAGTTTGTACAGCGCCCTTGAGGTGATTTTTCACAAAAAACGGCGCTATATAAATCATCCAAATAATAATATTATTATTCATCACACAAATTCAGCTATAGAACGTATTAATTTACCCATCATCCAAATTCAGCTATAGAACGTATTAATTTACTCATCATCCAAATTCAGCTATAGAACGTATTAATTTACCCAGAAATTTAGGAGGTAGAGGTATAGTCAAAATAACATCTTTAAAACATAATCAGGTAGAAATGCTAAGAAATTTTTTCCATAGGAAAGCTGATAGTTCAGAAATGCACAAAATAATATGCAAGGCAGATAGAAATATTTCACCATTAAATTTATACGACGAGAATGCCAGCATTCTTATTAATACCAACCAGGAATTATTAGATTCCTGGTCAAATAAAATTCTTCACGCAAAACACTTCAATTATCTCAACCAAACATATGTTGACAAATTTTCGTCAAACAAATGGTTGAGTATTGGAGAGTTGAGCGCAGAAATAGAAGGCTTTATGCTTGCCATACAAGATAGAGTCATTAATACTAAAAATTATAGGAAGCATATCATCAAAGATGCAAATCAAATTGATAATTTATGTAGAAAATGTTTGGCTTTTCCGGAAACTATAGAACATATTATATCGGGATGTTCTGTATTAGCGCCGTCCGAGTATACATTTAGGCACAATCAAGTTTTAAAAATAATTCACCAAAGTTTGGTAATTAAACATAACTTGATTGACTGCCGTAATGTACCATATTATGAATATGAACCAAATTCATTTTTAGAAAATGAATTTTATAAAATTTATTATGATAAAACTATTCTGACAGACAGAACAATTAGTCATAATAGACCCGATATAGTTTTACATGACAAAATTAAGAAAATAACTTATATCATTGATGTCGCTATTCCAAATTCTTGTAATATTCAGAAAACTGTTTCTGAAAAAATAAGAAAATATACAGATTTAGGAAATGAAATTAAAAGAATTTGGCATTCTCAGACTATAAAAATATTACCATTTGTTATTTCGGCTACTGGCATTATACCTAGCTCTCTCATTCAAAATTTAGGCGTATTAGATTTGTCAAAAAATTTGTACATAAAAATGCAAAAGTCGGTCATTTTAAATACATGTAGGATTACGAAAGATTTTTTAAATATTTATATTGAGGGATCAGTAGGATTTATCGGACCAGTTAGGATTTCATCAGAGCCGAACCCTCTGATATGAAAATATCTGGAGTCGGTGAAATATTTTCCCATTATGTTTCTGGTGGATTGACGTATTGTTCTTGTATTGTTTTATTCTTATATAGTGCACTTACATTGCGTTAATTTACTAGATATTCATTTGTGGAAAAGTGTGTGGAAGGGTTTAGTCTTTCATTTGGGAAAGATTCAACCCGGACATAAAATCTGGAGCACCGTAAAAAATTATTTCAGTTTCCGGTTTCAATTAAAATCTACATGTAATACATTTTTAGTGCCTTTTATCTGTTCACTGAATTAATATCATAATATTATTATAACATTCTGTCTATTTCAACGCTATAACGTTAAAATTACAATGGTATCTAATATTAGATTAATTAAAACATATTTGGTGGTACGCGGCTTATCCCTTCGCGAAAATGGCCACCATAATTAATTGGCGTAATTTGTTAACATCCCGCTTTAGCCCGCCCGCGAATATTCTGCTTTTAATATAATATATTTTACAAAAGCATATTTACTGGATATGACTTTATATGATACTAGCTGGTTCCCGGCATGCGTTGCTATGCCATTAAAAGAAATAAATTGTTTATCCCTAAATTTTAGCGTTAATATATAAATAAATAAATGAATATTCTCATGCGTCCCTTTTCCCTCTTGCATTCCCCTTCCATCTCTTTGACATTGACTCCCCCCCCATACGCCCCGTATCCCAGTGACGCCTAGATCGCATAAGATGTTGCCTACCGCAACCACGGCGACAACGCAATTTTTTTCTAATGCTTACATTTTTAAACTCGTGATATTTTTCGAATGGGATGTCAGAATTGAATAATTCAAAAAGCTATATAAAGGTATTGAAGCAGTCTTGAATATGAAGTAATTTATTGTGATAAGGATTAATACCAAGATACAAATAAAGTGCCTTTTCTAGCGGCGGCATTTCAATTAAATTTTTAAAATAAAAGAACACTTATTGTAGCATGACTACAATAGTTAGACATATGCTGTCTCGACATTTTTGGTAAATAATGATGTTTTCTGCAAAGTCGTGGTACATTTTTTTTTCTATCATCAATATTTTTCACAGCGCACGCGATGCAAAGAATATTTTAGGTAATTTTTTTTCCACCTTGGGTTACATTATGGGAGTTTTAGTAAGGATCCCTAATTTTTTTGAAAATATAATATAGCCTATGTCACCCGGGGATAGTGTAGCTTTTTAACAATGAAAATTTTTTTCAAATCGATTTAGTGGTTTCGGAGCCTATTCAATGCAAACAAACAAATCTTACCTCTTTATATAATGTCTTTAGATATTTTACAATAGAATATTTATTGGATACGACTTTATATATTATGATAAATCACTTTGAGCCAAAAACTGTTATTTGATTAAACAATAATATAAAACAATTTTTTTTTTAACAATATTAAATTTATAGGTAAACTTTCAAAATCGCAGAACACACTTAATATGAATATTTTTTTAGGTAAACTAGTAGGTAAATAAATTGGTGTGCAGCTAATACGCAGTAGAAGTGAAACCTTCAGAAAACTAAAGTAGAGAAGAGTTGGGAGGCTACGAAGCACCACACAAAGTTGAGACCGATTTATCCATCTCAATCTCTCACAGGCTAAATCCTATAGAGGTATGTGTTTTTTGGTGTCGCTTTTTGGTTTCATCAAATCACAACGGTGCTAAATAGATGAAGAATTCACACATTAAGAGGCCGCTATCCGTATTTTTACCGATTTCTTGCAAACCTCCTTTAAACATTTGAAGTTTTAAAGCTTTTAAAAAATATATGTTATTTTTTAAGATAATATCTATACATTTCTTACGCAGAAACGCAAATTATATGAAATTCCCTCGATGGAAAATAATCGAAAAGTATGCTCCAATTTTTTTTATTTTCAAGTCTGTTTCTGTTATTTTACAAGTTATTTGTATGAAAAAATTCACAGTGTTTCATTAAATACTGTTTTAGACAGCCCCCAAGAGATTTTTGCTCGATGTTAAACGAGTCGTGTTTTATTAAAGATTTTCGCAATTTTTGCATCGATTTTGGCGCTGTAAATGTCAGCGCTCTCCTCTAACATTCGTAATTTCGTATCTCTCCATCTTCTTCTTTTTGGGACCGGTAACGGAGCCTGAATATAATATTTTATTTTATCAGAAAATTGTTTCATTGACATTTTCAAAATGGGAATTCATTTGTTAAGAATAAAGGCAGGAAGCTCCCAAGAAATCATTTCCATCGGAACCTATGTCATCTTGCTGTGTGAAGAGTATTTTTAAGGAAAGGAGGGAGAGGAAGATCTCGGAAAAAAATATGCGAGGGATGGGTGGAAATCTGAGGGTCAGGAGGGACTGACATATGAATCCATTCCTCCCACTGCGTTGCAAGTCGATAGGTCGAAAGAGTCCGGCTGTAGAGCTCGAAAGGATACGGACCGCCACGCAGTAGTTGGGCAAAATCATCCGCTATCAAAAACTAGACAAACCTCAACCAACGAACCCGGCAACCCTGCGAAGCGTATTTAAAAGATATCCTGCATTTTGTCACGGGTCTACGCTAGTAGTATTTTATATGATAGTGGTTCATTTATTTATTGCTTGTGACATCGCTCGGACTGAGCGTGCAAATTAAAAGATATTTGTGTAGAATTTGAATATGCAACAGGTGTATTTAAATAATAAATCACCAATCGGCGGTGCAGTTAGGCCTGATGGCGGAACTCTTTTGTTCGATTCATGTTTTGATTTAATCAATAATTGATATTAAAAATTATTTATTTCCAAGTTGTACCCATTAATTTAAAAAAAAAACTTTAGACAACACGACTGAAGTAAAACTTCACTAACTTATAAAAGAAGAGAGAAAGCATGTGTGCACGCACTGCTCTCTCTTGCTCTTGTGATACAGACAATAGGCCTGCACTATGTCTTAGATATACGAAACGTAACTGGCTATGAGAGAAAGAGGGAAAGAAAATGTGTACTCGCACCTCTCTCTCTCTCTTGCCCCTACAGTAAATACGAAACGTAACTCCCTCTCTTTCTCTCTTCATTAACTTTTATCTCCCTCTTAACTTCCGTTTGCCTCGCCCGATCACACTTTTCGTAACGCTCTCGTCACGCATTCACCAGCTTACTCCCCAAGTCAAGCGTGCGAAAAGACGTTTTAATTCAAAAATGTATTGAATTTTAATTGTACTGAAAACAGAACGCGACTTAAACATGTTTTTACATGCCCAAAACTAAATACGTCTTTTGCACAACATCATTACACTTACCAGGGAAGAACTTTTTTCAATCGTCTTCCAGAAGAAATCAGAGGCATTAATGATAAAACTCGAATACTGCTCTCCGTCAAGAGACATTTTTAAAATATTGTGAAGTAAAAAATTAATGCCACTTTTATTCTTATAAATATCCTTAGTTTTCCATAATATTCTTTCTTTTCTTTAAATATATACTATTATCAAAATAAATACTACAGCACACATATATTTATGTAAATGAATTATTTAAGTACTAAGAAATAACCACATTTATGAACACTCCCTTTCCATACACAAGCGAATGCTTTAAATGGAAAAGTAGTAAAAAAACTAAGATGTAAAATTATCATTGAGTAACATGTAAAACATATTATTGAAAATAAAAAATAATTAAACGAAAAAAAATAAAATTGTAGTGAATTATTTTCGATGCTGACCATTGCATTCCCACTCCTCGGAGAAAGGTGGTAGATGTGGTGACTTAGATAATATACAAGTGCTCAAAATATCAGAAGACCGACTTCTACATTAAATGCTGGCGGCAGTTCTAGAGGAAAGTCTTCCAGTGAGCCGTCTCAGGCAAAGTTCCAATAATTTTCTTAGGGCCTATGTCATCTTTGGGGATTCTATGTGGAGGGTCCGTTAAGGAAGGAGAGGAAATTCTGAGACGTAAAAGGGTATGAGGGTGGATAGGAATGTGGGGTCAATGTGTCCAGGAATAACGACCTATGAATCCATCCCTCCAACTGCGGAGCAAGGCGATGGGTTGAGAGAGTCCGGCTTGAGAGCTCTGGGTTAGACCCTCAGCTAGTCTCTCCTGATCCGCAACGCAGTAGATGGATAAACTAATACACTACCATGACTTAGACAAACCTCACCCCAAGAACCCGGGAACCCATGTACTAAATGTAGCCAACCACTTGATAATTAAGTTTACATATTAATAATTACAATTCACAGGTACTTTTGAATTTTATCTTGCTTAGGTTACACCACGTGGTTCTTAAAATCCATTTTTAATTTATTGATTGGAGTATTTTTTGGTTACCGGCACATTAATATAATATTTCATTCCTTTGATACGGTTGACGCCACATGAATGTATATTTTGTTGTAACTGCCCTGAAAACAGCATGAATGTGTCCGAAACTATTGGCGTTAAGAGTTGTGTTATTGCGGATGTTTGTTTGCAGATCTTTGAAACTACCAAAACATCTAATATTAAATAAAATAAACAGAGAAGATGGAATGCCACACAAATTTTGACTTTGCACCCCCTCCTTGCCTTATTAACCTTTTTGCATCGTCCCACACATTGTATACGATTATATATCTAGTTTTGACTCTTGAAATAACCTGACACCTTTATAATTTATTGAGATCATCTCCCATCCTTATCCTATATTCCTCTTACTTTTCCCTTTCACTTCTCATAAGTTTAAAAAAATTATCGTAACTATTTTTGGCAAAACCTCTAATATATTTATTTATCTTAATATAGATATAGTATAAAAGTTGTATTTCTTACCAGTAAATTAATCAATAATGAATTTAAGTATTACACTATGTATGACTTTATAACTCAATTGGTTAGTACATTATAACTCAATATACTTTATAATTTAAATTAATCCGTCCCTAGTCTCGGTCGCAACTTAATTTTTTTTCTATTTCGCTTTGTTTGGATGTTATTAATAGGTTAATTACCTAAATAATAAATTGAGTTCTCTACCAATGTAATCCACTGATTGTGCAACAGTAGAAAAGTAAGTAAAAACTCAATGATCGTATCCGATTTATATTCGGGAATAGTACAAAAGCAAGTTGTCAACCTGTCAACCACAAGTAACTTTACTGACTTTACAATGACAGTAAGCGAAAGAGAAAGATGCGTAAAACATATGTGCAACAGAGAAGGCGACGATTTCTGTATCAACATAAGGTCGGCAAATAAAGTTTGGCGCTTTCTATAACATCATCTTGTACTTACATTTTCAGTTCCTTCAGGTCTAATTCGATGGTGGATTGCTTCTCTTCTGGCGTCTCATCAATGTCGAGCTCAAATATATTGGTAATGGATTCAATGGTGTTATTGTGCTCGTCATATTGGGCTGAAAAGAACATGAAGTTGCTGCATCATACAAGAAAATAAAGCAAAACATTATCGGCAAAGGATACATATGAATACATCGCAAACACAAAAAAACATAAATACAGCAAAACAGTAGCAAAATTAAAGCAAACGATGTAGTTTTATTAAATGTATATCTAGCAAATATATCATATAATATATCTCTCGCAGTTTTTCCAGGTTGTATGCAGTCGCTTCTCATGACGGGCAATGAGTTAAGTTGTACAAAGTATGGAAAAGCACTTTAACTAATTAGTGACTGCTAATTCGCAAGTTCCAGAACGAATCTCGGTGGATTCGGTTAATAAGTGCATCTTCCAAGTTTAGTAAACATTTCGCCGTCTTCACTCGGAAGATATACCTCAACAAAGTAAGCAATTTTGTACATATTTATTCCAAGTTGTAAGGGAGTAAATTTCACTGAACAGATAAACTGACAGAAGTGTGATGGAGGTGTGTCGGTATGGTATGGTCCAAACTTCTAGGGATTATCTGTTCTGTGAATCACTATAACTCCGGGTACCGCAGTGGTTGCAGTCGAGCTGCAATTCACTTCGGTATATCGCAGTCGAGGCCACAGCACAAGTTTTACATAAACAAATAATAGCAATCGCCATAGAACAAACTTTGAATAAAATCTAATTTGTTTCGTTGGTAACGCTGCAGTCCGGTTACGGTCCACTACATAAATTATGAGTTCAATCATGGTAAACAGGGTGTACGAAGGCGATAAATTATTCGCTGAATCTGAATACAGGATGTCAAAATTAATGCAAAACACGTTGATTCCATTTTATACTTCAAAATAACCGTTGGGTTAGGCCCACGCTACATGCTTTTTGTAGTTAATTACATAAATAATTAGATGCATTCATAATGTGGGGTAACCCACGTTATAAATATAATAATTGAGAAGTAGCAAAACAACAGCTGAAGTGATCAAAACGGAATGAGTGGTAACAATATTTCAATTTTTTAAAAGCATAATTTTGATAAGCTTGACAATATAAAACATTTTACTTATTCTTATTAGAATATTGTCAAACAGTAAACGGCATACTCAATTAGCTGTTAAATTGGTATTAACAACCGTTCAAATATGGTTTAAATCGAAATTTTATGGATGCATCAGCAACATGTGTATGCAACTAACATCAATCCGAGGGTCGCTCTAAACTAGGAAATTTAGGAAATGAAGGATACATACAGAGGAGATTCAGCAGTGCGCTGTCAGGCGGTACTCGTGGAACAAGACCACAGCGCATGGCCTCCCAAAGGGTCTCTTCAGGTAAGAAGGGTCGTGGTCTGAGTTTCTGCAACTTCACACTCTGAACCGCGTGAGATGACTTCTTTATATTGTGGTCCAAGTCGGAGCATGACATTTCCGAATCGATAGAGATATTGGGTTCAACTGATATTTGCAAAGTGAACTCTCTTTCAACTGTCTCCACGCTGGGCGATACTTCTTCTGTGAAACTGGAGGATTCCAGGCTAATGGAGTCTTCGCTAGAGCTGTGTCCCCCCACGGGGCTCGGCGGGACAGGTGCAGGGGGCTCCTCGACGCTGGGTTTGCGCTCCTCCCTGGGCTTTTGCGGCGCGGGCGGCTCGGGCTCCGGAGCACAGGGGGGCGCGCAGGGGAAGGGCTTGTCCAGAGAGCCCGTGATGCGCTTGTAGCTGCCGATGTTGACGTCGGGTGAGCCGCGGTCGTGGTCGATGCCCATCGATAGCCCGGCATTGTGACGCCTGGAAAACGAAAAAAAACACAACATTAGTATATCGTTAACAAATGAATGCCACTGAAATTTAGTTAATTATTTAAATTTAAAAAAAAAGTAAAAATGGAACAAATTTGTAAAGGGCTTGTTTCTGTGAATCTTTAAATGATCAACATTTTATTGGCATATCGGGGGCTTAAGAGTCGAAAGATCTCATGTAAACTGACAACATTTGCTTTCACACAACTAGAATTTTTTTATTGAAAAGTTTTTTTAATTGCAATTTTTTAATTGAAAGATTTGTGATTTGAAACTCGAAGAAATGAAAAATAGCGACACTAAAAAAAAGACAAACACATACATCTATGGGCCTATTTGGCGTGCGAGAGAACGAGATAGTATAATCGGTCTCCTCTTTTGTGCGGTGCTTCGTAGCCAATCGATCTCATCTTTGTGCGGTGCTTGTGTAGCCTCCCACTCTTGTCTACTTTGGTATTTTTAAGATTTCACTACTACCGCGTGTGATCTTTACATTATGATTTTATTTTTATTTTCCATCGTGAAAACGATTCAACTCTTTGAGTGTCGACTTTCGTTGTTGGAGATTTTACTTTCGTAAAAATTTATTTGATTTTTGAAAAATTATGTATTTGTAAATTGTACTGTCTTACCAGATATTTTTTTCATATATTTATAAAAAAATGTATTGTATATAATTAAAAAAACGAGTGTTCTTTAGACCATACGACTGAAGTAAAACTACACTAACTTATAAAAGAAGAGAGAAAGAAAATATGTGCGCGAACTGCTCTCTCTTGCTCCTACAGTGTGATACAGACAATAGGCCTGCACTGTGTCTTAGATATACGAAACGTAACTGGCTATGAGAGAAAGAGAGAAAGAAAATGTATGCTAACTCCTCTCTCTCTCTCTTGCCCTTACAGTAATATCCGAAACGTAACTCTCGCAAAGCCTCGCCCGATCACACTTTTCGTAATGCTCTCGTCACGCATTCACCAGCTTACCCCCCAAGTCAAGAGTGCGTAAAGAAGTTTTACCATAAAAAAGTATTATGGAAAAGTAGTTTCTTTCCCGAGGATTGCTCAGAAAAATGATTATTTTGAATGATCCACCCGTTCGACAAATACGGCGGGACTTGAGACGTTTAATGTCATACAGATTGTTATTTATTTATTCATGTATCAGCACTTGCTTGGCAAATTTGACACCCAATATCTTGACATCAGAAACATTCTATGAAAGCAGAAAAAGCACGTTTTCACGTCCAGCAATTCGGTGGAACAGTCAGTCGTCTTGTGAAATTATTGTTCAATGATATAACTCACGGCTCCACTCGAGCCGAACCTAGGTATCTATATACTACGTAGGTACTACGCTCAAATAAACTGCTTATAATTTATGTAAAACGATTTACAAGACGATTACATGCTTTTTTAGTACTTATTAAAAGTAAGAAAACCGGAATAGTTATATTTAATCGCTTAAGTCAGGTGACACCTGATTGACAACTATTTGAATGATTATTATGAAAGTATGTCTATAGGTGCGGAATGTGTATAGTACTACTAGCGACTAGCAATCAAGCTCTAGTTAAAGGTTGTTAAATCATTTCCAACCAATCACCGTGCTGAAACTGGAGTAATTATATTTCGGCTTTTACTGGCGCAGCTCTCGAATGCAAAAGTTCCTTTGGCGTAAACTAATATCGTGATATTAGTTTTTGAATTATTATTTATTGTTCGTCACTGAAGAGATAAACTACCGATGGAAATACGCTGTTGGTAAATCCGTGTGCCCAAATTAAACTCAATTTTGTCTTATTTTCGGTTAAATTGATCAAACATCGAAAAGTCTTGTGCTTATGTCAGTTTTTTGAACAGATTTTCAGTTTTTTTTATTAAGAAAAAATTCTTTACGCACGCTTGACTTGGGGAGTAAGCTGGTGAATGTGTGACGAGAGCGTTACGAAAAGTGTGATCGGGCGAGGCGAACGGAAGTTGAGAGGTAGATATAAGTTAGTGAAGATAGAAAGAGAGAGAGTTACGTTTCGTATATTACTGTAGGGGCAAGAGAGAGAGGTGCGAGCACACATTTTCTATCTCTCTTTCTCTCATAGCCAGTTATGTTTCGTATATCTAAGACACAGTGCAGGCCTATTGTCTGTATCACACTGAAGGAGCAAGATTTTTTTGTTCGCACATTTTCTTTCTCTCTTCTTTAATAGCGTAGATTTACTTCAGTCGTGTGGTCTAAAGCACACTCATTTTTTTACAATCTCTACATATTATAATACAAAGTACTCCGCCGCGTCTGTCTGTCTGTCTGTTTGCGATAAACTCAAAAACTACAGAACGGATTTTCATGCGGTTTTCACCAATGGAGTGATTCACAGGGAGGTACATAATTTGTCAAGGTTTTGTGTAAATTGTTTAAAATATATATTAGGTATATAAAGTCTGTATTTGGAGTACGAGCGGGTTGGCAAGTGGGCAGGCAAGCGGGCGGTGTGGATTTGATGTGTATGAAAATCTACAGTTTTATGCTGAGGCTGATGAAATTTTGCACATGTGATCTTCAAAAGAAGAGAAAGGTCACTTTCTACATTTGATTTCGAAAACTCTTTGTAAGGCCCGGGCATCGCCGGGGATAATAATCTGGCAGTAAAATATAGGCATTTAGCGAGGGGCGTGGGGGGGGGGGGGGTCGCGAGTTGGATGCCACCGTACACCGCTTGTAGTGTAATGGAATTTAAAGCCCGGCTTTGGTTCTCTTTGGCTCTCGGGGAATGCGTGATGTGCGGCGGGACTTAGTACGGATGGGAGTAGCCGAAAGGTCAGAGGCAATCAGCGTTGCATAGGAGTGGCGATATGTGGCGCTGGGGGACTCTTAAACTACCCCGCACGAATAAGTAAGCAAATATTACGAGTTCTACGGCCGCCAACACGGGCTTCTGATTAATCCCAGGTGCAGAACTAAGATACAAATACTGATACTCCTGGAAAGACTGACTAGAATAATTAGCTGCCTGTAATAAATTTATGTACGAACAAGCAATTAAGTCCCAACTACGAAAGTGAACAATTTTTTTTATAAACTTAAAAGCGAAACTTTACCAAAACAATCTCCACCAATAAAAATCTTGAAGAGTGACACCATAATCAAAGCGGCCAATGAGCGCTGTTTGATACGTCATTTCTAAATTCTAAATCACAACAGGGCTAAAGATTTTTCAATTTTAAAAAATTCACACGTGGTAGAAGTGAAACCTTCAGAATACTAAAGTAGACAAGGGTGGGGAAGGTACGCAGGACCGCACAAAGAGGATACCGATTTTTAAGAAGCACCACAAAAAGGAAGACCGATTATTCTATATCTCATTCTCTCGCAGACAAAATCCTATAGATGTCTCTTTTTAGTATCATATCAAAATGGCTCTAAAGAAGTTTTCATTTAAAAAAATATATGTCTCCATAAACTATTTTATGCTCAGAAACCATTTTTTTTAACGAGAAGAAAATTCATTCTTGTTTAGGTACATACATATAATTTTTTATCAAAAAATACTGTATTCTGTTAAATCTTAACAATAATACCTTAACATCTTTAACTATATTTTTTTATCTGAAGCGAGTGAGTAAAAATGAAATCTGGGGAAATGCGTATGAAACATACATCAATGAATTACAGGTAATTCAAAATAAGCTAATCAAAAAACTATTTCACTACGATTCCAAAACATCCACAAAAAAATATATTTGGAAACAAAACTGCTAACATTAAGAAAACTATACGAGTACAATATATGTCTCCTTATATACAAAATAAATAATAAACTCATACATACAAACACAGAATTCATTAAAACGTCCCAAGTACACAAACATTTTACACGATAACATACGTTTAAACACCATTCATAATAACTACGGTAAGCAATCAATTAGTTACGAGGGGGGCAATTTATATAATTGCCTTCCAGATGATATCAAAAACGAAAAAAGTATGTGCAAAATTCAAAAAATTTTTTTTCATGTTTATTCACAAAAAACAAAGTAGTGAAAGTGAATAATATCGTATGGTAATATAATGTTATGTAAATGTTAGTACTGCAAACTAATGTAATTTAAGGTTATGAAATGTAAAAACTATTTATGAATTCAATATTCTAGTTAAGTAAGTGAAAAAGCTATTTTCTTTTTTACTGGAATAAAAACTTATAGAAAAAAATAATCTATTCACAAAACAATAATTTTCCATGAAATAATAACTATTTTTTCGCAACCCCAATATAAATTATTATAATACGGTATAGTTTCCTTTCGGTTGCAAATTGACATCACTAGACAGCGTTTCGATTAAGGTGAAACGAACTTTCAGAGAAATACGAGTATGCAGGCAACACAATTTATATTTTTGGACGTTCAAGTAGAAGGACAAACAATAAGATGTTATGATAACTTGTAATCCATTTTACGTGTTCCGAGGAAAGGTCCTGGAGAGGGACTTGACCTTTATTTATACAGCTCGACTTACGAGGCATCCGGTCTACTGGAAAATATATGGAAATTTCGCAAAATTGGTTGATTTTATTCGTAGAGACGTGTGTCAACAAAAACATTGCTTTTAAACATTTTTTTTTCATTGATTTCGTGGTCCCAGGGAGCAATTCGGCAAAGTTTCAAAAGACATATACATATCTGGGACCGAAATTGTATAATAAAATCCCACCAGAAATAAATATTAAAACATGTAAAATGGCATGCATCGGTACAATAATAACTAAATGGTTGATAGACTTAGGTAGGATTTAGTCTGAAAAATTATTAAATAATGTCATTTAAAACTTAAAATTACACATGGCTAACTATTAATGGCACAATCAGTAAAAACTTAGTATATGTATATTTAATCTACAAAAAAAAAAAAAAAACAATATTTTGTTTTTTCTTTTTTTTTACAGAAGACATTTTTGGCATTTTTCACCAGCATTTGGTTCCTTAGAACAGGCAATCTGCCTAGCTAGGAACTAATAACGTACAAGACATGATAACACTTGTACACATTTTAATATCTACAGTTATTTGAAATATTATTATTATGTAATTTTGCTGTATAAATGTAACTAATGTAATAAAAAAATAAATAAAATAAATAAATAAAAATTTCTGGTTGGTTATCGTAAAAACCCCGATGAGAAGTTGCAATCATTACATAGTATAAAATGAAGTTGCTCAAAATGTTTGTGCGCGTAGATCTTTTAAACTACACAACGGATTTTCATGCGGTTTTCACCAATGGATAGAATAATTCAAGAGGAAGGTTTCTATGTGTAATACATGCTTATTTTAGTAGAGAAAAGCCGAAAAATTCAAATATTCATCACTACATAGTATAAAATGAAGTAGCTTAAAATATTTGTGCGCTTAGATCTATTAATCTCGCAGATTTTCATGCGGTTGTCACCAATACATAGAGTGATTCAAGAGGAAGGTTTATATGTATAATAAATGCTTATTATAGTAGAGAAAAGCCAAGGAATTCAAATATTTAATTCAGGCAGCGGGCAGCTGGCAAGCGGGTGGTGTGGATTTTATAAAGGTTGGGTAATGGCGTTGTGTTTCTTTAGCCACAGCAACGTGTGGCCGGGTCTGCTAGTATATTATATTGTTTATATGGAAGGTGAATTATTGAACTGTTGATGAACTCTCGATGTATTCATATATAAAGCAATATTGTTGCATGTACGTACATGAACGAACAACTGTTATAAAAATTAATTGGTTTATTCCTACGATATACTCGTACTATCATCGTGAACTAAGAATGAAAATTAACTTATTATTTTTCCTCTTCAATAATCGTCGTTAGAAAATATACAATTAATTATATCATTTTCTCCGTTTAAGCATGTCATTTAACATACAGGGTGTTAAGGGACGCACTTTACCTATTTTCCACATACAGGGTGTTAAGGGACGCACTTTACCTATTTTAACCAGTGATTCCTGACATTATCTGGAATAAAAATGTTGAAATTTTAGTCTCCGGTGTCATTTTTCATGTTTTTTTTTGGAAATGGAATGATCTAACTTAAATACGGTAATAGATAAAACACAATCTCTTTACTTTTCAGAGATAAAACTTGAGGCGATCCAATAGTACAGGAAAAAATCGAAATCGGATTTCACGCCCTTTATGGGAGGAGTGTAAAAATACTTAAGAAAAAGCTCTCGGAAAGGTTGAAACAGGTATTTGAGGAAAAAAAATACAGGTTGATTTCATAAAGGCCTGCAAAAAACATTAATTCCTTTTTTACGCATTATTGATTGTAATAAAACGGAAATTTAAAGTTGATTTCACGAAAACAAGCGGCGCAAAGGAACACGCCTGTTTCCCGCTATGGCCGTGGCGTGACTGATACGAAATGGGTTGTGTCCAGTGCATGGTTCTTGTGCTCATGCCATAAGGGTCACTTTAAGATCAAAATTCGTGGAGTGCGGGCCGTATTGATTGACGTCAAAAGTAACAACGAGAAAATGCATGTTTTATTTTATTTTGTGAAGATCGGACGTAAATATCAATTTTTTTTTGCGATTATTTTAAGAGAAACTGAATTTACCACATTATACAATAAAACTATGTCCGAGAAGGGGTTTATAAGTAGGAGAGTTTGCACTGGATTTTTTTTTTTTTATAGACCTAATACTTTATTTTTTTCTAGGCTTATTAAAAGACTTATAAAAAAAATGACCGATATTTTTAAGGGCCAAGGTATGTTCTACACGCAGTATTTAATTGAAGCATCTGATAAGCATCTTACTTCTAAGCGATCAAATTTTCAAAACAAAAAACATATGATTTTGTATGATTTTACATTGTTTGGTATGACTTCATCTTAAAATAGAAAATTTTGGCTTACGACACTTTTCTATGGTGTTTGCGATTTATTTTAAGATGTATCAAAGTTTGAATGCTTTTAATAACGCTTTAAAATTTCCATTATTTTAATCTTAAAAACTTACAAATCTGTTTAACTGCATATCCTAACTTTTTATTTTACATTTGATTTTTTTAAAACTTGAATACCGCATGAGTCTCAACTTATCCCAATCCCTGGGGCCAGTGGGAGTTTGGCATCCCCAGGGGAAGAAGATGGAGAAGAGGAAGGTGAAGAAGTATCTGGCTATTCAGATTTAGTCACCAAACACGGCTAAAGCCATTTAAAGCAACGTTTCAATTCTGAATAGTGGTCTTATATCAAGACGATACTGAAAGTATCTTCCACTTTAGAATGAACCGCAAATATACCTTATATATATTTTTTAATTGATTAAACTGTAAAATAACACAAATCAATCAAATAAAAATTGCCGGGCCGGGATTTGGAACCCCGACCCCTTCGACCACGGAAGCAACGGTTGCTTGAACGCGTATTGCAATACTATGTTTGCAGACATTTCATTCGCAGCATTTAGAACTGACAACTAATAATTAGGTACAATGCAGCCGGAGCCGGTAGCCAGAGTCGAGAAAAGGCGCAGAGAGTCGGAGCTGGTGACTGCTTTCGCCCCTGTGGCCGATCTCCAACACTGCCCCGGATACCGCAGACAGACTGCCAACAATAATTCCTACCACCTACTCTACCTGCGCTCAACGCTCAGTGCTTACTCCGCAATCTGTTCGTCTGATCTGAGAGTTTAAGGTTGGGCATGGGATGAGACGCAGGTCCTGCAGACCAAATCAGAGCAGATCAGGTCAGATTTTGTGATGTATGAAACTTTTAGATTGAACTAATCGCGATGAAATTTAGTGATTAGGTATACATATAGTAGTGAGCTCTGGCATTGTGAAATTTATATTAAAAAAATACAATAAGTGGCGGGCGAATTGTTTGAAAAGTAGGGGCAGAAGGAGGGATAGCAAAGGAGAGATAGTAACGGTAACTACTCCCAAACTGTGGTCTGCCCTAATATTATCATCAAAATGTATAGTCTAATAATTTTTACTCTGTTAATATAATATACTTTAGTATGATGTGATTGGCGAACAAATCTACGAAAATAATATTTTTTAATATTGAACGATCCCTATTCCGCCGTTTTTTGGCCGGTCTCCACATTTGATTAAATTGTGTTGACCGCTTATCCAAATTTGGTCAGCAAGAAACTCTGAAACAAATCGAGAATCGGCAATTAGGAGGAACTGTTCAAATCTCAAAGCAATAAAAGGGCGCTATTCTTCGCCGATGTAATGAATTTGCCACAAGTACTTCACTTTATTCAATGAAAAAAAAATGCTTTTAGAAGAATAATCCGGATCTATGGACCAACACTCGAGTTTCCTTTTGTATACACTGTTTTCAGGCGCTTTAATAAGCCGAGTACGCGGGTCAAAACGCCGTAAATCAGGGGCCGCTCGGGCGCGCCGTGCACTTTGTTCCACAAATTATATTTATCCTGGATGATCCTTGGCTCTGCTTGTATCACAAACTACTTTATAATATTATTTATCTTTCTTTTCATACAACCCATGAGAGTTGGCTAAAAATATGCCTTTTTAAAGTAAAACTTCTTTACGCATGCTCCGCTTGGGGAGTAAGCTGATGAATGCGTGACGAGAGCGTTACGAAAAGTGTGATCGGGTGAGGCGAACGGAAGTTGAAAGGGATAGATATAAGTTAGTGAAGAGACAGTAACGTTTCGTATATTAGGTGCGAGCAAACATTTTCTTTCTCTCTTTCTCTCATAGCCAGTTACATTTCGTATATTTAAGACACAGTGCAGGCCTTTTGTCTGTATCACACTGTAGGAGCAAGAGAGAGCAGTGCGCGCGCACATTTTCTTTCTCTCTCCTTTTATAAGTTAATGAAGTTTTACTTCAGTTGTGTGGTCTAAAGCTCACTCGGTTTTTTTTTAATAAATATATTTTTTCCGTAAGAAATTTTCTGTACGATGTTAGGTTTGGAAAATTTTGGAAAATAATGGCTAAGTAAACATGAAGATGAGGAAATAATTAAAATTAAGCTATAACCCCAACGGTACCTACAGACAACAAACATAAATACTTTTTTTTATTTTATTTATTGTTAATTTTGTGAAAATCAACAAAAGATGAGGCAATCATGATTAGCACCCTTACAACAATATACAGTCCGTCTCGGAACAGGAATACCTAGTGAGGAGGACGTGTAATAATAATAATACATATCAAATGTATTCGAAAAAAATTCTAATAATAATAATAAGATGATCAAATGTATAGGAAAAGGTGCACTGGTATTCGACGACAAAAATATGGAAAAAATCATCCTCCAATCATAGCCGCACCGATTTTTTTTTACTCTGATTTTTATTTACTTCAGTACACGATTTCAGTGACCTGTCTAGGGTTTAGGAGTTAGAGATTCTTCTTCTTGGGATTTTGCGTTCATTGGTCGGACCGGTTCATCTTAGTGAGCGCCTTTTGCTGCAGCGCGGGATCAGGAACGGCGCGCGACAAAGCGAGCACGCTACAATGCCCAGGCATTGTTTGTTATCGATCGTCATTAGTTCGTTTCCTATGTCCTGGGAACTGAGAATACATTTATTGTTCTCTCGGGCTCTGCTCCCCAACTAAGGTACTTTATAGGCCTCCATCTTTACAATCTGCGAGCACGCTCACCGCTGCGAGCAAAAATATGAATTCAAAATTCTCTAAGAAATACCCCAGGCAGAGCGGTCCACTTTTTTAAACAATATTCACCATCTTCCGTATATGTTTTAATAAGTCAGGTACGTCTCGTAAGTCACACGAATGTCTGGTAATGTTAAAATATCGTGAAAACAAGCTTATGGGCCCCAGTGATTAAAGCCCTTTTTAAGGTGCAGGTCTCTGTTTAGAATCGTCTTTTTTTCAATTATTTCTGGCTTTCACCATTCAAGGGTGTTCTAGGCCATCATTTAAAATTACAGAGAAAGGAAAGGTGAATTTATATATTAATTTTATTGAGAAAATTTCAGAATTATATGGAAGATTGGAGTCGAGTTCAGACTTAGAAGAGATTAAATGATGAATGGAGGGGAGGCAATTTTGGTTAACGCTTGATAGAAGAGAGGATAGTGGTCTAAAGTTCCCATATCTAGACCACAGAATGTACAATCTGGGGAGTCAAGGATGCGAATTTTAAAAAGGTGAGATGAACGGAACAATGTCCGATTCTCATTCGAATAAGTGAGGAAATTTCTTTTTTCAATCTGTTTATTCAGCTGTAACAACGAGTAACAACAACGATCGTCGCCATTTGCAAACTGGTATTTTTCGATGGCACTGACTTGATCACGTGACACTTCACAATTCGCGCGCTCCAAGTTCTGTGCTATAGTCAGCCTTCGATCGGGTTTGAATAACGTCAAGGACCTATTTGTCGATTAATTTATTGTATAAATAGGTAACTAACTATAAAGATACAAGAAAACATTTTATTTAGAATCTACGCTTTTTGAAGCGAAAAAATCATTAGCACCGTCGTGATTTGAAACTCGATGAAACGGAAAATAGCGAAACTAAAAAGAGACAATCACATACATCTATATAATTGACCTGATTGAATTGTCACCCCTTTGTGCCTCGTAGCCCCCCCCACTCTTGTCTACTTTAGTTTTCTGAAGGTTTTGCTACTACCGCGTGTGAATGCACACTCTGTTTTTATCTGCAAAATATACATAATAATAATAATAATAATAATTGGATAATTTATAGAGCGCCGTTTTTGTGAAAAATCACCTCAAGGGCGCTGTGTACATAACCGCAATAAACAAAATCTGGAGGAAAACACTAGGTTACGGTAAAAAATACAGTCCAGATTGTAATTAAACAGGCTAAGGCTGCAACAAGTTAGCGTCGTATCAATGATCATTAATGCGGATGGCGGAGGAAGTCGAGATTCGTCAAGGCAAAAGGTATCTGAAGTAGCGGCCGGAGAGCAGCCGAGCGGGTCCCGCGGAAGATGGGTCGATACCGGCCGGTTCATTAAACTTTAAAGCTAGTGCGGTGTATTTATGCAGCGAGCCGGCAAAAGCGACAAAGGGTGATTTAGGTGGAAATAAAGTTAACGTTGTGAATTGTGAATATGCCACCACCCGGGGTTTACAGATGAGGCACTAGGTGTAGTGTACTCGCCAGAAAGGTGGCAATTATTTTTGTGACAAACGATATTTTGCTTCATCAAGAAGAGACGTTTTAATAAAGGAATGGATAAAGTATTTCCTATAAAGTCTACGATCGAAGATTGTCTGATGATGGACAACCTCCGATAATAAGATAGGGCACTGGAGGGCAAGGGAGAATAATAGTTTTTTGAAGTAAAACTTCTTTACGCACGCTTGACTTGGGGAGTAAGCTGGTAAATGCGTGACGAGAGCGTGATCGGGCGAGGCTAACGGAAGTTGAGAGGGAGATATAAGTTAGTGAAGATAGAAAGAGAGAGAGTTACGTTTCTTATATTACTGTAGGGGCAAGAGAGAGAGGTTTTCTTTCTTGTTTTCTCACATAGCTAGTTACGTTTCGTATATTTAAGGCACAGTGCAGGCCTACTGTCTGTATCACACTGTAGGAGCAAGAGAGCAGTGCGCGCGCACATTTACTTTCTCTCTTCTTTTATAAGTTAGTGAACTTTTACTTCAGTCGTGTGGTCCAAAGCACACTAATTTTTTTATTGTAATATAAAGAACATGAGTTACATTTATACAAATGTATTTACCAAATTTAATATTTATGGTCATCATTGGTTATGTATAGTTTTTTTTTATACATTAGCTCCACACAGGAGGCCCTGAGGAAAATAATTATCCTCAGGGCCTATGTCATCTTTGGGAATGCTTTATAAAGGAGAGAAAGTAGTAGGAATGAAAAGGGTATGAGGGGTGGGTAGGAATCTGGGGGTTAGTGTGTAAAGGAGTGACGGACGTATGAATCAATCCCTCCCACTGTGGGTGAAGCGATGTATTGAGAGACCTGCTGGAGAGGTCTACAGGTCGTCCTCAACCAGTCTTTCACGATCCGGCCTGCCACGCAGTTGGCAGACTTATCAGAAAAGAGGAGCTCTTGTGCCTAATAAGTTGAATCTGATATGTTGATGATGCAGCGCAATTCAGAAGGTTTTATTCAATTTCAATTTTAGTTTTTTGTGGCGTGGTAAATATATTGGTTTTGCATTTGAGTTTTTTTTTAAATTAGGTGTAAAACATTGATTTCCATTTCTTACAAGGTACTTTGTAAAATTCTTGATATTCCTTATTATTTTTTTCTTCACACATTTTTATAATGGAGGCTTGCTTAAATTTGTCATCGACATTTGGTACTGGAAACAATTTAAAAAGTGATTCTTTGTAGAATTATTTTTATACCAGGTTTGATCAAACATTAAATGGAGACAAAAGCAAGAAGAGTGAACTTTATTTTATTTCACGCCAATCCTTTTCATTGTTTGTTTTACCGATTCATTATGAATACTGAAGGAGTCATTTTCACATCGAAGTTGTTCAAGTTCTACATTTTGCAAGGAATTCCAGTCATCGGATTCTACATAACAGTCCCATTTGTTTCCTTTGGAATGATTCGTTAAATAATAGCTATTATTTGATTTTCACTAAAGGTGAATAATTTCCCTAATGCCTGGATTAGAGAAGATATGATTTGATAATTTTGCTAAAGCAATAATTAGGTTTGCTCTATCAAAGGTATAAGGTACACAAACTCAACAATTGTCAGTAAATTTCTACTAGGGTATGCTAAGAACGTTCAATTGCAAGTTGTTGCAAATTTCTTGAGGATGGTTCTATGTCTCTATTATTGTGCACAAACTTCATTTGTATGTTGTGGATAGCTATGTCGATATTTTTTTAACGGAGACTAGTAACTGGCATGCATATATATTATGTATCCCAGACCTACAGGATAATTTTGCTAAAGCAATAATTAGATTTGCTCTATCAAATGTATAAGGTACACAAACTCAACAATTGTCAGTAAAATTCCACTAGGGTATGCTAAGAAACGTTCAAGTGCAAGTTGTTGCATATTTCTTCGGAGTGTTAAGAGGATGGTTCAATGACTCTATTATTGTGCACAAACTTCATTTGTGTGTTGTGGATAGCTATGTCGATATTTCCAACGAAGACTAGTAACTGGCATGCATATATATTATTATATCTCAGGCCTACTGGACTGCCTTGCCAATGGTCAGCGATCCATTTGTAGGCTCGAGAAGCTTCGGATATCAGCATTTTGTTGCTTCAGAAGCGGATCTTAAATGGCAAGTTTAATAATACATAATTTTTGGCTGGAAACTTCTAGACACTATTTTGTTGCTTTTCATACAATTATACGCGCTGAGATCCCATCAAGTTCCAGCAATATAACTATTTACATGTTATTAATTAATTACATTTTTTACATTTTGATTCATTAGTTTTCTTTTTATTATTACATTTGAATATTGTTGGCCTCTCTGGGTGGCTTACCCGTGCTGTCGCCCCCATTTTATAATACAAAGAAAATTATAAGACGCAGTACATTGATGATCCTGTATTGATCGTATAATAAGTAGTTTATAGCAAAAATAAAAATAACAACACAATTTTACATTTAAAATAAAATTCAATCAGCTTCGGCAATCGACATTTTTTTCGTATAATAAGTGCTTTAATTTATTTATTTATTTATTGTTGTTATACGCCCATAGGGGCTTTTACATGGATTATAAAATAAGTTTTAAGTTATCGAGTTAGAATTTATACCAAAAGTTATAAAAGTGAAAAATTTAACGAATATGCAAGTAGTTTTTGAAGAATATGGCATTATACTGAATATATTAATTAAATTTAAGAAAAATGGGTTTATATCCGTGTGTTTGTGCTTGATTGTCGTCAATATAGAATGCATTGTCATCAACAACGAGTCCATCTGCAGAGTTTCTGCTAAATCGAATCTCGGAAAGTGGGTTAACTTATACTTCCTGGATTCCGTGTTAAAGAAACAAAAATGAAATTCAAATAATTACTATTTTAAAAAACAGCACTTTTGCCATTCTAAATAAATAAATAAAAAACGACTTTAAGCATTCTTTTGATTCTGGATGGTGGTCTTTCAACGGGGCAATACTGAAATTAGTTATCTATCACTTTGCAATGTTGTGTTTCTGATGTGGGAAAAGCAAAGAAACGGTATTAATGAGGGTTAAAAATTGGCTATAAAGATCTGGTCACTAAACATGGATAAAAATATTCTAAGATATGATTTGTTTGATTCTGGAAAGTGATGCTTCAGCAGGGCAATACCAAAACTTCCCGCAGACAAACCAGGAACGTGTTTATTACTAGTGAAACTACACAATATGCAAAATAAATCAAATTCATTTGTGCACGCCGGATTTAGAACCCCCGTCCTCTCGATGTGTACCGCCCGGCTAAGAGTTGTCGCCCACTTCCACTGTATAACTCTCGATATCCTCCTTTACTTATCTTATAACTTCAGCTGCTATCTTTAGACGGTTGATTACCTCCGGGGCAGGTTTATAGGAATAGCGCCCGTGCTTCTGCTTCCGACAACAGAACATAAGAAATGTCTGAATACAATTTTCCGTGTCTATTTTTACACTTCAACATAGTTTCTGCATTTATATTTCTGTGCTTATATATGTCAAACATTATTCTTAAGGAAGTTGCTGGAAGATAAGTGAGAATAATAATAAGAGAAAGATGATAAGGCCCACGTATCTGGAGCCCCTACATTCTAATGAGCCATTATGAATCGAACTCTCCGTATAAGAACACACTTATAAGGATTTATATATTTCCGCTTCAATCATTATCTTGCATTAGCAGTGCACTTAGGAGGGATAGAGGATGCAGCTACGCGTGAAGGTTCACTCTGCGAAATATACAATCACAAGCGGTACAAAAGGAGGCACTACATCCGACATATACGCGGAAATACACGTAATATTCCGTTATTCTGTCTCAATGGCAACAATGGTTGCCACTAGCCCCGGGGGAGGGATGAGAGGGGTACCGTCTCCCTCTTCCTCCCATTGCACCGGTTCCGTGAACTGTGTTAAAAGCGCATCCTTGCAATTGATATCATTGGAAGATAGTATCAGCTCTCTTCTTTCCAGTGAGGAGGAAACGCGACTAGTTACAGCACTGAAGGAAATACCGGGAATATTAAAATAAAACATTATTATTAAGTTCAAACGAGGTGGATGAGTTTGATTTGAACGGCAGCATTCAAATGCCCGTGTGATTTATGCACACGAATGGCGATTTCCTCTACGATGTAGGTTTTTATGGTACTTAAAAAAAATACTATTGCAGATACGTAACATCGCGCTCTTCCACTGCATGCTATGCAATGCGAAGTAATTTAAAATCATGTGTATGTGATTTAAAAACTTGATCAGAAATATTATGGACACTTTAATTAAAAACTGCAAATAGAACACGTCTCGGTCTTTGTTTCGATAAAAAATTAAGTTACCGGCCTACGAAAAATGAAATGACCTTCTCACAAACCCCTTTGCGGGGATATTTTTTGTTGTATAATGTGGCAAATGAAATTTTGTAGAGGGTGATCGGTAATCATGTAAAAATTATAAACTTTAAAAAAAATTAATACATGCACTTTGGCAATGTTTTTATTGTACAAATCAAAACAGGCGGCTGGTGTTCGACCTTATCATCTGCGCAAGTAAGAACATAATTTTACAGTCATTTTGTTTTGAGGCACATTTCGTAAACCAATGATAAATATACACCAACAATGAAAAAATTATGATAACCTGTAGGTTGATTGTGTATTGAGAATTAAATGAATTACGTTTTTAAATCTTCATTTGTAGTCGTCTTGCCAAGGCCTGTCTTTTGAAATAATGTTACGTAATATTTGATGGAACTGTCGGAAACGGTTAAGAATCAAAATAACCGCAAAGAAAGTCGAACAGCAGTGAAATCGTCGCTATTTTAAGCGCTTTAATTGGAGATCAATCAATACTACGTAAGTAAAAATTTGTTCCATAATTTTCAGCACAAAACTAGTGACAAATCATAAAAATGTAATAATAACAATTCGAAACTAGTAACAACTTCACATAGAGCGGGGAAGATTTCCGAATAAGCGTAACTCTAGTTTCGATCAAGATTTGATGTTAGATACGGGAAATGTCTATTTTAATAATTTAAAAAAAAAACGCAATTGCTTTCATTTTGAAAAAAAATCTGGGAAGGAAAAAGGGTAGGAATCTTGGGGTCGGTTTGTCCAGGAGTGATCCATTCGTCCCACTTCTGTACAAGACGATGCGTCAAGAGATATCCGCTGGAGAGGTCGAAAGGTCTCCCGAAATCGGCCTCTCTCAATTTGGCCTGCCCATCCGCCACCAAGACCTGAACACACCTTACCCAATTGACCCGGACACCCCTTCTGAGACACTTGAGGTGATCTAATGGCACAAACGTTGGTTATCATAAAAATGGTTTCCGGGGTGGCGGTGTTCATATGCGCCTCTTAAAAATTGAAAGTCCAATGTCTCAATTTGCACTTTATTTGCTCCTTTTGATCGAGCGTTTAAAATCGTGGTTAACTCGATCGTTTTGCATTTCGTCTGTCGGTAAATGTATATATAAATTCCGTGTTCGTTTCAATATGGTGGCCGGTTTAGTGGTTCAGCAAAGATGAATTTTTCAAATGTTAAACCATCGTGTTTATTTCGACTTTATTATTAGCTTTTTTTCAACATTATGGCACCATCTGCCTGAAGAAAGTTAGAAAAAAAAAATAATGGTCTATGTGACAGAGACGTTTATTTAGATAGGTACATTATTTCATTGCTTATTTGAAATAATAAAAAAGTTAAATAAATTTAACGGTTTACAATTAAGATGGTAGGTACTTAACCGCCTACTTACAGATCTTATAACTTCAGAGGGACTTTTTGTAATAATTTATTAAGATGAAGCCATACTAAATAATGCAAAATCATACAAAATCGTATGTTTTTGTTTTGAAAATTTGACCGCTTAGAAGTATTATAGATGCTTTAATTAAATACTGCGTGTACAACATACCTTGGCCCTTAAAAATATCGGTCATTTTTTAATCAGTCTTTTAATAAGCTTAGAAAAAAATAAAGTATTAGGTCTATAAAAAACATTTTTAAGTGCAAACTCTCCTACTTATAAACACTTTTTCGGAAATGGTTTTATTGCATAATGTGGCAAATTCAGTTTCTTATATAATTATAGCAAAAAAAATTGAAATTTACGCCCGAACCTCACAAAATAAAATATAATATGCATTTTCGCGTTGATATTTTTGACATCACGGCGACAATACGGCAGTCGACGAATTTGTTATATCAAAGTGAACCTTATACCGTCCACCGAAGAACGACTGGCAGCCGCACCATTCTTTCATCATTACTCCTCCGGACGGAGCGGAGAAACACGTGTTAGGGTCCGCGCTGCTTGTTTTCGTGAAATCAATTTAAAAATTCTGTTTTATTACAATAAACAATGCATAAAAAAGGAAATAATGTTTTTTACAGGCCTTTACGAAATCAACGTGTAAAAAAAAATTCTCAAATATCTTTTCCAACCTTTCCAAAAGCTTTTTCTAAAGTATTTTTAAACTCCTCCCATAAAAGGGCGTAAATTCCGATTTTGATTTTTTCCTGTACTAGTGGATTAAATAAGAGAATTGAGGTCTACCGTTCACAGAACTACTCGTTTATGTGCTTGCAAATTTATACTCTATGGGAGGAATGGGATTGAACTAACCTCCCCAAGTTCCGTTATAAGGAATTATTTCATTACATCCAACTGAAAGTTATATTATGGAAGACCGTCCACTGCTATTTGAATTTGCATAACAGGTTGCAAACATTTTTCAAAAAATCATTTCAAATCAGTAAGTTAGAAGAAGCTAATATTAACTGTGTAATGAGGTTTTACTCGTCAAGTTTTTAAAAATAAAAATACAATAGGCCACTTGCAGCACATTTAAAAATATTCTAAGAAATTCTATTTTTTTATTTTTTTTTATCGTATTTTTAAAACCCTGAAATTTCAATCCGAAAAATCTTTTTTTTTTAAAACCGGAAAGACGGGACATAATTTTATGGGTGCGAAAAAACGACAATTACATAGCCGAAAATCATTTTTGAAAAAAGAACCTTTTCCACACGAATAGCAATAAATTGTACGGGATTCTCTTCGTAAAATCTGCAAAAACACTGCCATCTTTATCAAAAAATCAAACCAAAGGATAAGTTCGCATAGAACAAACAATACATCCAGTGAACGTTAAACGCAAATTCAAAAATTCGCCTGAAATCAAAGTGTTGCCATATAAAAAAAAAAATTAATCAGTGTGGAATTTTACAAAATTAAGGGAACATAATCGGACATGGGACATTTTCGTGTAGTGACGTCACGAGCTCAAATAATGGATTTATTTATTTAAAAATAAAAAAACACTTTCGTAATCTTAGTAAAAAAACCTATCCACACGATTTTTTCCAAGTCGTTATGAAATCCATGGAAGTGGCCTATTCCTAGATACGACCCTATCATTCTCAGATTTTTCTGTTTCAAATTTTTGGATTGAGAGTTGCTAATATTGTCTTCGATGATTAAATAGTTGATACTTTTTCAAGTCAATTTAATTGTAGTTATGTAAAATATCGGTTACATTCTATTACTTCAGATAGTATGCAACACATATAATTCAGCTGTAAATTTCAAATCTGATGGATGTTAAATTAATTGCAGTCGAAAGCGACAGTTATCGACGGCTTATTTTATAAACTTTTCCATCCGGCCATCCAACATCGGGACATAAATGCTTCACACATCCCGGGAAATGTAATAAAGGGATGAAATATCTTAATAATCTTTGACATCTCCACTGAAACATGATTTAATTACATTATTAATACAGCGCCTGTCTATTTAGGTAGGTCTCTCGGAACTTATTATTATTATTTACGTAAGTTTCATATTTCTTGACACTTTCTAGAGAGAAGAAGCTGCCACTCAACGGAAGGTTTTACAATACCTACCTTTCTACTACGCGTTGCGGAATGGCGAATTTGTAAAATTGCGAAATCAATTTCGCGTGAAAATTTACGTTAATGTGACAAAACAACCGGTTTTAATTAATTATAATCATGCCATTTTCACTCCACATATTATTTGTTTTTTTATCATCGTTCGGAATCTATTTGTATTTCGTCACTTTGGTTGGACAGGGTTTTTCACTTTACCTCGTTCTGGGATATTTATGTATCAAAGTTTGCAAAGACGATATCTAATAATCTATTCATTGATTTTTGATTTTAACGTTGAATCTTGGGCGAAGTATTTTAGTTTAACAGATATTAAAGGAAAATATTTAAATAGAACTTACACTACTCATTTAATAACATACCTAATCGTGCAGAAAGAATCATTTTATACCAGCTGGGGTATAAAAATGCATTGCATATGATTCTAACTACATTCTCCTATTGCCATTGTTCTGATCAAACATTTTCCTTCAAAATATGTAAAAATAAAACACTTTACTTAAGATTGAATTTCAAAATCAGAAATTGTTAAATAGGTTATTAGAATTCGTCTTTGCAAACTTTGACACCTCAGAACATACTAAGACGAAGTTAGAACCCTGTACAACTAAATTGACGAACTATTCTTCGCCTCGTAAAAACAATCAACTTACTAACGCAAACCTAATTGTAATTGCAAAATGTTTCAAGAGAAGTTAGAACCTTGTAAAATAAATTCAAAACTCGATGTTAGAACTTCGTCATATATGCATCTAAAGAAATACAACACAGAACCTTTGAAAACTATTTCGGTTATAGAAGTGAGCAAAGGAATAGTTTTGCATTCAAAGATCAATTCAAGATTTGATGAAAACCATACCAAAATGTAATATTCATCTATACAGATCTTACACAAAACTGATAAACCAATAAAAATGATTGAGTGTTCAAGAAATGATTTTGTTATTTTAAAATGAAGTATGGGAAAATTGACTTTACTTCCTGTACACATACACGTCCAAAACATCAGTTTACCTCTTCCGTGTGATATGTGCAACTTGAAACATTATTATTTGCCATCATGACTCAAAGCAGGTACATGTTACATATTGAATTGAAAAACAATAAAACAAACTAGTTTATAAATATTTATGGTTGATATTCTGTTCCGGCAAAGCCTCCGGGAGATTGTTACTGTTTACAATCTCGATCAGGCGTTGCATTGAGTTCCGCGGAAGAAACTCGCGATGACGCCAAAGTCGCTTTTCATAATCCCAAGTCGTAGTTTGCAACTTTATATATTATCAAGTTATAAATACAAAATAAACACAAATACAGATGATATGATTTTAGATTTTCATTATTTGTTTTTAGGGTGTTATGCTGTGTTGCGCTACCTCTGCCCTGATGATGGATACTGTAACTTTGTCCGAAACGTCGGCTAAAGAAGGAGGTGGCGAAATAAGGCATAATATCCCAAAAACAAATAATGATTATTTATGTTGATTTTTTATCCGAGTGCACCAACAATTTGCGAAAGCAGATTTCACCTATTCCACCAGTTGTAATATATCTTCTACATTCATATAACTTCCAGGAGCTTGTGGACTGATAGGGGTAAATTGTGAAGCATGCTTTATATTGTCACTCCTTCCAGATCTTTCTAGAGCTTTATGGAACCTTCTAGAACTTTCCGGAATACTGTTCTAGAAATTTCAAGAGGGCTAAACTTTTAGCCCTTATATCTTCAAAAGCATACCCTTTAGGTAAAAATGGATACCCTTATTCCCTAGGGGGGATAGAGATCTACCATATCATATAACTCCCTTAATCTTACCGGGACTCGTTTCTGAGTTTTTGCGGTCCGCACGTTTTTTTGGACTTTCTTTTATAAAAAGTATAAATTGATTATGAAATGTCGATTATTTTGTATTAATGTATCAATTTATCAATGTTTAATTATGGTGATATATTTATACAATATCTCTGTAATTGGTTATTGTTGGGGTTATGATATATGATGGGGGTTATGTTGTGGAGGAATAATTGCTGTTTTTGGCCAGGGTGGTGGAAATAGAGCAGGGCCAATAGCATGGACGATCGATAAAACCCTACATCAAAACGATATTGACCAAATCCGTCATATATGGTTAGTTATTAATATTTGCGAGCACGGTCTACGATTGTTAACACACATTTCGACCGACAATTGATAAATTTTAGCGCGGCCTCCATAGTAACAGATTAGTTTCGGTTAAATATCAATATACACATATTTAAGAATTGTATAATTCGTTATGCAAAATTACTCGCTTATTTAATGAGCGTATTGAACTAACGAAGCTCTTAGAAATTAAAAAAAAAACTCGTATATGCGATCCATAGACTTTAATAATGCATCTAAGACATAATCTTTGAAAAGCGAAAATGATTGAAATATGAACAAAGACCTCATTAACTAATTAACTTCCGTTTAGTATCATAAAGCAAATGCGACTGCCAATGCATTTTAGGTTAGTATTTCAAATCAACTTTGTCAATTTATGAATATTTTTATCTAATTGCTTGGCATTTGAGATATCATAGTATCAATACATTGAAAATGCCTTCAGTGTCGCCAGCGTATATCGATTTCTTATTTATTTCCTGTCAATATCGGTTCGGTTGTCAACGGTGAAACTGTGCTATAGACATCGATATAAAATCATTGGAAGTTACGCCTATCGATCCGATATTGTAAAGTTCTCGATTTCACCGTGCTAGAGCTCCAGGAGGGACATGAAGAACACATAGGTGTCTTATTTACTTTGAAAATGTTTCTGAGGTATGTAGTTATTGTGTAATATTATGTAGAACTCGTGTCGTGAGGTATCTGATACTCACAGATGTGAAAGTAATTAATGCATGAGCCGAGATAGGGTAACTTAATTTCAGAAATTCAATGCAAGGAAAATTAATATGATAATTTTCTGTATTAACTTAATTTAAAAACTAATATACTAAAGATGGTAAGTTAGGTGCTAAGTAAAATGGATATTTAACATAGCACACAATAGTTCTATTTTTTCTAGTCTCGTATACGCAATTTACAGGCCTCCGTGATCGAGGGATAAGGCTCTTTGCACTTAATACGACGGTAGCGGGATCGAATCCCGGCGAGCGCTAATAAATTTTATTTGATTAATTTGTGTTATTTCACAATAAATTAATACAAAATAATTTATGGTGTATTTGCGGCATGTTCCAAAGTAAAATATGCTATCAGTATCGCCCTGGTTTGAGACCAGCATTCAGATTTGAAACGTTGCTTGAAGTGGCTATAGCCGTGTTTGTTGATCAGCTCTGAATAGACAGGTACTTCCCCACCTTCCTTTTCCCCATCTCATTCCCCTCCCCACTACCTTCAGCCCCACAACATACCTACCTCAATTGGGGATGCCATAGTCTCACTGGCTCAAGAGGGAGCTGCTGGGACTCTTGTGAGGTATTCTTATAAAATTGACATTCACATAAAAAATAATTGTGAAATAACACAAGTTAATCAAATAAATTCGATTCGATTCCCCGACCTTCGGATTTCGAGTCAAGAGCCTGATCCCTCGACCACACATCAAATGCAGAGAAAATAATATATGTACATTGTAGTTTGTAGGTATAAAGGATAATGTAAAGGCAGTCCCTTGCTCCCTCTGGTGGTGTGTCTACGTAGGATCTAGGTGGTTGAATACCTTTGTTTCTAAGGATCGACTGGTTTTTCTCGGCGCTGGGTGCTAAATATACCACTTGAATGGTAAAATGGACGTCATATTAAGAACACGTGCACCATAGAAGCATGTAAGTAAATTAATTGGTTGATTTTAATGATAACAAATTGAGTATTAACTAAAAAATAATAAAAATTTCTAAAAGCAATAAATACCATTAAAGTGAACAATTTTTTTTAAAACGATATTTTAAAGCCCTTTGAAATGTATTCATTTTCTCCGGTATGTTCTTTGTTAATCCTTAGAATGCCGAAAATTTGTACAAATGTGTTTGGACAATATGTGAAACCGTGTACGAACGTTTTTTTTGTCTTTCCTGAAAAATTTATTTCATGTCCTTTGCGCGGATTTGCGCGCGGAACGTTGATATTATTAGAGATTTAACATGTGTCTTAAGCGCAATGGTTTTGCGTACTTTAGTCTATGTGATAAGCTTGTAATAAGCAGAATCCTGAATATTCAGCATAGTTCAAGTTCCAAGACAAAAATCAAAATTTCTTTTTCCCCATGAAATTAGACTCCGCATGTCGATTCTTGTTAAATCAGGCTAAACCAAACAATACAAGCATATTTAAGCACCCTGTCCGTAGTTTCCATAGTTTTGAAGTGCAAATGCAAAATCAGATAGCAATTTAAACGTTGATTTCTTGACTTTGGATTTATTTACACATGTTTAAGGCAATTAAATTATTAAATAACATTACTTTTATGGAAGTTTTATTAAACTCACACGGAAAAGTCAATTAAAAAATAATGATTCAGAAATAACATATATTATATATTTAAAAATAAAACTTTTTTATTTTTAAAAAAGAAATACAAACATTTCCGAGTTACTAATAACCCGACAATATTTGAAAATCTCCTACCGCCACTACAGTAATCCGAAAACGTTGCCTGATGGAGAACTTAGCCAACCGAGGAGTAGAACACGGAATGCCTGGGTGGGACCCAAACGCGATGCCCACTCAACCACTGACCGGTCGATATAAAACTTATTCCAACTTTAATTTTTAACCTTACATCAACTATCATACAACAAAACATTATACAGGATTAAAACCGACGAAAAACAAAACAAAAAAATAGTAATTGTGTTGAATTATACTAATGTAATAATGGATCAGTAGGATTTATCGGACCAGTTAGGATTTCATCAGAGCCGAACCCTCTGATATGAAAATATCTGGAGTCGGTGAAATATTTTCCCATTATGTTTCTGGTGGATTGACGTATTGTTCTTGTATTGTTTTGTATTTATTATACTTATATAGTGCACTTACATTGCGTGAATTTACTAGATAATCATTTGTGGAAAAGTGTGTGGAAGGGTTTAGTCTTTCATTTGGGAAAGATTTAACCCGGACATAAAATCTGGAGCACCGTAAATTGATTATTAGAATAGAAATTATGTACACAATATCACCGTGCCTGAAGAAAAATACACCGAAGTTCAATGTTGCCAACATTATAACTTTTTTTATTAGTAATAATCAGAAAAATTAATCGAACATTTAGGGTTTTGTAGAGTCAAAACTGCCAATGCAAAATCAAATAAAATCAGTAAAATCACATCAGAGTTCATAACAAATTACGATGGCAATGTCCCAAAATAATCCAAATAAAATGTAGTTTTTCCAGCTCTAGCTACAACGGCTGATCTTTACTCGAAACTAGATCGCAACTCCTGCTCGTAGATTCCTGGAGCAGTATTAAATTGAATTTTAATTATCGGAGGCCCCCGACCGCGCGCGTCCGGGTGCACCGCGGCGCGAGCGACAATTAATTATTATAACTGGGATACAACATATACCTACACTTGCTTAATACACTCCACATACACACTACAACGTTGCTTTAATTAGTAAAAATCCATTTTGGCAGCTTTGCAGGAGAAGCGATACGATGTTTATTTTTTAAACTAGGTACTTAAAATGCAGCTATTTATTTATTCTTTCTCACAGAACCAAAGATATTGAAAGAAAAAAATCAGAGTGTGTAATTCACACGTGAAACTAGAAAGTCGCTAGATGTCGCTTTCTTTTCTTTTGCCTGTTTTTTAAAGTGGTTTAAAGATTGGATATTGATTTCACAAAATAAAAATGTTTTTTTTTAAATTATTTATTTCGTGGGATTCGAACTCCCGTTCGCTTGATGTGTATCTCTCTGGCCGCTAAGACTTGTCAGGCACCTTGCCAACTACGGTGCGAATTTACCGTATTATATTAGAACCGAGTATTTGTGCAGAACTGAATTGTGACGCATTTCCGTTTCATCCGAATTTCAAGTCACTAACGGCGCTAAGGAATTTTCACTTCAATAAGAGATTTTCTATAGGCAGTTAATAAAGAAATCGTCGCAATAGGCGAGTTTAAGGTCCGAAAAGCATACCTCCCAGTCCACGCCTTTCTCTATCGCACGTGTGTTTTACGCATCTTTCTCTTTCACTTAAGGTCAATGCTAAGTCATTAAAGTATCTGCGCGAGTTGAGGTTCAGGTCGGTATTTAAGTGTGCTATACATACATGAGTAACCAGTTGGGTTCTTTGAGAATGCATTTTAAGATAAAGCCATACTAAATAATGCAAAATCATTCAAAATCATATGTTTTTGTTTTGAAAATTTGATCGCTTAGAAGTATTATAGACGCTTCAATTAAATACTGCGCGTAGAACATACCTTGGCCCTTAAAAATATCGGTCAATATTTTTAAGGGCCGAGACTATACATTTATATTTACGCCCGAACTTCCCAAATTAAAATAAAATATAAATTTTCGCGTTGTTATTTTACAATACGGCCGCTGGTCGATGAATTTGGTTTTTCAAAATGGACCCTATTTCGTCCACCGAAGAACTACTGACCACGCCACACCTATTTCGTATCGTATCGAAACAGACGTCTGGCTCCGCGTCGCTTGATTTCGTGAAATCAATTTTAAATTTGCGTAAAAGACAATGCGTAAAAAAGGAGTTAATATTTTTTTACAGGTTTTTACGAAATCTTAAATACCTTTCCAAAAGCTTTTTCTCAAGTATTTTCAAACTCCTCCCTTAAAGGGGTGTGAATTCCGATTTCGATTTTTTCCTGGACTATTGGAGCGCCTTAACAATAAATAAGTCAAATCGAGAATATTTTATATTACTCTATTACTACCCTAATATTAATATACCTTTTCAAATTACCAACATTTTAAATATCTTATTTATTTAGTTTTCATTACATTTCTCGATGAATATGAGATTATCATAGAGTAAAACATTGTTAAAAAGTGGCATTCAAATATCAATGTTTGATAAAAATGTTTCCACGTTACTTGTTTGTAAAATGTTATTAGTGCCTATTTGATGGGTGCTGTACTAGTTTTGATGCCAATCTGACGGAATTCAAGCAGGAAAACTACGGCAGGATTTGCTAATTGAGAACGAATTTCCACCACCAACTGTAACATTTCCAACGCTCGCTCTGATTTAACGTTGCAGGTAGCATATTCCAGCAAACTGGCTTTGAAGGATGCAAGTTCTACCACTGTAAAGTAAATTGGATGCTGATATCAGGGTATGGGGTGGTTAGCAGTGATACTTGGAAGTGAACGTGAATGTCATCTAGTCATATAATAGTGAATAATAATAAACTAACAAAAATAATAATTTAACAATAAACTCAACACAAATTTACTCCACTACTTAGTGTATATCTGTCTATACATTTAATAGTGTTGAAAACTTTTCTGACAAGTCCCCTTTGTTTACTTCTTTTTTATTCTAAATAATATGTTCTCTATTATTATAACATTGATTATTAGTTTAGTAACACATACTAGTATCCTATACCTAATTGCTTTTATCACACATACTTTGTTAAATGTACATTCATATTTTGTTATTATTGTAATACTGATAATCTCCTGTGTACCACTGTGTACTTATAATATTATGTACCTATCACCTGAATGTAAAAGCCATTCTATGGCGTTTAAATAAATAAAATGCGACTGTAAAGATCGATCTAGTTTTAAGCTTAGATATATAAAATCTATTGCATGTGTTTTGAATGTGAAATCAAAGAAAGACTATCTAAAGATCTATAATACGCTTATTGATAAAACTTACGTTTCTTGATAGAACTTTCTTGTAAAACTGATGTAATGATAATCATAATGTATTTTTATTTTTGCAGGCGGGTATGGGTTCCGTCGCCCCGGGAACCATTTATTGGATAACCAACACCTCTGCCACAGGTCACCCCAAGTGGTTCGCTATGTTTGGTAGGGGTGTCCGGGTTCATGGGGTGAGGTTTGTCAAGCCGATGTATGTGCCTACTCACCTACTGGGTGAGAGAGACAGGTTGAGGAGATCATTTCACCTCTGCACCTCGACTCTTCGCCTTGCATCGCAGTTGAAGGGATGAATTCATACTTCCGTCACTTCTGGACGCACTGATCCATAGATTCATACCTCGTATCTATTTCCTTACTGGTATATATTTCCTTCCAAGAACTCCTCTTCTTCCTTTCGTTAAAAAAACTTCCACACAGCATCCCCTAAGATGACACAGGCCTTGAGGGAAATTATTTTTCTCAGGGCCTCCTGTGTGCAGCTAATGTAAAAAAAAAATTATAACGGATAAGCGATTGGTGATTGAAGTCAGGGACGTTCGAAGAAGGCGTGACACGACAGATTGAATCAAACACTTGAGGAAAGTCATATCAAGAATCATAATAAATGAATAGTATATTTGAAATGATGTATGAATGCAAATGAAGCGAAGAGTTACATTTAGTTCATTTAGCAGTGTTTTGTGGCATATCTGGATAACCACTTCCCAATTCATGTCCCGTTGGCGGCATTTATCTTTTCTCGGGAGATTTTTTCAATGTTAATGTGTGTTTCAGGCTAATAATTATTGCTTATAATAATTGTAAAATTTATAGTTACCTTCGCCACTCCCTTCAGATTACAACGTATCCCAATTGGGGAATGTATATAAGTACAGCATGAAATTGATAGGTAGAAGAAATTGTGATACCCGAAGAAGACATGGCATTTGTACGGGATTGGCATAAATACGAGTTTGTACGAGACGATGTATTAAAGTGAATGAAGCTAAGGAGTGCGGGCTCGAGCAGGGAAAATGATACGACAGTTATATAGTTATTTCGAAACCTATGTATTAATATAGGAAGAAAAGATACTAAGTGCGTTTGGCGGACACCTGTAGTACGCACACTCGAATGCAGTGTCTCTGAATCATGTAATCACTCACTTAATCTATCGCCTTTAATAATCGAAAGCGAACAACAACATGTTGCGGTCAAACTGGTTGGGCACAATTATGCCGAGAAACGCCGCAGTACGAGCCCGTCAGAGAGAGAGGAAGTCACTGTAATTTATCTCGCGAAGAAAGTTGGTTAGGTAGAAGCGCGCGGGTACTAAACTGGCGCCCGACGGCGGACCGCGCTTTCCTCTGCAGTTGTACCGGAGAACTACCGTCATTGGAGGCTCTCGGCGACCTTTCTTCATCAAACGTGCGGGGACCGAGGGTCAGGTGCGGAATAGCGCCAATATCTAGACATAGTGAGAAGTGAACAGTTCTTCCAGCAAACTGACGACCTTGCGTTTATTTTATCTCACGGGGGTCAGATCTGGTGCGGATTATTGTTACAATGAGAAGTGAACATTGTTAACTGCACTGATCAAAATTTTACTAAAAAGGAAAACTTTTGGTTAGGTTGATAAGAGTTAAGATTCAGCGCAAAAAAATTATCTCTGACATGTACCTTTCAATTTCTATGAAATACTTACAGTTTTTCTTTCAAACTACATCTATGGGCAATTTGGTAACCACAGATGATAATAATGATTACACTACAACATATCATGAGGATTACACCGAAGAAAAATAAACGAAATTCAAGAAAATGTTTAGAGAAGTTAAATATCTTATCAGTTAAACAAAATATGTACTTCCTCAATTTATTTTTAAATTTCAAAATTTAAAACATCAACCACTAAAAAAAAAAGACTTTTTTACTATAATTTATCAATTTTCAACCTAGTTCCCGCATCTCTAGGGCCAGCTAGTAGCTAATATCAATGATTTTTGAAATAAAACTACTTTACGCACGATTGACTTGGGGAGTAAGCTGGTGAATGCGTAACGAGAGCGTTACGAAAAGTGTGATCGGGCGAGGGAAGTAAAACCTCTTTACGCACGCTCGTCACTAAAAATCAAAAAATAAACAAAAATTTTAACAAAACTTAAACGACTTCAAAAAAAGCACTAAAAAGTAAAAAAAATAATTTCGCATGATTGTTATTTTTGGAGTCGGTGTCAGTCAAGGTCTCCACATCTCACCTATAACTAACTATGTATGTACATAGTTACCTTGGCTGACACCGACTCCAAAAATAACAATCGTACGAAATAATTTTTTTACTTTTTAGTGCATTTTTTAAGTCGTTTTTGTTTTGTTAAAATTTTTGTTTATTTTTTATCAAGGAGTTTCATTATTATAATTTATCCTCCCCAGTTTTTCCGGTTATATTTATATAAAATTAAAAATATAGTCATTTGTAAGATTTTTAAAGCGTTGAAATGAGACTTTACACAAATATGGCCGAGAAATACTGGAAAAAGTATTTTATACCGCAGTGATCATTGCCGACTGTTACAATGAAACTATATAGAGGACAGAAAGAAAGAAAACATGTAAGTTCTCCGAGACACAATAGATAACATCACGACAATGATGAATATATTGTAATTCGATGCCTATTTCGTGACTCAATATTATGAATCTAAATGGATGACTAATAATAATATGCTAATGTGTACGCATTCTACACCTACCGTGTATCTTTACTTGTGTAAGCAATACAAAGGATCCTGATGTAAATTGTATATATATTTAAAATACTGGAGAGGAGAGGACTAAAATCACCTTAAAACACTGAACAGAGAATTTCTAAAAATCAGGCAAGCCAATGAAATTTATTATCTATTCAAGAAGCATTAGAGTATGCAATTCTCACTGAAGTGAAACCATCTGAAAACTAAAGTGGACCGCACAAAGAGGAGACCGATGACATTATATTATTCTTTCGCAGGCTATAGATGCGTGAGTTCGTCTCTTTTTAGTCATTTTCACGATATAATCAAATTAGAGTATAATAAAACTAATTTTGAAGCTAAGACTTCTTTAGCACAGTTGTGATTTTAAACTCGATGGAACGAAAAAGCGACACTGAAAACAGACTAATACTTACATACATCTATAGGATTTAGCCTGCGAGAGAATAAGATAGAATAATCGGTCTCTTTGTGCGGTGTTTCGTAGCCTCTTCACTCTTCACTCTAATCTACTTTATTTTTCTGAAGTTTTAACTTCTACTCTGAACCACACTTGTAATTTTTTTTAAACTTTATTCACTTTTGTTGGATTTATTTCACAAGAGAAAGGAAAAATTCTGGTTTCTTTGGAACTTCGGTCACACTAACACGCCAAAAATTATGCCACAGGCTGGCCAATGAAAATGATCGAGAAAGAATTTCGACATTTGAAAATTATAATCATTGTTATCCTTCCGATATTTCAATGGAAGATGATACGAGGAACTATCGTCATTGAATTCCTCAACGCCGGTGCGCAGTCGGGAAATACGCCAAACGCGCGCCCAACATTTGTAACATGAGAACTGGGTGTTTCTACGACTCGTTCTTGAGTTCAACAGCTCAGTTGTGGAACGTTTTGCCTGACTCTGTATTTCCTTCCTCCTACAACATAGGTCTCTCCAAGACTCAGGTTCAAACGGAGTAGGAAAGGGAAAATTGAGCTTAATTTGGGCAAGCCAACATCTAATAACGTACTTAATTCGATTTATCTTTTCAGTGAACCTAAAACGTGATGATGAATGTGAAAAAAATCAAAGCGTGTAATTCATATGCGATAAAAGTAAAACCTGCAGAAAACTAAAGTAGACAGAGTGGGAAGGCTACAAAGAGGAGACCGATTATCCTACCTCATTATCTCACAGGCTAAATTGTATAGATGTATGTGTTTGTCTCTTTTTAATGACGTAGTTTTCGTTTCATCGATTTTTAAATCACAACGGTGCTAAAGAAGTTTTCCCTTCAACAATTTATTGTCGTATGAACAATAATACATACATATTTAAGCCGTGCAGGGCAACATCATTTCTGGTGATTTTTACCATTGATCTCTCCCATTTGGGTTCAGAATATAATTTTGATCGAATGTTCATTGTCTATTATAATTAGCTCTTTGCAATAAATGAATTTCAAGTTAAAGCTTACAGTAGAGCTATGCATTAAAATATTATTGAATTACCTCGCTGGGAATAGAATCGCCCATGCATAATGTTGTTACGGCTATTGTGTATGGAAATCCGCCATTAAATCAGAGAAACATTACACATATTATGTGGGTGATATGTCGTTGAAATGAATAAAGTTTTAATACGGAAATTCACGAACAGGGAGATTACAATATTATCTTTAATTGAATAGCACGAGTTAGAAGCGTAATAGTTCTGCAACGGCCCATCTGCATCTGGTGACTCAATAAAACACTCCGCAACACCACTATGGGTGGCAATCCATGATTTGTTTTAAAATTTAAAAGATCTAAGAAGACTTACTCTCCGAGGACTGACTTCATTCCACGGATTGCCATTACTCGCCTTAATAGTCCTTTAATAATTACTTCATGAGGAGTTATGAGATTATGTAAATTAATTAAAAAAAACAAATTACCTGACAATATTTGAAACTTTTCTGCTGCCTTTACAGAGAGGGAAAACATTGCTTGTATCGCGATAAAGGACTTAGCCAGCCGATAAATTGAATTCACGACGCCTGGATGCTACCCAAATGCGATGCCAATTCAGCCCCTTCTTCTCAAGTCAGTTCCTCATTGCTGAGGATTGAGACCCTCAATCCAATTTCCATGGTGGGCAAGGCTCTTCCATTCCTTGCCGGTACAGCGCTGCGCGATACTTGACCACTTCAGCGCATTGGTGACCTTAATCTGCTTCTCCTGTCTTCCACTTTGTCAGTGACTATGAGTTTCTCCAAGTTGGAGTCCTCAGTTTGGCGAGCAAGGTATACAAAGTATCTTAAGATACGTTGTAGGCAGAAAATTGAAAGACCGAATCACCGGTCATATGTATCTATATGTATAACCTTTATAAACTACTCGTACAATTAAACCACAATCACTCAACGTTAGTTTGGTTGTTATCTAAAATCATGATTTGCGTCTGAAACAAAATACTCTACCAACGTTACAAATGACTAAAAAAAAAAATAACCCTTTTTTGGCATAGTATCAAAAACATAATTCTTGTTTACAAATCATAAAATTACGGTTGACTGGACGCATTGTATTATAATTAAGGTGAAGTTATACGTGAAATCCTATTTAGATACCATTTAGATTAATCTTTACGACGAATTGGCTTGCAGTATGAACATCGAAAAATATGTCACGGATAAATTGAAGCTTTTACTAGCTTTTCTACGTATCGGAATACAATAAAATTAATACTTACGTAACAAAAAATAGAAGTTTAAACCACTAAAAAAAATGTTTTTTCAAGACTTTACTATATAATAATACAAGAAACTTTTTTTTTTAAATACCCCTTTATGGCTAAGACTATTTTTGAGGTTTTCTATGTTCTAACTTTTTTTCATTCATATAAAATAATGCACAGAGTAAATAAAAACCACTTTTTCGCTTACTTGTCTCGCGCAAATAAGACGCTCGATTTAAAATTTTGCAGGCATGAGAATCGAAATATTTGTAGCGTTTATATAAGCATTATATTATACTTAATACGGCGGTAGAACCGTGAACGAGGGTGAATAAATACTAGGCATCATTTTGATATAATTCGCTTTGATTGTGGTGAAAATTTTGATCCGTTCATGATTAATTTAATGTCCAATTACTGAGATCATTAATTAAGCTAATTAGAGTTGCGATTTACAATGCCATTAATTCACACCTGGCGAGCACCAATTTATAGATGAAAAAAGTATATTGCTTTTCGATAATGAGCATATTAAAAATCGTTTGAAATTGAAAACTGAAAAAAAACGTTAAAACCCTCAAATAACATCCGATAATATTATTCTCCTTCGCGTTTTTCAAAGCCGCTTCGTTGACATCATCCTGACAAAGAAATTCTTTTGAACTCGCTAACGAGTTTCAAACACGTTGAATTTACAAGCTGATGGCATCGCCATCGTTGTGAATTTATACGTTGATAGAAAAATAATATGCTGCAAACATGTCGGATTTTCATAGATTCGTACTAATAATACGCTACAAACATGTTACATTTATAGACTCTTAACAAGTTACAAACTAGTATACACTATTAACAAGTTACCAACAATACAACTTGAAGATCCAGCTTTGCTGAAATTGGAGCAAATATTAGTTCACTAATTTTGAAAAATAGCTACCATTACGTCGTTGACGTTACGTGACTAACTAAAGCGAATTAATAACAAATTATTTAAACATAAATAGATAAGTACAGTATTCCTTTCAAATGTAAACAATGATGTGAATTTTCAATAAAATATTTATTAACTAGCTGTTGTGTGTTGTGTTTTCCTATCTTATAAATTTAAATATCAGCAACCTTGGGGTATTCCTTGATTGATAAAAAATTTGTAATAAATTACTTGGCTAAACCACGCCGCGGCGGTCTGTAATCGTGTAATATATTGTAGCTGTACGCAACTGAACTATAACCCATATCGCTATACCGTAGTATTCATAAAGGATTCCTTTATACTATTGAAATATGCTACAAGCTACAATCCATTCATTGTGCTATTCAAAAGCAATAGCTATGTATGTACTGGTGAAACAAAGAAGGTGATATTATAAGGTATGTGTCTCGCAGAGCGGCCATAAAGCACCCAGGACACTTAAAAGTGAACTATGAGCGTTTATCAAACAAGACGTTATTGCTTGGCTATGTTCAGCTGCAATAAAGCGATAAATTGACGTTGCAATTCTTAGAAAAGCTCACAGTAAAGTTGTTTATAGAACGGCTCGTGCTAGGGAAGAAAATAATGGATATTATTGGATGGTGGATTGAAAATCTATTTATAATTTAATCCGTGGATTATTTCAGAAATACAAGGTAAATAGTTGAAGATATACTTTTAGAATTGCTCTCGCCTCTCAGATTATCATTCAAAGTATGATTAGAGCACGTTTAAGGAGTATTTAAAAAATTGTATTATCATATTACAAGGAGCAACAAATACACGATTATACAATAATTAATAATCCAGCGAAGATTAAGGTCTTTAATGTATTAGATGAAAATATATTGGCTTCTAGACCAACGTGACCGGTACCTACGACTGAAGTTCCAGTGAGTTGTTTTGGGCTGCAGCCTATATGGTAAATATTGCCCTGATGATATCTAACCTCCTAAAAGATATTTCGATCTTTTTCTTCCATTTCTCCTTCCCAATTGCCTAAATTTCAAAATGAATTCCCTAAATTGGCATGCCATCGTCTCACTTACTGCCGTCTGATGGGAGTAATTAGTAAGTATAAAGAAAAACATTTCTAATTAGACAGATAATATGTTAGGTTAGGTTGTTTAGTAGGTACCTAACTACAAAATACCAAATTTCTTAACTGATTATGTTTTAAGAATTTATTATATTCACACCCGTCCAATGATTGGAAACAACATTTTCGAGCTGGGACGAAGATTATAATATTCATCGACCATAATAGAAGTGCTGCTTGCTTAGTTTCCCCTGTAAGTAGCCAATTCCAAACCGGGGAGACTGAAGTGTTGTTTCTATCAATAATCCACTTTGGACTATATTGATAGAAACAACACTTCTCTAGAACAGCTCTCACAGGCTATTATTAAATAACTTACGCACTATAAAGGTACTTTACCGAAAAGATACTTTCATGCAAAACACTGAAAAGATAATACAATGTTTGACAAATCCAGCGGAATAAAGAAAGAAAGAGTTTGAACGAATATTATATAAAGATTTCGCCAATTTAAATAAAACCTTTCGAAACCTAGATAATGGTGCTAAAAAACTTTTCACTTAAAAATGGTTCAACATATCGTCACCTCAGTTCTTAATTGTCCAAACGACCATTTTAGTTTTTGTTCAATCTCCATTTTAAAACTAAAAATAAAGTATTAAAAATTATAGTTAATCACTTAACTTAGAGATATTTAAACTAATGAGACCTTTAACTTTACGCGAATATATTTATTTTAAACACCTATCATAATGTTTCGTTGAAATAATGAGAGAAAACCTTCTCCTCCTGTAAAATGGTCGTTTGGACAATTAAGAACTAAGGCGACGATATAGGTACAGAGTATCCGGGGGTGAAGTGCCCAAACTTCGGGAGGTGATTCTACTGGTGATGGTAGGTAGGTTAAAGGTGGAGGTGATTGCCTAAAGTAAAAAAGATAAATAACTTTATTATTATAAATAACTTCTTTAGAAATTCCAATGTTTATTATCCCATACAAAAATACGTCTACACTATAGATACACTATTTAATGTTTAATAATTTAATATCTACGTCATGATCCATTGTGCATTTTAACTCAATCATTGTCAGGTACATACACTTTAAAGCTTCCTTTGTTGATTGCGGGCTTCAGGCTCGAATCGATAAACGTTCAACTGGCATTGAGTATTATCAGTCGATGCCGGCGGAAACACAACACGGTGCGAATTCAATTAATCCATAAGCCCTCGATAACTACCGCTCATGGTTACAAAACATAACAAATTAATTAGCCTAAAAGGGCAATGAAAGCAGATTGATTTCACTCCACATAGAGTGAATTGATGCACAGATGCAAAACAAATTGAAACCTTGAAACCTGTGTTCTTTTCTTTACCCTTGTGATTTCAGATTATGGCCACTGGGAATTATTAGAGTTTTGGGGATATGACTTGAGATTTTTACAGCCAAAATAGTGTCGTGATTATTGTTGGGATGTTATACCGTGTTGCGCTACCTCGGACGTTTCGGACAGCGTTACAGCTTCCATCATAAAGGAAGGTGTGTAGATTGTGGTGATCGGTGAAGAGTGTCTTTATGTATATATCGTGTTGTATCGTTTTGGGCCTTCCCAGCACATTAGGCACAAATCCAAAGTAGTGGCCGATTTCAAGTGCTTGGCAATCTGCCCTAATGGTATGGTACAACAATAGTGGTTTGGAATATTATACAACATGGTATAATATTCCAAAAAAACATAGCTCCACACAGGAGGTCCTTAAGAAAATAATTCCCCTCAAGGCGTATGTCATCTTTGGGGATGCTGTGTGGAGGGTATTTTTAGGAAAGAAAGGATAGAAAGTTCTGGGAAGGAAAAGGGTATTAGGGATGGTTAGAAATCTGGGGGTCAGTGTATCCAGGAGTGACGGACGTATGAATCGATCCCTACCACTGCGGCGCAAGGCGATTTTCCGAGAGGGTACGGCTGGAGAAGTCAAAGGGACTGCCTCAACCATTATCTCCCGATCCGGCCTGCCATGCAGCTGGTGGGCAGACGCATCTACCGCCAAGACCCGCATAAACCTTTCCAAATGGGGTATTTCCACGTTTTTTTTATTGCATAATAAAATTACCACGATTATTGCATTTTTATTTTATTTTTATGTTGACGAATAAATTTTCTACAGCGAGTCAAAGTTTCCCATTTTTGAATTACCGCTAAAATGATATTTTGGCGCGAGGCTATCGTGTCACGTCATGAGCGTGGACGCTCACTGAGAGTGTTTATTTATGCAGGCTCAGCTGAGCGACGCTTGTGACGTCACAATCCGATGTGCCAACCAGGGGCCGTTTTGATTTTGTCAGTTTTAGATTGTTTTAAAAATCAAAAATATTGAATGAATACATAAAAAAATAAGCATTTTTAGTAGGATGATTAAAATCAGAAAAAATGATCTTTAAATATTCCGTACATTTTCAACAGAATCCCTAGTTTGTGGAAATAACCCATTGAAGATATAATTGATGATGTCGAAGATTTCTTTTATTTAGGCTTGGGGTCGAACTTCACATCTTACTAATATTATAAATGCGAAAGTTTGTATGGATGGTTGGTTGGTTGGATGGTCCTTACTCTTTCACGCAATAAATATCGAATGGAATTTATAAATTCTTTCACTAATCGAAAGCTACTTTATTTTCGAGTAACAAGGGCTATATGTATTGGTAAGCTCTGGCGTTATGAATAAGCTGTGGCGTTATGAAATTATCTATTATACGTTTATTGGCAGAGCGTGTTACTAAGTAAATTTTTGACGTGGGCTGTCAATATTATTTCTTTGATAGCGAAATATTAGTATTCTAATATGAATATTTAGTGTAGGTAGATACAAATATAAAATAGGTACTACATTTTGACCTAAGCCAACAGCTATTCTAATATTATGAATGCGAAACGGAGCGTATTTGATTGTTGATTGATTGGGGGAGGGGGAGTGGTAGTGCGGGAGAGGGGGGGGGGACAAATATGCGAGCGAAGCCGGGGGTAAGAGCTAGTTAAAAATAAAGAAGTTATATTGCTTATTAGATTGGCTCTAGAGCTAGAGATCGCGGTTTTGAAACCTGAATTGGATATATAATATGTATCACTAGTTCCCTTAAGTATGTATATGTAATAACGATAAATTACTGTGAACAACCCTCCTTCTGCCTCGCCTGCACTTGTAATCACTGTGTGGAATGAAAATGTAAGCATGGCTATGCGGGCGCATATCTAGGTAAGGTTTCCGGACAGGCTAGGGGAAACTTGTGCATTGTGCATGCAAAACCATATTTTTTTTCCGCAGCGGATACGCCAGGCTTAGATAACTCCAAGCGGCGACAGCAATTCCCATTGTGACATACTACACTTAGGATGGGTTGTTTTAAAAAAATTGACAGATTCATAAAATATTTGAAGTTAATTTTTAAGTTATGTGTAAGTTTATTCAAGTTCTGTTATTATAACATTATAGGCCGGTTGCTCCATAAAACTGTTTTTTTTTTACCTAAACCCCACACAGGAGGCCTTGAAGAAAGAATTTCCCTCAGGGCCTATGTCATCTGAGATGCCGTGTCGAGGGTCTTTTTGAGGAGAGGAAGGAATGAACATTGGTCTTGAAGAGACCCGTGTTGTAGGAAGGAGGAAACACAGAGGCCGGCAAATCGTTCCACAGCCGAGCTGTTGACCACAAGAACGAGTCGAAGTAACGACCCGTTCTCATGTGACAAATGTCAACGGTGTACATATGTTGGGCACGCGTGCACCGGTGCCGGAGGGATCAATGATGCTAGTTCCTCGGAGCATCTTCCATTGTAATACCGGTAGAACAAGGATAGCATTCTCACCCGACACCTGTGCTCTAAAGATTGCAATCCGTCTGTTAAGATGGGAGAATCTATCAAACGGACCGCCCGATTTTGCACAGAGCCGTGGGTATTTTTCAAGTATTTTGGAGCTCCAGACCAGAGGTGGCTGCCAATTCACTCGTGGGGCGCACTTGTGATTTGTACAGGGTTAGTTATTGTGTACTATTAAAGTGTCTGCAGGCCCTGTACAGTACGCCTAACACTAAAATAATCACAGAACTTGAATAGAACGTAAACAATTGAAAATTATCTTAAAATTTTTAGGTTAATTTTCGCGTTCTGTGTAAGTTTATTCAAGTTCTGTTATTATATAATTACATGCCATGTGCTTCATAACTTTCTCCTAGTGCGATATTCTCCCAGTTTGTCACATCCCCAGTGCGTAATGCTCCCAGTATGATTAACTATTCCCAATGTGACATACTCCCAGTGATAAATTCTTCAAGTGTGCCTTTTTATGCGAGTAGCGTAACTGCCCCTAACCATCTGGAGCCAGTAATATTATGGCATCCCCAATTGGAGAATGTTGTGAGGCTGAAGATAGTGAGGATGGAAAGGAGATGGGATGTAGGAAAGTGGGGAAAAATAATCTGGCTAGCACCATTTTGTTTGTTTTTTGGTTTTTATGCCGTGTTGCGTTACCTCCTTCTTTAGCCAACGTTTCGGACAGCATTGACTAAAGAAGGAGGTAGCGCAACACGGCATAACACCACAAAAACAAACTTCGAAAATACTTTTGACCGTGAATATCTAAAAACGTACCTCATATATGTATGTACTTTAAACTCAACTCTAGGCAGTTCACCGCGCTTCTTTGAGCAAGCCCGCGGGCTCATCCTCCCGCTGCATAAACAATATTTGCAATATTTGCATATCTCCTTACACCGTTCTCTCCCGGCACAACCCACCGCCTACACAGTAGGTAGGTACTTAAACATTTCATACTTTTAGCTGCGTTTGCCGGTACGCGCTGTTTTGAAATAACCAACTCAACCTGCTTGGATTTTGACTCCCGAAAATTAATATAAATATTTCATTGATTTTCCGACGGGAATTATTTTCCCATAATCCATTATGGAGTTTTTCTCATAAATTGGTTTTTAAACGGGTTTTGTTGGAAATTCTCCATTTATGAATTTGCTAACGGGTTAAATTATTGGTGAAATGAATTTATTAGTTGCAAGTGAAAAGTTTAAAGTAGAAAAGAATTTAGAATTATTATTTTTGAATTGGTAAACTAATGTTTAAGACAAGATTTTTATGCATAGCACAAAGGGTAACAATTATTAACACTTGTTTCAGGATAATCATTATTGCTTATAATAATTGTGAATTTAGAAGTCTGCAATGGAATTCTGACAATATTCCCGATAAATATCACTGATTTTTGAAACATCTGTTTGCAACCGAAAAGGGATTCTTTAGTTAAATTTGTGTTTAAACAACGTACTGTAACGAATGAGGGGAAAACACATAATGCAAGGCCAATGTAAACGTATATGTGGAAGAAGTCGGGGATGTCCGGGAAGATATGGCACGATAATTGAATCAAATTGAGAGAGTTGATGTAACATAAGAGAGAATTTATAGCAGTGAAACAACGGCGTTTTCTACTTACCTCGAAGAGAAATAGTGTAATGGTTAGTTAAAAAAAAACCGTTAAAAGAAACAACCATTAATTACAAAAGATATATTTATATTTTCTGGTGTTTTGATAAGTTTCAGTTGATATGTTGATTTATCGGAATTAACCAGCTACACAGTGAAACGCGTAGTTGGCGGATCAAATGTGATAGGGGTGTTCTTACACCTAGCAAAAGCATTCGACACCATTTCGTTTAACATACTACACCAAAAAATTAAAAATATCGGCCTTACCGGTCCACCGCTAAAATGGTTTTCAGTTACACTGAAAAAAGACAACAAATGGTAAAAATAAATAAATAAAGCAGTGACTATATAGATATCAGCTATGGAGTACCACAAGGCAGAGTTTTGGGTTCCATACTATTCCTTATCTACTTAAACAGTCTAACTGAGATAAACCTAGAAAAAACTGAGTACAAAGTAATCAGTTATGCAGACGACACAATCATTTTTTTCGAGTTCGATTTTTGTATATGTGATGTAAAAAAAAAAGTTAGTTAGTAAAAAATATCGATTTTCTTAGCAATAACCTTCTGAACAATCGAATAAAAACAATGCGTACGATCGTAAATTAATACAAGAATATAGAATCAGGAGCATCCCCTTGACTTATCCTATATTCCTCTTCCTCTCCCCTTTACCTTCAAATAAATAAATATACAGCTTTACACTGTGTTTGGTGTCTGAAGAACCGAAGAGATTGAATATTTCATCAACTTTTAATTTCCTCGAATAAATTGTCGGATGGCACGGTGGAAAGACGTTTTAATTCGGTGTTCGCATTAAATCGGTGAAAAAAGAGAGCGTTGTCGCGATGCTCCTGATGGTGTCACCGATTGAATGCTAAAGTTAACCTTGATTTCCACGTAAATTCTTTGTCGTTCTAATACAATGCCTAGCCGTTAAGTGCTTTAGGACAGCTGTGGGCAACCAATAGTAAATTTTGAACACTGATCGAAATCATTAAGTTTTTGCGATAACTATTCGGTGATTACTTAATAATGTATTACGTTTGGATGTAAAAGTAAAATTCTACAATCTTTGAAAATTCGTCATTTTTAATTAAATTAAAACAAATAACTTTGTTAAACGCCACTTATTAATGAGTGATGTTTTACAAAATGATTTTCATTTAAGTAAAAGTAAACGTTTATTATTTTTAAAGATTTATTTGGACAGAGTGATATATATTTGATGAAAAAAGAAGCGCCCGATGGTCCAGTGGTTAAGACGCATGCAATCTTACAAACCGAATACAATGCTTATGGCGGGTAATCAATTTACTCCCTCTTTCACACATGTAGGTTTGGTTGACATAACGTTTTTAGTTATAAGGATGCAGGTGGTCTACGGGCCACTAGTTGTAAATCCCTGATGCAGGATCTTGATAGTTTTTGTCGCGATGTCGTGAACCAGGAGGTGATATCATAACACAAGTAGCAATTACTGACAAACACGAATTCAGTCTGAAGTATCAAGTAGCTATCCACACTGCATAGACAATCCCTAGAAGAAAACGATTGTGGTCAATTTGCAGAAGGCTTTTTGACTCCTAGGCTACTAAAACAAGTCAATGAAAATTATTATCATTTTGTTTATTCGAACGAGTACAAGATTACTTATTTTAATATTCTTAACATTTGGGAAGAAAGGTAAACAAACTACCGTTGAAAGATGAGTCAAATTCCAGCCCTGAAAGGATTTGGAGAGGGCATCCGGAATGAAGCAATCCAAACTACTAGACCCTAAACGAACCAGGCAACTACTCGATAAGGATAGAAACTCACTGAGGGTACTGTTAAGACCACTAAGAGGACAATGCCATCTCAGGAGACCTATGCAGTTATTGGGAGTGTAAAACATCAATAGATGCAGGAAATGTGAACACGAGGAAGAGGCTCCAACTCACTTACGGTGCAATATCCCGCTTTATTGGGAAGTAGACTCAGACATCCTGGAAGACACATTGTTGAACCAAAAGACAACCATGGTGAACTTTATAAAATGGACCGGTCTACTGTTAGAGGTATGAGGTAAAATAGGAGAAAGCATAATGGGCCTATGTACGTAAACCGTATCGACCTTCAATTAAAAAAAAATCCAAAAAACGTTTTAATAACGTAAGAATAGTTAAATATATCTACTATTTTTGAGAACCTCCCTATCTTTGATAAGTCGTCTAAGGCTAAGATTTTACAAAAGTTGTGGTTTTCAGATGAACCATAGCATTTCAAGAGTGTAGGAGATATACTGAATATAGGCCATATTCATAATCGAAACGTTACTTGAAATTGAAAAAAAAAATGTCCAAATACGCGAAGCTAGCAGTCCACAATAGAGAGCTGGTACCTAGCTTGATGTGAGGCATGGAAATGATGAGGAAGGATGAAAGTAGACTGATTGCTGTGGAAATGAGATCCCGGAGGCCCGTGTGAGGTAAGACCAAGGGACGCTCAGATGGTTTGGGCTTGTAAAGCGAATGAACCACGGACGTACAAAATATATGGACGTGCCCTTACGTGATAAAAGGCGTGTTATTTCCCCCTCCCATTGGAACCATTTTTCGGAACCGGCTGGGCTTTCGAGAGCCTCGCGTTAATCTAAAAAATGTGACTTCATCATTCTTGTCCGGACCAGTGTCGAGCTCTTATCGAACATTTTACGCACGGACGTTGTATGTCTATGGAACACATACTATGACATCGAGATACATGGCGACGCGAAACACAAAGCCGCTGTTTACTGGGGTGAGTAAATCATGAAACATTTGTAAAAGTGTCTACGGAAACAAAATATTTCGACTATGAAAATACTCAGAACCTTACTTTGCGAATTTGGACTTGACACATCTGTTCATAGCGTGGCATGCAATTCGCGCTCCCATTTAAAAGGTCTATTCATCCAAAATCAGATTTTACTCTCAAGAACTAAATGGTGATATTATAGTGCGAGGTGCCTATATACTGTTAGATTGATTTATTGGCGAATCACAAATCTCTTTCCTCTCTTCGTCCCGCCATAATTGGTTTTTACCCCTCATCTGTAAGTTCTCGTCTAGCTATTTGTATGTCTATGGAATGAACGAAAAAGTTGTGTAAGGAGAATATATAACGCAAATGTGATTGGTAGAAGAAGTCTAGGATGTCCAAGGAAGACATGGCTTGATAAAATGAATCGGATACTTGAGTCGGGTGAATGAGGCATGGAGTGTCCACCAAGACCGAGTTGTTTGTCGGTCCCCTCTGCCTACCCCAGCGGAGAGACGGATAGTTGAGAACAGTTGGACCTTGTGCGATTTCAAATAAAAAAGGAGAACTAAATTATTCTTGAAAAGTACGAATTGACGAACAATTGACTTCAATTCACAAAGACACGCCCACAAAATACTTCTACAGATTTATTTTTTCAATGATTATTTACTCTGATGGCAGTGGTCGCGCAAGAAAACGTCGAAGAAACGAATCCGCCACTGATTACTGAAATACTCGCGAACCTAATGGGATTAGTTCAATCCTTTTGAGCAAACAGATTGCTTTTCCGTTTGGTAATAACGTAAACACTAATAACTTAAAGAAACAAATAATATTATTACTGCCGTCCCGTGGAAATTGATTAAGAGAGATTCTTGAGTATCTCTCTGTCTTATCGGGTTTCAATTGTTTTTAATTTTGAGAATTGGCGGGAACGTGAAGGCGATGAAGTGCCACTTTGTTGAGTTGTCCGATTACCAGGAGTTCTTGCACGGTGAAGTCGATAGCTTTTCAATATCCGATCGATGTTTCAAGCACCGTTGACCACCAAATCAATATTGACAGGTAGCAAATAAGAAATCGATGTACGCTGGCAACGTTTAAGATATTTTCTATGAATTAACATTACGACAAGTCTATTACTTGAAAATATTAATAAATTGGCGATGTAGAATTGAAATATTAATCTAAATATGCATAGGCAGTTCGCATTCACTTTTTGACACCAAGTGGAAGGTAATTAGTTAATGAGGTCTTTTGTCATATTTCAACCACTTTAGTTTCTCAAAGACCGAACGGAATAAATTAGTAACGTGTCGCGTCTTATTACCCAAAAAAATGTATACATTGACAGTTAAATGAAGCTTATGATCTATGGAGTTCGGTCTAAAATTTATCAATCGTCGGTCATAATATTTCTTACCAATAATTGTTGACCATGGTCACAAATATTGATAACTGACCATGTACGACGGATTTGGTCGTTGACATCGTATTGGTGTAGGGTTTTATAATCTCAATATTGGAATGTATGCGAACTATGTGCTGAAATAGGCCACGCCACGAGAGTATAGCGCAAGTGTGTCAGCAACATATAGGAAGATTCCTTGGGAACAAAACTCTACTCGAGCAACTTTTTTAGCTCACGCATATTAATACGACATCTTGCCGTGTTTGTTCTTGTAGTTTTCATGTACCTTTTTGTAAACACGACCTTTAAATACGTATAAAACACATACGGCCTTACTAAAAAAAAACCACAGCGCGACCGATTACCTGTGTTTTTGTAATATCATGGATACAACAAATTTACACTAAAACACGAAATATTACTAAAAAAGATTTTCACTCTAAAACACGTTTAAATTTGGCAACACTGCAATTTTTCAAATTTTCTATACAATTTTTTTTGTTTTCATTCATAGCCGCTAGATGGTGATAGCGTCGCGCCTGCACATATGTACTATCTAGCCCGCGCAAAAAATAGCGGTTTAGTTTTGTATGTGGCGGGAATATTTCTAGTAAATATTGAGATTTTATTGAATGATTTCTATTATAGCGACCAATTCACTCTTCAATTCATGTAATTAATATATTTGCCGTGTTATTTATGTGGTTTCACATCAGTTTTATCAAGTTATTGCACAACAAACAGTACTTTAAAAGTTGAACTGTCAAAATATTGTTTTGGGTTACATAAAAGTTCAAATTAACGTTTTTAAATCTTTATTTTATGAAAATTTCTTAAAAGTGGTGTTTTTTTAAAATATTAATATCAAATTCACGTGTTGGTAAACTTATCAAAGAAATTAACATCTTTAGTGGTGCAAAAAATGTGTTAAAATGTCAGAGATATTTTTAAGGTTATTTTTTTGGCATTAAAAAAAACTTTGAAATTTTTTATAATTTTTTTATTGTATGCACGAGGAAAAAGTGAGGTGACAGTTTCATTTCAAATTCATTATTTAAAAGGTCTGTATTTTTTAAATTTTATTTTTTTAAATATTTCTGTACACTTTCATCAAAAATGTTTTGGTAAGAAATTATTTTACATTTTTTTCCGTGCTTAAATCTTAAAATATGGCAGTTTTTTAAAACTAAAGTGTATTTCAAATACACAAATCTAAACGGTAATTATATCTAGTTTTTAAAAATGATATTTGTTTATACGGCACCTTCAAAAATAAGAAATATATAGAACATTCAAAATACTTAGGAAAATTCCAAATTTCGTTCAGACATCATCCTTACTACCCCTCCAGGCTGTGTAAACGGCGTGTATTTTTTTCCAAGAACAATTTTTTAATTAGTAATGTTTTCACATCCGCGGCCGTTTGTCAATTGAATAAATTTTTCACAGGGTTTTTTAGTAAGGCCGATTATGTAAAAGTGTGGTAAATATTTCAAGCTTTAAGAGTATTTATCTTGAATCTTGGTCATGTCTCTTTTTCTAAACACTTTCCTCGATATTCTTGAATTCAGTTTTAATATTTCTAACGCATTACAAATCAAAATTAATCATTTCTCCGATTCATTGAACGCTAGAACTTTGATTTGTTATGAACTGGTCGTAGAAACAATTTAGCGTTACATTACAATTAAGCGAAACAATTTGAAAACAAGCGAAAAATAAGGTAAGCACCAAAATGGTCTGAATTACTAACAATATTCATTCGAAAGATTAACTTCTGATCCTGAAACAAACATTTTTGAAGAATACTAAGAATACTTTCAGCATCACAAAGACTGCAATATTCCCATGATTTTTAATGAGTTGCAAAAGTAACTTATCCTTCGTTAAATATTGTTCAAACACTTTACAAAATCGCGTAGAGTTCAATTTTTGCATTATTGAATATTAAACAACGACGCTCTTACCACCTGTATAAATATGACAACATAAAATGGCAAGTGACAGGTAAAGATTTCCTGATATAAATTTATTCGGTACTTAAAATAACTTTTGTTGCGCAAGAGTGATTTGAGCTTAAAATAAATGAGCTATTAAAGTGACTCTATTAATGCAGGTTTGCATGCGGTTAGCGCTAAAAAAAAAAATGTTCAAAGAAGCGAAGTCAGCAGTCCAAAGTGGAGTGTTGATCCCCATCCTGGATTGGCAGTGAAGCATGGAACTAGCAGAAGAATGCAGTAGAAATGAGATCTTGACAGAATGTGGTAAAACCGTGAAGAATCGAGTCCCATGTGCTCCCAGCAGTCTCGAGCCAGTGGGGTCATAGCATCCCCAACTGGGGATATGTTATGAGGGTGAAGGTAGTGGGAAGGGGAAGGAGATGGGGAAGAGAAAGGTGGGGGGATACAAAGCTATTAAGATCTGATTACCAAACACGGCTAAAGCCTTTTCAAGCATCGTTTGAATTCTGAATGGTGGTCTTACACCAGGGACAATACTGAGAGGATATTCTACTCTGGAAGGTTCCACAAATATCATTACATAGTATAAAATGAAGTCGCTCAAAATATATGTGCGCTTAGATCTTTTAAACTACGCAACGGATTTTCATGCGGTTTTCACCAATAGATACAGTGATTCAAAAGGAAGGTTTAAATGTATTATACGTATGCTTATTATAGGTGAGAAAAGCCGAAAAAATTCAAATCTTCAATTCAGGCAGCGGGCAGCTGGCAAGCGGGTGGTGTGGATTTTATAAAGGTTGGGTAATGGCGTTGTGTTTTCGTTAGCCTCAGCAACGTGTGGCCAGGTCTACTAGTACTATATATTTTAAAAAAATGGTCGATTAGATAGAGTAAAGAAAGGAGTGCATGGAGAATATAATACAGGAAAGTGATTGGCAAAAGTAGTCGGGGACGCCCGAGGAAGTTCTGCGGACAAACGATGTTTTTACATAATAGCCTAACTAAAAAAAGGTTACTTGCTTGCTAATTAATTTCGTAGGTATTATGTATTGAATTCCAGGCAGGAAAATGAGATCGTCGACTTTCTCTTGATGTTTTTAGCGAACTCCAGCAACAACTCAACACTGAACATTTAGAACTAAGCACTGAACACGAACACTGGCTTTTGACTGTGTGTAGTTTTAATGAAATGTCCAGTGAGGCGGCACGCCTGGCCTCCACGCCCGGGCGCCCGGCAAGAGGCAAAACCATCTCAACCCAGGCCAGGACACCGAATTAACTAATGGCCTGTTATTTATACGTCATTGCTCACACATATAAAATATTTATATATCAAATTTTAACATAGCTCCACGCAGGAGGGCCTGAAGAAAACAATTCCCTTCAGGGCATATGTTATCTTTGGGGATGCTGTGTGGAGGGTATTTTTAGGAAAGGAAGGGTAGGAAGTTCTGGGAAGGAAAAGATTATGAGGGGTGGGTAGGAATTTGGGGGTCAGTGTGTCCAAGAGTGACGGAATGTGAATCATCCCTCCCACTGCGATGCAAAGTGATATTCGGAGAGAGTACAGCTCGAGAAGTCAAAAGGACTCCCTCAACAATTCTATCTCGATCCGGCCTGCCATGTACTTAGTGGACAGACGCATCCGCCGCCATGACTCGGAAAAACCTCATCCCATGAACCCGGGCACCCCTGTAAGACACCAAACGTAACGAACCACTTGGGGTGACCTATGGCAGAGGTGTTGGTTATCCAATGAATGGTTCCTGGGGTGGCGGTACCCGTACCCGGCTCCCAAATTGTTATTTATTTATGCTTTAATACTTACATGCTTTAATGAAATAGTCTATACGTTAGAATTACTTGAATAACATGATATATTTATTTTTATATCATGAAATTTTATTGGTTACAGATTTATTTTTTTTGGCTACCACACTAGGCTAATGCCCGTGTTGTGATAGTCATACATTTAATATTTTAAATAGAAATTAAATACTATTTTATTGAAACAGATAATTGCCATACTAAATTAAATTTAAAAAATATATAAAAGTTAAGAAAAAAAATCATATTTTAAAGAAAAATTACAATTAAATTGTCCAGGAAGATCTTTTACGAATAGTAGGCCAATTTAATTCAGTGTTCTGGCCTTGGTTGAAGTAGTTTTGGAGCAGCTCGGCACTCGGCGCTCTCGACGGCTCCACGATGCAAAAGCGCTTTTTTAGAAACTTATATCATTATTCGAAAGCTAGAGGAATGCAGGTTGCACATCAGCAGGTGGCCCACTGAAGAAATACATCAATAGAAGTGTCCAGTGACCACTGCATAGATGTGTCATTCAAACCGATTCGAAAGAAAACTGATGTCGCCAGTTTACATCAGACCCAGAGAGTTCAATGAAATTCTGTTAGGATTAAATATTTATTTGAAAATATTTTATCAATTTCACCAGCGAAAATTGAGTCTTTTCTCATACAAAAATCTCACTTTAAAACAAGTACATATGACACTTTCTAAGATTACCTGTCCAGTGTATTGGTCCGTCGAACCGGATCGGCACAAACTCAAAGAAAGTTCCCACACATTTGAAGGGCGGCTTTGTTGAATTGACTGGCGGTTATTTTGGTGGCGAAACTCGAAATGGGAATAAAAAATCTGCCATTTTGATGGAATGTGAAAGACAATACACTGCTGAAATCGCAGAGCAAGAGGGATTTAAAGTTCAAATCGTGGGTCGACGATCGATTGAAGCCGAAAGCGAAAACACGGAAAACGGTTTGAAGACAATTCTGATGATATTCCACAATTTTGTTAATAATAATTACAGATGTTTCTTAATAGGCTACCAAATCAAAAGAAATGTTTTTATTTTGTATTATTATTTTACAACAGAATATTATTCCAATTATGGTGCAATTTAGTTACCATAGCAGCATTTAGGCAGGTGACTCTTCAATAATAGTTTTATTAAGTCATTCAGAGAACAGTCATTTAGAGCCAAATGGTTTGCCAGTTCATTTAACAATACCACTTCCCTCGTTATGCTATGATTTGCCAGGACGTCGCTCGGTTCAGCCGTTTGGTACTCTGAACAGATAATGGTATCGATTACGACTGTAGTATATATATAAATAATAGCTTCCCAAGAAGAATGGGTTATCGATAAAATTTTTAAGCTCACAATAGCTACACTTGCTTTCCGCCTATTTTCCAGACTCACAGAATCAGTTTCCCCAAGAAAGTCCACATGTTGCATGAACCATGGATATGTTCCGTATGTCCATATATACTTCATCATATCACTTTCAGTGGTATGGTGCCCAAACAACGCTCGAATACTCCAGCTTGCTTCTCAGTATGCCATCGATCAATGCTAGCATGGCTTCTTGATTATTAAATTATTTGCATATCCTGATGATGAACCCAAGAAGTTTGCAGCAAGACTGAGTGAGCTGTGATATGTGGTCAGAGAAAGTCAGTTCGGGACCAAAGACGACACCATAGATGGTTCATTCATAGACCTACAATATCTACTGGCTTTACGGTTGTCTTGTGGAATAATGAAATCAACATATAAGTCAACATCTGGACGTAAATAAAATATATAACCGGCATGAGCGTAAATCTATATTCTTTTAAATAATATGTACCTACGTGTACTTTGCAGAGACAACTTGCCAACATGATGCAGGTTTATATGTGTACAGTGTACTTACTTATTATTACGTAAGTGAATTTAAAAAAGTTCGCAAGTGTAGGTATTTGGCAATAGCTGTTATAGTTATCTTGTTCACTATACAACACGTTGATCGAATTGGGACTGTAGTTGTGTAGATATTGTCATTTGTCATTATTGTTACAATACATTTTCCTTTACCTTTATGCTAATTTCCTACCTCCTTGCTTACACTGCATTCAAACACCTAATTTTTCCTCCAATTATATCCTACGTACATTTATGTACTTCTCGAAACAATACCAAAGATTTTACACATTTCTACCCTTATTACTATCACATTATTCTAATCAAAATACTACGTTCCAGAATGGTAGATACTTTCAATAGTACCCTGATGAGAGAACACAATTCAATACGGAAACCTACCTTGAAATGACTTTCGCCATGAGACCAGATCTAAAAAAATTGGTACATCCAAAACATTCGTCTTCCTCAATTCCTTCAATAACATTGCCAAAGTTGGGGTTGCGATTGTCCCACTAGCTCCAAGCATTTGTGATTTGGCAAAAAAAAGAGAAATGAAAAAGATCGGAAAACGTTACAAATTATGTGGTAGTTAATGTCTATCACAATAAATCGTTTTCTGTTGGAGTTTTTTTAGCAAGCTCGTTCAAAGCATCGCTATTAGCTTTGTTGCTTTGTGGAGAACGGAGTTCCTCACCGCTCTCGGCTTTATCAGAGAATAGTGTCAAGGATTTTATTTGAAACAGTCAGCCAATGCCGTAATCATGCACCCTTTTTATTTACCGTATTATGGGGTGCCTTTTAAATCAAAGGGCGTTTTTGATCACTTCGGATATCTGCATAATTCTCGCAACCACTCAGAAATTATGATCGCTTTTTTAATGATTTTTTCGGGAAAAGTTAATTCAATGAGGCTTTGAAAATTAATGTCAAATTAGTTGATTTCTAGTTAAATTAAAACATGTTGATAGTTGAATTGTAATGCGTTTTTAAGATATTTTCCGACTTAAATGTGTTAATACTTTTTATAAATTCCATGACGATTATAATTATTGTTTCGTTTCATTTACGTTTTAAAATTTATCAGTGTCTGTATAACACATGTTATTTTTGACTCGAGGCACATAAATTTTTTCCATAATGTATACAGATCGATAATTTAAACATATCTACAATAAATAATATGGCATACAATATTCGTTCACAGATGATTTTTAAAAAAGTTATTCAGTTTCAAATTTTAAAATTGAATTTTAAGGTGCTTAATAGTATATATTTATGAAAAAGTAAAGGGTTTGGAACACATTGTGGTAGTAAAGTGGTATAATGAGATTTAAATGTGAAAGGTGATCTGTACCGATTTGAAGGAAAATAGTCGCCAAGAGATGGTCAACATTGGACCATAGAATGGCGATAAAATCGATTGTCTGTTCGAAGTGAGATAAAAAGTATTCCGGCAGAAGGACCAACCCACAACATCAGTTTATCTCTTCAGTGACCTGTCCTAGAGGTAGAATTAAACCGAACACGAGACTAATTGATCCTTTAGTCGGGAAATAGGCCAAACGCGCGTTCTCACATGACAACGACTCATTCTTGAGTTCAACAGCTCTCCTGTCAAACTATTTGCCATCCTATGTTTTTACCTACCACAGCATAGGTATCTTAAAGACCTAGACATGGGAAAAGATGACATAGACCCCATGGGAAAATATTTTGCCATTATTTTCTCAAGGCCTTCTGTATGCCGCGCCTTATGCAAAACCATTTTCGTAAGTTAAGTTTATTAAAAAGCTACTGTCATATCGCCCGCCGCGTTAGTCCTAGCAGAAGTGGTTTTTAACTGCCAGTTAAAAACTATTTGCCGTGGGAACCTTAATCACACCGGAGAAAATTAAACCATAGGTATAAAAAATATATTAAATCCGCATTTTTCGAGAGATTATGGGTGCAGCACTAAAGCAATATGTATAAATGTATTTATATGAATGTATTAGAGTGGTGACAGGATAGTATTTTGATATTCGTTGTCAAGTTTGATAAATCTTGAAAAATATCTCTTCACCTATCGCGAAGTAACACCACACGTTTAATAATTATCACAACACTTCTGAAGTTGTCGTGAAGATGCTTATTTTTAAAACATCAACGTATTTTAGCAAATCGTACTGGTTTCACTTCAGTCAATATTCACTTAATTTATGGATGTTTTTTTTAGAAAATGCTTATTATAAAATGTCAGTCATTGGTCCCAAGTTCGAGAAAACCAGTTTTTATATCGCTGCTCTCTCTGATTCAAATTTAAAAAATGCCAAATCGCTCAGTAAATAAAGTTTATGACATTTTTCTTTTTATTTTAACATAATTTCACACTTCTGGTCGATTAAAATGCAGAGTTGTTTGTCAAATAAAGAGTGATCGGGGCATCTGAATTGCCCAATCAGACGACTAGCGGGTCAACCAACCGTCAATGGTAATTTCTTCAGCGATCTTCAATCTTTTTTAAATATATATCTTTACAGAAAATAAAAATTACGAATAAATTAAAGTTAAATAAAAACAAGAATAGATAAAAAACCGTTTACGAAAATATCTTACTTTTGTATAAGAATTAGAGAATAATAATATTAAACATTAAGCGGTTTTCTTTAAGTTTATGTGAATAATGCGCGAGAATCTCAACTCCTGATGGTGAGTGGGTCTGCTGCAGCCCCGAATGAGGAAAGTTGATGATATAAATGCAGTAGATGAGATAAAGGTTAGGGTTTTCGAGGGGAAATGTTCTTGACTAGCAATACGAAGGTCAAATCTCGGCGTGCGCAAATATTTGATAAAGTTCTGTAATTTCACATTTTATTCATGTGAAATAATAAATACTACATTTGCCGCACGTTCCAAAGTAGAAGATACTAGAAGTATCACCCTGGTGTGAGACCACCATTCAGAATAGAAACATTGCTTGAAATGGATTTAGTCGTGTTTGGTTACCAGAGCCGAATAGCCAGGTAATTCCCCACCTTCCCCGTCCCCATACCTTTTAAGCCTCACAACATACCCCAATTGGGGATGCCGTAGTCTCACTGGCTTAGACTTGAACATCCAGGTAATTCCCCATCTCCTTCTCTCATTCAGCCTCACGTCGTACCCCACTTGGGGATGACACAGTCTCACTGGATAAAGATGGTGAGGAGCAGATGGAACTCGTATAAGGTATTCCAAGGCATAACATGAAATCACTATTTTGTATAATCCTTAATTTATCTGTAAACTCATATGACGTGTACTAGTTATTTTTTTATTTTTTATTGTTTATCTTTTGTTTTTAAAAATCTGTCCTCTGTATTATAAACTTGTAATGTAAAAGCCCATCAGGGCGTTGAAAATTAATAAATAAATAAAATAATGTTTACTACGAATTGGTTTACAAACGAATACCAAAAATATGTAATATACATGGATAGATTTTCCTATCGTTTCGCTTCAGTGGAATTAAAATAAACTTGTTAATTACTTTATAAAAAAATATAAGCGTGAACTATTAAACTACTAAAAAGTGTTTTTTTTTTTCATTAGAAATATATTAACCCATATAAGACTAATAAAAACTTTAAAAAATACAATATTATGTCTAAAATTATCTGTGAGAGTTTCATTTGTTAAACATTTTTTTTAAATTTATTCACAAAATAAATTAAAACAGCTTTTGCGCTTTACATCGGGCGTTTCCAAACTCCGTTTGCCAAGCGGTCTATTACCTATTTTCGTGACGATTTCAAACACACAAAGAACATATACAATTTTGGCTTGTGGCTTTCTTTTAAAAAGTATCTGGTTGAACATGTTAATATTTCGTTTCTGATTGGTAATCGTTCAGCAGGGCGATACTGAGCATATCCACCACTGTGATACGTTAGGTTATTACATTTATATTGTAGGTCGTCCCACTTAAAGGTATCGAAACAAAATAATTGTAATTGTTTTTGCACACCGTGTTATATCATTGAGTAAAAAATTCCAGGAATAGGAGTAATTCAATAATTATATTAATATTGAAAGTTTGCTTTCCAATAAGTTTCCCTATTTATACCATTCGCTTACATTACAATTTCGTGAACGAACTTGAGAAATTGTTTTTCCTTTTAACAGACAAACCAAAATAAACACTTTATGGTGAATTCAGAAAGATTTTTGAAATGAAATGCGAAATTGTTTTTTGAACAAAGGGAATGATGGCAAAAGCGGGAATTTAAATGGGTTCCCCGTAAAAAGGACCCCGACCTCGGAGAAAGGGTAATTGCATTGATGGGCTGTGAACTGAGGAAATAATACGTATTCGAAGGGGGAATATTTTAAGTATTTGAAAATCTTGTTTCAGATGGTAATAAATTGCATTTTCAAAGATTTTGCTTTGGTGTTATTTGAAATGTTTGTTTCTGAAGATATTCATGAACCCTTTTGAGGATTTTAGCGGAATGTTGTCTCGTATAGTTCTAAAGCGATTTCGTAATAGTTATTTGACAACCATTCAACAATGAAATTACTGTAGTTGAATTTACTTACTAGAACTGAGTTGCCAGGTACTTCCAAACCTTTCCTATTTCCTTCCCTTATCCATTTCTTTAAACTTCACAGTATACCCAAAAATATTTGTTGGGGATTTAAAAGAAATTTTGCATATTTTCTTCCTTCGCTTGTCTAAATTCACCAATGAGCTCGCGAGCTTGCGATGGTTCTCATCTGTTTCGACACGACTGAACAAGGGCTCGGTAATCTACAATCACAATATGTGTTGATGGAACGATTATTAATTTTCATCTGAACATGATGACACGTATTTATTCGGGAAAAGGTAGGTAAGGAAAATAAAGTGTTTGTGGGTAGGAATTACAATTTTTGAAGAAGGTACAAAGATGAATACTAGGTACCAACACTATCGAACCTACACAGACCCACTGAAACCGGCATGTTGGCACTCTTGTGCAGTAATCTAATTAAATCAAAAAATAACTGCTATTTTGGGTGGAACGTGACAGGCGGCAGGTGAGTATAAAATAATATTCCGATTTGATTTTGCATACCATCAAATCGAAGCAGTGGAATCAGATTTTTAACAGGAGATTTGTTCCGGTAGTCAAACGATGACTTTCGTGTATTTCTCTCTTATCCATATATGTTGTGAATCGAGTGTTAAACGATGGGTCTTTCGTCTTCGTACTTGGAAACATACTCGTATTATTGTGTGAATTTTATCTGAAGGGTGTTGAGAGGCAATGCTGAGGGAGGTAAATTCGTAGCTTAACAAGATCAGGTCAGGCTGGTGGGGATAGATCAAGTAACTCTACCAATCTTCAGCATTTTTTTTTACATGAATACCGCACAAGAGTCCCAACTGCTCCCGTCTGAAGCCAGTGAGACTATAGGTAGTGGGGAGGGGAAGGAAATCGGTAAGAGGAAGATAGGGAAAGTACCTGGCTATTCAGATCTGGTCACCAAACACGGCTAATGCCATTTCAAGCAACGTTTCAATTATGAATGGTGGTCTTACACCAGGGCGATACTGAGATTATCTTCCACTCTGGAACGTGCCGCAAATATACTATATATATAATTTTAAATGAATAACTTGTGAAATAACACAAATTAATCCAATAAAATTTAATTTAATTAAGCCGGTCGTCAAATTCGTACGATTAATTCGTATATTCATTTATTTATTTATTTACATATATACGGCACAATACGTGCCATTAACATAATTGACATACTTATAAACAGTACAACAACATGAAGAATGTTAGTGAAGTTTAAGAAAAAAGGTAAACAAGTAAGGTCATAAGCAGTGAACAAAATGTAAAATGTATAAAAGTAAATAATAAAGTATAAAATATAAACTATAAATTATTAGGGAAAAAGAAAAATAAAAATTTAAAGTGAGAAATCAAACAATAAAAAGTAAAATTAAAAAATATAAGATATCTCTAAAAGGTACCTACAAAGATTTAAATATAAAATACAACAAGTAAAAAATCCTGGATTATGTTATCCGATATAATATGATAATTTTTACAAGTACCTATGATTTCTTGTACATTAGTTTAGTGTGAAGTACTGGTAGGCATATAATGTTTACATGATGTATTATAATATTTACGTGGTACTAGCAAACAAATTTAGTTTAATGGATCTTTTGTATGAGGCCAGATTATTGGCGGCGTGATCGATATTAGCATATTCGTACTATCTACCCGACAACTTACCTCTTTTAATAAGATACATCTTTTTGCAAAGCATGCCAAGAACAAAACAATATTGGAACCATTTTTTGAATAACCAACACCCTTGCCATAGGTCACCCCAAGTGGTTCACTATGTTTGGAAACACAGCACCCAGAGTTATGGGGTGAGATTTGTCTAGGTCTTGGCGGTAAAAGCGTATGCCTACCTACGGCATGGCAGGCTGGATCGCGAAAGACTGGTCGACCCTGCCCCGCAACGGGAAAGAAGGATTCATCCGATGGAACTATCTAAGTAGGCCGGTATTTACGTACAAATCTTTGAATACTGTGAACATTGATAAATTTGACAGGAAATTTTGGTTTTGATTTATTAGATAAGAGAACATTTTAAATGTACCTTTTTGATAGACCTGGCGTCCAAAAAGTTAACAGTTATACAAATGAAAAGAAAACAATCTTCCAAACTTTAGCCAACTGATGTAATATGAGCGAGTGACTTTTTTCAGACTCGTACCATGAGGTGATTCAGCGCCCTTGAGGTGATTTTTTTTTACATAAACGGCGCTCTACAAATTATCCAATTATTATCCATATTTAATTACTGTGTATGTACTTAACTTATTTATTATTACGTACTTTTATATTTGCTTATTGTTATAAGTATTTACTTATTATTATCTACTTCTTTCGTATCATAATTTACTTACTGTGCAATATTATAATTGTTTATTAGTATTTACTCATAATTATTATGTACTTTATTTACTTATTATTAATAATTTTTTTTATTATTGTTTACTCATAATTATATTATATTATATTATATTATTTGTTTCATTTATTAATATCTACATATTTATTTAATATATTATATTTATTTCATAAACTATATAAATATAATATATTAAATAAATATTAATATCTACATATTTATTTAATATATTATATTTATTTCATAAACTATATGTATACATTTATTACATAATTGTTTATTATTATTTATTTTTTGTTAATAATTTAATGCTACTGTAGTATGATCACCCTACTATTGCATCTGGTAAGCCACAACAGGTACCTTGTATTTACATTTTTTAATATTTAGTTTACAGTATAATGTTATTTTTGCCAACAATGAGCATACTGCCCAGTTGTAATAATTATTAATTAATAATGTTTGAATAACTGTACTCAGTGCTTCTTATGTAGGTTTATTATTTATTTCTTTTAGGTTTAGGTTTATGTATGTTTCTTTTTTTTAATTACATTATTGTAAAACTGCATATCTCGATACAGGAATGCCCTATGGGCAGCTTATGTTTTCATGTATTTCTTATTTTTTTCAATAAATAAATTATATACAGCATAAAGTAAATTAACAAAGTTCCGCAAAAATTACCCTTTTTATAAATTATTCATTTTTGGTTGTACATTTTGGATCAAAAGCTAATTGAGTAGAGTAATCGAATGGAAGAGGAAATCCAGCGAAAAGCTTTGTTTGATGTTGAAATGAAAGGGCACAAAAGCCGCTGCAGTAAATTCAATTTGAGCAGACGGGTCGGGATTTGGTAAAATGAAAGAAAATAATTTCGACTACGTGAAATGGTTTAACTATTATTTACGGATAAACCCGGCGGCACTTGTTGGCTGACAGATATCATATGAGCCACTGGCGCAGATCCGGGCAGATTGGTATGCATACGGTTTGCACACGCGTTAACACGGCGAATTTCATATGCGATCACACGGCCGTAGGAAGCGCGATTGCGTACTAATCTTTGAAAATATAGAAGATCCTACCTACACTAGAGTTTTTCTTCTTTCAGTATACTCTCCTATCTGAGGTTTACTACATAAAATCGTTATTTGCTGTTTTTTTTTCGATTTCAAAGATATCTTATTCTTAATGGAGAATTGTTCTCAAATATTCCCCCCTCTCGACTAGCAAGATGGAGATCGTGGGTTAAAATTCCGGCACGCTCAAGTAAATATTATTTGTTTAATTAAATGAAGACAATATCAGCGAAACTCAATCGAAAATCTGGAGACAGAAAAAGATATTGGCACCACTGGGACTCGAACCCAGTGCGTTAAGAAAATGAAGATAATGTTGGTAGTTCGTAGTCGAAGTATTATACAGTTAAAAGTGACCGAATTGGATATAGGTACCGTAGTTCAGTTGGTAGAGCACTTACCACGTAAGCAAAGGGTCTTGGTTCGAATCCCAGTGGTGCCAATATCTTTTTTCTGAATTCTGTCTGCAGATTTTCGATTGAGTTTCGCAAATATTGTCTTAATTTAATTAAATATTATTGTTTGAGATTTAACCCATAAAATTGAAAATAAAAATAAATATTATTTTTTACATTTGTGATATTTTGTAATTAAGTGATAAAATAATATTTAGTATGTTGGCGGCGCGTTTCAGAGTGGAAGATACTTTCAGTATCGCGCTGGTGCTGTGGTGCAAGACCACCATTCGGAATTGAAACGTTTCTTGAAATAGCGACAAGATCTAAATCGCCAGGTAATTTCCACCTTCCATTTCCCCATCTTCATCGTCATTACATTTCCACCTTCCATTTCCCCATCTTCATCGTCATTACCTTCAGCCTCACAACATACCCAATTTGGATATGGCATAGTCTTTTTGGCTCCGGACTGTTGGGAACAGTTAGGACTCTTGTGTTGTATTAACATAAAATAGCACGATGGCTTTAAAATGATGACGAGTGTAATGGACTACCAGGAGGCTGATGTCAGTTCTCTTGCAATATAAAAATTCCCCTGACCTTGAGGTAGCCTCATATGCCCTTTTCCAACCGAGTAACTAGCAATCTACTCAACCGAATAGTTACTTTTTTATTATCAGATGCACAATGACGAAACTAATATCTCAAATATCACAATTATTAAAAGAAAACGAGTTTGCTTTAGACCACACGACTGAAGTAAAACTTCACTAACTTATAAAAGAAGAGAGAAATAAAATGTGCGCGCGCACTGCTCTCTCTTGATCCTACAGTGTGATACAGACAATAGGCCTGCACTGTGTCTTAGATATACGAAACGTAACTGGCTATGAGAGAAAGAGAGAAAGAAAATATGTGCTCGCACCTCTCTCTCTTGCCCCTACAGTATTGTACGAAACGTAACTCTCTCTCTTTCTATCTTCACTAAGTTATATCTCCCTCTCAACTTCCGTTCGCGTAATATTTAGAGCGCCTATCTAAGAACTTAGCATGGATTGCAGGTCTTCCAAGGCTAAAATGAGGTTAGATACATACCTTCGAAAAATTGACGAGATAATTAGTTGGTTTATAACTACCCCTAAGTCTAATCATCATTACATAGTATAAAATGAAGTCGCTCAAAATGTATGTGTGCTTAGATCTTTTAAACAACGCAATGGATTTTCATGCGGGTTTCATCAATAGATAGAGTGATTCAAGAGAAAGGTTTATATGTATAATAAATGCTTAAAATAGTAGAGAAAAGCTAAGAAATTCAAATATTCAATTCAGGCAGCGGGTAGACGGGCAGCTGGCAAGCGGGTGGTGTGGATTTTATAAAGGTTGGGTAATGGCATTGTGTTTCGTTAGCCACAGCAACTAGTCTATAAAATATATTTATTTTATAGTATGGAAGTGTTGAGTGTGGCACCTGCGCAATGTCGTGCGCATAGTTCACCCGACTGCGCATCAGCGATGCAGCGCCCACATTACAGTTGTCCACGCGCGCTTTCCACTGGCCGACTTTCTCATACACCACACGAAATCTAAATCAATGAAAAACGATGAAATATTATGCTGAACTCGTATTTAGTTCAAACAAAACGTATCGTGTAGTTGTTTGAGGCATTTCCGCAACTGGAAATCCGGACGCAGTTTAATCACAAAAGCCTAATGTCGTGTTAAGGCACCGAAGTAATAAAGCGATAGAAGTGTGCTATGAGCCTGATAAATTCTACCTTACTTCGGAATACAAAAAAGCGATCCCCTAGTACTGAACCCATTCGGAATCGGGGAGAGTTAAGGACTTTAGGGCGTTGACACTGTTGACCAATAAAAACCATAATCAGTATCCAACAACGGTTCGCAAGTACAATTAGTGTCACAATACAATGCAAGAACAGAGCAACGTCTTTTCGGTCTGAAATCCGGGCGGCAACTAACTGTGAATATATTACGCGCTATGGGCCCGTCTGCAGATGGCGTAGGTATTATTTTCGCAGTTGAGTAACGCCTCTTTTAATGCACTGGGAAAAACATCGCCAAAATTGATGTTTTATTTAATTTTGTGAAGTTTGGGCGTAAACATATTTTTTTATTGTGATTATTATAAAAGAAACTGAATTTGCCACATTAAACAATACAATTATATCCGAAAAGGTGTTTGCAAATAGGAGAGTTTGGACTTGAAAGTTTTTTTAGACCTTTTACTTTATTTTTTTATAGGATTATTAAAAAGGCTTTTTTAAGGGCCAAGGTATGTTCTACACGCAGTATTTAATTGGAGCATCTATAATACTTCTAAGCGATCAAATTTTCAAAACAAAAACACGTGATTCTGTATGATATTGCATTATTTAGTATGGCTTCATATTAATCTAAAATGTTCAAAAATCGAAATAATATAACTGGGCAGGTAATAAAATTCTTTTGCCTGTTTGGGGATAGAAAATAAATCAAAACGATTAAAATTTTATCGACAACTTTTTATCCAAAATAACCTGAAATGATTTAAAAGAAAACTGGGCACCTAGCACAAGCACATCGAAAAATATTTTATCGACAACATCGGCAATTTGACAACGCTCTCGTGCTCGCCTAAAAATGGCCAACAGTAGTTCACGCCAACTAAATGCGCTTAATTTTGTCGAAGGTCGACGTGAACTGTTGTTTTTTCGTTGGATTTGCCGACATTGTCGGCAGGAAATTTGTCGATATGCTTGTGCTAGGGAGCTAGTTTTATTTCATTGTGTGTTCACACTTCTACGGATTTGTTACTTCAGTGTGGGTTATTTTGGACTACTGCATTGTTCAGAATCGTTGATGGCCAAGCAGCTGCATAACGCGGGTCCCAATGGGTGCGTTGTCGACAATTTGAATAATATGTGACAAACAGCTTACACAGAAGAGTCGCACGGAAAAACGTGATGTTCATGAATGATTAGCTGATCGACTATTAGTCTTACAGACTAACTTTCTTCTCACCGCCGCAATTAACTTACGACGATGACGACTTTACATCGACTTCCTTAAGCCAGACGACTGAACTGTTAAATCCAGATTATAGTCATCATAATTAATAAACCACACATTTTAAAAGCAAAAATCTGGTTCCCACTGTTTGCGCCTTTGCGGCATAACTTAAATCGTTCTAAGAGAATAATATATGACCACCTTAATTAATTAATCTCGCAAGTCCATTTGGATAACTTTATGAAGTTTTTTTAATTTTATTAAGTTAAAAATTTAAATTTGTAGATTCGTGTTTGGGTCCCACCCAGGCATCCCGTGTTCAATTCCTCGGCTGGCTAAGTCCTATATCACCACACAAGTCAGCTTACTGTGGTGGTAGAAAGATATTTTAAAATGTTGTCAAGTTATTCGTAACCCGGGAATGTTTGTATTTCTTTAAAAAAAAAAAAATTCCAAGAAAACTTCTTCGGAAAGGTTTTCATTTTGTAATGTCATTACTTATTTTAATGAAAAGACAAATAACTTTGTTTGCATCGCTTTTATTTATATACATTATACAATCAACATGTTTCATGAACGATGTTCACATCATCTGGATCAAAGTATACATTTGACCCTGATGATGTTAACATCGTCCATGAAACATATAAATAAATAAAAGTGATGTAAAAAAAGTTATTTGTCTTTTCAAAATAAAAAAATGCCTTACGTAGGTACATAATAAATGTGTCCAGTAAAAATACAGATTTCTTATGAAAAAACATAAATTGTTCAATTTTGGACTGTTTTAGTTAAAAGTCTCAATATTTATACTATTCAACGATGATCATCAACGAAATCGCAAATAATTCGAAAATGCATTATAAAAGAATGAATTTTTAAAAAAAACATATTCGATTATAATACCCATTTATTCGTAGTAACACGAATTGAAAAAAAAAGTTAAAAGTTGGCATCAAATCCAATGCTCAATTTTTGAGAATTCGAATTGATTTTTCAATTTGTTATGAATACTTTATTGCTAAAATTTTATTTTTATTATCCATTGAACTGAGGGTAATTTCCTATGTGATGGCGGGCTGCATGATCTGCATGATTTGCACACACAGTGCACATGCACAAAGGGGTATGGAGAAGCCAGAATAATTGGTTCTGTGAATGCGGTGGCGGTGGAAATGGGTAACCGGACAATCAGAACACTGAAAAAAAAACACTTTTTTTAATGGCTATTATTACCCTTTTAAATTTTCCCCAATTACTGCATTGCTTAAATTTAACTGAATGAGTTATTCCCAAATGACGACTCACGGGGTTTTAAAGTAAAACTTCTTTACGCACGCTTGACTTGGGGAGTAAGCTGGTGAATGCGTGACGAGAGCGTTACGAAAAATGTCATTGGGCGAGGCGAACGGAAGTTGAGAGGGAGATATAAGTTGGTGAAGATAGAAAGAGAGATAGTTACTTTTCGTATATTACTGTAGGGGCAAAAGAGAGAGGTGCGACTACACATTTTCTTTCTCTCTTTCTCTCATAGCCAGTTACGTTTCGTATATCTAAGACACAGTGCAGGCCTATTGTCTGTATCACACTGTAGGAGCAAGAGTACTTTAGTCGTGTGGTCTATAGCACACTCGTTTTTTTTCTAGCTGAATTAAGTATTCTTATAGTCTCTAAAATTTTAGCTTGGCTTAAACATTTTTTAAATATTTTTTTGTTCATTTATCAAACTAGCTTTCGGATAATTAAAAATTTGATGTCTTCTAAATCCTGGAAGTGAAACAAATCTTGGATGGTACTAACTTAAAAAAATAACAGGTACGTGCAGTTAGAAATTCTTTGATTTTTTTTTGCAATTTCATTAAAATGGTGGTCACTTACCAATGCGATACTGAGAGTATCATGCCCCAAGATTTAAGTATCCTGTTGTTGACAAACGTATCGAATCGTAAATTCCAAACTAGCTATTATAAAATTAATTTTAGAAGACTAACTTGGAAGTGTTTTACTCGAAAGCTTGTGCGCAAAAAGTTTTTAAAATAATCTTCGGGGGAATAAAATTACAAAACTAAACTTGTTAATGTCGAAAACCACTTAAATCTGAAAAGTCAGGGCAGGCCATTGGAGGGAAAATAAAAAAGATAATTGAAAACTTCGAACTCGGAACGACGCCAGAGCACGTTCGGACCGGATGGTTATTTGAAAAAGATTAGATGGAAAAATAGTGCACAAACTTACATAAATTATTTCGGTTTACTTTACTATTAAAATGGAACAACGGATTGAATACAATATACAAAGTATTTTGATATTAATGATCTTGGTGATATGATTCCTTATGCGGAATTCTGATACCGATTCTAAAGTATGGCTTGAGGAATGGAACTGACATGAAGGATGAACAGGCAGTATGTGTTTAAAAAATTAGAAGATCCGGAAAATGCAAAGCGGAAAATGAAGCATTGTGACTGTGGTTATAAAAGGGACTCTTATACAGTTTTGAAGATGTGGCACGATCATGTTAATCCAATACATGAATCGTTTCATGTGATGATTTAGAATAACACAAAAGTATATATGAAAGGATGCATGAATTAGAATCTAACAAGGCGTAGACAATCAACTTAGACTATGTCATCTGTGTGGAGGGCATTTTTAGGAATGTAAGGAGAGGAAGTTCCGGGAAGCAAAAGGCATCAGGGCTGGGTAGGAATCACAGACGGAAGGTAAATAGGGGGTCTTACGAATCTATCCCTCCCATTGCGAGAGAGTCCCGCTAGAGAGATCAAAAAGTTTTCCTCGACCAGTCTCTCCCAAACCGGCCTGTCACGCAGTTGGTGGGCAACTGCATCGGCCGCCAAGATTAGCACAAACCTCACCCCGGGGACGCGGGCACCCCTATCAAGTCACCAAAAGTAGCCAACCACTTGAAGTGACCTATGTCAGAGTTGTTGGTAATCTAATAAATGCTTCCCGGTGCGGCGGTACCCATACCCTATTCCCATACATAATTGTTGGCCGTGTTGGCATTGTTGTTAACCACCTGACATTTTAGACTAAATTTAAGTATATTATTTATAGTAGGTACCAGCGACAAGGCTCTTAAAGTAAATCGGCGGTCGGTAAATTACAACTTACTTTTGAAACCGTTGTTGAGAAGTATTTTTTATTTACGACTCAAGGACCGAGGCAAATATTACTAAATGAAATACATAACTTGAGAGTCTACATTCTACGTTTTTCTCAGTCATAATCCGGTTATAGACAGGCACCTAGTACCTACACGATATGACTGACAATAACTCCTTTTTACGATGTGATTTATTCTTCTGCATTCAATTAATGCACAATTATTTTTAATTGCGTTATTGTCATTGACATAATCTCCAGCCGGGCAGTGTTATTTATTAGCAACGTCAAAACGTGCTGTTAGAAGTTGGTACAGACCACCGAATCGATTATCCCTAGAAGTTTTTTTTAAACGACTTCGAAAAGGAGGAGGTTATCAATTCGACGGTATTTAAAAAAAAAAAAATTATGTTTGTTACCTCAGAACTTTTGATTGGGGGAACCAATATTGATGATTCTTTTTTTATTAGAAAGCTGGTGCTTCCCGTGTGGTCCCATTTTAATTTGGTCCCGTTCTGACAATGGGATCTATGAGAAAACCATATATGTCTTTAATTTGCAATAAGTATGTGCGCGACAAATGGACGAATAACTCAATATTACGACAACAGATTTCGATGATTCTTTTTTTGAAGTAAAACTTCTTCACGCACGCTCGTAACTAAAAATAAAAAAAAATTAAAATTAACAAAACAAAAAACGACTTAAAAATGCACTAAAAAGTAAAAAAAATAATTTCGTACGATTGACACCGACTCCAAAAATAACAATGGTACGAAATAAATTTTTAACTTTTTAGTGCATTTTTTGTTCTGTTAAAATTTTTGTTTATTAACAATTTAAAAATTAAACCGATATAGTGAATTTTCATTAGACCTTTCGACTCCAAGCTTCTAAAAGGGTAGTAAAATTATTTTTCTTCTCAAAAATATTTTTAGATACTTATATGAAAAATGTTGATTATTTAATACAGAAATAAGGAAAATGTAACTGCACTTGGGTACAACAGACACGCCAACGACCCACGACACATTGTTGCGACGAATTCGAGGGCTCAAAGTCAATCTGCGTTATCTACATAAAACATACCAATAATTCTGGGTCTTATCTACAAAAACATCCAAAAAATTCTAGAACTTTCAGTCAAACAACGTTAATCACAAAAAATATACCAATAATTTTAGGTCTTAATTGGAATTAACCGACAAAACCGGAAATATGTCATTTTTAAATCAAATTTTAGCCCTGTTGACTCTTTTCCACAAAAAAAGTATAAATTGATTTCAAAAGATTGTTATTTTCTCTAGTAAAGTTATGTTTTAAATTTTGAAAAGATGTGTAAATTTTTATCATAAAATGGTTATACCGTTGGTCGTCGGCAGATTTGTCAAATTTTCAAACAAAATTTTGTAATGTACACATTTCAAATTATATAATCATGGAATAAAATAAATAGACAAATTCTGGGAAAGCTATGTTTCAGAATTTTAATTTTAGTTTAAATAAAATCATTAAAAAAGATCCGCGCACGTGTTTTGTGACGAAAATACTTCAGTTTGTCTATATATTTACGGTCTTTCAAATTAATATTTTTAAGATTTTTTTTACATTCTTATTTTGCTTAAACATTATTGAAAAATTATTAACACTCATGATCAAAAAATAATTACAAAAAGTACATAATTTTAATAGTTAATTAGAAGTTAGAAGAAGAAGAGTTAAGTAGAATGAAATAAAATCGATATTGAGTTATTATTTTAAAAAGCTGGTAAGGAGAATAATTAATCTTTCTCATTGGAACCGCCCTGGTTCTGTAAGAACATCTTTCGATGAAATTTGAATTCTCAGCCACTGGCTGGTCATTGGCTCATAAAAGCATACGAATAATTCAATGTCTTGAAGTCAAACAGCGCTATCTACAAAAGAATAGCAATAATGCTATGTCTAAAAATCAAACAACGTTATCTACTGATACATCGTTTTATGCGTTGTTTGACTTTAAAACCCAGAATTATTTATAAGATAACGTTGTTTGACTTTAAAACTCGAATTGTGCTCCAATTAATCAATTAATGACTAAGAAATTGTTTCTATGATATAGAAAGAAATTCGACCGTTATATTTTTAAATCAATTTCAGCAGAAGTAAGTCAAATTATGCTTTTCTGCAAAAAAAAAAATCTATCGGCTTTTCTATTCAGTGGAGAATACCAAACAGACTAGCTGACGATTGTTATAATGAGAATTACATTGCGGCGATTCACGCTTCGTTTGGTACCATTAATTAATTAGCATCTATCTGGAGATTAAAATGGAATAATCATTGCGTGATATTATGTGGCTCACAGCACTAAATTTACCCACTAACCGGCAACTAAATGTAAATAACAATAGGTTAGTTACCAATGTTTATGGCTTAGTTATCACATTATTCAAGAATCTATGATGTTAATGAATGAGGTTTGTCCAACAAGGTAAAAATCCAAGAAAATAACCATGCTTAAAATACAATTCTAAAACAATTATGACAAAATTTCCAAGAATCTTTCCACTCCTGAATAATGTGTTTTTACAAAGTTCTTTGAAATTATTCCATTATTCACAAAACCACATGAAGGTATACTATCATTACATAGTATAAAATGAAGTCGCTCAAAATGTTTGTGCGCTTGGATCTTTTAAACGACGCAACGGATTTTCATGCAGTTTTCACCAGTAGATAGAATCATTCAAGAGGAAGGTTTATATGCATAAAACATGCTTGTTATAGTAGAGAAAAGCCGATAAATTCAAATATTCAATTCAGGCAGCGAGCAGCGGGGAGCTTGCAAGCGGATGGTGTGGATGTTACAAAGGTTGGGTAATGGCGTTGTGTTTCGTTAGCCATAGCAACGTGTGGCCGGATCTGCTAGTACATAATATATCGAGGGTTTAAATACGGAATGACATAACAAAAGAAAACAAATTTTTAAAGGAGAAGTAAATTTCGATTGAAATCGACTGATAAAACCCTCTGTTCCAACTATACTAACTCCGTCATCTATGGTTGGTTATCTATGGTTGCGAGCACGGTCATCTATGGTTGCGAGCACGGTCTACGATTGTTAACACATATATATTCCTACCGACGATTGATAAATTTTTGCTCTACCTCCATAGTATCAGATAAGTTTCGGTTAACTAACAATGTACACTTAATTACATTAAATTACTGCCTTGTGCAATGAACTTTTTGAACTAACGAAGCTCTTAGAAATGAAATAAGCCGTATACGCGATCCATTGACTTAAATAATGCAACTAAGACGCGATCAATTTATTCCGTTCGATCTTTGAGATACGAAAATGGTTGAAATATTAAGAAAGTCCTAATTAATTATTTAACTCCCGTTTGGTTTCAAAAAGCAATTGCGGACTGCCAATACATATTTATGTAGATTGGTATTGGAATTTGACGTGGGCAATTTATTAATACTTTTGCATAATTGCTTGACGTTTAACATTTCGTAGTGTCAATTCATAGAAAATACCTTCAGTGTTGCCTGTTGATCCGAAACTGTAAAGTTATCAGTTTCACCATGCTAGAGCTCCAGGGACTGTTATATTTATTTCAAGCATACACATTGTTTTATTGTAATTTTAAAATTTTGCTACAATAGCAAAATTTGTCTCGCCTATAAAATTAGAATTTTCTTTTACGTCATTCAGGCTCTAAGCCCTTGATGTTATACATATATGTCAACCACAACGAATTAGTATTGACCAAAAATACATCGCGCAAGGAATTGAAAATAAAATTTGAACAATTTGTTAATATTTTAAGTTAATTTTAACGTTCTGTTAAAGTTTTATTCGAGTTCTGTGATTATTTCAGTTTTATGAAACAACTGGCCTATAAATGAACTTACACAGAACGTGAAAATTAATTAAAAATATTTGGTGAATTTGTTGCAAAAACTCTTTATAATTCTTCTGTATGACGACCTCCGTGGTCTAGGAGTAAGTCTTTCAATTAGTAATCCGAAGATGGCGGGTTCAAATCCTTGCACGCGCAAATAATTTTTTATTGATTAATTTGTGATATTTCACAATGAATCAATTAAAAATAATATGTAGTATATTTGGAACACGTTCTATATTGGAAAATGAGTCGTGGCATGAGAGAAAAATTTAGAATTGAAACGTTGCTTGAATTGGCTTTAGCCGTGTTTCGTCACCACATCTGAATAGTCAGATACTTCCCCACCTATCTCTTTCCCATCTTCATCCCCTACCCACTAACTGCAGTTAGCCTCACAACATACCCTAACCTAGGATACCATAGTCTCATCGGCTGCTCCAGACAGGAGCAGTTGTGCGGTATTTACATAAGAAACATTCGAATGCAGTTTACACGCGGTAGAAGCGAAACTTTACCAAAACAATCTCAACCAACAGGTACTTGAAAAGTGAGGTCATAATCAAAGCGACCAATGAGCGCAGACCTGGCGTAATTCCCGTTTTATATCTCAACCAATAGGCGCTTTAAAAGTGATATCATATTCAAAGCGGCCAATGAGCGCAGTCAATGCGTCTCAGGTGCAGTAATCGTCATTTCCGTTTCATCCGAAATCCAAATCACAGCGGGGCTATAGAAGCTTCACTTCAAAAAGTATCATCTGTTTGGAGAAACGATAATATAATATTGGGAATTAAAACTTAGTTATCCAACCAGTCAGATTGTAGGTACATTTATATAATATTAAAATGTCGCATTATTGGAAAGTTTTACGATCGGGCTTAAATCCGGGAACACTCTGGCAATACTGAGTAAATTTAACTTTATGAAACAAGGTGGGCCGAAGAAACAAGCGGGAAATAATCTGATAAAACCTTCTAAGTTAGGCGCGTGGGTAGGATGGGTCCCAATCTAAACTTACCGACTGGCTGTACGCTGTGTAGAAAGCCCGATGAAGTCTAACCTAACCTAACCTAAACTAAACTAACTAACCATTTCCCCGGCGGGGTAGGCCAGGCATGCCGAACCCCCAGATTTATTGATGATTTTTTGCGGCCTAAAATAAAGTTTTTAGCTTAACGTGTTTCGGATTTTAGTATTCGTATAAAAAAAGAAAAAATCGTTTTCGTAAATATATCACATTTATATTATTTTTTTGTGAAATTAACACTTTTTTGTTACTAGACCTAGGACTCTTGATGGGGGTTTTGATTTATAGACGCACTAGGAATTTATTTTCGCAATTAATCTCAACAAGTATATTTTTCCGAACATTTCTCGAAAGATCGAACGCAATTGATTTGATTTTAATAAGTGGAGATTGAGTGCAAAGGCACACACAGGCGCATTTATCGCTTCAAATTTAAGTTCATTGAACCATATTTACGCAGGACAGGCGCACACCCGAAATTTGTATTTTTGATAATAACTCCACACAGGAGGTCCTGAGAATAATAATTTCTCTCAGAGCTCATGTCATCTTTGGGGAGTGGAGGTTGTTTTGTGGAGGGTCTTTTAGGTAAGATTTAACAAACTTAACATAACTTATGTCGTAGGAGTATGGAAATACAGAGACCTGCAAACCGTCTCACAGCCGAGCTGTTGATCTCAAGAATGAGTCGTATAAACGAGCCCGTATAAATGAGACAAAGTTTGGCGAGCGTTTGGCGTGTTCCCGACTACACGCCGAGGGGATCAGCGACGCCTGTTTCTCAGAACATCTTCAATTGCAATACCGGTGGAACAAGGACAGCATTCCCGCCAGATATTCTCCAACAACTACTCTTTTCTCAATCCATCAACTCTGTCCAAATCCAAACCAGCGAAGAATATCTTCAAGAATGGTATCAGGGTATTATCGTAGAACGGCAACCAGATTATAAAATGATAATGCGACAATAATAATTGAGATTGCGTCAGTGTTGCGCGTCAACCATTATTGAATGGGAAGTAGTGTTAATTATATTAGGCAAATAGCAAATGTTGGCATTAAGTGGCAAGTGTCGAGGGGGAGTGTATCAAACCGCCTCAAACCAGGCCAGGACACTAAAGCAAGTTAGCGTGCTGTTTATATCAGATCTGATTATATAATTATTGAATTATTTAAATCAGATAATAACAAACCATTCTGAACTAGTTATATAAGGTAGAATGGCTTACAACAAATACGCTTAGTAATAAATATCACCCTGATAAAAGACTACCAAGTGACCAGATCTAAATAGCAATGTAATTCCCCACCATCCTCTTCTCAGTCTCGAAACATACCCTAATTGTGGATGCCATAGTCCCACTGGCTCCAGATGGTTAGGAGCAGTTGGAATTGATCCGCTGACAGTTGGCTCCCAGGTATTAGCCAGTTTAGGGAAAATTCAGTATATCTACTTACACAAAATATAACTAAGTGACCTCGAAGGGGTGTTCAAAGAGAATGTACCACCGAATAACAAAAGTATAAAACATATTTTCATTCAATTGCATCAAGGATAAAATCACTTGCACTTGTCTGTATACTGTATATAAACAGGATCAACTGCGTGTAAGTTAAAAAAATCGATACTATATAAATACCTTTGATATTCATACCAACTTATTATTAAAGTTATTTTTTAATATCATTTCAGGGGGGGGGGGGGGGGGGGACAATTATCGGCGGATCAACTGTCGTATCACCATTGCACGGTATTCACAAAAAACAGAATCATTTACGTATATAAATAGCAGGCCATCTAGTTTCAGTGTCCTGACCTGAGTTGAGGTGATTTCAGTGTGGGTCGGCACTAGATTAGTGGACTTGCGCCGAGCTGCCAACGCCGCTGGTTTCAATGGGATTCATAATTAAGTCGAGTTCGCTATCCATACATAATGCATTTGTAAATCTGGCCGGCCAGTTAAATGTGAATTGTACGTCGCGTACGGATTTAGAGCTACACGCAAATATTTTATAAAATTCTATTTTAAAATGATGCATGAATAAAGTATATAAAAATGGTTCAAACCTTTTTGTTCGTTTTTTACAGATAATGGGTAGGTACCTACTAAGCTGAAGGAAGCTAATCATAATGAATAAAAATGAATGTTTCTTTTTTTGTACCTTATGCGGTCTCTAAACCATTCATTGTCATCATCGATTGCGATGAAACTTTGGTGAGTTGTTGTGCGCACACCCGCGATGGTTTCTATATATAGTGGTGAGCTCTGATGTTATGAAATAATTTCCTATGCTATTCATTAATTTGCGATGAATTTTTTTGCGTTTTTGTGCGCAAGCTCCGCAAACGTACCTGAATATACTATTGAGCTCTGGCATTATGGAATTTGTATAAAACATTGCAATGGTTGACACGCGAGCTGTTTTAAAACTGATTGTACCGGGAGTAAATGTATGGAACGAGGGAGTGGGGAGGGGAATGCGGGAGGAGTTTCGCGGGATGGGGGAAGCGGGAGAGGGGCGAAGGGAGAGGGAAGGCGGGGAAGGAAAGGACACGCAATGAGAAACAATTTCTTTATTAAGTGGCATTGAAACTATAATGTAAACATAGGTTAGAGCTAAGACATTTTAATAAATACGATATGTAAAAATATAAGATAAATTTCACCTTAAGTGCATGATAAATGATCTTTATTCGGCATGCTGACAAGCCCTCAACTAACTGCGATTAGTTAATCTCCAGTTCTAAAAGAATTTAAGTATATTTTGCTTAGTAAAACAGAAGGATATTAATTTGTATTTATTGTCTGGTTGGAAAAGGATGACGTCGATTTCTTCCCGATCTTCCTTCCGCCTCGCTGGCTCATCTGCTTCTGAAGATTTAACTACAAAAGTAATTTATTGCACTCTCGCAATATAAACTAATCGATGACTTCTTCTCCCCAAGGAGAAGCGATGAAACGAGTTTCTTAGTTTAGAGAAAGTCCAAGACTTGCAAGTCAACTGAGAGGTGCCCGAGTCCGAATAAGCACGTCAACATTGTGCCGTACAGAAAATCTTTTCTGTTTTGACTTATTTTATGCAAATTTGCAAGAATTTTTGCAACGATAGATACTGTTTGTATACGTGACATTTAAAGAACGCAAATATTTTACATATAATAATGTGCACAACAGAGTGTAACGATAAACAAAACAATAAGTAGGTATGTAAAACAACAACAAAAGACAACTGATTGTGAATCAAATGAAATCAAGAGATTCGAGAAATGAGTTATGCGTTATCACTAAATATTATGTCCGATATGCTGCCACAACACTGTTTTAAAATAGTCTACACATTCGCGCAAGAGGTTACGAGAAGTTTAAGTTAGATTCTTTTTAAAGTGTTATGGAAAGTTTCGGATTTTATATTAAACGATAATTGATATTGTTTTTGACTGTGGTCTAAAGGGAAGATGCTCTTTTAATTTTTCTAATCTGAAATATTTCAGTTGTTTATAGGTAGTTGATAAGCAGTGTGAATCTGTTGTACATATATTGTTTTTGACTGTGGTCTAAAGGAAAGATGCTCTTTTATTTTTTCTAATCTGAAATATTTAAGTTGTTTATAGGAAGTTGATAAGCAGTGTGAATCTGTTGTACACGGTGTCCGGAAACTCGTAGTACATGCGGGAAACTTGTTTCATTTAAGGTCAATTTTGTGATTTCTTTGTTTTTGATTTGAGCTTTCGTTTTCGAGTAGATCGAGTCAAGTTAAAATTTGTGTAGTTACATTTGAATAATTGTGGTCGGTAGGGGAATAATATCAACAGCAATGTATTTTAAAATGCGTCGGCAGACCCGACTTCCAAAGTTTTTTTTAATTCTATATTTGTCGAAGAAGTAGGAAAATGTTTAAAAAAATCGAAATGCTGAGACTAGTTTTCATGTGATGTACGTGTACATATATTCACCAGTTTCCCGATTGCACTACGAATTTCGGGATAGACACTACGCGAGTTTCTTTTGAAATTATTAGATTAGATCCTTCTTTTGTAAAACTCACATATTGTTTTGAACTCCAAACTATAGAACCGAACTTAAGAATGTACCTGTTTCTGTTTCTAACCGTTTCTTGAATGATAACATCCCATCTCTACCTACCATTTCGTCACTGAGACCATATCACATGTGATATACATATCTATAGGTGTATAACATTAAAAAAAAAAACAAATATTAATAGACATGAATCATCATATTTACACTTGGATAAATAATATTGACGTAGGTACAAACGTCTGTAAACATTTTGCTGATTAAGAATGATATCATTGCGGTGAAGGCTGAAAGAAACAAGCTGTGAAGTAGATTCAGTAGATACATCATAATTGACTTGTCCAAGAACGACAAAGTACCTTCTAGATATACATGCCAATTAATTAAATATCATAGAAGAGCAAAGGTAAAGGTGTCAGAACAAGATGATGATTACCGTTTGAGACTAAACTTCTGTTTGCTTCCGAAAACCATCTTCATGTGGTGAGATCACTCAACTGTTATTTCACTGATGTTAATTCACTTGACGGATTTGAAAAGCATTCATCCGTTACATTATTCGATGGATTCTAAAACTGTTTGCGTGACGCGCGAAGGTTCAGAGACGATCTAGCGGGCCCATGATCGGTGGCTGACTGCAGAATCACCACACATAGACCATGCTATTACTTTCTCCCAATTACCGCAGAGCTAAAGACTGCTTAGTTCACGGACTCACTGAGACACAAATTTCAATTATCGATTGAGGTACTGCGGACTGCAGACCTTGCTAGACTGTAGTGCACAGAGCGCGTTCGCGGAGCGGACTCGTTCGGGTTCTGGACTGTGGCACGGTGGAAAACACGTTAACACCGCGACGCCATTAAACGACAACTGAATGTAAAATGTTCGTGAATATATTAACAAACCTCTGCTCGACTAACGCATCGAGAGTGGAGTGGCATGTCATTACATATGCAAGATGACGAGCTCCCTGCTATCAGCGTTCTGGCTGATGGCCCCCGTGGTACATGTAGAGCAGATAGGGCATTCACACAGGCAAATTCGGCAGCCGCGACCCCTCCCTGCTTGCTGGTCGCAATTCACGTTAAACATAGATAATGTTTATCCTTTATCGTACTTGTAAACCTGAATAAATAGCGCCTGCTTTGTTGTTCAAACGAGCCTCCGGTGACCTCACTTGACTCGCTACGGGATTCGGGACGTGGAATTTTAAACATCAAACAGCCTAACTTTGCATTCAGGACGGTGTTTTGTGGTTGTGAAAATTATTTCATACGCAGATGGCAGGCCCATTTGTGGTTAACAGGACTACCTCACATATGTTGTCCGCTGACTACAAGTTGTTTTATCAGATCAATCAAAGGTAAATGAATACAGTATATTGTTTGGGGGAACCATCGAAGAATAAATAATACTTATAATTTACCAAACATACATAATTTTTAATACAAAATAAGTGCTTGTTTCACTTGTTATTATATAATGGCGCAGACTCTAGAAAAATCACGAGATTTCTCGACAAATCACTTCAAATATATTAAAACAATTTTAGTATTTTTCCTAATAATTCTGAATTTATTTGTGGCCTGTTAAGGACAACGTCATACTGAAATTCACATATAAATTAAGTTGAAAAAAGGAAAAAATATTATTATGAAATTCCACTACGAATTGTCTGTATCAAAAATAGGAATATTAAATTAGATACTAACTAACTAACTAACCATCACGCCGTTTCCCCGCAGGGGTAGGCAGAGAGGACGGACCGCCACACAACTCGGTCTTGGCACACACTCCTTGTCTCGTTCACATTCATACACCGTCTCATACATGCTCTTCTATTATTCTGACTCCTGACATGGCCCGACTCAAGTATCTGATTCACTTGGTCGTGCCATGTCTTTCTCGGGCGTCCCCGACTTCTTCTACCATTCACATTTGCGTCATATATTCTCCTTACACTCCTTTCCTCGTTCATTCTCTCTACATGCCCGAACCATTGGAGCGTTCCTTTCTTGATCTTACTCATTACGCTTACATCAGCCTTGCATTATTTGCGGATCTCCGCGTTTCTCACACGATCATACATGGTTTTACCACACATACGCCTCAGGGATCTCATTAGATACAGTTAGGTAATTTATCGCTTTTGAAAATTACACCTAAATTAAAAGCAAATACGAGTTTTAGAGTACATTGAACCTACGTTACGTAGGTCAGAGATAGGTACACCGCCGAAATTGGTATTTATGATAAAGGCACACCATCAATTACCATTCGCTTAATTTAAAAAAAAAATAATACGCCTTATCATCGTAGATTGTTGTAGGTCATGGAAGTCTATAACAAATATATGATAAATTATAGTATTTTTTAATCTATTGTGAAAACTATATATTGCACACGACTCACAATCCGGAGGTCGCGGGTTCGAACCCGGCGTGCGCAAATAAATTTTATTTGATTAATTTGTGTTATTTCACAATTAATTCATTTAACATAATATATAGTATTGTATAACAAATATTATAATCAATAATTATCAGCCTGAAACTCTCATTGAAAAAATCTTCCGAGAAAAGATACTATATATAGTATATTTGCGGCACGTTCCAGAGTGGAAGATACTATCAGTATCGCCCTGGTGTAAGATCACCATTTAGAATTGAAACGTTGCTTGAAAATGGCTTTAGCCGTGTTTGGTGACCAGACTTGAATAGCCAGGAACTTCCCAACCTTCCTCTTTCTCACCTCCTTCCCCTCCCCACTACCTTCAGCCTCACAACATACCCCAATTGGGGATGCCATAATCTCACTGGCTCCAGACGGGAGCAGTTGAGATTCTTGTGCGGTATTCACTGTAAAAAAAAAAAAAAAAGCAGCCCAAATGACGGTTCCGGCTGAAGAAATTTGGGACCAAACCTCTTTCTCCTCATTTCCTTCCTCTCCCCACACCTTTCAGTCTAACAAAGTATCACTATTATTGGGAATGCCACAGTCCTACCGTTTCCAGACAATTGGGACTTTTACGGTACCCATCTACCGTGAATAATACATATTTATATCTCGATAAAATATCTAAAATGCGAAGATACACTTGATGTTGCCAATTTTACTCGATTCTACATGCTAACAAGTAACCTTTTTTCACATATTTTTATTCTGTTTAAAGAAAACTTTCTCTCTTATTATGACATATTATAACATTCTATGCCTTAAGATTATTTATTCTGGTTGTAATACATATTAAAAAGTAGCTTTTATCACTCATACATCATACATTGTTTTATGTCTGCTCTCATGCAAACCTTTCATATTACTTAACTATTGCACGAGCACATATTTCTTTTTAATATTATCTCATTGTTCTAATAACAACTGTATCACCTCATCGATATAGCACTATTGCGTAATCATTAATCATACATTCTTATTTTGTTGATAATATAATACTGATTCCTTCCTGTGAATTATTGTACACTTATAATATCATGTATTACTTTCATTTAAAAGCCATCTTACATAACTATGGGCAGAGAGGACGGACCGCCAAACTATTCGGTCTTGGCATACACACTTTGCCTCACTCACATTCATAAACCGTCTAATACATACTCTTCTATTACTCTGACTTTTGACCTGGCCCGACTCAAGTATCTAATTCACGTGATCGTGCCATGTCTTCCTCGGGCGTCCCCGACTTCTTCTACGATTCACATTTGCGTCATATATTTTTCTTACACTACTCTCTTTGTTCATTCACTCTACATGCCCAAACTATCTGAGGATCCCTTTCTTAATCTTACTCATTACGCTTACATCAGCCTTACATTTTTTCTCACACGTTCATACATGGTTTTATCGCACATACGCCTCAGGGATCTCATTTCAACATCATTCAGTTTACTTTCATCCTTCCTTTGCCAGTTCCTTGCCTCACTGCCATACATAAGGGTAGGTACCAGGACTCCATTGTGAACTGCTAGCGTCGCTTCTTTTGACAGTTTTTTTAGCGCCCATGGCATTTGGTCCTCCATTAATGGAGTTACCTGTATTTATCCTACTTTTAATATCTCCATCAGCCTTCCCATCTCTCGTAAACATACTACCCAGATACACAAACTCATCCACCAGCTCCAAGTAAATAAAGATAGATACACACATTTATGTATATACATATATATGATTTTTATTTTTTTTAAAGAAAGACACACATTTGGAATAATAATACAAATGTTAGGAATAATCCGACAATATTTGAAAATCTCCTACTACCACCACAGTAAGCACAAGTAGGAAAGTGTTGCTTGAATCGTTATGGAGGACTTAGCCAGCCGAGGAATCGAACACGGATCGCCTCGGTGGGACGCAAACGCGAAGCCCACTCAACCACTGAGCGGTCATGTATAACTTCGAGTAAATATAATATATCTTAATATGAACAGAAAAGAATATTTCAACTTCCCTGGAAATATCCAATTAGGAAAAGATAAGCACCTGCTAATAGTTACGGGGAGCGAAAAGTACCGTCGCGCGTCGGGTAAATAAAATCCACTCATAATACCGACTTAATTAGTAAGCACTACTGCCACGAAGAACGCTTAACATAATCTATACTAGTATAAGATAGACAATATTCCGAGTTAACCACTCAGATGTTTTGCCAGATTTATAAAAACTTTGTGTTATTTCCGCTACGCAATTAAAGCTTTATAAATGAAACATTTCTTAACGTAACCCAATGCTAAAAAGTGTTTTTGAAAGGTTATGAAATAAGTTTTACAAATTTAAATCTTACTAATATTATAAATGCGAAAGTTTGTATGGTTGGTTGGATGGTCCTTACTTTTTCACGCAATAAATATCGAATGGAATTTAAAAATTCTTTCACTAATCGATAGCTGTATTATTTGCGAGTAACAACGGCTTTATATATTGGTAAGCTCTGGCGTTATGAATGAGCTGTGGCGTTATGAAATTATGTATCATACGTTTTCTGTCCCTAACAAAATCGAGTTATTACAGACGTCAAACAAATTGTTTCGTTGGAGTCAATATTTTTTTTTAAATTTTAGGCTTAAAATGAGTACTTTGTTGTGATTAAAAAGAGTACTTTTTTGGCGTCGTAGTTAATATCTACATATCTCTAAAAATGTTTATTCTCCGAACAAAAAGCATAACGTTGCTACAAAGCATAGCGTTTGAAGTGGACTGTCATTTTCTTATTATTTAGGTTACTCTGGATTCAAATATGAATAAAATACTAATAAAGGGAGTAGGTACTTAAAATAAATTTCTATTTCTATAATTTAAATATTTTCTAAAATTGAATTGTCATTCTCAAATTTTGAAATTTTCTATTAAACAATAATTATTTTCTATTAGACAAAATAGCAAGAATAATAACAATTATGCCAATAATTATGCCAGTAATTTCCCACTTATACTATGCGAGCGAGGCCGTGGGTAAAAGCTGGTTACAAATTAATATTAAAATTTAGAATGCAAACATAAAAAAATGTAAAAATGACTAACGTGATGTTTTTATGTGATAACGGTACTAAAATCACAGATTATGTAAAAAAACTTATTCTATTGTATGAATGTATAATAAATAATTTTGTCACCTCACTTTTTTACCATTTCAAAATAATATTTAATAAAAAATTAACTTTGTCTAACGGCACGTAGGCGATTTGGCGGGTGAAAACAGTTTCTACAAAATAAGTCTGTTTTATTTACTTCTATGGACAACTTTGACTAGAGTTGTAAAGCTGGATTCAATATGGATTTTCTACTTGGTTGTTACTAGAACAATAACAGAATTATGACGATTTTTGTGGGAAAACACGCTTATTGTACTTGACTGCTTTTGTTAGACGCTTTCGGGTCGGAGTGGTTAACCTCTCATTAAATTCCGCGTTTAGAGAACGGGTTGTTAAAATATTTTCAGAACACATTCCGAACGTGAGTGCAATGAAAACACGCACTTAATGCTTGGAAAGTAAATTTCAAGAAATAAGTACCTACCTAAATAATTGATCAAACGTCGATTGGAATACAAATGATTTATTGTTAAATGATTGTTTTTTATAATACAGGTACCACCCAAGAGTCCCTATCTGCTCCCACCTATCCTGAGGGACTGTGCCTATGGCATCCCCGGTTGGGAAAAGTTGTTAGGCTCAAGTGAGTTGGGATGGGAAGGAGATGGGAAAGAGAAGGTTAGGAAGTGCATGGTCACCAGAAACAGATAAAAAATATAGTAATACAAAAGGCTGTTTCTCAGCGACGTTTACCGGTAGCAGAGATATGTTCCCATTACCCCGTATACTTTTACCTCAAATAAAGCGCCTAGAGAGGTTTTACGATTTTACCAAACAAATTTTGATGACCGGACAACTCAACAACATACATCTTCAACACTCTTTTGAATGGTAATTAATGTGTTAATTTTTTTATTGGTTGAATAAGTTGCGCTAGATTAGGTTATGGGCTATTTTAAAAAAAATCATATCAATTTTGATGACTTTTCAAAGCGACTACGTGTAATCGCCACTTTGTTGAGTTGTCCTGGAGCCGAACTTTTAAATGCTTTGCTATAACGCTAAACAATAAACTTCCACTGGCCATTACACAGGACAGAAATTATATATTTTTTTTATAAGAAAAACAAGGTTAATCCCATCAATGTACCACCCTAGAGTTCAGAAATTATTAAGATAAATATAGATTCAATAACAACAAGTATTGAATCATCAACCAAAACAGTTCAAGTGGTACGATTATGATTTTTTTTTAAATTTTATTTTTATTTATTTATTTTATTGTTATTGTAATATTGTGTGGTTAAATGTGTTTGCTTCTATTTCTAAACGACTTTGAAAAGGAGGTGGTTATCAATTCGACGGTATTTTTTTTTTTGTTGTTTTTATGTTTGTTACCTCAGAACTTTTGAATGGGTGAACTGATATTGATGATTCTTTTTTTATTAGAAAGCTGGTGCTTCCCGTGTGGTTCCATTTTAATTTGGTCCAGTTTTGACAATGGGATCCATGAGAAAACCATATATATATCTTAAATTTGCAATAAGTATGTGCGCGTCAAATGGACGAATAACTCAATATTACGCCAACAGATTTCGATGATTCTTTTTTTTAAGTAAAACTTCTTTACGCACGTTCGTCACTAAAAATCTAAAAATATACAAAAATTTTAACAAAACCAAAAACGACTTAAAAAAATGCACTAAAAATTAAAAAAATAATTTCGTACAATTGTTATTTTTGGAGTCGGTGTCAGCCAAGATCTCCACATCTCACCTATAACTACATATGTATGTAGTTACTTTGGCTGACACCAACTCTAAAAATAACAATCGTACGAAATTATTTTTTTACTTTTTAGTGCATTTTTGAAGTCGTGTTTTGTTTTGTTAAAATTTTTGTTTATTAATTTTCTATTTGTAATTGTACTATTTCTAATTGCAATTTTCACTATATCATGATTTTTTTCGGGAAAACGCTAATATATAATAACAAGTAAAACAAGCACTTGTGTTGTATTACAACGAATGCATGTTTGGTATATTAGGTGAAAAGAAAATAAAGGAAACTGGCACATCACCCATGTAGCAATATTTACATAAAGATAAATAAATAAATAAAAATGACGAGGAAAACATTGGTTATTATAGTTCGAAATAATTTATAGAAAACATGATAATGTCAACAGTTTCTAAACTGTAGTAGTAGTATGTACTTGGTTCACCCGCATCTTTCCTAAAACGTCATTTCTGTTGCTGATAAGCGATTGGCGGAAACTAATCTCAAAAAGCCTCGTTTTACATAAGTAGCGACAATAGCTAACAATCTAACTAAACCGAATTACTTAACATTAACGGCAGTTTTTTAATGCAGTTTTAAGGGAAGGTGATCCCTGATATTATTTATAGTAAAAAATGTGCCTAAATGAAATTTTAGTCTCGACGAGAACTAAAAATGTTCACGAAAACTTTTTAAAATTATGATTTTGAGGAAAAAACTACAGAAATGTAACCGGAGGCAAAAATTTCATTCACATTTTTTACTCAAAATAATGTTAGAAATCACTGGTTTAAGTACCTAGGTCAAGTACGCCCTTTAACACCCTGAATATATTTTTTTATAAAGACAAACATAATGAATAAACTGACAATATTTGAACCTACGACCATCACTGTAAGCGGAAACTTGAATAAAAAAATGAAGAAAAAAAAATTCTTGCAAAATGGCGAATACTCGATAAAAATTGATTATTTCAGTTATTTTTGAAATTTTCCGAATTTTTTAATTTTTTTAAAAAGCGTTCGCCCGTTTCCGCTGCGGAGAAATAATTCATCGGCCGAATGATTTTATCACATAAAAACGCTCCCGGGGAAGGATAAAAGATAAGGTCCAGAAATATATGTTGATGAATATTTGATTAGTTAATCCATACGTTGGGCTCTCAGTGCCATCCCGTCTTGGTCCATAAAGCATCCAGCGTCTAATTCATGCCACCCAACCCTCCCCCCCCTTTCTGCTTATGTTGGAAGTAAGAAGTATGCTCGAGGGATTGGCCAATAATTAAATATTAACCGTCCAGTTCATTTATGTAATCCTCGCTCATTATGATGCCATTCAAGAGGGCTGAATAATCCAAGAGAAGTCTGGATTCAACTGTAGGTAGATATCCTGGTAGTCCACTGAAGATAGAGCTGTTTTGCGTGCGTTGCTTTTTGTCCGAATTAAGTTCAATTTCGCACTACTGATTTTGTTTAACATCTTAAAATCATGATTTTTGAATTAAAACTTCTTTACGCACGCTTGACTTGGGGAGTAAGCTGGTGAATGCGTGACGAGAGCGTTACGAAAAGTGTGATCGGGGAGGCGAACGGAAGTTGAGAGGGAGATATAAGTTAGTGAAGATAGAAAGAAAAAGAGTTACGTTTCGTTTTTACTGTAGGGGAAAGAGAGAGAGGTGTGAGCACACATTTTCTTTCTTTCTTTCTCTCATAGCCAGTTACGTTTCGTATATCGACACAGTGCAGGCCTATTCTCTATATCACTGTAAGAGCAAGAGAGAGCAGCATTTTCATTATCTCTTCTTTTATAAGTTTGTGAAGTTTTATTTCAGTTTTTTTTTTGTCTGAAAACCGAACAAGACTACCTACTGCTCCCGAATGTCTGAAGATAAAGACACACAAATTGGGGTGTGTTGAGAAGCTGTCCAAATTTATCAAAGCCTAAAGTCATTTAATGATTCTTTTCGTTTCTGAAAGGAGGTATTTTGCCAGGGCGCTATGTAAGTAAAAGATTTTGAACTTTAATGCCATTTTTGTAGGACTGATACTTTATATTTTTCTGGGCCTATAAAAATACAAATCAAAAAATATTAGATTTTTTGAAAGCTATATAAATATTTATTTAAAGCGTTTTAAATATTAGCTGCTACCCGGCATGCGTTGAAATGACATTCAAAGAAATAAATTGTTTCTTCCTGCATCTCCATTCCCATGTTCCCTCACGCGTCCCCTTCCCACTCCTGCGTTACCTTTCCAACATCCACGCCTTCCCCTCCCTCGACACCCTTCCTGCGAGCCCCACCTCCTTCGTTACCCTCCTCCTTCCGTCTTCCCCCCCTACCGCTAAAATTACATTTTCAAACCACTCGCCCACCAACTGTAGTAATTTTTTTTTACAGATTTCATAACGCCTTAGCTTACCACTATATATATAGAAACACTCTTCTACCAAAATACAATGTTTTAATTTTTTTAGTAAAATCATCTACTACTTTCCGACATTTGCGGACACAAACACAAGGAACCTAAATTTTTGTAAACATATACAGATTAGAAATTTTCTAAGCCATCACATAATATTGTGTTGCTTAGTACGGCATCATCTTAATGATGACGTTCTCTTTCCATCAGAAAATATTCACCTGGAACTTGCGGGCAGGGATTCTGATATGAATTATTCATATGTGACCTAATACCTTGTCGGATAATTGTCCGCACACTTCCTCCATCATGTAACATGTAACAAGGTATCGTTTCGGTATTCCAACCTCCAAAATAGATCAATATTGGAACCAATGCAAAAGGGAACTTGTCTGTATTGATGTATTTTACAATAAACCATAGACAAAATAAATTTAATAATTATCTAAATATTCTAGAAATAAGTACTTCTTTAAAATGGCAATTTACAATAAATCATTATAATATCTATGTATAATATATTAGATTATATCTATGTATAATATATTGCATATTCTGTAGAAAAGGGTCAAAAAGTCAAAAAAGTTAATTTTACAGGAGAGCGAAAACTAATAAAGATTGATGAAACAAGCGGTCTCGTCGAAAAGAGAAAATAGCGACATCGCGGAGAAAGAGTGATCTAACTTAAATGCGGTTTCCGTTGGCAAAGATAATCATAATTATTATTCAAAGGTAAAAATAAAATTTTATGAAAAAAAAATTGAATACACATTTACTTTCAGACAAACATTCCCGGGGTACGAATAACAAGACAATATTTGAAAATCTTCTACTACCGTCACTTCAAGCGAAAATGTTGCTCGAGTCGTGATAGAGGACTTAGCCAGCCGTGGAATTAAACTCCACGAAACACGCGCAATGCCGTCACACCCATTGACTGGTCAAAATATATTGATCATGTATATTAAGGACCTTACTAATAAACATGTTTTAAATTTTACACAACTGATAAATAACCATTAATGTATGGTAAATGACCCTCGTGCGGTAAACACATTTTTTTTACATTAGCTCCAAACAGGTCACACATCTCACAAGAGCGCCCTTGTCTATACAGTCTAAAGACAGGGCAACTATATGGCTACCCGGTTGGGCAACGTTGTGAGGCGGGTTGAGGGAGAAGCTGTACGATAATGCAGGTCTTGAAGAGGACCGGAATATGTGAAGGAGAAAAAAAGATGTAAAGAGCGTATAACCAGAATAGTAAACGTATAGCGAGAACACCAGAAATATGTCATTTTTATATCAGTGTTTAGACGTATTGACTCTTTTCCACAAAAAATTATAAATTGGTTTCGAAAGATTGTTCTTTTATCTAGTAAACGTATGTTTTAAATTTTCAGAAAAAATTACCTATAATTTTTAGTATAATAAAGTTATACCATAGGTCGTTGGCGGATTTGCTAAATTTTCAAAGTACATTTATTATACAACACCCATTTCAAATCATATAATCATGCAGTAAAATAAATCAATACCTACATTATTTGGTAAACGTATGCAACAGAATTTTAATTTTAGTTTAAATAAAATCATGAAAAAATATATAAGTACCTGTGTTTCTTGACGAAAATTGGACGGTTGTGTATTTATTTGCGCACTTACAGACTAATATATTTCAATTTTTTTTACATTCTTACTTTGCTGAGATATTATTGAAAGATGATAAATACTTATGATCATAAAATAATTACAAAAAGTACATAATTTTAATAGTTTTATCAACACACCTTTCAGCATTTTTGGATGTAGGTATAAATTAAAGCAAATTTGGAATGAAATAAAATCGATATTGAGCTATAATTTTTAAAAGCTGGTACGGAGATTAATTAATCTTTCCAATTGGAACCGCCCTGTACGATCGTAAGAACCTCTTTCGACGAAATGTGGATTTTCGGCCGCTGGCTGGTTATACAGAGTTAAAATCCTCGTTTTCGAATACAAACTAAATAATAATTGCCTAACAACTGTTCAATCTATTAAAGACCTTGGTGTCTCTCTTGACAGCAAGCTTTCTTTTCGGGAACACATAGATGTAATTGTAAATATATCTCTCAAACTACGTGGTTTCATCACTAGAATCACTTCTGAATTCAAAAACATAAATACCCTAAGAACTCTATTCTGCTCCTTGGTTCGCCCCCATCTTAAATATGCTTGTGTTACGTGGTCTTCTTTTCATGCTGCCCATATTCGTCATATTGAGTCCTTTCAACATCGGTTCCTAAAAGGGATTGCTAGGAGGCTAGTATGAGAACGAGGCAATTACTCGTATGATGAAATTGAGCAAACTTTAAACCTTTCTCCTTTAGAAGACCGTCGGAAAAAAATCTGATCTCATCTGTTTCTTCAAAATTATTAAATGTATAATTGATTCACCTACATTACTAATACTCATACCATGCAATATACCTTCTCTTAGACTCAGAAATAAAGACCTGCTCTTCCTCAATCAGCACTCGACTAATTATGGTTACAATAATTCACCACTCTCCAGAATGTGCACAATTGTCAACTGATTGTTTTGGTATAAGCTTAAATGATTTCTGTCGCTCTTTAAACAATTGAAGACATTTTGTATTTACTCTAATTTTTGCAAAGTCTTGACATAACTTGACACTTATATTTTCTTATTTTTTCTCTGTTTGTCTTTGCTTTCATGTACCATCCTTTATCCTTACAATGTACATTTCTAAATTTCGTTCTACTTTGTTGTAAATTGGACGTTAGTCCGTTAATAATTAAATAAATAAATATATTACAAAGATATTACTGCCTGAGTAGGTAGGTACTTACACGAAAATGAAGTAGCGTACACTCACGTGAAGAAGTTATGTCATCGCAAGCAAGCGAATAACTCTTGTAAGCTTTGAAGATATTTCCGTCTAAATTAACACTTTTTTAGTTGAATGTGTTAACAAGTTGAATGTCCGACGGCAAAGCACGACAGCCTTGAATGCTGATCACTCTAACTCGGAACCTATTCAGCTATTAACTTGGTTTTGTCAAAACTTTAAACAAAGTTATACCCAAAATTAGACTTCATGATAATCTAATCATTACTATGCGAGATTTCCACTTGAATTTTATTTTTTTGAACCATTTACTTTATAACCAACAAACCTGCCGCAAGTCACCCCAGGGGGTTCGCTACGTTTGGTGACTTAGCAGGGGTGCCCGGATTCTTGGAGTGAGGTTTAGCGTCTGCTTATGCGTCTGCCCACCAACTGTGTGGCAGGCCGCATCGGGAGAGATGATTTTTGACCTTTTAAAACCTCTCCAGCAGGACTCTTGGAACATTGCCTTACGCCGCAGTGAAAGGAATGGATTCGTGCGTCCGTCACTCATGGACACACTGATCCCCAGATTCCTACCGATCCCTAAGACTTTCTTCCTTCCTAAAACTTCCTCATCTTTCTTTCACTAAAAACACCCTCCACACAGCTTCCGCAAAGATGACATAGGCCCTGAAGGATTTTTTCCTCAGGGCATCCTACGTGGAGCTCTATTGAAAAAAAAATGTGTAAAAAATAACAGATTCCTGAATGGTTGTGAATTTTTTTAATCTAAAATTTATGCAAATGGCTCAATAGTGATTAGGCAAACTAACATTCGCAAAACATATTTTCCAAATTTCATAATTAATTCATTATATTTTAGTCATGGGGTGCTTTTAATGATTCTTAAATATTTTAATTTAATTACAATACTTGTATGAGTAGAAAATATAAAAATGGAACTACGAAATTTGTAGGATGGCAACACCAATTCATCTGTCAAATATTATTTAAAAGTGCAAAGACACTGAAAATACAGAACACTGTATACACATTTAAAAAAAACATTTTTTTGTTCTTAAAAAAAATAAAGTTTAATCGAAGAAGCACTGTTGTTAAGGTACCTACTAAATGACATAAATTTGATTAAATTATGTTTTAAAAAGTGATTGGCTTTCATTTAATTTAACAGTAGGTGGAAAGGAAGAATCATTAATGGTGAGTTTAGTTACAATACTTTTAGATCTGAATGAGTTAAATAATGAAATGATCTAAAGCTCGGGCAACACTAGGTACTTATTAAATAAGTGTGATCAATTTCTAAAGTGTGCTTTATATTTTATTACCACAACGTTATTTTTCATTATGTTAATACAAAATTGCAAACATATAAAAATGTTTTGATTTTTTTTTTCACTTTTATGCCTTTTTTAATTTTTAATAAAAATGTATGTTACACAGCTTTAGATTAACACCACGATTATATTTTTAGTATACACCTTATATCCATATTTTATTGTTTGTTTACGTTATGTATATCCTTTCCTTGCCAAATTAGAAAATATTTGAGTTGTTTCAGATGAAATTCACATTTTTTTAATTGTCTCCGTGTAAAAATAGGCTATTTAAAGCGGCGCAGTTAGTAACAAATTGTTATATGAAAGTAACAACAGAACCTTCGTGTCCACTTCCCACGATGCGGATGCGGGCGTTCCAAAGAGGCGGGGGCTGTCTTCGCAAAGCTTTGCTTCTGATAAAAGTTCAAACTTCCAACTGCATCATCATGTGGTATTATTATTCATGAAGCTGAAGTAACAGCAAGTTGCGCCGGTAAAGTTAGTGTGACGGTGGATGCTGTGTGGTTTGGTAAAGTCGAGGCGATATATTTGACTTCCACTGCGAACCGCGAACAACGAACAACGGCTAATCTCAAAGCTACTAGTACCTCGTATGTATTAAAACCACCTACTCGGAAGGAATAAGTTTAATACACAAATTCCAAGCTGAATCGACTAGTCACAAAAGTAAAAAGGATTTTGTGCATAATGGAAGTTAATTTAATTAAGAGAGATCTGGGTTCGAGTCCCAGTTGCGACCATTGTCTTTTTCTGTTTTTCTTTGTCTTGTTTTCTTTCATATTTTCCTTTCGATTATTATTGTTAACTTATTCTAATATGATATTTTTCACTGATGGGAATAACCTTCAAAAAAGTTTAAAAAAAAAGTTTCTTTTATAAAAATTGAATATTCATTTAGACCATAGATTCTCAACCTTTTTTTGCCCACCGCCCACTTGACAGTATTATTTTTTTCTAGCGCCCCCCAACTGCTTTTACATACCATCTTGGGGGGGGGGGGGGGGGGGGGGGCGATAGGTTTCCTGAAAGTCCGTTTTTATTTTTTAGATACTAGGTACCTAATATGTAAAAAAAATAGTCGCGAATCTGAAACAGCTATTGTCACGATTATATTTAAACGTGTAATTACACTGTAATGTTACGTAATCGTAAGAAAGGCTAAGACTCCTATCATATTTCTGAGAAGAAGATTGTTTTAATGAGAACAATTAAAACGCATACTTAATTATGTAGAGAAGTATTTTTATTAACATTGAAAAGATATTGAATTTATAACTTATCTAATCAGATGGTTGAATTTGATGCGTTTTAAGAAGTTTGTTTATATTAGGCTCGATTTTACTTAAACAAACGTAAGTCGCCGCATCAGTAATATGGAGCCTATTTTTCTTTTTGGTTACCAACGTTGCTACAGCACTGAATCCACGTTCAGCTAAATAGGACGATGGGAATGCTAGTAAAAATCGTTGAACTATCGACCATAATCCAAGGTACAGTTGCGAAATCGGTTTCTGCAGCCAAAATTCTTGGTAGCCATTCTTAAATTTAATTTTTAATTCCTCATTTGTTGTCAGTTCTATTAGTTCTTCTTCTAACTGGGATGATCCTGCTGTGTTGACATTTGAAAAAGGATCCAAAACCCAGTCTGGTAAATTTAATTTTTAATTCCTCATTTGTCGTCAGTTCTATTAGTTATTCTTCTAACTGGGATGATCCTGCTGTGTTGACATTTGAAAAAGGATCCAAAACCCCAGTATTATTGAAAGGAATTTTCTTTTCGTCACAAAACTTTTCCAGTGTATTAAATATGGTTTCTCCTTTTGCACCTGTTTTCAAATTTGTAACATACAATAGTTCTTGACATATTTTCTCATCTTTGATAAACCTCACGTATGACAATAGCAATGCTTCATTGGTTGGTAGAGTGGACTCATCCAGCTGAATTGAAAATCGACAAGACTGCAGATGATTGCACAATGATTCTTCAATATTTTCAGCCATTTCATCAATTCGCCTTTTCACAGAACTATTGCTCAAAGGAATTTTTCGGATAATATCTGCAGCTGGTTTATGGAGCGCAGTGGTAATTACTTATTTTACTGCTTGTAAAATTAAATCTTCCCCAATAGTATGTGGTTTGCCTGTTTTAGCAATCAACAATGAGATATTGTACGAAGCTAGAAGTCCATCATCGTCATGCTTAGAAGCTGTTGGAAATTATTTTCATTTAGTTGGCTGAATTTTGTACTTCTTTTTTATGTCTTGAAAATATGTCACATCTTTGTCTTTCTTATCCGGGTGGATTTTATTAAAATGATCTTGAAACCTAGAAGGCTTCATCGCGGGATTTGTGGGATCTTCGATAAATCCGTATTTAATATAATCCACACAATATTGCCGTATCTTCTTTTTAACTTCGGACATGGGTTCTTAATAACAAAAATTAACCAATATTAAAGTTTACTTTGCTTTATTAGTATGTGATTAGAGTGTTTTGTTTGTCTTTTTTAGATCAAATTTTTTACTTTCCAACGCCCCCCTGTGCCAACTCAACGCCCCCCAATTGTCTCTGGATCTTCTACCGCCCCCCTGAAGGTCTCAAACGCCCCCAAGGGGGCGTTATCGCCCACGTTGAGAACCTATGATTTAGACTTTCGTAAAAGTCAATTGTTCCATATAAATAAATTCGGATATATCCATAGACATACAAATAACTAGACGAGAACTTACAGATGAGGGGTAAAAACCAACTATGGCGGGGCGAAGAGAGGAAAGAGACTTGTGATTCGCCAATAAATCAATCTAACAGTATATAGGCACCTCGCACTATAATATCACTATTTAGTTCTTGATAGTAAAATCTGCTTTTGAATGAATAGACCTTTTTATATGGAAGCGCGAATTGCATGCCACGGTATGAACAGATGTGTAAAATCTAAATTCGCAAAGTAAGGTTCAGAGTATTTTCATAGTGGAATATTTTGTTTCCGCAGACACTTTTACAAATGTTTCATGATTTACTTGACCCAGTAAACAGCGGCTTTGTGTTTCGCGTCGCATTTCACGTCGCGTTTCATGTCTAATTATGTGTTTCATAGACATACAGCGTCCGTGCGTAAAATGTACGATGAGAGCACGACACTGGTCCGGACACGCCCAGCCGGTTCCGAAAAATGGTTCCAATGGGAGGGGGAAATAACACGTTTTTTAACACGTAAGGGCATGTCCATATATTTTGTACGTCCGTGGATATATCTATCCGAGACGCTATCCAGGTTACAAACCAATTCTTAGAATGATTGTTTCCAATTAAAAGGGTAGTTGCCCGTAATATGGAGAAAAATAATTAGTTGATAATAATGTAATTCTAAAAATTTGAAAATATGAGATTGACAAATATGACGGCTTTGACAGAAGGTGGCAATAGCGAAATTGGTTAACGCGCTTGTCCCGGTTAGACGGAGAGGTCTGGGTTCGAGTCCCAGTTGCGACCATCGTCTTTTTCTGTGTCTTGTTTTCGATTATTATTGTTAACTTATTCTAATATAATTTAATTGAATTTGATTATGAATCGAGATATGTAAATAGGAATCTTAGAGGGCGCGCGCTTATATTAAAAACGCTAATAATTAAGCGAAAATTGTGAAAATATTAATTTAATAAGACACAATTCGTTTAAAATACAGCAAAATCTCTAGAAAAATGCCTATGTTGCATTTAAAGACACACTGTGAATTTATTCATACCCATAATATGTTAAATAATAGAACGAAATGTGTTTTTAATAATTTTAGAAGCATAATTTGTGATTTTATTACCGTTTCGGCGTAGCAAATGCATAGATATTATCTTTAAAAATAACGTATGTAATTTTTTTTGTGTTCAACAGAAACATGTTATAAAACGGTAGAAATTCAGAATGTGGAATGTTAGAATGAAGGTTGATATTGATATCTGACGGCCTCCGTGGTTGAGAGGTAAGGCTCCCGACTAGCGTTCCGAATTTTTTTGTTATTTCATAATTAAATCATTTAAAATAATATATATATATATGGTGTCAGCTGCACGTTTCAGTAAAGGTAAGACCCCCATTCAGAATTGAATAGTTGCTTGAAATGGTATATGACCAGACATTAATAGCCAGGTACTACCCACCTTCCTCTCTCCCATATCCTTCTCCTTCCTACTACCTTTAGCCATACAACATTCCCCAATTGGGGGAGATGAAAATCCAGATTTTATCCACTGAGCTCAATTTTATTGAAGATGGTACCATTAAACTTTTCAATAAGCTATCTGTGTACATCAGCACAATATAACATACAATTACACGCAATTAACTTTTTTGAAGTAAAAACGTCTTTAACTCCGTTGTGATTTGAAACTCGATGAAACAAAATATAGCGACAGTAAAAAGAGACAAACACATACATCTGTAGGATTTAGCCTGCGAGAGAATGAGATAGAATAATCAGTCTCCTCTTTGTGCGGTGCTTCGCAGCTTCTCCACTATTGTTTACTTTAGTTTTCTGAAGGTTTCACTTCTACTTAGGGACACGAAAAAAGTATCGATACTTGGTGGTATCGAGTACTTTTCCTTTCGATACCGATACTTTTATACTCGAAATTATGTATATTATTTTGCATTCGATACTTTTACTCAATGAGTACTTTTTGGCAAGTATCGATACCTATAAAAATTTGGCTATGCGGCTCATGTTTATGGCAACGCCATCCAGTTCAAAGATAGCAAACCTTCTAAAACATTCCATTGCATTGGTATAATTGCGAGCACCAGCAATCGAGTGTGTCATGGAATGAATGGATTGGTTTATAATTCAAGAAAAGTAAGTTTATTTTGTTATCTAAGCATTAAGTTACTGAAAACTGAGTGTCCTGCCAAAACACAAAGTAGATAAAAAAAATGTATTTTAACAGGGCAGCTGTGTTTCATTATTTATTTAATTACGCACGTTTAGTTTTGCAGTTGTTTATATACATTAAAAAAAAACATTAGACTTTTTTTATGAGTACCTAAGATAGCAATTTGTGAATTTACATGACGTTCTTTATTATTAATATTAAATTAAATTCGATGGTTTTTTTTTTTTCATTTAACTGACGTTGGCGTCCTTTTACTTTTTCTAACTAAAATAGATACTTGAATTTGAAAATTCTGATCCTGGGGAGGGGGGTTTGATACGTAGTTAGTCCGGTCAGAGCTGTAAATCAGATCCTATGAAATGTACTCGATACTTTGAAGTATCGATACTTTTACGAGTACGATACTTTTTTTCCGATAATACTCATGAGTACAGTATCGGTACTTTCTATTCGATATTCTACTGCGTGTGAACTGCACACAGCATTTTATTTTATTTCTTTAAAATCTTGTAGACAGTATTTTATTAATGGAGAAATTTTATATGCATCGGTTAACTTTATCGCTTAATTGCCCACATTACGAATCTATATTTTTCAAGACATCTTTTAATTACTAGCTATTTTTCGAGTTGGAGAAATGAGAGAGCCATTGGTCCACTGCATAATCACTTATGAACCAGTATTATGTTTATATGTCGCGTCAAGGTACCTTGTTAGTACCTATGTTGTTAGTATCGAAGTATTGCGTCGAAGTGATTTGTAAAAAAGGTCGCAAAAAACCGCTTAACATTTTTATTACCGATGGCCTTACATGATCATATTGGTAATAATTATAATTGTTGATATTAATTTCTTCTTTTAGTTGCATAATGGTAAATATTAGTATCTTTGGGAAAGTTGTTGACGGCCCTCGTAAGAACCGACGAAAACTTTCACCAATTTTACTTCGCGTACAATATTCGTAATATTTATTAATGATATTGATATAAAATATTCATTTTATAAGGATTAACTTTTTGAAGCTCGTAAACCTCATTGTAATGTAAGATTTCATCAATGAAGAAAATAATATATATATATACCGTATTAGGGTGCTTCTAAAACATGATAAATTTTTTTGTGAAAATAGTTTTTTTTTTTTAATTTTCTAAGGTCACACTTTTATTTTTCCATATGTCTTAAAAATAATACTTTTTTTGCAGATTAAGAGGTCGCTCGCTACCAGCTGTGAAAATGTAGTATTGGATTTTAAACTGAGTATTCATTAAGCAAATTTTACAAAATGTAGTTTAAAAAAACTAGTTTTAAATGGACAAATAGACAGGATGTATATATTTGTAAAAATCGCTGTTTAGTGCTTTTATTTCTTTCAACTAAAAATATAAAAACACTAAGTATTAGACAGTCAGGAGTGGGATGCGGTGACACTGACTCGTCTGAGTGATGATATGTGGAAGAATTTTTTTTATTGTTTGATTATCAAGAACACTTTAAAAAAAAATCACCGGAGTCACAGGTGTAATAATGACAGAATAATATTATCGAAGTTCTCCGTTGGAAAGTGTCAATTGTTGAATGATAGAAAAGGCGGTAGCTGGCGCCAGTGAGGGGAGGTCTACATAAGAAGTTGTGTATTGTAGTATAAGTACTGCGCTGTTATCTTAATTTTACTTATCTAGTAGGCATGGGACCCTCGGGGTATTTGCTCTGACAAGCCAAGTCGTTATGAAAATATCAAGTAATAATATAAATCAATGGCGACTAAAAAAACATATTTTAGGTGGGAATAAAGCGTCTCTCTCTACTAAATGCTTACTTGAAATTAGTACAACTATTTTTTATGTTATGTTTGTATATTTGTTATTTAGAATTAATAAATACTTAGTTTTAACTACCTTTATTGTTTAAAAACCAACCTGAGTACTTACTTCACCAGGGGTTACTTAAAACCAATTAAAACAATAAGCTTAAAGATGTCAATAGATGGGCGCGTAATTTAAAAAAGGGAACAAATATAAAAAGGTACATTAATTTAAAAAATACTTATTTCTAAAATTTAAGCTCGTCTTTACAGTCTTTCATATTCCAAGATTTCAAGTTTATCTGAATGAAACTATAACTACTTTGGGTCATTAATGTGCTCCACTGAGTGTTTTTGGTAGATCTTTCTAATGCTTGTGTAATAATGTGATTGTCTTGTCGTGTATTCTATATTAATTGTAATGTTAATAAGGCCCATTAACCAGCGGCCCAAAATTAAATTTCGTCGAAGAGATAGTCTTGCGATCGGACCCTTGCAGGGGGTTTCCGATGAGAAAGATTGATTATTCTCATATTAAAATCTAATACTCAATATCAACTTTATTGCATTTAAAATTTGTTGTAATATGTAAATACATTCATAAATGCGTGATGATAAATTATTACAAATTATGAACTATTTGTAATCAATTTTTGATCATAAGTATTTATAATTTTTCAATTATGTCTAAGCAAAATAAATGAGGAAAAAAAACTTGAATTTCTTAGTTCGCAAAACCGTAAATAAATAGTCAAACCGAAGTATTTTTGACGCAAAACACGTGCGCGTATTTTTTTTAGGATTTTATTTGAAGTAAAATTAATATTCTAAAAAATTACCTTTCCTAGCTAATTTATTGTTTTATTTTAATGTATGATTATATGATTTGAAATGTGTGTTGCATAATACAACATTATGTTTGAAAATTTAACAAATCTGACAACGACCATCGGTATAACCTTTTTATGATAAAAATTAACACATCTTTTCAAAATTCAAAACATAATTTTACTAGAGAAAATAACAATCTTTCGAAATCAATTAATATGTTTTTGTAATAAAAAAAACGAGTGAGCAAAAAACAAAACTGAACTAAAACTTCTTCTCCATCTATACCTATGATAGGAAGAGAGAAAGAAAATGTGCGCGCGCACCTCTCTCTCTTGCCCCTACAGTTAATCTACGAAGCTACTCTCTCTCTTTCTATCTTCACTAACTTATATCTACCTCTCAACTACCGTTCGCCTCGCTATTCGTAACGCTCTCGTCACGCATTCGCCAGCTTACCCCCAAGTCAAGCGTGCGTAAAGAAGTTTTACTCAAGTCGATAGAGAATTTTATTTAAAAATGACATATTTCCGATTGTGTCTGTTTATTCTGGTTTTTACTGGGGAAGTATAGTAAAGCTCCTATTAATTAAAGTAACCCTTATCCATGGTTTATTAATGTATCCGGGAGGCACCAGGCAATTCTAATTTGCATTACAAACTTTGTTGGCTCAATTATATTGTTCTGATCGTTATTGACGATAACATATTGTTATATTTCAGTCTCGAATCTGGGGAAAGATAAGTTCCAACTACCGCAGCCTCCTACCGAACCATCGTAATTTGATAACCCTAGGACAATGTTAATCCAAAACATGGCGTGGATCGCGAAGTTCGAAAAGCAAGATTTAAATGTGGTTGTATTTTGGGGGTGACCCGTCAGTTAATCAGTAAGTCGGCCCCCCAAATTTACAATTATTAAAAATTATAATTTGCGGCGAATTATTTACCAATTTCATACCTAAAATCGACTTAAAAAAACGAATGTGCTTTAGACCACACAACTGAAGTAAAACTTCTGCTCCATCTATATGAAAGGAAGAGAGAAAGAAAATGTGCACGCGCACCTCTCTCTCTTGCCTCTACAGTTAATATACGAAGCTTAACTCTCTCTCTCTTTCTATTCTCACTAACTTATATCTCCCTCTCAACTACCGTTCGCCTCGATTTTCGTAACGCTCTCGTCAAGCATTCGCCAGCTTACCCCCCAAGTCAAGCCTGCGTAAAGAAGTTTTACTTCAAAAACATGTTAATAATAAGGTATATATGGATTTCAAAAGAATTTATTTATAATGTCGTTTTTTGTAATTATACACTAGTATGTAAAAGTATATAAACAAGTAGTTTTATGTATAAATTTTTCGTAATTATATGTATTTCACAAAAACGGCGCAACATAAAACATCCAAATATTATTATTATTTATGCTTTTGTTATTCGGCGGTACATCTCTCTGCACACCCCTTCAGCAAATAAGTTATGTTTTGTGTAAGTATGTGTACCGTATTTTCCCTAAACCGACTACATACTGTATATAAATATGTCAGGGGATCAACTGTCATGGAATTTCCGTTATCGATATAACGATAAGAGTCATTATTAATTAATTTCAGTTAGGGATACTTCAAAAAACTAGAAGACATCTTCATTAAACCACACGTTTTGGTGCGCCGCGCGCTGCCCGATAAAACGTGTATTAGCGACATCTATGAATTCTGTTGAAAACTTTATTAAGATTCATCGTAGGACAGTCACAAAAGTTTTGACGAAATTTCAATAGATGGCAGTAAACATGTAAATTTTGAACCTCTTTTCATGAATAAGCGGTATTAGAGTTGTTTTGTAGACAATGTATGAGATTATGGTAAAACACTAACCTGATATTGTTTTTGTCAGGCTGAATCCAATTTGCAGCCTTCATCGGGGCCATGGCACCATGTGGAGACACTCCGGACCAGAGGCGCTCAGGCTGCTTGTAGGACCCATCCAAGTTGGTAGACCGCACGTCCGCCGTTTTGGCACTTATGTTTTCTATGTCAGACTTGCAAAACGAAAAGGAACTATTCATCGAGTCCGAAGAATCAAATGAACTGTTTGACCCTTCCATCCTCTTTGAAGCGGAAGACGACTTGCCGCACTCGGGATATTTTGTTGGCAGAGAATGTCTCTTTGGTTCCATGGTCGGTTTCCAAACAATGCTGGCATCATTGTATTCTTGGCTCATGTGATCGTTTTGATGCACTTTGTTTGGGTGCACTTCTGGCAAGGAAGGTTTAAATGTCGCTCTCAACGGCTCAGCTCTGTATTGACCAGAGATTTTGTTGACCTTTTCGCTGGTAGCCAATGATCCTTTTCCATTTAACATCAGCTTTTGCGCATAATGGTATTGCATATTATTTGATTTTTCTGCTTGCATGCATTTTTCCGGCATAAAGTTAGATGTTTTATGGTCATTTTTATATTCTCCATCGAACTTCATGGATGTTGATCTCAAAAATGGATTAATGGGTTTTTTGGGTGCTACAACAGATTGGTCAACTGTTATAGATCTATACAACTGCCGCTGAGCCGATATGCCCGGTTTTTGAACCAGAGCCGGCCCGTGAGACTTCTCTCGCACCGAAGCCCTGATGTTGGCATGAATCATGGGACTGTCTCTGGAGATATCGTGGGCATTGGCAAAACTGTTTCTTCTCGATGCGACGTTGATCTTGGGGGATGAATTATTGCTCGGGTATTCCCTCTTGAGGGGCTTGGGTTTAGTAGGGGGCACTGGTGATCTCATAAAGTTCATGAGTCTAATTTGATTCTCGGGTTTGGAATCGAGGAACATTGGGTCCCTAAGGTTCTTATGAGTAATCTTCTGAAATTCAGAAGAAATGTTTTGATTATAGTTTTGCACTTCACTTGGGGGAGGGGTGTCTAACACTTGTTGGCGATATTTCCATTCGTCAATGATTTCTAGGGGGGGAGGGGGAAACGGCTCATCACTGGCACTCAACACTTCATCGTCCCGCGTCGGCAGAGGCGGAGAGGGTAGGGGCAGCTCGGGGCTGTGGTGTCTGTTTTTGTCTCTGTACAGATCTGGGAAGGCTGATCTCAACAGCTCTTGATTCTTCGGCGGTCTTTCTGGGACCCAATCGTCTACCGATATAGAGTTCCCGACTATGATAGGTCCTTGTAGATCGGAATTTTGATTTTCACAGTTAATTAGTGGAGATGTGGACATCGGAGTGTTCACATTTGGATAGGAATTAAGATTAGTAAAGTTGTTACTTTCATTGATCTTGCAAAATCCAGGACTAGAATTCCTAACAAAAGATTCGGAAGAACCATTTGTCAACGGATTGCACGAATCATTTTTAATCATTTCACTATTGCTTTTTAATAATTTATTCATAGTATTGCTTGTTGGTGACTTGACAAGGTTGTGCTTGTGTTCACTCTTCTTAAAATAACCTAAATTAGATGGAGACCTGTTTTCAGTCAATTTATACGCCGCTTCATTCCTGGGGTGCGCAGACTCCTTGGGCTTCATCAGGTAGGACATGACCGGTTCATTGGACGTGGAACTCTTCCTCGACAAACTGACAGGTTCACAGTCCGAACACGGCGACATTGGTTGCTGGTGGTCAGAGGGAGGTTTGTTGTAAGACGCCTCTTGATCAATTTGACTGTTTTCTTTGCTGTGTTGTGGGTGAGGATGACTATGTGACTTCTGGTCCATTGGCTCGTTGTATTTTGACTTTCCCCGATTTTGTGACTTGAAAGAAAGTTGTGGTTCTGACCTCCAAAAGTTCTTCTGTTGCCCTTGTTGGTGTCTCTCGTAGAAAAGGAGGAGCGCCTTCTTTTGAATGGCCTTAAGCGCTGGATCGGACACTTTCGTCTTCTTGTCGGGATCTAAATAGGTGTATTTTGTCGCTTGCTTCTCGTACTGGTGAACTCTCTCGGCGACTGATCTCTGTGGAGAGGGCGGGGAGTAGCTACTGAAAGAAAGAAGAAATTCGAATTACTTAAGTTGATTGAACACGTTCCTTATTTTTTTTAATTAGTTTTATAAGAGTTAAATAAAAGAAGACCTTTTGAGAACTTTACACTATGAGTGATATAGTTATATAATAAGCATGTTATTTACAGAGAGCTGGGCGACTGGGGTTCGGCCGACTGCGATGTGGAGCAGCTGGAGGAGTAGTGACCGGGGTTCTGCGGCGCGTCCCCGCGGTTCTGCTCGATGTAAAGTACGCTCTCCGAGTTGTGACGCTGCGGGGTCTGCACTCGGGCCGAGTGCGCTATCAGCTGCTGCCGACCCAGGTTCATGGAGCTACTCGCCACGGACACATCGCTCAGCGAACCTGAAATTTTAATGGAGCAATGTAAAAATATTTTTTTTAACAGTATTGTAAAATTTTTAAACAATGACAGTGAGCATTTCTCTTCCTTCCTGTGATAACTGCGAGCTACTCAGTGAGGGGCTGCCTAATGCTACTATGGGGCTTTTTTTGTTTTGTTAGTACATACATACAAGCAATGAATAAAGAAAAACTAAAAAAAAAAAAAAAATTTAAAATTGTATATATTTTTTCGGAGTGAAGAAATTTTCGTGACCGTGTTGATAATATATAAAATCATCTGAGTAATGAACATATTTGCATACTATGGGATATAGGATATGTGGTTTTGCACTAACCTCCCCACATTTTCATCAATAAAGGTTGTTTATTGTGTTTTTGTTTTTTTTTGTGTGATATCTCACAAGAGCGTAAAAGTGTAAAAGCAGAGGAACTATATCATCACCAGATTGGGCAGCGTTGTGAGGCGGATTTAGGGAGGGGTTGTAGGAAGGAATTTATTAATTTGATCAGTTTTAAAAATGTATTTTGCCACAATTAAGTCTGAAATAGAAATTGTTTAAAAACTGAACCATTTCTAATTTCTGCCTTTTTTCACAGAATCCATCTAACTCAAACTGAGTTTTATTCTGAAAATGAATCAAAACGGATTCAACGAAGTCTATCAGAATAGTAGTTGTCTGTTGTTTGGATTAAGATTTCTAGGAATTTCATATCTTAATTAATTCTGAATTCAAACAAATTAATAGCGTGCATTCTTGTCTTTATAATAATACACTTCATGGAATTGAACTTCATGAGCTAGTCAGTATTAAACGCACAGTCAATTGAGGCGAACACCAATAATTTATAAGTTTAGCGTCATTTACAATATCTGATACTGACATGTTCATTATGGAAATTAACCATAAAGTTATTGTGTATGTTGACTTGCTACGCTTTCCATAGGGAAAGTTTATCTAGTCTGTAATAATATGCGATCCAGTGAACCTCATTAACTTGCTGACGATGTGAAGGTTTAAATGGATCTCTTAACAAACTCCACGGGACATTACACTGACCGATTAAGAAAGAGATAAATGGAGTAACATTTCTAGTAATGAAATGCGTTGGTTTTATATGATTTTCAAATCAATAAATTCTGCATCATTGTGGAATTAAAAAAGATAAAATAAAAACCAGTGTGCAGTTCACACACGATAGAAGTGAAATCTTCAGAAAACTAAAGTAGACAAGAGTTGGGAGGCTACGAAGCATTGCACAAAGACGAGACCGGTTATTCAATCCCATTTTATCGCAGGCTATATCATACAGAGGTATGTGTTTGTCTCTTTTAGTGTCGTTTTTTTTCGTTTTTCGAGTTTCAAATCTCAACGGTGCTAAATAAGTTTTTAACTTCAAAAAAACTTTTTCAAAATTTGGTGGTTTCCGATAAAAAAATATTTTTCGGTATAAGAATTTTTTTTAACACAAAAAATTTATATTTTTTACCTGAAAACAACAATCAATCGATGGATTTTCTAAAAAAGGCCCTAAGTTGGAGTATCTTACCCCCGGACCCCTTGTAGTCCCCTTGGTAGGCGCAATGGGGTATTTCCATAAACGAGGGATTCTGTTGAAAATGTACGTAATATTTAAAGACCATTTCTTTATTTTAATCATCCTACTAAACATGTTTGTTTTGTATTTTTTCATTCAATATTATTGATTTTAAAAACGCTCTAAAACTGACAAAATCAAAACAGCCCGTTTTTTGCAAATGGGTTTGTGAAGTCACATGCGTAGCTCAGCTGAACCAGCATAGATAAACACTGTCATTGAGCGTCCGCACTCATGACGTCACACGATAACCACGCCCCAAAATATCGTTTTTTCAAAAATGGGAAACTTTAACTCGCTGTAGAAAATTTATTCGTTAACATTAAAATAAAATAAAAATTACGCAATCATCGTAATTTTTGCTTAATTTTTTTAAGTAATAAAAAAAACGTGGTAATACCCCATTGCGGCCGACTTTCCAAGACTTCAATGAGCCAAGGCGCCGATAATACCTACCTAATACAGTGCTCTTGAGGGTTTTAATAGCGCCAGGCGCCTAATAGGTCAGGACTGTCTGGTCAAACAATGAATACGTAAATGGTTCCTGGTTATTTCTTACCGTGCCATTTGAGGGTTTCCGAGGAGGAAGCACTTCCAGAACTGGTAGTCACAACACTGTCATGGTCCCACGAACTGCCTCGGAGGACGCTCGTATCAATATCCCTCCGCAATCTGAAATACAAATTCATAACATCATTACCTGTAACTCAATAATGAATACTCACTACATTTTTTTATTGTTATCAAGTTTAATTTGTAGAACTCCATTTTAATTTTTATTTATTTTATATATTCAATAATTTTATTATTAAATTAATAAAAACAGTTTATTTATAAACAAGTTCTGCTGGTAATTATTATTACGCGTGACAGCTGTTTCGCCTTCTGAGGGCATTATCAAACTGTTTGACAGTTTGATAATGCCCTCAGAAGGCGAAACAGCTGTCACGCGTAATAATAATTACCAGCAGAACTTGTTTATAAATAAACTGTTTTTATTAATTTAATAATAAAATTATTGAATATATAAAATAAAAAAAAAAAAATAAAAAAAAAAAAAATAAAAAAAATAATCACTACATTGAATACAACTAGGTCTTAGAAGTGCAATTTGAGGAGTATTGCCACTGTAGATGAGAATTTTCCGCAGTTCAAGTCCTCTAATATGTTTAATATTTTATTGAAGTGAAACTTTTTTAGCCCCGTTAATGATTTGAAAATCGGATGAAACGGAAATGTGGAAAAGCGCGTAAGAAGAAAATGATGAAGATCAAAGGAGAACAGGTAAAAAAAGGATTATACACTTCTCAATTACACACTAACTAACCATCACGCCGTTTTCCGAAGGGGTAGGCGGAGAGGCAGAGCGTCAATTAAATACATTGTTTCATACATACCCTTCTGCTTCCTGACGACTAAGAAGGGACTTTTAGGTTGGTTGGGCATGCAGAGCAAATTAACAAAGAAAGGATTGTAAAGAGAATATATGTAGCTAGTATGAACGGTAGAAGAGGTCAGGGAAGACGTGGAGGGTGACACGATCAAGTGAATCAAATATTTGAGTCAGGCCATGTCAGGAATCCTGACCTCTTCTACCGTTCATACTAGCTACATATATTCTCTTTACAATCCTTTCTTTGTTAATTTGCTCTGCATGCCCAACCAACCTAAAAGTCCCTTCTTAGTCTTACTCATTACGCTTTCGTCAGTTCGCATACTTAGCGAATATTTACATTTCACACGACTAAACACGTCACCCGATAATTACTCAATATATCTACCACAAATAAGCGATTACATTACATTATTTTACTGCAGCGTACATAAGCGTAACTACATTACTTACTCCACATTACACTACAGGAAACCGAAACTTAGGTGATATTAGCATATTTATTTTATTTATTTATAACATGTTACACACATTTGACATTTCTATAGATAAGATTTATTAAATCACCATGCTAGGCGAATGCCTGTTTCATGGTGATTAATTAAGGATAGTAACTTTGAGTGTAGTCTAGGGTAAACAAATGGATAAATTGGTAAAGTTATAATAAAAAATAGAAAAGAGAAAAAAAAGTGCGTAAAACAAACATGTAAATAAAATAAACCTGTAAACATATGGTAATAGTATGTAATGATGTTGAAAATTTATATCTTTATGTGAGTATATTATGAAACAAGTTGTAAACACTATCATAGTCACTCATCAGAAAGTCATTAAGCCCCTTTCTGAAAGTGAGATATTTGGTTTTAGACTTTATTTCAATTGATAAGTTATTAAAAATTTTAGGTGCAAGAAAGTTAAACTGTGATTGTGCCAATGAAGTTTTTGTTTTTTGAATAATATAGTTCGATTGGTTTGAATATCTTGTGTTGTATTTTGTAATATTTATTTAATGTTAACTTGGCGTATGTTGTGGATCACGTAAAATATTTATTCCAACACTACCAGAAGTAGTATAGTATTTTGTAAACTTACCTGACCGTAATTTTTTTTTTCTCATACGCATTTTTTTATCTAATATAATTTTATTTTTATTATTTCTTTCTTAAGTTTAAAAATTTTCTATCATCTTGAAATTATACTACCTACATGAAAAGCTCTCCGGATGTCAAATGAAAAAAATACGAGGAAAATTAAAATAGGTACAGTACGCGCCAAACATAAATTCCGACCTGAACTTGATACGATAAATCCTTATCCTCGCTCAAGTACAGTCACTTTACTGATTTTACAATGAAAAATCAAACACTTGTATTGTGTAACACCACGAGTTTTAGTTATTTATTCGATCGGTTTCGCTTTGCTCAAGCATCGGCAAGGTACAAAATAATACTAAACTTAGTATTATTTTGTACCTTGCCTTGTTAATCACTCGCGATGATGCTTGAGTAAAGCGAAACCGGTCGGTAAATAAATTAACTAAAACTCGTGGTTCTACACAAAACAAGTGGTTTATTTTTATTAAATATGTCAAACCGCATAGTGAATGCTTTCTACAATAATAATAATAATAATAGTGATCTCCAACCTGTCTAAAAATGGCGTGGAAGTGGAATCAGTGCTGGAAACATAGCTGTGGTATCCCTCGGACTGCGCGTACGAGGGCTGCTTCTGGTGCTGAATGTTGATCTCCTCGCAGTTCCTGGTGTACTCCTCGAGGTCGGCCAGGGTCAGCGGTGAGGCCTTCTCCTTGGTCAGCATGCCGTAGGAGTAGCGCAGCAGCGATTGGTTCTCGAGCAGCAGGTCGTACTCCTCCAGTCCCTTGTGAGGAGAGTCTCTTTCGGGTGGGGAGGGCAGGCCGTTCTGGTCCAATCGCTCCATCCTGGCGTAGTAGTCAAACGTTTCGGGAGAGTTCTTTTCGCAGCGCTCGAGCACAGTCTTCAGCTGCAAACAATTCATTAAACTTAATTAATTATTATTACCCCTTATGTTTACATTATAATTTATTAGCTTCTTTCATCTTAGAAGTTACCCATTACCTTTAAGAAAAATTACACTTCAATTAATCAACATCCATGTACTCAACATATCTGACTTAACAACATCAGGGGTCCTAGCATGGTCGATCGATATTGGTTTTATCGAAAATGTCGGTAACTTGTCATCACTCCTGAGCACGACTGCAGGCCGCTAACAAACAAACAATAGTTCACAACGACTAAGAGTTCATTTATTTGACATGAACTGTTGTTTGTTCGTTAGCGGCCTGCAGTCGTGCTCGGAAGCGATGCCAAGTTACCGACATTTTCGATAAAACCTATATCGATCGACCATGCTAGGGGACCAGGACGCTGGCTTATCAAAGTTCCCCGATTCCGAGACTTCACAGTCTTGGAAATAAAATTTCAGATCCGGGAGATATATTTCGTCTAAAAGATAATCATGTTTTTGAAGTAAAACTTACGCACGCTTGACTAGGGCAGCAAGCTAGCGAATGCATGGCGAGAGCGTTACGAAAAGCGAGGCGAACGCTTCGTATATTACTGTAGGACCAAGAGAGAGCAGTTCTTTCTCTCTTCCTACAATATAGATGGAGCAGAAGTTTTACTTCAGTTGTGTGGTCTAAAGCACAATGGTTTTTTTATTCTAATACTTTTATTTATCTAGAAACAAATAGACAAGAGTATAATACTTCCCATTATTTGTGTTTAATTGAATATTTATTTATGTGAGGATTCCTAGTCTCTGCTTACTTTGTTACCTTTATTTTATGCTTATGTATTTTAATTATATTATATTTTCTTTATTGTTTAATTTTTAAATATTTACGATAACAACACATTTTTACAATAATAATTATACAACGCTGATTGTCTTTTATTTTAAACGTAGCATTGTTTTGTCATTTGTATTTTTTGTTATAAATTGGGGCTCCGTTTATTAGTATTCCAATGAGACGATGCTGATTTTCTTTTATTTTAAACTTAATATTGTGTTGATATTTGTTTTCTTGTTATAAACTGCGCCTGTTCCCAACACAGGAGTCCAAGTAAAACAGGCACAGCCCATCACCAACAGAATTAATAGATAATTAAATGAAGACAATGTAAGCGAAACTCATTCGAAAATCTGGAAACAGTTTCGCTTACATTCTCTTCATTTAATTAAATGTTACAATTTGAGGTTTTACTCATAAAGTTAAAAATAAAAATTATAGAATTAATAGAGATAAATTATCAATATGTATTATAAACGAAAGTCCAAAAAAACGCGTGGACCGCAAAAACTCAGAAACGAGTCCCGGTACGATCAAGGGAGTTATATGGTGTGGTAGATCTCTATCCCCCCTAGGGAGTAAAGGTACCCGTTTTTACATAAAGGGCGTGCTTTTAAAGATATTATAAGGGCTGGAAGTTTCGCCCTCTTGAAATTTCTAAAACAGTCTTCCGGAAAGTTCCAGAAGGTTCCATAGAGCTCTAGAAAATTCTGGAAGGAGTTGCGGAGTATTATGTAGAATTTTCAGGAATAGGGGATCGAGAACATCAATGTGAAACATTCCAGAACACTCTCGAATGTTGTCCTGAGCGAAGCCGGGTAACCCAGCTAGTAATAAATAAGTAAAATTTTCAACATTTTAACAACCCCCGACACCAAAAAGAGCTGATGACTTCGAAACGCCTGAACAGATTTTCATGAATTGTAGCTAAGAACCATCTCGATCACGTCAGCTTTCAAACAAGAAAAAACGCATCATAATTGGTCTATTCGTTTAGGAGCTACGGTGCCACAGACAGACACACAGAAAGTCAAACTTATAACACCGCTCCTTGAATCGGGCGTTAAAAATATATCCTAAACAATGCCTTAGCAACACTAAAACATAAGTACGAATTTATTAATGATGTACTCATAAGTTACGCTTAAAAAAAATAAGCTTGTTAAATAAGAAGAATAATGATAATCCCAGTAACATACAGCATTCATCTTCACTCTTTTCATTTTCCTTTACCCATCATCTCAAAGAAGCTTCGTCATATATTACGGAGCTATTTTATGCTCCTCAAGGTCGGTTGACAAAAAATACTCAAATCGCTTTAATGCAAAAATTAATGCGATGGGTAGTGACATCATTTGTGTCATAGCCGAGATGTTTTGCGACGGACAGCTTGAGAATCTCGAGATCTTGAGATCAACGCTCTCGGTCGAAGGCTGCACGATATGATTTCCGGCGTTGCACGGAATGTTTATTATCATTATCCGCATAATACAACAATAATGACTCCTAATCAAACCCGAGCCCGATGGCCAATAGACAAAAACACACGCTAAAGGTCAGTTTTAAAAGCTTCCATTAAAATATTTACGAAATTTGTTGTTTTTTTAAGGTGCCTTGAATAGTTTCCTTTTCACAGAGATAATTTAGGTCAAATTCCAAAAATACACGTTGATTTCGAAATACATACAGCACACAGAAATACGAAGGTAGATGTAGGTATCCAGGGATGATCCCTGTAGAAGTTTGATCTGTATACACTGAAGAGATAAAACAAAGAAGTGTATTGTAGTGTGCCCGAAGTGAGCTCGTTTTTAGTTGCTTCAGTTGAAATTGATCAAATTGATCACAAATATCGTTCTATCTTGAACACATAAATAACTTCATTGCCTTATTGGGTTGTCGGCGTATACTGAGATGCTGTGTGAGGGTATTTTTAATGAGAGAAAGTTCTGGGAAGGAAAAAGTTTGAAGGGTGGAAAGGAATATGGGGGTCGATGTTTTTGTATGGACGTTTCAACGGTCGGTATCATGTTTAATTTTCTTATTATTTTAGAATCTTTTTAATAATTTTGGAGGTGTAAGGTGGAATGTACTTAAAAAGATGAAGCAAAAATTTATTCTTATTTTCAGAAAACAAAATACATGCATATTTAACTTCGACCAAGTAAGGAATATATAAGGAATATTTTTTTATCAAATATGTGGATATTTCTCTTTTTAAATAAAGATGGATTTTCTCAAATGAATTGATTTTCTTATTAATCAGATGAAGAAAAGTTGTCCGAATTTCGCAGTGTCAGATTTAGAATTGTAAAGGATGATGATTTAAATTCGTGTCTAAAAAAAGCTCGATAGAGGTATGAAAATATCTTAAATAATAAGAAAAGTCGGAGATATATTATTTAAATGGAGCTGGAAAATTTGTAATTCGAAACGCCAGCCGCAATGAGTAAATCCAGGAAAATGCTTCGAGGATTTAAAATCTGTCTGTTTGTTTGTGACACCTACCAGTTTGTGGGTTTTTTGGAATGTAGAAAAATAGCGACTTAAATAAGATCACCACAAAATTATGAAACCTTAGACTTTAATATTATTCAGGTCGCATTTTAAATCTCAAAATATTGAATCCTTTTTTATTTTATAACGTATTTTTTTCTGTTTTCAATTTTTTTATTTTGTGTAGCTTTTTGAAGTAAATCTTCTTTAAGCACGCTTGATTTGGGGGTAAGCTGGCGAATGCGTGACGAGAGTGTTACGAAAAGCGAGGCGATCGCTTCGTATATTACTGTAGGAGCAAGAGAGAGCAGTGCGCGCGTGCATTTTCTTTCTCTCTTCCTATCATATAGATGGAGCAGAAGTTTTACTTTGTGTGGTCTAAAGTCTAAAGCACACTCGTTTTTTTATACTATTGGAATTTAGTTGATAATAATAAATGTATGTTACTGTGTTACCTTATATCAGTATATTACCTGAAAACAATCATGTGTGCAGTTCACAGGCGGTAGAAGTGAAACCATCACATAACTAAACTTCGAGAGAATAAGACGAATGCAGATTATCAGGAGTAGGATAATTGTAGGGCTTATTTGTTATAGTAATGTTACAAAGTTTAAAAAATATTTTTAATTTTATTCTACGAAGCACCGAACAAAGAGGACACCGATTAGAAAAAAAAATAGTAAACCCTATAGGTTTTCTAGCGATAAGCTCTACAAAAAAAAAATTGTTTTAGATGTTCGTCAAAACTACATTATAAGGGTTATTATCCACGTACACAGAAATCTAGAAAATATTAATAAAATTGGTCATAAATATATCACAAGAAGTCACACCAGAAAGGATCTCGTGGTCCCAGGGAGCAATACGGCAAAGTTTCATAAGACATATACATATCTGTGACCGAAATTGTATAATAAATTCCCCCCAGAATTAAATATTAAAACACGCAAAATGGCATGCATCGGTACAACAATAACTAAATGGTTGATTGGCTTAGGAAGGATTGAGTCTGAAAAAATATTAAATAATGTCACTTAAAACTTGAAATTATACATGGTTAACTATTAATGCACAATCAGTAAAAACTTAGTATACATTTAATCTACAAAAAAAAACAACTACATTTTGTTTTTTTTCTTTTTACTGCATACATTTTTGGCATTTTTCACCAGCATTTGGTTCCTTAGAACAGGCAATCTGCCTAGCTACGTACAGGACATAATAACAATTGTAAACATTTTAAAATCTACAATTATTTGAAATATTATTATTATGTAATTTTGCTGTATAAATGTAACTAATGTAATAAAATAAATTAGTCTATCTCATTCTCTCGCAGTCTAAATCCTATAGATGTATGTGTTTGTATCTTTTTAGTGTCGCTCGTTAACGTTTCACCGAGTTTCAAATCACAACGGTGCAAAAGAAGATTTTACTTCAAAAATAATACATCTGTTACAATTAAAATTTTTATAGTATTTAATTTAATTTAAGCATTCTAACTTCCGGGATCCCGGGATTGAAAAACGGTAGCACGTAATCCCGGTTCTGAAAAAATTCCCAGGATGGAAAGCTCTAGTGTGCATTGTCTATGTTCAATTAAAAACGTAGCATTAGATGTAATAATTATTATTATCAATCTGCGTATCATAGAATATACCATAACACAAGAAGTGCCTTGTGGTTGTGTTTCGTGATCCAATTATTATATGCCTGATTTCGGCCTGTATTGTGTTTCACATGATTACGAAATTCAAACGAAATGGCGATATACAATTTCAGGAAAGTGTAAGAGAGACAAATTGCTAAATGGCCTATAACCAAAAGGTACCAAGTAATTGGCATATTTGTTTCCATTCATAATTGAACGGAAGGTACTTCTAGAGTTTTATTATTTATTCTATAATCCGTACACAGAATTTTAATGAGTTAGACACTAAAAGCAGATTTCTAGCAATGTTATTCTTATTAGGTAGTATTACCAACTCTGTAGAACAATGGTCGAGTAATCAACTAAAATATGATTAGCAATAATTTAACCCGATTTTAATGGCCTTTACACGGCTATGGGAAACAGTGAATTACGCTTGGCAGTTTCATCTCCAAGAAAGTTGGCATTCCGAGCGAAACACTGGCTAGGTAGGAAGTGAAATGAAGACTGGTAAAGACTGGACTGATATTGCATTTTACTCTAGGCGGCCATCAATATATCTGTCACTTGCTCGTAAAATGGACCATGTCAATTTTTCGATATGTAATTTTTTGCGAGTTCGCTTCGAAATTGGTTTATCTTCCGAATTTTGAAAGATTCTGTCGATTTTGATTTCGAGAAGGCCAATGTTATTTAATATTTAAACTTGCCAAAAAGAGAAAATCCTACATAAGCATTGTAAAATTTTGAAAAACTGACACTGGCTCTTGTTTATCGTTATGCATTGCCAATACGGGTATGTTGTGACGCAAAAGGTAGTGGGGAGGGGAATGTGGTGGGAAAGTATCCGACCATTAAGATCTGGTCACCAAACATAGTTAGAGCCATTCAGGCAACGTTTTAGTTATGAATGGTGGCCTTCTAAGAGTACGCTTGTTATTCGACTTCAAAAAAATATCAGAATGTGCGATTCACACTCGGTAGAAGTGATACCTTCAGAAAATTAAACTACGAAGCACTTTTTTGTCGCTAGATTTCACTTTATTTTGTGTTTTCTTTGCCGGTTCATTTTGGATTGGTTTGAAGACTTAATATTGATTTTAAATTTTTTTTTTGGATTTCGTAAGATTCGATCCTTGATCGGCTGAATGTCTGGCCGCTACGGTTCGTCAGGCACTTTATACCACTAGACCAAATGAGAAGGAGACCTCCGTGGGTCCGTGATTACCCGTAAAATAAATAAATATATATATTTTTTTATCGAAGGAAGCAAATACTTTGTGGTGTGACATTATATATTAAATGAAAAAACACACTTTGTAAAACACAACTTTATTCGAATTAATAATTATTTGACAGCCAACCAGGTTTCGCTTAGCTCAAGCTTCATCAAGGCTATTATACTAACTATATTATATTATTAAGTTAATATAATAGCCCTGATGAAGCTTGAGCTAAGCGAAACCTGGTTGGCTGTCAAATAATTATTAATTAAAATAAAATGGTGTTTTACAAAGTGTGTTTTTTCATTTAAAATATTTTATTGATATCTCATTCTCTCGCAGACTAAATCCTATAGATGTATGTGATTGTCTCTTTTTAGTGTTGCTCGCTTCCGTTTCATCGAGTTTCAAATTACAACTGTGCTTAAGAAGTTTTCACTTCAAAAATTCCAGCGAAAAAAACCTTTCGCGTACACTTTCGTTGCCTCTTTTTCGAAATAATCTAAGAATTTTAAACTAAGGAGAATATTGACTTGACATTGTTATTACCTGTTGCATATAAGTAATGCATCTGGGTTCGACTATTTATATCGATATATCTAACTTCTACATGTTAGCAGTCCACAATCCACACGCACCAAGGGAAGTTTCTATAAGTGCTCACTCAGACTTTATATCCCATGAAACGCATTAATCTTACGAAGGCTGACAGCTTGTCATCGGATCGGAAAGAAACATTGTATATTTATGATCATTGCCGCCGTTTCGTGAGATTTCTTGGATATTTTCTCTAAATACAGTGTGAAATCGAGTGTCGCATATAGTTAAATGACTTAAACGATTTTAAGGTTCGAGGCGTTAGAAAACAAACTAGAAAAATGTGTGTCGTACGCACACGAGAAATTTGCAGCGTCTGACGTGAGTGAGTAACTCAGAAACGTTTTGTTTATATTAGCTCCGTACAGGAGGCCCTAAGAAAAATAATTCGAATAAAAACGAATTGTACAATACAATGCCACTTCCAAGGATTACATAACGACTTGGAAAAAATCGTGTGGATAGATTTTTTTTACTTAGATAACGAAAATGTTAGAAAAATTATTTAGAAATTTATAGTTTTTTTTATTTTTAAATGAAAAAATCCATTATTTGAGCTCGTGACATCACTACATGAAAATGTCCACAGATTATATTTTTTTTATATGGCAACACTTTGATTTCCGGCGAATTTTAGAATTTGCGTTTATCGTTCTCTAGATTTATTGTTTGTTCTACGCGAACTTATCCTTTGGTTTGATTTTTTGATAAAGATGGCGGTGTTTTTATAGATATTAAGAAGAGAACCCCGTACAATTTATTGCTATTCGTGTGGAAAACGTTTTTTTTATGATTTTCGGCTATGTAATTATCGTTTTTTCACACCCCTAAAATTATGTCCCGTCTTTCGGGTTTATAAAAAAAGGCTGATTTTTCGGATTGAAATTTTCAAAAAATCGCCAGGGTTACAAAAATACGATTTAAAAATAAAAAAAACAGAATGTCTTAGAATATTTGGCTAAACCGGAAAAAAAATAAAAAAAAATGTTTTGCAAGTGGCCTATTCTTTATTTTAAATAAAAAATTAACTTGAAATACATGATATCTATATGTATTTTACTTCTGAATGGTTTACATTAGTAATAATATGTTCATGGTTAAAAGGTCTACAGACTCCGCAGCATGTTCTCTCTAACGCACATTACTGAGCACAATGTAAATATATACAGTAAACATTACTTCTTGATAAGATAACAAAGACGTCGCTTATTTGACATTTCCATTGAGTCTTTACGAGGAAGTACGATGGCTGCCTCTGAACTTATGTAAAAGGCAGATAAATAATAATGAAATGGACGAGAACAAGTGGCAATTGGCAGCTCGAGTAATGCAGTCACCACTTCTCCGTACTCTGCTCCGCGGTGTTTGTATAAGAAAATGCATTTAATAATAAAATTAGAACGACGGTGACATGTCATTTTGCGACAGTAAGTAAATATGCACACAGTCTCAGGAAACTCATAGTATAAATGATAAATTAGAACTAATTTACATGTCACATGGGTCCAAGGACAAAAGCTACTGCTGAATGGATAATGTTTACAAAATCCTTTCTTCCTCAGGTCTCCTTTGAATCTGCTCTGATTAGTTTTTTGGTTGGTTCCTGTCTTTCTTTAATTTATTTTGTTCAAGAGTAATTTGGTTAGGTTCCTACATCTTTTGGTCTATGGTCTATTGTCTTTCTCTCACCTCCTTTTTTCGAGTGTGTGCTCTCGTTAGAGTTCCTGTCTTTATCTCTTCTTATTTGTTAAAGGCTGCTCTGATTAGGTTTTGGATGGTTCTTGTCCTTCTTTTGTCTCTTTCCATCTTTCTCTTTGTTCAAATTTATACTCCGGTTAGGTTTGATTTTGGTCTATCTCCGGTCACCTTTGTTAAAACGTGCTTGGATAGGGTTGAGATGGGTTCCTGCTTTTTTCTAATTTCCTTTATTAAAGTGTGCTCTGGTTAAATTATGTTAGATTTGGTACGTATCTTTAACTAGTCGCTTTTGCCAAGGTTCTCCTTTAGGTTTGGTTGAGTGGTTACATGTGTCGTAGTTTAAAGTTTAGATGGCTTCTTAGAAAGATGTTATGGTCATTTCAGGAGTAAGTGTGTGTTCTAATTAGTTTAGGTTCATATGATTGGTTGGTTGGTGGGTTAGCTAGGTACCTGCTGGGGGTGCGACCGGCGCATGTAGGGCCTGCTGAAGGCCAGGGGACGCTCCTTGGGATAGCTGGTGTGGTCAGTCCAGGACTTGGAGCGCTGGCTGCTGCCCGTGGGAGGGGCGCGGGTGGCGCGCGGCGCCTCCGCGGCCGCCTCGATGGGCCATGAAGGGAACTTCTCGTGGCCCGGCCCGTACAGCACGTCTATCAACACACAACACCATACATTTTAGCATGTTTATAGTCCAACTCTGGTAAACTGCATACCCTGAATATCATTATCATTAGTCAGATACAGTGGGTAGTGTTAGTGCGATAGGCTGCAGGTGCGAGGGATCACCTGGCGAAGGCGGAGCAATGGCTGGAGGGGTCGGATGGAGGTTATCAGATTATTAACTGAATTGCAAAAGGGACTGGTGGAAAAAAATGCAATAAGTATTTGGCTAGCTAACATAATATAACAACTAAGCCACATTGTTGAAGAGAGAATGCTTCCATTGCTTTTTCATAATAAATTGCATCGCAAGGAACGTTTGGCATCTTTTGAGTGTCTTCCATTGTCATTTTTTTATCAATAAAACAGCCTGGCAATATGTTAATATGAAAAGTGAGGATCTAGTAAATCTATTATGGGTAAGTCAATTTGTAATAGAGAGGTAAAATGACGCTGCTTTTAGTTATTAGGTACAAAAGGCTAAAAACTTAATTTAAAGTTGTTTCTGCACTAATTCGGAAGTGTGTACTTTAATTCATATAATATTATCTGTGCAGATATTGGATAGGTTAGGTTAATTGTTTAATATATAAATATTCATAATATAGCATAAATCAATAAGTGGCATAAAATATACGCCAGCAAAACGAAACTCCATATTGGGGAAGTTGGTAAGAGAAACACTAATGGACCATAAGTTGAGCAATTGATATCTCCAAGTCACTGCTGATAACCAAATTGATGTAATTTATTAAAATGGGAATGCCAAACATTGGATAAAAAGTAAATGATATCAAAATGCTCTGCTGGCTTAGATTAATTAGAGTCCAAAAGATAAAAGGTCATCAGGGAGATCACAACAGAGATGACGCAATCACTTCAGAAGAAATTGAAATGATAGGTCCTGGATATCACTGAAAAAATTGTGTAGGCCTATATCTGTTAAGAAATGGCTGAATAACACCTTAACTTAATATTCGACTCATCAAGCTTTGAGCAGAGAGATTATGAATTCTATTCCTACCGCACACAAAAATCTTTCAATTTTTAACTTTTTAAATAAAATTCATTCAAGAGGGTCACAATTACCGTAGGTACCTTGACAATGTGGCTGCGTTTGGTTTTTTTCCTTTCTACGTTTTAAAGTAGGAACTAACATTTTTACGAAGAACGGTTCTTGTAATGGAAGGTTTTTACTTGGCACTGATATAATTACAGTCTAATAAACAAAGATATTTGACTTTAATTCAATTCTAAAAATGTTTTCAAAACGAAACAAGTTGTTAACTTCGGAATTATTTCCCTAATAATTATCCAGTAAATGGCCATACTCGCGAACTTGAAATATTTGCTTTCTCTCTTAGGGTATAAGTTAGTGCTAATTTGCTCCAGAAACTTAAAAAAAATAATTTTTTAACACCCACTTAAAATCCCATAATAATAATTAGATCTATAGGTACCTATACACCATTAGAAAAAGATTGAAACACATTTGTCATAGACATAGTTTTCTCATTCAATTACATTTTACTCTAAAAGCCTTTCTGATAAAAATACACATCCCAACTGTTAAATAGTGTTTTAGTTACACATTTAATAAAGACTCCATAAGATCTGATTCGATTTGGAACCAATAAAAACAAATCTTTAACACATTTTTTTTCCGGCAACACCGCATTTGGCATCTAGCATCCATCCGCGCAGGGGCATTTGTGATTATTTTTACAGCGTTGTGCATTATTGAGTGACAGCTATTAAAGTTCGTCTTGTAATATCTACATAATTCATATCTTTGTTTATAAAATGGTCAACGAACTATTTATTATATTCGTCTAATTCAATATATTTACCAATTATTTGTAGTCAGATGATTATACAATAATGGCGTGCTGTAAACGACATCGTCGCTGGGCGTGTAATACCTCAAAAGTGATTTTTTTGTAAACTTTATGGCATAGATAAGTTTTTAGATTTTCACGGCCAAAAGCATTTTTGTTGTTAGTTTTTGGGGTGTTATGCCGTGTTGCTCTACCTCCTTCTATAGCCGAAGTTTCGGATAGCGTTGCAGGACACTGGGCATCAGGGCAGATCCGGTAGATCCGACGATGGCATAGTTAAAAAAACACATATTTAAGCAGGAAAATGAGGTGAGACGTAGACTTATTTTTATTTCTGGTGTACATTAATAATAAATAAACGCATTAATCATTAATCATAAATTATAAATACATATTGTTTGGAGGTCTACCTTCATTTTTCTGCAAAAAAATTGAATTTTTCACTCTCCTGTAGGTAATATATATTTTTTTTCATTTGGATGTATTATATCTCTAGCGATGACATTAATTTTTATATCAAAATGAATGGATACCCATAGCTTGGAATATTTAACCACTCGAACTCATAAGATTGTTTAGACAACAATGTAAAATTACTGGACATAGGTATGACGTATGAGGCGTACCTGTTTTATTAAAATGAATTTTGGTCTAAGTCTAAATAATTTGAAAAATCCATGAAAGTGATGTTTTTTAACATAGAAGCCTAATGTTTTGATTTGTTTTTTAGCATGTTTTGAAAAACATTTGTCCAAGAAATAAAAATTTAAGATGTGCAAGCAATGTGTTCCAAATTTTTTTTGTTAATGTTTTAAGAGAATTAAAAGAAACCCCATTGTTTTATTGTGTGTACGAGTTAAAAATTAAAATATATTTCAAATCCAAAAATCAAAAAGATCATTTCATCTCGTTTCTAAAATGGTCATTATTTTTATGACATCTTCAACAATAGAAATATGTAGGACATTTTTTTATACAACATAGTATAATTTATGCAAGAGATTATCAAACCTTTTTGGCCGTATGAGCAATGTACATATATCGTTCCATTAACTATTTTACGTCAGTTTCCATTTTACGTTTCTATTAGTAAGGTTTTAAAATACACGGCTGTTTATCAAATGTATAAAATATTCATCACGTTTATTAGTAAGGCTATTAATCTGTAAATTTGAAATGTTCATCTCACAACGGCCGTACATTGTACAGCTGTCTTTTGTAAATAAATAATAAAGAAGAAGAACTAAACTTTAGAGACCGAGTAAGTACCATTTACCATTTGTCCATTTACAAAGGTTATAGATGGTATACATTTTTTACGTCCGCCTCGGACAGCAAAGTCAAAAGACCGAATTAGTATAACCCGTTTGAGAAGGCTTTCATAATCTTGTGGTTCTCTCCTAGCCGATTCGCTGGCTAGCGAATGCCTCACAGCGCTGGCTACTGAATAACTTAACCCATAGAAGTTTGTTATGGGCGTGTCTGAGTGCCCAAAGTAGACACATTTTTTCCTTACTAGTGTTGAGATCGATCAAACAATTTCAAACATCGAAATTCTTATGAGCAGAAAAACAATTTTATTGGGCTGTCCGGAACGCGTATTTCCAAAACTCATACCGGTTCAGTCGCGGTAGCTTAAAAATGAAGTATTTAGGAATAAAAAATTATTTTCTAATTTTTCTCAATTTTTGTTTTAGAAAAGTGATAACAAATGACCAAAATAGAGGTGCATTTACAATATATGGGAATTTTGCGCGTCAACCCGGACGCTCGCAAAAACAAAAATTGTTCAAAAATCTAGGTAAAATAATCTTTCCAGTGTGTTCATTAGAAATTATTTTTTTTTTCTAAATATTTCAATTTTGATATTGAAAACCGGAAAAGGTTTTGGAAAATAGGCGCCCGGGACACTGAAGTAGATTGGTATTTTTGAACTACAAACTTATAATTTGAAACTAGGTTAAACGAAAAATAGCGACACTAAAAAGATACAAACACATACATATACACGATTAAGGTCTCCTCTTTGTGCGGTGCTTCGTAGCCTATTGGTCTCTTCATTTGTGCGGAGCTTCATAGCCTTCCCACTCTTGTCTACTTTAGTTTTAAGGTTTCAGTTCTACCGCGTGTGAACTGCACACAATTTTGTTTTATTTAATGTACCACCCATAAGAGTTAACTGCTTCCAGCATCAGGAGATAGTTAAATTATGGAATTAAAATTATTGTGGTATGTTAATAAAAAAAAAATAAAAAAAATGTTGTGAAGGTTCAAAGATGTGGGGAGGGGAAGTAGATGTACCTAGTTTATTCTGATCTGTTTAACACAGCCTAAGCCATTTCTAACATTCTATTCCAAATGATCCTCTTTCACTGGTAGCGATCAAACGTTTTCAAATATCTGATTTATGTATAAATATCTGGAAATCTCAAAAGATTTGCCTGTCTGGGGCCTAAAAGTTGAAAGCGCGTCAGTTTTATTTCAAATCGGAATGGATCGCACTTCTAGGGACTGTGTTGTGTTCAGTGGCGCCGGCGAACTGGAGCCGAACTATTTTTGATCTTCTTTGTTTGGGTTCGACGATTCCGACGCTGAGTAAACATGACAGGCGATTATTGACCAAGCCATGGAGAGCTGAGACCACAAATCTGTTCCGATTTTAGAATTATAAAACGTGTTTGCACATTTTTGAATATCTTAACTCGTTTCCGCTTAACTTAAAGTTTTTCTTGATATTACAATCGACTCACAGATTTTAATTTTGATTAAAATTGGCATGTGATTACACATTTTTTTTGTGAGAATTATAAAAAGTCGTTATTTTAACGGCATGCGAGTTAAAAAGATCCATTTTCAGGAATTTATATAGAGTAACTCAATTTTTTGTAACATTTCAGTCGAATTTATATTTTTCGACCATTGATAAAATTGGCACGAATACATTTGCTCAATTTTCAGGACTGTGAGTAGAAAGTCGCTGTTTAATGTACACATTTTAAAATAATTATAAAATCGACATGCGAACACACTACAGAGTCATGAACTTTTTTTCATGTGAATACCTTACAAGAGTCCCATTTGGACCCGTCTGGAGCTACTGAGACTATGGCATCCCCAATTTGGGTATGTTACTAGGCCGAAGGTAGTGAGGAGGGGAAGGGGAAGGTGGGGAAGTACCTGGCTATTCGGATCTGGTCACCAAACACAGCTAAAGCCATTTCAAGCAACGTTTCAATTCCGAATGGTGGTATTACACCAGGGCGATACTGAGAGTGTCTTCCGCTTTGGAACGTGCCGCAAATGTACGATATATTATTTTTAAATTAATTAATAGTGAAATAATACAAATAATTCAAATAAAATTTATTTGCCCACGCCGGGATCGATCTCGCGACCTTCAGATTGCGAGTCAAGAGCCTTACCCCTCGACCACGCCGGCCGTCAAAGAACCTCTATTTTCCATCATATTACAGTCGTATTTACATGTTTAATACTTCGATAAGTTCGACGTGTGAGTAAATGCGTTCCACTTTTAAGAAAAACTCTAATTTTATTATTCCAGTCAACTTTACATATTTAAAACTTTGATAAAATCGATATGGCGCCCGTTTTCAGGAATGTGAGAAAAGAACCTTAATTTTTCTAAGCGTTTCTAAACTGTTTCAGTCGACTAAATTTAAAATCTTGATAAAATCGGTATGTGTGAATACAGACGGACTAAATGGTAAAAAAATAACATCGACGAGCACGTGAACGCGATGGTAAATCTAAAAACGTAATAGATTCATCACGAAATCATCATTTCAAAATGAGGCTGAGAAACAAAAGGCTTGAACGAGCATTATCCAAACTTGGAAACCAGAATGAACTTTTACTCTTGTGCTGGCTAAAGTAGGTGTATATGATATGCTCCGCTTGCTGGATTGTGGTTTACCCGAGAGTAGGTACCGCAGCTGTGACACATCTCTAGGGTCTGACCTCATCACTATTCAGTAGGTGCCCAGCGCCAAGTACTTTAAGATTCTTTTTTTCAAATGCTCCGATGGTGTGATAATTAATAGTGATGTAATTTATAAGTCATCGTAAATCGTAACTGTTACCGGACATTCCAGTTATGTCACGTGACATTTCATGAGCAATTAACTCCCCCCCTTTCCTATCAGCTGTTTCATAACTTGGGCAACGCTGGTGACTGGTTTGTTTCTCAAACATAACCCAAATTAATTGAATGTTGGTTAGAGAGATCTTTGAAACATCACTGATTGTCAATTCTATAATTCCTAATGCAATTTCTTGTGTTGGAGGGTTAGTCCAATTTCTTACAGGCTTCATAAGTAGGACAAATGGGCGTATTTTAGAATTTATAGTGAAAAGTTATCGCCTGATCTAAAAATACATTCTTTACCATTTTTTTAAAATAACATACTGTTGAGCTCGATATTTAATTTTGGTTCACACGACTAGATGTATAGTTTGGTGAAAAAATCCAATACACGTCAGTTTTGCGTGGGTTGTATTTAAAAGGATTGTTGGTACTTAAAAATCATCGTTGTCCTTTTCCAAAATTGCAATTGCTACCTACAAATAAGTACTTTTTTCCCTTACATATCTTATGCCGACTAAATACAAGCATGTGTCAAAGTATTCAGTTGGAAAATAATAATTGTCCTGACAATGCATATTGTGAGGGTGAATACGGAGCCCTTAATCGACCGTGTTGAATCAGGTAAGAACCATTGTGAGCTCGCGAGCGGTTAATGTGATGATCCATCGAAATTAAGACAAGCCATGAAAAAACTAGGGTAAATCGGAATTTCGTGATTTTCGCGATTCCTTATGCTTTGCGGGTACCTCCTATAATTTACTAACAAGGATGATTGCGAACATTGGAACCAGATAAATAGAAAAGTTATTCCGTAAAACAAAAGATTATTTGCAGGTAGTCCAACTGTTTTAGGTGAATAAACACTCATTTGTCGATTCTCAACAATTAGGAACTAACTAGAGAAGACCCGTGAAAAATTATGGGATTGTCTGAATTCTAAACAAATTTGAAAATGACCTTTTAAATAATTTTCTGTTAAAATATTACGCCGTAGGTAGATACCTACTTTACCGCTTGTCTCAATACTTTACACAATTTTTAAAATGACACTCATATTTAACGCAAATTTGAGTTAATTGAACAAGATTTCACGCAGGACTAACCCACATCACATGCAACCGAAGTTTATTAACAATAATTAGGGATAAATAATATTATTATATAAATGATTTGAGTTACTTGGGTAGTTTCTCAAAATTAGTCAGTCTAGTTACTTTTTTCCCCGCGGCAGCCAGACCACGTTTCCTGAACGGATCGCGTCCAATGTCAAACAAACTCTCCATAAAAACGGTTTCTTCGGCCGTGCAGACTTTGATGGGAACATTCGTTCGTTCAGTTCGTTTGGTTGCCTAAATCAATAATAAAGCTCTGAAATTCCTCCAGAATCCTTTCTGCAAACCGCAGCCGAAGCCGCCGTAAAAAGCGTCCCTTGCCGCGCTCCGTTGCGCATGACCGGAGCTAAATCTGACAATTTAATATTCGTGTTCATATTTTAGAATTCAAGGTCTAATAATATTGCGAAATCTTGCAACGAATCGTCGTCTCTTCAGCAACGAGACTGAATACAAAAAAAGGTTTCTTTCAATTCTGATACATTACTTTTTTAAATTGGCTTCACTTGTAACTAAACTATTACCATGTAGGCAAGTAGGTAAGTTTGTAGGTGGTATAGTGTGCTTGAAAATAATTGATTAATAGTATTACATTTGGATCCTTCGTATAAGTTATACCCAAGTGGACACCCACTACCTGCAGAGAGTTTCATGAACACCGGCGTACAGATAATTTATTTTCCTATTAGTACATTAAATAAGGTGTTTGCGCTTGGGATAATAGGGTTGTTCGCTGCCAAAGCCAGTCAGGCAGCCACAAAAGAGCGGAGAGCGTGAAACTGACTTTATGAGTTTCTGATGTGCGGAGCCGTGTGGTTGCAATTCCGCGTCGGGATTAAGTTCGATCATGTTCTAGACATTGATTGTTCACCTTCAGCGCATGAAGGCACGGCTATTGTACGCTGAAACGAGTCGGGCCATTGTGATACTGTACAACAGTCGTTTCTGCCTTTTGATTGGAATTATATTTTCCACGCATTTCTGCGATTGCGAGTTCTGAGTAGATGGAACGAGATGTAAAATGGTGGTCCCTTTGTGCGGCGTCGAGGCATTCAGTGACCGAGATCACACAGGCCTTTATGGCTCGCTCACGCGGGAAGAATGGACGGAAGAAAGTATTTGCATGTCGAAACGAATAGCGAGCAACATCAGAGAGCGCTGGAGTATTACTTATGAGGCCAAGCGTCCGATGAAAGTCGAACCCGGACCCATATACCATGTTATAGCGCCGGTCGTAAAATCGAGATTGGGTTCAGTGCGGTACTTGCTTGCATTGTGCGGACCTCGCTTGTTCCGGTGCCTTGGGCGAAATGAGCCGCCGCATCGGCCATTGTTCGATGTCCATCTCGAGACCGTCTAATGGCGGTGCCAAATGATCCAATTCCAAACTCTTGATTTGCTTGTCAGTTGGCATTCGACACAGCCCGCATCAAGATCCTTCTAAACCATTTCATCATAAAGTGAGGAACGCTAGCTTATATGTAATGATAGTAACAAAATAACTCTCCAAACATCTTAAGACAACGCCAAACTAACAGCACATTCATAAAGCGAATCTTTATCATATAAAAATATATGATAAAATATATATATATATATACAGTAAAATCTCGAAAAATGTGTTTTATACAAACGACTAAAATATTTATAAACTTCTGGCATGTTTTTGCTACAAATTGGTGAAGGCATAAATAGCTGTAAATTTATAAAAATAAAACACAAACACTTTGTATTTAACCACGAATTTATTATTGCATATATCGACCGGTTTTACTTCGACCAAGCTTCTTCAGGATATAAATAATAATGTCTAACCACAAAGTAATTGCTTCCTATGAAAAAAAAAAAAAAAAAAAAAAAAAAAAAGCTGTAAATTTGTTCATTGATGTGTAAGATACCTTATAACAGGATAAAAAAAGATATTTGAATAAGTTATACATGTAATATTGAATTTGATGTATATTGTCGAATTATAATATTCATACAACATAGAATGCGAGATCCTAATATAGAAAATAATAAATGAGTTCACAGAACTTAACCCTAACAAACCCATTTTATGAACCTGTCTAGAGTGTCTAGCTAAGTGGTCTGTCGGGTTGTTTCAAAAAATTAGAATGATTCATCAAATATTTGAAGTCGATTTTCACGTTCTGTGAAAGTTCTATTCAAGTTCTGTGATTATAGCAACTGGCCTATAATCGTAAATTGTAGAACTTACACAGAGAGTGAAAATTCACCTCAAATCGAATCGCCCTTCAAGCGAGGAGGGCTGCCTGGGTTTTCCATCAGGGTAGTCAAGATCTGACGAAAATTGCGTTGGGGAACGGCCCACACAACAACAATCTCCGAGGATCCGATGATGCGGTCTCAAAATGATGAGCCCAACACTGGCAACCATGGCGGGAGAACGATGGCGATCAACGGTCACAATGTTGGAAACGAGCCCGCAGAAGTGGATATCCTGAGTAAATGGACTATTAGATTTCCAGCGAGACAATCGAGCGTTCGATACCAAGCCCTATCGTCGATAAAAATTTGGGTTCACTTTCAAAAATCATAAATTTAAACGTCAAAGGTGGTCATTATATTATTGCTGCCTCCGTGCATGCGGGTAAAAATAACAACTTCCACATTTTCTATCGGGTCAACACGACCACAAATCTCCATTCGTTTCCCGTCCTTTAATTCCGGAGAAATTATTTATCAAAACATTACTTACATTGTAAAATAAAAGTGACCGTTGAATATCTAACGGTGCCCTTCCGTCCCGAATTCCAGAGCGACCTTTTCCGCGAATTCCGTCCGGTTGTCCATAGATAAACAGATCAAACAAAAAAAACAAAGTGTGCAATTCACACGCGGTATAAGATAAACCTTCTGAAAACTAAAGTAGACAAAAGTGGGGAGGCAACGAAGCACTCCTACCGATTATACTATCTCATTCTCCCGCAGGCTCAATCCTGTAGATGTATGTATTTGACTATTTTTAGTGTCGCTATTTTTTGTTTCATCTGTTTTCAAATCACAACGTTGATAAAGAAGTTTTCACCGTTGTGATTTCACGAAGATAAACCGGAAAGGCGGAACATAATTTTATGGCTGCGAAAAAACGATAATTACGTAGCCGAAAATCTTTTTTTTTTAAATAACGTTTTACACACGAATGGCAATAAATTGTACGGGGTTCTCTTCGTAACATCTGTCAAAACACCGCCATCTTTACAAAAATCGTCAAACAAAAGGATAAGTTCGCAGAGAACAAACAATAAATCTAGTGAATGTTAAAGTCGAATTCCAAAAATTCGCCTGAAATCAAAGTACATGGAGAACCCGTACAATAGGCCACTTGCGTGGATTTCATAACAACTTGGAAAAAATCGTGTGGATAAATTTTTTTAATAAGATTACGAACAAGTTAGTAAAAATTTTTAGAAATAAGTAGTTTTTTTTAATTTTAAATGAATAAATCCATTATTTAAACTCGTGACGTCACTACATGAAAATGTCCCGTCTCCGATTATGCTCCCTTAATTTTGTAAAATTCCACACTGATTAATTTTTTTTATATGGCAACACTTTTTTGAATTTGCGTTTAACGTTCACTAGATTTATTGTTTGTTCTATGCGAACTTATCCTTTGGTTTGATTTTTTTATAAAGATGGCGGTATTTTTACAGATGTTGCAAAGAGAACCCGTATGTAATAATCGTTTTATCGCACCCATAAAATTATGTCCCGTCTTTCCGGTTTATAAAAAATGGTCTGATTTTTCGGATTGAAAGTTTCAAAAAATCGCCTGGGTTTCAAAAATACGATTTAAAACAACAACAAAAAATACAGAATATCTTAGAATATTTGCCTAAGCCGGTTTTTTTTTAATGTGATACTAGTGGCCTATTGCCATTCGTGTGTAAAACGTTTTTTTTAAATGATTTTCGGCTACGTAATTATCGTTTTTTCGCACCCATAAAATTATGTCCCGTCTTTTTGGTTTATAAAAAATAGTCTGATTTTTCGGATTGAAATTTTCAAAAAATCGCCAGGGTTTCAAAAATACGATTAAAAAAAATAAAAATATAGAATGTCTTAGAATATTTGCCTAACCGCAAAAAATTGTGATGCAAGAGGCCTATTGTTAGTAGGGTCTAAATGCAGATTTTCATAAGTACAGAAGGTATCTCTGGAGCTCACCGTAAGTAAGTATTGTGAAGGTTGATATTTCCTATTTTACTTGCTTGACTTGCACACTTTAAAGCGCTCTACCTTATTCCCAGACGACAGACTGTCGGCTGAATAACTTTATTTGTCAGCAGCCAGAGCAGTGTGCAGTTGAGCCCACGCACACGTACAAATGGGATAAACAACTCTTTGTTGTGATTTCTATTGAAAACAATCCAGTAATGTGCACTTTTATTTATGGTTATTGGTCAATTTGTGCCAGCCAAGACGATGTGGAGGTTTTACATATTCATTTTATGTCCACAGAATTGACTAAACGGAATAATACAGCACCAGTACCTACTTGCAATAGTCGTAATAATATTTACTATCTCATGTTTTCATTTTTATGCGAAGCGCTTTTAGACGTTTATGAATAAGTTATTGGGGCCGTATCTCAGTAAAGGATGTTTATTGAAATCTCTAAAGAACTAATGAGTGAAGAATGCTTGGCATTGTAGAATACCACAATGATGCAATAGAGCGAAATGCATATTATTTAATGATGATAATAAACATAAAAGCACCGTAAAGATAGAGTACAGTATTAAAACCATAATAATTAATAATTTATATTATGTTAATAAATAAATGGTTATTTCTGCGTGCAAAAGAAAAGAAAATTATAGTGTGCAATTCGCACGCGGCAGAAGTAAAACCTTAAGAAAACTAAAATATTCAAGAGTGGGAAACTAAAAAGCACTTCTTTTATCAATGTGATGGATGATTTTTTCCAAAATTTTGTCGTCGAATTCCAGTCCACCTTTTCCTATACATTTGATCATCTTCATTAGTATTTGTGTTTTCTTATTCGGAGTCGCTAGATGTCGCTTTCTTTTGTGTTTTCTCTTTCCTGTTAATTTTGGAGTGCTTTGAAGATTGGATACTGATTTTACAAAAATGTTTTTTTTTGACCGCTTAGGTTCGTCAAGCGCTTTATACCACTACACTAAAGAAGGCTTGCGCGGGACTGTGGATTTATCGTATTATATTGGAATTGAGTATCTGAAAATAAATAATATTTCATTGCTATGTCATTCTCTCGCAGGCTATATCCTACAGATGTATATGTTTGTCTATTGTAGTGTCGCTCGCTTCCGTTTCATTGAGTGTAAATTTACAACGGTGATAAAGAAGTTTTCACTTAAAAAAAACAACAATCTTAAGATTTAGAGTTTGTAACATTACAGACTGTTCACTAAGACATTGAGATGTTCACTAAGACTCACAACAGACTGTTCACTAAGTATAACTTGTATCGAAAATGTAGTATGTCGGTTACCGCTGTGGGTATTGAACTCAGCCAATATTGCCATAATAAGTAAAAAAAACAGTAATTACCCAAATGTGGCAGTGTGGAAACCTATCGGTTTTTTACGTTTTACTAAAAAAAATTGGTTTCTCAATTTTTTGGTAAGTAAAGACGCAGTATTCCTTTTTCTGTAAGTAAATAATACACAGTTCCTATGTTGAAATTGAAGATTGTAGATTGAATAGACTAGATCAGCGTTTCCTAACCTTTTTCAGCCACGGACCCCTAGGAAATCAAGGAAAATTTTCAAGGTCCCCAGATAAAAAAAATCAGCAATAAATTTCGGACCGTTTATTTTAGTGGTGCAAGTACAGAAAAAAAACTTTTTTTTATATAAAACACGTTAATAATTAACATACAACAGTAACACCAGAAATTAACATTAATTAACGGTTAATTAATGTGAAGGTTGGTGTTGCTTTATTGCAACTAAATTAGTGATTTTCGTGTTGATATTACTACTAAGTTGTAATCTCAAATTAGATTTCACTTGTAATCTGCTTCCGTTTTTTTTTTTAGTATATACAAGAACAGAGAATGCCTTTTCACAGAGGTATGTGGTTAAGAAAAGCAGTAAATGTTTCAGTACTTCTTCTGATATTTCCTTATAATCTTTCTCTACATTCACCCAAAAACTTGATAAAGAGAATTCTTTGAAATGACATGACGGTTTTAAAGTCCCGCTGTCGCACGTTCGCCGTGCTATGATTTAATAAAATGGGCTGGACTCCTTAAGTGAAGGAGGAAGAAGTCATAATTAAAAAGGGGAATTGGGAAGGGAACGGGCGTGTCCTTTGTCAATAGGGAACAATCTTAGTGTTGGACTTTTATTTAAATTTAGCATTTAGTATCTGTAACACACATGAAACTTAATGTTAGTAGAGTATTATACTGCCCTGAAGAAGCTACGGTTGTAGCGAAACCCGGTCGGCATAAAGTATAAAAAATAAATGTGGTGTTTACAAAGTTATTGTTTTATTTTTAATTTTAAAAAAAAACTATTTAATACTCGTTCATTTTTAACAATTTTTTACCAACAACTAACCAAAAAGTCATATCACCATAGGAGTAGGACAACATTCGAAAACAACATGCTTCACACTATCACATAGCATCCACATTCACACAGCTCATTTTTTGTATACCAACTCTAAATTCTAAATGACCTGACTCAATAAATAGTCCTGCTTTTTCGCGTCATGACCTCCTGACATGTCTCTGTCATAATTTTCCATCCACTTAAATACGCTTCAAAATATTCGTCCAACTATCAATCCACTTCACGTGTCCATAATTTAAATGCACTCACAACTGCTAAGATTTCAATAAAAGCAATCGATGTCGACGTGCTTTCTCGGACTGACGAGGTCATCTCGAGTTGAACCGTTTCGCGCTAACAAACGGGATAATAGACGGGTCGTAAGTCGGGAATACCGCACGACCGTGTTGCAGGTTGCAGGCAATATCAATAACAGAGGATGACTTAAAGCCGTAAGTCAAAGAATCGTATGTCGAGGGCAGCATCATATTTATGAGTTACTACAACCTATCGAGGAATTAGCAGTAATATTCCGTAAGTGGTAAATATGCAAATTGAACTTGTGTTCTGCACTTTAAAGGTTTACGATATTGTAAAGCCTTATTTGCGTGAACTTCTAGGTATTACCTACTGGATTTTCATATTTACAACATTGCATAGAATATGAAGTGGCATAACAATATATATATTTTATTGAGGTAGAAGTTGATACTAATAATTAAGGGAAAATAAAAAGATTACGGTCGAGAATGGGTCTAGAACCTAGGATCTGTTGGTTTACGTGAACAGACGCTTTAACCAACCTGCGCCATCCATTGGAATCTTTTTGAAGTAAAACTTCTTAACGCACGCTCGACTTGGGGGATAAAGTGGTGGTTGCGTCACGAAAAGTGTGATGCGAACGGTAATCGAAGCGAACGGTGATCGATGCGAACGGTGATCAGGCGAGGCGTACATTCTGCTAGTTAGTGAAGTTTTACTTCAGTCATGTGGTCTAAATCTAAAGCACACTCGGTTTTTTTCTGTCTTGTTCTTTTTCACATTTTCGTTTAGATTAATTATTATTATCTTCTTCAATGATATATTACATTGATGGGTAAAACTTTCAAAAGTTATTTCGGTGAGAGTTACTCCAATAAAAACTGAATTAAAATTTAATTTTTGGCTATTTCGTGTAGGTTTTTTTTCATTTTCAAAAGAAAGACAAACATTTATAAATCACGGATAACCTGATAATAATTGAATTCCTCTTATTTTTTGCAAGATCAAGATTAAAAGCGAAAAATATTTCTTGAGCAATGATGGAGGAAGACTTATGGGCGTTTTTCACGGGCAGACATCTTTTCATAATATGATTCCGCATTATGAATTCAGAATGAAAAAAGATATGTTATTTTTTGGTAGCAATTTTCATACAGTTGAAGATGGCGGACATTGTTGGAGTACTCTCTCGTCTGTCATTGTTTTAAACGTATAATATGGTAATGTTACATGTTTATTTCCTTTTATGTTTAAAATATTGATAAAATGACCATCTGATACGTTTAACACATTTTGTATTGATTGTGAACGTGTTTTATTTTTGATGAAGATAACCGATTCTTTCATTTGACCTGTGGTTATGTTCAAGGTTGTTATTTTTCAACGAATTAGTGATTGAAATTTTTTGTATGAAAATATTAATCGTGTTAAGCAAAGACTTTTCACACTGATCCTGATATAATTTCTATATATATATGGGGTATGGAGGTATGGTATAAAGCGCCTATTAGCTAGGGAGATGATCAAATCCGCGACACATTGTTGGAAAACTGTCACTTTGGACTAAAATGACACCTGATATGGCGTTTCATCCTCCCCACTTACCGCCAAAGTAAAGGGTGTGTTAAAAGTAAAGTTAGTTAGGCTCACTTTTAAGTGTGGTGGCATCTCTGATGGGAGGATGGCGGGATTGATTGTCCCCTTCGGACATGGCGCCCCCTTCTCAGCAAATATTTCGCCGCGCCAAATGCCATCGGAATATTATTCTGCAACACACAAACAAAAGATTAATTTAATTTAATAGCATTTAATTTATTTTTTAAATCATTTCATGTGACATATGACTAAATGGTTATTTAATTTAAATAACATCGATGATTATTTAAATATTCGATATAAAAAAAAACGTGACAAAAACGACATCATATTTCATGTAAAAAGTATAAAATACCGTGTAGAATCTTCCTTCTTGCTACATTAAAATCAATATCAATTGCCTTGAGGTTCTAAGAAGCGGTAAAACTTTCCATATTCCTTAACAACAACAAAAATCTAACTTCTCCATACCTCTAAATCTGAATGTTTCGACTGTGTAACATCCACTGGCTAGCTTCCGGCCATGCTTAGCGATAGCCCCCGTACCAGAACTAAACAAAATATCTGAAATCTCTTGTTATAACTTGATTTTACTTGACTCATATTTTATTGCCTTATTCTTTGTGTTCGTTGTTGATGTTTTACACACTTACAGCCTTACAAATAAATGAAGAAAAAAAATCCGAACCGTTAAAAGTTATTTTAGTTATACATTGAATAAAGACTGCACAATTTTGATTTCAATTTATAATAATTTAATACAATGTCTTTCACCGTGATGCGATTGAACTAGCAACATTGCATTTTGGCAGAAGGATGCATGAGCTATGAGCTTGAGTTTCCCGGTAAAATCACAATTTTGAAATCATGTTTTTGTTCAAAATTTCTATTCTAATCACCATTCCACCATCGTGTTAGTTATTTGTATTATTTTTCGTCAGTTTTAATGCATTAATTAATACTAGTAATATTATATTGGAAATTTAATTTCATATTATAGGCAAAATAGAGGTTATTTCTGAGATATTATTTTTTTAATTGAATTTTATCTTATCAATTTAATATTACTTCAGTGAAAGTGATGTTTTTTATAATATAAATCTCTTACGCATGTGCAGGTAAATACAGCAAAAGAAATCAACGTTTATGTTGAGCAACAATGAATCCTAAATGGTTTTTTTTCTCTGCGAATTATGATTACAAGTCCAAAGCTGGGGGCTTCAGCTTATAATAATATCAGGCATATATTGGTTGCAAAAAAATCATTATGGGAAAATCTTAAGTAAGACAATAGAGCTATTCTCAGGTTGTGATATTTCAATGGACAACAATATCACGAGAAAGTGTACTTTATTGTGTACATACATTTAATACCAAGAATGATTTTGATAGACTCGCAACTACTTATTGGAGAGGAATGGTTAGCAGATAATAATTACGGGAGAGAGGGATATTTTTGAAGTAAAACTTATTTACGCACACTTGACTTGGGCAGTAAGCTAGCGAATGCGTGACGAGAGCGTTACGAAAAGCGAGGCGAACGCTTCGTATATCACTGTAGGAGCAAGAGTTTATTATTCTCGCCCATATTCTCTATCTCTTCCTATTATATAGATGGAGCAGAAGTTTTTCTTCAGTTGTGTGGTCTAAAGCGCAGTCGTTTTTTTTTATTTTAATGAGTGGGATATCATTTTTAACGATCCATTAATATCTAATACAGGTACGAAGATAAGATATTATTAATTTGGTAGTACCCGACTTACTAAAGCCCAAAAGATAGTAAGTAAACAACATCACTAACTAATATATACATCCAACATCACTAATGCAGCAAATAACTAACTTCAATTTGGTAGGCGGGTAGGGTAGTGCCGCCCCGGGAAACTTTTATTGGATGACCAACACCTCTGCCATGGGTCACCCGAAGTGGTTCGCTACGTTTGCTGACTTAACAGGGATGCCCGGTTCATGGGGTGAGATTTTTCCAAGTCTCGTCGCCTTGCAACGAAGTTGGAATGTTTATATGTCCGTCACTCCTGGTCACACTGGCCTCCAGATTCCTACCCACCCCTTGTACATTTTTCCTTTCCAGAACTTCCTCTCGTTCCTTTCCATAAAATACCCTCCACAAGGCATCCCCTAATATGACATAGGCCATGTGGGATATTATTTTCTTTATGGCCTCCTGTGTGGAGTTAATGTTTAAAAAAATTGCGTTTAGGCTTATTTTTTATTTAAGTTGATATTTCAAAGCTCCATAGCTCACGAAATATAACATTCAGATGGGAAAATCTGCAAATTTTATTAGGCCATTTTAAAGGTCTTTAGTGGAACAAATACATAATACGTTCTGTTTTATAAGTTTAAATATTATTGCACACTGTGAGAATTATTGCACTATAAGTTTCAAAATTATTAAAGATAGTGAAAGTGCAAAACAATAATCTTAAATGCGAAAGTTTGTATGGATGGTCCTTACTCTTTCACGCAATAAATATCGAATGGAATTTAAAAATTATTTCACTAATCGAAAGCTACATTATTTGCGAGTAACAACGGCTTTATATATTGGTAAGCTCTGGCGTTATGAATGAGCTGTGGCGTTATGAAATTATGTATCATACGTTTTCTGTCCCTAACAAAATCGAGTTTTTGCAAACGTCAAACAAATTAAAATTATAGCCTTAAAAAGTGTGCTTTGTTGTGATTAAAAAGAGTACTTTTTTGGCGTCGTAGTTAATATCTACATATCTCTTAAAATGTTTATTCTCCGAACAAAAAGCATAACGTTGCTGTAAAGCATAGCATTTGAAGTGGACTGTCATTTTCTTATTTTTTTTAGTTTACTCTGGATTCAAATATGAATTATACAAATAAAATATTAATAAAGGTACTTAAAATAAATTTCTATTTCTATAATTTAAATATTTTCTAAAATAGAATTTTTATTTGCGAAATGTCATTCTCAAATTTTGAAATTTTCTATTAAACAATAATTATTTTCTATTAGACAAAATAGCGAGAATAATAACAATTCTGCCAATAATTACCCACTAATACTATGCGAGCGAAGCCGTGGGTAAAAGCTAGTAATTATATATGTACTAGCGTCGACTAGCGAAAAATCAAGGGATACTATAATTCCAATTTTGAAAAAGAATTAGTTTTCTGTTCAAATACTATATCGTAGGTAGATATATCGCTTGTCTGAAATATTTATCATATAAGCAGTACGAATTTCGAAAATGACACTTAAATTTAAAGCAAATTTGAAATCACTGAACGTTAATGATTTCACTCACCCTTAACCGGAATTAGTATGCTTGAAGACATGAGTGACATCAGAAGTGAAAATAACGTTCAGGTAAATAAATACAAACGAAATTATAAGGATCAAAAATTTCCCGCAATGAAAATTTCCAAACTCCAAATAACTTTGGGAGACGGGAATGGGTACCGCCGCCCCGGGAACCTTTATTGTATAACCAACACCCCTGCCATAGGTCACCCCAATGGTTCGTTACGTTTTGTTTAGCGGGGGTACCCGAGTCCACGGGGTGAGGATTGTCTAGGTCTTGGAGGCGATCGACCTCGACACACTGAACCCCAGATTCCTACCCACCCCTTAAACCCTCTTCCTTCCCAGAACTCTCCTCTCCTCCCTTTCCTTAAAAAACCCTCGACACAGCATCCCCAAAAATTATTTTCCTTTTTCATGTAAAAAAAACTTAAATAAAATCAAAATATAAACGTCTAACCAAAATATAAATGTCAAAATTGAATAGAAAAAATTTAACTTATGAAATCAACTTCATGTACGACGATATTCTTGTCATAGTTTTTTTTTGTCCCAGCTACTGGATAACCCGATATTATTTTTTCAAGGAATCGGCTATTTTTGGAATCAGTTCCTTTTGGCTTTTATAAAATTCGAAAATTTGAGCTGAGCCTATGAACGAAAAAATGTTTCCAAAATGATGTCTGCATTATGTAAATGGTATTCTTGGGGCATTATATTTAATTTCTTGAGTTATTTTTTACATTAAATTTCTTAGTTAATGAAAGTTTGTCACTTAGTACAAATTAGTTTTCATTCGTCCAATGAATTTTTTTTTTTAATTCCATGAAAAAGAAAACTACATTTTCACTCATTACACTAGGAATAATTAAATACATTAAGCTAAACTAAATATTATATAAGGAGGCAATTATGTAAGTTACTCCCTTCGTAACCAATGGATTGTTTACCATAGTTAGTGTGGATGATGTTTAAATGTATGTTATTGTGTTGTCGTGTAAAGCTTTTGTGTACTTTGGATTTTTTAATGAATTCTGTGTTCGTATGTATATATGAATTTATTATTTATTTTGTATATAAGGAGGCATGTATTGTATTAATTAGTCTTCTTAATGTTAAGAGTTTTGTTTCCATATACTATTTCAAATGAACGAAGTTAAACGACATACGTATACAAGTATTACGTGGCATTCACAACGGTTTTTGTTAAATGAAAATGTGATAAGTAAAAAAAATGTCATAATTACATTTTTGCACACCTACTAATAATTGCTACTAACACAGAGGGGGAAAACTCTAATGTCAGGAAATTTTACTAAATTGGGCGAAGCCCATCGAAAGGCCGCTTGCACCAAAGAATCCGCGGTGGTGGGTTTTTATCTGCCATTTTCATATTATTAGACTAACGGCTTCTGTACACACTCGTAAAATTAAAATATCAATCAGAAATCATACAAGTTTTGTGACCTGCTTTGTGTTGGAGGTACCTCCATCAAAATTATAGGTGTTTTTTTTTATATAATGTGTCTTCGGGGCGTTCAAAACTACCTAATTTTATTGTTTCATCAAACAATGAGCTTTTGGGAGGTGTCATACAGACTGCGAGGTGTGTGTCGGCAACGACTACCAAGGACAGCGGCGCAACAAGTCCATCAAGGACAACTCGGCAACAAGTCCAACAAGGACAACTGCGAAAGGCATTAATACGTGATGAATTATTTCGCTCGTAGCCGACTTACGAGTGGGTTGGGCCGTCAAAATCTTTTATTAACGAATTTGGATACCTATGTGAAAAGTTGTGGTTCAAATAGTGATAATGTAAAAAATATTCCAACTGCTTTTGACCATGTACCTACGTTGGCAAAAATTTTACATTACAGGCATAGTTTGCTGTAAACCATAATAATAAATTATGGCTTACAGCAAACTATTTAATATTCCGGATAAAAAATAACCTGACAATATTTAAATTCCCCATACTCTCACGACAAAAAGCTGGTTTTGTTGCTTTTGCATTGATGGTGGACTTGAGGCTTGAAGGGGATTGAAACTGGAAATGAACCCGACGCTCTGTACCACTCAGCTACAGACCGGTCAAAAATAACCTGAAATGTACCTAATTAATTTATTTTATAACCAAATATTTGTGCCAGGGTTTGACAAGAGTCTAAAATAAGAGAATAGAGAATGTTCGTTTCCATAGAAGGAAAACATAAAAAAAAAAACTTTAAAAACTGTGAAAATATATTTAAAAGTTACCGTAAAATATTATATGTATGCCTCTGTAAACTGATTAATGGATTAATAATAATAAAAACAAAATACTAAACAGAAGAGGTTGTAGAGGTTGTATGCTATTGAATCAGAAAATTAAAATGAGGTTAAACTCTAGTCATACCACCTACCCAAATAATGAGAACACCGAAAGAACAATGTCTCAGCAAAATAACAACAAATAACCTCCTTGCATTGACAGCCCAACCTAGTGGCCATGATACATGAAAAATGCACACGCTGGCACATACTTGTTTAATAAATCAACATCAAACAATAATAATGGCAATCGATCAATTACATTATATCGCTGCCATTAACACGTATCGTTAATCAAATCGTTAAACTGTTATTGGATTTGCTTATTTATAATTCCTTTATTAATTTTGACCGATTCTTTTGTTAGTTTTGAAATTAAAGCGTTTGGATTTTTGATCAGTTCCTGTTTCGGAAGGTATATCAGTGTTACACAATGGCGCGGCTGTTTAATATTACAGCCGGGTACGTGTTGGTGGACGCAGAGAGAATGCAGTGTAGGTGCGTGGTTCGTGTCTCGTTTTTCAGGTTTTGCTTTGGGCTTTGGCCTAAGTGATAAAATTCCGCTCAGAAGTGGGATCTGAAAATCGAGAGACCTGTGATTGCACCGGTGGTCAACTCTCACAAAATACATATCACATCACAAAATAAATAGTCTTTATGGGTGTTCCTGAATTGCAACATCACAAAAATTGGAATGGAATATCCTTCTATTAAAATTAAGGGCTCCTACAATAATATTAAGATACAAAAGAGAGGACCTGTGGTGGAAGAATTTAAAAAAATATATTTTAACCTTTTATGATTTACTATTTCATAATGGTCTATATAACAAATATAGACCATGTTCAATCAGTGCAAAATTCATTGGTTAAATTATTAGCTGAAAAAAATTTATACAAAGAAAGGCATAATATTCCATACTTTTATCAGAGTCTCAAAGTTCTTTCAGTGAGAGCAATTCTGTGGTACAAAATTATATTTCAGCACATAAATAATCCTTTATATATTAACAGGCTGGAACACAACCATAATACTCGTTTTAACTTTAATGAAGGGCTAATTGTACCTAAGCATACAAATAAATATGGACAAAGAACGTTAAATTACATGATTCCCAGTTGTTTAAATATGTTACCTGCTGAAATTAAAAACTGTGCCCAAAACAAACAATTGATGAATTTACTGAAGACTTGGCTTACGGAAAGAATTAATTTGTATTAGCTTACAATGACATATTATTCTAAAGACTTTAAAAATGTTATTTATGTTTTCAAAATTTTATTTTTATCTATATTTCTGTAAAAATTTAAATTTTATTTTATATAATTGTAAAAATGTAACTATTAAATCACTATTATAAGATCGTTAATGTAAAGAACCCGTTAGACAAACTGCTAAAAAGTAGTTTGTCGGGACTTTTTGTCTTGTATTTGTAAAATGTATAAAATAAATAAATAAAAAATAAATGAGTATTTGGGCTTACGAAGGGAGAAAATACGAGAATTTGTTTTAAAATACTAACTACACGCTGCTTCGGTATGTTTTATTAAAGATGTATAAACGATTAGCAATTCCTAAAATACCTTAAAGAACATATTGACTCTGATTTACAAATTTCATGTATTAAGTGAGTAGTTAAAAAAAGGGGCACGTGTAACGAAATGTTCACATTCGCAGATAGAATAAAGTAAGTATCATAAAGCTCAACACAGATTCATGCAAATCAACGTTATATTCGTGAAACAAAGGAAATAGTCTCTATTAGGAAATAGTCTGCCATTAAAGTTCTGGGAAATTATCGGGGTCAGCCGCAGAGTGAAAAGAGGTCTCAATCCTGTTATGTCCCATAGCGAGCAGGGCTGCAATAGTAGAGATATATATATATATATAGGAGACCTAGGCTACTGCATAGGTTCACATTTCACATTCATTACCTCAGATTGCCGCTGGACCCGCGAGTCTTTGCCCGATTTAACAAGGCACTTACCATTTACCACCTAGTCATAAATTTAAAATCTAACACCACGATTTAAAACGTAGACCCGCAGTTTTTTACGAAGTTGAAGCTTAAAGGTCTTCTCGGGAAGGAAGCCTTTTAGGGCCAGCTGACTGTTACCTATAACATATCGGCCTCAGCTTACAACTGGCGCGTATCTTTATGGCTTTACATCACATGCTCTTGTGATCGAGGTGAAAGTGGATGGTTGATTAATTGGGACAGATCGTGGACAGAGGCGACCTCAGAGGCGGATACACTAGAAGAAGAAGCGTGCCTAGACATAGACAGACCTTGGGGATGTACAAAATACATATTTAATCAACATTCACGATAGTAGTGCACGAGCAATTCAATGTGAGCTTCGCTACAGCTCTAATCGCCTTATTTTCAAGCCCCACGACTCTACGGTATGTTCTTTGCAACATATCGTGTAGGTAGACATATTATGATTTATTTGAACAACCTGTTGCCAACGAATAAGAATGTCTGTGGGCTATTAGTACTAAAATAAGTAGGACAAGTAGGCCTTCTTGGTACCGAGCCTACCTATATTCACGGCCATTCCAAATGACTGATTATGTTCTGGCTAATTCCGCCGCACGTCTCGCCTCAATTTGCTGGGTTCTGAAAGATTTCTTATTATGACCGAACACGCCACAATCATATTCACAAACAAAACATTGAATCTTATTAACAATGATCTCACTTTTATACAGAGACAAAGTTAGCTATGTGGTTCCATGTTTTGAGGGATATTATAATCACTATGTGTAAAGTTATCAATCTGTGCAAAGCTTTGTGTTTGACATATTTGTGTTCATATTTTTTTAATTATATAAATATTTAAAATGTAGCTAAATAATGCGGAAATAAATATAAAATAAAAATTAATATAAGTATATTAAATTGTGAATAACTCACATAAACATGTACGTGATATTGATAATAAATAATATACGTGATACTAAAGAATTATTACGCAATTCCGTATATTTATCATTATGTGTTCGTGCCATATTGTTGTTTAAAATTATTGTGAGTCAGCACAAGTCTCAATCTGAATATAACAAGGCATTGGTACATGCTCTTTGCTCACAACGCAAAATTTACGGCAAACGATGGAATTATTGTTCCCAAATGTCTAATAAATACGGCTAAAGAACCTTATACCTAATAACGCTTACCAAAAATTTACAAAGTGTTACCCAATTTAACTAGGTGGCAGTGCGGTGAGTGAACAGTAGACCTCGTGTTATGTTGATCATTCCGATTCATTAGCTCGTTACGCTCATGCGAACTCTGGCGGAGTAATACGGTAGTATCTAAAACGGCTACCATCTTAACAGAATTTACCGGACACGAAAAAGATTAAAAAAATAGAGAGATGTAATGCAAAGCGCTAGAGTTAAAATAGCACTACGCTAGGCTTAGTTAAAAAAAATGTGAATTTATTTTCGGAAGAAGATACAAGCTAAAAAAATGCTTTCTTTTAGTATGTATTTTTAGTCTAATCTTTTTATGAGGCAAACACATAAATCTATAGGATAAGCTTGCGAGAGAATGAGATATAATAATCGGTATCCTTTTTGTGTGGTGCTTCGTAGCCTCCCCATTCTTGTCTACTTTAGTTTTTTGGAGGTTTACTTCTATCGCGTGTGAACTGCAAACAATTTTGTTTTCTGATTCTGGATTCATGTTTCATTGTTTTTAGGTATGTTTGTACAGATACTAAAGTGAAAAATGTAAATAATTTTCAAGGAACCCGTTGACAAATTACTTTATAACAATTAAAACAACAATAACACACAACATTAAAAATATATGTGTATGTAAAACACAATGGAAAATACTGATTTTCTTCAGTGAGATAGTTGATTTTGAGCATTCTTCTCTAAGAAGACTTTATCAAACTGCCATAACTATTTTAGCATAGAAGTAATAAAAACATTATGTAAACCGTTATCTAAAATATATCCTCTCAGCATAACTATCGCCTGCCATTTTAGCCAGAATATTCCAAGCTCTCCAAGTGAAGTCATCCGACTGGTCATAGTCATAATGAATATCATTGTATTATTAATAATTTACAAAATCAATTAAGCCGATGACGTCATCATCAATCAAGTGCTCCACATTGTTGATATTTTGATGGCAACGCAATTCATTGTGCTGGTGAAATGCAACGCATCTTGCAATTGCACTTTTATGGCCTGGTTTATCAGTTGAATGGGGTATTTCCACGTTTTTAAAGTTTCCAATTTTTGAATTACCGCTAAAACGATATTTTAGGGCGTGGCTATCGTGTCATGCGTCATGAGTGCGGACGCTCAATGACAGTGCTTATTTATGCTGGTTCAGCTGAGCTACGCTTGTGACGTCACAAACCCATTTGCAAAAAACGGGCCGTTTTGATTTTGTCAGTTTTAGAGCTTTTTTAAAATCAAATAATATTGAATGAAAACATAAATTTTTTTTTTTTTTAGTGATTAAAATTTGCATCATGATGCAAATGTGAATGGTAGAAGAAGTCGGGGACGCCCGAGGAAGACATGGCACGACCAAGTAAATCAGATACTGAAGTCGGGCCATGTGAAGAGTCGGAATAATAGAAGAGCATGTATGAGACGATGTATGAATGTGAAAAAGGCAAAGAGTGTGTGCCAAGATCGAGTTGTGTGGCGGTCCGTCCTCTCTGCCTACCCCTACGGGGAAACAGTATGATGGTTAGTTAGTTAGGTATGATTAAAATCAGAAAAATGATCTTTGAATATACTGTACATTTTCAACAGAATACCTCGTTTGTGGAAATATTCCATTTAAGCTCCGCTTATTTGGAATGTCGGGCTTAGTGCGGTTTCGAACATAACAAGCCTAGATCTCACTATTATTGCACGGAATGCCTATGATTTTAATAGAATAACGTGTTTATTTGTCTTTGAAAAACCTATATATATATGCATTCTACTGTCACCGGAAGAACGTGATTTAAAAAATGTTCACGATGACAGTTTATTTCCAACGATTTTTATTACCAACAATATTTTTGGATGGGTTGATTTTTATTTCCAAAAATGTTTACTTGACAGTTTATTTCCAACAATGAACCAACAATATTTTTGGATGGGTTGATTTTTATTTACAAAAATGTTTAATTGACAGTTTATTTCCAACAACGGACCAACGATATTTTTTATACGGGTTGATTATTACAAGTTGATTTTTTATAACTTTACCACTTCAATTGGGCATTATTGCTATATACGAGGACACTAATTTTAAGTAGTATTTATTTGCCAAAGTCATACACCATTAATGAAATCAATCGCTGAAAACTTTGAAAATCCCTTATCAGACGATTTTAGATTGACAATGAATTAATAACATCGACATTCCTCATCACTCGATTAAATAATAACCCATACTTAGACAATTTACACAAATTTCGGTGGGGTATTTAATATTATGTGCGTACATGTCAGATTTGGCATGCTAGCACCTCGGCGTCTAAAAAAGGGATTATTCTGCGGCTTATCATGGCTTGAGAAAAAGATTTAGCCCGCTTAAATTTGAGCGAGGAATGGACTGGCTGTTAAACCGAGCCTACATCACTCCAGTTTTTCCACATTTTGCAGGATGTACTATTTCAGGATGTCATTGCAATATAACCAGGATGTGATAATATCAGGTGAACGGAAGAAAAACGACCAAATAAAACACGTAAAAAATTATACAGAGTACATAGTGTTCAGGAAATTATGTTCTGCAAAAGACTGTGAGTGATTATTTATGTTTTATATGCAGGTATCTATTTTATAAAAAGATATTTTATGTTTATCTTATCCACTGGAGCGCTTTTTGCCACAATATGGCACTATTTAAAATACCTCGGATTGCTTTGCTGCCAGTTTTAGGCAAATTTTTCGCATTTGTACTTAATTTGAATTATTAAGTTAATGTATGATTTTTTTTTAATGTGGTCGGAAAATTATCAAAATGATCACCAAAAATTCACGTGCAATCCGGGGAAAAAGTTTTAAATTGGTCTGTCTCTCGGGTGGTTATTAAGAAAATTGCAAAAATAAAACTAGCATAAGGGAAAATAGAAACACATCGTGTATGCAGATCAGCAGAATAGGTATTTTCTCTGACTGACAAATTAAAATTGATCAAATACTGGATACATTTGAAGAAGGTCTATCTATATAGCTATATACCAGAAGGGCTATGGAGATAAAGGCAAAATAAAACATTGAAATAGAAGATAATAATATTAAATCCGAAATGAAAGAGAACAAGACACAGAAAAATAAAAAGGTAACGGTCGCAACTGAAACTGAAACTCAACCATCAGGAAAAATTATTTTATAAGTAATTTTTGTCGATTTCATATTTCAAATTTTTCCCACACTATTATTTTTTTAATTATTTAATTTTTTTTCTTTGTTTCTTTCTTTTTCATATTTTCGTTCAAATGTTTATTATAATCATCTTTCTCAGCGATATATTACAATGATGAGTATAACCTTCAAAAATTATTATAACAAGATTTATTGCATTAAAAAAGCAAAATAAAACATTAAAAAATACTTGGTGCTGAATAGGAAATGTTCCGATACGGGAGGGTAGGCAGAACGTGGGGACCTATTAGGTTTTTTCGTTTTATTTTTCTCTTTTTGTACCTAATTATTTAATATATCTCATATAAGTAATATGGCAACCGGGATTGCACTATATGTCTGGCTAGATTGAAAACTTAACTAAATAAATAAAAATAAAAAAAAAACAAATATATCCAAAAGTCTTCATACGAAAAATTGACCAAATAAAAAAACGAATCTAAGAAAAACTTATCCTAAGTACATAACTACATCGTGTTTAGCAGACTACGTTCGTTGTTAATTTTAATTGATACATATCTGGATTTTTACATTGAGAATTGACAGAACTGAAGACATCCTAAGACAAACAAAGGTGTATTTATTTACATTATACGCACTTTTTTACAAACATATGATACACGTAATAATTTTGTGGAACAGAAATCATGAAGTTAATATTTAAAATATGTAGTGTACGTAACATATATAGTATGATCATTGATCATTATTATTGATGTACTTCTTATTCAGCGCAGTTGAACACATCTAACACTTTCGAGAAAGTATTGCCAACTGAATCCAAGAGAGTATTGAAATGTCTCAGTCCTGATATTGATGATGACTTATGAAGAATAAGAAGTTACCTTTTAATCAAGAACTTGTAGCTTCAAGACCGATAGCGATTTATCCATGGCTTACACAAAGTTACGATGCGTTTAAAAGATATGAAATAAAATTTGGATATATTTTATTTTGAAGATGAAGGTAGTAAAACTCGCGAAACCCGCAACATTCGCGCAACTAGTTGCAACAATGACACGTGATGGCGGTAGGCACCCACAACCGACGCGGACGGGTGACTTCAGTAAACTGATACTGGTACCCTCGGAGCCTCGGAGTAAGTGCATATTAATGCATGTACATAATAACATGTGTAATAATATTCAAGAGTGCACGCAGGGTAAAAAGGGCGGTCGTGACATTAAATATTGAAGTTTGCTGAATTTTAACCTATATTTACGAGTATTTTACACATTTAAACCAATAATTCATTGTTTATCAGACGAGTTATTCTCTATCTTTTGTGGGATCGTTATCGAGATAACGGACGTGATCTCCTGTCAGATTTATGTGATTTTTTTTTTTTTTTACATTAACCCCACACTGGTATGCTGTGTGGGGGGTTTTTTTGAGGAGAGGAAGGAATGAACATTGGTTTTGAAGAGACCCATGTTGTAGGAAGAAGGAAACACAGAGGCCGGCAAATCGTTCCACAGCCGAGCTGTTGAACACAAGAACGAGTCGAAGAAACGACCCGTTCTCATGTGAAAAATGTCAACCGTGTACATATGTTGGGCACGCGTTTGGCGTGTTTCCCGACTATGCAACGGGGCCGAAGGGATCAATGACGCTAGTTCCTCGGAACATCTTCCATTGTAATACCGGTAGAACAAGGATAGCATTCCCACCCGACGCCTGTGCTCTAAAGATTGCAATCCGTCTGTTAAGATGGGAGAATCTATTAAACGGACCGCCCGTTTTTGCACAGAGTTGAGGGTATTTTTCAGGTATTTTGGAGCTCCAGACCAGAGGTGGCTGACAAATTCAACCGTGGGGCACACTTGTGATTTATATATGTGCTTTTTATATGTACAATGTACATTAAATGAATAAATAATCATGCATACTTGCAGAAATTCGTGTTTAAAACGATCTAAACTAAAATATGTGACAGTAAATATGTAAATATCACAAAAATTTTACAGGAGAGCACGTCCGTTATTTCAATAACGATCCTACAAAAGACAGAGAATAATTCTAAATAACTAACTTTGAAATTGAGTAGTAATTATTAAATATAGTACCAATTACCCCTTAGAGGAGCGAGATACTCCTATTATTCTTCTTCTCCTACTCGTGCTCTGTCCATTCAACGGACGTTGGCTATCATGTTGGCTATGCGGAATTTGTTTACTGTGGCCCGGAACAGCTCTACAGTAGAGACTCCTATTAAAGGAATAACATTTTGTTACGGAAATATACCTTCTAGTTTAATAAAGCGATTTAGTTCTTAAAGTAGTGGAGAACACTGTCACTTTTTTACTTTGAATTCGATCCAATCCAAAACATAAAAATTCCTTACTTTTCAATTTTTTTTGACAATTTACTCTTTTTTGCTATTTGCAATTATTATTTATTTGCGAATTTTTTTAAAATTTGCACAACTCTCAACTTTTCTTAACAATAAAATGGAAATAGCTATAAAGACGTCAGAGTTATAGATCCTCTCAGTATTGCCCTGGTGAAAGTCCACTATCCAGAAACGAAGCGCTGCTAGAAATGACTCTAGTCGTGTTTTGTAGTCGTATCTAAATATCCAGATAGATACTGACCAACCTTTCTCTTACCCATTTTTATCCTTTCCCACAGACGAACTCGCTGTGCGGTATACGAAAATTAAACCTTCAGAAAACTAAATTAGACAAGAGCGGGGAGGCTACGAAGTACCGTACAAAGAGGAGACGGATAGGCTACGAAGTACCGCACAAAGAGGAAACCGATTATTCCATCTCGTTCTCTCGCAGGCTAATTCTAACAGACGTATGTGTTTGTCTCTTTTAAGTGTTGCTATTTTTCGTTTCATCGAGTTTCAAATCACAACGGTGCTAAACAAGTATTTACTTCAAAAGAAATTGGAGAACAAGAGCTAGCACAGAGTTTCGTCGTTACTTAGTTTTCGTTACAATAGGCCTCTTGCATCACAATTTGAAATTTTTTTCCGGTTTAGGCAAATATTCTAAGACATTCTGTATTTTTTTTTTAACCGTATTTTTGAAACCTAGCGATTTTTTGAAAATTTTTTATAAACCGGAAAGACGGAAAATAATTTTATGGGTGCGAAAAAACGATAATTACATAGCCGAAAATCATTTAAAAAAAGAACGTTTTCCACACGAATAACAATAAATTGTACGGGGTTCTCTTCGTAACATCTGTAAAATCTTTATCAAAAAATCAAACCAAAGGGTAAGTTCGCATAGAACAAACAATAAATCTAGTGAACGTTAAACGCAAATAAAAAAATCGCCGGAAATCAAAGTGTTGCCATATAAAAAAAAAATAATCAGTGTGGGATTTTACAAAATTTAGGGAACACAATCAGAGAAGGGACATTTTTATGTAGTGACGTCACGAGCTCAAATAATGGATTTATTTATTTAAAAAAAAAACTATAGATATATTTCTAAAAAAAATTACTAACATTTTCGTAATCTTAGTAAAAAATTCTATCCACACGATTTTTTCCAAGTCGTTATGAAATCCATGCAAGTGGCCTATTAGTTGGACACTAGCCTCTGTCAGATAATCGATTAAGAATCAGGGGTTACGAATGGGGTGTTGGATTGGAAGAGTTTGGGAGGGGGGGAGAGGTGTTTGCATGACGCAGGAGTGTCGCACTCAGGGTCTTGGTAGCATTGGCAATGACACAGTATTTAAAATATGCTTTCTACAAGTTCCGCGCCTTGTGTGTCTAAAGCTTATGAATGGCAGATATCAACATCGATACAATTCGGCGGTAATTGTTCGAGTAACAAGAAAAAAATTCGCGGGGCAACCAACACGCGGCGACCGCGGTCAACTGGTTGCAGAATACCCTAATATTACCAGAACAGGTTAACGATTTTGCGTTTTACCTGATGTTTTCGAATTGATCTTGATAATTTTAATTTAATGTTAAGTACGAATTAAATCTTCTTTCCTTAAATTTCCAAAACCAGTCTTCCTTTGAATAAATATTACCTACAACGATTTGCGGAATTTGAATACTTTAATACTGAAAATATATGATTACAAAGACACGAAAAGACAATATCAGTGGTCTTTGGTCAAAATATGTTAGTGGTAGGGATTATTTCTGACATTATCCTGATTCCAACCGACGTTTGTCCCTACCTACATCTGTGAAGTCACAAGTTTAGTGCCTTGACTTCAAATTGACAGCCGTAATCTATGATCAGTTTCTATTGTTCGATTGAATTCTTCGATAAAAATACGAGTTCCAAACAATAATGAAACGTAAACTCAGTCAATTAAATACAACCATCAGATGGTAATAGTAATAAGGCCAAATGAGCCGCAGTACTAGTCAGCTAGAAAAATGAAGGGTTGTGTTATAAGCCCTAGTTAGAGAATTACGAAAGAATCCATAAAATCAAAAACAAATAAACAAAAATTTTAACAAAACAAAACGACTTCAAAAAATGCACTAAAAAGTAAAAAAAATATTTCGTACGATTGTTATTTTTGGAGTCGGTGTCAGCCAAAGTAACTGCATACATAGATAGTTATAGGTGAGATGTGGATTTGTTTATTTTTTTTTATTTTTAGTGATGAGCTTGCGTAAAGAAGTTTTACTTCAAAAAAAGAATCATCGAAATCTGTTGGCGTAATATTGAGTTATTTGTCCATATTTCGCGCACATACTTATTGCAAATTTAAGACATATATGGTTTTCTCATGGATCCCATTCTCAGAACTGGACCAAATTAAAATGGGACTACACGGGAAGCACCAGCTTTCTCATAAAAAAACATCAATATGGGTTCACCCAATCGAAAGTTCTGAGGTAACAAACATAAAAAAATACCGTCGAATTGATAACCACCTCCTTTTCGAAGTCGTTTAAAACTAATTTCTTACGATTGTTCTTTTAGGAGTCGGTGTCAGCCAAGGTAACTACATACATAGGTAGTTATAGGTGAGATGTGGAGATCTTGGCTGACACTGACAATTAAAAAAAAAAAAAGGATCCCGTCGAATTGATAACCTCCTCCTTTTCGAAGTCGTTTAAAAAAAAGTTCCAAACTAAGTGACAAAGTTCAAACCCACCCAAAGATATAAGAATACAAGTGACACCATTATCCTGCTGCTGTGAGTTTTATGCCATTTAATTTTCCTTCCTTCCAGAAAATTTCTAACATTGCCTATTTGATTTCTCGGGAGAAAACATTAAACTTTTCATGTTGACTGTAAATTGAAATTGAATAAGTTTGACCGGTTTGTTTAGCTTGGTGATATTTTACTTTAGATTTTGTAATTGCGTGACTTTTAAACAGCCTACTTCAAAAACTTTCTGCGAAAATACGGCACGAACGAGATACCACAGGGGGTCACTGCAACATTCCGTGACCCTTTCACCAGAGATTTGAATTAAAACCAAAATAACGTGATCTCGCCTAGCTGGATACACACGGCGCTGGTGGAGCCATTTGAACACGGTCCAAATTATTACACCGAGCCAGGCCAGTTTAATCTGTCATCATCACCATCTAGTGAACAATTCGAAATTAAGAACTAAAATCGTTATGCGTACGTAAATTAGGTTATTTTTTCTCAAATATTTAACAAAGGATTGTTTAAAATCGTAGGTTTTTAAAGAGAATATTGGTTAAGTAAAAGTAGGCAGAAGTCGCATCCACGTTATCATGGAGCATTTGAAAGGAAAGCACTTCCTAATTTGCTTCTTATAAAATTGAAGGGTGATAATGACTATTCTTCTATAATTGACAGGATCGCTACAATATAATCAATATGTATTATAAAAGAAAGTCCAAAAAAACATGCGGACCGCAAAAACTCAGAAACGAATCCCGGCACGATCAAAGGAGTTATATGCGATGTTAGATGTACCAGTTTTTACCTAAAGGGCGTGCTTTTGAAGATATAAGGGCTCGAAGTTTCGCCCTCTTGAAATTTGTAGAACAGTCTTCCGTAAAGTTCTAAAAGGTTCCATAGAGCTCTAGAAAATTCTGGAAGGAGTGGCGGAGAATGTCGTGGAATTTTTGGGAATGGGGAATAGGGAACATCATTGTGGAACATTCGAGAACACCCTCAAATGTTGTTCTGAGCGAAGCTGGGTAACCCAGCTAGTATATTTATATTATTAACAATAACAAGCATCAATAAGTTCCTTCATTGATGATTCAGAGGAATAACATTAATAAATTTGTGGCATCGACATAAAAACGCGATTTAGTACAAGAATATTACTTGGTCGGTCGAAAATATATGCCTCAAGAAATAATTATGAGCATATATAAACGTAAAATTATTTCTAAATAAAATTTCATTAGTTACATTTTAAAAACCATAAATAAAAAATTCGTTAATTAATATTTTCCAAAAAGAAAACAAGAAGTAGGTACGTTATTTTATTATGTTATAATAAATCATTTGGATCGTCAAGTTATCATTTCATTACGTAAAATTTAAAATCGAAGTATTACAAATCTAAAAATAAGTCGTCCCGGACAGGAACTTTAACGCTTAATAAAGATAATCATATCAATTTTACGGTAAAATTATTAACTAATAAACGTCTTATTAACGTTAAATGTCTAACTAATCCTGTGCTAGTTTTATTACCTAGTGTGCGATTTATGCTTTAAAGCAAGTATTTGTCAAATAAGAGTAGAAAACATAGTAAGGCGCCATTGTTGTTCAAATGGTAATACTAAAAAAAAACACACGGTGAAAATGTAAAGCTGTATAAGCTACATTTAAAAGAAAAATTAAAAAGGCGAGTGAAATATATTTTTATTTCATTGCAATACAGATGAGTATTATTATTATACCTTTGCAATTTTGTGTTAACATTCAGAAGAATAACGATATTGTTTTAAAATATAAAGCACAATTTAAAAATTGCACAGATTTATTTAATACTAGCTTATGAAACTAGCGTTGCCTGGGCTTTAGATCAAGTCTTTAATTTTATATCTGAATATATTTAACTCATTAGTGATTCTTCCTTTCTTCATACTGTTAAATTCAAATTTATGTTAAATTAAATGAAAGCCAATCACTTTGTAAAACACCATTTACTCAAATTTATGTCATTTAGTTGGTACCTTAAGGCGATCCACTAGTACAGGAAAAAATCGAAATCGGAATTCACGCCCTTTTATGGGAGGAGTTTAAAAATACTTAAGAAAAAGCTTTTGGAAAGGTTGGAAAAGATATTTGAGATTTTTTTTTTACATGTTGATTTCTTAAAGGCCTGTAAAAAACATTAATTCATTTTTTATGCATTGTTTATTGCAATAAAACGGAATTTTTAAATTGATTTCACGAAAATAAGCGGCGCGGAGCATAACACGACCGCTCTCCGCTCCGTTCGGAGGAGTAATGACGGAAGACAGGGGGACGGCTGCCAGTCGTTCTTCGGTGGACGGTATAAGGTTCACTTTGATATAACCAATTCGTCGACTGCCGTATTGTCACCGTGATGTCAAAAATACCAACGCGAAAATGCATATTATATTTTATTTTGTGAGGTTCGGGCCTAAATATCATTTTTTTTCGCGATAATTATATAAGAAACTGAATTTGCCACATTATGCAATAAAACCATATCCGAAAAAGTGTTTATAAGTAGGAGAGTTTTCAGTTAAAAATGTTTTTTATAAACCTAATACTTTATTTTTTTCTAAGCTTATTAAAAGACTTATTAAAAAAAATGACCGATATTTTTAAGGGCCAAAGTATGTTCTACACGCAGTATTTAATTGAAGCATCTATAATACTTCTAAGCGGTCAAATTTTCAAAACTAAAACATACGATTTTGTACGATTTTGCATTATTTAGTATGGCTTCATCTTAACAACAATGTTTCTTCTTGATCTTAAGTTTTTTTCTTTAAGAACAATAAAATGTTTTTTTAAACGTGTATACAGCGTTCTATATTTTCAGTGTCATTGCACTTTAAAAGAATATTTGTCAGTTAATTTGGTGTTGCCAGACTTCAAATTATGTGGTTCCATTTTTTATATTTTCTATGACAGACTATAAGCACTTTTTTGTTTGTTTTTACTCTGTCACGAAAATTCGAAATTCATGAAATGTCAATAGGAATAAGATTAAAGATATTCGACATTCTAGTATCTTCTGTCTTTTTGGTTTATGTAAATTTAGTGTGAGAAGGAAAACTTCTTTATGGCTATTCGGCCGAGGGAAGTCTTTATGGCTTGGCTCAGAGGGATTTTGAACTCGACGAAAATCAAGTCGAGCCTGCGGAGTCACGCCGAACCATCTGAATTTCCCAACAGACGTAAGATTTGGCGCAGCGGTGTGTACTCAGCTTTATACGTCGGAAACATTCCTAGATATTATAACATTAAACGTTCGCCGCATGCCGCTCGCAAGTTCATACAAATTATCAGCGAAAATCGATATATCGCGGAGCACTTTCCTTGTAATAACAGTCGCCGGCACTTCCAAAGAACATTACGACGATGTGGTTACCAAATATTTGCAGTGCCTCAGGAATCGAATCGAGAATTCGATTCGTCGAGGTATGGTCATTTGGGAGCGTTGGCCTTTTTAAAAGCATTTGGTCACACTATGTCGAAGGAAAAACATTTTTGCAAATTCATAAATAATAAATCATTGCGAAAATATTGACCATTGTTTTCCGAAGGCGAACGCGAACCGTTATTTATGTGATTTAAAAAACAGATTAAATTAAATAATGCTGTAATTTAACACACCTTATAATGAAAAAAGTTATATTAAAATATATTTCGTTATATCACAAAATTTTAATACTCGTATATTACAAGTTCCGCTGCTTTATTTAACAGAAGTCAAAATAATAAACGTTTTATATTTACATATTTCTGTATTAACATAATGATTTCTGTAACCTGAATAAAGTAATCGGTTCGCTTCCCGTGAAAAGCCAAATTATATTCTGGCATAAAATTATATGTAATAAAATAAAAAAAATCTTGAGTATAAACGATAATCCAAGCAAAACATATTGTCAAAAAAAAAAGTGTAATTCACACACGGCAGGGAAACCACGGAAAACTAAAGTAGATTAGAGTGGGGAGTCTACAGGCTAAATCCTATAGGTGGATGTGTTTGTATCTTTACGTGTCTATTTTTCGTTTCATCGAGTTTCAAATCATAACGGTGCTAAAGAAGTTTTCACTTCAATAACAATAAATTGCAATATTTGTCTATATCTACAACTTGAGCAAAGATTGCTCGGGTTGGCCGTTTCAACTGCGGCCTCGCTAACCAGTGATTGCCGTTTCTTGTGCATCGCGCTCGTGTCTAGCGTTTAGTCCCATCTAGTCCAACCGCGGCTACAAGTGACAATGCAGAGACTCAGAATCAGAGAGGGTCCCGCTCTCCGGCCGGCCGGCTCGGGCCCGAGTGTCTCGAATGGGCCAATACTCCAACTCCGTGAATTATTATGGAAATTACCTGGTGATGGTTTTGTAACGTTCGACAGTCAACTCGTTAGACAATTTGCGGGGGTTAGTACAAATTATGTTGGTCTGAGTTTGTCTGGTTTTGCATTGTATCGGCCAGGTCCTAGGTACAAAGCTAGAGACATTATTATTTAGACGAATCAATGAAAACTATTTGATTTTAAGAATGGCTTGAAGAGATTACGATAGATTCTGTTAGATTGCACTCTAATTGGTATAATTCCAACATGAATATGTATAAACGCCGCAAATTCACGAGTTCAAGTTCAATATTTAAATTAAATGAAGACAATATTTTAGTGAAACTCAATTAAAAATATGAAAACAAAAAAGTCAGAAAAAGATACGTTCACATCTAAGACGCGAACCCAATATTACAATTTGAGGTTTTACTCATCGATGTTTTATTAATTTTTTTATGTAAATACCGCACAATAGTCACAACTACACCCGTCTGAAGTCAGTGAGACTGGCATCCATAATTATGGCATTTTGAGAGGATGAAGGTATGGAAGGGGGGGGGGGGGGTAGAAGAGGAAGGTAAAGAACTACCTGAATATCCAGATCTGGTCACCAAAAACGGATAGAGCCATTTCAAGCAACGCGTACATTCTGAATGATGGTCTGACACCAGGGCGATACTGAAAGTGTCTTCCATACTGCAGCGTATCGTAAATATAATATGTATTATGTTTAAAAAATAATACTGAAATAACATAAAATTTTAAACAATCAACTAACTTGGCAACAAATTTAGTTCGGGACGAATTTCGTAGGCTTGAATTAAATGTGGGTTGTAATATAATATTAAATTATATTTTTCAATTATTGTTTTAAGCGAAACAATAATTTAAGCGAAATATATTTTAACCCACTTTTTCAAATAGAATTTATAATATCCCATAGTTTTTCATGGGTGTGCGCCAATAATGCAATAATTTACATAATTTCAACACACTACAATAAAACTTTCCAAGCGATTCCATTTTTTATCGTCTATCACGAAATGATGGATGGTTAATGCTAAATACTATTGAATATTTTTTAAGCAAAGGAACGTATAGGGCATAATATGAGTTTTAGATTTTTCCTGAAACTTGTTTGAAAATGAAATAATAAAATCAAATAAAACCCACACAAGATGACAGTAATAAAGCTCACAGCCTTAATTTGCCAAAAAGGGGTTCCAGTCGCCCTAAATGGTGAAGATGATTATGAAATAATCAATTAAGTTCATGCACCACGTCTTAGAAAATTCTGGATCAGGCCGCTAACAACAACAGTCTTTATGCAGATGGCGATAAGGTTTAAAATCCCGATTTATTCACGAAAAAAACATCACCAAAAGCCTTTTTTTGCGAAGCGCAAGCACAAATATTTAAATATTTAACGATCACATTTATTATTCTTTTGTATTATGTTAATGTAAGTACTTGCATACTGCTTTCTAACCCCGTATGCATGGACATTGGAGGGTCTAGTGTCGTTCAAATAATGTAGCTTTGCTAAATAAAATAGAGTCTTGACGTGTGTGGTGAAGAAGGAAACCATATGTTATAAACATAACCTAAAGCAGTTTTTATAGGGTAAAACTTTATTTTTTCTGGGATTATAAAGATTTATCGAAAATACTCATAAAATACGTGTTCTACTCGCGGTATTTAAATAACCCATTTAATCACAGAAGACCATATTATTTGTCCCGGCTCACATGGGTCTCACCGAATTCATTGTGTCTCCCTTACTATCATAGTGAGAAGTATGAAGTAAACGGTTTTGGACAGAGAAAACAATGTGCTTTATATTCAAATCTAAAATAATTAAAACATACACCTCTATGAAACCAAAATTTCCGACCGCAATTTGAAAAAAAAGAAAAATTGTGAATTTTTTAAAATTATTTTTACATAAAACGACAAAAAGTGAGGTCACGATAACGTTTATAATTCATTTGTCTAATAAAATAAGTGTGTACTTTTGAAGTGAAACTTCTTTACCACCGTTGTGATTTGAAAGTCGATGAAACGGGAGCGACACTAAAAAGAGACAAACACATACATCTATAAGATTTAGCCTGCGAGAGAATGAGCTGCTTTGATTATGAGCTCACTTTTCAAGGCTCCTATTGATTGAGATTGTGTGGGCGATGATTTTTTTTTTCGTTATAAGTCAATTTAGTTAGAAAAAATGTAAACTAAGCCATTTTTAAAACTTTTAAAATTTAGCATTTAAAAATTTTATATTTAAAAAAATTACATGGTTATTTCTAAAAATAAAATTTGAAAGCATATTTCATCATCTTTCTAAAATAGTTTTTAGTTTTCGAATACGCTCACCAATATTCCAATTATTTGTATTTTATTGCAAAGCAGAATTTTTTTAAATTTTTTACCTACTGACAAAATATGCCCAAATTTTGAGATAGTCTAAATAATTTTGTCTAAAATATTTCTTTATTTTTCAAATCAAAATTACACGATTTTGCATTGCTAAGTAGTGCATCATCGAAAAATTAAATAATTCAAAGTATGTAACACTTAATCGATGGCTTATTCATTATTGTCTCTTGTGTAATGTGAATTCATTACTTTTACTTAATTGTTGTGTAGTGTAGGCGCAGTGCTGGCAATCCATTCAAAGCGGAATATGTATAGTGTGGTAGAATGTAGAATAGCTGTGGCAGATTTGAAAGGTATCTTGGTGAATAATGTAGATCTTGAAAACACAGTAATTATGTCAACCGACTATCTTTGTGGTTCAGTAGTTGTGAAAGGCATTATTTTAATATTAATTATGAAGTGAATGAGACAACCTCATGAATGCCAGGATTTTTTGCCCATACATTTTGAAGTAATATTTTACGCATTTATTTTTAACTATCGTTTATTTTATTTACCGAAACACATTCTTTGAACAATAAATTATCGATGAAAACAACATCGTTTGTTTATTTGACGAATTGACAGGTTTATCGAGGTTTTTGTGACCGACCATCGACTGACTTTTACAGTTCATTTCGCGGTAAAATATAACATTCAAATTCCACAGATAATTCATTTTAAAATATTCTGGTGCTGCCAGTGAATGAAACTTTGGCGGTATCAAGAATACTGTTGCCGCAAGCGATTCTGACCGTGTTCTTGATACAGTTTCTTTAAACATAAGGGTCAAAATCGCATATAAACATATATTTTATCATAGATATTTATAGATTCTTGAAATTAAACATATCTCTGGCGTTCAATACGATATTTTTAAAGCCAAAGTTTCTTTTTGTATTTAATATTTGCGCGGATCAAATCCCGGGTGCGCAGGTATCTTTTGATTTGGGTTATTTCACATTATAATCTTTTATAAATAATAAGAGTCATTTTGTGTAAAGTTCCAGAGTGAAAGACACCCTCATAATCGCCCAAACTTCACCATTAAGAATTGAAACGCTTCTTGAAATAGCCAGGTACTTCCCCACCTTCCACTCCTTCCCCTGCCCAATACATTCAGACTCACAGCATACCCCATTTAGGGATGACATATACTCACTGGCTCGAGGTGATAGGGAGCAGTTGGGACTCTTGTCCGGTATTTATATATTTTTTTGTGTCATGCAAACTGTTCAGTCATTGATTGTGTCACATCTTCTTCGGGCGTCCTCGACCTCTTTTATCATTAAATATTGCCGTTTTTTTTTAAATCCATTACTTCTTCTCAATTTCAAATCACAACAGTGTTAAAAAGAAGTTTTTACTTAAAAAATGTTGTATAATGCCTAATTTGTTATCAAAAACAAGAAAATTAACCGAATTAACGAAAATAAAATATTATTTTTAATTGGTAAACTAATGTTTAAGACAAGATTTTTATGCATAGCACAAAGGGTAACAATTATTATAAGCAATAATTATTAGCCTGATACACTCATCAACATTGAAAAAATCTCCCGAGAAAAGATAAATGCGAAGAACCCGCGTCCTTCTGATATCCGGTCAACTGTTCTGATATCGGGTTCAAGTCCCGTCGGCGGCATTTAACTTTTCTCGGGAGATTTTTTCAATGTTGATGAGTGTTTCAGGATAATAATTAAAGCTTATAATAATTGAAAATAAAATAAATTAAAATCTCGCACGACATTAATACCTTAAAACAAGTTTTAGTAAATATTTGATTAAAGATTGGTAAATAATTATTATCAACAGAAAACTAATTAATCACCGCCATTAGCCTAATGAAATGTCTCCACAAAAACTAACAGCACTAGAGAGATATAACAACGATTGCATGGCTTTGTTTGATTTGGAGAACGAAAGTGTTGTAAATGTTAATTGTTGTTATTTGACGGCGAAGAGGTTGTTTAATTACCTGCGCATACTAATCTACGCATTCCACCAGACCAACCGACCAATTTACCATTTTTTGGCAGTAGACGAAGACGTGGTTTCGTTCTTTCACGAGTTTAGGAACACGTGGAGAATTTGTATAGCTCTTTCTTCTGGGATTTTTTTATAGCTCTTTCAATTTGGGAGGTGGTTCGCTACGTTTGGTGATTTAAAGGGGTGCCTGGGTGCATGGCGTTAGGTTTATCCGGATCTTGGCGGCGGATGCATCTGGCCACCAACTGCGTGACAAGCCGAATCTCGAGAGACTGGTTAAGGGAGATCTTTGGACCGTTCCAGCAGGACTCTCTCGGAACATTGCCTTGTACTGCAGTGGGAGGGATAGATATATACGTCCATCACTCCTTGACACACTGACCCCAGGTTTCGTACCCACTCCTCATTTTCCTTCCCAGAACTTCCTCTCCTTCCTTACCGCAGAATCCCCAAAGATGACATAGGCCCTGAGAGGAATTATTTTCTTCAGGGCACAACGCTTATTATCAATTTTTAAGGCGGGTATGGGCACTCAATTTTTTTTAAAATAGCTCATAAACTATTTTAAATACCTAACGTAACATATTTAACCAATTTTATATATATATATATATATTTTATAAAGTTGTCTGGTCACCACCCCTTCCGTAAGGTGGTCTGTGTTCACGGGTTGAGGTTTGTCTAGTTCTTGGTGGCGAATGCGTCTGTCCACTGATCGGGAGAGACTGGATGAGGGAAGCCATTTGACCTCTCCAGCTCGACCCTCTCGGAACCTCGCTTTGCACCACCGTGGGAGAGATAGATTCATACGTTCATCACTCCTAGACACATTGACCACCATAGGACCCCTCGTACCCTTTTCATTCCCAGAAATTCCTCCCTAAAAATACCGTCCATACAGCGTAACCAAACATAGCTTCTGAGGGTTTTTTTTCCTCAGGGCCTCAAGTGTAGAGCTATTGTAGAAAAAAAAATCAAGCTTAGTTGAGTTCATTGAACCAGATTTCACGCAGGACTAACTCACACCCAACCAAAATTAGTTAGTTCGATATTTGAACAACTTCTACAACGCCGTTTTCGTGAAAAATCACCTCAAGGGCGCTGTAAATGACTGTGACTAAAATTACCATAAAAATAATTTAACTCATTATTTTTACTGTGCAGGTGTGGATTTTCGATACAAGGTTGGCCCATGATTTTGAAATTTAGGTTCTTTCCAATTAACATTAGACACACAAGACAGTCGCAATAAATAATATGGATATAAAATAGAAAAATAATTGAGGATATTAAAGTCGAGTTTGCTCGTCAGAAGCCCTCTTTCCCTTTAGACCACCACGGATGCAGTAAATTGATTTGATTAATGGTGTTTACAATACTATTATTTTTTGAAGTGAAACTTCTTTAGCGCCGCTAGTGATTTAAAATGGGATGAAACGGAAATGCGTCACAACTCAGTTCTAAGCAAATACTCGGTTCTAATATAATGCGGTAAATTCGCGCTTTGGCGCGTGCCTTCGATAGCGCAGTGGGCAAGGCGCCCGACAAGTCTCAGCGGCCATGAGAAGAAGAAGCTTGGGGAGTACCTGGTTATTAAAACCCGATCACTAAACACTTTTGAAGTCGTTTCTTGCAATGTTTCACATCTTTTACAGAGAACATCGGTATCTTTAAATCTGTTTAGGGTTTTAAGTTCTTACCTAACATTGTAGATTTCTAAAATATCATTCAAACATAACGGTGCTATAAAAATTAGTTGATTTAATTTTCATCGTTCCCGAGCACGACTGCAGTTCGCCAACGAATATACAACAGTTCACAATGATTAAGAGTTCTAAATTTATTCTATGTAAACTGTTGTTTGTAAGTTAACGCTATGCAGTCGTGCTCAGCAATAATTTATCGACATCATCGATAAATTCTTTATCAATCGACCTTTCTAGATACCCTGATCATAAATATGTTTTAATTAAGATCACTAGTCATATAAGTCTTAGTTGTAAGTCACTAGCTCTAAGCATTAGATGTAAGTCACTAATTATAAGTCTCAATAGTCAGTTGCTAACATCAATAATAAGTCTTAGTTGGAAGTCAGTAGTTATAAATCTAAGTTGTAAGTTATTAGTTACGAGTCTAATAGATTATTTATAGGTTAAATAATATAAATTAAGATGTAAAGCGCCCTTGAGGTGATTTTCCCACGAAAATGGTGCTATCGAAATAATCCCATCATAATTATTCTCTATATTAATTTGTATGACTTTGTTTTAATTTATAATTGGATAATTGTTCTGTTTCACTCAAGTGTGAACAATGTTTAAAAGTACAATATAATAAACCTATATATAAATGAATCCCTGTTTCCCTTGATCACGTCATAACTTCAGAACGACTTTACCTATTTTTTTATCAAATTTTTCTAATGCTTTGTAGAAAATTCTCACGGAAAGAAAAAATTAGAAAATTTAACAAAAAAAATGGATAATTTCAGAAAACTTAACGACTATTTTAACTTCGCACGTTTCACAGTTCGCGCGTTTGATGAATGTGAATTTAGCTGGCAGCTGTTCTTTTTTGTAACAAAAGAATTGTTTATGGATTTTTAAAATATATATTTTAAATACGTACCTATGTTAGGCCAAATTAGATAGACTGTTTTTATTTATTTATGATTTGTAATACATGAAAAATTAAAATTTGAATTAAAAAATGCAATAGGTGGCACGCGAGCTGTTTGAAAACTGGATGTACTGGGACTGAATAGACGGTGGAGCGGGAGAGGGGAGAGGGTAGGCGGGGAAGATGAAAGGGGAACGCGGGAGAGGACGTGGATGCGGGAAGGGAACGAGGACGCACGGGAAAGGACATGAAGGGAGAAACAATTTATTTCTTTGAATTTAGCATTGCAACGCAAGCCGGAAACCAGCTAGTACTTAAATAAAAAAAATACAAACAACTGTACTTTACAAATAGCTTATTTTAAAGTTAGTAAGAAAACAATAACAATATTATACTTTTATTTTATTTTGTGATAATCAAGAAACTAGAAGATGAGGAAATAAAGATCAGCACCAATTCAGCAACATACAGTCCGCCGCGGAATAGGAATACCTAGTGAGGAGGACTGTAAACAAACCACATAACTTGGTATTATCTACTTATTTTGTAATTTTACTTTATCTTATATTGTCATTAAATAAAAAAAAATAAAAAAATTAAAATTAGTAATAATAATTTATTGTTATCAAGTTTAATTTGTAGAACTCGATTTTAATTTTTTATTTATTTTATATATTCAAATTTTATTTTATAATTTCAAATTATTGAATATATAAAATAAATAAAAAAAAGTAATAATAATATTGTGACTTGGTTGGTTGGATGAAACTGCTACCCAGCAAAATATCCACCTTTCATACCCAAAAGTGAATAATATTAATAAATCACTCAAAAGTGATTTATTTTTACTGGAACTAATTTATCACGCTGAAATGTTTACAATAATTATAGACTTTATTATTATTTTATTTACATCAAGTCAACCTTTTAAACGTTAATTCGGGAGATTTAGCGAACACAATATGACCGTGAACATTGCACATGTGAGCAAGCATGGTCTAATAATAAAGTCTGTGAACAGGATATTAGTTTCACTAACTTCACTTCTTACTTATGATACAACAGTATTCTAATATTACAACAATAACTACTTATATAATTATAATAATTATTATAGATGAAGCTTTATAAGTTTCCCATTCACAAAAAGGAATTCTTGAGATCTTTGTGTAGCCCGGTTATTGTGTTAAATGTAAACACATATATATACCTTGTTAAATAATTTTTTTAATGAACGTGTGAGAATATTTGAATAGGTATTTAAATAATAACAGATCGGTCCCTCTACCCACAAACTAGGACGAAAATGTACGAAGCTAATGCACGCATACAAAGTAGGTACCCACTAATTTTCGCATTAAGGTGTATGTTAGGTACGATACGATTATATCACTCCAGTCAGGAGCACCCCTGTCCTGGTGAGACTAGTACACCAGGGAGCCCTGTTTCGTTAAACTTAATTTCAAGTGGTTATATCACATTGCTCTCAGAGGTCAATTTCACAAAAAAGCAATAATTTCAAGATTGAAAACTGAATCAATTAATTAAAATATATATTTAGTAAAAATTTTAGTCCGAATGAATGTAATATAACACGGTTATTCATAAAAAAAACAGAGGTCCCCAAAATACGTCAACCCGTGACCACGAATTAATTGGAAGAAATTTAGTGTAGACTGATACAAGATGCAACATTGAAATATAGTTTTTAAACTGAAATTTTCGTCTAATTTTGTTGCTGTTTTATTTAATTCTCATTGTTCTGGCAAAAGATGTAACTTCTGCAGAAGGGAATGGGCAAAATACCAAACAATTTTGATGGGCAAAACCTTTTGATAATCAAAAATCGCAAACTTCGCTTTTTGTAACATATTATGCAAAAAATTGGAGTCAAAAATATATATTTTTAAATAATATTTGTACTTCATAACTATTTACAGGTATGGGAAAAAAGGTTCGCCGATTAAGAGATTTTATTTATTTTTTAATGTAGGTACGAGATGTAATTGACTGCACACAGTCAGCGTTTTTATGACCCCCAATATTGGGAAAAGGAATGAGAACGGATGCAAGATTGAGTGAACAAGGTTTTTCAAAACATGGTCACAAATATTGATAATTTAAAGAAAGGTATAATTTGAAACATAATGAAAAATTACTCCGAAATGTAATTCCTTAAAAGTGCAAATTTCTATAAAGTCATCGTCATCACCCTTTTACAAAAGCTAAGTTCTTTTGGTTATTACTCCGTGATCATTGTTGCAAGATCGCTAAATCCGCCATAAGACTAATTATTGCACTAAAATCTAAACTTTTAATGCACAATATTACTACATTACGAAAATTAGAGCGATACAATAATAAAGACCAACATCAACAAGAAGTGCTGGAAAGTGTTCGCTGATCAATAAAGATAAAGCTTGATTGCATTTATCAATTGTTTACATGGTGAGGTATTATTATAACTTATTAGAACGGCTGGTTATATTAACCTTATCGCTGCATTATTATTAACGCATCCTCGCTGTATATTACCTACATAAAAGATAAAGACAAAACGCGGTGTGGAAAGAACGTTTTACAAAACATCCCGCTTCCATTTAAAAGAAAATTGTGGTTTACAAGTTGATGTTCTATTCTGAAAATATTTCGAAAATGCTATTCGCCAAGCTGCTGTTCAGAAGGCGCAACAAATAATAGATAAGACATATTATATTGATTTACAGATCGCGCTAGTGGAAAAAATATTACCAAGCCGCATAAAAACAGGTACATTATTAAAATTACGATATTTTCTCAGCCACGCATGAAAAACCCAATCACAAACAAACCCGTCATTATGGAAAATTCCGCCATATTGCTCACAAAAAATACAATTTTAATTTTATTTTATTACTTTACGGTACTAAAATTCGAGCCGATTAATAATCTCCAGCGTTGCCGCGTTATCAAACTAAGCGAGAATCATGCATTACTCGAATTCTCCCCGGTCCAATCTCGCATAAAATTATAATGTTCTTGACTCGGTTTTGGTTCAGTTGACGTTGATCAAGTTTGTTCAGGTCGGAGAGTGTGAATGATCCTACGGAACGTGCGCGCAATATTATAGTATATGGGTACATCTCGCATGTAATCTGAGACTGAACCGAGAGCAGCGTTCAGTGTTCGTCGAGCTGACTCACGCCTATGTCATCGGAGAGAATAGCGTCTCCGCCATCTCCATCTCCAGCCTTGCATTCGTTTTGCCTACAGCAGAGCTTATGGTTCACGCTAAGGACAGTGGGCGCTCTCCGCTCTGGACCCCGACTCTGTAATCTGTTCCCAGCATAGCCTGGCCTATAGGCTCCTACAACCGACTAACTACCTACCTCCGAAATGAGCCTCGTTTCGCAAGCACCGCTAACGGTGTATTTATCGCTGGCTGGTTTTGTACAAAGACAATGTCCAGATTCTGGGCGGCAGTCGTGTCTTATTATCAATTTAAGCTGAAATAATATTACTATATCGGGTATTTTGTATTTGTCAGGCTTTATTCTGAGCACATCTTAACAACAGCCGGCGTCTTTGAGACGTGCTTAAAGCAAATGTGCGCGAGTGTGAGTGCAGAGTGGTGTCTTCCAATGCCAGTGAGCCACCGCCGAGTGCTTTACGGCCGATGAAGTCAGCAGGTAAATGTAACGGGAAGGTTTCAAAAAGCGCTCTCACGAAAAAAATAAACAATAGGACCTGTCAAATCCATAGGATCGCTTGTCTTTTTGCTTTCTTTCGGTTATCTCATTCTCTCGAAGCGTAGTTCCTGGGAAATGAGTAATATATTCATTTCTTTTAAGTAAGTATTGATAAGCCAGTAACGAGGGGTGTGAAGTAAAGAATAATCCTCAGTCTCGGTCAACAGGATGGAACATTTGGCACTTGGAACAGCGAGGAAAGTGCACACAGTTGTTTAGTCACAACTTGCCAGTGCTCCTTCATTCAGAGTGAATAAGAAGATAACTAATGGGTTGCTCGTTAAATAAGTACATACACTATCTACCTAACTACTAGTTGATGTGTTATGACTGTTAGGGCAATCGCTGATTTGGTCGTTTAATAATTCTCTAGAATTAATAAAACAACAAACAAAGAAAATACATTAACTTTTTGGTTCCGCGGCCATTGTTCGGGAGTAATTTCGCAAAAGTAATGAATTTTGTAATGCTATTGTTTTATTTCCAATAACTATCGCGCGACTGAGATTAATTGTTTTGAATGATTGAGACGAGAATAGAAATGTGCATGTGCGGGTGCGGGTGCGGGTGCAGGGTACGTGGCGTCTGGAGGCCGAATCCTTAGGACCGGCCACACTGCTGCTGCCGGCAGGCTGGACTCTTTTCACGGAAGCCCTCTCTGTTACCGCACAAGCACAAGGCACAAGGCGGGTTATTAAAACCGTTCGGCCGAGAAACCGGAATGCGTGGACCGCGCGGTCAGCTAGCTCTAGTGGCGGAGCAACCCGGGCCCCGTGGCGTGGGTTCTCTCCCTGACAGCGCACAACCAACCAACCAAACCAACCACCTCTTTACCTTCGGGAGGAGGCGGTCACCACCACTTCACCAGCTCCGCATTCTCGGGAACAATAACACTGGACACCTCGGAAACAATACAATGTACGTAATCACAATGTTAAATCACTTCTTTATCGAATGTTTGCGTATCCGCACCGAATCGTAAACCGGTTGCACTACCACTTGGCGGACTCGGGACGCGGTTGTCGAACCGATCTTACTCTTAACTTTAACTCTTAGCACGGTGCTTTAGGTACCGACAGCCGTTCAGCTTGGCAGCGCGCGATACAGTGAGGACCTGGCCAGTGGTTGCAGCACCTCGCCTACCTGTCCGGCTCGAGCGCGCTGGCTGGCGGGCGACACCGCCTGGGGAGGGGAGGCGAGCTCGCCACACAGACGCAGCCGCGGCTCGGTATTCCCGGAACTTTTCTGCTCGGGCGCTGGGATTAGTCGCCCACCTGCAAACTTATCCGCTGCTTGCGGCTGAAACCAAACAAACGTCTACAAATGGTTGGCAAAAAAACGAGGAAAGCGAGCAACCGCGACCAAACATGCGGTGCGATAACACCGTGACCTTACCGCTAAGAGAGAGCTTTTTGCGAAGTGTCTTAAAATCGGTTACTCAAGTAGTAACACCTGGATAAACCTTATAAGATAGTGACCATTATTACTATCTTTAGCGAATTTTTGTCGAACAATCGCAACACAGTTTTTTCTTCTTTCTCGGGTTGTCTGTAGTCTATACACACATACAAAATAGGTATACAGTTTGGACGACGAGGTCCACGTTACAAGATACAAATAATAGGTCCAAAGTAAAGAAGTGTTTAATGGTTGCTATCCTTTGTTATCTGGGAGAGATAGTGTACACTACGCATATTACTACAATGTTTATGTTCTACAAACAGAGATACAACATTGATTCGTTTGCTTTTGGATATTAGGTGCCTGTTATTGTGAAATTTACAAAAAATCTGGAAACACAAGATGAAACTAACGAGCGATTTTGTCCGTTAGCATAAGTTATGCGCATGGTTGAACTTTTCATAATATTATTAGTTTATTTCTACTTATATTATATATATTCGATATTACAACGCTTTGACTCTATTTCAATGGATTTAGAGATAATGCAACCAAGAGTGTATATGTATAAGGGGGGCGGGTTTAGGGAGTTTAAACCCAGCCCTATATTGGCCTTAGTACTGCGTAGGAAAAAGAGAATTGTACCTATTACATTTCTGGAAAAAACAACAATATTATTTGCACCATCTCGATTGGCCCCCCACGCACTAATGTGAATGCCCACTGACTGAATTGAATACTTGAATTTCTCGGCTTTTTTCTACTATAATAAGCATGTATTTTACATATAAAACCTTCCTCTTGAATTACTCTATCTATTGGTGAAGACCGCATTAAAATCCGTCGGGTAGTTTAAAAGATCTAAGCGTACATACATTTTGAGCGACTTCATTTTATACTACGCAATGATGCCGGAATTGAATATTTGAATTTCTCGGCTTTTCTCTACTACAATAAGCATGTATTATACATATAAACCTTCCTCTTGAATCACTCTATCTATTGGTGAAAACCGCACGAAACTCCGTTGCGTAGTTTAAAAGATCTAAGCGCACATAAATTTTGAGCGATTTCATTTTATTCTATGTTATGATATAATTTTTATATTTAAAAGGAACTAAAATGCTTTTTACGTAGTTAAGGATGCTGTGAATTTCTCAAAACGTGTTTTTTAGGTATTTTTTTATTTTGTAAGAATGATTGGCTTTTTACGAGTAGGTAAGCGACTTACGAACTTAGAGCGTTACGAAAAGCGAGGCGAACGCTTCGTATATTACTGCAGGAGCAGGAGAGAACAGTGCGCGCCTAGTTTTACTTTCTCTCTTATTTTATAAGTTAGTGAAGTTTTACTTCAGTCGTGTGGTCTAAAGCACACTCGTTTTTTTATTTTATTTTTGAAGTGAAAACTTTTTTAGCACATTTGTGATTTGAAACTTTACGATGCGAAAAATAGAGACGAACACATACATCTATAGGATTTATCCTGCGAGTGAATGAGATAGTATAATCGGCTTCCTCATTGTGCGGTGCTTCGTAGCCTATCGGTCTCCTCTTTGTGCGGTGCTTTGTAGTCTCCCCACTCTTGTGTACTTTAGTTTTTATAAAAGTTTCACTTCGCGTGTGAATTACACACTGATTTAAATTTTGCCAAACCCTTATGATACGATTGTACCATCCCAACCAGGAGCACTCCTGTCCCTGTGAGACCGGTACACCAGGGGGATATATAAATTCTAATCATTGAAGACAATATTATACCAGAATCGGGATCTTACCCTTGCTGGGTCTCTGTTCTAACTACTTAGCTAATACGATCCTATACCCTTCATATCCGATACCGATCATATTTAACCTATATTGATATAAATACCGATCATATTTAACCTATACCGATATACCTATATATACCGATCATATTTAACCTATACCATAAACCGATCATATTTAACCTATACCGATATATATACCGATCATATTTAACCTATACCATAAACCGATCATATTTAACCTATACCGATATGTATACCGACAGGGGCGTGCACACCATATACGCACATAAGCACTGCCTACCCTGCCGTATTTGTAAAACATAAGCTTGTAAATAATAAAATAATATTATAATTTATTAAATTATTGCTAAAAATAAATACATACTTTCAAAAATAAGCCCGAAAAAGCTGAGCAACCGAAACTACGCAAGCGCCACATCAAACGGCATACTACAAACGCGGCATAAACTGTAACTAGAAACTACACGCGTGCCCTCCGAATGCCTCACTAAAATGCGGCCTAAGCAGGAATTATTTTTGACTAGAGCTAACTTCATAAAAGATATAATTTAATGTTTACAAAATGCACAAAGCATAGAGTAGAACTGTCGTTTTGAATTTGCCTCTATGAGGTTTTTTGTTAGTATTAAGCAGTGCTTTCTAGAACAAAATTAGCAAATGGCAATCAGTCACGACAAAAACATCTGTTGTTATGTATTTCTATGAAATAGTTGTCTTTCATAAATGCTAATTGTCGGTTCAAAAATGTTTGTCGTACTTTAATTCTGAAATTATCTGATAAAATATGGAAAATTTAACCTGTGAAACTTGTTGTATTTTCCTACTGCCTACCCTGATCAAAAACTCTGTGCACGCCCCTGTATACCGATCATATTTAACCTATACCGATATATATACCGATCATATTTAACCTATACCGATATATATACCCATCATATTTAACGGTATTATACTTCGACTAAGAACCACTAACATCAACTTATTAACCAGAACATTAACGTCATTTTCTTAACGCATATTTTTATTGTCTGCTATATTTATAATAATAATATTTGGATGACTTGTATAGCGCCGTTTTTGTGATAAATCACCTCGAGGGCGCTGTACAAATTTGTAAAATGTGTATTGATTGCAATCTGGATATTGTCTTGGATTAAAATATCCACTTTTATTTTTGGATGAATACTTTAAATTTATTTTTGATTAATTATTATCATTATTATTTATTTATATACGGACTTACGTCCAATTTACAACATAGTATAACGAAATTTGGGAATGTACATTGTAAGAATAAGGATGTTACGTGAGAGCAAAGACAGAGAAAATAGAAGTGTCAAATCAAGTCAAGAATTTGAAAAAATTACAGTAAGTATAAAATATCATCAATTATTTAAAGAGCTATTTATGATTTTTATTTACTGAAGACAATTTTAGCAATCCTCAAAACAAACAAATTATGATTTTTAATCACTGAAGACAATATTAGCAACTCTCAAAACAAACTACGTTATATATTATTACTTCATTTACAAAAAAAATGTGGAATCACTTACGCGTAAAACCTCAAATTATGATTTTTAATCACTGAAAACAATATTAGCAACTCTCAAAAGAAACTATATATTACTTCATTTACAAAAAAACGTGGAATAACTTACGAGTAAAACCTCAAATTATGATTTTTAATCACTCAAGACAATATTAGCAACTCTCAAAACTAACTATATATTACTTAATTTACAAAAAAAAGGTTTTTTAATGTCAGTACTATGAACAAAAAAAGTATTTACATTACTAAAAATTTACTTGTGAACTGAAGAGAAAAAATAAACTAAATAATAAAAAAATAAACTTCTAGTGGTGGAGTGTTCGAGGAGGTAAGATGAAAGAGATATAAGGTAGATTAAATAACACAGTAATATAATTATGCATTCCAAACGGATAAGTGTTCGGTTCTTTAACATAAAACAGACCCTCAGACTTAGCCAAAGGGGTCCTTGACTTGGTCTTGTGCATTATCCCTACATTGCCATCGGAAATTTGCGGCTGTACCTTTGCATACGCACAGCACAGTGTGGATTCCAATTTCCAAGTGACCCTTTTTATCTTCTGAAGTAGGCACTTTGTGCATCCTGTCTTTGAAAGTGCCGAAGTGCTCTTGGTGCTCCCCACTCGGTTCCACTGCAAAACTCTAAAATTCAATGGGTGATGCTTCGGAACGAGATATGCATAATAGTATCGTGGGGTACTTACTACAACGAGGAAAAAAAAATATTTGGATGACTTGTATAGCGCTGTTTTTGTGAAAAATCACCTCAAGGGCGCTGTAAAAAATTGTAATACGTTTATATAATCTTACTTTTAACTATAAACTAGACAAACCACTACAACAACTTATGGCTAAAAATTGCATCCACCAGTTCATCGATCACCGATACGAAACTATATGTGCAATAATTTGACCAATGAACGCGATGCTGCTGTAAAAATGTACTGTACAGGCACAAAATATATACAGGACCATACTTACCTGGAAGGTCAATAGAGATTAACACTGTTATTGTTTATTTAGAGAAATTAAGGTACAGTTCGCACGCAGAGGACATAATTGAGAACTATAATATATAATATGTTCTGAAATGAGCATATTTTGAAAACAAAAGCAACATTATGATACTCTCAGATAGGTATTTTTATTTAAGGGTATGAGAGCTCAAAAAGGTAGGTAGGGGCAAGAGAGAGAGAGGTGTGAGCACGCATTTTCTTTCTCTCTTTCTTTCATAGCCAGTTACGTTTCGTATATTTAGTGAAGTTTTACTTGATTTGAATTGAAGTGAAACTTCTTTAACACTACTGTGATTTAAAATTCGAATGAAACAGAAATGATGTATTACAGCACGAAGCGTAAAACAGCGCTCATAGGCCGATTTGATTGTGATCTCACTTTTTAAGACTCCAATTGGTTGAGATTGTTTTGGTGAAGTTTCGCTATCGTTTCTATTGCGTGTGATCTGCACTCGATTTTTTTATTAGAATAGAAAAAGAGTTAAAAAGAGTTTTATGGGATACACAGCACAAGAGCACCTCTCAGCATAACTATAGCATTAACTAGGCATGCGAGGGATTTCGTTGTAAGAATTGAGTTATTAATAAGTCGATTAAATAAATTTAAAAAGCTCACGCCTCACTTAAATGTTACGACCCTTTGTTAATAACTTCGGATGTTTGTAACCGTAGGATTTAATGGAATCTCTTTAGGTGCTTATTAATGGCTTTTTCTTATTCATGGATCTGTTTAATGATTATTTTGGTGAGCGACCAGCCCGGATCCGATGGGTCTTTATCGTCCTCTTCCCGCAAAGAATGCATTAAAAAAGCTTGCTGTAGTTTACTTTCGTTACAACTGTATAAATCAACCCGAGAACACATTAAACTGGGTAACTGTTAACAGTCGTCAAAATACACTAAGAATTAGGATGCTTTGTTGTACGTTCTGAGTCTACATAAAATATCCACCCCTGAAAGAAGCTCACCAATGATTGCTTCCACCTCTATTGCTTTATTAAACATAGGAAATGCTTAAAACTTTCGAAATACCTTCTCCCTACCCTCGCCAAGGTTTCTGGATTAATTATTTATGCTTTGAACCGCTTACTCGTTAATACGGAATATTTTTTTTATTTAAACAGTTAGATTTAGCTTTATTAATACGAAAAGTGAGTAGGTATTTAAGTCGGGGGAGACAAAGAATTTTATATTTACCGTTTTTATTTAACATTTGATAGACAACCAATCAATGCTACCAATCATAGAAAAAATATTATTGCCATATAAAACAAAGTGAATGCATTATTAACAAGTTTGTACCTGTATTTATAACACCTTAACATGGAAAAAAATGTATTAGAATAATTACACATACCCGCTAAACAAATCATTCGAAACCTGGGATGTTTTTTAAAATTGTGATGACATCAACAGCAGCTTTCGTAGTTTAAGCCTCAACCTCATTATTCGAAGTAGGTACTTTTTTGTTTTTATTTTACACGAGAATTTTTTTTTTAAGATCGGTACTTCCGACAAAGTTCATATTTAATTGTCAATTAGTTAAAAAAGGAATATTCCGTATTATCCGTGCATCAAACTTCGACAACACTAACGTTCCATATTATAGGTGAGGTGGACTCAATGCATATTTACCAAAATGTCACAATTTAAGAATGACATTTTGCAAACCATCGATTGTTCTTAATCAAAATTCAATATTCGAATAAACTATTAAAATTAATGAATTTAACCGAAGTACTCAACCATGGTACTAACCAAAATCGATTACTTTGAACCTAATTCAAAATTATATTTATTTTAAATGGGACTACCTATGTTATGTATCAAATTGAATTGATTGTTATTTTAATATACAAATATAAATGTTTGTAATATAAAAAAAACATGTAAAAAAATGTTATGTGGCTAGCGAGTAGTTTGAAAATCTGAATGTACCGGGACTGAATATATTGGAAGCGAGCTAGGAACGGGGGGAATCGCGGGAAGGGGGAGTGGGAAGGCAGGGAAGGTAAAGGGGGAACGCAAGAGGGAAAGGGGACATGAGGGGTACGAATTGAAGAATAAATTTCTTTATTAGCGGCGCTGCCGGGATCTCGCTAATTATGATATAAAAATATAAAAATAAATGGATAATTATGATCCAGGCGAAGAATGATGGAAGGCGCAGCACTTTATTGTTAAGAAATCTATGTGATTTGAGTGCAGTGCCGCAAAGATGTTCTGAAGCTCTAGCACGGTGGAATAACTTTACAATATCGGAGCGATAGGCGTAACTTCCGATAACTTTATGTTGATTTCCCTAGCATGGTTTCACCGTTCACAACCGAACCGATATTGACAGGGTAAAAATATGAAATCGATATACGCTGGCAACACTGGCGGACCTGTCTACGAATTCACACCACCAAACGTCAAACGCCAATCAATAACGTAAGATATTCATAGTTTGGCAATGTTGTATTAAAATACTAACCTAAATTTGCATTGGCAGTTCTTTATATACTTTTGACACTAAACGGAAGTTTATTACTTAATCCGGTCTTTAGTCATATTTCAACCACTTTTTCAAAGATCGAAAGGAATAAATTGATCGCGTCTTGGTTGAATTATTTAAGTCTAAGGAACGCGCTTTCAATTCTAAAAGCTTCGTCAGTTGAACTATCGTTATAAGCCAGTAATTTTGCATAAAGAACGACATTATTCAAATAGATGCGTATATTGACAGTTAACTCCCTTAAAACTCAAGTGAACAGAACTGTAAGCACGGGGTTCTTTCAATTAAGGCAAATTAAAGCAGTACGGAGAAACTTGACAATAGAGGCGACTAAATTACTAGTCAATTCGTATGTTGTTTCACGTCTAGATTATTGCAACGGAATACATGCTAGTCTCCCGAAATATCAAATCAACAAATTACAATCTGTGTTCAACGCTGCGGCAAGACTGATCACCGGCGTATCTAAATATTCCCATATTTCTGAGCATCTCAAAAATCTTCACTGGCTCAAGTGTCCTGAAAGAATCCAGTTCAAGCTCTGCTGGATGGTATTCAAATCCCTTAACAGAATGGCTCCGGCTTACTTATCGGAAACAATGACGTTATATATTATAAATGTAATGTCATTGATCGGAAATGTGTATTCCAGAAAATTCCAATTCGCGACAATCAACCCTCAAGTCAGCAGTAACATCCGCTATCGGAAGGTTGAAGGAACCAAAGCGCACACCAGATACTAAATTCGGTGAGCGTGCTTTCGGAGTGTCAGGACCTAAAGCCTGGAATGGACTGCCATACGAGTTAAGAATGATCACAGATTCAGCGGAATTTAGAGCTAAACTAAAAACTCATCTTTTCAGACAGTCGTATCCATAAGTAAAAAAAAAAACCCTCAACTTCAGCTTCACGGCTCGCGACATAGTAAATAACTAATTTTGTTACATACAATTCTCCAGTCTTTCGAATAAATATTAACTCAACTTTGGCATTAATCTTCTTCTTAATATAAATGTAAAACCAACAGTGATGAGGGTAGCAAAGGTAAAGTCATGCAATGTCCAGTGTTTTTAATATATTGTCCTCCACGTGCAAAGTCGTACCTTTCCCAAGCATAAACTTTCTAATAAAGTGTGTTTTTCGGAAGTGACCTGCAGGTAAGTATGTTTTTGTATCTTTCTGTAAATAATAAAATTAAATAGAACCTAGGAATTCATAATGAATTGTAAAGCGCCCTTGAGATGATTTTTCACAAAAACGGCGCTCTACAAATTGTCCAATTATTATTATTATTAATTACCAAACATTATCTGATACTACGGAGTCCGGGCTAAAATTTATCAACAGTCAGTCGGAATATTCGGAATAATTGTTGAGCGTGATCGCAAATACTGATAACTGACCAAAGATGATGGATGTGGTCAACCATGCACATATGAGAGAGAACAAGGGGAAGAAGGTGAAGAAGATACATATATGATGCATTGAATGGCAGGTAGAATAAATCCATCTCCCGTATCGCATTGCCAAATAGAATTAGAATCCGAGACCACACAAACTTATCGAAGTTCCCAAGCTTTCCACGTATTACGTTATATTCTAGAATTAATCACGGCAGCTTATAGCACTGGCTAGAGTGGCAAGAGTGGCTAGCGGCCGGTTCTTTGTGGTAAACTTCGCATCGGATTCGGGTCACAGTCCGGCTCGGCGCGCAACACACGAATCAATCAGACCTCCGGAGCCCGGAGCCCGCTGCCTGCTGCCATTGTACCTCGACAGGCCCCGACGCACCGACACAGTTTCAGATCATTTCTCTAAGAAGAATTTACAAAGTGAAGCATCAATCACCGGAGCTAGATCGTCCGACGATACGGATCGCTAAGGGTATCTTGGCAAAATCAGCGGCACGACTGGCACGACCTACCTACCTCCTCTCCTCGTCCGCCGACCGCCTGATTCCACTATGGAAATTAAACTTGTGTCCCAATTTCACAATCCGATTCACACTTTGTTCATCTTCCCGAACAGTGAGTCGGCAGCCATCTCTCTACAAAGGAAATGTGCTCGGAACTAAAATCTGTATTTGTTCATTCATTCTAGCGCAGAAGGTCATCGTGCGGCAATACGAAACGGTTTCCGACCTGATAAATAATAATATCATTCAGTTTGTGACATTTGGCTTTTACCTTTTCCTAAGAGCTTGTTCTCCTCGGGTCTAGTAATTAACTACTACTATAGTGATTCCAATTCAATTACAATGCATATAAAGGTTCCATACAAAAACATTACACGACTGGCACCTTTGTCGCCGCCCCCGCTCGCGGGCATTTAACACCTCAAATCCAGGAACTAGAAATCTAAAAGATAAGATATAGATAAAGAAAAGGAACGATCTTTAAAAGTGAGTAGATAGATTCTAGAACCCTACCGGGGAGACAAATAATCCATGTTCAAAACAAGAGGTGAGAACAACCACGTCGAAAAGAGAATTTCTGTTAAAAATATATGTGGCAGAAAGCTCTACGCTGAATATATGTATGTAGTTATAATTAAATTATAATATTCAATCATTGAATTCAATACTAACGAACAGAAAAATATTCAGTGACGCCTGGGAATTGACTTGATCCAAGGATTTCTCGATTATCGCGGGAGATAAAAAAATGCAATAATCTTCTTTGAATAATTATGTATTACTAGCTGGGTTACCCGGCTTCGCTCAGGACAATAAGATAGTGTTCTGGAATGTTGCACAATGATGTTCCCGATTCCCTATTACTGATCATTCCACGACATACTCCGCCACTCCTTCCACAACTTTCTACAGCTCTATGGAACCTTCTAGAACTTTCCGGAAGACTGTTCTAGAAATTTCAAGAGGGCGAAACTTTCAGCCCTTACATCTTTAAAAGCACCCACTTTAGGGTAAAACGGATACCCTTATTTCCTAGGGAGGATAGAGATCTACCACACCATATAACCCCCTTGATCGAACCGGGACTCGTTTCTGAGTTTTTGCGAGCTGCACGTTTTTTGGACTTTCTTTTATAATACATGCCATATTCAAATAAATAAAATGTTACTCCTTACATGTCCTTTCCCGTGCGTTCCCCTCCAGCGTTTCACTTCCACCTTCCCCGCCACCGCTCTCCCGCTCCCCCGTCCCGCCAACCCCCCTGGCACTGCATTTCTTGACTCCTCTCCCGCCCGGCCCGTAGCCGAAACTTTTTTCTAATACTAACAATTTTAAACTCGTGATATCTTTCTAATTAAATATCCGAATTGAAAAATTTAAAAAAACTAAATAAAGGTATTGAAGCTGTCTTGAATATGAAGTAATTTATTTTGATAAGGATTAAAACCAATATACAAATAAAGAGCCTTTTCAAGCGGGACATTTGAATAAAAAATTTAAAATAAAATAATACTTATTGTGGCATAACCATAATAGTTAGACATATGCAGTTGCGACTTTTTTTGTAAATAATGATGTGTTCTATAAAGTCGTAGTACATTATTTTATTCTATCATCAATATTTTTCGCACTGCACGCGATTTAAAGAATATTTTAGGTAATTTTTTTACACCCTTGGTTACCTTATTGAAGTTTTAGTAAGGATGCCTATTTATTTTTTTTAAATATAATATAACTTATGTCACCCAGGGATAGTGTAGCTTCCCAACAGCGAAAGAATTTTTCAAATCGGTTCAGTAGTTTCGGAGCCTATTCGATGCAAACAAACACACAAACAAACAAACAAACAAATATTACCTCTTTATATATTATATGTATTATGTATTATATCGATCTAATCCTACCATATCAACCACATGATTTTTGAAGTGGAAACTTCTTTCGCACCGTTGTGATTTGAAACAAGATGAATCGAAAAAGCGACGCTAAAAAGAGACAAACACATACATACATCTATAGGATTTAGCCTGCGAGAGAATGAGAAAGAATAATTGGTCTCCTCTTTGTGCGGTGCTTTGTAACAATCAGTCTTCTCTTTTTGTGGTGCTTCTTAGACTCTCCACTCTTGTCTACTTTAGTTTTGTGAAGATTTCACTTCTACCGCGTGTGAATTGCACACTATGATATTTTTTTTTCGATTAAAACTTCTTCGGAAAGGTTTTCACTACTTAATAGAATTATTTATTTTAATGAGAAGATAAATAACTTTGTTTACATCACTTTTATTTACACACAATCTGATTAAATAAAAGTGATGTAAACAAAGTTATTTGTCTTTTCATTAAAATGTGATTTTTTTTCATTAGTTGCACATAAGACGCCCTGAAGACAACAATTTCCTTCTGGGCCTACGTCAACTTTGGGGGTGCTGTTTAACTCACCCCATGATCCCTTCAATATCTACAAAGGTAATGTATGTATATGAGTCAAATTTAAACCGTTTTAAAAACACACAAGTATACCTACGAATATTGTGGGATTTTTTTGATTAATCTGCTAATTGTTTTATTATTTAATTTTTAAATGTTTATATATGAAAAAAGCCTTTAAGTGTTGTAAAATTATACCAATATAGGTATGTACAAAAAAAATTATTAATAATAAAAAATAAAAAAAAATCCGGGCACCCCTGCTAAATCACCAAGCGTAGCGAACCACTTGTTGGTTATGCAATAAATAGTACCTGTACCCGCCTCCCAAACTGTCATTCAAATCAACAGATAAAGGGCCCGAGTGATACCTTTTACTTCCAAGAACATCCTCTCCTTCCTTTCCCCAAAAAATCTCTCCACATAGCATCATTATTTTCTAATGTAAATAAAAAATAAAAAATAAAGGGATTCAAATAAGAAAATATTCATAAATAAGAATAATATAAAAACAAAGGAGAAAAAAAAGTTCAGTGCCGTATTACACGCGGTAGAAGCGAAACTTTACGAAAATAATCTCAACCAATACTTGAAAAGTGAGGTCATAAGCAAAGCGACCAATCAGCGCAGCCCTAACGTAATTTCCGTGTCATATCTCAACCAATAAAAGCCTTTAAAAGTGATATTATATTCAATGCGGCCAATGAGCGCAGTTGATGCGTCGCAGGTGCAGTAATCGTCATTTCCGTTTCACCCGAAATCCAAATCACAACGTGGCTATAGAAGTTTCACTTCAATAATAATAAAACAAAGGAGAAAAATAAAAGTGAGTCTTATCAAAGGAGAATAATTTTGCAATGTGGCATCTCTTTTTAATCTTATTGCATTCCTTGCGGATCTTCATATTTTTCATACAGGTTTTTATCAGAAATCCTCCTTGGGGATCTCAGAGCGTTCAGTTCATACTCACTGCCGTCCATCAGCATCAGTCTATTGTCGACTGTTACATTCGCCTTTTTTGGACAATTTAATTAAACCTTCTAGCAAATTACACAAACATCGTGAAGATATTATACCCAGAAAACAAAATTTGCAAACCGGTACTTATCGAAAGCCACCTCAGAAGAAGAGTCTAACTGAAGTATTTTATTCTGGAGAAGCAAAAGCCATTTAACGCTTCAATATCCAAATCACCTATGTATTAACAACATAAAAATACAGTACTGCACCGTTTTTATAGCTGTTTATTTTTTAAAAGTAAAACATGTCTAACGCACGCCTACACTCGAACACTAGAACTAACATTATTAATAATAATAACACTTTGTGGGCACCTACATCTAGGCAATACGCATTTATTTGGAACAACCGGCACTTTTATAACGTACAAAATATGACCCGTAAATTCAAGATTGCCCATTCACAGCAATAATGCTTTTAAATTCAGTAATGTTCAATGTAAATATTGTGGATTGGAACCCATCGAAGCCGGCAAGTAGCACATCCGACATTCTTTGGACGCAGCCAGATTTGGTTCACAATTTATTGGCGGGTAAACTGATGGCCTCCACTTCCCACTTGCAACCAAAACCAGAACCAGAACTATTGGAAAATAATGACTGACTTATGCTTATTTTGAAAAGGCAGACATTATCGGGTATCTATGAGTATCTAAATGTGACTTAAAATGTCTTAGGAAAAAAGGCCTCTTGTTCTGATGGTTCTTGTCTGGGTTCGAGTCCCAGTTGCGACCATGGTCTTTTTTCTGTTTTTCCGTGTCTTGTTCTCTTTCATATTTTCGTTTAGATTATTATTGTTAACTTATTCTAATATGATATATTTCACTGATGGGAATAACCTTCAAAAAAGTATAAAAAGAAAGTTTTTCTTATAAAAATTGTACATTATATATATGTAACATTACTTCTTCAATCTTTGCAAAATAACTTTGTGGCATTATTTATTATTTAATTAATAAGAGATAATTTGTATAAACCACTTTTTCAATAAACAATATTGACATGTTTCAATAACAATGTTATCTTCTTCAGGAATTTTATATTATTATTATTAATATTAACATATCCTGAAGAAGATAACATTATTATTGAAACATGTCGATATTGTTTATTAAAAAGTGGTTTATACAAAGTTATCTCTTATTAATTAAATATGTAATATTATATTATATTCGGATACATCTCATGGCCCAAGGGTTGTGGCGCCATGGGGTATTTTCTAAAAATAGTCCATTGTTCATTTGCTTGTTTGTGATGCGCTTATGTCATCGAGCAGGGTGGTGGGGAGGAGTCGGATAAGGACCAAGAGGACGAAATTCATTCTGCGCGAACGCAGAAACAGTCTTAACTTCGCAAGGAAAGGGTTACTTTAAGTAAGGATTACTTAGAGTTATTCGTCGTGTAGATCTTGAGTTGCTCTAAAAATACTAGCCACCCCAATTTTTATTGGAAAATGACAATCAAAAATGATTTTTTTCCTAAACGTGCCGCAAAAATCACGTTTTCAAGGGTTACTACTTTTTAACTTCAACACAAATCATCTCTACTTCTACTAATAAATTGGGATCAATTATTATTATTTACGGCAACCTTCTGCAATTCCAATATAGATTAAAGTTTTTTATATCTCATCTATGTGTTGCTCGCACTCTGGCAGGAGCCAGATGAGCTGGTTAGAAAGATTATTAAATTGCCACTGAGTTTCTGCTAATCTCTAGCAGAAACTAGTCACCCAGCCCTACAAATACCAATTTACGATGAAAGACGAATATTGGAGACAGGATTTGTATCACTTGTCACAATGCTAGAGCACCCTGCTGGCCTGTCGTACCGTTCTGTTGGAAGAGGTACTGCTCTGAAATGCCATTACGGGAGAAAGCCATTCGCTTATCTACCCGGATAGCTTATTCTGGCTCCGATAGAAGATAATGACTTATTGATTTCGTAATAATGAAATATTGTTCGTAGTTGTCTGTGAAATAATAATAATGTGTCTGAGATGGTAAAAAGTGGGGCGACCCGACCCGTTATAAGGCGCTCGCGGTGACCAGTTATATCATTGAAGACTATGTACCTACACTACACTAACTGCCTACTGCCTGCTGCCTGCTGCCCGCCGCTTGCTGCATACTGCCTTAGGAGTACACGGTACATGGTGGTGCTTTCTTTTCTGTACTGCTACTTAGTACCCACCTTATCTTAATTGAGAAAATAACAAAATTTGTTAATTATAACATTTATTACAGATTTTCAATGCGTTACTACTGATCCATATATACCTATCACTAAAATGATTTGATTTCTATTTCCGAATAAGCGTCACGATTGATAGTTTGCATATATTAATAATATGTTCTTAACCATGTAAACAATCTGATATAATAATCTTAATTCGACTATTATTATCTTAATTCGAAATATCGAATCTTTTTCTGATTTTTCTGTTTCAAATTTTCGTTTGAGAGTCGTTCATATTGTTATAATGTGTTAATCCTCAAATTTTAGAGCTCTCAACAAAATTGGTTAAAAATTGCCATAATGAAGGTTAGAGGGAAGAAACTCGGATTTTGTGCCGAAATACATAATTTCGGCGGCATTCTTTAATTTTGTGTCGAAATACACAATTTCGGCGGCATTAATTAATTTTGTGTCGAAATACACAATTTCGGCGGCATTCTTTAACTTTGTGTCAAAATACACAAATTCGGCAGCATTCTTTATTTTTGTAGTTAGGTCGTAAAATTAGTAGAAATTAGTTATCATTTCAGTGAAATTCAAATTACCGTAGTTATACTACAAACACAATATTAAGTCTTTCACAAAAGGTTTTTATTTGGATAGAAAATTTAATAGGTACCTACGTGATACACTGATACATTCTAATATTTTCTGTTCTACATACAAAGGGGCAACATTGTCTACCTATGTATACCTACTGCAAAACTACCAGAGAACTTCACTTAATAGAGCGAAGCCTATCAAAAATCTACCTGATTAAATATTATGTATTAGGAGACCCGGCCACACGTTGCTGTGGGTAACGAAACACAACGCCATTACCCAACCTTCTTAAAATCTGCACCACCCGCTTGCCAGCTGCCCGCTGCCCGCTGCCCGATGCCCGCTGACTGAATTGAATACTTGAATTTCTCGGTTTTTCTGTACTATAATAAGCATATATTATACATATAAACATTCCCCTTGAATCACTCTATCTATTGGTGAAAATCGCATGAAAATGCGTAGCGTAGTTTAAAAGATCTAAGCGCACGTACATCTTGAGAGACTTCATTTTATACTACGTAATGATTGCCAGGAAAACTGTATTAGCAATTTTTTTACATGAAAAAAAAAACACATTTTCCACGATGATGTGAATCGAAAATTCAAATATAATTATTTATGCAGTGTAGGTAATTTTTGTTTTCATTCTAAAAATTCCTGAAATGAACTAAAAAGATTTTTTGTGCAATTTACAACATAAAAATAATTTATTTATGTGTAGTTTCGGATACGAAAAGCTGCCGAAATTTTAAATACGTCAAACTTGGATAAATATCGTCTTGTAAAATTCGGGATCAGGCCACTAATATATGTTTTAGGTATATGACTGTTCTGAGCAAGAACGATGGCATAAAGCGCAGAGATGCCTTGACGGCAAACATGTTGATTGATGGCTGCCAATTTGTTCATTATCATCCGAGGCTTTTTTCGAAGAAACTACAGCCAAACACCCGTTAGAGCCGGTTCGGGATGGGTCGCAGTACTATTATACGGGATACACTTTTAGTATATGCGTAATCAATGTAAACCATCGTAATTCTGACTATGTTGTAACGTACTGCTCCCTACAATCTGGAGCCAGTGAGACAATGTCTTCCCCAATTGGGGTATGTTGTGAGGCTAAAGGTAGTAGGGAGGGGAAGGAGATGGGGAAGAGGGACGTAAGGAAGTACCTGCCTATTCAGATCTGGCCACCAAATACGGCTAATACCATTTCAATCAATCTTTGGTGGTCTTTCTCCCGGGTGATAATGTATCTACCACTCCGGAGTTAGGATTCTTGGGCAGTATTTATGTTACAAAAAAAAAAATCATTCTTCTATCACTGCAAAAATCGCAATCGGCAATCCTGCCTAACAAGAATCAATATTATTTCTAATACAATGATTGATAGGTACAGTGAAAACATTGGTACCAAGACTCAATTATAGATCGTTTGAAATCAATATTGATATAAGATACAATCTAACATTATTATTCTTACAAAATAATACAAGGTAGACTCAACCCCAATAGACTAGGCCGTGGAAATCCTATGGACAAACAAGGACACCCGAAGATAAACATAAAAACGAGTGTGCTTTTTAGACCACACAACTGAAGTAAAACTTCTGCACCATCTATATGATAGGAAGAGAGAAAGAACATGTGCGCGCGCACCTCTCTCTCTTGCCCTTACAGTTAAAATATGAAGCGTAACTCTCTCTCTTTTTATCTTCACTAACTTATATCTCCCTCTCAACTACTGTTCGCCTCGATTTTCGTAACGCTCTCGTCATTCATTCGCCAGATTACTCCCCAAGTCAAGCGTGCGTAAAAAAGTTTTACTTCAAAAGGGTGACGTTTTCCGCGCACCTATGATAAAAAGTTATTGTATTCCCCTTGGATTCGAAATGATATTCATGCAAATTTATTATAAACACTTGAAAGAAAATCTCAAAAATTTTTCTTTGAAAGAGAAAGAATTGTGATATCTAAAAATGGTTTTTCATTTTTTCACGAAGTAAGGAATAATATTGCTTGCTTAGGGATCACGTACACGCCCACAAAACATTTTTTTAGAATAATACCATGCATTTGATATTTCCACAGACTAAAAATATTATATTTAACAGATAAATAATTCAGAAATAGGTATAAATGATTAAGACAAATATAAGTTTGAAAATAATTAAAAAATTGTAAGCCATCACTACCTTTTGAATTCGTTTACCCTTCTAACCACCATGTAATTCCATAATTAACTCCCCCCAATCATACCTCTCTCTCTCCTTCATCAATTATTCTACCGATTTGGGTTAACCTCTCCCAATTAACATTATCATTCATATTTTAACTTTAGTTTACGATTCATTCCGACTAAGGTAACATTAATTGGTCCAATCCTATTCCTTATATATATTAATGACCTGTGTCACCCCCAAATAGGGTTATTATATGTTTTGCTGATGATACTGTGTTACTCTTTAAGGCCAATGACTGGAAACCATTAATCACAAAAGCAGAACATGGCTTAAATATTACTAAAAAAAGGCTCGAATCTAACATATTAACTTTAAATAGAGATAAAACGAAATTCATAACTTTCAGCTTAAACTCGAGAGGCCAACCCTCCAATAACATCCATCTTAAAATACATTCCTGTCAATCAACACACACCTATGCAATTGTCCCCCAATTACACAATCGGAAAATATTAAATATCTTGGTATATACTCGAATGTTATATAAAACAGGATAGACATATAGATTCGGTAATAGGAAAAATAAACAAGTTGATTTACTTTTATAAAAAAACGTGAGAAATATTCTAAACGTATATACCTCGCACTAGCACTATCCATAGTGGAATACGGCATTATTACCTGGGGCTGTGCCAGTAAAAAATACACTGTTTAAAGCTCAGAAAACTCTTATACACACTTCAATCATATTCGAAAAATTCCCAGTGCTGAAAATTAAAAAATTATATTCAAATCAAATACTAACTTTCTTTTCGAAGAACTTAAACACATTTAACACTTCACAAAATTCTCGCAATACTAGAACAAGACATGCACACCAAATACAAATACCAAAAAAAGTATAACACAAATACCAAAAGTCCAATTCCTTTGGACAAAAACAATACTGATACCAGGCTATAAATCTATACAATTTTCTTCCAACACAATATAAAATAATTAATATTATTGAATACATAAAACTCAAGGAACTGACTACAATCATTTTAACTTTTAATTTATAATTTTGTCGAATTGAAGTCGATTTTATATTTTATTTTTAATTTTTTCTCTTTTGTATATTAACCAAGACCACTATTTGTTTTGTTTCACTACTTACAGTTTATAATTTACAATTTAAAAATGTCATTTACAATACAGGTGAACTCCTAGTGTGGAGGGACAATATACTATACCTTTGTAATGTAAATATACTAAGAATAAAAAAAATCAGTGTTATACTTAATAAAGTTATGCAAACAAAAGTAATTTGACTTTAATTCACTTCTATCGACTCATCTGTTTATTGTTTTCCTTCATCTCATCACAACATTCAAACTTCTGCGTATTTCGTCAAGCAATAGATATGTTGGTAAAACGACGATTCTTTTTCTTCTTCTTCTGGTGTCCTTTCTTTTCGGAGGTTGTCTATCATCAGGATAATCTTATCCCTGCAGGCACAAGCCCGGAACAAGACTTTCTGATAGTACACTGCCAAATGCCAATGGAGTCAAATTTCAAAAAGAAACTCCTGTTCATTTATTTAATTATTTTTGTTAAGAATGAAATTCAGGCAATTACAGCATGTTTATTTTTATAGTTTGTTTTAATCGTTAAAATAATAATCGTAGTTTTAATTTTGCATTTCCCGCTTATACACCTGTGCCGTCATAAGGAGCATTATGACTATGCGTTGTGTGGATATGTAGTAGAAAATACATCTGTAGACCTATATAAATATACATTTTAAGCCATAACATTTTTACTTATATAACATAATATTTTTCATTGGAGTTCCTCATTATCTAGAATGTCTAGAATATCTAGATCAAGAATAGATTAGAGAAAATTTCTAGTTTCCTGGGTTGGAGAGCACATGGGGCACTATAAGGTTGAGCAAAGCTAAGCGTTCCCTTGTAGCAACAAGGTTCCATTTAAAATGGACTACTTTGCATCAAAATTCTTACGTTTTTTGAAGAGAAATTTCTTTAGCCCCGTTGTGATTTGGAATTCGGATGAAACGGAAATGACGCATTACAGCACCCGCGAAGCATCAAACTACGCTCATTTAATTATGACCTCACTTTTCAAGGCTCATATTGGTTGAGATTGTTATGGTAAAGTTTCGCTTCTACCGCGTGAAAACTGCACTCGATTTTTTTTTTCTGAAAACCCTATTTTAAACTACTTATGCGTGATTCCAAATATAACCATGCAACAACGTTCTGTGTAAAACCCTAAAACTAATTTATTTCTTGAACAACAATTGCAATTTAACAAGGTTTCATTTGCATGTTTACGGGAAATCTTGTACTATCTGCCATAGAGAAAATATTATTGAACCAACATCCTTTGTACTAGGATCTCATTCCTTTGAGATATTAAGGTACCATCTGCCAATTGCGTGAAACTGATAAAAAATGACAATTTATAAAAAAGTGATCATACAGAACGTAATTGAATTAGCGTTTAAAGAATCACTTACCAAAAAAAAATTATCAAATAAAATATTAGAATAAGTTAACAAAAATAATCTAAACGAAAATATGAAAGAGAACAAGACACAGAAAAACAGAAAAAGACAATGGTCGCAAGTGGGACTCGAACCCAGACCTCTCCGTCTAACCGGGACGAGTGCGTTAACCAATTTCAATTGTTCCATATAAATAAATTCGGATATATCTATCCGGACGCTATCCAGGTTACAAACCAATTCTTAGAATGATTGTTTCCAATAAAAAGGGTAGTTGCCCGTAATATGGAGAAAAATAATTAGTTGATAATAATGTAATTCTAAAATTTGAAAACATGAGATTGACAAATATGACGGCTTTGACAGAAGGTGGCAATAGCGAAACTGGTTAACGCGCTCGTCCCGGTTAGACGGAGAGGTCTGGGTTCGAGTCCCAGTTGCGACCATTGTCTTTTTTCTGTTTTTCTGTATCTTGTTCTCTTTCATATTTTCGTTTGGATTATTATTGTTAACTTATTCTAATATGATATATTTCGCTGATGGGAATAACCTTCAAAAAAGTATAAAAATAAAGTTTTTCTTATAAAAATTGAATATCAAATGAAACACTGTTTCTCTGATTTTCATTTTCTTGGTCTGTTTTTTTTTTCACTTTTTTTTCAAAATGCCACATTTTATATTACGTAGAATTATCTTAAATGTATCAATTACAATACGTTATTCTAGTTAACGTTTTTTCATGAATGTCGTTTTAGTATTTTATTCGGTATTCAAAATTTGAACGTACCTCAGAGTTATACAAATGGCAGATGAAACCTTTATGTTCTGAGGGCACGTAATGGCAATCGTGACTGGAATGACGTCACCGCAGTTCTGAAAGATTTTTGGCGTCAAAATGAGATGTGAAAAATCTGTTTGGATCGAAAAACCATGTTTCACAACGTTCACGTCACGTAGTAATAACCAACATTGAAGACAAATTACACACAATCGGCCGATTGTAGAGCATATTACAAAATCGCTCGATATTACGTCTTATCAAAGGTTTCGTCAAACTTAACAGCTGTTGAAGATATCTCACCATTTGATGGCTCTATTAAGATTTTAATGCGAATTTACTTACATTGAGGGCCTTTAATCAGCCAGTGGCCGAGAATCCAAATTTCGTTGAAAGATCGTACGATCGTACAGGGCGGTTCCGAGGAAAAAGCTTTTTAAAATTTTTACTTCATATAGTTTTTATTTCATTCAAAATTTGTTTAAATTTATACCTACATCCAAAAATGCTGAAAGACGTGTTGATAAAACTATTAAAATTATTAACTTTTTGTAAATATTTTTTGATCATAAGTATTTATAATTTTTCAATAATATCCAAGCAAAATAAGAATGTAAAGAAAATCTTATATATAGTAGTTGGTAAGACTGTACCTAAATAAATAGACAAACTGAAGTATTTTTTGATTTCAATTAAACTAAAATTATAATTCTGAAACTTAGCTTTCCCAGATAATTTATTGATTTATTTTAATGTATGATTATATAATTTGAAATGTGTTGTATAATACAAAATTTTGTTTCAAAATTTAACAAATCTGACAACGAAAATAAACATCTTTTCTCATAATATTTAAAACTTTTTAAATATTATGAGATAATATTATTTATTCTTATTGAAAACGTTAGTTTACCAGATAAAAGAACAATCTTTTGAAAATTATTTGGAAAAGAGTGAATAAAATTGATTTGAAAATGACATATTTCCGGTTTTGTCTGGTTATTCCCTCTTAATGCGCTGTTCAACAGGTCTATTGTTTGAAGCCTGGCGCAGTGTATATATCCAGATAAACGAATGGGTTTGGCAGAGGTACTTTATTTCGATTATGGAATGAAGACCATTTCTACGCAATATGATGTCCAGAGCAGTAGGACTATGCCTTATCCAATTGGGGAATGTTGTGATGCCAAAGTCAGTGGGAGGAGAAGGTGGTGGGAAAATAAAAGGGAAGTTTGGAAGGTAAGGCTCTGGTTCAAAGAAGCCAGCAAGTTTCTTCTTCTTCTTCTTTGACTATAGAAGGTTAGAACCCATCTTTGTCCACTGAAGTATATTTCGCTATTGAAAACTGTTGGGTAATTATTTTTTAGCTAGCCACCGCTCTTCGAGATGAAATAGAGGTCAATTTGAAAAGTTAGGTTGTAGTTCACAGAAGACTGCAATTTTATTTTACTTCGTCTTCTTTGGTGAATGATTGATAACTGTTGGATAATAATTCGTTTTATTTTATTTAACCACAGCCAAAACCGAAACACCATAAATTGATTTGAATTTGACAACAAATCATTAAACCGCCATGCGGTAAAAGATAGGGGATAAATCTCTATGTATTCTAAGCCTCCCTATTCTTTGCTCTCACATTAATGCATATTTTGGATGATTTTGAACGTTCATCAAATGAATCTTCATCAAATCATATTTTATGGACAAAATTAATGTTAATAGTGGGAAACAGTATAAAAAATGGTATTCTTATTTTTCTCAGCATGATTTAACTACCTACTAACTTCTTTCCAAATACAACTCCTTACCCTCCTTCCTTACTTCAGCTTTTAAACATACCCCAATTGGGGATGCTATAGTAGAACTGACTTCGATAGGTTGAAATCAATTGGAACTTTTGTGCGTTATTCACAAAAAGGTATGAGAAATTATTATAACTGATACCGTTTTACTTCTGAAGGGCTACGAGTTTCTTTGTTAGACAAATTCACCTGGCCGAAAGTGTTGCCCAACAAATCCGAGCGGAGTTCAGTGATGAATGAATTATGAACCATTGTTCGTCGCACATCACGTACATTACAGTAATGATGGCCGGAATTAGCGGCGGATTGTTGCTTCGACCTTGATTGGGCAACGGAACCGCCGCGTGTGGCTGCGACCATTAAACTCTGCCGGACCCGGGATCATTAACGGAGCTTGCAGCCGACACCTCCACCTTTTCAGTATCTTCACCACTGGCCAAATGATGGGAGGAGAAAGCGGGCCATTGTTATGTGATATTCGTATAACATGTGACTTAGAACGGTATAGAATAGAAAAGTACAGCTTGCGACATTTTGTAAATCACAAGATCACCCTACCCTACTGTTATTTTTATAGTCACCTATCGAGGGCTTAAAGTCAAACTACGTAATCTACAACAACAACAAAAAAGGAGTGTTCTTTAGACCACACGACTGAAGTAAAACTTCTCTAACTTATAAAAGAAGAGAGAAAGAAAATGTGCGCGCACTACTCTCTCTTGCTCCTTAGTGTGATACAGACAATAGGCCTGCACTGTGTCTTAGATATACGAAACGTAAAAGGCTATGAGAGAAAAAAAAGTGCTTAAACGTAACTCTCTCTCTTTCTATCTTCACTAATTTATATCTCCCTCTCAACTTCCGTTCGCCTCGCCCGATCACACTTTTCATAACGCTCTCGTCACGCATTCACAAGCTTACTCCCCAAGTCGTCAAGTAAAGTAGTTTTACTTTTAAAAAATCAGAGTGTGCAATTCACACGTGGAAAAAATAAAACTTTTACCAAATTAAACTTCGACAGAATGAGACGAATGCAGAGTATCAGGAATAGGATAATTGCAAGGTTTATTTATTATTATACTTATATTTTTATTTTTAACTTTATGAGTAAAAACTCAAATTATAGTATTTAATAAAATGAAGACAGCATTAGAGAAACTCAATCAAAATCTCAAGACAGAAAAATCAGAAAAAGATATTGGTTCCACTGGGACTCGAACCCACCGATCACCGAATACCGATTGAGCGGTAGAGCAGTTGGCCATGAATGCTAAGGTATCTGGGTTCGAGTCCCAGTGGAACCAATATCTTTTTCTGATTTTTCTGTCTTCAGATTTTGATTGAGTTTCTCTAATACTGTCTTCATTTTATTAAATATTATTATACTGTTACCAAGGTTAACAATTATTTTACATGAAGCACCGCACAAAGAGGACACTGATTAGTCTACATCTTTCTCTTGCAGGCTAAATCCTATAGATGTATATGTTTGTCTCTTTTTAGTGGTGTTTCGTTTCCGTTTCAACGAATTTCAAATCACAACGGTACTTACATAAGAAGTTTTTACTTCAAAAATATACAATTAAATTATGGCTTAAAGTCAAACAACGTTATCTACGTTGAAAACATCCTAACATGTTTTTGGAGATGACGTTGTTTACCTTTAAGCCCTAGAATTATTTGTTTATTTTTTTATAGATAAAATTGTTTAGCTTTAAGATTTTATAAAAACTTTTGGTTGCAAAATCCGGAAACCTGATTTATTTTTAAACGACTTCGAAAAGGAGGAGGTTATCAATTCGACGGTATTTTTATTTATTTTTTATGTTTGTTACCTCAGAACTTTCGATTAAGTGAACCGATATTGATGATTCTTTTTTTATTAGAAAGCTGGTGCTTCCCGTGTGGTTCCATTTTAATTTGGTCCAGTTCGGACAATGGGATCCATGAGAAAACCATATATGTCTTAAATATGCAATAAGTATGTGCGCGACAAATGGACGAATAACTCAATATTACGCCAACAGATTTCGATGATTATTTTTCTGAAGTAAAACTTCTTCACCCACGCTTGTCACTCAAAATCAAAAAATAAACAATAATTTTAACAAAACAAAAAACTACTCAAAAAAATGCACTAAAAAGTAAGTAAGTACTTTTTAGTGCATTTTTTTTAAGTCGTTTTTTGTTTTGTTAAAATTTTTGTGTATTTTCGAACAAGCTTTCTTCAGCTTATAATGCTGTGAATGCGAGGGCGCTGTGTTTAGTATTTAGGTAATAGGAGATGTTCCTAAGAGAATTCTGAAGAAACGACATCTCGGTTAAAATCATTTTGTAGTCTTCATCTTGGTTGAAAATATTTTGTAGAAATTATCTTGGTTACAAAAATAATCACGATCGATGAATTTTTTATGTGTGACTTTTGATCTTCAAGTGCAGGTAACGTCTCTCCTTTTTAAGTTTTAGCTTTAAAGCCAGTATTAGGAATCTATCCGTTACTTTTCCTTTAAAGTTCATAAATCTATAATATATTCTAACATTGCTCGCTCGTTTTATTGGCGTCGACTAAGCTTAATTTAGTCATTAGTCATCATTGATGTATTTATAATCTACCTACATAGTGGGTCTGAACACATTGCCTAGTGAGGCAAGTAATTTTCTAATAATGCATTATATATTCATATTTTTATTTCAGCATCTGGGTTACCGGCAATGAAATCAATTTGATTGAACTTTATAATGGGAAACTTCCATGTTTCCTGTCGATAGTCTCCCAAGATCTGCGGCCGACGGGCATGGCTGATTGGTCACCAGCCGAGTGTCCGGCCCTCCACCTCAGTCCAGTTTCGGTGCACAATCAACAACTGCAAGCGGAAGTAGATTAGCCACGGTTGGTAGTCCAGCAATGGAGAGGTAATTGATGGATGTCCCGCGTGAGGTAGGTGTCACCCGGTGACTGTCCAGAGATAGTGCCAATCCGCCTGAGAACGGAGCTTCCGCCAGATCTTTCGCTGAAACGCTTGGCGGATTATTTCATCATCGATGAAGCCCGTCTTTTCACGGATGCGTACTCTTAAACTGTTCTTCGTCTCTTTGTGAAGGTTAACAATTACTTGGAGTTTGTTGATCCGCAAGATATTTGGCGTGATTTTCCGTCGAAGTTCACTGAAAGCAGGGAACGCCTTTGTTATTGTGTGGCATAGTCGTGACAACTGGATTTACGTAGTTTATAGTTATAACTGTATCAATAGCCTACGTGGCTGAACGTCATATTCCTTTACTGTAGGTTCAAAGATCTCGGGTTCTTAACAAACGGGTGAGGAGACCAAATTTTATTTACATTTTTTACTCCAAATAATGTCAGGAATCTCTTGTTAAAGTAAGTCAAGTACGTCCCTTAACACTCATATATAATTGCAAGATTCAAACCCGAACTAAATGCTATCTAGATATTTTCTGGATAAAATTTTATCCACTTTATTTTTAATACGTGACATCTATTGACTTTTCTGCAAGTCTAGGATGAATATTTATTAAATTAAGTTTTCGATTGAGTTTCGCTAATACTATCTTCATTTAATTAAATATTACAATTTGAGGTTTTACTCATAAAGTTAAAAATAAAAATAAATAAAAAAAGAATAAAATCACTTCTGAACGATTAAAGAAACAGAAAAATACACAAAAAAGTGGTAAGAGTCGCAACTGGGGATCGAATCCAGCAACCCCGTCTGATCACTGATCAATGATTATAATTTGATGCCAATTATTACAACACTGAGACCTAAGACCTGATACTTCGTCTAACTCTGTGGTTATACAGTTGTTCCGGTACGAGAGAGATCCTGCAGGGTTCGATCTCCAGTTGCGAGCGTTAATTCTTTTCTTTTTATGAGTATTTTTCTCTTAAGATTTAGTTGACGACCCGCGTAGTCTAGCGGTAAAGCTTTTGACTCGCAAACCGAAGGACGCGGGATCGAATCCCGGCGTGGGCAAATAAATTTTATTTGAATAATTTGTGTTATTTCACAATTAATTCATTAAAAATAATGAACAGTATATTTGCGGCACGTTCCAGAGTGAAAGATACTATCAGTATCACCCTGGTGTATGACCACCATTCAGAATTGAAACGTTGATTGAAATGGCGTTAGCCTTGTTTGGTAACCAGATCTGAATAGCCAGGCACTTCCCCCCTTCCTCTTCCCCATCCCCTTCCCCTCCCCAATACCTTCAGCCTCACAACGTACCCCAATTGGGGATGCCATAGTCTCACTGGCTCCAGACGGGAGCAGATGAGACTCTTTTGAGATATTACTATAAAAAAGTAATATAATCTTATTCAATGATTAAAAATCATTTATTTTTAATTCATTTTATGTATGTGCACCTGAATATTTTTATTTAATAATAGCTGGTTCCCAGCATGCGTTCCCATCCTCTTCTGCCTTTTCCTTCCATGTTCCCCACCTTCTGCCTCCCTCCTCACCTTTCCCGCGAACCCCACATCCTTTGTTACCCTCCTTCTCCCGCCTTTCCTCCTTGCCGCTAAAATATATGAAATAAACACATTTTCAAACCACTCGCGCACCAAACATTCGTTTCAGATCACACCATCGATTGCTTTCCGAGATTTGCGGACCCAAGCATACGGAACCTACACATTAATTTTTTATACAAATTTCATAAGGCTAGAGCTTACCATTATATATAGAAACACTATTCTGCTGAAAATCAATGTTCTGTAAAAAAATGAATCAATCCATCGATTACTTTCCGAGATTTACGAAAGCAAACATACGGAACCTAAATTTGTGTATATATAATATATAGATAATCCTCATACATGTCCATTTCTAGAACATTTTCTATTCTCTATTCTTTTTTTTATTTGTTTTTATTGTTTATGTTTATTTTAACCTATTTTTTGATTGTATATATCTTTTAATTTAATTGCCAGTAACTCAAGCGTTTAATGAGATTAAATTTTTTTTAAATGCAATTGTTACCCGCCTCCGTACATTGCGATTGGAAACGAAAACGGAAATGAAAAATAGCGTAAAAAACGAATGTGCTTTAGACCATACGACTGAAGTAAAACTTCACTATAAAAGATGAGAGACAGAATTTTCCGCTTGAATTACAAGTTTCCATACTCCGTGTGTACTTTCGCCTGCACGATAACCGGACAAAACAAAACAGTGACATAACAGAAAACTCTTGAAAAGTTGTGTTAAAGAAAAAAAAAACAAGTAGAACTTCACTATCTTATAAAATCTTGCTCCTACAGTGTGATACAGACAATAGGCCTGCACTGTGTCTTAGATATACGAAACGTTATTGGCTATGAGATAAAGAGAGAAAGAAAATCTGTGCTCGCACCTCTCTCTCTTGCTCCTACATTAATAAACGAAGTGTAACTCTCTTTCTATCTTCACTAACTTATATCTCCCTATCAACTTCCGTTTTCCTTGCCCGACAACACTTTTTGTAACGCTCTCGTCACGCATTCACCAGCTTACTCCCCAAGTCAAGCGTGCGTAAAGAAGTTATACTTCATAAAGACAGACACATACATCTATAGGATTTAGCCTGAGATAATGTAGTTTCACTTCAACCGCGTGTGAATTTCACACTCCCACATTTTTTTTAAAAATAAAGACAAACACCTCCGGATTACGAATAACCTGACTCTATTTAAAGTCACCTACTACCACCACAATAAGCAGTGTCCCGTGTTGGAGGACTTAGCTGCAGCCGAGGATTCGAATACAAGACGCCAGTGTGGGACCCAAACGTTATACCCACTCAGCCATCGATTGCAAATTGTTTATACAATTTTCATAACGCAATAGCTCACTTGTATATATAAAAAACCTTCGCAGGACACAACAGTTCACCAAAGCTTCAATCGGATATTTAGTATAGGAAATAATTGCATAAAGCCAGAGCTAACCATAAATAGAAATAATCGCCGGAATGCACAGGATGTGTAGGAGCACATAAAGGTAAAAAAGAAGTATTCCTTTATGTATATTAAGATTCATTTTTTATTTCAAATTTAGTTTTAACTCTACAGTTTTTTTAAAATTATATTAACAAGCATCCGGAAAATTAACATCAGGAAAAATATTTAATTTTTTATTTAGAAAGACATTTATTTACGTGCTTATAACATATGCAAAGTTTGAGAACGCCTGACTGGCTTGCAGCCAGGCTGTTGTTGCCATTCTTGAGAATATTAATGGAATTGTTGTGATTTCTGATGGTAGTGCTGATATAGCTGGTAGACCAGCAATTCCTTGCGAAGTCTGCTCCGAGCGGATGGTGCGGCAAAAGCTGCCTACAACGAAGACCTACAACACAATATTAGATTAAATATTAATGGAGTCCTATGATGTCAATACCCGCCATATCCGATTTTTTGATAAATGATCTGAGTACGACATCTCGTTTACATTTTTGTGAGGAACCTAAAATTGAGTTTAAAAACCTCCCTTAATCCGCTATATTATTCGCGAAGTTACTATCAAAACCCGCCATATCGGAATTCAACCAATCATGAGAAGTTATTTTGCCAATCGTATGTCAAGCGCGAGTTTCTAAACCCGCTATGTCAGGACAATTGAGTTTTAACAGCCTCTATATCGTGAATGAATCACGAAGTGATTATCAAAATTAGCCATATGCATTTTATTTAACGAAATTACTTAAATATTTCTAGGGACATACATAAAAAAATAACACTTTTCGAAAGAGGCCACTTGCGTGGATTTCATAACGACTTCGTGTGGATAGATTTTTTTACTAAGATTACGAAAACGTTAGTAAAAATTTGTAGAAATGAATAGTTTTTTTTATTTCTAAATAACTAAATCCATAATTTGAGCTCATGACGTCACTACATTAAAATGTCCCATCTCCGATTATGTTCTATTAATTTTGTAAAATTACACCCCGATTTTTTTTATATGGCAACACTTTGATTTCAGGCGAATTTTTGGATTTGACGTTTAACATTCACTAGATTTATTGTTTGTTCTCTGCGAACTTATCATTTGGTTTGACGATTTTTGAAGATTGCTGTGTTTTGCCATTCGTGTGGAAAACGTTCTTTTTTTAAAACGATTTTCGGCTATGTAATTATCGTTTTTTCGGACCCATAAAATTATGTCCCGTCTTTCCGGTTTATAAAAAAATGGTCTGATTTTTCGGATTAAAATTTTCCTGAAATGGCCAGGGTTTCAAAAATACGATAATTTTTTTTTTTTAAATACGGAATGTCTTAGAATATTTGCCTAAACCGGAAAAAAAGAAGAAAAAAATGTGGTGTAAGTGGCCTATTATATTACTCCAATTCATTATTAAAAAAATCGAAATGCAATTACTTTTTTACGCTAGAGATGTGACAGTTTTTTACGCTTTTCTTTAAATCAATGAAGTTGATATGGCGGAGGAAGTAATTATACGACTCAATTATCCAGGATGCATTTATTGTAAAACCAACACCCCTATTCGTGATTACGTTTTGAGATTTTAGCAAGGGTGTCCGGGTTGTCTAGGTCTTGGTGGCGAATGCCCACCTACTGCGTTGTGGACCGGATTGGCAGAGACTGGTTGAGGTAGACCTAACCTACACCTCTCCAGCCGGACCTAGACACATCGCAGGGATGGATGAATTCATACGACACACACAGACTCTCAGATTCCTACCCACTCCTATTACCCTTTTCCTTCCCAGAACTTCATCTCGTTCCTTCCCCAAAAAGACCCTCCACACAGCATCCTCAAAGATGACATAGGCCCTGAGGAGAATTACTTTTCTCATGGACTCCCGTGTAGAACTATTATAAAATATTTAAAAAAAACATTAAAAGATAGCGCCTAGGAAGTCATAATTGTTCAACGGCATTACATAATTTATCCAATTATTATTCTTACCTGTATTAGGAACACCACGGCCAAGAAACGCACAATCCCGAACTTGGAGACCATATTGCTGTCAGGTGTTTGATGTCTTGGATCGGTGGTAACTTCTAGAAGCTGTGAGCTTACAGAATAAACTGATGCATAATTCCTTAGAACATCCCGTTTTATAATATGGCTTGTTAAAGATAAAGCACGTAATTTTATATAATGTTTATACATTATTTAGTCATAAAGTGTTAACAAATTGTCTTCGCAAGGTAATCAAAAGAATGCAATATTATTTTTATCGGACGTGCTTTTTGCAATCAATAGTGGCGTGAGTTATGGGAATATAGCATTTTGCTGATTATTAAACAAAAACTGTTGTGCATTTTGCTGATTATTTAAAATATAAACAAATTTTTTACAAAACAAAAAACGACTTCAAAAATGCATTAAAAAGTAAAAAAAATAATTTCGTACGATTGTTATTTTTGGAGTCGGTGTCAGCCAAGGTAACTACATACATAGGTATGAAATAACAATCGTACGAAATTATTTTTTTTACTTTTTAGTGCATTTTTTTAAGTCGTTTTTTGTTTTGTTAAAATTTTGGTTTATTTTTTGATTTTTAGTGACGAGCGTGCGTAAAGAAGTTTTACTTTAAAAAAAGAATCATTGAAATCTGTTGGCGTAATATTGAGTTATTCGTACATTTGTCGCGCACATACTTGCAAATTTAAGACATATATAGTTTTCTCATGGATCCCATTGTCAGAACTAGACCAAATTAAGATGGGACCACACGGGAAGCACCAGCTTTCTAATAAAAAAAGAATCATCAATATCGGTTCACCCAATCGAAAGTTCTGAGGTAACAAACATAAAAAATATTAAAAAAACCGTCGAATTGATAACCTCCTCCTTTTCGAAGTCGTTTAAAAACTGTCCATTTCTTTTAATATTTGGTTCACTACAAGCTTCATCTGCACTGTAAAATTTCGGTAAATAGTAGGATAAAATCAGAATAAAAAGTAAACAATTCTTTCTTCTTCTAACGACCATTTTATTCCCTAAATGACTCCCTCAACTCCTACCCCTTCCACCCCTTCATCAATGTTTCTGCCGATTTGGATTTGCTTCTTTCCATAACCCCTCTCCCTAAGATTTGACTTTCGTATACGATTCATGAGTACATATAGATTTTGTAACTAAAAAAGTGGTGTAAAAAATTTACATTTAAGTCACATGTTTTCGTTTTTGCCGTATAATTTTAAAAAAACTAAACATCTATCAAAATAATTGTATTCATCCTTTTTGAAAAAGGCATCAGGGGTGTGTAGGAATCCGAAGAGTGAAGGACATATGTATCTATCCCTGTTAGGCGATGTTCCGGAGAGTCCTGCTGGATAGGCGATAAGGTCTCCCTCCAGTCTCTCTTGATCTGGCCTGCCACGCAGTTTTTTTTTATTTTTATATGAATTTTATTTAAGTAATTTGTACATTTAAGGTTACAAATTTCTTATTAATTATAATATTTCATATTGCAGCTAATTAATTATAATATTTCAAATTCACTATATTTTTTCTTGTTTTATGTAGCTCCTACAATACATCTTGAATTTTTCAATTGGTGTGGACTTTAGAGTTTCTGGTAGTGTGTTATATAACTTAATTCTATTGTACAGCAAACTGTTTTGCGTATCTGTTATCGTATTTAGTTGGACGAACCTCACCTCATGAACCCGGGCACCCCTGCTAAGTCACCAAAAACAGCGAAACACTTGGGGTGACACATGACAGATGTGTTAGTGCCCATACCCGTCTCCCAAATTACTGATAATAACTATTGCGAAAATAATAAAGATGTAAAAAGGAGATATATCTTACAATCAAACTGAATATTACTCAGTTAAAGTACATCGACCACTACACACGGGCATGTTCATAGCATGGTGGTCGAAAAATCCCCAATCTATATATATAAAAATTTAGGTTCCGTATGTTTGCGTTCGCTAATCTCGAAAAGTAATCGGTGGATTGACTCAATTTTTTTACAGAATATTGCATTTTAGCAGAAAAGTGTTTCTATATACTTTTTATTTGGAAGTTCTAAAGGAAAAGGAAAATTTTATGAGTTTTAAATTGACTCATAATTTATCATAGCAAAACAACGGAATGACAGTTCTAGACAGTGTTGCCATTATATTAATTTTATCAAAAATTACAAAAATTTATGATACCTACAATTAGGTATAAAAAGAATTAAATCGGATTTAAAAATAGAATTACATCTTACAAATTATGTTACTATTATTAATCATTTGTTTTCTCTTTGGGTTTTAAATTGACTCATAATTGTACTGAATGTCAGTTCGTAACTTTACAAAACCTACAAAAAATCAGATTTACTAATCGAATTATATTTATAGGACAAATTTTCAAACTGTCAAAATAGTGTAACTGTTACCAGTTGATTGATGTGTAAGTTTTTTCAAATTTAATCGCCGTTCTTGGGATGCTTCATGCCATGTGGAAGGGAAAATAGAATCGGAACGACTACTATTCATTAGGCTCAATCAAAAGAAACTTAGATGGGAAGAATATATACATTTGAGAGATGCGATAAGAAATTATGGTGATATAAGCAACATAGGGAAGTTGACCATTTTGCCGGCAACATATAGTGGTAGTCCCCGACATATGCACGAATATGCGCAGAACGCTATTACATATGTGCGGAAATATGGTCGTCCTGATCTTTTCATTACATTTACGTGTAATCCAACATGGCATGAATTAAAAGAGTTACTACTTCCAGGACCATTGAGGTGTATATATATCAATGTACAGGACAGTCTCCGATTAATCGCCACGACATAACAGCACGTGTTTTCAAAAAAAGCTAAAGACGTTGATTAATTTAATCACTTCACTAAACATTTTCGGAGAAACACAATTCTGGATGTACTCTGTGGAGTGGCAAAAAAGAGGATTGCCACAATCTCACATTTTAATATGTCTTACATACAACATAGTACATACACATTCCTCTATAACCGCTTTCAACGTACCTAAAGCACTTCGGTTTTACATTTATTGTGCTAAACAAATTAACTGCTTTGCACTTTTTTCAGTTTATTGTGTTATGTACGACAAGCTTATAATTAGACTCCTAATAACTAGATCTATAATAACTGTTTCTATAATAACGTGATATTTTAAAATCCTTCAAGGTGTGAATAAATAAATAAATAAAAATCAAAAAAATTGAAAATGTTTTTTTTTTTCTTTTTCCTTATTTTCTACAGCATAATCATAGCAGATATTAAATTAAGCAATGTGTCTTCTTGAAATGCACAGTTGCTAGACAATTTTTGTTAAGTCCTCTAATAATTAGTATCAGACAAAGCCACAGTGAAGCGGGGCCAGGTTCAGCTAGATTATGTAATAAAAAAGTCAATAAATAAAGAAAACTTAAAAAAACAAAAACAAATTTTTTTTTGAAAAAATTGAAAACAAAAATTTATATCATACATCATACTCAAAACAATATAAAATTGGTTATGTATGGAAATATAGTCATGAAAATTTTTGAAGCCCGTTTTCTCAGAATAGGGTCAGCAGCAGGTGGAACTTTGTTATTCCATATATGCAGGTATATTAGAAAAAAAAAGACGAGGAGTACAATTTTTTTCACAAAATAAACATTAAAGTACAAATATAAAGTGTTATAGAGAGTACCTATCTAGTTAAAAATGAAACAAAAGTACTAATTACAATTTATTCTTAGAATTATTAGAATTTTAAAAAGATTAAAAAAGTAATATATTAAATATACACAGGGTGTTAAGGGACGTTCTTGACTTACTTTAACCAGTAATTCCTGACATTATTTGGAGTAAAAAATGTAAATGAAATTTTGGTCTCTTCCACATGTCACCACTGGTCATTCTGCTGAGTAATCGAACAAACTCTCACACTGATTCTAACTGTCCAATACCTACCGATTTTTTAAATGGTTTTATATAATTTAAAAGAATTTTTTTTTATTTTTTTATACGGCAACACTTTGATTCCCGGCGAATTTTTGAATTTGCGTTTAACGTTCACTAGATTTATTGTTTGTTATATGCGAACTTATCCTTTGGTTTGATTTTTTGATAAAGATGGCGGTGTTTTTACAGATGTTACGAAAAGAACCCCGTACAATTAAAACCCCATAAAATTATGTCCCGTCTTTCCGGTTTATAAAAAATGGTCTGATTTTTCGGATTGAAATTTTCAAAAAATCGCCAGGGTTTCAAAAATACGATAAAAAATACAGAATGTCTTAGAATGTTTGCCTAAACCGGAAATTAAAAAAAAAATGTGGTGCAAGTGGCCTAATATATTCTGCTTCAAAAAATTCTACTTTTTGAGCTGCTATTTGGGACGTGTCTTAGTGATATTATGTACGGCAGTTATATTCCCAGCCTGCCAAACTGGGTTCCTGTAACACGTACGCCAAAGGTATTACCTATACACAAAACGGGCGTTCGCCACCGCTGTTTTGGCCTGTCCCTACGGTCACACGACGAGTTCACGGGTCGTTTTTCGTTATTCGTTATGCATTCGGCCAGATAACTGCACACTTTCTGCTGTTAATGTTAACCGAACGAGAGACCCAGGCGGTGAAGCCGTACAGGGAAAATGGTAAATCGATACTGAGAAAGTGCGAAGTATTTAATTGTAACATCGCTAACATATTAGATTATCTGTCCTTAGCCTGCTAGAAATGTGTGACGCCACGCACAGTTTGGATCGAAACGAGTCGTCGACTATAAGTATATTATATCGATGAAGCGAGCAGCCACCGCAGTCCCAATACGTGAGGACTGATTCTCAGTACACATGGTCAAGGTGAGCCGTTTTCAGGCATCGGAGCAATAAAACACAATTGACTAAAGGAATGTAGGACCCGACCTCCATTTGGATTCAGAATCGCCCTGTTGATGACGTTGCTGGAAATGTGTTTAGACTCTTAAGGGTCCCTTTGTCCTTCAACTTTCCCCCACCTCCAGTCCCAGTTGCTGCACTAGATTACCAAACTTCCAGCTACAGCTAATAAAAACAGATTCGTACAAAAACAATATATTCATGGCCGTTGCTTCTAGTTGGTTTACTTACTTATCGTGTGTTTATTTTTTTATATGACCAACTTATCAGCAAGTTAAAGCGTATCATATTCGCTTACACGAGTTAACAGCCTAACTTTAATTGCCAGATAACTTTTTAAGTAGGTAAACGAGCAGCGTTTTTTATTATGTATGGAGGTACAAAATGAAAAATCTCGTTCAAAAACGCCACAACATTTTTATCATGCTCAAATCAATCAGTTTACAATATGCCTGGCGCGTTCAATCATTTACACCGAGGCCTTGATCTCGAGAGTAAAAAAAACGCAGTAACTGTTCACAACTGGTATGTGATGGGAGCTTCGGTCATAACGTCGTAACTACAACAGAGTGAAAAGAGTAGTCTCGCGTCTCGCTGGTCATTGAACGTTTTCAGTTCTCATACTATATCAGTAGTGAGGCATGTTTTTACCAATTACTTACCAATTACAGGGAATACCTGCATCAACAGAGATTCTACGAAGAAATAAGTTATCATTCTCCTTTTCGCGGTCGCCATCGGGTATTCCGCCATTGACATTCGTATTACTTCATCTTTTTACAATCTGCTCGCCAGGTATGGCCAAGGCAACATTTCTCTGTGTTTCTTTTACGCACTTTGTGTCTCGTCTTTACGGTTTAGCGATGTCGCGCGTCGTAATCTTTTCCTGGCATTACGCTATACATACAGGCGACAGTTACTTACTTCTTAGTGTTTATTGCTTACCTAATAATATGTCACTACTTTAATAGTGTAGTAAAACGAAGCCAGTGGGAGTTATGCATTTAATACCTCATTTATGTACCAAATTCGAGTTATTGCTAAACTGATCATCGATGATTTCATCTTTACGTAATGAGTTTGCACACTGCACAGTGCACAGTCATCCGCTATTCCGCACAACAATAATCTCACATTGAGAGGAAAATTGCGAATCATGTATGCATGAAATAATACAGTAAAATATACGCCCGTCTTCTGATGGTAACCTGCATAAATAGTTTCATTGCGATAGTATCTAATGTGTTGAAATTCTACAAATAAATAATTTACACGTAAATAACCATTATCCTTGAAAACATTAATATAAAACCACACACTTGTATAGTTAATATTAAAATTGTTTTTCTTATAGAAATACGTAATTACTAATGAAACGCATTATTTATTGTATACTAGCTTTTACCCACGGCTTCGCTCGCATAGTATTAGCGGGAAATTACTGGCATAATTATTATTATTCTTGCTATTTTGTCTAATAGAAAATAATTATTGTTTAATAGAATATTTCGAAATTTGAGAATGACATTTTGCAAATAAAAATTCTATTTTAGAAAATATTTAAATTGTAGAAATAGAAATTTATTTTAAGTACCTACTCCCTTTATTAGTATTTTATTCATATTTGAATCCAGAGTAACCTAAAAAAATAAGAAAATGACAATCCACTTCAAACGCTATGCTTTATAGCAACGTTATGCTTTTTGTTCGGAGAATAAACATTTTTAGAGATATGTAGATATTAACTACGACGCCAAAAAAGTACTCTTTTTAATCACAACAAAGCACTCTTTTTAAGGCCAAAATTTAAAAAAAAAAACATTGTTTCCAAGGAAACAATTTGTTTGACGTTTGCAATAACTCGATTTTGTTAGGGACAGAAAACGTATGATACATAATTTCGTAACACCACAGCTCATTCATAACGCCAGAGCTTACCAATATATATATAAAGTCGTTGTTACTCTCAAATAATGTAGCTTTCGATTAATGAAAGAATTTAAAAATTCCATTCGATATTTATTGCGTGAAAGAGTAAGGACCATCCAACCAACCATCCATACAAACTTTCGCATTTATAATATTAGTAAGATAATCTCAAGGCAAGAGAAGACTAGTAAAAAAGCTGTTGTCCCTTGAGGCTGGACACATGGATGAGACTGCGCTATATATACACTGTGTTCGGAAATTCGCAGTATCCACTTCACGTTCGGAGTCGGTTTCGGAGAATAAAGCATTTTCCATTAAGTCAATTTGAAAAAAATCTGTTGCTAGGGTTATCGGTTTTTTTAACGTCTTTTAAAATGTGTCGACCTGCCACCCATAAAATGCACTAACTAGGCTTCAAAAGTTTGTATCCTTTTTTCCGAAAAAACTTCTACCGAGTGTGCAATTCACACGCGGTAGAAGTGAAACCTTCAGAAAACTAAAATAGACAAGGATAGGGAGGCTCGACGCATCGCACAAAGAGGAGACCGAGAGGCTGCGAAGCACCACACAAAGAGGAGACCAATTTTATTATCTCATTCTCTCGCAGGCTAAATCGAATTGATGTATGTATTTGCCTCTTTTTAGTGTCACTCGTTTCCATTTCATCAAGTTTCGAATCACAATGATGTTAAAGAAGATTTCACTTCAAAAATATACCTATAAATCGAAATGCTCAGTTAAATCGAATGCTCTATGTGATTTAGATTCAGAATTTTTCGCTTGTAATACAAGTTTCTACACCCCGTGTGTACTTTCGCCAGCACGGTAACCGGACCAAACAGAACATGACAAAACAGAAAACTCTTGAAAAATTGTGTTGAAGAAAAAAAAAACGAGTGTGCTTTAGACCACACGACTGAAGTAAAATTTCACTAACTTATAAAATAAGAGAGAAAAAATGTGCGCGGGCACTGCTCTCTCTTGCTCCTACAGTGTGATACAGACAATAGGCCTGCACTGTGTCTTAGATATACGAAACGTAATTGGCTATGAGAGAAAAGAAAGAGAGAAATAAAATGCGTGCTCGCACCTCTTTCTTGCCTTTACAGTAAATACGAAACGTAACTCTCTCTCTCTTTATATTTTCACTAACTTATATCTCCCTCTCAATTTCCATTCGCCTCGCCCGATCACCTCCAAACAATTCGACGACCTCCGTGTTCGATGGGAAAGGCCCTTGACTAACAATCCTAAGTTCGCTGATTCAAATCCCGACATGCATAAATAAATTTTATTTGGGTAATTTGTGTTATTTCAAAAATAATTATTAATTTTGCAGAAGGTTCCAGATTTTAAGACATTCTCAGTGCCGCCCTTGTGTAAGATCACACTTTTCATAACGCTCTCGTCGCGCATTTACCAGCTTACTCCCCAAGTCAAGCGTGCGTAAAGAAGTTTTACTTCAAAAATTATGAAATGTGATAAAAAAATTTAATTTTTGGTATCACTTTTTAAAAGTGTTTTGTTTAGCCATGAAACCGCGCGAGGTACAATTCGCAGTTCGCACTGTCCGAGGTACGCGGCGCAGACCGCGGGGTCATCGCTCCTCTTAGTCTAGGCCCGGCCTCGCGGTTCCCAAATATCACACAATACATCATCTCTTCTCCACCGGTCATCAGCCATCGGAAATCACCAAACTGGTCTAGCGCTGCCCGCTGCCCGCTGCCATTCGCCTGCTCTGACCGCATCGGAGCCCGTTGCTAATACAACTACATCTAACCCAATTTTATATATATTCTCGTAATGACTTACATTTTTGCATAAAAACAAATATTATTTTTAATTGATAAACTAATGTTTAAGGCAAGATTTTTATGCACAGCACAAAGGGTGTATAATAATTGTTACCCTTTATGCTATGCATAAAAATCTTGTCTTAAACATTAGTTTATCAATTAAAAATGATAATTAATATTTGATGAGTTAAAGCATTTCACCAAAAAATGTAGAAATAATTCGTCTCGACGCCACCTAGTGAGAGATTTAGCACTTACAATGCCTTTCTCAAATAAATAAAGTTAGTTGTTTGCAGGTGGAAAAATGTAATAAGCAGTAATTGTTGAATGAATCACTAGTATACATATATTGAATTATTTGGCAAGTAGGAGATAAGCCGACGTAGCTCAATGGTAGAGCTTTGACCGGATATCATAAGATCCCGTCGGCGGCATGTCTCTTTTCTAGGGAGATTTTTTCAATGTAGATGAGTGTTTAAATAATTATTGTTTATAATAATTGTTAAAAAAAACATGTGTTAAAAGGAACGACTTCATACAACACTTTTTTTAATCAAAAGGTGTAGCAAATAGTAGGTGTAGTATGTATAGTATAAGGCCATCCGCCCTTGGAGAAACTGAAAAAAAACAGTCGCGACGCAATCGCAATCAACCTCATGAATAAAATCGATATTTACTGATATCTCAGATTACTCGAAAACTTGACAGTTCATGAGCCGCTACCATGACAACCTGTCAACAATGCAACTGAAACGCGACTCCCGCAGCGACCAGCAGTGTTGGTCTGATCAGAAAAATATCGATTTTGTTAAGGAGGTTGATTGCGATTGCGTCGACAACTGTTTTTTTTTTAAAGTATCTCCATGAGCGAAGGGCGTAATGGTAGATGTAGCAAATAGTACGGGTATGTGCTACTTTATTTAGGTATTATTGTTTCAAATAATAAAATACAGGCCATTAAAGATATCTATTTTTCTCGATTTTGGAGGTTATTATGTGTGAGTAAATGATTATTTTTTTTCAAGTATTGCTTACCTACAACATTGATATAATTAAATATGATATAAAAAATATAGATTGTTAAAAAAGCTTTTTGGTGAGCTAAAATTAAATTTTTAATGGCCTATAATATATTAATTAAAACACATATAACACCACCATAACACGGGCATCAGCTTAGCATGGTGGTCGCAAAATCCACAAATAATTAACCATAATATGCAATGAAAAAAGAAAAATGAAAAAAAAAAACTTTGTTATATCAAGTATTTTGGCGTCAAATCCAAAACTCGGTTTTGTTTGAAAAAAGACGCGCAACATATCCCCATTTCTTCCATTTTTCTTAAACACTGTAAGTTTTTTAGTTCTTAAAAGATTATATGTTATTTTTTTAAGATTATATCAAAACATTTGCTGAGCAGAAATGGTAATTAAGCCTCGATGACACTACTACTACTAAGTTTAAAAGCGGGTGAATCACAAAAATGATGACACACAAAACCATCACAAAACTGTCCACTTGCTTAGCAGCGTAGGAAACAGGTCGCTGCTAGCTCCAGTAGCGGGAATAACAACGTCTGCGTGAACTAATTCTTCAGATGTTTGACAGTCGAAATCAGCTGTTTATTGGCAGCCATATTGGAAACAGAAATAAACCAATCACAAGTTAGCGAGTGGCAAGTAAAGTTGACAACATATCATCTTTTTTCGTAGATTGTCAACAATCTGTTAGTTAGCAAGTAACACGATGACACTGAGCGAGTTTACTAACAGATAGTGAATTTCCCAGATAGTAACTTGTAAACTTGCTCAGTGTCATCGAGCCTTTATGAAAAATTCCATCGATAAAAAAAAATCGCAAAGAATGCTCCGAAAATAATTATTATTATTTAATTATTTAACTTGTTGTAGTGAATGGAATGAAAAAAATCACAGTGTATCTTTGATTGCAACTTAGACATTTCCGAGAGAATTTTGCTCTATTTTTTTGCTCGAATGGTCTACACTGTTCCAGACCATTCAAGAACATTCGAAAGTGTTCTGGATTGTTCCACAATGTTCTGAAATGTTCCGGGATTTTCCCGAACGTTCCAGACTATTCGCGAACATGTTGGGAATCTTCTGGAAAATTGTGGAACTCTCTCAAATACTCTAGAATGTTCTGGACTGTTCTAAAAATTTATAGAAGGTGAAACTTCCAGCCCTTATATCTTCAAAAGCACGCCCTTCAGGTAAAAACGGGAACCTTCGTCATGGATGGGGGATAGAGGGCTACCACACCATTTAACTCATTTGATCGTACCGGGATTCGTTTCTGAGTTTTAGTGACATCACATTGTACGCTTTCTTTTATATATTGATTTTCACAATTTTTGCTTCTTTATTTTAATCGTTTTTCGTAGTGCACCCCTTCAACATTCACACATATCCCTTTCCAAGCATCTTCTTCTTCTTTTTTAATGCTTACTACGAAGGCAAGTTGAAGGTTCTTATTAAGGAAACAACTTGGCAAGTACTCACGTTATTACGGCTTTTAGCCAACCAGCGGAACACATACATATTAATATAATCTGAATGCAAAACATTGTTTCGCTATCGCTTTTAATTGCATTACAAATGCACGCGTAAAGTAACGTAATAGAATTATTAATAACAATAACAATTACAAACACAGTTATTTTTTATTGAACACAAATGTTGAATAGTTGAAGATTATTTGAATGTTTTTTTTTCACTATTGGTCTTTGGTTTAATTTAAATTCAGAATAAAGTTATTATTTATATGTATATTTTTTTATTAGTAACAAAAAGATACATAAATTAGCTTATTAGATAATAAGTAAGCAGGGCTTGTGTGTATGGGGGGAAGTTATTGTATTGTTTTTTTTACATTGTTCAGTTTAAGTTTTCAGTATATTTTAAGGTGAGTTTTAAATTCTTTTATATTAGTATTCATGTTTCAAATTTTTTTCTAGTAATGAATTAAAAAAATTAACTCCGAGATATTTATGATTTAACTGTCCTATTTTTTTTTTACATTTTGGAGTAGGAAGTATTGATGTTTATCTAAGATTCTTGTTATTTTTAAAGGGTGTAACTTTATTTTGAATATTATCTTTATAAATTTGTAATGTTGCGTGATAAAAGTATAATATACTTAATTTTCTGATCTTAAATTGTTTGAATAAAAGTTCTGACGAATATGGGTAGGGTTTTTTAAAAAATGTTTTTATTATTAGTTTTTGTGATATGTAAATTGTTTGTGTTTGATTTGTAAATGTACCGCCCCACACTATAATCCCGTATTGTATAATGGATTGACAAAAAGCGAAGTATGTGGTTCTAAGTAATTTTTCTTTTAAAATATCGTCTGAAACATCTAAATATATATGTTAGTTTTCTTATTCTGTTGTTCAGAATATTTATGTGTACTTTAAACGCTGGTCTATTGTTATGCCCAGTTGTACATAATACATTGCATTTGTGGTTTTCTGTATTTGTCACAGAGTGGATTATTATGTTTATTTCTTTAGGTGTTTCTTGTTTTTTTAATGAAAAATGGTAAATAATAGGTTTTTTTAGAATTTAAAGTCAACAGATTTTTATCAAACCATAAATTTAGTGCATTGATATCTGCATTTGCCATTTTATTTAATTAATTTAATTCAGACCAGGTGTTTGCTTTTAGTAGTAGAACTGTATCGTTAGCGTAGGATACAATGTCTCCATATTTAGAAATATGGAGAAATAATCCAGTTATAATAAAAGTACTTCATTTTTGAGATGAAAACTTCTTTAGCACCGTTGTGATTTGAAACTGGATGAAATGAAAAATAGTGACACTAAAAAGAAACAAAAAACATACATCTATGGGATTTAGCCAGCGAGATAATGAGATAGTATTATCGGTCTCCTATTTGTGCGGTGCTTCGTAGTCTCCCATTTTAGTCTTGTCCATTTTAGTTTACTGAAGGTTTCACTTCTACCGCGTGTGAGATGCACACTCTGATTTACTGACTTTTGAGGTGCACACTCTATTACTATATTGTGGTAATGGGAAAAAGTCCTTAAACTAAAAGCAGAAATGCCACAGGAGTTATTCCTCTATGTTGACCGTTTTCGGTCTTTTAAATTTGATGCTGAAGAAAGCGGGGAGGGGAAGGATGCAGCATGCAATTTTTCGAGCAGATATAATTATATTTCATTTTAGAACCGGCAGTATATAAGATGTAAATAACCTACAACTGAAGAAATACACAGATCTCTGGACGAGTCTTCAAGATTCTCAAGCATAGAATTTTTTCATGAATGTATTCGAAATTTTCATTGCTCTGTCTGGTTTCTGCAAATTTTTTTTTTAGGTAGATATTATTTTAACTTTTGGAATAACTTTTTAAACCAAGAAGTTCAAATTCGAAAAACGTATGCACACTTGATTTCCCTTATTCGCTAAAATTAATAAACAGACGTAAGCAAGAAGTAATGCTATTTCTCAGTGATGCTTTGCAAGATCATCACCGTCGAAAGTCGGAAGTTTACATATGCACATACACGCAATCCTAAGTAGGTACCTATTTCTCTACCTCTGAGTAAACTGTTTATTGACTTCCTACTCGTCGTGTAATTTTAATCGTATGATTAAAGGGTCCATGCCAACAAATAATTAAGTCGACTCAACAACTCTTCGAAAAATCATTAAAAGCTATGAAAAACATATTTATATTTATTTATATAATACATGTTACGTATTTTTTACATTTCCATAGATAAGATTTATTAAATCGCCATACTAGGCGAATGCCTGTTTCATGGTGATATTAATTAAGGATAGTAACTTTCTAGTGTAAACACATGGTTAAATTGGTAAAGTTATAATAAAAAATAGGAAAGAGATAAGAAGTGCGTAAAACAAACATGTTAATAAAATAAACCTGTAAACATATGGTACTAGTATGTAATGATGTTGAATATTTATATCTTTATCTGAGTATATGAAACAAGTTGTAAACACTGTCATAGTCACTCATCAGAAGGTCAGTAAGCGCCTTTCTGAAAGTGAGATATTTGGCTTTAGACTTTATTTCAATTGATAAGTTATTAAAAATTTTAGGTACAAGAAAGTTAAACTGGGACTGTGCCAATGAAGTTTTTGTTGTTGGAATAATATAATTCGATTGGTTTGAATATCTTGTGTTGTATTTTGAATTTAAAATAAGAGGTAATATTTATTACATATATGGATTTTATATTAAGAACTTTGAAGTCTTTAAAAGGGTCTTTCGTGGGGTGTATATAATGTACTTTATAAATAGTGCGTATTATCAATTTTTGGGCTTTAATTAAAGGATCTAATACAGTTTTAGTTCATCCTCCCCAGACAATTATACCGTACGATAAAATTGATAGACACAGGGAAAAATATACTCTTCTCAGTGTATTTTTTTTAGTATATTGCGCAATGATCTGAAGATATATGCCAAGTTCCGTATACGGCTTGTGACATTAATGACATGATCTTCCCATCGAAGTTTATTATCAATTATTACGCCTAAGTATCTAATGGAATCTACTCTTTCCAATGGATTGCATAGACAGCTGGATATATCACTACAAGATTGTATTTTAAATACATGATTATTTGAGGGTTGACTTGTACTTATATTGAAAAATAGTCCATAACCTATTTAACCAATCACTTTTAATTACTTTTCAAAGGGCAGATTTCGTTCTCAGTTGTCCGGTCACCATGATTAACAGGGCTTTAGAAACAGGCATTTACTCGACATGAAAAATATATAAAACTACTTGGCCAGAATCGCTAATCATCAATTTACTCAGTAGTGGTAAATTATGAGTATAAATTATAGTGTGTGATGTTTGGGTCAACTCTAATTATTGTAATATTTCTACACTGTTGGTGAAATAACGACCTCTAAGCGCATTAAACGAAAAATGCAAATGCTTTCCAAAGTATCATTTTGCAACAATACAAATTGTTTCATCCAGAATTATTAAGATCTTAAGCAATTTAATTAAATAACTGTATTTAGCCAGATCGTGATAATTCATTAAATCTAACTGCATTAATCTTTGCTGTGCCATCTATAAAAAAACGTATATAAAAAAATAGATAATTATTAACTTCATAATTATATCCAATCGGACTAGCGGCGAAATGGGAACAGTCATTAGGGAACACACCTGGCATTTAAGATGTTCGATATTCTGATAGAAATGTTTTGGGGATGTGTCTGTGTGCCAGATGTAAGGTCAATTTTTCCTTACTTCCGCTGAAATTGATCAAACATGTTTTTAAAGTGAAAACGTCTTAAGCACTGTTATGATTTAAAACTCGATGAAAAATGACACTAAACAAAGACAAACACATACATCTATAGAATTTAGTCTTCAACAGATAGAGATAAAATATTTATTTAATTCACAGGTACTCGGTTCCAGTATAATACGATAAATCCACAATCTCACGCAGGTATCCTCTGGTGTAGTGGTGTAAAGCGCCTGACGAACCTCGGCAGACATGAGGCGGAACAAGGATCAAATCCTAAGAAATCCAGAAAGAAAACCAAGCGCTATGGTCAGTGGTTGAGTTGGCATAGCGCTTGGGTCCCACCCGGGCGTCGCATGTTCGATTCCTCGGCTGGCTATGTCCTCCATCACAACACAAGCAACATTTTCGACTTTCTGTGGTGGTAGTAGGAGATTTTCAAACATTGTTGGGTTATTCGTAACCCGGGAATGTTTGTCTTTAAAATTCACTTCTAACGCGTGTGAATTGCACATTCTGATTTTTTTTTCAATATTAAAATTCTTTCTTGAGAATGAAAAATTTCATCAGATTATCAGGGGTCTAGGAGTCAAAAAGTCTCACATGAGCTGATGATATCAGTTTTCTTTCAAATCGGTATTCGTCGCACAATGTCTGGCAATATTTCTGGATTTAGCTAAGGCATTTTACACAGTCTCTCGTCCAATCCTCCTAGTTAAGCTACAGAAAATCGGAATAAAAAATAAGGCATTTGAATGGTTCAAATCTTACCTAACAGACAGAAAGCAATGTATTAAGTTACCATCACACAAATCGTCTCAACCTATCAGAATCAATTTTGGTGTACCACAGGGCAGTGTACTCGGTCCAATACTTTTTCTCATATACATTAATGATTTATGTGGATTAGAAATTGATGGTAACATAATCACTTTTGCCGATGATACTGCCCTAGTACTAAAAAGTAAAACATGGGAAGAAACTTTTCATAAAGCAGAACTAATTTTGCAAAATGTTAAATGGATGATAATTTACTAACGCTAAATATAACTAAAACAAAATACCTAACATTCAGTACAAACAATCCAAGTCAACCCTCAAGTAATCATGTACTAAAAAAAACATTCTTGTAGTGATATATCCAACTGTCTATGCAATCCATTGGAAAGAATAGATTCCATTAGATACTTAGGCGTAATAATTGATAATAAACTTCGATGGGAAGATCATGTAATTAATGTCACAAGCCGTATACGGAAACTGGCGTATATCTTTAGATCATTGCGCAATATACTAAAAAAATGCACTGAGAACAGTATATTTTACCCTGTGTCAATCAATTTTATCGTACGGCATAATTGTCTGGGGAGGATGCTCTAAAACTGTATTAGATCTATTATAATAAAAGCCCAAAAATTGATAATACGCACTATTTATAAAGTACATTATATTCACCCGACGAAAGACCTTTTTAAAGACTTCAAAGTTCTTAATATAAAATCCATATATGTAAAAAATATTACCTCTTATTTTAATTTCAAATTTACAAAAAAATATATTATAAATTCAAAATACAACACAAGATATTCAAACCAATCGAATTATATTATTCCAAAAACAAAAACTTCATTGGCACAGTCACAGTTTAACTTTCTTGCACCTAAATTTTTTAATAACTTATCAATTGAAATAAAGTATAAAGCCAAATATCTCACTTTCAGAAAGGCGCTTAATGACCTTCTGATGAGTGACCATGATAGTGTTTACAACTTGTTTCATATACTCAGATAAAGATGTAAATTTTCAACATCCCTACATACTATTACCATATGTTTACAGGTTTATTTTATTTACATGTTTGTTTTACGCACTTATTTTTCTCTTTTCTCTTTTTTATTATGACTTTACCAATTTAACCATTTGTTTACACTAGACTACACTCAAAGTTACAATAATTTTAATTAATCACCATGAAACAGGCATTCGCCTAGTATGGTGATTAAATAAATTGTATCTATAGAAATGTCAAATATATGTAACATGTACTATAAATAAATAAATAAATTTGAGTTGACCAAAACAACACATAATTTTATAATTAAACTTTTATTTACTTCCGAAAGTGTCCTTGCCAAGCATCACTGAGAAATAGCTTTTGGTCTTATCAAAGAGAACTAAATATGAAATTAATTCCATTTTTACTAAAAAAAAAATTCTAAAATCGAATAACTAACTAACGAAAAATGCTGCGTAAAAAAACAATGCGTATGCGTGATTACCTACTGTTTTAGAGTCAATTCTGGTTGCAAAACCAAAACCAAGATCATGCTTCTATACATTATCTATTCAGTGTTTTTGACCATCTTCTTTACTCGTCTTGTTCTAACGTAATAGGTACTTTCATAAGTTATGATTAATTATTATACCTAACCTACAAAATGGATGGCATTAATGAGAGACGATGACAGTACCTTACCTAACCTAACTAGCTAGGTACCCCTCCTCGACACGATTTATGCTGGAAAATTGTTTACACAAAACTTGTAGACAATATTTCTAGCTTTAAAATAATGTAAAAATGATAGGCTTTAATTACTAATAAGGCATTTAAGCTTTTAATTAGGATCGCGGCGCGCGTCCTAAGGTAGGTAGGTACTGATTAATTGATTTTTTTTTGTTACAAGAGTCCCAACTGATCCCATCTGGAGCTGGTGAGACTAAGGCATCCCCAATTGGAGAATATTGTCTGTCTAAAGATAGTGTGGTGGGGAGGAAGATGGAGAGGAGGAAGGTGGGGAAGTACCTGGCTATTCAGATTTGGTCATCAATTAACAGACTCAAAAGCTATTCGCATATATATTCTAAACTAACTGGTTCCCGGCATGCGTTGCTATGCCATTAAAAAAAATAATTTTTTTATCCCTAAATGTTTAGCGTTATCATATAAATAAATAAATTGATATTCTCATGCGTCCCTTTTTCCTCCTGCGTCCCCCTTCCATCTTTTTGACATTTACTCCCCTCCCGCACGGCCCGTATCCCAGTGACGCCTAGATCGCATAAGATGTTGCCTAGCTAGCCGAGCGTGGTGACCGGCGACCACGCAATTTTTTTCTAATACCTACATTTTTAAATTCGTGATATCTTTCGAATGGGATGTCCGAATTGAATAATTCAAAAGAGTTACATAAAGATATTGAAGCAGTCTTGAATATGAAATAATTTATTGTGATAAGGAATAATACCAAGATACAAATAAAAAGCCTTTTCTAGCGGCGGCATTTCAATTAAATTTTTAAAATAAAAGAACACTTTTTGTGGCATAACTATAATAGTTAGACATATGCTGTTGCGACACTTTTTGTAAATAATGATGTGTTCTGCAAAGTTATTGTACGTTATTTTATTCTATCATCAATTGTTTTTGCAGCGCACGCGATGCAAAGAATATTTTAGGTAATTTTTTTACACCTTGGGTTACATTATGGGAGTTTTAGTAAGGTTCCCTAATTTTTTTGAAAATATAATATAACCTATGTCACCCGAAAATAGTGTAGCTTCCCACCAGTGAAATAATTTTTCAAATCGGTTCGGTAGTTTCGGAGCCTATTCAATGCAAACAAACAAACAAACAAATCTTACCTCTTTATATAGTGTCTTACATATTATTGATTAATGAATTACAAAGAATGTATGACTTTTATAGCAAAATTAAAAATAAAACTATTTTTAGAAAAAATAATTGACAACTTAAAAAAATAATAGTCTGATTTCACACAGCGGTTAAGGTTATTATTTGGCGGTCCTTGGTTCTAATATGATGCGGTAAATTCGTGTTTCAGGCCTTCAATAGCGCAGTGAGCAAGGTGCCTGACAAGTCTCAGCGGCCAGAGAGATAAATCCTACGAAATCAAAAAAAAAATCATTTTCATTTTTTGAAATCAATATCCAATCTTCAAACCACTTTAAAAAAACAAGCAGAGGAAAAGAAAACGACATCTAGCGACTTTCTAGTTTCACTTATAAAGCGTGTGAACTATACACTCTGATTTTTGTTTCCCTTTGTTGACTGGGCCACTATGTATATGAGTTGTTCAGAAAAGCGAACAAATTAGCCTTAAGGTACCAACGTTTCAGAATAGTACTATAATACTTTACTTTTTTTTAAATATCCCACTAGAAGACTTAAAATATAATCTATTACTAAATATTCTAAAAATACACACACTAGAAGACAGACGTAAAATAAACGACTTGACATTTTTATTCAAAATACTTAACTCTAAATTCGACTGTTGCGAACTCCTACAACTCATAAACTTACAAATACCGACAGTAACCGCACGACAAAACACACTATTCTACTGCAGCATTCATAAGCGGAACTACATTGCCCACTCTCCGATACAAAGATTTCACACTATGGGAAATCAGTACTTAAGTGATGTTGACATATTCAACATCAACTTGGCGAATTTTGTGGATCTTGTAAAAAACTTGTTCCAAAACTATTCCTAAACATATATGTATGTATTTTTGTAAACTTATCAAATCGGTGTATTTTTGTATTTTTGTGACTTGTGTGCATTTTTATCTAATTTTATTCTTATCATTTCTCTATCTGTTTAAAAATCATCTGTTATATCTGTATTACTGTAAAAGCCCTCTGGGCGTTGAATAAATAAATATATAAAATAAAATAAAATAAATTAAAATAGCCTGGTGACAGACAACTACTAACAACTGAAAAATAGCGTGCAATATGTACGTATCTTTGTCAATAGTTCTGCAAAAAAATTGTCTTTTCCCAGAACTTCGTAGACTGTCCCATTTTCCCTCATTTAAAAACTCGATTAAAAACCAGCCATTCCATTTATTTTAAGAATATCTAAATGGTGCGCGATTCCAATCACATTATATTTATGTTATAAAAGGCATCTGTTTTTATATATTACTTGAATATTCTACTCAACGCCCAAACGCGTAGGAATATTCGATCTTCAACTTCTACCCACATGGAACTTTATAACCAAAATATGACTGCAACGGAGGATGAATCCATCAATGCAAATACTTCGAACTTTGCGTAATCGATGGTTCATCATTCTATTATTTACATATGTCATTTGTCATATCTCATAAAAATAGTAGGTATCAATTCTATAAAACGAAAATGCTGCCGAAAACACACAAATTATTTTAGTATTTTAGAGTAAATTATACTTAAATGCAGAAATTAATCGACAATAAATAAATCCCTGCAATGTTTATCCAATATGGGCTCCCAACGTACTGGCAGCTTTCCCACAACATCTTAATATATAAAACAAAGTCGGGTTAGTTACACCATTTATAACTCAAGAACGGCTGGACCGATTTTATGATCTTTGATTTGATGGATTTGTCTCACCCCGAATAGCAGAATACCCATTAAAAAATGGAAAAATTAACGAAAAAAAATTATACTTAAATAAACATTCTGAATGAGATTGTGTGTGTAGAGTGGATTTGATGTGTGTGAAGATTGACTGACGAAGGACCTTGATTTTTGTGTTACTGTTACTGCTGGAAATGAGGAAAAAACATATGCTGCATAGAAAGGAAAGGACTCACCGAATAGGATAAAGTACTTGTATGCTGGCAATTTTGTCTGCTTTCTCCCCATCCAATAGGCACAGAAACAGCAATAGGCGTGCGTTTCGTTTATTTATAAATATAACACGGCGGAATTATGTTAATGTCGATTTACAGGTAGCGGGAGCACAGTGGCTATAGGGTATGTATGTTGCGGCGCGGGCGGTTAATTGCAGACTGGAGCACGTGGTGATAATATTTTTAGGTGCGGATTTTGGAACAAGGTAGGACAGGATTTGCAACAATATTAATACCAATCCCAAGCAGTAACAGTATGTATGCGTGCTATGTAGGTGTGTGTATGTGTAGGTATGTGTATTGGCGTAACCACATTCTTTTCGTCATACATTTTGTATGTAACGAATTCTCATCTTTTGAAAGAGCTGCAGGAATATTGTGATAAGTATAATATTGAATAGTTAGTGAATTCCAAAAATTCAATAACGTTAAATGTAAATGCGCTGATTGTTTTGCTTTTGTTCTTAAACATTAATGCTGCCTCTCTTTCTTACACACTAAATGTCAACAGTCGAAAATGGGACTAAAAGTGAACGTATGTCTGCACCCCTCCAAAGGAAAAATACCCTCACACTTTATTATAAATTATAATAAATCTCCCTCACACGTATAAAGAAAATGAAACGCAATTCCTGTAAGTAAGTGGAAAAGTAAGAAAATCACCAAAAATATAAATCCGTACACAACTCCATCTCTGATAATGACAAAAACAAAACACGGACAGTTGCGCATCGATTGCTTCATTGTGTAATTTTTAACTTAATAGAAAAACTGAATTTAATTCAGCTACTAAGTTAAACAGTTATTGATTCTGAGGCGGTACGTAGTTCGCCGGGTAAGCTAGTAATATATAAAATTCGATGGGTCCCAGCTGCTCCCAACCATCTGGAGTCCAATTGGGATGTGTTGTAAGGCTGAAGGTAGTGGGAAAGGGAAAGAGATGGGGAACAACAAGATGGAAAAGTTCCTGGCCATTCAGACGTGGTGAACAAAAACGGCGAAAGTCATTTCAAGCAACGTTTCAATTAAGAATTGTAGTCTTACACCAGGGCGGCACTGAGCAGGGGCGTGCACTCCATATAGGCACATAAGCACTGCCTACCCTGCCGTTTTTGTAAAATATAAGCATGTAAATAATATTATAATTTATAAAATTATTGCTAAAAATAAATACACACTTTCAAAAATAAGCGCGAAAAAGCTGAGCAACAGAAACTATGCGAGCGACACATCAAACGGCATACTACAAACGCGGCATAAACTGTAACTAGAAACTACACGCGCGCCCTCCAACTGCCTCACTAAAATGCGGTCTAAGCAGGAATTATTTCTGACTAGAGCTAACTTCATACAAGACATGATTCAATGTTTACGAAATGCACAAAGCATCGAGTAGAACTGTCGTTTTGAATTTGCTTCTATGAGGTTTTTTTGTTAGTATTAAGCAGTGCTTTCTAGAACAAAATTAGCAAATGGCAATCAGTGACGACAAAAACATCTGTTGTTATGTACTTCTATCAAATAGTTGTCTTTCATAGATGCTAATTGTCGGTTCAAAAACGTTTGTCATACTTTAATTCTGAAATTATCTGATAGAATATGGAAATTTTAATCTATGAAACTTGCTGTATTTTCTTACTGCCTACCCTGATCAAAAACTTTGTGCACGCCCCTGGCACTGAGAGTATCTTCCAATCTGGAACGTTCTGCAAATTTAATAATTAATTACATATTTTGAAATAACACAAATTACTTAAATGAAATTTATTTGTGCGTGTCGGGATTTGAACCCGCAAACTTCGGATTGTTAGTCAAGGGCCTTATCCATCGAACACGGAGGTCGTCGAATTGTTTGGAGGTGAATAAATAGGTACTTATTTTTTTACGCACGCTTTACTTGGGAAGTAAGCTGGTGAATGCGTGACGAGAGCGTTACTAAAAGTGTGATCGGGCGAGGCGAACGGAGGTTGAGAGGGAGATTTAGATAAGTTAGTGAAGATAGAAAGAGAGAGAGTTACGTTTCGTATATTACTGTAGGGGCAAGAGAGAGAGGTGCGAGCACAAATTTTCTTTCTCTCTTTCTCTCATAGCCAGTTACGTTTCGTATATCTAAGACACAGGCCTATTATCTATATTACTGTAGGAGTAAGAGAGAGCAGTGAGCGCACACATTTTTTTCTCCCTCCTTTTATGAGTTAGTAAGTTTTACTTCAGTCGTGTGTTCTAAATTCTTAAGCACATTCGTTTTTTTTTTTTATAGAGAGAGCAGCTATTAGAGGAGAGTGGAAAAATAATAGAAGAAAAGCAAATATAAAGAGAAATAACTTTCAAAGAGAGCTTTAAAAGGGCTGATTCGGTAAAAATGACGAAATGTTGGTTGGTTGTTGTCTTGATATATATATTTTTTTTTTAGTTGAAAATAATTAATTGAACACCACCGGGATTCATCCACCTCCCATACATTTTTCAATTTCAGAACTTTCTTTCATTTCCTTCCTAAAAAGACCATCCACACGCATCCCCAAAGGCTCTAAGAGATGTTTTTTCTTCGTGTCCTCCTGCGTGAAACCAATGGGTGGATGGGTATTGTTGTATTTTTCGTGGACACCTCACTAGGAGAACCTGTGCTGAGGTGTTTACGTGTTTATTTTCCATTAAGTGTGACAAGTATTCATGTGTTGTAGTAGAATTTTATTTTTTATTTTTATATATATTTTTTATGGTACATTGGTTATACAGAAAACAAAAAAATATATTTTAAAATAAAACAATAACTTTGTAAACACCACTTTTAAAAGTGGTGTTTACAAAGTTATTGTTTTATTTTAAATTATAATGTCACATCACAAAGTAACTGCTTCATATGAACAAAAAAAAAAAAAAAATTATATACCTATGTATTTATGGATATATGCATGTACGTGTATGTGTGTATATATATGTATGTCTCTATATATGTGTGTATGTCTAAATATATTTTATATATATAAAGTATATAGTATATATATATATATATATATATATATATATATATATATATATAGAGACATACATATACACACATACACGTACATGCATATATCCATAAATACATAGGTATATAATATATGTATATATGTTATGGTTAAGGTTTTCACGGGTGTAAGATGTAGAACGATTTTCTCGGTTTACCCGCGTAACGTAGTAACGTAATCAATATGATAGGAATAGAGAAAGAAAATGTGTGCGCGCACTGCTCTCTCTTGCTCCTACAGTTATATACGAAGCGTTCGCCTCGCTTTTCGTAACGCTCTCGTCAAGCATTCGCCAGCTTACTGCCCAAGTCAAGCGTGCGTAAAAAAGTTTTCCTTCAAAAATTATGAACGAATATATACATCTTTTTACTTGTAAAAACTATCAAAAACTATTCAAAAGTGTGCGTCAACACAAAAACCTATTAACATAAGTACACAAATTGCCGATTCTGGTTTATGTAAATAAAAAAATGTTAAATTGATTAATAAATGTGACCATGACAGTACGAGTTCAACATTACGTATTTAGTCATAACTTTATTGATTTATAATAGGCTCTAGGTCGTCGAACTTATCCGGGTTTTCTTGTTGCGTTTATGTTTATAATATCATTTGGATAATGGGACGTTTTTTAGGTATAAAATTATCCAACAAGGCATTAGCTCTACTCCGTCATCGGTGACGTGTAAAGCGGCCATACGAGCGAACGAACAAATCAAGATATCATATTAGATATGTAACGATATTACCATACCGGAAAGATAAAAGTAGTTATCAGATATTTGACGACATTTGATTATATTTCAAGATTCACCAGAGCGGCGCTCTTGGACAACTTTTATGGATTCCAACGGTAATTTGTTCGGATGATGTAAAATACAGCATGTGGTTCGTTTTCTTGTAAATGACTTTGTTCGTCAATCACGTTATTAATAAAATGAAAAAAAAGTTTTTTTTTAAGTAAATCTTATTTACGCACGCTTGACTTGGGCAGTAAGCTGGCGAATGCGTGACGAGAGCGTTACGAAAAGCGAGGCGAATTCTTTGTATATCACTGTAGGAGCAAGAGAGAGCAGTGCGCGCACACATTTTCTTTCTCTCTTCCTATCATATAGAATATAGATGGAGCAGTAGTTTTACTTCAGTTGTGTGTTCTAAAGCACACTCGTTTATTTTAACAAGAGCTCCATACAGGAGGTCCTGAGGAAAACACTTTCCCTCGGGGCCTATGTCATTTTTGGGGATGCTGTTTGGATAGTCGTTTTAGGGAAAGGAAGGAGAGGAAGTTCTGGGAAGGAAAAAGGTATGAGAGGTGGGTAGGAATGTAGAGGTCGATGTGTCCCGGAGATATGGATACATTCCTCCCACTGCGGTGCAAGGCTGATGGGTCAAGAAAGTCTGGCTGGAAAAATCAAAAGGTCTCCCTCAACCGGTCTCATCCGATCCGGCCCACCACGCTGTAGGTGGGCAAACATCAGCCGCCAATATACAAGACATATCTCACCCCATGAACCCGGGAACCTCTGCTAAGTCACCAAACGTAGTCAACAACTTGGGGTGACCTCTGGCAGTGGTGTTGGTTGTCCAATAAGTGTTTCCATGAGCGGCGGTGCCCATACATATCCATTTCATCGATGATTTTGAGTTGATCTTACACTACCGTGTTGTCTGACGATCTCCGTGGTTGAGAGGTTACGATCCTTTTTCTATGAATCGCAGGTCGCGCGTTCAAAACCAAATATGCGTTAGTAAATTGTATGTGAATAATTTGTGTCATTTCACAATCATTATGTTGAACGGATGGAAGTTACATCAAATGTGTCAGATTTACAATTTGATGAATTCAACAGTTCCTACCTATCTGTTTGACAGACTGCAGTGGTCCGGTGACTCTCATGCACACAGTACACGCCAAAGAGACCATTTACTCATTCTCCCCAACTTAAAAGTGCTGTAGTTGAGGACAGTTTCGGCTATTCATCATCAAAACTTTGGAATTAAATATCGCTGTCTATTCGAATATCGACATCGTTGCAGTGCTTCAAGAAGTAAACTGTTTGCTAACTGCACAGTTAACCTCCCATCATCATTATTGATAGAATTTACAATGAAAAATTGTGTTCGTAATATTATTTATTTTGAATTTTAATATTATTTGCTTTTGTTTGAATTTTGATTTATACTACTAAATTTTTATTTAATTTTTTATTACATACTGGGTGGCATCGATCAGGGAGCTGGAAAGATCTCCTCCTCTTGTTTATTTTATAAAATACTAGCTGGGTTACCCGGCTTCGCTCAGGACAATAAGATAGTGTTCTGGAATGTTGCACAATGATGTTCCCGATTCCCTATTCCTGATCATTCCACGACATACTCCGCCACTCCTTCCACAACTTTCTACAGCTCTATGGAACCTTCTAGAACTTTCCGGAAGACTGTTCTAGAAATTTCAAGAGGGCGAAACTTTCAGCCCTTATATCTTTAAAAGCACGCCCTTTAGGTAAAAACGGATACCCTTATTCCCTAGGGGGCATAGAGATCTACCACACCATATAACTCCCTTGATCGAACCGGGACTCGTTTCTGAGTTTTTGCGAACTGCACGTTTTTTTGGACTTTCTTTTATAATATATGCCATATTCAAATAAATAAAATGTTACTCCTTACATGTCCTTTCCCGTGCGTTCCCCTCCAGTGTTCCACTTCCACCTTCCCCACCACCGCTCTCCCGCTCCCCCGTCCCGCCAACCCCCCTGGAACTGCATTTCTTGACTCCTCTCCCGCCCGGCCCGTAGCCGAAACTTTTTTCTAATACTAATAATTCTAAACTCGTGATATCTTTCTAATTAAATATCCTAATTGAAAAATTCAAAAAGTTAAATAAAGGTATTGAAGCTGTCTTGAATATGAAGTAATATATTTTGATAAGGATTAAAACCAAGATACAAATAAAGAGCCTTTTGAAGCAGCGACATTTAAATTAAATTTTTAAAATAAAAGAATACTTATTGTGGCATAACCATAATAGTTAGACATATGTTGTCGCGGCCTTTTTTGTAAATAATGATGTGTTCTATAAAGTCGTACTACATTTTTTTATTCTATCATGAATAGTTTTCGCAGCGCACGCGATTTAAAGAATATTTTAGTTAATTTTTTTACACCCTGGGTTACATTATTGAAGTTTTAGTAAGGATGCCTATTTTAAAAAAATATATATAATATTGCCTATGTCACCCAGGGATAGTGTAGCTTCCCAACAGCGAAAGAATTTTTCAAAGCGGTTCAGTAGTTTCGGAGCCTATTCGATGCAAACAAACACACAAACAAACAAACAAATATTACCTCTTTATATAGTGTAGTAGATGTAGTAGATAAATAAGATAAGAACACTCGCAGTCTTGGTCACCACAATTTTGAAGATGAGTGGTTAAGTTGCCGTGTATTTCAGCAATGAGTGACGATTACGGGCTGAAAAAATTGTAAATCGTGCCCAATATATGACTAAGTAAGTTATGAAAAATTGGCAGTTGTATGTTTATTTAGTTGCCAAAAAAATCACAAAAAGTGGAAAAAATGAGTCTTTAAAGAGGGATGACCAGCACTGGATAATACACTCAGCTTAGTGTAGCTTTGGTTGAAAGATCATCATCATTCTGAACTGAAACGTTGAACGTTGAATAAATTGGCATAAGCCGTGTTTAGTGTTCAGATCTGAATAGCCAGGAACTTCCAACCCTCCTCTTCCCTGTCTTCTTCCTCTCCCCACTTCATACCCCAATTGTGGGTGCTACAGTTCTAATAGCTCCGGATAGTTGATAGCATATGAGATTATTTTGATGTGTTCTCGTAAAACCGGTCTATTAGTAGATTATTATTTACGGACTATTGTTTGTGCATATATAACTATGTAAGTAACTACTCTTTGTTTTACCCAACAAGAAAACCAATAACTTTGGTTCCGCGCAACTTATTTGTTTAGATTTAACGGCGCAAGTGCCATTTACAGACATGTGTTTTTTTAACCAGTAATAGTAGGTATATTAAGGAAACATAAAGGAAAAGAAGAACTATAATATTAAATTAAGTAAAGAAAACAAAACAAGAAAGCAGTGAAGAAGAAACAACCAAAAAAAACATTAAAATATGTCATATTAGAATAAGTTAACAATAATAATCTAAACGAAAATATGAAAGAGAACAAGACACAGAAAAACAGAAAAAGACAATGGTCGCAACTGGGACACGAACCCAGACCTCTCCGTCTAACCGGGACGAGCGCGTTAACCAATTTCGCTATTGCCACCTTCTGTCAAAGCCCTCATATTTGTCAATCTCATATTTTCAAATTTCAGAATTGGAATAACCTTCAAAAAAGTATAAAAAGAAAGTTTTTCTTTTAAAAATTAAAATATGTGTTTAATTAGTACGCATTATAATGCAATGGAGGCATTTAAAAATTTTCAGCAACACCAGCATAAAAGTTACCAATGGTGTTTAATCTATTTATGTATACATTACATATATATATACAAATACGAGTCCGAGGCAATTAACCCTTAGATCGGCAACTTCATCTGCTATAGGCAGACTAATAGAACCCAAACGAAAGCCAAATACTAAGTTCGGAGATCGTGCTTTCGGAGTATCTGGGCCTAAGGCTTGGAATAGACTCCCTCCGGAATTAAGATGCATAAAAAGCCCAACAGAGTTTAGGTCCAAACTAAAAACCTACCTTTTCGGGCTCTCATACCCTTAACTTAATTTAATTATACCTATCTGAGAGTATCATACTTGTATTGCCTATGATATGTCTTAATCACACCTTTCATACTGAATTAAAATTACTCGAATCCTTACACATCAATCTGTCTCTCGGAAGATCAAATCCTTGTACTACTGCACCGCCCACCATTAAATTTTGTTTTTACTTTCCAAAATACACTCATTAAAGAATATATTACATATTAATATTAAAATATTTTCAGGATTAAACAACATGTGTTCACAATTATGTCCTCTGCGTGCGAACTCTATCTAAATTTCTTTAAATAGATAATAAACAGTGTTAATTTCAAGCGACCTCCCAGGTAAGTATGGTCTTGTATTAATTCATTTTTAGGCAGCATCGCGTTCATTGGTCAAAATATTGTACATATATTTTCGTATCGGTGATCAATGAACCGGTGTATGCAATTTTTAGCCATAAGTTGTTTTAATTGTTTGTCTAGCTTGTAGTCTCTCTAGATTTTAGGCATGTATGGTAAGTTTGTACAGCGCCCTTGAGGTGATTTTTCACAAAAACGGCGCTATATAAATCGTCCAAATATTATTATTATTATTATATTAAGTCGATGCCGTTATTTTACAATGGTCGGCAAAAGCACAAGGCATAAAAACCCAAAGCCACAGATCTAGATTAAGTTAAGATAACGCAAATAATATAAATCCCGTGACGTCGTTTGTTCTCTGGCATTGTCAAGGCCAGTAAAAGTGGTTCGAGCGGGATTTTTGTTAATGTATTTCTCAAGTGGAGTAATAAATTAGAACAAAACAAAGGCACGATGGTTTGGAGTAGGCGAAACATATTTTTTGCCAAAAACAAAATGTTAATATTGGGCGACATAAACAGCTCAACAGAAACACTACCCGCCGTCGAAATCAAGACCGACTATGAAGGAGAAAAAACGGATCGCCGAGACCTTGATGCGAGTCTTATGAGCGGTAGATTCAGAAGCTGAAAAAAGTAAGGAATGGTCCCGCCGCTGAGAGCTCCGATGTTTCTCTCTTTCTCTTATATCTGTCGTTCATCAGAAAAAGGGAGAAGTTAAAGCGGTTCTATCAGCAGTTCTCATTCATGTGCATACTTTATTCATCGGAATATAAAATATGGAGAGTGAAAGAAATGAACTCCTGCTTACCTGCAACCTTCTCACGGGGATCGATTTATTTTTTATAATGACGTGTTGAATCATCTAAATTATTTATTTTATTTTATTTATTAGTTTCTCAGTAATCGTATTCATTGGCATGAAATTTTTATTTCTTATCCTTACAAAAGCCCGGAGTCAATGGAAAAATATAATTACTAATGTGGGATACATCGTGGAGCTGAACGTAGCGTCCTGGTTGTAGACTATCATTTAGAGTGGAAATGTTCTTTGTAATGAGATTAGCCTAGCTTGGTAACTAGATCTGGTTAGCTAGATGAATACTTACCTTCCTTAGTTGGGAGTTAAAAAACACAAATAGATGCAGGAAATGTGAAGAACATGAAGAGATTCCAATTAACACATGGTGTCAATGTCCCACCCTGATGGGAACATGGCTCAGATACTCAGATACCTGGGAAGACAAATTGTGGAACTAGAAGACAGCCAAATTAATATCCGTTGACAACACTAATGAACTTTATCAAAGGGACTTGTTACTATTAATGGAATGTGGTGGAATGGGAGATGGCACAATGGGCCCATGGCATGAGTATTCACGGGAATTAAATCTACCTGGTCGTTAACCGTCTTCGCTCTAAATATTAATAATACTTTTTAATTAAATGAAGACTAAATATTAGCGAACCTCAATCGAATATCTGGAAACAGAAAAATCAGAAAAAGTTATTGGCACCTCTAGGACAGGAACCCAGGACCTTCTGCTTTCATGGCAACAGCTCTACCAACTCGATAACTTTTAACTGGAAATTATTTTAACGGTGCTCCAGATTTTATGTCCGGGTTAAATCTTTCCCAAATGAAAGACTAAACCCTTCCACGCACTTTTCCACAAATGATTATCTAGTAAATTCACGCAATGTAGGTGCACTATATAAGTAAAATAAATACAAAACAATTCAAGAACAGTACGTCAATCCATCAGAAACATAATGGGAACATATTTCACCGACTCCAGATATTTTTATATCAGAGGGTTCGGCTCTGATGAAATCCTAACTGGTCTGATAAATCCTACTAATCCCTCAATATAAATATTAAAAAAATCTTTCGTAATCATACATGTATTTAAAATGACTGACTTTTGCATTTTTATATAAATTATTTGACAAATCCAATACGCCTAAATTTTGAATGAGAGAGCTAGGTATAATTCCAGTAGCCGAAATAACAAATGGTAATATTTTTATAGTCTGAGCATGCCAAATTCTTTTAATCTCATTTCCTAAATCTGTATATTTTCTTATTTTTTCAGAAACAGTTTTCTGAATATTACAAGAATTTGGAATAGCGACATCAAAGATATAAGTTATTTTTTTTTAAATTTTGTTGTGTAAAACTATATCGGGTCTATTATAACTAATTGTTCTGTCTGTTAGAATAGTTTTATCATAATAAATTTTATAAAATTCATTTTCTAAAAATGAATTTGGTTCGTATTCATAATATGGTACATTAGGGCAGTCAATCAAGTTATGTTTAATTACCAAACTTTGGTGAATTATTTTTAAAAGTTGATTGTGCCTAAATGTATACCTACTCGGATGGCGCTAATACAGAACATCCCGATATAATATGTTCTATCGTTTCCGGAAAAGCAAAATTATTATTATTATTTTATTGTATCATATTATCATATCATATTATTGAAAACGCACTATATATTAGACTGCCGACAAGAAAAAAATAAAGCACTTAGAAACCTCTGATGTACCAAGGCGTCCAACTGTATAACAACATCCCGAATGAAATTACTGAGATAGAAAATATAAGTAAGTTTAAAAAATAATCATGAAAGTATGTCTAACTCAATTATTAATGTCTTTATTTATGTGTAATATATAAAGAATGATTATGTTTGCCAACCAATGTAAATGTTTATATCTTTATAAAATATTAGCACACACAAAGATGTGAGCTAACTCCTTTCTAATACTTTTTTTGATTACTTCTCCATAATGAAGATCACCATACATAGTTCAGGAAGTTGAGATATTTGTGCTCTTTAATCCAAAAAGCGAAGTAATTACTTATTTATCCTCCTCTACTGGATCCAGTCTCACATCATTCAGGCAGTTAAAAAACGTGCGATACATAATCATCTAAAAATAAAAAAAAGATTATGAGAAATACTGCATTATGGAATGTGCAAGGCAGATTGCCAAACGAGTGGCGAGACTTAGGATGCGCTCCAACCTCCTGAGTCACCAACTAATTTCCACGTCTTTTTCCTGTTTCACGTCCCTTGCCATACCTCTCTGGCTGCTGCCCAATGGGTCTAACTGCCTTCCCCTCGTGCCTAGCCCCTACCTAATAACCGCAGCGACCGAATCGACCCGACCAGCCTAACCGCTTTGATGCTAGGCTTTCAGTTTCATCGACGAAAGAGAAAAGCCGCACATTATGAAGGTACCTACCCAATAAACCATGAGTCGCTTCATTATGACAGTTATTGTCTTACAGCCTTGTAATGGTTAGTTCGTAGGGTTTCTTAGGTTTTACGCAGGTGGAAGTGTGGGTATTTAGGTACAGAGTACAGACAGGTCGGGAAGGTCCGCGTTATGCGGGGCTAGTAGTTCATTCCTGTGCGTGTTTCTCTACCTCTTGCGCGGTTCAAAAGTTATCTTGAAATACATAAGCATGAACAATTTTATGCACGATCTTGTAAAGCGGCTGGGAATTGCTCATTAAAACCAAATCGCACCCCTAGTAAGTTATTGAAAAAATCAGGTTTAGGATTATAAAGTTTTTTCTAAGATACCTTATATATGTATAGCAATCGTGGTTCAGCTTATCGTGGTTCTTATAATTAAAAACCTAATGCCTTTTCGATCTTTTTGTTGTCAATAGTAGATATGTTACTTTTTTTTACTGAATGAAGCTTTTCTGCAGCATTTACTCAAAAATCAAAGTTTTGTACTTGTCGTCGTTAAACTAAGGGTGTTAAATAATGATTAGTTAATTTAAAACAAAACTTGTTTTTTTTATTCTTCATTTTAAGCACCCGCTACACTGCCAGAGCAGTTTGTCAGCAGGTCGATTTAACAATATTAATATAACACAGATGAACAATTATAACAAAATACCACAATATAGAAAATAGAAACAGAAGAATAACTTTTAAGCAATTACAATATAAAGGCATAAATACAAAGACAGACAGATATAATACAGGCAAATTACTCATAGTCATATTATACACAAGATTAAAACAAAATTCAATATAAAAGTCATGATCTATTAGCCATTTTGTTAATTTTTTTTTTGAGATGGTGCAATTAGATTCGTTTTTTACGTCCATTAGCATATTATTAAATATGGTAGGGACAAGATAAGCAAATGTCCTTTGTCTGTATTTATTTATAATTTCCGGAATGAACAACCCCTCATTTTTAATTAATCTAGTGCCATATGCATGATCTACTTTTTCCTTGTATATTGAATCCGACAATATGTTTTGGCATACAATTTTAAACCATAATATCCCTCGCACAGGTAACTAACTGACTTATATAATAATTGTATGTTTCTTCTTTGTGCATAAATGCTTTTGCTTACCAAGAGCTTAGTCATAGAGTTCTGAATTGTTTGAATGTAATCTATATTTGTCTTGCACGAGTTTCCCCAAGAAGTTATTCCGTATCTGACAGTAGATTCCGCTAGTGACAAATAGATTATTAACAATGTACTTATGGGTATAAAATATTCAATTTTGTAAATTCGTCCCGATGAAACAAGTTTTTGATTCTTGCGCTTACTTTTGAAGTCATTAGTGCTTAAATCATGTTGTCAGTGTCGAGCAGAGATTGTCAATCTTATTTCGACTACCATCCACTTTGTGATGTAAAAAAAAATCTAGTGCCCCCCCATATTTTTTTACTTAACTTTTTACATTACCATCAGTGGCATATCGTAAAAACAGTTATTGCAAATATAAATACAACGGGACTAGTGCGTGCGCAAGCAACTCTAGTTTTTTCTTCTACACGAGCCTCCAAACATTCAATCCTAAAATCGAATCTCAAAATTTTCGGATAGGGATGAGATCGTCGCGTCGATTGCAAATTTCTGTACGAAAAAAAAAACGGAAATCACAAACAATTTTATTTTTATTTATTTATAAAACACATGATACATAATTAAGACATTTACATAGAGTATATATATAATATCACCATACTAGGCGGCTGCCTGTTTCATGGTGACCAATGGAGTACTGTTACTTTGTGTTAAATATGAAGTCTAGTGTAAATATATAAATTTAGTATAAATTATGCTAAAAATGGAAAACATTATAATAAAAAAGTAGAAAATAGAAAGGGGAAAAGAAGTAAATTAGCGTTAGTTTATAAAAATGTACATAACTTTTTTTTTTTTCATTATGTGTGCATGTAAGCACACACTATATACGTAGGTGCACACATCTATACAGATATAACATACGTGCATAACTTTTTTTTCAATATGTGTGCATGCAAGCACAACGAATGCGGTGCACACATACATATTATACAAACGTGCACATATCTATACTCGTACAGGTATAAACATACATATACATATCATAACATATAAAAAAATACAGTTGTTCTATCTGAGAACGAGAAACAGGCCACTGGCACTGTTACATTCACTCATCAAAAAATCCCTAATCGCTTTCCTAAAAGTGTGATATTGGTCTACCGTCTTTATTTCAATTGGTAGATTATTAAAAATTTTCGGGGCAAGGAAGTTAAACTGTGACTGGGCCATTGAGGTTTTTGTAACTGGAATAATATAGTTATATTGTTTGGAATATCTTGTACTGTAGTTTGATTCAAAAATATTTTTTTTTATAAATTTAAATTTGAAATAGGAAGATAGGTATTTGATATACAAGGATTTTATGTTAAGCACTTGGAGGTCACTGAATTATTCCTTCGTGGGGTGAATGTAATGTACTTTGTAAATAGTCCGTATTATCAGTTTTTGAGCTTTTATTAACAGATCTAATATTGTTTTAGAGCATCCTCTCCAGACAATTATACCGTAAGATATTAAGATATTTATTTAGTGAACTTAAACATGGACTACGCACTTGAAGTTAAAGCTGCATCCACGTTTTTACATGCGTGAGCAACTCTAATTTAACCGTCTATATGTGACTCCAAGCAATCGTGTAGTAAATCGTCGGAGATCTTTGGAGATGCTGTGTAGTGGATGTAAAGGAGAAAGACAAAATTGGCAGTTCCTTGAAGGCAATGTATGACAGGTGGTAGGGATCTAGGTTCAGTGTGTCCGGGAACAAAAGACATATGAATTCATCCATCCAAGATAAAGGGTCGAGAGAGACCAGCTAGAGCGATCAAAGATAAGGCCACTACCGATCCGTCCCGGATGCGTATTTCCTTTTCTGTGTTCAATACGAGGCAACCATGCCTCAAACTCAACACGGATTTGTAATGCCATTTTTTCTCCAAACCAATAGAAGGCAAGCGGCATCCTACTGTGCACGGGTTTGTAACGACAATTCCCCTCCCAAACCCGTGTTTAGTACGAGGCATGTTAAGTGGATGCATTATAGACAAGTTTGTACCTGTATTTATAACAGCAGAACATGGAAAGAAATGTATTTGAATAATTACACATACCCGCTAGACAAACTCTGCTTTTCCAAACAAACCATTCAAAACCTGGGATGTTTTTTAAAATTATGATGACATGCGAGTTTATTTTAGAGAATTTAATTTATAAGTACTACAAAGTGTTTTAAGTACTATTTTACAAAGTGTTTTTATTTATTTTATTAGTAAGGCTGTTTGCGTTTTATTGCCCATCCATTATATTGTGCGTGTATGCATACACTTCCTTTTTTATGTTGTAATCACGTTGTGAGGATGCCTCGTACTGAACACGGGTTTGGAGAAAAAATAGCATTACAAACCCGTGTTGAGTTCGAGGCATGGTTGCCTTGTATTGAACACGGAAAAGGAAATACGCGTCCCGGATCTGTACACACCTCATCTGATGAATCCGGGCTCCTATTCTAAGTCACCAAACCTAGCGAACCACTTGGGGTGATCTATAGCAGAGGTGTCGATTATCCAATAAATGGTTTCCGGGGGGCAGTACCCACACCCGCCTCTCAAATTGTAAAAATTAAATAGGGAAATTGTTTTAATATATCATTATAATGGAATTTATAGTATCAAAAACGGAAAAAGGTAGGTATGTTTTCTATGTTAATTTGTAAATAATTATATAGATGGAGTCTAGGTATACGTAGTATAGATATACCGCGCCATAAAGGTAATTTTACACAAAAACGATGCAGTTCAAATTATCCAATAATTTGAGAAAGTGTCAATGACGGTGACCGGACAACATTCAACCTCAACACTTCCTTTAAAAAGTCATTAAAAATAATAATTCTTCTTTATTATTGGTTAAAGAGATTAGGTTATGGGCTATTTTCCAAAACTTAAGTAAATTCTTCTTTAGTACCGTTGTGATTTGAAACTTGACGAAACGAAAATTTATAGTCGAATTGATAACCTCCTCCTTTTTGAAGTCGTTTAAAAAGTCAATTACAATATCATCGGGTATGATTATTAACCGCGCATTGATGTCTTCGTCCCTGGGAAGAGTTTAGTCAATTTCATAGCTTTTAATAAATGTAATGTTATTTATGCGATTTGAATAATCGAGATAATCCTTTATATTTATTTATTTATACTTGGCTTCTACAGACTTTCTCATTCACGTGAGAACAAACCATTTATAAAAACTCAGTTAATACACAAATAGGTTAACACTTACATAAATCTAATCAGACAAATTATGCATTTGTAAATCTTGAAATTGTTTCTAAATAAAGATTGAATAACAAAACAATTAAAAATAGAAAATTATAAAATTCAAAGTTCATTTAAATGACAAAAAATACAAATAGAGGCAAAAGACACAAGACACATAATTCGAGATACAAATAATACATGATTAGCAGAACAATTCTTTTTAGCAATCGAAGAACATTTTTTTTTAGCTAAACTTCTTTACGCACGCTCGACTTGGGGGGTAAGCTGGTGAATGCGTTACGAAAAGTGTGGTGCGAACGGTAATCAATGCGAACGGTGATCGATGCGAGCGGTGATTGGGCGAGGTGTACGTGTACATACTGCACAACTAAGGTAAGGCGTACATACTAACCCAAGGTCGTAGGTCACCCCAAGGTTGTAGGTCACCCCAAGGTTTAAGGTTACCAGAAGGTCGTAGGTCACCCCAATGTTTAAGGTCACCAGAAGGTCGTAGGTCACCCCAAGGTCGTAATTCACCCCAAAGTGGTAGGTCACCCCAAGGTCGTAGGTCACCCCAAGGTCGTAGGTCACTCCAAGGTCGTAGGTCAACCCAAGGTCGTAGGTCAACCAAAGGTCGTAGGTTACCCCAAGGACGTAGGTCACCCCATGGTCATATATATATAAGTTAGTGAAGTTTTACTTCAGTCGTGTGGTCCAAAGCAAACTCGTTTTTTTGAAACCATATAGATTATCGAAGAAAATATCTACTTCAGTGCACTGTATCTCATTATATTGTCGACGCATTTGGGTCATAGTGCTAATTTTTAAATCTATTCTTTTGAAACATATTATGGCGTCTCAAACAATGGGAATTAGGAACATTTATTTCAATATTGCTAAGATATAATGTAGTATTAAGATGGCCGTGAATTATTTTATGTAAACATATTAGGTCAGCCAATTGCTTTTTTATTTTAAGTGTACAAATTTCCAAATATTCAAGTCGCACGTCAAGATGTTCATTTATTTAATCCACATTTTTGTAAGCAATTTTTAAACCGGTTCCACAATGTGTTCATATTTGCTGTATTGTGGATTCCAAATATTCAAGTTTACTTCTAATTAAGGCAATGTAAAGGGTTAGAATTGATTGAGGATCTTTGAAAGGTTTACCTACATATTCCGTGAATAAATCCCGTCATCATTTTATAAAAGTTGTCAGCAACTTAACGACATCCTAAAAAAGGTGAGATTAAGTATTTACTTACTTATAAATGAAAATTTGCTCAGGCTACTAACAGCTGAATGGAAAATATTTTGAAATATCAAAATTACTTCATCAGCGAGTTAATAAATTAAATTTCCCTTTTTAAGCTGGGTCATTTAGTATTTATCAGTTTTATTTTGTTTTTTGTTGTTTTCTATTTCTCTCTCTTTTTCTTCCAGTACCTGCCCAAAACCTTTGTCCTAGGTCATACCATAAAACAAAACGTAAAAAGGTGTTGTGATGTATTTTGTTTAATTATGTTCAATCGAAAGCTTGCTGAATGCTGAAAAAAGAGTAGCAACATGATTTAATGATATCCTGTTCTCCAAATCCAGTTATTATCTTTTACATTCTTATCTGTAGATAAAGATCAAGTCTAGGGATTATCTGGTCAGTTCTGCTAACGTCATTCTGTCTCTAAATTGTTGCGAATGTGGTAAGAAGTACCCTACGGGCAAGTTGTTCTCTGTTAGATAAGAGAATTACGTCAATGGATAAGGTTTATTAGTGTCATAAAAGTTGGCGTTTCGCTGAAGTTTTAATCCATTTCATAGTAAATCACCATCTTGCTTTCAGGCGAAAATTTGATAGGGCTTTTCTCTGAGATTAAGACCTTGACTTGTCATTTAAGAGCACTTGTTATACATTTATGATTATCATTACATATCCTGAATCAGTTTTTATATCGGGAATTTGAGGAAAGTTGTGATGCTGAAGTTGGTTGTAAAGTGACCATCTGTTCAGATTTGTTCCTTAACGTGGCATGCAATTTATAATGACTGAAAGCTTTGCATGCCTTGAAAACGGGACAAAAAGAAAACAGTAAAAACGTGATTTCTTATGAAATCGAAATCTCTTATTTTCGAGGTCTCTAAAAAAATATGAACTGCAAATCACTAATTTGAAAAAAATCTTTGTCTGAAATAAGGCAAACTGGTCTAGGCAAGGTTTGAATCCTAATTGTGGACTTTTACAAGAACAATACTCAGTCAGTTAATTGGATCAGAATTCCTGCTAAAAGACCACCTTTCAGAATCGAAACGTTTCTCGAAATGACTTTAGCCGTGTTTATTATCCAGATTCATCCAGAGTCGTATCGAATTTCAATTTGAGAGGCGGGACTGGGTACCGCCGCCTTGGGAACCTTTATTGGATAACCAACACCTCTGCCATAGGTTACCAAGTGGTTCGCTACGTTTGGTGATTTAGCAGGGGTGCCCGGGTTCATGGGGTGAGTTTGTCTAGGTCTTGGAGGCGGATGACCAGAACATACTAAATTTTAGATTCCTACCCACCCCTTGAACCCTCCTCCTTCCCAGAACTCTCCTCTCCTCCCTTTCATTGAAAAAACCATCCACACAGCATCCCCAAAGATGAAACAGGCCCTGAGGGAAATTATTTTCTTCAGAGGCTCCTGTGTGGAGCTCATGTAAAAAAAAGAGATCTAGAAAATTATAAACCTTTCCTTTTCCCTTCTACTTTCATTTTTATTCCATTTGGGGTTGCCGTCTCGCAGTACTGAGCAGTTGGAACTTGTGCGGTAATCCGATTAAAAATGGTTAGGTTAGGTTAGTTCCGCTCTGCAGTCAGTAGGCACACAAAACGCTGACCGTTTCGATTACGTGGTAATAAATCCGATTTCATTATTATCGGTGCTATCATTAGGCTGTGGAATGCGGGGATCTGGCCGCGCGCCGTTACCAGCTACCACCGATAGTTATGTGGGCACTATTAACATAGAATGATAACGAGTCCGAGAGAGGTTGACATTTAAGCGGAGGACCGCTGAGCGCGGAAGTTACTCCAGTGCCATTTTAAAAATAACCCCAAGGTACCCGACTGGTGTCCTAACCGTTAAGCCGAAGAATGCGTGGGACTATTTGACGACTGGAACATTACTTTCGTAGAAAGCGGTATTCAGACTAGTTAGTGTTATGGGTGTTTGGAGAGGACTTTTGCAACTATGTACAAATTCTACGAAAGACTCTTGACCCTTGCATCTTTCACGTAAATGGGTGTTTTTACTTAATTTTAATGCAATTAACGCAAATCTAATAGTCTCAGCTGCTTGGTGATAATGATACTTCAACATCTGGCTTTCCCAATAAAAGTGCCTAAATGTTCAAATATGGTCCAAGCAGGCTAAAGTCATCTAATGCTGGAATCTCTTATTTATTACATCAGACTGATGTCCCCGGCGTCGTCCGGGCTTTATGTAGACTTTTTGGTAGATGCAGACAGAAATTTCCATCTTATTTTGAACGTGAAGCATATAATATTTCATCAAAAAGTATCTAAATACTGCTTTAAGTTGTGAGAACAGGGGATGGAGTAATTTTTTGAAATCGTATGTGAACAGTGAACTCCCCTTGTTTTGAAGGTCTAGTATGCCAAGTTTTACCAACCTCGGAAAAAAACTGTCTAGTTCAAATCCACGGCGCCCACCCGTTGCCATAAGCAACGAACTTTATATATATAGAACATTTGAGAAGTAAAAAGGTTTGAGGGGTGGGTAGGAATCTAAGGAGCAGTTTGTCAAGGAGTAACGGACGCGTTAATCCATCTCTCCAACTGCGGCACAAAGCGATGGATCGAGAGAATCCTACCTACTTATGAAAAACTAATAACTAATAAGATATATTGTATACATATAAAATTAGTAATAAAACCTTAAATAAAATTATGTGCAATGTGTAAGAGCTAGTTAGTAGGTATAAACAAACAATTGTTTGTAGGATAATAAAACAGAACTAAAAAGAACAAAAAAATAAAATTAAACAAGGTTATAAATTACTGGTAAGGTTTTAGATGAGAGAAGGTTTTATGAAAAGAAAAAAAATAATAAAAGTTAATTATTAGCAGATAAAATCGAGATTAGTTGCCTCTTGAAAATTGCAAAACTGTCCACACCAAATATAATATAATAAAATATATTTTTATTGTAATCATAAAAGAAACAAGTTTCAATCTAGTCTATTCCCCAGTCAAAGTTCGTAACAAGTATTTATTCACTGTTGAAGTCAGCAATATCAGAACACGATCTTATTAACTCTGTTCTTTTATATACGATTTATACGTTCAAAGTGCCTGTGTATACAGTAACCTACATGTGTGTGTATTATGTTATTAGGTGCCTACCCGAGAAGGTGCCTTCACCTCCCATCTCCTCGGCCGCCTCCCACAGACTCTGCGCGCTGTCACTGTACTCTGCAGTTTGCAGCTTGTTATGGACGTGGGCAAAGAAAACGACTCTAACGTAATCAACACTGAATAAAACCCTGAGAATTGCAGCCATTATATTGTAGAAGAAGCCCACTGACTACCTACTGGAAACTGGAATACTTAACAATTACAATGTTATGCTGCTGGCGTACCAAATAAAACCCTTTTAAAGGACTTGGGTATTTACTTATCATACCTATTTATCACCATCATAAATTCTGTATCTACCTCCATTCACAACCGATACATTGCTTTAGATAGCTATATCATTGTTTATTGCTCAGATTTTATCACGTATAGGGATATTACGTAAAGAAAATTAAGCCATGTTGGGCTACAATATATATTATATATACGTTGGGTGTCAATATTACGTTGACAATCGGTCTCCAGGATACCAATTATCACGTAAAGAAAATAACCCACGAAAGGGTATCAATATTACGTATATAGAACAGTATAGAAAATCAGCAATATTACGGTGAAATTAGCTTTGTGAAATTAAATTAGTTAAGTATAATAATTTGTGAACTATATCGTCCCCAAATGGGGTGTGTTGTGAGGCTGAAGGGAGGAGAAAGATATTAATTAGAGGAAGGTGCAGAAGATCGAGGGAGGGGAAGGATATTTAAGGAAAGCAACGTTTAAATTCTGAAAGGTGGTCTTACACCAGGGCGATACTGAAAGTATCTTACGTGCCGCGATTATAAAATAATACAAATTAATCAAATAAAATTTATTGCGCATGCCGGGATTTGAACTCGCGACCTCCAGATTGCTAGTCGAGGGCCTTACTCTTCTAACACAGAGGCCGTCAAAACACTGAAATTCCTCTCCTTTCTTACTTAAAAGACTCTTCGCACAGCATCCCAATATAATATGTATAATAATAATAATAATAAACCTCTATCACAGTTTAGAATAGGCCACTTGCATCAAATTTTTTTCCGGTTTAGGAAAATATTCTCAGACATTCTGTATTTTTTATTTATTTTTAGTCGTATTTTTGAAACCCTGGTGATTTTTTGAAAATTTCAATCCGAAACATCAGACCATTTTTTATAAACCGGAAAGACGGGACATAATTTTAGGGGTGCGAAAAAACGATAATTACGTAGCCGAAAATCATTTAAAAAAAAAACGTTTTCACACGAATAGCAATAAATTGTATGGGGTTCTCTCCGTAACATCTGTAAAAACACCGCCATCTTTATCAAAAAATCAAACCAAAGGATAAGTTCGCATAGAACAAACAATAAATCTAGTGAACGTTAAAAGCAAATTCAAAAATTCGCCGGAAATCAAAGTGTTGCTATATAAAAAAAAAATAATCAGTGTGGAATTTTACAAAATTAAGGGAACTTAATCGGAGACGGGACATTTTAATGTAGTGACGTCACGAGCTCAAATAATGGATTTATTTATTTAAAAAAAAAAACTATACATTTCTAAAAAATTTTACTAACATTTTCGTAATCTTAGTAAAAAAATCTAAGCACACGATTTTTTCCAAGTCGTTATGAAATAGATACAAGTGGCCTATTCTATTTCGATTAATGTTTCCATTACTTACTTTTTTAAAATCACTTCCATAAAGACCCACTAATGGGCCCCCGATTTAATAAAAAAAAGCATATCTGCTCCATTTCATTTTTAACCACACATTTCACATAACACGCAATTTGTATCTAAACCAGCGGCATACGACGAGGACGGGTATCTGGTATAAAGAGCATGACCACTAAAGAAGAGTCGCAGTTACTGTAATCCTAACATAACTGTATTGGACAAAAAACTTCACCTTTTCAGTGTAACTAAATTCCACCTTGCGCCTCGGTGCGGGCATCCGCTGACTTCGAGCGAATAATTAAACGCAGCACACGCTTATTCTCAGCGACTACTAAAAACTTAACCGGGGTGCTTTAAATATTATACTAAATAATATTACACCACGAGGAGTTCTAGTGTAAAAAATATTCAGGATTCGGTACTAGCTGAAGTCCCGGGCGTTACTTGGCTTTACACTATAACGACACAACGATGGTTACAATTACCGACACTTTTATTAGTGTTTTTACGATTATTAGCGAGATTTCAATAACGAGATGTGAACAATATCACTGCGAATTTTCAACTGATATGATGTGAGTAATTTTAGAAATTTGTGCAAATATTTTATTCGTTTTCTAAGTAGGTAAGAAACCCTTTCAAGGAAAGGAGAAAGACAAAGGGAGAAAATAACAATGAAGTACTTGGGAACGTGGGTTTAATTTTTAAGCTATTTCAGAACTAAACTCATCAAAAGTATCAAAATTCTGCATGAAGAAGTAAGAAAAGGAGATGGAGATGGTTCTATGTTTTTATCAATCTCATGAAGACTGTACGTTCTCCTGGTTTGAAGACCTGGCGTGTAATATTTCATCGTTTTCGAAATAAACCTGTAGGTTTGTGTAGAAAGAAAGTCACGTCACCGAACCCAAACACACTTTTTTTATGTTTCTTTTAATTTTTTTTATTTTAACTTAAAACAAATTATTCGTAATCATTACATAGTATAAAATGAAGTCGCTCAAAATGTTTGTGCGCTTAGATCTTTTAAATTACGCAACGGATTTTCGTGCAGTTTTCACCAATAGATAGAGTGATTCAAGAGGATGGTTTAATAAGTATAATATATGCTTATTATAGTGGATAAAAGCCGAGAAATTCAAATATTCAATTTAGGCTGCGGGCATCGGGCAGCTGGCAAGCGGGTGGTGTGGATTTTATAAAGGTTGGGTAATGGCGTTGTGTTTCGTTAGCCACAGCAACGTGTGGCCGGGTCTGCTAGTGCAATGAATAAAATCGATGAAATGAACAATTTTAAACATTCCTATTCGGTTCTGGTGTCATCCGTTATCTTGACAACAAGTGACGTAATTTGATGTCAAATCCTATGGAGCCACTTGAAACCTAATTGATTATTAATTATTTTTAATTCATGGACCCATTTTAATTAATTATATATTACTTTTGTATGAAAATTTTCACTTACCATGAAAACGTTACTTTTATTGGAATTCTTAATGGTAGTTTCTAAATAATATTTCTTTATGAGAACAAGAACAAAAATTCATTTATCCGGAGCCAGTGACTCTATGCTACGGTAACCCGTGTAAGGGTATATTGTGAGACTAAATGAAGTGTGGAAAGGAATGTTATAACGGAGAGGAAAGTTTGCATAAAGTATTCGAGTCTTTCACCAGGTTGATACCGAGAGAATCTGCCACTATATTCACCATTAAACTCGGCTTCGATCTAGTCAAGGTGTTTAGTAAAACTAACGTTAGATACAACTAGTTGAGAATAACACCGCAGTACGTAATGGATGTGGGTTAAATAGATCTCATGGGGAAAAGTTTACAATAGAGCAAAACAAAATACAGTTAAAATACTGGTAAGAAGAAAGATATCCATTTTAAATGTGAGCATTGTTGTTTGTTATTGTATTGTAGCAAGATTATGAACGATTACAAGGCGGATGCATTATACACAGGAAGAAAGGGATGGTTGGGAATTTTGCACTTCTTTTTTTTATTTCTTCAAACTATGTTATATTTAGGGATGCTGTGTGGAGGGTCTGTTATGTAAGGAAAGAGAGAAATTTCAGTGTTTCCAGGAGTTTTCCAGTAATTTTTGCGGATGTTGTGTGGAGGGTCTTAGAAAGAAAAGAGGGGAATTTCAATGTTTCCAGAGAATTTCAGTGTTTTGACGACCTTTGTCATGGAGGGGTAAGGCTGTCAACTTGCAATCCGGAGGTCGCGGATACTAATATATAAAAAAAATTACGTTGTTGTTTTTTTTCTCATCTGTTTAATTTTGTGTTAATTTTATTACTATATAAAATCATTAACCTCAAGACAGCCTTGTCCTAGTAAGGTTAAACATTGATTTGTAAACAATAATATCTACAGTATAAAGAAACAAAAAATTAAAAACACCGTCTCATACATTTTACCACTTGTCTGAATCGATACAAAGGTTTGATTTGCTTGATCTTGCCATACCTTCCTCGAGTTTTCCCAGCTTCTTCCACTCTTCGCATAAAATATTCTACCCGTACCCCTTTCTCTGCCCATCTGCTCGTACCGGCGTTTTAAATAATTTAATTCTGATAAACATGTTTTCAAAAACCGTACATTAATGATTTCTAAACCTAAAGAAACTGTTTGCTCGGCAAAAGTAGATACATAGGTATATTGCCTGACATGACGTTTGGCGCCTAAATAACACTTTTTCCACGACCTTTCGACTCCTATCCTACATGCACAGTCCTGCAAAATCGTTAGGCTGTTCACGAAAGGTTTTTGGTTTTTTTGAAAATGTTAAATCAATTTAAAGTAAGAAAAAAATTGTTTACTTCGGGCACACGCACCTGCCCAGAACAAACACGACGGCCTTCGCAAGGCTCTCGACTAGCATAGATTCATTTTATTTTATTGTTTTGTGTTTTTACAATTTAATATTTAAAATAATATAAGGTAGGTACATTTGCGGCATATTCCAGAGTGGAAGAGTCTCGCAGTATCTCCCTGGTTTAAGACCACCATTGAAAATTGAAACGTTGCTAGAAATGGCTTTAGCCGTGTTTGGTGACTAGATATGAATAGCCAGAAACTTCCCCACCTTACTCTTTCCAATATCCTTCCTTTCCCCACTTCTCACATAGCTCCAAACGGGAGCAGTTGGACTCTTGTGAGGTATTCACATATTAAAAAATACATCGGTTTATCTCTTGAGTGTACCCAACAATATGAAGTGTGAATAGTGGTCTAGTTCTAGGGGGCTAGCAGAAGGTACAGTGGATCCAAGGATTACAGGTTCAATATCGTTCAAATTCTTGTTTAATTGTTTGTTTTTATTGCTGTTTTTAAAGCCATTATTAAATTACAGTGTGCCTTCAGTGCCTTCCGTACAGATTTAAATAAAAATAAACCCTAATATTTAGCCTATCCCCCCTGTAATCAGTTCGAAAATAGTTTTAGAAAATTACGAAAATGGCCAAAAACATGTTCAGTACACACATCGCAGAATCCATGTACTTAACAACCTTACTCTTCCTATCTCAGATTACACCTGTATTTCTTCAAATAGAACCTCCACTCATTATTGACAAAGAACATACAAATATGATGGCAGGTCCTGGGGGAAAATATTTTCCTCGTTCGCAGCTGCTGAAGTATATGATTTAGAAAAAAAATCAGAGTGTTCAATGCACAAGAGTGAGCTGACTACAAAGCACTTTTTTTTAACAATGCGAAGAATGATTTTTCCATATTTTTGCCGTCGAATTCCTGGACACCTTTTCCTGTACTTTGGTATTTGTGTTTTCTTCTTCGGAGTCACTAGAAGTTGCTTTCTTTTCTTTATCCTGTTTATTTTGGATTGGATATTGATTTTACAAAAATATATTATAAATTTTTTGGATATCGTAGGATTTTACCCTTGGTTCGCTGGATGGCTATACTAATGAACAACAATTTTAACAAAACAAAAAACGACTTAAAAAAATGCACTAAAAAGGAAAAAAATAATTTCGTACGATTGTTATTTTTGGAGTCGGTGTCAGCCAAGGTAACTACATACACACCGACTCCAAAAATAACAATCGTACGAAATTATTTTTTTACTTTTTAGTGCATTTTTTTAATTCGTTTTTTGTTTTGTTAAAATTGTTGTTTATTTTTTGATTTTTAGTGACGAACGTGCGTAAAGAAGTTTTACTTCAAAAAAAGAATCATCGAAATCTGTTGGCGTAATACCGTCGAATTGATAACCTCCTACTTTTTGAAGTCGTTTAAAAAGGAGATTTGCGGGCTGTGGATATCGTACTTATTATATTGGCACCGAACACTTGCGAATAAATAAATATTTTATTGCTATCTCATTGTCTCGCATGCTAAGTCCTATAGATGTATGTGTTTGTCTCTTTTCAGTTACGCTAATTTTCGTTTCATCGAGTTTGAAATCACAACGGAGCAAACAAATATTTCACTTAAAAAAAATAAGACTGGTCGATACTCGTACGTGTTTTTGCCGCGTTATTGTTAACCGATTTGATTTGTTGAGTGACCGTTATATCCAAAAATTTTGGCATATTCAGCAGAGCTTCGTACGAATGTAATTCGTAGACGCAGAAAGACGTGAGAAAAGGTTTTTGCAACATATTCATTTTTATCGAGGATGTAATTAGTAGGCTAACGACCATCTTGGGCTATTCGCATTCTGATTGCTACGTGTTCAAATAATTCGTTACTTTTTATGACCGCTGCACGTAATGTTAAAGAATAATTAGGTTAAGGCCTGGTAGTAAGCGTTCAAAAAGAAGAAAAAGGGGAGATATTTAAAGACGAATGTTAGAGCGAGCGCGCTAATATTAAAAACCATAATAATTAAGTGAAAATTGAGAAAATGTTTAATAATACACGACTCGCCCAAAATGGAGAAGAAATCTCGTTGGAAATGTTTTAATAATTTAAAGGAACAAGTATAACTTGTAAAATACTAATAGATAATAGAAAAAAAACTTCTTTTTCGGAAAATACTTTACTTCTACTTTTTACGGTGTGGAAAATGAACAGCGTGATAAGGGACGTATTTGATTTACTTTAACCAGTGATTGCTGATATTATTTGGAGTAAAAAAGGAAATGAAATTTTGGTCTCCGGTGACATTTTTGATGATTTTTTGAAGTGAAATTTCTATAGCCCCGTTGTGATTTGGAATTCGGATGAAAGGGAATTGACGCATAACAGCACCTACGAAGCATCAAACTCCTAACAAGGCTCCTATTGGTTGAGATATAAAACGGAAACGTTAGCTCTGCGCTCATCGGCCGCTTTAATTATAAGGCTCTTTTGTTTTGGCTCTTGGTTGAGATTGTTTTGGTAAAGTTTTGCCTCTACCGCGTGTTAAGTGCACTCGATTTTTTTTCTAGAATAACATAAAAAAATAATAGATGTTGGAAAATTGGGGGCAGGGTGAGGGCTGATAAAAGTAACCTTCATAAAAGTAAAGTAGACCAGAGTTGGAAGGCTACGAATTACCGCACAAATAGCAGACCGATAGCCTACGGAGAACCGCACAAAGAGGAGACCGATTATACCATCTAATTTTCTTGCACGTTAAATCCTATAGATGTATGTGTTTGTCTCTTTTTAGTGTCGTTATTTTTCATTTCATCGATTTTCAAATCACAACGCTGCAAAAGAAGTGTTCACTTAAAAAAAATTTCAGTTACATTTTTTACTCAAAATAATGTCAGGAATCACTGGCAAGTACGTCCCTTTATCAACCCGTATAGTTATTACCTTCAAGAATAACATAATTTTTTGTTTCTAAGAGCTTTAAAGAGTTTCTAAGTGTTAAAAGAAAGTGTGTTATAAATTCGTTGAAATTCGTGATGTCGAGTCTTAAAATTTACTTTTTTAACACAACATCTTCGTTTGAGTAGGTATACGGTAATAAAATGGGTACCCCAGATGGATCTGATGAACTTTTAGTGTAATTAAACACATCTGCGATTTGTTTGCACGGTCGGCCTCGTGATCGGGACCAACACTCGCCGATTGGCCAAAGCACGAAGAAGCTCGCCCTTGTGCATAATACATATGTAATATAAAATACATACATGTAGGACAATGTAGGTCTATTATAACGAGAGTTTTAAATTTGACTGCATATTAAAACGATTATATTATATTTAATGAATAACAGATCACTTTGTATAAACCACTATATTATAAACAATATCTACATGTTTCGATAACAATGTTATCTTCATCAGGATATGTTATAGTTTATAGTTTATTCTAATTTGTCTATACTTGTTTGTCATTTCATTTTCAATTCTTTTTTTTTAATATATTAACACATCCTGATGAAGATAACATTGTTATCGAAACGTGTAGATATTGTTTATAATATAGTGGTTTATACAAAGTGATCTGTTATCTACTACACTATATAAAGAGGTAAGATTTATTTGTTTGTTTGCATCGAATAGGCTCCGAAACTACTGAACCGATTTGAAAAATTCTTTCGCTGTTGGGAAGCTACACTATTCCCGGGTGACATAGGTTATATTATATTTAAAAAAAAATTAGGGATCCTTACTAAAACTCCAATAATGCAACCCAAGGTGTAAAAAAATTACCTAAAATATTCTTTACATCGCGTGCGCTGCGAAAACTATTGATGATAGAATAAAATAATGTACTACGACTTTGTAGAACACATTATTATTTACAAAAAAGGTCGCGACAGCGTATGTCTAACTATTATGGTTATGCCACAATAAGTATTCTTTTATTTTTAAAATTTAATTAATATGTCGCCGATTAAAAAGGCTCTTTATTTGTATCTTGGTGTTAATCCTTATCAAAATAAATTACTTCATATTCAAGACAGCTTCAATACCTTTATTTAACTTTTTGAATTTTTCAATTCGGATATTTAATTAGAAAGATATCACGAGTTTAATAATGTTAGTATTAGAAAAAAGTTTCGGCTACGGGCCGGGCGGGAGAGGAGTCAAGAAATGAAGTGCCAGGGGTGTTGGCGGGACGGGGGAGCGGGAGAGCGGTGGCGGGGAAGGTGGAAGTGGAACGCTGGAGGGGAACGCACGGGAAAGGACATGCAAGAGAGTTATAAGGTGTGGTAGATCTCTGTCCCCTCTCGGGAAAAAAGGTACCCGTTTTTACCTAAAGGGCATGCTTTTGAAGATATAAGGGCTGGAAGTTTCGCCCTCTTGAAATTTCGGAAAGTTCAAGAAGGTTCTATAGAACTCTAGAAAGTTCTGGAAGGGGTGGCGGAGTATGTCGTGGAATGTTCGGGAATAGGGAATCGGGATCATCATTGTGAAACATTCCATAACACTCTCAAAAGTTTTCCTGAGCGAAGCCGGGTAACCCAGCTAGTTCATTATATAATTAATGATGCCACAAAGTAATTTTGCGAAGTTTGAAGAAGATTATATATTTGTTTTGTTGTAAAGAAAGATGAACGTTTCCTGGTTTCTTATCATAATGTCGTTTATTCATTTATTTATGTTATTTCTATTCTTGAACATACACATTACATATTATTACATTGGTTTTCATAGTTAATAAGTTTAGTAATAAGAATTTAAAAAAAAATGTTAATGATCCATAACTGTTGAGTATTTTGTGAACTCCTCAATAGGCTGTGCTGAGGGTTATCATTACCTTTTGAAGTGATAATTTCTTTGAGAAACTCTCACCGTTATGAAACGAAAAAGCGACACTAAAAAGAGACAAACACATACATATACTGCGAGAGAATGAGACTAATCGGTGTCCTCTTTATGCGGTGCTTCGTAGCCTATCGGTCTTCTCTGTATGCGGTGCTTCGTAGAATAAAATTTCAAATAATGTATAAACTTGATAATAATATTATAGTAAATAAACCCTACAATTATCCAATTCCTGATACTCTGCATTTGACTCATTCTCTCGAAGTTTAGTTTTCTGAAAATTTCACTTCTACTGCGTGTGAACTGCACTCATGTTTTTTTGAAGTAAAAACTTGTTTAGAAACGAAAAATAACGACACTAAAAAGCGACAAACATATACATCTACACTTTTAGCCTGCAAGAGAATGAGATAGTATAATCGGTCTCCTCTTTGTGCGACACAGGTAGCCTATCGGTCTCCTTTTTGTCCGGTGCTTAGTAGCCTCTCTACTCTTGCCTACTTTAATTTTCTGAAGGTTTCACTTCCACCGCGTATTAACTGCACTTAGATTGTTTTTTAATTTGTCTGTATCTTGTTCTGTTTCATGTTTTGTCCTGATTAATTAGTATAATTTTCTTCTTTAATCATATATTTCATTGACGGGTATAATCTTTAAAAGTTATTCTAATAAAATTGGATAATTAAACTTTAATAAAAAATTAATAATGCCCATAACAATAAAATCGGAAATGATTATCCGGATCCGTATCCGGTCAATCCTGTCAAGATGGTAGCCGTGCTTGATAGTACATTTTTTTTCCGCCAGAGCGCATTAGCACTGGGACTATTACGAGCTCATAATTGTCGTAATTCAGAGTAATCAACATCATGTGAAGTGTACTGTTCGCAGAACTAATAGTTGTTAAATAAAATAAAATATGCCCGCTGGTTTGTGCGGCAATCACATAGAAAAAAACTTTTGTCATTTACAAGCCAGTTCCTATGAATGGTACCCACTTAATTGATATTACGAATGAGAGACGGATGTTATAAACCGCGAACACAGGTAGGCAATACTATATTTGCTACAGCTGGAACGTTTATGTGATGGATCCGGCGTTTAAGATTTTGATATAAATGATAATCCTGGGGAAGATTGATGGAGTACAATTGGACTTGGATATCATTGATGTTCAGAGTTCCTAAAATAATTAGTTTAATGACTCCAACGTAATTGCGAAATGGAATTATCTAGTGATACTTTACTAGGTTAGTTTTTTTTATATTTTATATTTTTACTAATATATATATATAAACAGGATTTCACTCCTTTCAGAGGATTAATTTAGATTTTTTATGTTAAAATTTATCATTCTCACCATATTTAGCGAGAGAATTATTTGTGGGATTTACATGTTCGGCTAGACCCGCGTTTTTCTTAGCTTGTGTAATAAACAACTTCTTTATCAGAGGAATGTTTATGTTGTTATGAAGAGTATGAACCCTTTTCCACTTAGGAGCATTACGCGCAGGCGAATGGGTTTATTTTTCAGGGTTTGTAATTTATTTATTTGTGTGTTGGCTGCGTGTTCCCAAATCGGTGCAGCGTATGCAAAGCTCGTTCTTATGTTCGTTTTGTAGATGAGAAGTTTATTTTGTGCTTATAATCGACTATGTCTACCTATCATGGGGAAGAGTGGAGCTATTGACCTATTTGCAGGGTTTGTAATTTATTTATTTGTGTCTTGGCTGCGTGTTCCCAAATCGGTGCAGCGTGTGCAAAGCTTGGCCTTATGTTCGTCTTGTAGATGATAAGTTTGTGTGCTGATAATCGACTATGTCTACCTATCATGGGGAAGAGTAGAGCTATTGACCTATTTGCTGATTTTTCTTTATCATTATATGTTTTTGCCACGTTAATTTCGAGTCCAGAATGACTCCCTGAGTATATTCCTTATGCAAGAATCATTTTTTATCGTCTAAAATACCGTCAAATCTAGGCAAGTGCGGTGAGTTACTAGCAAGTCCACCATGGATTTCTAGGCGCGCTAAGAGTTAGTTGGATTATTTTTTTTTAAACTTACTTTAAATTAAATTTAATAATGTTATTATTAAGTTCTGCAAGTTAATTAGTTTTTTATTATTGTGACAGCTGTTTTGATTAATAAGGTCATTTTAAAACTGTCTTCAAGTTAGTTTTCTGCTTCGTAAAACGAAACCGCTAACACAATAATAAAAAAACTGAAATATTTAAATTTAAATTTTCATTAAATTTAAATTATTTAAAAAAAAAAATAAGTCGAGTTTTACGAATTAAACACAAAAACCATTATACTAACGATTTGTAAATTATTCACAAGATTCAGCAAAATCACATTACGATAGCTTGCAGAATAACTCCGGAGTGGGATGAATGTGTTGAAGGTGATTGCTTGTGAAGTGCGTAGGAGGTTTGATCGTTGTCCGATACGAAAGCGACCAAAGTAAATCGAATAGGAGCCCCGTCTGTAGTGTCTGCACGTGCCCAGAACCTTACGCTCACTTATTCCTTCCAGATAAGGCGGAGGTCGTTCGAGCTGATTACCCAACTAGTTTCTCTTCACAAGCTGCAGGACCGCTTCTCGTCGTTATTACACATAATGCTCGAAAGCAGGCACTAACCGGAACTCTGGGGAATCTAAATATGCCGTCCCAATTTCTGTAATCATAACAAGGGTTAGCCTCTGCCTATCCGGTTAGAGGGCATTGTCTTTAGTCTAATGCACGACGCACTAACGTGAGAGGTATCTTCCTATCTGTACCTGCAGCTGCAAGCACTGATGTTATGTATGCTGTCTTATGCTCGGTTGAATTTCTGCTTTGCTGCATGCTCTTACATTTCTGTGTGAGTTCCTGAATTCACAGACTAGGTTCCAACATTGATTTGTAAGTTCCTGATTTTGCTGTAGAAGTTCTTACATTTCTGTGCGAGTTCCTGAATTCCAGTCTAGGTCCCAGCAACCAGCATAGATGTGTTAGTTCCTCATTTTGTCTGTGGAAGCTCTTCCATGTATGTGCATGTAACTTTCTATGAAATATCCAGCTTTTCTGTGTGAGTTCTTGCATTCCTTAAAAGTTTATGAATTAATTTGTTTTTGTTTGTTTGTTTTTGAATCTTTATTTAGATGTAGGCAAATTTTTTCATACATTTAGTAGATAACATATAAAAAATGCAATTTAAGAGGAACGTATGCGCGGCACATTTCAGCCCGTTTCGTACAAATCTTAAATTTGGATTTGGGATCAAAATACCCAACCAAATGAAAAATTATTTTTGTAATCTAAAGATATATCAAATATCTAGTAAGGATGTGAGCTACTTTATTTATTTTTACTTTTAAAAAATAAAATAAGACATAGGCCATTAAAGATTTTAGTGTTTCTGGATTTTAGAGGCGATTTGGGCAATTATTAGTGAGTAAATAAAAAACAATAAAAAAAATTATATTATTATATACGATTTCCTCATTATACTATTACACAATGAAATAGTATAATGAGGAAATCTATAAGAGGTTTCTCAGTTAGGTTAATTATACATGTATAAATTAATCATTATTGTAAACTGTTGATTTCCCTAAAGTAAAATAAAAAAATATTTATTTTAAAAATACAATGAAAAGTAAAATAAAAAATTAAATATATTCTTACAAATGTATTTTTTGCATAGTAATTTTAACATATAAACGACATTTTTTTATTCCACCGAAAATGGGTAATTTGTAATTTAAATTTACACCCATCAAAATGAAAAAAAAAGGTTAAATTAACAAATGGGTATGAAAAATACGTTTTAGGAAAAACAGAAAACTTTGTTTAAAATAATATTGGAGAGTACGTGGTATTCAAATCAAAAATTATTTTTTTTAAAGTGCTAAGACTGAGGCTTCCTTTTAGTCGCTTATTGTAAGTTTTGGTCCTTTACAAAACGCGCTGTTTTGTGTGCACGAAAGTTTAGGTTTGGGAACCGTAAAATTTCTGCGTCTTCTCGTAGGATAATTAAAGATTCATTATTCCCATTTAAGTTCCTGCCTTCCCTTATTCCCTGTAATTTCTTGCAGTTTTGTTAAATATCCTGAGTTCTTGTCTAAATATCTTCCTGCATGTTTCAGTAAAATTGCTTGTTTCTGCATACATTTGAAAATGTACGCAGAATCTTAACTAAGTTCCAGTGTTATTGTGTTAGACCCTGCAAATAATTTCTAGTGTTTCTGGATAAGTAACTGAATTTCTTCGATAACATGTAAAATTAGTGATTTAATGCTGTTTTACAAGTGACTCTAAACTTTTTTTTAATCTTTGGTTCAAAAAGTTGAAATGTTAAGGAAGATATGAAGATAAAACAACTTATTTTCGTCCCCGGTTGAAATATGCTAGAAAATAGATTGAAACAAATGACCCGTCGGCAAACTAATACGTTTGTCATTGAAAATGTTCCACCTGTCATGTTGTGTCGATTTTGCGCAGGATGTGTTCAGCATTCCTCCTTTGGCAATCTAAAACAAGCAATCTACATCCCATCAAAATACTCATATTTATTTGTTGTGAGATGTTAGATAATATGTACCTGTTTGTTATTTTGATTTGATTCTATTCATCGGTATGCAGGTAGTACTTGCGTAACATATCGTTAGTTGCCTAAGTTACGAGATAATAGTTAGGAGTCATAAATATAATTGGTTATATAAAACGTATAAGCAAACCAAGCATAAAATTTCACACTTGGTACCGATCAATGAAATTAACTTATAGAATAATATTTGGTCTTGAAATGAGAACGTGCTTAGTACCTACTGGGATTTTATTTATCCAGTTTCTACATCTATCCTAATCATCAATCTGCTAGAAAAGTATTTTAAATTTGAAAGAATGTCAAAAAAATTGTGAATATTCGAATATTCGAGTGCATTTTTTTAACCAGTGGAATATTGGAGCTAACTTGGAGTTGTTAGTGTTTTTCGGTATACAATCGCTTTTTAAGTAAAATAAGGGATTTAGACTATTTCGGAAGTACATAATATCGTTTTCAACTCATTCGTTTTGTTGTGGAACTGGTAACTATATTGTTATTAATTTTTGCGCTCCTCTGCATAAATGCAGTGGTAAGTGATTGGTCATCCCTTTTCATTGCATACCTTGTTTTTCCTATAAGTATTATCACTCAATTCCATCAGAAACCATTTTGTCTCATTTCATTTTAAGTACAATTCATGAAATGTGTATCTGATGCTGTAATTCTGAAACAGTTTTGGATGTAAGAGATATGATCGTAAATACGTTTTACAATTTTTAAATCGGATTGAGCCAATTGCATAGTGTCATTTTTTTACTTTAGCTCCATAGAGAAGGCCGTATTGAAATAATATCCTTCCCTGTGCTATCTTAGGGGATGCTGTGTGGCGAGTCTTTCTATGGAAAGGAAGGAGATGAAGTTCTGGGAAGGAAAAACAAAAATTAGGAATCGACAATCAACAAAGGAATAACCAACACCTCTGACATAGGTCACTACGTTATCTTGCCCTTGTTTGAGTGGCAGGGGTCATGGGGTGATGTGTGTCCGGGTCTTGGCGGTGGTTGCGTCTGCCCACTAGCTGCACGACAGGTCGGATAGAGAGAGAATGGTTGAAGGGGTCCCTTTGACTTCTTCAGCAGTACTATCTTGTTACATCGCCTTGCCCCCCAGTGGGAGAGATGGATTCATTCGTCCGCCACTCCTGGACACACTGACGTAAGACAGTAAATGAGAAAATGAACCAATTAGGTACTCTTCCTATTGCAATAAACAAATCAGGTGTTCTGTCACTGCAAAATTTTTTCTCCCCTTCGGGTATTTGACTATCGGATGTAGCGGATATGCTATTTGCGTTCATTTGCTCGTAACCCGTACAAATAATAAGCAAAATTCCGGACAACCGTTTTGTTTCACAGCCAAGTCGTTAGCTTCCACATTACGAGGATAACTGTGAAGAGAGCTTACGTGTAATTGATGATCTTAATCAACCCTAATAACAATAACACTTATATAGCTATGTACATATAGCCCATAACTGCCCTGTCTATAATCATGAATTCTACTGTACTTACGATGATATTCTAATAAAAATACTTCCGGTGCATTCTCACGGAGTGTAAACTGCTTTAGAAAAGTAGAACAGACATCAACCGCAACAATAATTGACAGAAAGACAGAGAAGCGACCCATTGTGTGAAAGCCGTTGTAGCTCAGCTACCAGTGATGTAAAACATTAACTTCATTGTGGTTGTTTTTTGCAGTCCTCCAGAGATAAACAGTGGCGACCGCAGCGGTCTACAGCGTATTATGTAATGTGCCAGAGTGTCTATGAACTTATACAGCTCTCGTAATTTGCTATACTTTACTGCAGTGATTCTTAACCTCGGGTCGCGACCCAAATTCGGGTCGCGAGAGGTATTGGGTTGGGTCGCGTATTGATAGCATGTGTGTGGAAATCGCGTATTGATAACATGTGTCCAAAATTTTGGGCACAATTATCTGGGAAGCCTGTTCTGAGCAATGAAGCTGAAAAAGCCCTGCTACCTTTGCCAACTACTTATTTACGTGAAGCAGGATTTTCATGCCTTTCTGTTATGAAGAATAAGTACAGGAATAGGTTGGATCCTCAGCATGACATGCGGTGTGCACTTTCTATAAACATAACTCCACGTATACATGATCTTTGCTCAAAAATACAACGCCAGGGTAGTCACAAATTATTTTGCTGTAAAGTTGTTTTAATGCTGAATTGTCTGATTTTAATACAGAACATTTAAATAAAGTTGTTTATTTCTAATTTTACAACTACATCCTATAATTTTTTTAAGATGTATTTGTAATTTTATAGTTTAAAATTACATAATATATCATTTTAGTACCTTTCACTGGAAAAAAAAATAGATTAGGGTCGCGTACTTCAAATATATTCGTACTTTGGGTCGCCAGCCAAAAAGGTTAAGAACCACTGCTTTACTGGGTGAAATGGGTTTTCTCGCAAATAAAATTGTTACTTCAAAATACACCACAAAGCATACAATAGATACAACTCGCGCATAAAACAAATTTGAATATTTGGCGGGTAGGAGATAAGCCGACGTAGCTCAGATAGGATATCAGAAGGACGCGGGTTTAAGTCCCGTCGGCGGCATGTATCGTTTCTCGGAAGATTTTTTCAATATAGATAAGTGTTTCAGGTTAATAATTACTATTTATAATAATTGTTAAATTTGAATTGATTTGTTACATATTTTTGCAGTTATTTCTCCGAACCGTACTACTGTGCATCCATTATCCATTAATACTATGTTCTATGGGTGAAATACCACCATTCAAAAATTAAACTTTTCTTGAAATGGCTTTAGCTATGCTATTGTCTTAGCCAAATCGTTCCCTTTCCTCTTTCCCATCTCTTTCCCCTCTCACTTTCTTCAACCTTATGACGTACAATGATCCCATATTTGGATTTAATAGTCCCACAAGCTCCTGGTAGTTTGGACTCTTATGCGGTTATTAGTAAGTTATTCTGAAAACGAATTTATCCTTTTGATATAGACGCTACGCAATTGTGACTTAGCTTGCTGGCTAATACCTTTCCCCTTTATTCTCAATTTGGTTTGTTTTGTTTCATATAAGCTAGAGGGAAAAAAAAACCCTGACAAATCAATCAAGTTCTTGTTACCCTAATTAAAAAAAAAAGATAAACATTACAACATAATAAAAAAACCCTCCACGCAGCAACCACTAAGATGACATAGGCCCTGAGGAAAATTATTTTTCTCATCGCCTCCTGTGTGGAGCTAATGTAAAAAAATAGTAAATTTTTTAAAATTTTAAGCAACCCCCGATACAAAAAAGAGCTAATAACCTGGAAACACCTGAATAGATTTTCATAAATTGTAGCTAAGAATCATCTCCAACACAACAGATTTAAAACAAAAAAAAACGCATCACAATCGGTCCATTCGTTTAGACAGATAGACCCACAGACAGACACGCAGGAAGTCAATTTTATAACACCGCTCTTTGCGGGGTTAAAAAATATGATGCTTATAATATTACTAGTACTAAAAAATTTTCATACGAAAAGTTCTCTTAAAATAAACAAAAATTTTAACCAAACAAAAAACGACTTAAAAAAATGCACTAAAAAGTAAAAAAATAATTTCGTACGATTGTTATTTTTGGAGTCGGTGTCAGCCAAGGTAACTACATGCATATATAGTTAGTTATAGGCGAGATGTGGAGATCTTGGCTGACACCGACTCCAAAAATAACAATCGTACGAAATTATTTTTTACTTTTTAGTGCATTTTTTTAAGTCGTTTTTTGTTTCGTTAAAATTTTTGATAATTTATTGATTTTTAGTGATGAGCGTGCGTAAAGAAGTTTTACTTAAAAAAAGAATCATCGAAATCTGTTGGGGTAATATTGAGTTATTCGTCCATTTGTCGCGCACATACTTATTGCAAATTTAAGACATGTATGGTTTTGTCAAAACTGAACCAAATTAAAATGGGACTACACAAAAAGCACCAGCTTTCTAATAAAAAAAGAACCATCAATATCGGTTTACCCAATCGGAAGTTCTGAGGTAACAAACATAAATTTTTTTAAAATTTTTATAATACCGTCGAATTTGTAACCTTCTCCTTTTCGAAGTCGTTCTTCCCATTATCTCTTCCCCCGTCAGGAAACTTATTTTTAATTCCCGTAGAAAAAAACAACATGTTTCGTAAGCAATGCTAACATCATCAGGGTTTACTTAAAACTCCATTCATTATCATTTTATTATTAAAACAATTTGAAAAAACTGCTCTCTATAATAATTATTGATTAGTGAGAAGATTTTTTAAAAAATTTGATTTATTGTTGTCAGAAATATTTGCACATCTAAAGTTTAAGATGAAGGATAAATATACACAAATATGTTATTGTAATACTTTTAAGAGCGATACAATATCCGTTTAGCAGTGAGAACATAGGCAGGGTACACAAGTAGGTGGTGGTGATGAAGCCACACAGGGTTGTTGGCACGGTGATGGTGGAGGTGGCGGGCAAAGCTGTGCGCAAGGTGGTGGTGGAGGTGGAGGACAAGGCTGTGTGCAAGGTCGTGGTGGAGGTGGAGGACAAGGCTGTGCGCAAGGTGGTGGTGGAGGTGGTGGGCAGAGCTGTGCGCAAGGTGGTGGTGGAGGTGGAGGACAAGGCTGTGCGCAAGGTGGTGGTGGAGGTGGAGGACAAGGCTGTGTGCAAGGTCGTGGTGGAGGTGGAGGACAAGGCTGTGCGCAAGGTGGTGGTGGAGGTGGAGGACAAGACTGTGCGCAAGGTGGTGGTGGAGGTGGAGGACAAGGCTGTGCGCAAGGTGGTGGTGGAGATGGAAGACAAGGCTGTGCGCAAAGTGGTGGTGGAGGTGGAGGACAAGGCTGTGCGCAAGGTGGTGGTGGAGGTGGAGGGCAGGGTTGTGCACAAGGTGGGGGTGGAGGTGGTGGGCATGGCTCAGCACAAGCTGGTGCTGGAGGTGGAGGGCATGGCGCAGCACAAGGTGGTGGAGCCACACAGTGTTTTTGGCATGTTGGTGGAGGTGGTGGGCAAGGTTGTGCACAAGGGGATGAACAAGGTGGAGAAGGTGGACATGGGGTTACGGGTAGTGGAGACTGGCATGAACCTCGAATACACGCTGAAAGTGCTCCCTAAAATAAGAAATAAAAACATAAGAAACATTTTCCCCATTAGCAAAAAACCTCTTTCAGTTAAATGTTTGAATCATCTCACCTGAGCTCTTAACGAAATAAAAGCGCACAGGAAAATATAACTCAACTTGTGAGAAGCCATCCTTGTGGATGTTATTTACTGATCTGATGCTAACTGTTGGCCTACTTCACCTATTATACTTTTCCGCCAAATAGCTCCTCGAGTACTCTTGACATATCTGACATGTAACGCCTTATCATCTTATCAGCATAGAAAATGTTTATCGCTTGAATGTGATAGGTCGCGAAACTGGCAAATTCCAAATGCTCAACAATGCGAATTCCTACAAAATCTAACTATGAACGTAGGTACTACGCTGTACGTGCTTTTGCGAACATTACTATAAAATCGTTTTTTTACTCACAAGACTTGTGTATTCTATGAACATTTTTTTATGTATAGTCATTCTTCTCTTTATACAGGTCTTTCGAAATACTGATTGTGCACAGCATTCTTGAAGTAAATCATGTCTGAAGTATATATTTTTGGAACCACTAGATGTAAACAAAAGAATAAATTATCAAATACACATAACCCCAATAATTAAATAGAAAAGTACGATGTTTCAGCTCCTCAGCACAAAGAAAATAATTTCCCTCACTAATTTCTCAATGTCATCTTGGAAATGCTGTGTGGAGGGTTTTTTGAGGAGAGGAAGGAGTGATCATGGATCTTGAAGATAACCGTGTTGTAGGAAGAAGGAAACACAAATGCTGGCATATCGTTCCACAGCCAATTCAAGAACAAGTCGTAGAAGCGACCCATTCCAATACGATAAATGTCATATTTTGGGCGCGAGTTTGACGTCTACGCACTGGTGCCATATCTTTGACTGGTGCAGAGGGGATCAATAACGTTAGTTCCTCGGAGCATGTTACATTGAAATACTGGTAGAACAAGGACAGCATTCCCTGTGCTCTAAAAATTGCAATCCGTTTGTTAAGATGGGAGAATAAATCAAACGGACCGATGACGGACGGTCGGAAAGAGATGAGGGTTTTTTCAGATATTTTGGGGCTCCAGGAATGCCAAGTTCTATCAAGGGATGTACTTGCGATTTGTACAGGGTTAATAGTTGTGTACTGTTAAAATATCTGCGGGCACTGTACAGTACGCCCAGTTTTTGAAAAGTTAACTTAACTATGTCTTGGATGGAGCCCCCGTACCTGAGCTGGTCACTTAGAGTTACACCAAGCATATCAATGAAGAGCCTGTTCGGAAGATTACTTCCGTTGAAGGATAGTAGATTTTCATTTCGATCCTTTTTACGCGTAATTAGACATGATTGGGCTTTGAAACAATATATTCGACAAGATTATTCTTACCCAAACGTTAAACTCTTAACCGTCCATTCTTTGCTTCAAAACCCTCCGAGCCATTGGAGTTTGTGTGCCCTTTGGAGGCTTGTCAAACAAAAGCTATCATGGACTGTACTGTAATGAATTGGTGCAGACGACGAAAGGTCATTAATGTTCAACAATAACAAAGTCGGAGAAAACAAAACCGATCAAATGCGCGGAAGAGGTAAAACCATGGAAGTATACATCCATACTCTTAGGGTAAAACCATCAGCACCGTCTGAATCAACCTTTACCTCAAAAGACAGCAATCGACGTAAACAAGAGGAAGTCTGCAAAAAGGCAGTTTGATAACAAGTCATCAATAGTTAATGGATCACTTGATGCACCTGACTTAACACAACTAATAATATTCCGAGTACCAAATTGTGCCTTCCAGAGCTTTTCTTTGTCTATCCGTCTAAAACTACCTATTATAGATAAATTAAACAATGTTACTTTGTTTGAACCACTTGTATATTTGTTTGAAGCCGACCGGTTTCGGAACGACCGTTCCTTCCTCAGGGCAAACATATACTGATTCGACAGTTACTATATTTAACTGTCAAATTTTTATACATTTTAGCTTTTGTGGCTGTACTTGCCAACTTTATACTTTTGAATGTAGCTATAACTTTGTGGTAATCCGTTATAGATAAATTAAACAATGTTACTTTGTTTGAACCACTTGTATATTTCTAACTATTCTATTTACTCCCCAATCCAAAGACTACGTAGGCTTGGAAATAAATACAGTTCGGTTGATGTTTTCATTTATTCCTTACCTAAATTTATATCAGAAATTTCTAATATTCTGATGTATATTTTATTATTATTCTTTTAATATTGGTTTTGTTATTTTTTCTTTTAAATTCTGATTCCATTCTATTAGTGCAAAGGAAGAGAAATAATACTATAAAATATTTGGTATTTTATTGTTTCTTTTTCTATTATTACTATGTTACACGATTGATGTAAATGCTACAAGGGCGAAAATAAATAAATAAATTTGTCAATGAAATGGTTGTGTGGACAAACAGACTTAAAATATTATTATTGTTTAATTTTACTGACTGGTATCACCGATAACAGCTGCCGGATGACAGTGTAAATTCATTCCGCTTTCCGTTATACCTTCCGCAGTTATACTTTCCCACTAACCGTCATTGTTTTAACACTGTACCAAGTTGATTGTAAATTTAAGTTTTTTCCTGTAAGTACTTTTGACTCATAACAAGAGGTCTTATTGAAAATCTCCACTATACACATAATCCAGTTTACAGTTGTGGAAAAGGACTGTAAACTGCAAAGTCCAACCTGGGCTAAATACCTAAACATAACCTCATTTCAGAAGTTGGATAAATCTGTAATTTACATAAAAATTAAATAATATTAATTCCAGAACGGTGCCTTGTGGAATACCAAAATTTGATGTTTCTTGGTCGCTTGTTTTAAGGTAAGGTAAATCAGTTTTACCGAAAATATAAAATAAACATCATACAAATAAAATATTTCAGCTGAAACAGCTGTCACAATAATAAATGTACAAAGGCCCTGTATACCAGTCAGTCCGTATCCTTGCTGTAAACAATATTCCTCGCTTAATTTTAAGTGGACAATCTGCCGCTCAAGCATTGCTATGCCGGAGAATAGTTGCCGCATTTTTAGAAGACACGCAACGAGGCAGTAGAAGTCGCATGTCGAGCTAACATAACTTACGTAAATAATTAAATTCTTCTATATCACCGAAATTTAGGTAATTTGCCTAGTTTCATTAAGTATGGACATAGACATATAAAGCAGTATGGACTATTATAGTCATCGAGCGATGAGGAATGTCGATACACTTAATTAATAATAATCAATCTAAAGTAGTCTGGCAAGGGATTTTAAAAGATTCAATGTCATGACAGATTGTATTCAGTGGTTAATTTCATGAATGATGAGAGTCTGAAAAATCCTATACTATTTATTAAGTAACCGTATAGCACCATACTAATTGAAGTAAGGAACTTTATCCAAAATCAACCCGTCTAAAAATAATTTAGATTCATGAAATAAACTACCGTCATTAACATTTTGAAAGTACGCGTGGATCGCGATCTCCCAATGACAGCAGAAAGCTCATGAAGACATGCGTAAACAGTAGTTTGGCTGTATAAAGAAATGTATACATATTCGTCATTATTATTTTTTATTGATGAACTAATATTTAAGACAAGATTTTTATGCATAACACATCTCCCTGGTAGGAGATTTAGCACTTACAATGCCTTTCTCAAATAAAATAAAGTTGGTGTTTGCAGGTGGAAAAATGTAGTAAGCAGTAATTGTTGAATGAAACACTAGCATACAATGAATTATTTGGAGGGCGGGAGATAAACCGACGTAGCTCAGTGGATAAGAGCAGTTGACCGGAAATCAGAAGGACGTGGGTTCGAGTCCCGTCAGCGGCATGATGTATATTTTATCGGGAGATTTTTTTCAATGTTGAGTGTTTCAGGCTAATAATTATTACTTTTAATAATTGTAACACGTTCTTCTATTAAAATCATAGATAATCCGTGTCTACAAGCTTTTCAAGCTTATTAAAACCACTGGAGCGACTAAGGTCAAAATATGCACCCCTTTTATTTTTCTGCGATTGACAGCGGTCCAAAATTGGACAACAATTTTTTTTTTGGACCATACGAATTTATAATTTCTTTTTACAAATCCTACACATATGTGATAATCGACAAAAGATAGGTGAATTCATTGGCTTTACAGAACTATAATCGTGTGTATGTCTCCATATTAAAATAATAATTAATATTGGCAAATATTCAACAAAATCACGAGCAATCGAAGGAAAAAGTTTTAAATCGCGCTGTCGCTTGAGCATATCGTTGTGCACCGTTATTGGACGGTAGGTATTTCTATTCTACTTATTAATTTTATGTTAACATCTAATCTATTACGTACATTATTGACAAGATAAAGTAAATTAATAAAGAGTTGTTTTCATTTTTATATTCAAATAGTGTGACTAAAACCAAACCGCTCTCAATAATAAATATAGATTAATGTGTCTTTGAAACAATTTAATTTATTGTCCACCGAAATATTTTTATACATTTTCAGTTTACAGTGAAGGGTAAATTCGAACACATATCCTATTTATAGTTTTTATTAGCTACATCTTACAATTTTGTGTAAGACGATTAATACTTCTCTTCCATTAAAATCATTAGCTTTGGGAAGATGATAATATGTTATAATAATACTTATAAGAGCGATAAAATAGCTGTTTAGCACTGAGAACATGGGCTGGCTCCACAAGAAGATGGGGGTGGTGGAGCAACACAGGGTTGTTGACAAGGTGGTGGTGGAGGTGGGGAACACGGCTGTGGGCAAGGTAGTGTTGGAGGTGGAGGGCAGGTTTGTGCGCAAGGTGGTGGTGGAGGTGGAGGGCATGGCTGTGCGCAAGGTGGTGGTGGTGGTGGAGGGCAGGGTTGTGCGCAAGGTGGTGGTGGAGGTGGAGGGCATGGCTGTGCGCAAGGTGGTGGTGGAAGTGGAGGGCAGGGTTGTGCGCAAGGTGGTGGTGGAGGTGGAGGGCATGGCTGTGCGCAAGGTGGTGGTGGAGGTGCAGGGCATGGCTGTGCGCAAGGTGGTAGTGGAGGTGGAGGGCATGGCTGTGCGCAAGGTGGTGGTGGAGGTGCAGGGCATGGCTGTGCGCAAGGTGGTGGTGGAGGTGGAGGGCATGGCTGTGCGCAAGGTGGTGGAGGAGGTGGAGGGCATTGCTGTGCGCAAGGTGGTGGTGGAGGTGGAGAACATGGCTGTGCGCAAGGTGGTGGTGGAGGTGGAGAACATGGCTGTGCGCAAGGTGGTGGTGGAGGTGGAGGGCATGGCTGTGCGCAAGGTGGTGGTGGAGGTGGATGGCATGACTGTGCGCAAGGTGGTGGTGGAGGTGGAGAACATGGCTGTACGCAAGGTGGTGGTGGAGGTGGAGAACATGGCTGTGCGCAAGGTGGTGGAGAAGGTGGAGGGCATGGCTTTGCGCAAGGTGGTGGTGGAGGTGGAGACCATGGCTGGGCGCAAGGTGGTGGTGGAGGTGGAGAACATGGCTGTGCGCAGGGTGGTGCTGGAGGTGGAGGGCATGGCTGTGCGCAAGGTGGTGGTGGAGGTGGAGGGCATGGCTGTGCGCAAGGTGGTGGTGGAGGTGGTGGACAAGGCTGTCCACAAGGTAGTGGTGGAGATAGATGGCGTGGCTCAGCACAAGGTGGTAGTGGAGGTGGAGGGCATGGCTGAGCACAGGGGGATGGCGGACGTGGGGCTGCTAGTGGTGAAGACTGGAATGGACACCGAATGCAAGCTGAAAGTGCTTCCTAAAATAACAAATAAAAACATTAGTAACGTTTTACAAATTAGCAAAAAAGCTCTTGCAGTTAAATAGTAGAATCATCTAACCTGAGCGGTTAACGCAATAAACGCGTACAGGAAAAAAGCACGGAACTTATGAGAAGCCATCGTGTGGATATTATTAAATGATCTGTTGGTAATTGTTGGCCACCTTCACCTTTTATACCAAAGATCTCCATGACTGCTCCATATCTGACATGCAACGCCTTATCATCGTCTCTGTAAAAAACGTGTTTATCGTCTAAACGTAATAAAATGCAAATCAGGCAAATTCCAAACGCTCAGACAATCTGAAGTCCCACAAAATCTAATCATGAGAATATGCCATACGTGTTTTTGCGAAAATTACGATAATAAACGTTTTTTACTCATAATAAGACTTTACTGTATCTTCGCTCTATCCCGGTCTTGCGAAAATGCTGATTATAGACAGCATTTTTGAGAGCGTGTGCTTAACCGGTAGGTGGGCAAACGCATCGGCCCTTAAGACCTGGATAATCTTCACCCCATGAACTCGGGCACCCCTGCCAAGTCACCAAACGTAGCGAAAAACTTGGCGTGACCTTTGGCAGATGTGATGGTTATCCAATAAATGGTTCCCGGGGCGGCGGTACCCATAGCCGCCTCCCAAATTTTAACATAATTGTTTTGTATGTACGCATATCTCTCACTTTTATATCCTTAAGTAGCTTGTATTATTTATACAGTGTGTTAAGGGACGTACTTGACTTACTTTAACTAGTGATTCCTGACATTATTTGAAGTTAAAAAAATGTTAAAAGTTTGGTCACCGGTGACGTTTATGATGTTTTCTTTTTCAACTAATAAAAAAATCGGTAGGTATTTGACAGTTAGAGGTGGGGTGAGAATTTGGTGGTTTACTCGGCTGAATTTTTTTTTTAGACTCCATTAAAATTATGGTAAATTTGGTTAGAAAACTATATACTAATTTTTAATTTGCTGGTGTATTTTATATTATTTTTTATTAGTTTAAACGCATCCTTCGTTGACAATTTGTTGAACAAAAGCATTTATAACAATGTGTGTGCACCCTTTTACACAAACTGTATTTATGGTCTCAGTGTGTGGCACCTCCAGTACTTGCTCATTGACAATTGTGTATTGGTCAGATTGCCAGCCCTGGAATATTTTGGAGTCGAACTGTTGCCAATTTGAGCAGATTTAAAAAGGAAGCTGATTGATTCTTTATGTGGCAGCCGAGAGCATTCTGCGATCCTCTGGACTGAAATACGACGAATCAACTAAAAATCGCTATAATTGATTATATAATATGATTGTGATCATGGATCTTGTAAGTTATAAATGATTCTTGCCATCTTGTGAGCTGACTGGAAATCAACCTGGAAGGATAATGGGGTATTTCCAAAAACGAGGGATTCTGTTGAAAATGTACGAAATATTTAAAGATCATTTTTCTGATTTTAATCATCCTACTAAAAATGTTTGTTTTTTATGTTGTCATTCAATATTATTGATTTTAAAAACGTTCTAAAATTGACAAAATCAAAACGAACATCAAAATTACCAGCAGAACTTGTTTATAAATAAACTGTTTTTTATTAATTTAATAATAAAATTATTGAATATATAAAATAAATAAAAAATTAAAATGGAGTTCTACAAATTAAACTTGATAACAATAAACAAAACGGCCCGTTTTTTGCAAATGGGTTTGTGACGTCACAAGCGCAGCTCAGCTGAACCAGCATAAATAAACACTGTCATTGAGCGTCCGCACTCATGACGTCACACGACAGCCACGCCCCAAAATATCGTTTTAGCAGTAATTCAAAAATGTGAAACTTTAACTAGCTGTAGAAAATTTATTGGTCAAAATAAAAATAAAATAAAAATGCTTTAAGCATCGTAATTTTTTGCTTAATTTTTTTAAGTCATAAAAAATAGCGTGGTAATACCCCATTGGCATCTGAAGATATCTGCCGATCCTGTTTCTGGAAGGCCCATTTGGCAGGTAGCCAATGATCTGTCGTTGTGAAATACTTTCTTCAAAACGAGGAATTTTCAACAAGCTGCGCTTCAGCCACACTACGACTTATCACGGTATCACCATCAACATATTTACCTAAGCAAGCCCTTTAAGCCAGGCAGTCTTAGAATCAGGATGTCCTTTTTTATTCACATTATACTTATTTATTTCGAATACCTTCCTTTCATTTTAAACTAGAACCTAATTCTTACATTTACCATGTTGAGTCCATATTGTTCGTAATAATCAGCATTTCAACAATATACATTGTTGCCCCTTATTCGCACACCATGAAATTATTAATTATTAAAATAATGTAAATATGGTACTACGATAACAACTAGAAAAGTATGTCTACACATAATAAAACATAGACGTATTTTTTTTATATTATCATAGAAATATTTTAAGGCGTATCTTCGGACCGGTTTCAGAAAATGGATTTTGGCGCAGACGTTATAACAATGAGCTGTATGCTGTATTAAATGATCTAAACGTCACAAAATTTATTAAACTGGGAAGACTTCGGTGGCTGGGTCATGTAGAGAGAATGACTGAGCATCAAGCACCAAAGTCCCTTCTGAACTCGAGACCGACAGGGCGAATTAGCCTGGGAAGACCCTCGACAATGTCCTCAAAGATTTATCCACCTTGGAGATTGTTAACTAAAGAGAGCTGGCACAAAACCGTGATGAGTGGAGGAAGACTCTTGAGGAGGCCAAGACCCACCAGGGGTTGTAGAGCCAAGGGTGATGATCATGAGACGTAAAACAACTGAAACATGTTTACTGTGCTCTTATCCAATCATCACTTGAATATAGTATTTTCAGCTGGGGAAGTGCCACAAATACTTGCCTAGAGCCTTTAGTAAAGATTCAAAAACTAATTTTGAAGGTTATTCTTAAAGTCCCGTTGAGAACGAGCACTGATTTAATTTTAAGACACTAAATGTTCCTAACCTGCAAAAACTATATTAAAAAAATATCCTGCTTCACCAATTTAAAAATACACACATGTTTGAGGAACGAATAAGCACTAGAGCCCTAAGAGAGTCAAATGTAAAATCTTTTAACATTCCAGTTTGTCAAACCTCTTATGGACAAAGAACTTTTAAATATAATGCAACAAAGCTATTCTATTCTCTACCTCCTGAAATAAGAAACACTCAAACCAAAAGTGCATGAATCATTGATAACCTCAAATAAACATATCTATCAGGAGTATTTAATAACATACTTAACTTTATGCCTACTGTGTAAATATGTAACCATGTACTTACTGCAATCTTCTATATATATAACATACTTGAATTGCATATTTAGAAGAAAAAAAAGATTTTATATCAAGCTGTCATTTTCATAATATTACTTAAACAAAATCATAGTTAATAACCCCTTTGTAAATTGCCATCTCAACACAGCCGTTTCACACCTAGTGAGATTTGCAATACGTCATTATTATAACCAAATGTAATATGAACATAATTAAATAAAATATATACAAATTTTACAATAATAATTGTAATATCATTAAAAATAATTATTGTAAAATTTGTCTAGCGCCATATTTGTAAAAAATCTTCACGAAGTCATTGTGCAGACACTATCGCTCCTGGTTAATGACGATTAGGATCATCTGGATATTTTTGTTTAGGATCGTTGCTTGAAATGTCTTTAGCCGTATTTAATGAAAATAAAACAAAATTTTTAACAAAACAAAAAACGACTTAAAAAATGCTCTAGAAAGTAAAAAAAAAAAATTCGTACGATTGTTATTTTTGGAGTCGGTGTCAGCCAAGGTAACTACATATGTCAATAAAAAATCTATATTTAATCTAATATGCCTTAGTTCAATCCACTTTACAATACGCTATTATTAGTTGGGGATCCACATATAAATGCAACCTTGTTCCAATAGAAATTGAACAAAGAACAATTATTAAAATTATATTAAAAAAATCCTTGGACTACCCAACAGAACGCCTCTTTGATGAATTCCAAGTACCTACATTTAAAGATTTATATATTAAAAATTCATTAATTCAAATTATAAAAGAAAAAGATAAATATCAATTTTTAAACGAAAACAGAACGCGACTTAAACATGTTTTTATATGCCCAAAACTAAATACGTCTTTTGCACAACACCATTACACTTACCAGGGAAGAACTTTTTTCAATCGCCTACCAGAAGAAATCAGAAGCATTAATGATAAAACCCAATTACTGCTCTCTGTCAAGAGACATTTTAAAAATATTCTGAAGAAAAAAACTAATGCCACTTAATTATTCTACAAATATCCTAAGTTTTCCAAAATATTCTTTCTTTTATTTAAATGTATACAAATATCCTTATTTTTACATAATATCCTTTCTTTTCTTTAAATATATACTATTATATACTATTACAACACACATATATTTATGTAAATGAATTATTTAAGTACTAAGTAATAACCACATTTATGTACACTCCTTTTCCATACACAAGCAAATGCTTTAAATGGAAAAGTAGTAAAAAACCTAAGATGTAAAATTATCATTTAGCAACATGTAAAACATATTAATGAAAATAAAAAAATAATTAAAAAAAAAAAAAATATATATATATATATATATAGGTAGATGGTAAGGTGAGATGTGGAGATCTTGGCTGACACCGACTCCAAAAATAACAATCGTAGGATTTTTTTTTTTTTACTTTTTAGTGGATTTTTTGAAGTCGTTTCTTGTTGTTTTTTTTTGGATTTTTAGTGACGAGCGTGCGTAAAGAAGTTTTACTTCAAAAAAAGAATCATCGAATCTGTTGGCGTGATATTGAGTTATTCGTCCATTTGTAGCACACATACTTATTGCAAATTTAAGACATATATGGTTTTCTCATGGATCCCATTTGTCAAAACTAGACCAAATTAAAATGGGACTACACGGGAAGCACCAGCTTTCTAATAAAAAAATAATCATCAATATCGGTTCACCCAATTGAAAGTTCTGAGGTAATAAACATAAAAAATAAATAAAATAAAAGAAATAAAATAAAATTAAAAATACCGTCGAATTGATAACCTCCTCCTTTTCGAAGTCGTTTAAAAATGAAGTTAAATATTTGAAATAAGACAATCGCAACACAGAACACTTACCTACTTGTTGAAATTTCCAGCGTTGACCAGGCTTTAAGCAGAGTTTTTTCGAAATCAGATGTCGACCGTAATTTTTCTGGTGGGGAAAAGAGAGTCGGGGTCGACTACCATAATACGGGCATTTAGTGTGAAAAGAGAGTCGGGGTCGACTACCGTATTACGGGCATTTGCCTAGTCGAAAAACTTGAAAAACTGTATACCTAAAATATGTTTATGAATAAAGAATAATTAAAAATAATACAAGAGTTTCTGGTTTTTTGCAAGAAACTCTTCTGTGCCTTTGTAGATCTACAAAAAGCATACGACCGAGTTGACAGGAAAAAGCTATGGAAGGTATTGTCCAAGTTTAGAGTGAATACGAATCTCATAACAGACAATTGAACGGCGATTTTACGGGGTGGTTTGACACCACAAAAGGTGTTAAACAAGGCTGCGTAATGTCACCAAGAATTGAAAGAGATGGGATTGGGCGCGAAATTGAGTAATCTGAAAGTATGTTGCCTGTTGTATGCTGATGATGCGGTGCTGATATCTAACAGTATGGAAGATCTACAGTCTCTCGTGTCAAGGATGAACGAAGTATGTATGAAGAATGAGTTAATGATGAATGTAAGTAAGTCTAAAGTCATGGTGTTTGAAAGAGAGAGTACGAAAACAGTAAGCAATATAGTTGTGAACGATGAATACTTGGAGCAGGTGGATGAGTTTGTTTATTTGGGAAGTATGTTTACGAGAGATGGGAAGGCAGAAAGAGATATTGAAAGAAGGGTGAATGCAGGTAACTCTATTAATGGAGGACTGAACGCCGGTGGCACCAACAAAAAACTGTCCAAAGACAGCCGTCCATAATAGAGTACTGGTACCTACCCTGATGTATGGCAGTGAGGCATGGAACTGGCAGATGAAGGATGAAAGTAGACTGAATGCTGTAGAAATGAGATCCCTGAGGCGTATGTGTGGTAAAACCATGTACGATCGTGTGAGAAACGCGGAGATCCGCAAAGAATGCAAGGCTGATGTAAGCGTAATGAGTAAGATCAAGAAAGGGACGTTCCGATGGTTCGGGCATGTAGAGAGAATGAACGAGGAAAGGAGTGTTAGGAGAATATATGACGCAAATGTGAATGGTAGAAGAAGTCGGGGACGCCCGAGAAAGACATGGCACGACCAAGTGAATCAGATACTTGAGTCGGGCCATGTCAAGAGTCAGAATAATAGAAGAGCATGTATGAGACGATGTATGAATGTTAACGAGGCAAGGAGTCTGTGCCAAGACCGAGTTGTTCGGCGGTCCGTCCTCTCTGCCTACCCCTGCGGGGAACGGCGTGATGGTTAGTTAGTTAGTTAGTTAAAAAATAATAAATAAAAAGTTTTTCAAATTACCCTGCAATAAGTGACTATTCTCTTGTTTTGAAAGTCAACTGTGCAAAAGTTCATCAATCTCGAAATTAAAACTGTGAATTAAAAAAGAAAAAAAAAAAAAAAAACTACGCCGCCCGCCCGCCAGCCACAGACATTCTTCTTTATGTAAATAGACTAGCATATAAGATAATTGATATCAAATGATAAAAAATGTATGTGTAATATTGTCATTATTTCTACAGTTTATAGTATACTAGAGTATACCCCTTGAAAAATCACGGTATATTACAACCGTAGGCTTTGTGAAGCTGAAAGTATTTGTAAAATATTTTTCTGGCCTACCAAAATAATAATTAGAAACGATCAGAAGTTTATCATTACTATACTGATGTATTTATATACTTTCAAAATCATCAATCAGATTTAGTTCTGTCAAAAATGTAAACAAAAGAAATACGCATATCGAAATGCAGAATTATTGTAATAATTTATTAAAATAAAATTATTTCAACTTATAATAAAATTGTTGAACTACGAGTTAGGGCAGTATATTATGGACTTCCAGATTCCCAGTTCCCAGCCCGTTAAACTTCCTGATTCATACTACACTACATGTGACGCACGAGAAGCATGTTAAATACCGACTAAGTGCAGCGAAAATGTTCAGCTAAGTAGTCTCTTTCTCAATGAGGTTATGGTGATTTAATTTTCGGTTAGCGGGGCTATTTCTGTAAAAGCGTAATACCCCCGAGCAGGGTAGTTGGGGGGGCACCAGGTTTATATAATCCCGTAGGATCACTTACTCCGCGGCCGCGCTGTTATCCCCGGGCAGCGCCGCAAGGACACGCAAGGTCGGGCGAGTCAGTGACCGGCCGGCAGCCTCGCAGCGTCGCCCGCCCTCCGCGCCGCGGGAATGCCGCACCGCTCGCTCCCCGCCCCGCCCGGCCTTGCTGCCCGAGACCGGAGACCGGAGGAGGACGTTTTTATCAAAGGGGATCGCGCGCGCTTATTAGCACTCCGCTCTGTCGCCGGGGTCCAGAGCTTCCTCGAACATTTTGTAAAAAAATATAAATGCGATGATATTTATGTGGAATGGCGGGGCGGGTGATGGGCTGGACGTAACTTAGTTCGAACACATTGGCACTTTCGTGAGTTTTGTTTAACCCCTTAGACCTCGGGAAATAAATGAAATATTTATGAACTCTTCCGAAAACTAAAAACTGTTTTTTAAAGGTAATAATTCGAAATGAACACAGGTATAATTTTTTAAACACAAACTATACCCCCTATTTAATTATTAAGATGGAATTACCGGACAAAACCGAAAATATGTAATTTTTAAATTAAATTTTAGCCGTGTTGATTCTTTTGCACATAAAAGTATAAATTGATTTCGAAAGATTGTTCTTTTATCTGGTAAAGTTATGTTTTAAACTATGAGAGAAAATGTTAATTTTTAGCACAATAAGTTTATGCCGTAAGTCGTTGGCTGATTTTTTTAAATTTTCAAACAAAATTTTGTATTCAACAACACACATTCAAATCATATTATAATCATGCAGTCAAATAAATCAATAAATTATCTAGGAAAGCTATGTTTAAGTATCTTAATTTCAGCTTAAATAAAATCACTTTTAAAAAATCCGCGCATGTGTTTTGTGACGAAAATACTTCAGTTTGTTTATTTATTTACGGTCTTACAAACTAACATATTAAAAATATTTTTTATGTTCTTATTTTGTTTAGACATTTTTGAAAAATTATGATAAAAAAATAAATATAAAAAGTACATAATTTGAATAGTTTTACCATCACGCCTTTCAGCATTTTTGAATGTAGGTATAAATTAAAGCAAAATTTGTTTGAAATAAAAACGGGATTGAGTTATTATTTTAAAAAGCGGAGAATAATTAATCTTTCTCTTTGGAACCGCCCTGTACAATCGTAAGAACATCTTTTGGAGAAATTTGAATTCTCGGCCGCTGGCTGTATAATGGCCCTTAACTGAAGAACCTTATGGTTATCATTATTAATAATCATATTATTAACATTCCGACAACATTGAAAAGATTCAACATAACTTCACCTCATTTGGATATGTTTCTAACTGACATTTTTTCAAATATGACTTCTGAATGCCAAAGCATTTCTTTTGCTCATTTCTATACCCAAAATAATTTACAGAACCAATTGTGTTTATTTTCGTAGATATATGTATGACGAAGTTAAAAATAACTTCAAGCCTTTTAATAAGCATTTATTTTAAAAGGTTCTAACATCACTTACACTCTATATTTAGTTTGTACGAGTATTTGACAGTTGATCGTTGTTACATGGCGCATTATAGTTCGTAACTTTTTTTGGATAGGTTTTTAACTTTGCCTTACTATGTTCTGTGGTTTCAAAGTTTGCTAAGAATTACTTTCGTAATCTAATTAACAATTTTTGATTTTGAGGTTCAATCTTGAATAAAACATTTTAGTTGATGAGATAAAAAGATTTACACCAACAGCAACAAAGCTTGCCGATTGAATTTCGCTTCATTGATGTTAAACATGTCTATATCCGAAGTAATTCTATTTAACAAAAATATAGCTCTCCCGACTGGCATAACCATTGACAAGTTAGCCTGCAAGCCGGGATATAAAATAGCATATGCTAATAAAAAATATACATAATGAATTTGCGTGTTTATGAATGTTTTAAAATAGTAGGTAAGAACCTATAAGTCATATTTGAATATTTTCCTTTAAAATATGTTCAATTACAATACTATACACAATATTCAACCTCAAAATCAGAAATTAGTAAATTGATAATGAGAAGTTGAAGTGAAGATAGAACCCTATTCGAAAGTGGTGACGATAAGTTCCTGAGGTACACAAAATATAAGTTGCATATTCCTGTACAAAACAATGATAAAAATTACCTACTGGATAAAATACTATTGAAACTTTCAAAGAAGAACAAGCACAGACTTAATACTATCACATAAAATACTGCTTTACTAAATTGACTCTTCTGAATTGCTTCGACAAAAGAACTTGTCCACATTTATTACCCCTTTATTTTAACAACACCAACACACTGGTTTATCAAAATTTCCATAGAGACATACTTCATCTTAAAAATAATCAATTTAAATTATGTTTATTCCAACACTTTTATTTATTTAGACACAAATTTATTCACAAAAACGGCGCTCTACAAATTGTCAAATTATTATTATTATTAAATAGACGAATATACTTCCTATTATTTTTGTTATAGTGGATATTTATTAATGTAAGGATTCTTAGTCTCTGTTCAAATTTGTCCTACGAATTTTATTTTATGCTTTCGTTGCTACATTTTTTCTTTACATTATATTTTCTTTATTGTTTTAAGTTTTAAGGATTTATAAAATTAGTGATACAAACAACTTAATGAAACCCTATTAGGGCGTGTAATAAATAAATTAATTATGGGTTAAATTCAATGGATTACCATAATAGTCAATCAAATTTTATTTGCTACATAGTTAACAATTATTGCCAGAGTGGTTTAACTATTTCGTTTATTATTACCTATAAAACATTCCTAAACCGGGGAACCTAGTACTAGCGTGCATTTATTTATAACCAAAGTAAGGGTGTGTGTAGTTTTTAAAGATCGGTCACGAATTCTAAATCAAAGTCATCAATTCAATTTGAGAGGCAGATAGGGGTACACTAAACCATTTATTAGATAACCAATACCCCTACTAGTTTTGTGACTTAGCAGGTATGCCCTGAGCTTCATGAAGTGAGGTTTGTCTAAGGTATTCCCACCTACTGCGCGGCAGGCTGGATTGGGAGAATGGTTGAAGGAGACCTAACCTAGATCTCTCATCGCTTTGCACCGAAGTAAGAGGGATGGATTCATACGTCCGTCATTCCTGGACCCATTGACCCCCAGATTTTTACCCACTGGTCATATAATTTTCCTTCCTCGAACTTCGTTTCCTTCCTTACTAAAAATACCCTCCACACAGCATACCCAAGGAGGCCTTGAGGTTTTTTTTCATCAGGGCGTCCTGTGTAGAGCTCATCTACTTCTATCTACTTCTTACTACTATAAAGAGGTAAGATTTGTTTGTTTGTTTGTTTGTTTGCATCGAATAGGCTCCGAAACTACTGAACAAATTTGAAAAATTCTTTCGCTGTTGGGAAGCTACACTATCCCTGGGTATTATAGGCTATATTATATTTTAAAAAAAATAGGCATCCTTACTAAAACTTCAATAATGCAACCCAAGGTGTAAAAAAATTACCTAAAATATTATTTACATCGCGTGCGCTCCGAAAACTATTGATGATAGAATAAAATAATGTACTACGACTTTGTAAAACACATCATTATTTACAAAAAAGGTCACTACAGCATATGTCTAACTATTATGGTTATGCCACAATCGTTAAAATTCTTTTAATTTAAAAATTTAATTAAAATGTCGCCGCTTGAAAAAGCTCTTTATTTGTATCTTGGTTTTAATCCTTATCAAAATAAATTACTAAATATTCAAGACAGCTTCAATACCTTTATTTAACTTGTTTTAAAATTTTCAATTCGGATATTTAATTAGAAAGATATCACGAGTTTAAAAATGTTAGTATTAGAAAAAAGTTTCGGCTACGGGCCGGGCGGGATAAGGGTCAAGAAAGGAAGTGCCAGGGAGGTTGGCGGGACGGTGGAGCGGGAGAGCGGTGGCGGGGAAGGTGAAAGTGGAACGCTGGAGGGGAACGCACGGGAAAGGACATGCAAGGAGTAACATTTTATTTATTTGGATATGGCATTGCAACGCATGCCGGGAAACAGCCATATATTATAAAAGAAAGTCAAAAAAACGTGCGGACCGTAAAAACTCAGAAACGAGTCCCGGTACGATCACGGGAGTTATATGGTGTGATAGATCTCTATCCCCCCTAGGGAATAAGGGTAACCGTTTTTACCTAAAAGGCATGCTTTTAAAGATATAAGTGGTGGAAGTTTCGTCCTCTTGAAATTTCGAGAACAATCTTCCGGAAAGTTCTAGAAGGTTCCATAGAGCTCTAGAAAATTCTGGTAGGAGTGGCAGAGTATGACGTGGAATTGTCGGGAATAGGGAATCGGTATCATCAGTGTGGACCATTCCAGAACACTCTCGAATGTTGTCCTGAGCGAAGCCGAGTAACCCAGCTAGTATAAAATAAAATAAATGAAAATCGACCGTTTCTTTGTTATGACTTATGACAAAACGTTATTTACCATATCCACGTAAAAATGCACTGTGAAGTTTGCCGCCTTATTTTATTTTTTCTGTAATTTCTTCTTTTAATCATATAACATTTTAATATGGTATTTTGGTGCAGCTTATCAACCTTTATAAACCGCATGCCACTGTAACCTATGGCAGGTAACTAATGAAATTCTGTAATTATTGAACTTCTTAATATAATAATGAATAATTCTCTTGCGTATAACCCGGTCGATTTCAAGTAGGGAGATCTTTTTAGCAGACAACATACGTTCAGCAGGTACAAATTGGTGTGGTATGCTTCTAGCAAGCGAATCACATAAATGGGCGGAAATAAAGGTTCCTGCTTGCCCACTCGTTTAGCTTTATTTTTCTGAACTAATGAAACCAGCAAACAAACCTACCGCGTCTCACACAAACTCACCCTGTGATAAAATTATTGACATGATTTTTTTTATTATATCCCTCAGCACCCTTGTAACATGTTTTATAGTAAACAGGTACACCTCACACAAAAGCAACTGCAATCTCTGCCCAAGTGCAAGTGTTCGGGTTCATGCCAATCCTGGACAGAGATGGCTAGGGTGTCCAGTATCAGCTGTACAGCGATGTCAGCATCCGCGGTCTTGTGACCAAGATATCTCTGCTCAAAAATTTACAGCTAAGTGAGTCCCGCGAAATTTTTAATTGTACCCATGCTAATCTGAGATTTCCTGAGTTTCCTGTATTTACAGCAAAGTTACTCCCGTGGGGTGCAGTGAAACCCTTGCTATCCGGGGTAGTTCAAGGTGCCCAGTATCAGCTATACAGCAAAATAAGCTTGTAAGTGTACCCAAGACATTCCGGGGCTGAAGTGTCCAGATGTAGGCACAGCAAAGTGAATCCCGCGGGTCTTGTGATTGTACCCACGCCATCGTGGATCAGCACAGCAGCCGGTGCAACCATCAACCACCCATTAGCCCTACTTAACATAGACTTTGAGCAGCTGCCACATTCCTGTTACCAATTAAAGGCAGTAAACTCTTTCACAGACCAGAATGCAGCCTAGCCGGAGTCGCGAATGTTTCCACTTTTTATCCCGCGCTATTCCATTGTTGTTAGATCGACCCGGTGCAGTGCACATTACGCGCGCACATTCATTATCAATGCTAGCACAAACTCATCGCTTCTTAGAAACTTCTCTAGGTTAGAACAAAGTGGAATTAATTTACTATACAAGCAGTTCTGTGAACAGTAGAACTCGCATCTAAAAAAAGCATAAGAAGTTGTTTCTAAGTTTCTCTTACTTAATAAATCAAAACCTAAATTTCCTCTGAAATCATGAGATTGGTAAGTTGGTACTTTAATACCTAACTACTTAATTGATAATATATATATCATGTCATCCGCATAACTTATGTGATTTGTGCATAAATTATTAATAAGACAGCCCGCTCTGATGTTCAGGCGATTTGATAACTCGTCCATGTATAGGATTGGGAACATTGATTAGGATTGGGGACATACACTCTCATTACCTTACTGCTGATCGCAATTATATCGACTGGGAGTACATTCTTGCCCCCGTAAAACGTTTTCCTGCTGGAAGTGCCATCGGGATAGTATGTTGAATGTGTTGAAGGTATATTTCTAGTTTTCAATTTCTCCCATAAGGTTTTATGACAGACCCTGTCGAACGCTTTACTTAGGTCTGAGAATCATCCGTATACCGTAGTTTTTTTTTTATATTCTTGTAGTCTGGTGACTAAGCAGGCGTACCTCATGGGGTGAGGTTTGTCTAGTTCTTGGAGGCGAATGCATTAAGCTCTCCAGCCGGACTCTCTCGACCCATTTCCTTGCACCGCAGTTGAAGGAATGGCCGAAATTTTGATTGGTCAGTGGTTGAGTGGGCGTAGCACTTGGTCCCACCCGGGCGTCGCATGTTCGATTCTTCGGCTGGCTAAGTCCTCCATCACAACACAAGCAACATTTTAGGCTTTCTGTGGTGGTAGTAGGAGATTTTCAAACATTGTTGGGTTATTCGTAACCCGGGAATGTTTGTCTTTCTTTTAAAAAAAAAGAAAAAAAAAGAATTCATACGTTCGTCACTCCCGGACACACTGACCCCCATCCATCCCCCATACCTTTTTCCTTTCCAGAACTTCCTCTAATTTATTTCCTATGACCCTCATGATCCTCAAAGATGACACAAGCCCTGAGAAAACTTTTTTTCTTAAGTCCTCCTATGTGGAACTTTCGAAAAAAAGCAAAAATAACGTTTTTTTGAAAAATCTTCTTAAGCGCGCTGTACAAATATAGCTCACTAGAATTATTCTTATCATATATAAACAGATACAGATACCTATATTAACATAGTTACCAATAATAATTCTTTACGTTTACATATCGCGGAGTGTTAAAAGCTTCAGGTTTATTGTGCGAACACAGCAGTAGATGACCTGACGTATATTGCTTGCCACCTTCAAGCTAGGCCCGTCACCACACAATCCATAAACTGATATTTTGTATTATAATATACTAAATAATTTTATATGAGAACGTGTGGAGGTAAATCTGCTACGGACCATCTTAACATTCGGACCAGGCAGGCGGCTGACTGGCTGGTTGGCAATCGCACCGTGGCATTCTTGCCCGTGAACTGGGGGTCGGGGAATAAATCCTAGAATGCATTTGCCTTTAACGTCTTTCGTGCGCGGTTTAAACGATTCAAAATACTAACAGCCTTACTAAAAAACGTTGTGAATATTTTATTCATCTGATAAACGACCGTGTATTTGAAAACCTTACTAATTAGAATTGCCAAAAAATAGTTATTGAAAAGATATTTACATTGCTTATCCAGCCAAAGAGGGTTGTTTATCTTTTTTATACTAATTAATTAACCAATCTATCTATATCTATATATATATAAATAAATAAAAATCAATTGGTGTTCGTTTGTCTCGCTAAAACTCGAGAACGGCTGGGCCGATTTAGCTGATTTTGATTTTGAAATATTTATCGTAGTCCAGGAAAGCTTTAAAAGGTGAGAAAATATGTTAAAATTGCGAGGAAGATGGTAAAAAAAACAATTTCATTTTCCCTTATAAACTATTCAGAATATTTCAAACGTCAGAAGAAAGCAAACAAATTGTTGCCGGGGATGGAAAGGGGACGGCGGTAGGGGGTGGGGTGGGGGGAGTGGAGTGGGGAGAGGGAAGGTGGAGGAGGAGGAGTGGGAACGTGAAAGGGGAAAGGGACGTGGGGGGAGGAAGGGGAGGAGTATGGTGAACGGGACGAATGGAAAAGGACGTGCAGGGAGAAACAAATTCTTTATAAATGGCATAGCAACGCATGCCGGGTACCAGCTATTTTGTATAAAACTGAGGGTGGGGTGGAGGGGTTGGGGGAGAGTTGAGGGAAGGTGGAGGAGCAGGAGTCGGAACGCGAGAGGGGAAGGGGACGCGCAGGTAGAAAAAATTTCTTTATTGAATGGCATAGCAACACATGCCGGGTACCAGCTAGTAATTAGTAATAATTTCTCATCGAAATGTGGAATTTTTCCAAAGTGTTTTAAATGTCCTATATATTTCTTAATTTTGAAGATGTCATCAAAAAAGATTCTTGAACTTGAAATAACGTTTATTATTTTAAAAAAAGCTTCACCCAAATATAATTTATTAAAAAGTCGAAAAAACTCGGAAAAACTCAAAATTAAAAAAAACGCCGTCTGTTGTTAAAGAAATTTACAACAAAACTGTCACTTTACTTTTTATCTCGTTCATGGAATTAAAACGTATAATAATAATTCCTCGAGAATAACAAACAAAAAATGACATATTGGATTTATGTTTGCCCAACATAGTCTGACGGCCTCCATAGTCCAGTGGTAGGATTCAGGACAATGAAACGGGAGGCCGCGGGTTCGAATCCCGGCGTGCGCAAAATTTTATTTGATTAATTTGTGTTTTTTCACAATAAGTCATTTAAAATAATTTATTAAGTATATTTGCGCACGTTCTAGAGTGGAAGATTCTCTCAGTATCGCCCTGGTGAAAGACCACCATTCAGAATTGAAACGTTGCTTGAAATGGCTTAAGCCGTGTTTAGTGACCAGATCTGAATAGCCAGGTAATTCCCCACCTTCCTCTTTCCCATCTCCTTCCCCTCCCCTATCATCAGCCTCACAACATACCCCAATTGGGGATGCCATAGTCGCACTGGCTCCAGAGGGGAGCAGTTGGGACTCTTGTGCGGTATTACATATAAAAAAAAAAAAAAAAAATATTGATTTGTTTTTTACACATTTGTATTTATTTACACATACGCAAGGCAATAAAAACATGACTTTCACGATTTTTTTATTAAATTCACGCGCTAAAGTCATTTAATAAATAATGGTTCAGAAATAATCGAGAGTTTTCTGTTAACAAAACTAAAATCGCAACATGACATTGTCAATGATTTTAAACTGATGAAAAATCACACAAATAATAGAAATTATATTGAATTACACTAATATAATAGTAAATTGGTCCTTTTAATAGAAATTATACGAGTATACAAAAACATGATATATCAAATACCACAATTCAAAACTCTATTAAAAACTAATTTTGCCGCGCGTGAACTAAAAACATGGCGACTCCGCGCATGCGCACATTATGCGCCTATCTACTGAAGTTCAATGTTGCCAGCAAAATAATGAAATTTTTTATTAGCAATAATTTGAAAAAAAGATGTGGAGTCTTTATTCAATGTGTAACAAAAACACCTTTTAGTGGTTTTAAATTTTTACGTAAGTAAGGCTGTAAGTGGTTGCATACTGAAAAATACAAAATTATTCTAAAAGCGTGACGCTTTCCATCCCGTTCCTGCTTTAAAAAGCAGCTTGAGGTATGCTTAAAGCTTTAATATTAATTTGCTTGTTCAGGATTATAGATACGGTGATATTAACACTAGAATTAGCAATGTATGGAGGTGATGCACACTATCGGGAAGATTAGTTTGTCATTTGCACTCAATTGCAGAATTTTGTTTTAAAGGGTTGTGTAATGTCTTTCACGTAAATGAAAATTGGCGTATCAGTTGCGGTGTATCCAAGATGTTATCAGTTATCAGTTTCATCATATGTTTTTTCCATAAACTTTTTTTAGTAACATCATCAAGGTCTGGACGAAATATTTATTTCGAGTTAGTGACATTCGTGAGACTGAAATATAATACCGCAGATGCAATTAAAATAAGCCAGCATTCAATATTCAACCAAATAGCGAACCAAGCTCGGAACACAGAACGGTAGAAAATACAAAAAATGATCACATCGAACAACGTCTCTGTTGCACGCGAGCCGTTTGTACCGGGCAGAGCGGGACGGCGCACTTCCCGGCTCCGTGGGACGATGGAGTGCGGCTGGATAGCCAATAGCCATTCCTAGGGCGTCTAACAAAAGACCAAAACGACTATAAATCCAAACAACGAAGTCAAATTACTCTTTCCAATCACATCTGACCCTCACAGAAAGAAGATAATCAAAAGCACCTTTTTATACAGTGCGATTTTTCTTCTGCACTTAGTGCATTGAAAACCAACAGTGCCAACAACTCTACTCCAGGTGTAGATGTTCTACAGCCTTTAATATAGTCCTGAATTCCCATTAGAACTGGAACAGTAATGAGGCACTGCGTAAAAAAAAACCTTTCGAACGTTTTTTTTTACGAGGTGGTCTTTTATATATATTTTTTCTTTTTTTATATTTTATTACGCCCGCTTGACTCTTAACTCGTTCCACGCCATGAAAGCAGCTGGCCATCTCAGGTATTAACCTGGCGACATGGGCGGCAGAGGGAGACGGCGATGTAGAAAATTTCGCTCGCGCTACCGCCGTTAGTGGTCTAAAAATAAACCTTATGCAACATGCCTCAGGGGCGGACTGGAGCCGCGTTACCGAAGTGACACGATTTATGACGGAAATAATTATTCACGAGGAGTGACGCTCAAGGACCAGGAGCCAGCAGCCAGAAGCGAATCTTTACAACAGTTCTCCTAACGTGAGCTACGTATCTCTGTATCTGCATAATAGGACATGCTGTAATATGTAAGTCCGCCAAACACCATTTTTCACATTTGAAAACAGGCAGTGAAGTCATTTCTGGTTTTCTTCTGCATCTGCCGCCCAGCGAACGATGTTAACAGGTTATTGGCCCGACCGAATTGATTTTTTCAATACTATTAATAATAATTTGGCAATGCGTTCTGCGTTTTGAAAAAAATAACGCTGAACAAACCATTTATGCGGTTATGTTTTCTATGAAAGCGTTCAAAAGTCGTGGGACTACTGCATTCATTTTATTTAGAGAATGTTGTGGAGTTGAAGAAAGTAGTGTAAAAGGTTGAATGAAGAAAAAATCAAATTCAAATTTGATTAGGTTAGTCTATGTCAAGCGATGTTTCTATTCTGGATGGTGATAGCTGTATCGTCAAAATAAAAAAAGCATTGTACGCGATTTAAATTGTCAGGTGTCTTAAACTCCGTTTACCACATTTTACAACCAACAAATCGACGATTAGCGCCTGCGTCAAAACAATTGACCGTTTATTTTCAAAATAAAATTCAAGAATTGTTGATCGCTGTTATGTCGTGTAGTGTTCCATTTCAAATTCCCCAAGTTTTCTTCACAAAATTCTGAAATAAAAATAAAAAATATAAATAAATTTTAAAATTTATTAATCATACAAACCATATTGGTAGTTTTGCGCCACGAAATACACGGTAACGAATACGTATAGTTAAAAATAATAATAATCGGAAACGACTAATTATATAAATAATCTGCAACAATTTTTTTTTAATTTAAAAAAAAAAGAAAGACAAACATTCCCGGGTTACGAATAACCTGACTACGTTTGAAAATCTCCTACTACCACCAAAGTATGCGGAAAATGTTTCTTGTGTCGTGATGGAGGACTTTGCCAGCCAAGGAATCGAACATGCGGTGCCTGGGTGGGACCCAAGCGTGATGCCAACTCAGCACTGACCTGTCGGATAATTATAATAATCGGTAACCAATATTATTATTATTATAATAATCAGTTACCAATAATTGTTGCAATAAAATCAATAACCTAAAATTATAATAATCGGTACCGACTAATTACAATAATAATCAATATAACCAATAATATAATATTAGTCGGGACCGATTATAGGTTATTGATTTTATTGCTATTATTATTGGTAACTGATTATTATTATTATTATAATACTGGTCATTGATAACAAATAATTGTTATTATTATTGTTATTGTGTATTTTATTTAGATATAAAATTTGACATCTTATATCTAATGTTTTCTTTTCTATGACTACTACAATATTATTTATTACTTACTGACTAAAATTTGGATTTACAACATTAAGACATAATCCACGAAAAACTGCAAGACTTTTAGCCTCCTTAACATTTACAGGGAGTTCATTGAACATTTTAAAACCTTTATGATAAATATTATTTTGTGTTCCCGATAAATTTGTTTGGAAGCCTAAAATCGTTGCAGTTTCTCGTAGGATGACAATGAACTTTACTGTTGATTCTAACATTATTCGACATATAATCTGGTAACATTTTATTTTTTAACTTATAAATAAAAACTAGGGTATTGAAAACTAATCTTTACCACACACTTAATATATTGAGTTGGCGTTGCATGGTTTTTATCCTGGTACTGCTACAGCACAATATAGACCTCATGCCTCTGTTCTGAATTATTTCCATTCTTTTAATTTGTGTTTTTTTGGTCAGAAAGATTACACTTGAACAATAATTCATATGGGATGCTATTGTAATGATTAATAAATCGAGTAACACAAATGTCGAATACCTTTACCCAACAGAATATCTCTAGCATATTTTTTCAATTATGAACATTTTTAACTTAATTTAATAACATTAATTATTGTCTATACATGTGGGTACAAATCGTTTTTTGGCTAATTTTATGGAGAACCATAATGGCGTATCCCACGTGCCAATTTATGGCACTTATGGCTTTATTATAATGTTTTATTACCTATTAAATAAAAACTAATTTAAGCTAATCGGTAGGTTGGACTAACTATTCATTTAATGGCGTGCCTTTTTATGTATTTTACTTATCAATTATATTATTATTCATTAATTATCTACCAATTAAGGAGAAGTGAATCTGAATGGATTATTAAAATTATATCAAAGTAGTAAAAAATTTATGGCCAGCCATTAATACTATTTCGTCGTGAGAAATTGATGTATTCGAAAGCAACTAACAACCATACCGGGACCATAGGACGAACCGCTACACAACTCCATCATGGCACACACTCCTTGCTTCATTTACTTTCACACATCGTTTCATACACACCCTTTTGCTATTCGAAATCTTGACATGATCCGACATGAGAACCCTTTTGATTCACTTGCTAAGATTTTTCACAAAAACGGCGCTCTACAAATTAGCCAATTATTATTGTTATTTTTAATTAAATATACATATCTACTTCATCCACTTTTGCATCATATATTCTGCACACGCATCTTTCTTTGTGGATCCACTCAACATATCTAAACATTATAAAACCACAACCTCATGTATTACTTTAGTAAAAGCCATTTTAAGGCGTTTAAATAAATAAATAAAAAAATGCTTTAATTTTCCATTAAGTCAATCGCACATGGTTTGAACACAATTACGCCTTAGGGATCTCATCTCTACAGCTTTCACGCAACAAAGGTGGATAATCGGCAACCGAAACACAATATAATGGAGCCGGTAACTTGATAATACAGAACAGTGACAAAAATTAACTTGGTACAATAAAAGGTTAAATAAGGATTAATGTTTGAAGTGAAAACTTCTTTAACACCGTTGTGATTGAAATGAAAAAGCGACCCTAGAAAGAGACAAACACAAAACACATACATAAATCTACAGGATTTAGCCTGCTAGAGAATAATTTAAAATAATCTGTCTTCTCTTTGTGTGGTGCTTCGTAGCCTATCGGTCTCCTCTTTGTGCGGTGCTTCATAACCTCCCCACTCATGTCTACTTTTTTTTCTGATAGTTTCACTTCTACCGCGTGTGAACTGCACAATTGTAATTTTTTTTCAGCACTCTTCTTAAATCAAATCGTTCAAAATGCTAGGTTTTGTTCTTCGTATAAGTGTACAGTAACCCGCGTATAGTATTTATGTTATATTTTGCATTAGCCAGAAGTATACTGGAATATGTCTCGCCAATTTGGAACCCGCATTTCAAAGTATACATAGATAGCATAGAACATATTCAAAACAAATTTATAAAATATCAATTTCAAATTCAACAATAACTTTGAATGCACATATCAAACTTTGCAACAACGACGAGTAATAGCTGATTTGACATTTATACACAAAATTTTAAATAATAACATTGTTTGTACCCATAGACATATGAATATTAATAGACCAGAACAGAAAGGTGAGGGGTAGAAACCAACTACAGCGGGACGAAGGGCAGGAAGACGGCTTTGGTGATATGTGATTCGTCAAAACTCAATCTGACAGTATATAGGCATCTCGCAATATAATATCACACTTTCGTTCTTAAAAGTAAACTCTGCTTTTGAATGAATAGACCTTTTTACATGGGAGCGCGAATTGCTCGCCGCGCAATAAACAAATTTGAAGTTCAAATACGTCAAAGTAAGGTCGCGTATAAGGTCGAGTCCAATATTTTGCTTCTGTATTTAGTTAATACACTTTTACAAATGTTTCATAATTTACTTACCCCAGTAAACAGGGACGGGCACACGCCATGTATCTCGAGTGACAGTGTATGTTACAAAAAAGATCATATTATGTGATCTGAATTGGCTTAAAATAGTGTAAAATAATGCTTGCCTATGGAATGTAATACGACAATTTTGTTTATTCTCTTTTTCACTTCTATTTTTACACGTTTTCAAAACACAAACCACTATGTTTACCGTTTTATATCGTAAAATGCACCGATGAGTGCTCGACGCTGGTTTGCAGAAGAATGATGACGTCACATTTTTTAGATTAACGCGAAGCCATACACGATCCCAGCCGGTTCCAATGGGAGGGGGAAATAATACGCTTTTATCGCTTAGGGCAGGTCTACTAATATTCATATGTCTATGTTTGTACCGAACTTTTTTCCCTAGTTAATTTTAACATACCATTAAGACGTACACGCCATACAGAACTATTCTACACGCTTCATTACAAGACAAATGCAGGAATTAATTCGCCAATCAATCGTGCTCTACATATGTTCAATAATATTAATCTAAATTCTAACATTGACATTTTCTCCAATAAACTGCCCAAATTTAAAAAGATAGGTACCCACCATGAATTAAATTTATTAATTGTGAATTTTTTTCTCACCAATGGATAATATAATGTAATGTTTGTTTCTGTTTATAAATAAATAAATATTCTATTTGGTAACTGTTTATTTATAGAACCAATGAAATCATATCAGCTCGCATTAGAGCTGAGAGCTCGCACAGAGTTGGGAGTTGGGAGGTCAGCGAGCAACGCTTGACCTCGCGGCCCGCGACTAGCGAACCCGCCCGCCTCAACCGAGCGTGGACTGAGGTGCTAACGCGCCGGTCGAGGAGTGCAGCGCGCCGGAATATACAATAAATTAAACATCCGTACAATTGCGATTACTGAGTTATCGGTAAACGGTTCTTTTTATCCATCTTGTGTTCGTAATTGCGGTGTAGGTAGTGCACGTTTTTAAGGGTGTTTATGAGTGAAGTGTTTACAAACTTTGGTACTGATGGTTGCTGATGTTGATGAAAACTTGCAATTTTAGTAGGGCTTTATATAATAATTTTTTTCCCTAGAGATGAAACACAAGACCTTTAAGTCTACATATAATGGCCAGGTAATATTTTGAATACCAACAAGAGGTTAAAATTGCGAGGCGCAAATGACGCCGTTCTATTTGTATAAAAAACAGTAGCCTTTAATTCAGTAATGTAAATGATTACCTCTTCAAGGCGTATAAAAATGAAAATGAAAAAAAAAATCATAAACTTCCGCATTAGGGAATGTAGAACTTTACAACATAAGATTTTTCTTAGCAATAATAAATAATCAATTGAAGTAAATTACCGCTTATTATCGGCAGGCAAATACCGAAGAAATAATATATTTTGTTGGAAAAACTTTTAAAGGTTTTCCTCATCAATGTAATATTGAATCTTTTTTTTTTTATTTTTAACTTTATGAGTAAAATCTCAAATTATAATGTTTAATTAAATAAAGACAATATTATTTTTTATGGTGCTCCAGATTTTATGTCCGGGTAAAATCTTTCCCAAATGAAAGACTAAACCCTTCCACACACTTTTCCACAAATGATTATCTAGTAAATTCACGCAATGTAAGTGCACTATATAAGTATAATAAATACAAAAAATACAAGAACAATACGTCAATCCACCGACATTTCACCGACTCCAGATATTTTCATATCAGAGGGTTCGGCTCTGATGAAATCCTAACTGGTCCGATAAATCCTACTGATCCCTCAATATAAATATTTAAAAAATCTTTTGTAATCCTACATGTATTTAAAATGACTGCCTTTTGCATTTATAATGATTACTATTGTCTTCATTTAATCAAACATTATAATTTGAGATTTCACTCATAAATTTAAATAAAAATAAAAATATTCATCCTAGAATTGCAAAAAAAGTCAATAGATGTCGCGTATTAAAAATAAAATGGATAAATATTTATCCAGACACTATCTAGATAGCATTTAGTTCGGGTTGAATCTTGCAATCATATATAAAGATAGCAGCCAATAATATGTGCGTTAAGAAAATGAAGATAATGTTGGTAGTTCTTAGTCGAAGTATGATACAGTTAAAAGTGACCGAATTGGAAACGGCTTCCATAGCTCAGTTGGTAGAGCTCTTGTCATGTCAACAAAGGGCCCTGGGTTCAGTGGCGGCTCGAACACTTCTTTCGGTTGCATACGGTCGCGAAACAACGCAAGGAAATTGTAGGGATAATTCGGATCGTCCCCCAAGTGCGCAGTAAGTTCTGCGCACTGAGAAATAGACCCGCTGTTTTTAGCATCGTGCATTGTTCGCTGTACGCGCGTGAGGCGCGTATGGTCTTATAAAAATCATACGGAGTAATTGTTTGTATTTAATTTCTGCAAATATTAATTACTTTTATGTTTAAATAATTCATTCATTTTTGTGAAGACAAAGCATCGACTGTTATTTCCCTTAGTAGGTTTTGAGTGTAACTGGTGGGAACTGTCCCCATTGTACCCCTGTGAAGTACCGCCACTGCCTGGGTTCGAGTCCCAGTGGAACCCAAATCTTTTTCTGATTTTTCTGTCTTCAGATTTTTGATTGCGTTTCGCTAATATTGTCTTAATTTAATTAAATATTATTGAATCATTTAAAGAGAATATACTACTAATACATCTAAACTAAATGTGAAACAGAAAAAGACAAAAAAGGAAACGGTCGAAACTGAGAATTGAACCAAGTTTTTCTTTTTTTTTTACATTGGCTCCACACAGGAACTCTGAGGAAAATAATTCTTCTCAGGGCCTATGTCAATATTATATTCTTATTTAAAAACCCAACTGAAATGAATGTACACATTAAACACACCTACCCTACGAGGACAAACCTTCAAATTTAATTAAAATTCAGAAATTAAGTACATCTTTTGGACCGAAAAAACATGAATTCCATACATCAAAATAATATAATGTTCTTAAAAGTGAAATTAATGTTAACAAGGAGATAGGTTCAAAGACAAAATCAAAGCGATGAGAAAATCACAAAAATTTTGACACTATTTTTTGCCAACACAACGAGCAGGAAACCAACATGAAGATGAGGAAGGAAAAAACAAACTTTAAGATGAGTTCTACAAATATGAAGATGAGGAAATAAAAAGAACATTAAGATGAGTTCTGCAAATACGAAGACGAGGAAATCAACAAACATTAAGATGAAGTCTACAAATATGAAGATAAGGATGCTTTACACAAAGATGGTTTCTGCAGAAATGAAGATGAAGTAATCAGAAAAATCATGATTTAACACCAACAGTCGCCTCGGAACAGGAATCCCTGGTAAGGAAGACAGTAAAAAAATATGGTATTATCATACTTACTATGTATTTTCGTTATTTGTTTTTCGGGTGTTATGCCGTGTTGCGCTACCTCCTTTTTTAGCCAACGTTTCGGACACATCTGTCGGATCTGCCCTAATGATGGACATAGAAACGCTGTCCGAAACGTTGACTAAATAAGGAGGTAGCTTAACACTGCATATAAGACCCCAAAAACAAATAACGAAAATACTTTTGGTCGTGAAAATCTAAAAACGTATCTTACTATGTATTGTTTAATAATAGTAGTTAATTAAAAATATTAAAAAGGTTTTTAGCTACTATTTAAGGCCCTATTAAAATGAAACATAAACATTGATGGTTCAAAGCAAATTGTATCTTCACTTTTTGGGAAAATTAGTTTTAAGAACTCAACATTTATTTTATGTGCAAAAATATGGCATCTTTCATTCCTACTACACAAAAATTAGCACATACCTATTTCAACGTGTTCATTCCAAATTTTAATATATTAAAAAAAGATTGAATTCGAATTCTTTCGAATGCACAATTTCATTCCTAGAGACATTTTAAGCAATAAAGCAGCTAGTAAGCAATTTGGTTTTCGTAATAAAAGTGATTCAGCTGTACGACTTTCAGACCATTTACGAATAATTAAGCAATACAATCGGACGATCTTTGCTCTTCACGAATCCGAAGAGAAATTAAACACTTTCAGGATCCGAAAAATGAAATCACTTTTGATGGACCAACAATCACTCTGAGATAGTTACATCTTTTTTGGAAGGAGGGTGGTATGTTGACCACTTACATAATATATTTTTGGCCACAGGTAGGTACAAAGCCACAGAACGATAATCCCTGGAGGTGTGAGCTACACAGCTCTGAAAGAAAGCTAATATAGTCAATTAAATCGAACTCCTGGGGCCCAGACATGCCAAAGAAGGTTATAGTCTGCTCTATATGGAATTTCTATGGAGATATGAAAATATTTGATCAATTTTATCTGGTAAAAATGCTCCCAACTACTCCCAACCGCCTAGAGCAATTATACAATGTTAGTTTAATGAATCTATGGCATTTCCAATCGGGGTAGGTATGTTGTGAGGTAGTAGAAAGGGGAGGAAGATGGGAAAATATCTAGATGTTCAGATCTGGTCTCCAAACAAGGCTAAAGCCATTTCAAGCTGTAGCCATTTCGATTTTGAATGTGGTCTTTCATCAGGGCGATACTGAAAAAGTCTTCCACTCTGGAACAAATATACCACAATATAGACAGGTCAGTGGCTGAGTTGAAGTCGCGTTTGGATCGCACCCAGTCGTCGCGTGTTCGATTCATCGGCTGGCTAAGTCCTTCATCACGACAAATGCAACATTATTCGCTTACTGTCTTGGTAGTAATAGATTTTCTAATATTGTCAGGTTATTCATAACCAGGGAGTGTTAGTCTTTCTTTAAAAAAATCGGAATGTGCAATTTACACGCTATAGAAATGAAACCTTCAGAAAACGAAAGTAGGCAAGAGTGGGAAGGCTACGAAGCACAGCACAGAGAGGAGATCGATTATACTGTCTCATTCTCTCGCAGTCTAAAATCCTATAGAAGTAGGCGTTTGTTTCTTTTTAGTGTCGCCATTTTTCGTTTCATCAAGTTTCAAATCACAACGGTGCTAAAGAAGTTTTCACTTCAAAAAATGTTGTTTTTTATTAATAAATTATACGTCGGACGTATTGGAATACGTCGCTACATATTCTTATGTGTTACTCATTCTTACATAATCGTACAACTACTTTGGCTTCTTTAAGGATCTCCCCAGTCTACACGTTTGTACACGTAACAATTACATCTTTTTGATAGCCTTAATCAGATCAAACACCTGGGGTTTTCCCATGACGGTAAATTGACATTTCACCAACATTATACAAATGACTTATGCAGCAGAGCATACGAACTGCTCACTTTTGTCACTTGCAACTTATTCTTATTCAGTCCACAACATGCGCACGTTGATATCGACGAGAATGTTATATCACTCGCTGTGGGGTTTCAACCAAATTGAATCATTATTTGGCCCCGTCGAACTAACATACATCTTGAATATTGAACAACTTGACAAATATGTAATATTTTTGGGTAACACTGCCTATACCATTGGTAATATTTTTTTATTTTTTATTTTTTTATTTTTTATTTATTATATTCAAGAATTTTGTTATTATAATACAAATGATTACATGTGCAAGGTTATACAATAATTCATTATATATTACTACTACTCCATAAATTGAGCTCAAGAGCTCGTGTTTATGGGATGTTTAAACAATGATCAAAGAACTTATGAAATAAATACAAATATTACTTGACAAAGGTACATAATTTAGAAAAAATAGTTTTAGAAGGACAATAACAGTATTTATATACATATACTTTTAATATTAAATATTACAGTTTAAGTAACGGTAAATTAAATTAAGGGTACAATATATCAGTATCCAATTTCAGGGACTTAATTTTGGTTTTTAAATTGATCATATTTCAATGTTCCCGTTATATTAATTTTGTTTTTGGACAATAATATATTGTACCATCTTACACCTAAATACTTTAATATAGTGATGCTGAGCCGTGGTTGTTCTAAGCACAGGGATGGCTATTAAGCCATTAGTTTTAAATCTATTGCTTATGCTAATCTGAGGGGTGAATTTTTTGAATAAAATATTCTTTATAAATTTGATATAAGGCGTTTCTTTTATACAATTCTATGATTGATGGTACATTAAATTCCCGAAATATCCATTGATGACCTGTGTAACCGAGCGGTTAAGATCATTGGCTGCGGATCCGAAGTTCGAGGGATCGAAGTCCAGCGTGCCCATTACTTTTTTGTGTTATTTCACATATTAAAAAATAAAGTTAGGAATATCTGCAGCATTTCCATAGTAATAGTTACTATATACCCTGATGATCGCCCTGGTGGCAGTCCATTATTCAAAAATTGATTGAAATGATTTTAACATTCATTAGTTTCCAGCTACTTATCAACCTTCCCCTTTCTCATTCTTCTTCAGCTTCGCAATGTAAATAAAACTGGCAAAAATATAAATTAGTAAGCAGTTACAGTCCTAATACTCGTAACTAACGCTACTATTTTTCAATAATGCAACAGCAAATAGATACCATACGAAGCACAACGATGTTTTAGAATTGAATTGTTCTTTCTGCCAAGAAAAAGCTGCTCAGAAGTTCTAGTTCAGCAAAAATATTAAGTGTCAATTGTTTCACAGAAATTCAATTGTAATGTTGTCACAAAATGGGAAATTATCGCCATTTTCTTTAAAATTTGTTCAAATGAACTTAGAATCGGCGTTTAACGAGGAAATTTGAACTGTCAATGGTGAAGTTTACAGAATGAATTCTTAATATAATTGACTAGCATACCCGGCCACACGTTGCTGTGACTAACGAAACACAACGCCATTACACAACCTTTATAAAATCCACACCACCCGCTTGCCAGCTGCCAGTTGCCCGCTGCCCGTTGCCCGCTGCCTGAATTGAATATTTGAATTTATCGGCTTTTCTCTACTATAATAAGCATGTATTATACATATACAACTTCCTCTTGAATCACTTTATCTATTGGTGAAAACCGCATGAAAATCCGTTGCGTAGTTTAAAAGATCTAAGCGTACATACATTTTACCGACTTCATTTCATACAATGTATTGATCCCTGAATTGAATATTTGAATTTCTCGGCTTTTCTCTACTATAATAAGCATGTTTTATACATACAAACTTTCCTCTTGAATGATCCTATCTATTGATGAAAACCGCACGAAAATTCGTTGCGTAGTTTAAAAGATCTAAGCGCACATACATTTTGAGAGACTTCATTTTATACTATGTAAAGAAATGATTTATGCTATATAATGATAATAATAATAATTGTTATACAATTCTGTTTTGATTAATACATATTTCATGATAGTAATCATTATATTAAGTAAATTAATAAGCAAATGAGAGACACATAAAGTGGTTGTAGTGTAAAATGTATGGGTATTATGATTTATGATCCGCAGTTATTTGTTTTTTGAAGGTATGGAGTTGGGTTTCGGTTTTTTAATTATCAGAGACGTTTGAAGAATTTAAAAGCAAGATAATGCTTTGTTTTTGTGCTGACGTAATAAGTAATTTAGGTACTTTGTAGTGTCAGTCGGTTAAAGTTGTGGTAAATTAAACGATATAATTACAAAAAATATTGATATACAGGGTCTTAAACGCTCTAATATTAAATTTTCGTTTTTCTAGTTTCTATTTTTTTAAGCTGGCAACTGTTTGTTTTTACTTTTTCATCGTTTGACTTGAGAAACCATTTTGTATTTTCAATGCATTTTGAAAATATGTATTTTGAATTTGAAATACTTTTCTAAAAATCAATTCACGTTTTGCATTTTTAAATGGGAGAGTTTGAGCCATTTCCATTTTGCATTTCAAAAGGTGTTGGGTATCGTTCGTAGTCGCAAGTCGATCGTAGTCGCAATTAGTTCGTTCGTAGTCGTAGGCCGTTCGTTTATTGCAAAGTTTGCACATCTCTTGAAACAAACCATCCTAAGAAAAATGTGCTTAAAAAAATCAAAGTACAGATTTGTGATAAAATGTTTATTCAACCGATTAATTCGGATAGTAAATATTTCTAATTCGAACTGACATCTGTCACCTCATTACGTACTCATTTGTATTTGTACTGAAAGAGAAATCAATGATCAGTCACTTTCTCAGGTAGATAAGTACCTACCTACTCTTTTAGGAATATGTATATTATTTGTGTTACCTCATATGACGTGTTAGTGTTAAATGTTATTATTCAATGTTGAAAATCTTTTCACACTTTCTTACAGTGGAAACCTTTTATTTGAGAAATAAAATATTTTTCAAAATAAGAATGCTTTTTGTTTTGAAGAGTTTTACTTTCCTTGTACATTTATTAATTAAATTTTAATTTTTCTCCTACCGGTTTCGATACATCCGTATCATTCACTAACAAACTTTAAAGTAACTTAAAATTTTTACACAGTACAGAAATGATTATATTTCTTTTAGTGGGGGAAGTGGAAGGGGTGATTTTGGGGAAGGGGAAAAACGGTGGGAGGAGTCAACATTACATGGAAATATTGTTAATAAGGATAAATAATAATAATATCATTGTTAATTAATCCATTTAACATCATCATTATCACCATCTAATTACATCTAAACATTTATATATTTGTGTAAAATGTTTAAGTTCGTTTTAAGTTTGCTAATGAATGACACGTCGAAAACTGTAGTAGCAAAATTAAAATGTAAGTAACAAATGTACATGGAAACTAAAACTCTTCAAAACAAAATGTCTAGAAAATGTTACATAGTTAATGCCTAAGAAATAAAAATAAAAAATAAAAAATGCTTACCCACGTACGCAAATAACGCTTACCCACGCGAGGAAATATCCAAAGATTACCTAAAATATTGGGGAACATGTATTTTTTATTATTACAATACATCTTTTATTTCAATGTCGTTATTTTATTGGTCATAAACATTCAATAAATATTCATAAAACATAAAAATAAATACTCCTAACACCGTTTTATGAGAATTTATAAAGACTGTTTATAACCGGAGGAATGCCTATGTCATTTCCCATTCCTCCAATTTCCTCTGTTTAAAAAAAATCACATAATATAAACAACAAATAACTTATAAGACAAATAAAATTCTCGTACCAACTTGTTTTTTTTATTTATTTTGATTTAAAAAATTTTTTTAATGTTTGAATAAAAAAATAAATTTATATATATATATGAATCGAAGTAGTTGATATCGAATGAATCGAACTTATTGAAAGCATGCTGTTGACGGCGAGCTTTGGATTGTTCTGTTGACTCAGCAGCTCTGTGTGCTGTCTGACGCACCGCATGTTTAAGTCTTCGCACTTCAGCTTGTGGAAACGTCTCTTCAAGTCTTGCAACTTTCATAGCTCGAGCTTTATTAGAGCTTTTGCTTAGATTCGACTTACGCTTTGGTGGCATAATTGTTATTATTCTTATGTTAAAATTCTATTTTAGAAAATATTTAATTATAGATATAGAAATTTATTTTAAGTACCTATTCCCTTTATTAGTACTTTATTCATATTTGAATCCAGAGTAACCTAAAAAAATAAGAAAACGACAGTCCACTTCAAACGCGATTTATAGCAACGTTATGCTTTTTGTTCGGAGAATAAACATTTTTAGAGATATGTAGATATTATTATATTATATTAACTACGACGCCAAAAAAGTACTCTTTTTAATCACAACAAAGCACTAAAATAAAAAAACCTAAAAGCCTAAAATATTTAGCCTTTAAGCCTAAAATAAAAAAAACCTTGTTTCCAAGGTAACAATTTGTTGGACGTTTGCAATAACTCGATTTTGTTAGGGACAGAAAACGTATGATACATAATTTCATAACGCCAGAGCTTACCAATATATAAAGCCGTTGTTACTCGAAAATAATGTAGCTTTCGATTAGTGAAAGAATTTTTAAATTCCATTCGATATTTATTGCGTGAAATAGTAAGGACCATCCAACCAACCATCCATACAAACTTCGCATTTATAATATTAGTAAGATTAGTAAGATAGGCTATTAAAGAGTTCGATTTTTCTTGACTAATGTGGCAACTTTCTCATTTTTTGTAATTACATATGTATCTAAATTTGGGAGGCGAGTATGGGCACCCCCCCCCCTCTCCTTCTCCGAGAACCATCCATTGGATTATTTGTGTATGTATTATACCCTTATGGAATGTGTTATGGAATTATTACAAACTATAACAAGCTATAGATTGCACCGCGCTTCGCTTCTTTTGACTAGGGGTGCCCGGGCTCAAGGGGTAAGGTTTATCGGGATATCTTCCCCTTCAAATTTGCTACCGGCCGGATCGGGACCATCACCGATCTCCACATTCCTACCTAATCATCCATTTTCAATTCTTAGAACTTCACACAGCGTCTTGTTTAATGGGTACATACATTTCAGTTCGGTATTTTAATAAAAATATAATATTATAAAGTTTAAATTTGCTGAAAAAATTGGCAAAAAATATTTTTGTAATAAGGAAAAGGAATATTAAAATTTGGAAAGTATTTGTGGTATTTAACCGTTTGCCCTAATTCATTCAAAGGTTAAGATTTTTTTATCAGATAGCACGCTTAAGTCAGAAATTCCAAAATTTGCGCTGTGGGCCTTGTGGCACTATTCTTTCCACTAAGCGGTACGCATTTACTTTTTTAACACGCTTACCGCAATTAAACATATTATTTTATGTACTCGCATTAAAAGTACTACAAAAAGAAAGCAAATAAACCGGACAGGCACAACCGCTTTGCCCTCTCTTTAGGAAATGCACACCATACCCTTGGGCGACACAACTTACTGTCGACAACCAGAACTGTCAATAAACTGAAACAATTCTTCATAAATACATACAAACTTATAAATAAATGTATCTTACTAGCAGAACTTCATTATGATTTAAGAGCTGGGAAAAGTGGATTATTAGGTTTTTGGAAATTTCACATCGACGGTCATGTTTTGAAGGTCAATGTGGAAAATTTCACCTATGAATGTTGCCCGGGCTTTATGCAAATGATCAGATCAGAGCAAATCATCAGATCATAATTTGATCGATAATTTTCCTCTTCTGCCACTCTGACATTATGAATCACTGAGTTTCCTTTTGAAGTAAAACTTCTATACGCACGCTTGACTTGGGGAGTAAACTAGTAAATGTGTGACGAGAGCGTTAAAAAAAGTGTGATCGGGCGAAGCGAACGGAAGTTAAGAGGGAGATATAAGTTAGTGAAGATAGAAAGAGAGAGAGAGTTACGTTTCGTATTTACTGTTGGGGTAAGAGAGAGAGGTGCTTTCCCTCTCTTCTTTCTCTCTTTCCTTTATAACCAGTTACGTTTCGTATATCTTAGACCAGGCCTATTGTCTGTATCACACTGTAGGAGCAAGAGAGAGTAATGCGCGCGCACATTTTCTTTCTCTTTTATTTTATGGTAGTCTAAAGCACACTCGCTTTTTTTTGTGGGTCCGTATTTAGCCAACACAAATAAGTTCGATGGTTTGCCCAAATTTGTCTACACAAAAATATTAAAATCTCGATAAAAAATGGAACGGTGGATGTAGTAGGTTAAAAATTTGGGGTTATAGGTATTTTTGGATGCCAAATAAAAAATTTAAAAAAATCACCTAGCGGTATGAAATATACTTCACGAACTATTCTCATACTTGCTAAATATACATAAAAAATCATTAAAATCGGTAGAGCCGTTTCGGAGGAGTGCGATAAAAAACACCATGACACGATACGAGATGTTTACATGTATAGATAAAAAAAAAAGTTTATATATTTAAAATGTATTAAATTAATAACCTTGACGATAAATGATTTCATTAGCTATCTGTGGCCTGCGAGTCAAAAAGTCGTAAATAAATTGGCGATATTAGTGTTCTTTGTAATTGGTATAGGTCACAAGTCTAGGGAACGTATGTATGTGCAGTGGGGTTCCAATAGGGTTAACGACCGAGTCGATATAGGTACCTGCACGTTTCTTATCAAGCTCATATTTGCACGATTTGAAACCGTTGCTAGGTTCTCTTTTCACCGAACACTTCCTCGTTCCTGCGCAAGCACTAAACAGATGAAATGTCACTTCTCAATCAAAGCACAGGCTGTGGAACAATGGGACTTAGGGTCAGTATAAGCCTAAGAGTCAAATATTATTATTTATTTACTTACTAGCAGGGGTTATATACTTTAACTTTGGGATCTTGCTTTATATACCCTACCAAAAAAGACTTCGAATGGTCTATAAAGTTTCAGAAAATTTAACAACAATCAAGATTGTTCTGGAATGTTCCACAATGATCTGGGATGTTCTGAGATGATCCCGAACTATTACAGATTATTCCGGGCTATTCCCGAACGTTCCACGACATTCCAGGATGTTCCGGATGTTCTGTAATGTTGTGGAAGCTCTCAAATACTCTCGAATGTTCTGGACTATTTTAGAAATTTCTAGATGGCGAAACTTCCAGCCCTTATATCTTCAAAACCATGCCCTTCAGGTAAAAAAAACGGGAACCTTCTTCTTGGATGGGGGGTAGGGGCTACCACACCATATAGCTCCCTTGGTCGTACCGGGACTCGTTTCTGAATTTTAGCGGGAAGCTCATTTTTTTTACATTTTCTTTTGTAATATCCATTGATTAACGCCTTTTTCAGGGGCTAATCAAAAATCAAAATAAAAATATATTTATTGTACATATGAAATACAAAGGGTGTAGCTTATGGGTAGACTCCATTTCTTCCAGCTAACCACATATAAAAATACAAAATACAAATAAAATACAAAGATAGGTATAATGACATTTGTTATAAGACATTTGTTAAACCAAACCATTACATGTCGCATTATATGAAAAAATTTAAAAAAACTTAATAGAGTTGATTTACATCAGGTATTCATTAAGAGTGTAATGACATTCGTTTAGAAGAATTTTTTTTTGTGATGACTTGAATTTGTGTGTGTCTTGAATTTGTTTGTTTAATAATAGATATGAATAGTAAAAATAATATTGTACCTATTTATTATATATAAATAATAAAAAAAAAAAAAAAAATACATACTAGCTGAACCATTGTGCTTGAAGGGATGGTAAAAGTGGATTAGTTGGAATTTGGAAATCTCACACAGACAGTGACCTTCCTCACATTTTAAAGATCAAATGTGCAAAATTTCATCACTGAATCAATTAATATAATATATAACTGATGTTTCCGGAGTTGCCCGAGTTTTATGCAGATATTTTCGAAATCTCACTTAGACAGTAATTTTCCTTTTATATCGAGCGTTAAAGTTAAAGTTAAAGTTAAATTAACGAATGCAAATCTTGCAACTCGGCAAAATGACTCGATGTCGATGGCAATGCTTTCTCTTTTCTCTTACAAATTGAAAAAAGATGTAGTAGAGTAAAAAGTAAGACTATACTAAAAAAAACCTTACCTATTATTACGGTTTGATTTTTTAAAGTTCAATATAGTAATCCACCCTTGAAATAACAAATCTGCGCTAAGAAAATTCTATATATATTGTTAAGTTTAGACAAATTAAAATATAGACTGGCTGCCTCAATACGGATTTGTACCTCCATCTCTTCTACACCCTGAAGTATCACTCCTTCTCGATATTGAATAATATGATTGTGTGTTAAATAGGTTTGGTCTCCGCCGCGCGGGCCGGCGTACCACGGTCTCTGGACAAAAAACGGATTAGTTTTCCTTGAATTGTATTGTACTAAAAATAATTAAATGTGGATCCGCTCATAAATACGGGTAAGTTCTGAAACTTTTTTGAAGTGAAAGCTTCTTCAGCACCGTTGTGATTTGAAACTCAATGAAACGAGAAGTTCTGACACCAAAAAGAGATAAACAGATATATCAATAGGTTTCTTTCATATGCTGGGGGGGTCATAGGGGGTCATCTAGGTCTGCGAGCTAGTCTAGGGCCCTGTGGATCTCATCAATCCCGTCGGGGAATGAATGGAGCGGGCATTCGTTGACCATATGTTCGGTGGTGTGCACCGCACCGCATTCACACATCTCTGACTCTTTAAGGCCTCGTCTATGCATCATGTTAGCACAACGGCTATGGAAGCACCTTATCCTATTGATGGCGGACTAGAGTTCGAGACAAGAGAACCCAGGCTGTCTCTCAGTGAGGTCTTGAACGAGGTGGGTATTTTTCACGTTGGCCTATTGCCACTCAAGCATCTACCTGTCTTCTGGAGTGAGAGGTGATTGGAGGAGTCTTTCTCCTTCTATCCAGAAGGGTTTTCAGACTTCAAACGGCATGCCGTGTAAGAAACGACATCGTCGTGCAAAGCTATTGCGCTTTTTTGCAGCGCCATCTTGTATTCCCTCAGCGTTGCCATATCTCGCCTGAAATTTGGCGGGGTTATATTTACAAGCACGGGGAGCCAAGGGAGAGAAGTCGATTTTAAAGTTCCGCTGACGGTTCGCATTATGGCGTTAAAGTGAATGTCGACCATGGAAGTGTGGGCGCTTCTAGCCCATACTGGAGCACAGTATTCAGTCGCTGAGAAAACCAGGGCAATTGATGCCGTTCTGAACTTGTTGGCGTCGCATCCCCAGTTAGTACCAGCTAGCTTACTGACTAAGTTTAGTCTTGTCCTAATTTTTTGCCCACCGTTTCCATGTTTTACTCCAAGATAGCGGGGATAAGGGTCATGGTTAATATTTTTTTTCCATTAATTGGTGAAACTACACTTATTATGTTGGTTTATCTAGTAATAGTCCCAATAAATATCAGGGGCCCCCGCCTGCCCCCCTGTCAGAAAAGGGCGCTCGTCCAACCTCCTGGGCGGTGCCACAGTGGTGCCTCTCGTATCTACAATCTTTGATTTTAGAGTTTTTAAATTACGAATGGATTACTTATACGAAGCTCCAGATTTTATGTCCGGGTTAAATCTTTCCCAAATGAAAGACTAAACCCTTCCACACACTTTTCCACAAATGAATATCTAGTAAATTCACGCAATGTAAGTGCACTATATAAGTATAATAAATACAAAACAATACAAGAACAATACGTCAATCCACAAGAAAAATAATGGGAAAATATTTCACCGACTCCAGATATTTTCATATCAGAGGGTTCGGCTCTGATGAAATCCTAACTGGTCCGATAAATAAGGAAATATGTATTGCATATTTAGAAATATGTGTTTGCCTTATCAATACTTTAAATCATTTATTTTAAATAACCTTTATTTTTATTACTTTTATCTGTATTTTCTCATGAAATCACTAATATTTTTTGTTAAATAACTAATATTTTTGGTTTTAATTTAAACAAATGTAATTTTTTTTTTAGTTGTCCTCTCCTAAACACAAGCAGCTGCTTTATTAGGAGAGTGATTGAAATATTGATGTATTATTATGTTGTAAAACTGTAACCTTTTATATTTTTAAATAAAAAAAAATTAAAATAAAAATAAAATAAAATCCTACTGATCCCTCAATATAAATATTTATAAATCTTTCGTAATTCTACATGTATTTAAAATGACCAACTTTTGCATTTTTATGTACAAATTTTTTGACAAATCTAATACGCCTAAATTTTGAATGAGATAGCTAGAATAATGCCGGTAGCCGAAATAACAAATGGTAATATTTTTATAGTCTGACAAATGCCAAATTGAATGCCAAATTCTTTTAATCTCATTTCCTAAATCTGTATATTTTCTTATTTTTTCAGAAACAGTTTTGTGAATATTACAAGAATTTGGAAAAGCGACATCAATGACATATGTTATTTTTTTTAAATTTTGTCATGTAAAACTATATCGGGTCTATTATGACTAATTGTTCTGACTGTTGGAATATAATAGTTTTATCATAATAAATTTTATAAAATTCATTTTCTAAAAATGAATTTGGTTCATATTCATAATATGGTACATTACGGCAGTCAATCAAGTTATGTTTAATTACCAAACTTTGTAAATTATTTTTAAAACTTGATTGTGCCTAAATGTATACTCGGACGGCGCTAATACAGAACATCCCGATATAATATGTTCTATAGTTTCCGGAAAAGCCAAACATTTTCTACATAAATCATCAATTTGATTTGCATCTTTGATGATATGCTTCCTATAATTTTTAGTATTAATGACTCTATCTTGAATGGCAAGCATAAAGCCTTCTATTTCTGCGTTCAACTCTCCAATACTCAACCATTTGTTTGATAAAAATTTGTCAACATATGTTTGGTTGAGATAATTGAAGTGTTTTGCGTGAAGAATTTTATTTGACCAGGAATCTAATAATTCCTGGTTGGTATTTATAAGAATGCTGGCATTCTCGTCGTATAAATTTAATGGCGAAATATTTCTATCTGCCTTGCAAATTATTTTGTGCATTTCTGAACTATCAGCTTTCCTATGGAAAAAAGTTCTTAGTATTTTTACCTGATTATGTTTTAAAGATGTTATTTTGACTATACCTCTACCTCCTAAATTTCTAGGTAAATTAATTCGTTCTATAGCTGAATTTGGATGATGGGAATGAAATTTTGTTAACGTAGTTCTAGTTAATCGTTCTTAGCTATCTTAATCTGTATTAGACCATTTAATTATGCCAAATGAGTAAGTTAATAGAGGTATTGCCCAAGTATTTATCGCCTTTACTAAATTTTCAGCAGATAAATTGCATTTTAAAATTTTTCTGATCCTAGTTTTAAATTTAATCCTAATATCATTTTTAATACTAGTATGATCTAATCTATTTGATTGCGGATATCCTAAATATTTATAAACCTCATCGCCTTTCATACTTTCAATTTTGAAATTTCTAAATATACCCTCGTCTTCATCTACAATTTTACCTTTCTCTATATGGATCGTTCTACATTTATCTAAACCAAAATCATGTTAATATCATCTGAAAAAAATTTAACTACTTTAATCATTTTTTTAAAATTTGGTTCAGAATTCGAATATAATTTTAAATCATCCATAAATAATAAATGAAAGATTATATTTCTCTCTCTTGTATTACCTTTAATTTTTATTCCAAACTTGCTTTTAATTAACATTTTAGATAGAGGTTTTAATGCTAAGCAAAACCAAAGAGGACTCAATGAGTCTCCTTGAAAAATCACTCTTTTTATTGAAATGCCCAGTACTATAATTTTCTTATCTTTCAAATTCAAAAGCAAATCGGTATTCCAAAATGCCATAATTTTTTCCAAAAAGCTAATAATAATTGGGTTAATTTTGTATATATTTAAAACTTATATCAGCCACGAGTGCGGGACACTATCATAAGCCTTTTGGTAATCTATATAACAAATTTGTAAATTGCGTTTTTGGGTTTGAATCTGTTTTAGAATTACAGAATCAATAACTTATTGTTCTTTACATCCCATGTGTTTTCTGCGACAACCTTTTTGTTGTTCAGACAAAACATTTTTTTCATCTAAATGAGTGTATATTAAATCTGTCAAGAAAGAGGTTAAAATTTTATATATTGTCGGTAAACATGTAATGGGTCTATACTGAGAGGGATTATTAATATTTTCGCTTTTAGGCAACATATAAGTAATGCCCTTAGTTAGAAAATTTGGAAAATTTTCATGTTCTCTGACAAATTTTGAAAGATTTTTTGCCAAAAGGGGATGTAAAGTAGTCAGACGTTTATACCAAAAATTATGTATCCAATCGCAACCCAAGTATTATTATTACGTAAATTTTGTACCTAATAATAATGCTACTTATCTACTATTAAAAATTTTAAGATTTTGTGATCTAGTTAATTTGTTATGAAAACAACGTTTTTTTTTTTATTTACATAAGTTTTATTATTTTGTAATAATACTTATTATAAAGTAATTCGAACGTAAAAGTTTTAGCTTTATTTCCGCCGCTCCATACCAGATTGACCACTGTGCGGCATTAGCCATTTCAATCGGCGCGGTGACCGCAGCGCATTGGTTTAATCTGCAACACAGCGGTGAAATACACAACCCAACCCACAACCAGCCAGCCATATACATGGTGTATCGGGACATAATAATAAGGACATAAACCAAATTATATGTATTGCTGTGTCATTTGTCACTGTTCATCCAGCCGGGTAACAGTCTGACCCGGCCCCGACCCTTGCTGTCCACTGTCCATTGATGTGCAATGCTATTTGAATGTCTTTTGAATAAGATCCACTTTTATAATGATAATAATATTGTTATATTTGTATAGCGCTGTTTTGTGTCATTTCACTGCAAGTGCGCTAAACTAAAATAAATTTAAAAATAATCCTACAGTCTCCTTACGAGTCCATTACAAAAAAAATATATAAAGAACATTATACAGTTTTTACAAAGCAATGACAAGAGCACTAAATTTAACAATAACAGTGCTGTTATAGCGCACACAGGACAATAATAATATACATAAATTAACGGTGTTAACAAAACAAGAACTTTAAAACTAAAAAATAATATTTTATTTTTATTTTTAACTTTATGAGTAAAAACTCAAATTATAATATTTAATTAAATGAAGACAGAAAAAGATATTGGTTCCACTGGGACCAATATCTTTTTCTCAGTGGAACCAATATCTTTTTTCTGATTTTTCTGTCTTCAGATTTAAAAAAAAAAGAAACTGCACATTTCTAAAAAATTTTACTAACATTTTCGTAATATTAGTGAAACAATATATCCACACGATTTTTTCCAAGACGTTATGAAATCCATGCAAGTGGCCTATTACCGGAAACTTGAGAACAAGACTTATCTTTACATAGTATAAAATGAAGTTCCTCAAAATGTATGTGCGCTTAGATCGTTTAAACTATGCAACGGATTTTCATGCGGTTTTCACCAATAGATAGGGAGTAAAGCTATCTTTTGCAGTGACCATTAATAAGTCACAGGGTCAAACATTCAACGTTGCTGGCTTAGATTTGAGTGTTGAGTGTTTCTCACACGGCCAGTTATATGTCGCGCTTTCGAGAGTAACATCTAACGAAAACATGTTTGCACTATCTCTTGAAAAAACAGTTGTAAATATTGTATATAAAGGTATCCTGTAGTATAGACTAATCATAATCATAGTATTATTAAATCACTTCCCACTGCCCCACGCCCCACATTAGTATCTACATTGCACCCGTACGAAGCCGGGGCAGGTCGCTCTCTCTCTCTGGTTTCAATCCTGGGATTGGTTTGCAGCAATTTCCTTTAATTTTAAATTTTTAACTAGCAGGTCGCTAGTTACGTATAATGAAAAGATGTTAGGAAACATGAATGGTATGATTTTTTAAATGATTTTGTTTTTAAACCCCTTTTAAATTCAGCCAAATTCAGGACATTAGTGAGAGCTGAGGGAAGTTTATTCCAAACGAGCGGGCCAGTTACTATCGTTTACTATGATAAATCATAGTAAACGGCTCGATTTGACCTCGAAAGTTCGATTAAACGATTAGTGACATCTAGATCTTCTGAACCCTGGGTAAGCTGTCTATCGCTTAAGTTTTGTCGGACACATGGTTCCGATATATGTATATAGGCTGGCACTATTCCTTGCAATGCTTTGAAGGTCGTTAAGCAGATCTTGAACTCTATTCTTTCAGGGCATCGAAGCCAATGAAGACGATCCCTTAGAAGCGGGGTTATATGACCCGTGCGGTACACGCAGCACAGTAAGGGTCAAACTAGTATTTACAAAACCTATATCGAATTGCGGCTGGGACTGAATCGATAAAGGTTTTGATGCAAAAAATCATCTAAATAATATTCAGCCACGGTGACGACTGTAGTTAAATAATAGCTTTTGTTTGTGAATTAATTTTTTTTTTCAAACAACTCGGTCGCACTACTTGCTTCGATCACATTCGCAAATACGTACAGATGTATGTATTTGCCTCTTTTTAGTGCCTCAATTTTCATTTCATCGAATTTCAAATCACAACTGTGCTAAAGATGTTTTCACTTCAATAAAAGCAAAATGACACATTATTTGTTTATTTATTATTATTTTATTAAATCCTTTATTTTTCCCAAATTTTACATTTGATATATTCACTATTATGAAAATAATGGGAACCCACTAAGGCGCAGCCTGTGCGTGGGTAATGTAGTTAAATATATATTAAGATTGTAGTAGTAAGTGTGTAGTGTACGTGTATTTTATTATTATTATTATTTTTTTAATTGAATTTTTTATTACATAAGTTGGGGATTTTTCGTCCACCATGCAAGGCACATGCCCGTGTTGTGGTGGCCGATCGTAGTGCGTAGTATTGTAGTATAGTGTAATAATATGTGTAATGTTTGTGAGAAACATAAATTGGTGTATTAAACTAATAATGTTTCAACATTTGTATTATGTACCCCAAATAGCTCAGGAATTGCAGGTTAAATTCTGTCGGTTACGCCCGAATACACCATGTATACTATTATTTAAGTATGTATTATAAACAAAGGGTGCAAAAGGATTATTATTAAATTTCAGAACTAATGAAAGGCTCTTGAGTCGAAGGTTCTTTTTAATTATATAACTTAAGATTTAATCAGAAGGAATCTAATAATAATTAATTTACACTGTGAAACTAAGTTATATCGTTTCCACGTGATAGACTTCTCATTCGCACTTGAACCAGAACGCTTTGATTGATGATTGATAGTTGGATTAAATTATTACCTCCGAACCAAAACCGATTTCTGCCCTGTAATAATTGAAAGTTACGATGGCGAAATGGCGATAAGAAATTAAATTAAAACACGCCCGTTGCGAATCAGATATTGGACGTGGGTAATAGATGTAGACAATTTAACTAATAATACATTTATAATATTTTTATTGGCAAAGGGATTTGTTTTTGTTATTACTGTTTATTATCGATCCAATTTTCATAAAATATTCTAACATTTTTAAAGCGAGTTATAATATAAATATTATTAATCTTAAAATATTGCGCATGGGTACCGTCACACAATGCTCATTATCGTCTCATAAATCTGTAACTTCTTTGTTTCTTATCATAAAAAAATTGAAGTTAAAATTAAAATTAAATTAAGTGAATTGTTATTATTTCGATACTAAACATGTCATTTAAAAAACAATGGGTACTGCGACTAATTTTATGATTAAAACAAGCTGCAGAAAAGTTGTTTTTGCCGCTGTTGCGCAAAAATCCGTAATTATTATTTTTTTAAATGGTGATTTAATATCCGCAGGAATAAACCCCGTGACCAGTTGAAGGCTTACCTGAAAATTGTCAAAATCTGGTTTAGGTATCCAAAGGGAGATTATAATGGGTATTATTTTTTAGAGGTATGGAACTTTGAAATGGAATAAAACAAGGATTAATTTTTAAAATTGACTTTATTCATAAGATAATCTTTTGGCATTATAATTTAAATATGATTTCTGGCATATGACCGCCACGGCTGGCTTGGACGTAATCTAATCTGGAGGTCCAATTCTATCATTTTTTCAAACATTTGTGGCCGTATATCGGCAATAACGCGGCGAATGTTGTCCTCCAAGTGGTCGATCGTTTCGGGCTTATCGGCGTAGACTAGCGACTTCACATATCCTTACAGAAAATAATCTAGCGGCGTTAAATCGCACGATCTTGGAGGCCAGTAAATCAATTGTGGCACAAAGTGTGTGACATGTTGCGCCGTCTTGTTGAAACCCCAGCTCCTGCACATCATGGTTGTTCAATTGAGGAACGAAAAAGTCAGTAATAATGGCTCTATAGCGGTAACTATTGACTATAACGTTCTGGCCAGCATCGTTTTTAAAGTAATACGGACCAGTGATTCCACCAGCCAATAAAGTACACCAAACAGTTAGTTTTTCTGGATGTAACGGTGTCTCAACACACACTTGTAGATTATCTTTACTCAAAATACGGCAGTTTTGTTTAAAGAAAAGTGAGTTTCATCGCTAAACAAAATTCTCTTATGAAAATCGGGATTAACGGAAAATCTTGTTTTGGGCCCATTCACCGAATCTACGCCTTATTAGGTGATTGTGTGGCTTCAATTCTTGCACGAGTTGGATTATGTAAGCACGCAAACAAAGATCTTTTCGCCAAATCTTCCATAAAGTAGATGGACACATATCCAATTCCTGTGCACGATGGCAGATAGACTGATTCGGGTCTTCCTCTACGCTACGCTCTACAGCAGCAATGGCTTCTTCTGTACGCACTGTACGACGTCTCTGTGGATGCGTATTATCATTTACCTAAAGTAAACGTGGTGCGAAAACGGTCCATAGTTAGTCGAATTAAATGCTCTGATGGACGATTGTATTGACCGTAAAATGGATGTAGTACGCGATACGTATTTCGAACAGAACCATTATTTTCAAAATAAATTTGGAAGCGTTGTTCACTATGTTCAGGCATCAGTCTATTCATGTTGAAATGCCAAACCAAAGTAAACTCAAATCACTTGACAGCTGAGAAAATGGCCGCCAGTTAAAACAGTGTTGCCAACTTAAAGTTCTTTATCTCTAAAAAAACACCCAGTACATCACTATTGTTTAAAACTAAAATATGAAAAAATACATATATTAAAGCTCAAAATATAACCTCCGCGGTGATATATAATAAGCTTTTTTTTAAGTTTTCTTTATTCATTAGATTTTTCATTACATACATTGGGGATTTTTCGACCACCATGCTAGGCACATGCCCGTGTTGTGGTGGTCGATTTTATATACAGTAGGTACATTAACAAATGAAATATGAAGAATGTGAAAGAATTAAGAAATTATATAGGTACATAAAATTATATGATATTCAAGAATACAAAAAAAATAAAAGAATCTAAATTGCTATAGAGTAATATAAAAGAGTTGTAATAATAATAAATAAATAAATAAATTAATAAATAAATAATAATAAATAAATAATAATAAATATAACAAAGGTATGTAATTTTAAATATATAAAATAAGAGTAGGTACTATATGGTATGCATATGAGAAAGGAATTTTATTTTGTTGAAAATCTAAATGTGCATGGTTATATTGGTAGGTACATTATTTTACACCAATTTTTGTACAAATAAATGTTAGGTTTAAAAATAAAATGATGTTTTCCTCCAAATAAATTAAGTAATATGACATACTATATTATACAGATAACAGTAACAGAAACGGTTTAAGCAGATGTTGACCTTTATAATAAAATTAGACATGTTTTTTTTTTTTTTAGAAATGTATCCCTGTTTTAGCAGAAAGTGTTAAGTTAAGTTAAGTCAGTTAAGTTAAGTCAATTAAGCTATATATAAACTAGCTCAAACACTTTAAAATTGTACCACGAAATATTACACATTAAATATCTCAGCCTGAACCCGTACTTTGACATTATTTTAAATACAAAAAAAACAAAAAAATTACAAAAATTTATGGATCATTTAACTTATTTATTCTGCTGTAACCTATATCTGAAAAAAATACAGTTTTTCGATTTATGAGACGGTCTTGTTCCGGGCCATTTCAAAGTGCGCCGCCCAAATCATCGTAGCCAACACGCCTGCCATGGGTCACCCCAAGTGGTTCGCTACGTTTGGTGACTAAGCTAGGGACTTAATGGAGTGAGCTTAATGGCAAAAGCTATCCAAAAGATGTACAATAAGTTGTTAATATTTTGCTGAAAAGCTAACTTAGGTTCAATAACAATTAGTTCTTATTTTTTAAAAATGGAACGGTATGGAGTCTCTTAAGTATCGAATTTCATTAACTTTTGTTAAATACTGCTAGTAGAATACACTCCTTTGAAGTAATAGTTTTTTTTTATTAGTCTTTTTATAAGTCAAGAAAAAAATATAGTTTTTCAAGTACAAAATCTTCTTCTTACTAACTCTCCTTCTTATTGTACGCTGTGGAAAATTAAATTGTTTAGAAAATGATCGTAAAACATTTACATATTTGTGCCTGAACTGCGCAGATGTTTTTTTCTTGAATAAATCAAAACATGCGGCTGGTGAATTAAATTGGAATTTAAACCTAATCGCCATCTACGTAAGGAGGTTTATCGATAGCGGCCTGTTGCCGAACATAAATTTCCATTTTTATGTCGAATTTAAAATGTTTGACAAATATGCATTTGGGCTCAATAACAATAGTTCTCTTGGAGAATATAATACTGATCCCAACGAGAGATCGTGTGTGACATCATCTTCTATGTGTTTCGTTTTCAAACAAGACGCGTGAGAAGGAAGAGGAGAAACGTCCATGACGTCCGTACGTGCTCTCACTGGTTTATGGATTGTCATGAACTCTTTTATCATTGTTTTGATCGATTTATGTCGACAGTTATTGTTATGCAAAACACTGGCGAATTTCCACTGATTTTGTATGGAAAACATTAACTACACAAATTGAGTTCTAGTGCTCGAAGGGGTGCTATTATTGGCTACGGTCGTTTTGTTGTTGGAGCCTCCGTTATTACTTATAAGCTATTACTTTATTACTCATTAGTTGCTGAGGAACCATTCCGAAATTGCCATCAACTCGGACTAGCTTCGGTCACAGCAATACAGAATACAATACCGTTTTCCGGAATCCTGCTGTAAAGTCGCAATCTCACTAATATCGCACGGCCGAGGTAAACGTTTAGCGATTACCTATCAATAAATTTCCCACTAAAGCCAACAGTGCGAGGCTTTCATGTCGTAATATTTTATTACGTTCTTGAGCTCGGCTTAAAGTTTAATGCATTTGGTGTTCAACGATAAGTCTGGAAGGCATTCGGCATTAGAATGCGCTGGTCGGGAATTATCCGCGATTTAGTGGTGCGAACCAATGTGGCATAATATACATTGTACCAACCATGCACAGGTTACACAATAGGTTTGACGACCTAAGACCTAAGTAGTCAAGAGTTCCGCCAAGTTCCTTCACAACGAGTCCAGAAGTCGCGGGCTCGAAGCCAGGCGTGCTCGTGTAATAAACTTCTGGAATTTGTATTAAGAAGAAGTAATCAATTTTCCGAGTTCGAAGCTATGACATCGATGTTCAACTGCATTATACCAGCAAAAACTGATAGAATAATTAGAACAAATTAAAAAAAAATGTGTGCGATAACGCGGTAGAGGTGAAACCTTCAGAAAACCAAAGTAGACAAGAGTGCGGGGACCACGAAGGACTACGAAGCACCGCACAAAGAGGAGACCAATTTTTGTATATTATTCTCTTGCAGGCTAAATCCTATAAATGTATGTGTTTTTTTTATTTTTTTTATTGTGTATTTTATTTAGATACTAGCTGGGTTACCCGGCTTCGCTCAGGACAATAAGATAGTGTTCTGGAATGTTGCACAATGATGTTCCCGATACCCTATTCCTGATTATTCCACGACATACTCCGCCACTCCTTCCACAACTTTCTACAGCTCTATGGAACCTTCTAGAACTTTCCGGAAGACTGTTCTAGAAATTTCAAGAGGGCGAAACTTTCAGCCCTATGATGTTCCCGATACCCTATTCCTGATTATTCCACGACATACTCCGCCACTCCTTCCACAACTTTCTACAGCTCTATGGAACCTTCTAGAACTTTCCGGAAGACTGTTCTAGAAATTTCAAGAGGGCGAAACTTTCAGCCCTTATATCTTTAAAAGCACGCCCTTTAGGTAAAAACGGATACCCTTATTCCCTAGGGGGGATAGAGATCTACCACACCATATAACTCCCTTGATCGAACCGGGACTCGTTTCTGAGTTTTTGCGAGATGCACGTTTTTTTGGATATTCAAATAAATAAAATGTTACTCCTTACATGTCCTTTCCCGTGCGTTCCCCTCCAGCGTTCCACTTCCACCTTCCCCACCACCGCTCTCCCGCTCCTCCGTCCCGCCTACCCCCTTGCACTGCATTTCTTGACTCCTCTCCCGCCCGGCCCGTAGCCGAAACTTTTTCTAATACTAGAAGAAGTCGCGGACGCCCGAGGAAGACATGGCACGACCAAGTGAATCAGATACTCGAGTCGGGCCATGTGAAGAGTCGGAATAATAGAAGAGCATGTATGAGACGATGTATGAATGTAAACGAGGCAAAGAGTGTGTGCCAAGATCGAGTTGTGTGGCGGTCCGTCCTCTCTGCCTACCCCTGCGGGGAAACGGCGTGATGGTTAGTTAGTTAGTTAGTTAGTAACAATTTTAAACTCGTGATATCTTTCTAATTAAATATCGGAATTGAAAAATTCAAAAAGTTAAATAAAGGTATTGAAGCTGTCTTGAATATGAAGTACTTTATTTTGATAAGGATTAAAATAAAGATACAAATACAGAGCCTTTTCAAGCGGCGACATTTAAATTAAAATTTTAAAATAAAAGAATACTTATTGTGGCATAACCATAATAGTTAGACATATGCTGTTGCGACTTTTTTTGTAAATAATGATGTCTTCTATAAAGTCGTCGTACATTATTTTATTCTATCATCAATAGTTTTCGCAGCGCACGCGATTTAAAGAATATTTTAGGTAATTTTTTTACACCCTGGGTTACATTATTGAAGTTTTAGTAAGGATGCCTATTTTTTTTAAATATAATATGATCTATGTCACCCAGGGATAGTGTAGCTTCCCAACAGTGAAAGAATTTTTCAAATCGGTTCAGTAGTTTCGAAGCCTATTCGATGCAAACAAACACACAAACAAACAAACAAATATTACCTCTTTATATAGTGTAGTAGATAAAATTTGACATCTTATATCTAATGTTTTCTTTTCTATGACTACTAAAATATTATTTACTACCTACTGACTAAAATTTGGACTTTACAACATTAAGACATAATCCACGAAAAACTGCAAGACTTTTAGCCTTCTTAACATTTACAGGGAGTTCATTGAACATTTTAAAACCTTTATGGTAAATATTATTTGTGTTCCCGATAAATTTGTTTTAGGAAGCCTAAAATCGTTGCTGTTTCTCGTAAGATAACGAACTGTACTGTTGATTCTAACATTATTCGACATATAATCTGGTAACATTTTATTTTTTAACTTATAAATATAAAAACTAGGGTATTGAAAACTAATCTTTGCCACACACTATATTGAGTTGGCGTTGCATGGTTTTTATCCTGGTACTGCTACAGCACAATATAGACCTCATGCCTCTGTTCTGAATTATTTCCATTGTTTTAATTTCTGTTTTATTGCTCAGAAAGATTACACTTGAGCAATAATTCAGATGGGATGCTACAGTTGTGTTATAGACCAATTTCCTAGTTTTAATGTCTAATTTTCCCTTTATTCTACTGAAGAAATTAATCTTTTTGGCAATTTTTTTAGTTAGCATTTCAAAGTTAGAGTTAAGTTTTAACTTATTATCGATAATGATTCCCAAATATTTAATTTCTTCTACCTCTTCAATATTTTGATTGTCTTTATTTAGGGTAATAAGTTCATTTTGTTTTTTCCCTAATACCATGAATTTACTTTTAGTTTCATTTAATTTGAGTTTATTTATGCTTAACCATTTAGATATTTCATTAAGTTCACTTTGTATTTTTGACAATGCATCTTCAATATTATTTGCTATAATATATAAAAGTGTGTCATCAGCAAAAAGTTTGATGGAACAGTACTTTAGGCACTTCACTATATCATTAATATATATAATAAAAAGTAGTGGTCCCAAGACCGATCCTTGAGGAACTCCATGGTTTACTTGTTGCTCTTCAGAGATAGCATCTCCAAATTTGGTTATTTGTTTTCTGTTTTTTAGGTAATCAGTAAACCACTGCAATTCTTTACCATGAATTCCCATGTCTTTTAATTTCATTATTTGTCATCATTAATTTGTCTCATTTTAATGTCACTTTTTCGTCTCTTCGAATTTCAAATCACAACGGTGCTAAAGAAGTTTTCACTCCAAAAATTCTACGGTATCTCTTTATGAGAATGCACTGTTAACACCCGCGATTTGTGCATCACATGGATTTGCTTTATGAAAGTTTCCAATCTAGGAGGAACGGTAACTTTACAGTAATAGGAATTTTAAAAAAAAAATTTAATCGGCATCAAATTCGCCATTCAAACGTGCTCTTCATATGTTCAATAATATTGATCTAAATTCTAGCATCGAAATTTTCTTTGATTCACTTCACAAATTTAAAAAGAGCATCATGTCAATAATATAAATTGTTCAATGCGCATACATACATACATACCCACATCTATAATCTGAGTATTACTAGCGGTATATTCCCCAACAATTTTAAAAATGCAAACATAGTACCTGTTTACAAATCCGGAGATAAAAATAATCCCTCCAACTATAGGCCAATATCACTTTTAAATGTTGTTACAAAAGTGTTTATTGTATTTATCTATCTAAATTAAAATAATTTTATTTTTTTATCTTATTTTTCTACTAAGAATAAGATATCAAAATTAGTTTAAATTCCTGCCACCTCGCAACAGGTTTAGCCTAGTAAGGTGGTATATACCAAAAAATAAAAAAATAAAAAATGTACATGGTATTTTGTATATATTTAAGACAATTTGTCTATTTGTAATTTTTTATTAATAATGTGACATACAAATATCATGAGTTGCTTTGCTGACAAAGACACTACAATTAAAGTTATTTGTCCGTCTTCAAAATATTATACCACTTTTTAATTATAAACTTATTTTTCAATCTTCTTATTACTCCAATTTACCCAGCTAGACAACAGAACCACAATCATCTATCATTTTCTGTCTCCATGAAAACACCTTTTTAAAATTCGAACATAAAGTAATCCTATGCATTTCTAGGTAGGTATTCCTTTACATATATGTAATGTAATATCTTGGTTAATAAATAATAATAAAAAAATAATTAAAAAAATAAAATAAAAACATACATACACACATATTCACACACTCGCACACACCCTTACACACACACACCCTCACACAACTTCCCACTACATATCTCACCCGGTAATTACTTAATATGCATACCATAAATAAGACACTACAATGAAACACATCAATTGTAATTTTTTTTCACCAATGTATCTAATGTACTGTTTGTTTCTGTTTATAAATAAAATAAAATAAATAAAACAGCATTTAAAATAATAAACTATTTTATTGATAGTATACCTCCTGGAATGCTATAAATTGTTCGAATCGAACAACTATATACGGCAGAACGGACGACCTGGCCCAACATTACGATAAGAGTCTCAAGGTCTCTTGACATTTTAAATAATGGCCTTAAATATTTCAACAGTCATTTTAGGCAAGAACTCTAAAATATATAATTGTTAAATTCTTCGTTTATTTATTTAAAGTTATGTCGTGTGTATTGTGATAGTGTTATTATCAATCTGTAATACATAAGCATTATGAAGACAAAAAAAACAATACACCATGTAATATTTTTGCGGCAAAGATATTCTTTAGATAGTAGTTCTGAATTCATTACTTGAAATGACCATTAGTAATGTTTACTGACTAGATTTGAATATCCCTCATTTATTTTCTCTCCGACTCCATTTATCCAACTGGATTCACTTTTAAATATAGGGTGCCATAGCTCCACTGGCTCTGGACGGTTGGGAGCAGTGGGACTCCTGTGCGATAATTACAATCAAAAATATTTTTGTAAATAGGTATTGTACATAGTAAACATTAAACATACCCGCAAGCCACAACGAACCCCACTTTACTGTAGTTTGGAGAGGCACCAAAGACAGTAAGACTTCTACGCTGCTCTATTTTGGTCGATGGATGTACCTAATTAAAATAGAATAAAGCACCCTCTTCAGCATCGTCTCCTTTTGTAATCTTCGACAATTCGTCACAGGAGCGCATTCCCCGCCTCAACAACCTTCTGGACCACATTTATCTATGAAACGCCATCCCTCCTCTGTGTGTCCAGATCTATTCAATAATGATGAAGTGTTTTTTTGAGTTGTACGTTTATAAAAAGGTAGGATATTTCTACCTGCCGCGTCTCGCCGTATGAATGAACACCCTAAATGATTTTAGCCGGAATTTACAGACGATTAATTATTTTAAAGATCAGAAGTCACCCATTAAGCTAACGAAATCGTTTACAAATTGTTGAAATTCGTTAAATCACCTTTTCCCAATTATGTATTATTGGATTCTTATTTTATTGAACGGTGTGGGTGGCCATAATAAAGGTAAACCATGTTATCAATGGGAAATGTGTTTGGTTTTGGTTTAATGAGAATATACTTAGTTGCTACGGGGTTAGCATTTATTCAGTTCCTACCTCTCCTGGAGAGAAGTTGTTGAACTACCGAACTTAAGAAGATTTGGAACTACCTTGGAAGCAAGTAAAATACCCCAGACCGCGGGGAATTTCTACAATTTAATACGATTAAATATTTTGTGAGGAGAACTAGATTTGGAAAAGTGCGGGAATTCTAAAATATTATGAGAACTGATGTTATTAATATCGGTAAAAAGAGCATTTCCTGATTATCCAACCATTTTGAAAAATAATATTTACAATATTTCAAGTGAGAATTTCATAATGATCGAAAAAAAAAACAGAGTGTGCAATCCAAACGCGGTAGAAATGAAACCATCAAAAAACTAAAGGAAACAAGAGTGGGGAGGCTACGAAGCATTCCATAAAGGGGAGACCAATTATACTATCTCGCGTTCTTCTAGGCTAAATCCTGTAGATGTAAATGTTTGTCTGTTTTTAGTGTCGCTATTTTTCGTTTCATCGAGTTTCAAATCACAACGGTGATAAATTAGCTTTCACTTCAAAAACTACAAGTGTGCAGTTCACACGCGGTAGAAGTGAAATTTCCACAAAACTAACTCCTATAGATGTATGTATTTGTCTCTTTTTACTGTCACTTTTTCGTTTCATCGGTTTCAAATCACAACGGTGCTAAAGAGGTTTTCACCTCAAAAATAAATACTAATATATTGGCAAACCAGCTATGAACTACGTTTATCGTCTCGTCATGCTATTTTCGAGTTAAATATTATTGTTTTCTGTTTCAAAATTAAAATGAACAAGAATGAAAATAAAACAGAACTCTCCGAAATAATTGTTTGTGACAAATATTTTTTAACTGAAACAAAAATATCAAAATTATCAAGAGGCATTACCGACGACTCTATTTACTTCTAACATGCATTCTACCATTCCTTATAAAATGTTTCTTCGAACTTGTATGCATTATATTATTTATATTAGGGATTCAATTAAGTATAAGAAGATTAAGAATATATTACATGATTGGGTCCTTACAAACCCTACAATGAGATTTATAGTCTACAACATGTGGTTACAATAATTTATCTAAGGTGGTTGCACACATCAAACGTTTGATGGATTTAATTATAAAAATAAAATAAATTAATTATAAATATAGCTGAGGATCCGGCATCGGGATGTACTTCAAGTCTTACGAGGGCTTGATGTTAGAAAAGCTAGCGGGCCTGACGGAATTCCTGCCCTGGTATTGCAGAGGTGCGCTGTAGAAATAGCTCCAATTTTGACGAAGCTTTCAAGATGTCCCTGAAGTTTGGCTCTGTGCCCTCTGGTTGGAAAAAAGCGATCATTCACCCCATTCCAAAGAAGGGTGACCGCTCCAACCCAGCCAACTACCGCCCCATAGCGATCACATCTGTTCTGTCAAAAGTGATGGAACGTGTGATCAACGACAAACTGCTCACATACCTCGAGAAGAACAACATTATTAACGACCGTCAATACGGATTCCGGCGGAACCGCTCGTGCGGTGATCTTCTCTCGTATGTGACGCATGTTTGGGGATGGTGCCTGGAACGTTTTGGTGAGACCCAAACGGTTGGACTGGACATTTCCAAGGCCTTTGACCGGGTTTGACATCGAGCGCTTGTCAACAAACTGCGTTCGTACGGACTTTCCGCATCCTTGTGTGCGTGGATTGCCGACTTTTTTAGAGGGAGGTCGATTTAGGCAGTTGCTGACGGTTTCACCTCTTCCTCGCATTCAATAAATGCTGGCGTTCCACAGGGATCGGTTCTGTCTCCGACTTTGTTTCTGTTGCACATCAACGACCTCTTGTCATGTGCACCGATTCATTGTTACGCGGATGACAGTACAGTCCATGATAGCTTTTTGTTTGACAAGCCTCCAAAGAGCACACAAACCCCAATAGCTCGGAGGGCTTTGAAGCAGAGAATGGACGGTTACCTCGAGAATGTTTTCTCTTGGGGTAAGAATAACCTCGTCGAATTTAATGTTTCAAGGACCCAATCATGTTTGATAACGTCTTAAAGGGATCGAAATAATAATCTAGTCTCCTTCAACGGAAGAATTCTTCCGAACAGGACCTCCATTGATATACTTGGTGTAACTCTAAGTGACCAGCTCAGGTATGGGGGCTCCATCGAAACCAGAGTTAAATTAGCCTCTCAGAAACTGAGTGTACTGTACAGGGCCCGCAGATACTTTAATAGTACACAACTGCTAACCCTGTACAAATCGCAAGTGCGCCCCATGGTTGAATTTGGCAGCCACCTCTGGTCTGGAGCTCCAAAATACCTTAAAAAAAACCCTCGACTCTGTACAGAAACGGGCGCTCCGTTTGATAGATTCTCCCATCTTAACAGACGGATTGCAATCTTTAGAGCACAGGCGTCAGGTGGGAATGCTGTCCTTGTTCTACTGGTATTACAATGGAAAATGCTCCGAAGAACTAGCGTCGTTGATCCCCTCGGCACCGGTGCATAGTCGGGAAACACGCCAAACACGCGCCCAACATATGTACCCGGTTGACATTAGTCACATGAGAACGGGTCGTTTTTACGACTCTTTCTTGAGTTCAACAGCTCGGATGTGGAACGATTTACCGGCCTCTGTGTTTCCTCCCTCCTACAACATGGGTCTCTTCAAGACCCATGTTCACTCCTTCCTTTCCTCAAAAAGACCCTCCACACAGCATCCTCAAAGATGACATAGGCCCTGAGGGAAATTATTTTACTCAGGGCCTCCTGTGTGGAGTTAATGTAAAAAAAAATCATTTAAAATTTTGAAGTGAAAACTTCTTTAACACCATTGGGATTGGAAACTCGATGAAACGAAAAATAGCGACATTAAAAAGAGACAAACACCTTCATTAATTGGATTTAGGGCATTGAAAATAGTTAATGTTACTTTTTAGTTAAAGTTAAATAAAAGTAACTTTTTATCATTTCTTACAAAAATGAATTGTATCAACTTTTTTTAAATAGAAGTTAACTCAATACTTACAAAGTATTTTATTTTATTTGACCCAGCAATATTGAGGGTTCAAAGTTAGATTTTGATAAATATGACATCTGTCATCCGTTACCAAGGAACAATAAATCGTTTGAAGGAAAAATAATAAAGAAAATGTGTTGATAACCCGAGTTTCGATAATCAATTGATTAGAATATATATAGTTAATAGGTAAAATAAGGAATTAAACCATAAAACGATCATTTTCCGTGGGAAGAGATAGAATTTATTGTCACATTTCGGATGTCCAAAAGTATGGTTAGGCATAGGCAATCAACTTTACTCGTTGCCAATGAGAACACTTCAAACAAGTGTTTGAAAACGTATGTACTTAGGGTACCCGTCTCTTGATAATTTACCCTAAAATTTTTATATTTCAATAACTGAAACAATTTTTTTTGTCATATCAGAAATCATGACGTTTGTGCTGTGGACTGGGTTTTAATAACATTACATTTATGCAATATGAAGTTCCTATTATTATCCTTGTTAGGAACTATGCAAAGACTTACAGGAGACTTCTCTAGGGTGCATAAAAGTATTGTCTCGCATATAATAAACGGGTTAGCAGAGCAATAATAGCCCGTCTTCGGCCACAATATAATAATATCATCTTTCCACAAACGTTGTTAACTTTTTCAAATCGCGACTAAGAAAATCCCCAAATAACTTAAAAAACTTCATAGACGTCAAACAGAGACATTCTAGAAATCAGTGTTGACACCAGTAAAAATATATGCGTGTTTAATTTTACTTAAATATGTATATCAAATCCAAGGAAAATTCGAAGCAATTTCGATGGCAACACTGGTAACTGAAATCCAACTTTTTTAATGTTGGTGCAACTCAATTGTGTTGAAATGCTGCTTAACTTTAGTTAGGGCTTAAACTCGCTTTAAATATTTAACTTTATACCTTACTTTAACTATTTTCGATGCAATTGGCCCTTAGCCTGCAACACAATTAGACAGTATAATCGGTCTCCTCTTTGTGCGGTGCTTCATAGCCTATCGTTCTCCTTTTTATGAAGGACTTTGAAGCATCCCACTCTTGTCTACTTTAGTTTTCTGAAGGTTTCGTTTCTACCACGAATGAATTGCACACTCTGTTTTTTATAACATGTTCGGTCGCAGTTTCCAATGCAGATGTTGCGGTGAATTTAGATCGTGAAGAAACCTTGAAGATTGCAACAACGAGAGAAAACTTAACACAACATCTTCCCTTGTCACCAGTCTCCACATAAAACTAAACCCACGCACATAGTTTTTCCCAAACAACGCAGCGAGTAATTCACCAGTTGCACAAGATTTCCGAGGTCGTATTCTGAACCAACGCTTTTCACTAACCGAGACACTAAGAACACCAATGTGCTTGCGTCGATTTTGAGAAGAGATTGTGAAAATTAATGGACTCGAGAGCTGTAGTTATAACACCTTATTACGATAACTCGGTGTGTTAACGGTTAACCATACTGTTCAAAATGAGCCCGCTTGTCTTGTAACCAGTCGTGTGGGTGGGATCCCAGACAAACTGCGTCCGAATGGCGACATTCTAAAAATAAGATTTAATATTCAGGCGGCCGATCGGACGCCACGCCGAGCGCCGGGCGACGCAATGTCGATTACAATGATGCTCTGTTTGACTGTTTATCCGAGATTCAAACTTTCGTCTGAGCTATCCCATTGTCGGTCCTTTGCGCAAGACGTTTGACAGATGAAAGGGAAAGTGTCCAGGCGATAAGGCCCGCCGGGGAAACTGGACACGAAGCGGATATTCATTTCACTTTTTGTGCCCTTTACTCTGTCCCGCGGTTAGAACCATCAGCGGCGGTACAAATCGCAACGCACTTAGGTGCATACCATTCGACGTAATGCAGGCACCGACGTGATATCATCCTTTTTGAAGTGAAAAATTCTTTAGCACCGTTGTGATTTGTATCTCAATGAAACGGAAAATAGCGACACTAAAAAGAGACAAACACATACATCTATCGGATTTAGAAATTTATTTCACGGGTACTCGGTTCCAATATAATACGATAAATCCACAGTCCCACTCAAGTCTCCATTTGTTTAGAGGTATAAAGCGCCGCACAGTTAATAATTTGAGGTATCTTGGCTCGACTTTATCATAAAATTCTAAGTTTCTTTTTAGATTTAATTTTAATTTAATTGGGTACCTAAATGTCTAATCTTTTTAGAAATGAAAGAAAAAAAACATTTTAGCTGCTTGCAACGTCACGGCATCCTCGCAAAAACTTACTACCTCGAAACGCGAACGAATAATTTTATGTCAGTCGAGTTTGGATCTCTACGCCGGTGTACGTGTTCACTCACAAATGTGAATTCACAATTTTTTAACAGATTTGGAACCGTTCCACAAAGATCTTCTTCTGGTGATGTTACCAACTTTTTAAGCTGAATAACACTATATGTAACCAGAATAAAATCCATTGTCCTGTAACGATGATCTAGTTCAGTGGTTCTTAACCTGGGTTCAATCGAACCCCAGGGGTCCGGTGAGCCAGTCTCGGTAGTTCGGTGGAAGGCAAGATATACCCCAAAAAAAATTACGAAGAACATTTTCACTATCCCCTCCTATCCCATTGCGCCTCTTTACCCTTTCCGCCCGAGCAGTGGGCGGCGCAGTTCACAGTAGGTACGATTTATTAATATTCACTCGAATGCCACTATGGTCATTTCGCGCTCGACCAAACGCAACATGAATTCTTTCTTTTAGGGAATTAGAAATTATATTCGAAAAATAATGAAAATATAGTTGCGATGCGTTTCAAAATATGATATTAGTATGTAAGTAGCTAGGCACAAGAGTAGGTAGGTATTAATTGAAATGTCCGGATAGAGGGAGATTTTGTGCGCATTCTTTGGCTGTACGAGTGAGTTGTCGTTGTCACCCCCTTGGTGATTGGCACCCGGGGCGGGGCGGACCGCCCCCACCACTTACGCCGCTACTGCTGTTGTGCCCTGTATATTAACACGGAAGATATGTAGAGAGATCACGTCTTTTATGACACCTTGACGGTTATTTGGTAAGGATGAATATGTGCAGAAAAATTAATCCGCGTAAATAATGCGATGGTGTTGATGTCATGAGGTAAAAAAGTGATCAACGATGTGGTATTTACGGTGTTAAATGGATTCAAAGGTTTGAGTGCAGGGTGAGTAGGTATCTATAATATTGGTCATTAATTTTAATTGGTTTATTCATAACCTAACTAACTAACCATGAAGCGGGAAACGGCTGGGGTTAGTTAATTAGGTTATGGGAACAGATGTGGTCGTCAATGAAAATGGACCGCCAAACAACTCGGTATTGGCACATTCATATTATGTCGTCTCATATGTACCCCTTGACATGATTCGATTGAAGTATTTGGTTCACTTGATCATGCGTGTCATGACATTCTTCTTCATTTTCATTCACATTCGCGCCAAGTGACATTCCGTTTCCGGATTTGACAAAGACAATTTTGTCATAGACATTTTAATCCTTTCGTTTCATACTTTTAATTTTTCTACATTCCCTTTATTAATCTTAACGTTCCCTTTCTTAATCTTACACATTACGTTTATATCAGCATAGAATTCTTTACGAATCTCCACATTTCTCACACGATCATACACGGTTTTTTCACACATTTCTATAGCATATCAATTTTTAATTTGAACTGTTATTTTATCGTTAGCGGCCTGCAGTCGTGCTTGGAGCAATGCCAAGTTACCGATATTTTCGATAAAACCTATATCGATCGACCGTGCTAGGTGCTAGGTGCTAGACCGTGCTGACGGCCGGCGTAGCGCAGCGCAAGGCGCTTGACTCGCACGCCGAAGGTCGCGGGATCGAATCCCGACGTGGCAAATAATTTTTTTGATTAATTTGGGTTATTTCACAATTTATTTATTAAAAATAATATATAGTATATTTGTGGCACGTTCCAGAGTGGAAGATACTCTCTGTATCGCCCTGGTGTAAGACCACCATTCAGAATTGAAATATTGCTAGAAATGGTATTAGCCGTGTTTGGTGACCAGATCTGAATAGCCAGGTACTTCCTAACCTTCCTCCTCCCTATCTCCTTCCCCTCCCCACTACACTCAGCCTCACAACATACCCCAATTGGGGATGCCATAGTCTCACTGGCTTCAGACGGAGCAGTTGGGACTCTTGTGCGGTATTCATATAAAAAAGGTACCTAGACTAAAGGAGACTTGTTTTATATAATAAATAAATATTCTATTGCATTTATTTCTCTCGGAGGATAAATTCTATAGAAGTACGTGTTTGTCTTTTTTTAGTGTCGCTCGCTTCCGTTTCATCGAGTATTTATTCTTCTTTCATCCTTCCTCTGCCAATTCCGTGCCCCACTACTATTCATGAGGGTAGGCTTCTCTTTTTTGGGCGATAATTCAAATTATAAAACACTACAATAATGATTACGCAAATATATAAATAAATATACATTTACATATATACCTATATAACAATTTACATAAGACCTCTTGACTCCTAGACCCCAAGTGGGTTAATCCAAATGGTTATCCATTGAGGCCAGAGTCTCTGCCGAACCATACACAATTTCCATCAAACCAGAGTCAAGTTAGCCTCTCAGAAGCTGAACGTACTGTACAGAACCCAAAAATTATTGAAAAAAAAACCTTGTCTCTGTGCTGAAACGGACGGTCCGTTTCATAAATTCCCCTATCTTAACGAGCTGATTGCAATCTTTAGAGACAGGCGTCAGGTAGGTACGCTGTCCTTTTTCTACCGGTATTAATTAGCGTCATTGATACTTTCGGCATCAGCAACATATGTATACGGTTGACATTTGTCACATGAGAACTGGTTCGTCTTGTTCTTGTCGGCCTCTGTATTTCCTTCCTTCTACAACATGGATCTCTTCAGGACCCATGTTTATTTCTTTCTATCCTCAAAAAGATCCTCCTCACAGCATCTATCCAAAGATGATATGGGCCCTGAGGGAAATTATTTTCCTCAAGGCATCTAGTGTGGAGATAATGAAAAAAATATATTTATTTAATTCTTTCAATAGAAGTAAAAACAATTTAGATTTCATGCTTCCCACAACACAGTTCTATCGGTTTTTGTCTGATCAGTGTTCATAATCTTATGCATGGCCACCATTATAAGTAAACCGATAACAGTTCGGCTCCTCGGACTGTTCCAATGGTGCCTATGAATCTCATGAGATTGTTTTAGTAAATCTGTTCAGTGCCAGAAGTAAGAAGATTTTGAGCTTACATCGGGCAAACAGACACCCCCACTACACACTTCTTTACGTATATCCTTCAGTGTAAATGTCGTAACCATGTACATGGCGTACAATGTACGATACCCAAACCGCCTCAACCCAGGCCAGGACACTAAATCATGCTAACCTGCTATTTATGTACAATCCTCCTAAATTATAATTTATTTAATGTCACCACACCAGAGGCTGATAGCCCAAGTGTGTCCAATTGCTATGCAGGGGTGCCCGGTTCATGGGGTGTGGTTTGTCCTAGTCTTTGCGGCAAATGCGGGTCGGGAGAGAACGGTTAAGGGAGACCTAACTTGAACCTCTCCAGCCGGACTCTCTCTCTCTTCTCTTGATTCACCTTGCACCGCAGAGGGAGGGATGAATTCATTCACCCATCACTCCTGGTATATCCTTCTTCTCCTCGAAAATACACTTTTGACACCATTCTCAAAGATGACATAGGTGCGGAGGGAATTGTTTTTTTCTCAGGACCTTCTTTGTGGAGAAAATATAGAAAAAACAATTAGATGTAGACATCTGTTGGAAATTCGTGGAAAAATCCGTTTTGATTTAATTCGTCACCAAAGTTGACTGAGAGGCAATTCATGCATTTTTGAGATTCTTAACTTTTAAATTTTTTTATGTGAATACCTGACAAGAGATCCAGCTGCTCCCGTCTGGAGCCAGTGACTCTGTAGCATCCTCAATTGGGGAATGTTGTTATTCTGAAGGTAGTAGGGATGGGAAGGAGACGGAGATGAGTATTGTAAGTTGTACAGCGCCCTTGAGGTGATTTTTCATAAAACGGCGCTATACAAGTCATCCAAATATTATTTATTATTATTAGGAGAGGTGAGAAAGTACCTGGCAATTCAGATATGGTAACTAAACATGGCCAAGCCCATTTCAAGCAACGTTTCAAATCTGAATAACGATAATGGGAGTATATTCCACTCTGGAACGTGCCGCAAATATACTACATATAACAAATTAAACTTATTCGCGCCCGCCGGGTTCGATCCTGTGACTTTCGTATTGGGAGTCAAGGCGTTTTACGTACAGTAAGTGTTGTATTTCGTGTGTTTATTATTGGTATTTTGTGCCATATTTCATATTATTCAAACACAGCAGTGCTTCATAATATTCTCAATGAAATAGTAATTTTTTTCGTAACCTTGGAAATATATTTTTTAAGTTAGAATTATTTCTAGAACAAAAAGAAGGTAGAATGTCTTTTAACGTACTTATAAAATGGGATCTTTTATAAATAGCAGGCTGACTAAATTCGGTGTCCTGGCCTTAGCTGAGATGGTTTTGATAAAACCGCGTTTCGAGGAAAGGTTGAAGCTCTCAGTCTGTTCCAATGGTTGCTATGAATCACGGGTTAGTGCTTTAATGCTTTAATGAACCTACCTATTTGTTTAGTGCCAGTGTGTGGTGAGTGGAAGTAACTGTAGTCTGATCAGCGCGGTTGGTCGGCAGGGGTTAAAGTTCACTCTCCGGACACGAGCATGCGAGCACTGGGCACTCTGGGAAGGGACGCGACGACTCCACGAATTAGAGATTATAGTACTTATATATTACGGTTTGGATGTGGTGGAGAGTGCAGAAAGGCTATCCTGACACAAAAGTGCAGGACTCGCGGTCTGATTCAATGTTTGTTGTTCTACATCCTTTTGATAAAGATAATAGTTGAAAATATAAAGACTCGATCTTGCCACACTCTCCTTGCTTCATTCACATTCACGCATCGCCTCATACATACCCTTTTGTTATTCTAACTCTCAACATGACCATGTCAAGTATTTGGTTTGTTTGATGGTGTCATGTTCATCGGATTTACACTTCTTCCACATTCGCATTAGCATCATATTTATATTCTCCTTACACTCCTTTCTTCGTTCATCCACTTTACGTGTTCAAATCATTTAACCATGCCTTTTATCCTAATCATTAAAACGTCAAAGATATTAGGGATATGTTTGACACGCAATTATATGTTATAAATCACATACAACAAATAAATAACAAAGGCATGAAAACACAAGGATTTATAATCAGAACAATCAAAGACTTCGATTCGTTGGAAGTTATAAAAATTGTTTATTTGTCAATAGTATGCAACTTGCTGGAATACAATTCCACTGTGTGGTCCCCATATGTAGACTGTTATGAACTCCTGCATCTCATCGAATTCAAGACACCTAATAGCAGTAAGCCAAAATACATTATTTTGCAATAATAATCCTGGAACCACCACATACGAGACATATTTGTGTATTATTTATATTTATCCTTTAAATTTTATATTACTAACCAGCACTGATTAATATTTCAATGCCATCTGCAACTTAAAAACGTTCTCTTATCTTCTAATACAATATTTATACAATATTTTATCTTTATACCTACTATTCAAATGATGTTTATATCTTCAAATTCATCCTTTTTTAATTAATTAAATAAAGACTATATTAGCTAAAATCAATCGAAAATCTGCAAATAAAAAAATCAGTAAAAGATATTGGCAGCCCTGGGACTCGAACCCAGAGGTGCAAATATATTTTTCTGATTATTCTGACTATTTGTATGAAATGTTTTAATCTGAACTTTCTTTAATCTGTATTGTCCATTCATAAATAAAAAATAGTAAACTCCGATTAACGACATGAAATGACGAGTTTTTCGACATTTCTGAAAACATACTTTTTTGAGTCGATATTTTTTTAAACTTTGTGTATCATCTGAGATGGGCTGACTGGGTATGCAGGCTTTTGAAGTGAAATGAAAAGTGAAGTGAAAAAAGGAAAAATAGTTTGGACAGGATGACGGAATGCTCGTAAAGAAGAAGAAATCATGATATCGAAGGCACGGTGGTTCGAGACATCGGGTGATCTAGAAGCGAACCGGTCTCCGCGTTGCGTGTAATGCCTCTAGTACCAGGCACACCGCCTTCATCATCTATTATTATAATTATTTATCCATAGATATATAATTACAAATTTATGCTAGTATGCGCGTTCGCAGCTGCACTTCAACTATTTTTAAAAAATAATACTGACGACATTAACTCCGTAAACAAGTATGTTTTATCGACACAAACTTGTTTAATTTTAAAAAGACATAATTAGCTAATCAGTATTTAAAACATAAGTTGAGGTTATTAATTTATTATAATAATGCAAAAAGTGGCTCGTTTGTTTTCATTAGAATGGCAGATATCCTCAGTGAAATACCAGTATTCAGAATTGAATGTTAAAATGATAAGTGTGTTGGCTAAGGTTAAGCTAGGTTATGTTGGGTTATTTTAGGTTAGCAATCTAATATAATCCAATGGTAAGGTTGGGTTTGAGGTTTCTTTCTCCTACTTATGAACTGAAAACTTCTTTAAGTTTTAAAGCTCTTAAAAAAACATATTATTTTTGAAGATAATATCTAGACGCGTTCCATGCCGAAACGCAAATTATATAAAATTCCCTCGATAGAATAAAATCGCAAAGTATGCTCCCAAAATTATTATAAACACGTTTGTTTCAATTATTTTACAAGTTATAGTTGTGAAAAAAATCACAATGTTTATTTAAATGATACTTAAGATACGTTCTACGAGATTTTGCTCTATTCTAAACGAGTCGTGTTTTATTAAACATCTTCGCATCGATTTTATCGCTTAAAATATTAGCGCGCTCGTCTATCATTCGTAATTTCATATCTCTCCATCTTCTTCTTTTGAGCTCGGATGCGGAGCCTTAACATTGATGTGATTTGAACCTCCGTGAAACAAAAAAAATGTACATCTTTAGGATTAAGCCTGCTTTCTTTGTGCGGTGCTTTGTAGGCTCCCCACTCTTGTCTACTTTAGTTTTCTGAAGGAGTCACTTCTACTGCATGTGAATTGTACACTCTGTTTTTTTCAAAGCTCTGTTTTGTCGTGGAACCGTGCAATATGCCTGAAAATATAACTTTCAGTACCTTGTCGCTATTAATAAGAGAGCTTTCGCGTGGAATAGCAGGAACGCAATAGAATGCAATGACACTATACATAATGGCATCTGGCAACAACTGGCTGTAGTTGTACTTTATAGTTAAGTATAACATTCACATGCAGATTTGTCTGACAGATTGGCTTGCCGAACATTTTCGGCGGACAAATCCCTTTGTGTATTCCTGCGCACTGACAAGTTCATTTGACACTGGAGACACAAGCAACTGATCAACTCGTTGAAGAGAAAAATGTTCTATAACGGTAGAAATTCGAAATGCGAGGGGTTAATAATGGGTGATCGATGTAATCCACTCAACTCCAGTGAAAAATATTATGGCCTTAAAAAATATGTTCATAATAAATAAATTCATAATAATAAATTCACTAATAAACACCGATTCTGAATATATAAGTTTACGGTGCTCCAGATTTCATGTCCGGGTTGAATCTTTCCCAAATGAAAGACTAAACCCTTCCACACACTTTTCCACAAATGAATATCTAGTAAATTAACGCAATGTAAGTGCACTATATAAGAATAAAACAATACAAGAACAATACGTCAATCCACCAGAAACATAATGGGAAAATATTTCACCGACTCCAGATATTTTCATATCAGAGGGTTCGGCTCTGATGAAATCCTAACTGGTCCGATAAATCCTACTGATCCCTCAATATAAATATATAAAAAATCTTTCGTAATCCTACATGTATTTAAAATGACCGACTTTTGCATTTTTATGTACAAATTTTTTGACAAATCTAATACGCCTAAATTTTGAATGAGAGAGCTAGGTATAATGCCAGTAGCCGAAATAACAAATGGTAATATTTTTATAGTCTGAGAATGCCAAATTCTTTTAATTTCATTTCCTAAATCTGTATATTTTCTTATTTTTTCAGAAACAGTTTTCTGAATATTACAAGAATTTGGTATAGCGACATCAATGATATAAGTTATTTTCTTAATTTTGTCATGTAAAACTATATCGGGTCTATTATGACTAATTGTTCTGTCTGTCAGTTTAGTTTTATCATAATAAATTTTATAAAATTCATTTTCTAAAAATGAATTTGATTCATATTCATAATATGGTACATTACGGCAGTCAATCAAGTTATGTTTAATTACCAAACTTTGGTGAATTATTTTTAAAACTTGATTGTGCCTAAATGTATACTCGGACGGCGCTAATACAGAACATCCCGATATAATATGTTCTATAGTTTCCGGAAAAGCCAAACATTTTCTACATAAATCATCAATTTGATTTGCATCTTTGATGATATGCTTCCTATAATTTTTAGTATTAATGACTCTATCTTGTATGGCAAGCATAAAGCCTTCTATTTCTGCGCTCAACTCTCCAATACTCAACCATTTGTTTGACGAAAATTTGTCAACATATGTTTGGTTGAGATAATTGAAGTGTTTTGCGTGAAGAATTTTATTTGACCAGGAATCTAATAATTCCTGGTTGGTATTTATAAGAATGCTGGCATTCTCGTCGTATAAATTTAATGGTGAAATATTTCTATCTGCCTTGCATATTATTTTGTGCATTTCTGAACTATCAGCTTTCCTATGGAAAAAATTTCTTAGCATTTCTACCTGATTATGTTTTAAAGATGTTATTTTGACTATACCTCTACCTCCTAAATTTCTGGGTAAATTAATACGTTCTATAGCTGAATTTGGATGATGGCAATGAAATTTAGTTAATGTAGTTCTAATTAATCGTTCTAAGCTATCTAAATCTGTATTAGACCATTTAATTATGCCAAATGAGTAAGTTAATAGAGGTATTGCCCAAGTATTTATCGCCTTTACTAAATTTTTAGCAGATAGATTGCATTTCAAAATTTTTCTGATCCTAGTTTTAAATTTAATCCTAATATCATTTTTAATACTAGTATGATCTAATCTATTTGATTGCGGATATCCTAAATATTTATAAACCTCACCCCCTTTCATACTTTCAATTTTGAAATTTCTAAATATACCCTCGTCTCCATCTACAATTTTACCTTTCTCTATATGGATCGTTCTACATTTATCTAAACCAAAAGTCATTTTAATATCATCTGAAAAATTTTTAACTACTTTAATCATTTTCTCTAAATTTGGTTCAGAATTTGAATATAATTTTAAATCATCCATAAATAATAAATGAGAAATTATATTTCTCTCTCTAGTATTACTATTATTATTATTTAATAGTATTAAACGTACAGTTTTAAAAAATATTAAAAAGTGCATTTTTAATAATGTCGTTGAAACACGTCGTCAAGTTGGTATTACTAAAATGTAAAGTGGTGATGTCAATGGTCACGGTAAAGTCATTGTACGGGAATATAAGTATGACACAAGCCATCGTATTAACAACATTTCATCATATTCGCTTATTTACATACTGTTTATAGAGATTTAGTTGTTGTGTTTATTGAAACCTAAATAATTCAGTTTCAAACATAAAGGTATCTCTTATTAGTTTATCTCTATTATTGAAAATATTCAAAACTACTGTCCAAAAAATATAGTAATGCTACTTCTAGGGAGATTCCTTCGAACTCCAAATTTCAAAATGACGTGATTGATGACGTCACACGATGCACCATAGAATCGGTGGGTCTTGAAAAATTAAAACTTTCACAATTATGTTAACTATTAAAATTAACTATAAAAAAAATATGCAGTTATTTAAGTTAAAAGGTCATTAAAAAAAATGGACTGGAGTTCTCTATTAAATGATGATGTTTTTTTTTAAAAGAAAGACAAACATTCCCGGGTTACGTATAACCCAACAATGATTGAAAATCTCCTAATACCACCACAGAAAGCCGAAAATGTTGCTTGTGTTGTGATGTAGGACTTAGCCATCCGAGGAACCGAACACGCGACGCTTAGGTGGGACCCAAGCGCTATGCCCACTCAACCACTGACCGGTCAAGTGTTTAGCTTTCTTCACTTGTACCGAATATTATATAATTAAAATTAAACCGAATTGATGGGGTCCCAAAGTAACAGCTAACAATTGAGGCAACAAGTGACAACAGCTCTGATAACAAGGAACAGCAGTCAGCAGTCAACAGTCGACGGAGTTCGGTCGCTGCCGCGCGTGGGAGATGAACAAGACCGGAATGCGAATAAACCGTGGAACGCGGAAATCTGAAGCAAATAATATCTTGGGATCGTAATTGACGGTAAACTCCGCTGGAATTCACACATTAATGGAACCTGAAAAAAGCTAAAAGAGTAAGTATATATTATTCTATATGGGCCACTCTCTCTTCAAATTTGGGAGGCGGAGGATGGGTTGCACCGATACCCCGCCCGGAAACCGTTTATTGGATTAGCGACACCTCTGCCACAGGTCACCCCAACTTACCCACCTCAGAATTTCCCAGAACTTCCTCTTCTTCCTTTTTTTCTAAAAAGACCGTACACACAGCATCCCCAAATATGAAATTGGCCCTGAGGGGAATTATTTTCCTCAGGGTCTCATGTTTAAAAAAACTCTTATTTTTGTAATTAGGATTATTGGAAGGAGCTTAGCAGCGTCAAATCACTTAAAACGACTAAATATAACTTAGAAACGCATCATAAAAACCATTTTATAGGTTCCCACAAAAACGTCGACAATCTTTAAAAAAAATTGAGTGCAGTTAACACGAGGTAAAAGCGAAACTTTACCAAAACAATCTCAACCAATACTTGAAAAGTGAGGTCACAATCAAAGCGACCAACGAGCGCAGACCTAGTTTAATTTCCGTTTCATATCTCAACCAATAGGAGCCTTTAAAAGTGATGTCATATTCAGAGCGGCCAATGAGCGCAGTTGATGCGTCGCAGGTGCAGTAATCGTCATTTCCTATTTATCCATCATCTCAAAAATAGACTTTTTAAAACCTTTTAATGAAAAGCCAATGTTTTAAAAAATATTTGGAACAATGCCTTAGCACGGATAAAGCCTTTTTTTATACAAATGCAGCCCAAGAGTTGCTAACCATAGTTTTTTGGTTCACTCTGATGGAGGCCGACTATATTAAAAAAATGCTCAAACGTGTGATGATAAAACTATTACAATTATGTACTTTTTGCAATTATTTTTTGAAAATAGGTATTTATAATTTTTCAATAACGTCTAAGCAAAATAAAAAAGTTAAAAAACTAGTGTTCTTTAGACTACACGACTGAAGTAATACTTCACTAACTTATAAAAGAAGTGAGAAAGAAAATTTGCGTGCGTACTGCTCTCTCTTGCTCCTACAGTGTGATACAGACAATAGGCCTGCACTGTGTCTACTCTCTCTCTTGCCCCTCCAGTAATATACGAAACGTAACCCTCTCTTTCTATCTTCACTAACTTATATCTTCCTCTCAACTTCCGTTCGCCTCGCTCGATCACACTATTCGTAACGCTCTCGTCACGCATTCACCAGCTTACTCCCCAAGTCAAGCGTGCGTAAAGAACAAAATAAGTTTTACTACAAAAAAACTGATGCATATGTTAGTTTGTAAGCCGTAGAAAAACTGAAAATAGATAAACTGAAGTATTTTCGTCACAAAACTTGAACTCGGATCTTTTTTTTAAAGATTTTATTTGAAATAAAATTAAAATTCTGAAAAGTAGCTTTCCTAGATATTGATTTATTTAATTGTATATTTTGTTGTATACTCGTATAATACAAAATGTTTAAGAATTTAGCATATATGCCAACGGGTTCCATGACAGGTGGTCCGGCGACAATTGGTCCGGCGACAGTTGGTCCGGCGACAGTTGGTCCGGCCGACAGTTCGTCCGGCCGACAGTTCGTCCGGCGGACAATTGGTCCGGCGACAATTGGTCCGGCCTGATCCTTAAGAAGATTTTTTCTTCAAGTAAGTATGCAAAGAGGGTATACGGCCGTACAACCAAAGTCGATATACTTATATCTGAAGGCATCTTGAGTGAAAATGGGCTGAAAAATATTTTTACTACAATAATTTCGACTTTCCGGAGAAGCATTTTTTTTACGTTAGCCCCACACAGGAGGCCCTGAGGAAAATAATTTCCCTCAGGGCCTTTGTCATCTTAGGGGAAGCTATGTGGAAGGTCTTTTTAAGGAGGGGAAGGATAGGATGTTCTGGGAAGGAAAAAGGTATGAGAGGTGGTTAGGAATCGGGGGGTCAGTATATCCAGGAGTGACGAACGTTTCAATCCATCCCTCCAATTGCAGTACACTGTCCGCCATACAGTAGGTGGGCAGACGCATCCGCTGCTAAGACCTGGACAAACTTCACCTCATGAACCCGGTCCCCCCTGCTTAGTCACCAAAAGTAGCAAACCACTTGAGGTGACCTATGGCAGAGGTGTTGGTTGTCCAATAAATGGTTCCCGGGGCGGCGGTACCCATACCCGCCTTCTAAATTGGAATCGGAATTGAAGCTTGCGGCAATAACAAAATACGACATAATAATGCGTGCAGTTGGCTAAGCAAAAAACCGTTAAAGATTCCTACTTGCATATAATATTTTTTTTATCTGAAAATAACACAAGAGTCCCAACTGCTACAAACCGTCTCGAGCAAATGATTGCCAATGGCCCAATTTCGGTATGGTGTGATACTGAGGGTAGTGGGGAGGGGAAGGAGATGTGGAAAATGTACCTGGCTATTCAGATCTAGTCACCAAACATGGCTTTAGCCATTTCAAGTAATCAGCCTAAAGCTACATACATTGTACAACAGCGAAAAATTTAAACAAATCGAATGATATAACTTTTTTATATTTTTATAACTTTTTACTACAATACAAGAGTCCCAACTGCTCCCAACCGTCTGGAGCCAGTGAGACTGTGTCATTCCCAATTTTGATATGTTGTGAGGCTAAAGATACTTTTTTCCTTCCCAGAACTTCTTTTCCTTCCCCTCCTTAAAAAGACCCTCCACATAGCATCCCCTAATATGAAATAAGCCCTGATGGAAATTATTTCCTCAGGGCCTCCTGTGTGGGGCTAACGTAAAAAAATGCTTCTTCGGAAAGTCGAAATTATTGTTTAAAAATATTTTTACAGCCGATTTTCACTCAAGATGCCTTTAAATATAAGTATATCGAGTTTGGTTGTACGGCCGCATATCCACTTTGCATACTTACTTGAAGAAAAAATCTTCTAAATGATCAGGCCGGACCAATTGTCGCCGGACCAATTGTCCGCCGGACGAACTGTCTCGGGAACTGTCACCATGCCAACGACCTACGGTATAACCTTATTATAATAAAAATTAACATTTTTTCTCCAAATTTTAAACTTACTTTTTTCGTACCAACTTATTTACAGCATAAGTACCTATTCATATTGCCATGAGTTACATTTTTGTGTTAATATTCTTTAAAATGGATAAATCGGAAATTACTATATTCATTATTTCTTTCTTTTTCTTTTTTTTTTTTCATTTTTTTGGTTCTCGTGGTGAGTAATTCAACAAAATCAATACAAAATTTCTTGGAATGGTAAAAAGCGTAAGTAAATGTTTGTAAAAAAAACAAAATATTTTTTCTTTCAAAATTTTCTTTTTTATTTCTCTTCTACTTAAAAAAAAATTATTGTTAAATATGTAAAGGAATAGGTACCTACCTAGAAATGCATAGGATTCCTTTATGTTCGAATTTTAAATAGGTGTTGTCATGGAGACAGAAAATGATAGATGATTGTTGTTTGGTTGTCTAACTGGGTAGCACAGATTGAAGTAATAAGAAGATTGAAAAATAAGTTTATAATTACAAAGTGATATAATATTTTGAAGACGGACAAATAACTTTAATTGTAGTTTCTTTGTCAGCAAAGCAACTCATGATATTTGTATGTCACATTATTAATAAAAAAATTACAACCAATAGACAAATTGTCTTATAAATATATAATTTACACTTATAAGTATCTTGTACATAACTTGTATGAGTAACTTGCATTCTTTTATCTATTTTGAAAACCTTAATATTATTTAACAAGTGTTATATAATATTAAGGTTACTATCACACTAATTACATGTATAAAATTCTTCTCATTTTGACTGTTCTAAAACGGGCAAATTGCCTATTGGACAGCAAAAAATCATTATAAAGTTAAAATAATGTAATGTTTCAAATAAATAAATAAATAAACTAGATAAAAGGACAATCTTTCGAAATCGTTTTATACTTTTTTGTGGAAAAAAGTCAATACGTCTAGAATTTTATTTAAAAATGACATATTTCTTATATATTGAGATGTGAGACCGACTTACATGACGAAAAATAATCAGGTCTCGATAACTTAGTGGTTAAAAGCTTTGTCCCGGTAAGACAAAGAGCCTGGGTTTGATCCAAAGTTTCAATAATCTGTGTCTTTTTCTGATTCATGTTTCTTTTGGATTTATTAGTTTTATCTTCTCCTTCAAAGATTATATATAACATCGTTGGATACAACCTTTAAAAGATATTCCAATAAATTGTATAAATAATATATTGTATTATGGAGCAGCTAACATAATTCTTCCATACCATTCTTTATTATCGTGACATCATCTCGGCATGTTCACTGATCTGATCTCTGTTAGCCCTCCGTGGACTGTGCGCCCGTCTTATCGAGACTTCACCCGTCAACTCGGCTATCGTTTGATGGAATAAAGATCGATCGGAGATACACTTTATTGAAAGCCTAGAACAAAAATAACTCATGAATAAAATGTATACAAATGTATATATATATGAATACAGATCAAATTACAACTGTACAATATACCCATGGATTTGTTGACGAAATGACCATGTTTTGTAGCGTTTTCATGAATTATAATAAGTGTTTAATGTAGTGGGTATCGTGAAATACTAAAGGTATACCACTAATGCGATTTTTCATTCCTATGAATACCTGAATAAACGTTTTTTATAATGAACTGGCTAACTTATATCCGGCGTCGCCCCGGATTTTTTTACATTGGAGGTTATCCACTACTTACCCGCTCTGGTATAAGTAACAGATGGTTACTCTTTCAAGGCTCTCGCAAGGACTCTAAAATGAACGAAACTACATTTAATTTTGAACGAATCTAGACCCCCAGTGTCCCTGCATTCGTTGTTAGTAAGCAGTATGCAAGTGCTTAGCGGGAAATCAAAATACAATAAGTGTTAGTATGACTTTATACAAGATTAGTGATAGTCCAGGAGGAGGCAAGCGCCGAGTGATTGTATCCAGCGTATCACGCAAGCACATGTAGGGAGGAAGATACAGTACATAAATAATAAAAGTATAGCGCTGAAAAACGGGTGAAATTCCTCTCCAATCGATTGGCAGTCCCAGCAAGAATGCGCATGGCGTTCGATCTAGCAGTAAACTACACTCCACTTCCTAGCTCCTTAACTGGTTCCTCGGTGGTGCCTTAAAGAAAAGTGTATAGGAGATTAGGGGAAAATGCCCGACGACCCTAAGGAATTCGGCGTCGAAAAATAGAAAAGAATAACCCACTTCCCGGCACCCGACCAGACCTCAAGCCTGCACATGTTGCTGGGGGTGGTGCAAATGATTTTAGAGGGCACCGTTTCGTCGTCGTCCGACTCCTGTCGAATCAAGGACGAGGTCTTGCGCACCCTCAAATGGGGAAAAAGACATTACTAAACATTTTTTTACAGTTACTTCACACAGGAGGCACCGAGGAAAACAATTTACCTCGGTACCTATGTCATCTTTGGGGTGAAAACTGTGAAAATGCATCCGCCGCGAATACCCACAAAAGCCTCACTACAAGAACCCGGACACCCTTACTAAGCAATCAAACATGACGAACGATTTGTGGTGACCTCCAAGGACGGCGGCACCCATAACCACCTCCCAAAGTTAACGAATGAATTTTTTTAATGGTTTGGTGTAAAATTTTGAAGTTGTGAATTCTAATGTACCTGGAAACTGGGAGTAGAAAAAAATATTACTAACTGTTAAGAATTGAAAACGTTTATTTTTTAAGAATAGGTTCTACTTGTTCGTGCCATTTCTTCCTCTGGCGTCCCCTACTTCTTCAACCATTCACTTCCACATCATGCGTTCTCCGTAGACTCCTTTCTATGTTCATCACATAAACCTAAGTTTAACATGAATAAATATTGGTTCCCACTGATCGTTGCCGACTTTTTCAACCATTAACATCCTCTTCAGACGTTTTCCTTACATGCATTTCTTCATTCATCACGTACTTCTCATTTTACCACAAATTATTATTGTTTGATTCATGTCTTCGTCGGGCGACCCCCAAATTTTTCTACCATTCACTTCATGTAGCATCAAGAAACCACATTGTTACTGTTAAAAAAATTATTCACCGCTTTAATTTTTGCTAAAATTTATTAATTATTTTTGACCTCATGTATTTCTAGGCTTAAATGAACTTTTAAAATAATGGTATATAACCATTTTCACCCAGGAACAACTTGGTGGAACTGCACTAGATTAAGAGCAATAAACCGATATTATTTAAAGATCGACCATAGCAAAACCAATAATAACTTTAAGATGAAGCAATAAAAGCTAATTACCCAATAACTGAACAGATAATTCATAGAAGTGTGATCTATGCCGATGTTAAAGAAATCTGATATCGCCGAGACCTTCCAACTTCGAGGCCCGATACGAAGTTATTTGAGACAATTGAGCAACTGTCCAAGAAATAATTTAAGAAAAGGATTTTTGAAGTGAAAACTTCTTTAGCACCGTTGTGATTGAACTCGATGAAACGAAAAAGCGACACTAAAAGAGACAAACACATACATCTATGGAATTTAGCCTGCGAGGAAATGAGATAGAATGAAACCTTACCTACGTAGAAGCCCACTTTTCAAGGCTCCTATTGGTCGAGATTGTGTGGGTGAAGATTTCACTTCTACCGCGTGTAAACTGCATTATTTTTAAAAAAAAAATTTCGATTTTGTTTTCGTAAATGAATGAATGCGAATTTTGGAACTGGAAATTAACCCACTTTCCAGCACCCGATCGAGCTGAAATGGGCAGAGAAAATTCTCAATGACATTGCATTCTATAAAATTTTGATGGCACTTCCGCACACACAGGCCCACACACACGCATTTCTCTGAAATTATCTACTAGCCGGCCCAAGAGGCCCGAAAAACGAAAATAAAAGTATTATGGTAAAAAAAATCAGAGTGTGCAATGGACACGCGGTTGAAGTGAATCCTTCAGAAAACTAAAGTAGATAAGAGTGGGGAGACTACGAAGCACCGCACAAAGAGCAAACCGATTATACAACCTCACTCTCTCGCAGGCTAAATCCTATATATATGTATTTGTTTGTCTCTTTTTAGTGACGCTATTTTTCATTTCATCGAGTTTCGAAACACAACGGTGCTAAAAAAAATTTCACTTCTAAATATGGATGGTTTTAACATCAAAACCTTTGTTTTTTAAGTTTGATCTACTCATGCGAAGTAAGGGAAAATTATCCTCAGTTTGGCCCCAATAACAATTCGCCCTAGAGTCTAGAGTTGTTCTTCTTCAGATCTCAGGAATCAGGTCTGAGGTCTGAAGTGGCGCGTGGGAATGCTTTTAATTATTATCATTTTAAAACATTTGCGATCACGGTCACCTCTGAGTGCTCCGAGTAGAACATAAATCTTATTCAAGCGGTGAAAGGAGATTATTCATAAAGCATTATCGGCAGTGCGATTTATCTTATATTGTTCAGTCAAACGACCACTTTTTCTTACTGTCGACTTGAGACGGATTAAGAAAAAAACTAGACCAGGTAGGTAATCTTTTTCGAGAGGATAATTAATATATGAATGTGATATTATTTCTGTCTATTTTAGGCTATTGACCCCATTAGGACGAGCATGATGGTATTTATTTATTTTTTTAAACCCCCAAAGGGCTTATATAGGAAATATAAAGATTTGAAAAAATACAGGTAACATAAAATATAAAAAACAAAATATAAGAAACATAAAATATAAGAAACAAAATACAAGAAACATAAAATATAAGAAACAAAATACAGGTAACATAAAATATAAGAAACAAAATACAGGTAACATAAAATATAAGAAACAAAATACAGGAAATATAAAATATAAGAAACACAATATAGGTTACATAAAATATAAGAGTTGACACAGAGTAGGTAACGAAGAATATAAAAATATAATCTCTCAATATCCTCCACATCAACAATAATTTTAATAAAAATGTTTAAAATTGGTGATCATAAAAGTTTATGAAATAGGTAAAAATAGTTAGCACATACACCGTTTGAAGTTTGCTAAGTTCAAATTGTTATTAACATTGCTTGAGGCGATCCACTAGTACAGGAAAAAATTGAAATCGGAATTCACGCCCTTTTATGGGAGGAGTTTAAAAATACTTGAGAAAAGGCTTTTGGAAAGGTCGGAAAAGATATTTGAGAATTTTTTTTTACTTGTTGATTTCGTAAAGGCCTGTAAAAAACATTAACTCCTTTTTTATGGATTGTTTATTGTAATAAAACGGATTTTTTAAATTGATTTCAAGAAAACAAGCGGCGCGGAGCCTAACATGTCTTTTCTCCGCTCCGTCCGGAGGAGTAGTGACAGAAGATAGGGGCCGCTGCCAGTCGTTCTTCGGTGGACGGTATAAGGTTCACTTTGATATTACAAATTAGTCGACTATTGTCGCCGTGATGTCAAAAATAACAACGCGAAAATGCATATTATATTTTATTTTGTGAGGTTCGGGCGTAAATTTAATTTTTTTTGCAATTAATTAACTTCACCCGCCATAACACAGGGTCTTCCCTAGCATGGAGGGTGAAATATCATAAAAAACTATATATGTACTTTCGATTTTTCATGTATTAAATAAATAAATAAATAAATAAAATTATCATAAAAGAAACTAAATTTGCCACATTAAACAATAAAACCATATCTGAAATGAGGTTTATGAATAGGAGAGTTTGGACTTCAAAGTGCTTTTTATTAACCTTATAATTTATTTTTTTCTAGGCTTATTAAAAAAAATACCGAATGTTTTAAGGGCCAAGATATGTTCTACACGCAGTATTTAATTGAAGCATCTATAAAACTTCTAAGCGATCAAATTTTTAAAACAAAAACGTATGATTTTGTATGATTTTGCATTATTTAGTATGGCTTCATCTTAAGTATTTGTTACAGAGGTTGTAGATATCGGGGAATGCAACTATAGTTGGAATGAGGTGTATGTACATACAAAATGTTAATGTTTGTCTAGTTGTTCTTGCAGGTACATGTAAAAATATTAATTACAGGAGTTCACAACAATCGAATTTAGAGTTTAATTATTTTAATAAAAAAAGTTAGGTCGTTTATTTTTCGTTTTTTCTCTAAAGTTGGAATATTTAAAATATTTATTAACGACGGGTAATTTGTGTGCTCTAAAGGGTTGTTAAGTTTAAACTTTACGAAACATAGATTTTTTTTTTTTGAATTCTGAATTTTGTAGAAGGGCGACCAAACTATGGAGTTTAAAGTACGTAAGAGTTAGTTTGGTATGAGCATAGCACAACAAAAATACAGTTTTCGAGGACAAACAGTGTTTTTAAGTTCATAATATCCCAAAACTTTCGCTCAAAGGCATTTCTCCTGAAAAAGCTCGTGTAATACTAGTTAAAGCGTCAATGTATTCGTCGATAAGTTACATTTTGTGTGTGCGTACGCACCTTTGATAATAATAATAGTAAATACTTTCGAAGTTAAAAATTCTTTGGCACCTTTGTGATTTGAAATTCTATGAAACGAAAAATAGCGACACTAAAAAGAGACAAACACATACATCTATGGTATTTAGTCTGCGAGAGAGGTAGTATAATCGGTCTCCTCTTTATGCGGTGCTCTTGTCTACCTCCCCACTCTTGTCTACTTAAGTTTTTTGAAGGTTTGCACTCAGTTTTTTTTTTGTTCTGAGGTGGCAGGAATTTAATCTAATTTAATATCTTAATGAAATGTTTCAAAATCTTTTGTGTGGAGCTAATGTACCAACATTTTGACGAGAGCCATCACTTGGTAAGAAACTTTTTAACTGGGGTCAATTTTAGTGAGGTCATTTTGACTCTGAACATTATCACCGGACACGGTACCTACATACCTACTATTCACCGATATTTTACAGTGCAGTAGAAGGTTGTAGTGACCAAATAGAAATAGAAATACTCAACAGTTTTGTTTTCATTTGAATAATCAGTAAAATGCTACGTTATCAACATTCCCAGTACTCACGTATTGATAGTAAAAAGCACGTTAGCTAAATATAATATCGCATTATTTTGTTTACATTGCGAAGAAAATTTATTAACACGTTTTGAATAAATAATATTATAACACTATACGAAATTACGTGCTTTATCTTTAACAAACCATATTAGAAAACGGGATGTTCTAAGTAATTATGCATCAGTTTATTCTGTAAGCTCACAGCTTCTAGAAGTTACCACCGATCCAAGACATCAAACACCTGACAGCAATATGGTCTCCAAGCTTGGGATTGTGCGTTTCTTGGCCGTGGTGTTCCTAATACAGGTAAGAATAATAAAATTGGATAATTTGTGTAACTCCGTTTTAACAAGTAAACAAATAAACTCAACAAAGTTCGGACTGAAATCATTAGAATACATTGCCTACACTAACTATAACAAACTGCCTGAAAATTTGAGACAAGAACCTATTTTCCTCCAACAAATCTCGAAATGATATATTGAAAACCTATCTTTTCAAATGTTATTTGGAAAACGAGTCATAAGTAGGTAAAAACTCTATTCTGTTATTGTTGTGTATAATATGTAAACATTATGTAATAGTATGTAAACATCTTGTATTTGGTACAGACCTAACTTATATTTTTGAGCCCGTACATATTATTGTATTTTCCTGATTTTGTTTATTTATGCATTTCTTAGTCTATCTCATTAGTCCATAATGGAGGACACTTTATTTTAACTTTAACACCAAAAATACATAAATCAAATGTGTCGGTTATAAAAATTCATAAAATCTTATAAGACATGTTTCTGTGATATATTTGTAAAGTGATTCTTCATATGTTGTTTCTGTGAAATGTTTTGTAAATTTTTTATGCATACATTGTGTCTACACATTGGGTTGAGTTGGGTTTAACTTCTCAAAAGTACTAATTGGCGATCCCTTAATGAGTTTTTATAACTCTTGTGAGTGCAACTTCGTTGTATGTTTTATTTAATATAAAATAAATAAAATATAAAGTATGACTTCCTAGGCTCTATCTATTTATGTCCAAACAGATAAAGAGAAATGTTGTGGACATCATAGGACTTCTGATCTAATATTGTGTTAATGTTGTAGGTCGTTTGTGCGCAGTGGCGGCCTAAGCCCATCAGAGGCCCGGGGCGGTAAAGCTGAATGAGGCCCCTCCCCTAGTTTAAAAAGTTGATGTAAATTTACAAGACTTTTATTCGGTTCAAACGGGCCTCTGGTCCTGGGGGGGGCCTCCAAGCGCCTCCATGTTCCCTTGATCAAATCCTAAACAAGACTTTAAGGAACCAAGACACTGTAAAAAAAATTGTAATTTTTTTTTTTTATTTCATTTTCTGAAAGATGCATTTGTTAACAATGCATTATTAATAAAAAACTTTTTTTAAACAGAATTTTATGTGAAATCGTTTGAAACAGTTTTTTTGTTGAATTATTCTTCAGCAAAACTTCGAATGCGTTTTGCTCGAAACTTTTTAACACGTTTTTCAACCTGGTTGACAATATATTAAGAAAACTATACATCCGATTTCCATGGACCAAGTCTCAAACTGTTCGAAAATCCAGTGGCCATGGCGTAACGTAGGTGAATTTTGATATTTAAAAAAAGGAATAAATGGCGAACCAGCTGATTTTGTTTTCGATTTTTTATGGAAATGTTCCGCGTTCCTAAAAAAAAATATAGAAAGGGGTCCATTCTAAAAAATCCCTACGTGGTGCCGTAGAAAAACGTGTTAAAACAAACAAACTGTTTCAAACGGTTTCACATAAAATGTTGTATCTCTATCGATTTTTCGAATTTCTTTAAAACATTTGGTGAGAGCATTCTTATCTTATTCTCATGTTTTAAAAAATCATGTAAAAATGTCATTTCGTTTATTGGTCCTGGTGCTTTCAAGCCTTGTTTAGGATTGGTTCAAGGAAACATAGAGGCGTTTGGGGCCCCCAGGACCAGGGGCTCCCCCCCCCCCGCCTCCCGGCTAGTCCGCACTGCTTGCACTCACCGCAGACGTGAGGAACGTCTCATCCGGTCACTGTCCGAACCCTCCCTGCCGTAGCCAGGGTCCGTGATTCTACCCTTCTCCCAAGAGGAGGCAACCGTTTATGTGCGACCTGCACAATGCGACCTGCGAATTGGTCTACAAGCCGTATCAGCAGTACCGTACCATCAACAGTCGCCAGAACCAATATCAGCCGCATCAGTGCAATCGACAACCGCACCAATACCAACAATACTCGCATCAATGTCAACAACAGCCTGTCTGCAAGCCGGTCGGGTGCTCTCAAGCGTGCTATTAATATTAGCACATAAATAAACGATATTTCAAAATATTTTTTTAATTAGTTCGAATAACAGTTTAAAATGTACAGTTTTGTACCATATGTGTATTTTTTTCAGATGTTAGCCGATATTTGTGCTTTAGAAAAAACGCTTTTTAATATAATTTAAAAAAAAACTGTAGAGTGAAAACAAATTTTGAAATAAAAAATAAATAAATATTAACATACAAAAATGAATATTTCTTTATTTGACCCTTATGTGCTCCTAAACTTTGGTGATTTATTGTGCGCGATTATTTCTATATAGTATTATAGTTATCAGCATCAGAAACAATGTTGACAGGTTGCCATGGTAGCGACTCACGACCTGTGTGCGGACCAGCTATGAAATAGCCTGTGGAAAGCGATTGCGTCGCCAACTGGTTTTTTTTTCATGAGCGGATGGCCTAATGAAAGGAAATGGGGTGTAGAAAGGTGAAGAGTGCCTGTCTGTTCAGATCTGGTCACAAACACGAGCCATTTCAAATAACGTTATGTTTTGAATTATGATATTTTGCAAGGACGATGCTGAGAGTAGGTAATTTCCACTCTTTCAGGATGTTAAAATGATCAGATGTCAAATCTTAACTTATAACATACCTAAACGTACAGATAGAACCATACGCAACCAGCTGCAACCAGCATAACCATAGCGTAAGGTTATACATTTCCCAAATGCCAATCCAAGATAGGGCCACGTTTTAATTAATTATTTTCCTTCAAAATATATTTATTTATTTTTATTTAATTTATTAATTTCAACGCCCTGATGGGCTTTTACATGAATAGTGTATAATATAGAGACACAGTTTGAATAAAAAACGATGAGCTTTAAGAAAAAAACATCACATGAATAGTAGGCATAAAGTTAATTTAAGTAAAAAATAATGTATTAGAAGAAAAGAGAAAGTTTTAGATTGCAGATGGCATAAAAAAAAAAACATTACAGGTTATTAATACAAAATTTGCAGGATAAATAAAAATAATATACAAATATATGCAATGGCTCCTTTGCGATGTTCTTTAAATACGAAAATATTCTACATAATAAACAAATATTTTAAAAAAACAAAAAACGACTTCAAAAAGTCAGCCAAGGTAACTACATACATAGGTAGTTATAGGTGAGATGTAGAGATCTTGGATGACACCGACTCCAAAAATAACAATCGTACGAAATTATTTTTTACTTTTTAGTGCATTTTTTGAAGTAGTTTTTTGTTTTGTTAAAATTTTTGTTTATTTTTTGATTTTTAGTGACGAGCGTCCGTTAAGAAGTTTTACTAAAAAATAATCTGTTGGCGTAATATTGAGTTATTCGTCCATTTGACGCGCACATACTTATTGCAAATTTAAGACATATATGGTTTTCTCATCGATCCCAGTGTCAGAACTGAACCAAATTAAAATTGGACCACACGGGAAACACCAGTTTTCTAATAATAAAAAAAATCATCAATATCGGTTCACCCAATCGAATGTTCTGAGGGAACAAACATAAAAAAAAATAATAAAAAATACCGTCGAATTGATAACCTCCTCCATTTCGAAGTCGTTTAAAAATATCATTTACCAAATATAAAATAAAAATATCATTCACCAAAATTCTAAAATAGTGGTAAATTTATATTAAATACGTCGATATCAAACTAAAATACTTAACATAAGATTGAAACTCAAAATTAGAGATGGTTATAATATGAGAATTCGTCTTGCAAACCTACTTTGACACCTCGGAACGTGGTAATGCGAAGTTAGGGCCATAACTAATACCATGTCAAACACAAACCAAAATGGCAATAGCAAGAGGTTCAAAGCGATATTAGAACTTTGTAAATTAAATGAAAGCTTTAAAGATTCGATGTTATAACTTCGTCACACAAGTGTCTACGGAAATACAACAATTAAAAGATTTTGAATTCAAATTGTATTTTGGAAAAAAATGTCAGTTGGAACATTGTCCAACTGAGGTGACAATATAGATATATCTATATTATAAAGGTATAATAATTCTGTACTTATACTATCTATCGTCTCTACGACTATCTATTAATAAAAATCATCTCAAGAACGCCGTACAAATTAATAATAGATTTCCACAATCTTTTTCTAACTAGACAAACCATTATGTCAACTTGTGGCTTAAAAGTGCCTCCCCCGGTTCAACCATCACTGATTCAACACGAAATGTGCGGTGACCATTGACCATCCAACTCAGAATGAAACCAACTCAGAACCACCTAAGAAAGGTAATTAAGAGTGGTGATAAAAAAAACTAGCGTGCTTTAGACCACACGACTGAAGTAAAACTTCAATGACTTATAAAAGAAGAGAGAAAGAAAATGTGAGCGCGCACTGCTCTCTCATGCTCCTACAGTGTGATACAGACAATATGCCAGCACTGTGTCTTAGATATACGAAACGTAACTGGCTATGAGAGAAAGAGAGAAAAAAATGTGTGCTCGCACCTCTCTCTCTTGCTCCTACAGTAAATACGAAACGTAACTCTCTCTCTTTCTATGTTCACTTACTTATATCTCTCCAAACCTTTCGTAACGCTCTCTTCACGCATTCACCAGCTTACTCCCCAAGTCAAGCGTGCGTAAAGAAGTTTTACTTCAAAAATTCGTTAAATAGGTTAAGTTAGGTTAGGGTTACCGTTTATTTTTAAATTATTTTTTCATAGCTTTTAATGACCTTTCTGAGGTGAAACCAACTCAGAACCACCAAGGGTAAGAGCATGGAACCGAAATGTGTTGTACAATGCTTTTGACCAATGAAAGCCATTCTGAGATGATATAAATGATGAGATGTTGTTTTATTTTTATACTCGGTACAGCCAGAAAATATGAAGGACTATAACTAACTGGGAGGTCACTCGGGATTAATACTATTATTTGTTTTGCTTTTTGCATAAGAGGTCCCCAGGAAAAAAAATCCCTCAGGACAAGTCATCTTTGGCAATGGTACGAAATTTAGAGGAATTTAGACACAGTTTGTCCGCAGAGGACATAATAGGGAAATTTAAAAAGTTATTATTTAATCCTGGGATATATTTTAATAATAATAAATAATATTTTCTTTAATGAGTGTGTTTGTGAAAGCAAAAGCAAAATTTGATAATGGGCGGCATAATAGTGAAAAGATTTGATTAGAATTAAATTGTGATTAGTTCCTCTGTGAGAGACAGATTAATATGTAAGGATTCGAATAATGTTAAACAAATAAGAAAAGTGTGATTTGGATATATTTATAGGCAATACTAGAACCTAAAATGGTAGGTTAATAACCCTTCATAACCTAAACCTAACCTACCAAATATAAAATATATTATAAATATGTTTGCATGTGCGCAGTTCACACCTTGCAGGCTAAATTCTATAGCTATAGATTATAAATGAATGTGTTTGTCTATTTTTAGTGTCGCTTTTCGTTTCAAAGAGTTTCAAATCACAACGGTGCTAAAGATGTTTTCATTTCAATAATTTGTAGGTAATCATGTTTTAATGAATAATACATATGTAATGCAACTCATGATCACATTATGGTCCCCTTAGGTAAATAGGTAACTACCTACGAAGTAAGTTGGCGCCGTGGCGGTCGCGCGACCCACGACTTTGCCCTTCAGGACGCTTGGCCCTTGCGCAGGCTGTAGTCTCTGCAGGCCTCCACCGCCTTCCGGAAGCTTTGTCTGCATGATTGTCTCTGTCAAGCGGGCCCTCTATCCACTATCAGCTCTCTCTTCATGATTACAAACGTTTGTGAAATAAACCAACGTATTATATTACCTCAAAATCGGCCTATGTCCAAAAGTTACTTACTGGTAACGGTAAAGTAACTGAAAGTAGTTAATTAAAGTAGTTCATTCTGGAAATTAGTATCTATGATTTGAACATTATTAAATTAAGTTATTTATGGAATCACGTCGATCGGTTTTGGTGATCGTGCGTTTTTCAGGGCAAGTGATTATAATATCTGCCTTGACGAAAGCATGGATGTGCCTAAACCGGTTAGTGTGTAGTTGAACAATAATCCTGTAAGCACAAAATTGCATCATTACACTGGGATATTATAACACGTAATATTTATCGAATCGAACTGCAGTTTGACAAAAAAAATGTACGTATGTATCTTTTAACTGGGGAAATAATGCTGCAGCTCTTTCTTACACACTAAAAATAACAACAGTCGAAAAGGAGACAAACGGTGAACGTAAGTCTGCATCCCCCAAAGGAAACATACAATCAGAGAACACACATAGAAAATGAAACGCAATTCCTGTCGCCGTAAAAAGATAAGTCTGTTTCCTTCAAAGGAAAAAAGTAGTACTTTGGAGGAAACAGACAGTCGTTCATTGTGTGTCATATTTTGTATCACAATTATTTAAGATGAAGCCATACTAAATAATGCAAAATCATACAAAATCATATGTTTTTGTTTTGAAAATTTGATCTCTTAGAAGTATTATAGATGCTTCAATTAAAAACTGCGTGTAGAACATACTTGGCTCTTTATCAGCCTATAAAAAAAAATTATAAGTTCTGTAAAAAACACTTTCAAGTCCAAACTCTCCTATTTATGAACCCATTTCGGATATGGTTTTATTGTTTAATGTGGCAAATTCAGTTTCTTTTATAATAATCGCAAAAAAAATGATATTTACGCCCCAACTTCCGAAACTTTACAATACGGCCGCTAGTCGACGAATTTATTTTTTCAAGGTGAACCCTATGCCGTCCACCGAAGAACTACTGAATACGCCACACCCATTTTCAGTCAGACCTCCCCTGGCCGTTGCGGGTAACAGACGTTAGGCCCCGCGTCGCTTGATTTCGTTAAATAAATTTAGTATCTGTTTTATTACAATAAGCAGTGCGTAAAAAGGAGTTAATGTTTTTTACAGGTTTTTACGAAAACAAACCTGTAAAAATATTCTCTTTATTATAATTCTCTACCTTTTTCAATCTTTCCGTAAGCTTTTTCTCAAGTATTTTCAAACTCCTCTCTAAAGGGGCGTGAATTCCGATTGCGATTTTTTCTTGGACTGTTGGATCGCCCTTATGTGTAAGAAAGAAGTGCAGCATTATTAGGATAAAGAACGTACGTTTTATGCTTTTTTATGCCGTTACGGTACCGTAGTCGTGAATCTTTACGTAATAATAAAAGCGCTCATTAGCTGAAGCCACATTAGAAAGCAACAATTTAAAAATTATACCTTTTCGATAGACAAACTATCAGGATTCCATGAAAAGTTCAAACCAAAAGAGCTTTGCATGTATTTAGCTCTTATTTAACCTACGATGTCATTCTTTCAGTGTAGGAATTTAAAAACATAAACGAGTGTGCTTTTCCTCACAACTGAAGTAAAACTTCTGCTCTATCTATATGATAGGAAGAGAGAAAGAAAATGTGCGCGCGCACTACTCTCTCTTGCTCCTACAGTGTGATATAGACAATAGACCTGTACTGTGTAACGTAACTGGCTATGAGAGAAAGATATGAGAGAAAGAGAGAAAGAAAATGTGTGCTCACACCTCTCTCTTGCACCTAAAGTAATATACGAAGCGTTCGCATCACTTTTTGTAACTCTCTCGTCACGCATTTGCAAGCTTACCCCCAAAGTCAAAATAAATAATCGAGTGCAGTTCACACGCGGTAGAAAAAAAACTTTACCAAAACAAACTCAACCGATAGGAACCTTGAAAAGTGAGATCATAATCAAAGCGGCCAATGAGCGCAGACCTAGCGTCATTTCCGTTTTATATCTCAACCAATAGGAGCCTTGATTGGAGTTTGATCCTAATTCCAAATCACAACGGGGCTGTAGAAGTTTCACTTAAAAAAATCCTTTTCGTTTCCAAATAGCATAATAAATAAAAGACAAAGTTTGCATTCTTCTATGTATTGCATTCTTAGAGGGACTAAGTATGTAAGTCTAGCGTTGGTGCCTGCATCGTTGGAAGTGCTAGAGTACCAGAGCCAGTGGGTAGTCCCTTTAGAGTTAGATTTGAGCCGAGTTAGCACACGAGCCAGGTTCACCCATACACCCGCTGAGGAAAGTATAAGTCATGTCGGAGCGAGGTCGTGCAAACTAGCCTGGCGCCGCCCGTCTTAGCCCACGGCTCCGAACCTCGCAAACATACGCTCGATAAAACCGCGCCACTATACACACAAGCATTTAACGTGCGCTGCACAAAGTTGGAACTCAAACTGATCTGAGAGTGCCTTTTTTACTCGTGGTCAGATTTCTCGCCAATTATTCTGGATGTCTAGTTTGCCAGAGCATTTGGAGTGGTTTTATTGTGCCTTGCAAATGTTAAAGCAAAACACAAGCTATTAATGACAGACATTGCGGTCGAAAGGTTAGTTTCTTGATTTTTGATAGAGTGGCACGGGATCGATATTCGGACGAATCCACAATTTGAATACGATGAATTTTCACGAACAGATGTCATTATTTCGGGGGCAATGGCAAAGCGGTGAGGAAAGAACTAAGATTATTATATAACAATACACTGAGGTAATAGTTTAACGTTTAATAAAGTTATTACATTTTTTTTTACATTAATTCCACACAGGAGGCCCTGAGGAAAATAATTTCCCACAGGGCATATGTCATCTTTGAGGATGCTGTGTGGAGGGTCTTTTTGAGGGAAGGAAGGAGTGAACATGGGTCTTGAAGAGACGGGTCAGAGACGGTAAGAGAGTCAACATGGGTCTTGTAGGAGGGAGCAAGCACAGAGGCCGGTAAATCGTTCCACAGCCGAGCTGTTGAACTCAAGAAAGAGTCGTAAAAACGACCCGTTCTCATGTGACTATTGTCAACCGTGTACAAATGTTGGGCGCGTATTTGGCGTGTTTCCCGACTATGCACCGGTGCCGAGGGGATCAATGATGCTAGTTCCTAGGAGCATCTTCCATTGTAATACCGGTAGAACAAGGGCAGCATTCCCACCTGATGCCTGTGCTCTAAAGATTTCAATCCGTCTGTTAAGATGGGAGAATCTATCAAACGGACCGCCCGTTTCTGCACAGAGTCAAGGGTTTTTTTAAGGTATTTTGGAGCTCCAGACCAGAGGTGGCTGCCAAATTCAATTGCGATTTGTACAGGGTTAGCAGTTGTGTACTGTTAAAGTATCTGCGGGCCCTGTACAGTACGCCCAGTTTCTGAGAGGCTAAATTAACTCTGGTTTTGATTGAGCCCCCATACCTGAGCTGGTCACTTAGAGTTACACCAACGTGGATTACATTACTTTGGATTTCAAGCATGTTCATTTTTTTAGACACTGAAGTAAAAATTCTTTTGGGCCTATGTCATCTTTGAGTATGGTGTTTAGAGGGTATTTTTTAGGAAAAGGAAGGAGAGGAAGTTCTGGAAAGGAAAAAGGTGTGAGGGGTGGGTAGGAATCTGGAGTTAATATGTCCAGGAGTGACGGATGTATGAATCCATCCATTCCACTAGGTTTCTCCCGACGAGTCTCTTCCGATCAGGTCCGCCACGTAGTAGGTGGGCGAACGCATTCGCTACCAAGATCTAGACAAACCTAACCCCATTACCCGGGCACCCATACTAAGTCACCAAAGGCAGCGAACTACTTGGGTTGAATATTGTTACAATATATCAATTTTTATTGCGATTATATAAAAAAAAAAGAATTTAAAATGGGTTTGTGAATAATAGAGTTTGGACTTGAAAGTTTTTTTTATGGACCTTATACTTAGGCTTATTAAAAGACTTGACAGCGAGAAAAAATGACCGATATTTTTAAGGGCCAAGGTATGTTCTACACGCAGTATTTAATTGGAGCATCTATAATACTTCTAAGCGATCAAATTTTCAAAACAAAAACACGTGATTCTGTATGATTTTGCATTATTTAGTATGGCTTTGTTTTGCAAAAATTAGAAAAATTTTACGATTTTACTCGTTTTTTTCATTCTTGAAGCGAAATCTTCTTCAGCACCGTTGTGATTTGAAACTCTATGAAATAAAAAAATAGCGACACTAAAAAGAAACAAACGCATACATCTATACTATAGGACTTAACCTGCGACCGGTAGAAATCCACCGCGTGTGAATTGCACACTCTGTTTTTTCATCATAGGTACATTATATTCAGAGGTGTTCAGAACATACACAATAGTCCCGCGATGACATCATGTTGATATCATTCCCTGTGGATACACCAACGCGGGACGTGCAAGATGTACAAATAATGTGTGCAGTCGTACTAATAATGCTTTTGACGTTATATGTTTTTTTTGTCGAGCTACTGGCGTAGGAGGAATTTAATTGCCGGAATATAAGCCGGGATTTGTACAAGGTACACAATTACACTAACATAAAACTAATAAATGGTGATTTGAAGAGAGCACGTAAAGCATAAATAATGCGCAAATGTTATGTTGTGAGAATAGAATTAATTTTCTGGCAAAAATCACGCCTTTCCACTTCACAGGAGATGAAAGGAAAGCATTAATTTTGTAGAATGTGTTGATAAATATTGTAATTTTGGTTGAATCGCAGACCAAAGAAGTTTTGTGTCATCGGAAGAACGAAGTTGTTGACCTTAGTGAGCAAGCGGTTGAGTTTCTACGACGAGTTCGAAATCCGGCGAACAAGTAAATTGTAACTAACTAACCATCATGCTGTTTGATGGTAGGAATAGGTAGAGGATAGACTCCCATACACTACTTGCGTCATTCACATTTATATATCGTCCTATTCATATGTTTTCTTCAAATATTCTGGTCCTTGCCATGAAAATGTAAGTAATTTAATTAATTTTTCCGATTAAAAATTTTACATAGCAAAAAATAAAGTCGCTTCCGCTGTCTGTGTGCTTAGATCTTTTAAACTACGCAACGGATTTTCATGCGGTTTTCACCAATAGATAGTGATTTACGAGGAAGGTTTTTAGGTAAATGATTTGTCAGAGTTTTGAGTAAATTGGTTGACATATATAAATAAAGGGAGCGGGCTGGCAAGCAAGCAGCGGGCAGTGGGCAGCGGGCTGGCGAGCGGGTGGTGTGGATTTAATTTAACAGATGGCCTTGGTTATAAAGGTTAGGTAATGGCGTGGCGTTGTGTTTAGTTAGCCACAGCAACGTGTACCCTTCACTACACAAAAATAATATTTCTTAGAATGTCATCCGATTTTATTTCTTTTACATTAACTCCACACAGGAGGCCCTGACGAAAATAATTTCCCTCAGGGTCTATGTCATCTTTGAAGATACCGTGTGGAGGGTCTTTTTGAGGAAGGGAAGGAGTAAACTTGAGTCTTGAAGAGTCGTAGAAACGACCCGTTATTATGTGACTAATGTCAACTGTGTACAAATATTGGGCCCGTGTTTGGTGTGTTTCCCGACTATGCACCGGTGCCGAGGGTATCAATGACGCCAGTTCCTCGGAGCATCTTCCATTATAATACCGGTAGAACAAGGACAGCATTCCCACCTGACGTCTGTGCTCTAAAGATTGCAATCCGTCTGTTAAGATGGGAGAATCTATCAAACGGACCGCCCGTTTCTGCACAGAGTCAAGGGTTTGAGTCCGATTGAGATGAAACTTTGGTGATTTGATGTGCGCACACCCGCGAAGATTTCTATGTAGGTATAATTATAAGCTCGTGCGTTATGAAATTATTTCCTATACCATTCCTCCGATTGCAATAAAACTTTGGTGAGTTGTTGAGTACACGCCCGCAAATGTTTCTATACATAATATAGGAACGAAGGAGGGGTGTTGACGTGAGGGGGGAAGGCAGATTCGGAACGCGGAAGGAAAGGGGATTGCGGGAGGAGAGAATGCGGGGAAGTCAGAAGCGGAACGCGGAAGGGGAGAGGACGCGGGAGGCGAATGGGGAGGCAGAGAAGGAGTGACGGAGGGGTGAGGGCGAGTGAGGGGCAGATAGAGGGATTGCATAGGAGACATGGTAGCGATAGGGAAAAGGAGAGGGTACATTAGGAAAACCCATGCTTCTCACATTAACAGTTATGGGTAATCGCCGGGATATCTTCTGATTTATTCGTGTACGCACCAGACAGTTAAACAAAAAATAATGTATTTCCAAAAGCATTTCAATAAACAGAATTAAAACATAAACACTTTATTTCTCCGAAAGGCATTGCAACGTATGCCGGGTACTCGCTAGTTGTTTCATAAATATTTAATATATAAAATTATAGGTTCCATGCCCACTCAGAAACAAGTCAACTCAATACCTCTTCACCAAAACTAAAAGCCATGAATTTTTTTTTTTAATAACCAATAACCCTAACCTAACGTGACCTATTTAACCATTTGTTTCATCACTCTTACTGACTTTTCAAAGGATATTCTGAGTTGATTTCATTCTGAGTTGTCCGATCGCCAAAAAATTATAATATACTTCCTTAATTCTTTCATAAACTCCAGGACGGCAGACTAATTTACTATATCATTAGCCTTCAAGCCATTTCCCCGCAGAAGGTATATTGTTTTAATTTTTGTAGTGAAAACTTCTTTAGCAACGTTGTGATTTGAAACTCGATGAAACGAAAAACGGCGACACTAAAAACGAAAAAAACACATACATCTGTAGGATTTAACCTGTAAGAGATTGAGATAGTATAATAAAATTGGTCTCCTCTTTGTGCGGTAGCCTTCTCATTCTTGTCTCCTTTCAGATTTGTGTCAAACACGAAATAATGATTTTTAGTATGGCGAACTCTGTAAAACACTATTGACCACCTAGTAGATCTATGGTAACTAGCAACTCGGGTCTCGAGTCAACATATGAGCCATAATATATGTATAATATGCAATGCTCTTGCATACATATCTCCTATCCCTGCTCAGCTACGTGCAGTGTGCACCGATAACGACTCGGCCTGTATCAAAACCACCCCGAGCAAGGCCGGAAAACAAAATCAAATGGACCTCTTAAAAATAAAGTTAAAATTATTCATAAACCGTTCGTTAGTAGATGGCACTAATTTTATCATTTCAGAAATAAAAACTTTTCAAGTTATGCGAATATGTTTAGTTGCGGATGTATAAACGGAACATGAATTTGAATAAATCGACGGTCCCGAAGAACAATATCGGATCTGCTAAAATTTAAAAATTGTTCTGTTAGCTTATTTATGTTTATTTTGTCGATTTAAATATCCGTATTTTCTGAATTTTTAATAAAATAAAATGAAATTTCATAACAACACCCGTAAAATGCAGAAATGAATCTTTAAACAACTCTACTGCAAAATTACAATATCGCGCGTCCGACATTTTTCTTCGGGACCGTTGAAATAATTTTGTCTGTATAAAAACATTATTCTTTCAAGGAAGGCACACAATCATAAAACATATCGATTCAATCCAATATTATATTTTTATTTTTAACTTTATGAGTAAAAACTCAAATTATAATATTTAATTAAATGAAGACAATATTAGCGAAACTCAATCAAAATCTGAAGACAGAAAAATCCATTTCTTTTTCTGATTTTACTGTCTTCAGATTTTGATTGAGTTTCGCTAATATTGTCTTCATTTAACAATATTATATTTGTATACCGTGGAAAAAATGAGTTTTTGTACGGTCAAAACTATTTACTCATATTATGTAGCATCCTACGGGCGCAAACGTACATACATTTTAATATTTTAAAGCATATCTTACAAAAAGTGTTTATCCTAAAATAATTAAATTAGCACCATCTATGAAAGAACAGTTAACGTATAATTTTGAGTGTATCTTTAACGTCTTTAAGATCTGATCTTCCTGTAGGTATTTTATGTACTTAAGCTTTTTTGACTATCTTAAATTCTAAATTTTCCTTTTTCTTTCCTGCTTGGGCTTAAAATAATTGATTTAGCAATTTATAGTAGTATTATTACGTTTTTTTTTATTTAACCTCTTTTTATAAGTATGTTTAATTTTTTTTTAATAAATCATTTGTTTTCATTGTTTTATTTCTTGATTTTATGTTTAGTGTTTATTTATTAAGTTATATAAAGTTGTATGAAGCTATATGTTTACGTTATTATTTTTTTGTTTGTTAATACAACAATTATATTGCATAATATTACATTTCAGACTTTAATGATACGGGCATCTGTCATAGAGTAAAGAGGCCAATTTGATTCCATGCCCCGGCCTGGCTTAAGGTGGATTTGGCTGGGTGCCTGAGTCCTAGCGATTTTGCCACTGCCCGTGATCCCGAGCGACCGGATACTGGATCGTGAAATTCTTCAGCCGATCGTTCTCTTTATTTAGTTACCTATCTTTCCCGTTTCCATTTCATTGCGATACATCTTTTGACCTTTAAAAATGTCAGGGCAAGTTCAATTATTATTCGTGCTTTTGTTTGAATATTGTTATTGCGACATTGTCGAATTGCAGCTTTCTCGGTTGATGACGTTGGCATCATGAAACCTGCGATTTATATACTTACCATCAATTACAAATTCTCATTTCCCACATAATAGGCACACAGAAACGTACTTGTGAAATTGAAATTAATACATGGTATCAACCCCTCAGGCCTCCAGCATATTACGTCAGATTATTTCCGCTTGGCAATAAAAATCCAAATAAATTAATTATTTGTGATCGTATCCAAAAACTAAAAACTGTTTTTGAAAGGTGGTGAAATACGCTTTAAAATTTATTTTAGAAACTAACAATTTTTTTTTTTTAAATATAATTTTTTTTAATGCAAATATTAAAAAGTTTTAATAATGACTCAATTTACCTTTTTCCTTAAAGTAATTTTTTATTAAATTTTAAAGTTACCTTTTTATTTTTTTATGTATTTTTCCTTTTCATATTTCGTTTAGATCTTTATTATTGTCTTCTTCTTCGATGCTGTGTTACATTGATGAAAATAACCTTCAAAAGTTATAGGAAAAAGAGAGTTGTTCTAATAAAAAAACAATATTCATTTAGACTTTTAATAGACTAAAAATGTCAATAGGTGTCTCATATAAAAAAAATCATAAAATAATCATATAAAAAAATCATAAATAATAATTATTTATCCGAAAAACTATCTAGGTAAGGTCTACAAATCAGTTCTTCGAATAATTGTTCCCATTTAAAAGATGATGCCAATAATATTGGAAAATAAAAATAGTCGAAGATAATATAATAATTCTGAAAATTGAAATATGAGATTGCCAAAAGTGACTTAAAAATGAGAGATCTTAGAAGCCGAATAGGTAAGGCGTTTGCACCGGTAAGACGAGAGATCCTGAGTTATTCTTATTCTTCCTTTGCGGCCATCATCCTTCTTTTTTTTAAAACTTTACTTTTATTTATTTATTTATTTATTTATTTATTTATTTATTTATTTACGGACGAATAGTCCATTAACAATATAACAATAACACGAATAAAAAATAGAGAGATGACAATGGAAGGAGAGTACATATATATGAAGGGCATTGACAAAATACATATAATATAAAAGTAAATATAGAAGATAGTAAATATAAATTCATATAATATAAAAGAACATAAGTAGCTTGAAGATGGATTAAAAAGACTTTAAAAAATCACATTGCGTATCGACTGCCGAAAGTCATTTAGGCTTACACCAAAAAATTCAATGCATTGATTTGCGTTGACAAGTCTCGACATTCTGGATAAAGGAGAATGATATCCATAATTAGTAGAATGTTGATTGAGGAACAGCAATTCATTATTTCGGAGTCTACGGGAAGGGATGTTGAACTGGATGAGTTGTAACAAAGCAGGTGTGTCAGTAATACTGTTGATAATTTTGAAAATGCATATTAGATCAGAGTCCTTTCTACGTTTTTCTAAAGAAGAAATGTTTAAAGTTTGTTCAATTTCATCATACGAGTACTCGCCTCTTTCAAGTCCTAACCTCCAAGCAATCCCTCGCAGGAAGCGATGTTGTACAGATTCGATGTGATAAATATGGACAGCATAGAAAGGAGACCAAATAACACTAGCATATTCAAGGTGAGGGCGAACCAGCGAACAGTAAAAAGTTTTAAGTGTACTTATATGTTTAAAGTCAGAGGTAATTCTATGAATGAAGCCGAGTAGTTTAAGTGATTTGTTTACAATGTTATTGATGTGATCACGGAAAGAAAGTTTGCAGTCTAGAGTGAGCCCAAGGTCCTTTATAGATGTGACAGTAGAGAGACAAACATTATTTAGTTTATAATCAAACTCAATAGGTTTTTTGGTTCTATAAAAGGACAAAATTTTGCATTTGTCAACATTAAGTTGCATGCAGTTAATTTTGTTTCTTGTTGTTTTTCGTATTTATATTAGCTTTTTCCGATTTACCGATTCAAACATCTGCTACAGAAGCAATCAAATAGTTGGCTACGCAGATGACCTTAACATTGTCGGAAGATCCCTACAGGCTGTAAGAGATGTGTTTGACCCTTTGGAGACTGCGGCAAAAGAGGTGGGGTTGCAAATCAATGAAAATAAAACAAAAATCATGATGCAAACCAGAACCGCTCACCGCAGAATAAAAGATAAAGTGAAATTTAAAGACAATTATAATTTCAAAGTGGTCGAAGAGTTTACCTACCTGGGCTCCATCATAACACAGGACAATGAAGACCCAGTAGAAGTAAGAAAGCGCATCACAGCCGCTAACAACACTTACTTCGCGTTGCTGCCAGTGTTCAAATCACGAAACGTCCATAGGAAAACCAAAATAACCTTATATAAAACAATTATCAGAACGGTCTTGGCCTATGGATGTGAGGCGGGAACACTGACAGCAAAGTCAGCAGAACAGCTGGACATCTTCGAAAGAAAGGTACTGCGAAGAATCTTAGGAGCGGTGCGAGAGGGAGAGGCATGGAGAATCCGCCACAACAATGAGCTCTATGATATTTATCAAGCTCCCAGACTCTCCACCCATTTAAGGCTCCAAAGATTAAGATGGGCCGGACATGTGCACCGAATGCCAAGCACACGAGTACCGAAGAAGGTTCTGACAGGACACCCGGGAGGTAAACGAAAGGCGGGCAGACCTAGACTGAGATGGGAGGATGATGTCAGGAAGGATGCAAGAGGATTACTCCATGTTGCAGATTGGAAGACGACGGCCGAGGACAGAGGGCGGTGGAGGCTTATTTTGAAGGAGGCCAAGGCTCGAAATGGGCTGTAGCGCCATTGAAGAAGAAGAAGAATATTAGCTTTTTCTTAAAAAATTCTTAAAAATATTGATGGGAAAAATTCACAATTAAACGGTTATAGAAACCGCCACCCCAAGAATCATTTATTGGATAACCAACACCTCGGCCGTAGGTTTCCCCATTTGATTCGCTGCGTTTGGTGACTTAGCATGAGTGCCCAGGTTCATGGGTGAGGTTTGGCTTGGTCCGGTGCGCCCACCTACCTGCTGCGTGGTGGGTAGGATCGAGAGAGACTGGTTGAGGGAGTTATTTTATATATTAGTCAGAATCTCTTGGCCCTTTGCCTTGCGCCGCAGTTGGAGGGATGGATTCCAACGTCCGTCACTCCTAGACACACTGACCTTCAGATTCTTACCCATCCCTCATAATTATTTCCTTCCCAGAACTTCCTCTCCTTTCCTTTCCTTAAAAAACCCTCCACACAGCAAACTAAAGATGACATATATGTTTGGTGAAAAGAATTTTCTAAGGGACATTATTTTCCTCAGGGCCTCATGTGTTGAGCTAATGCTAAAAAAACCATTTATTATATTAAATTACCAAAGAAATATATATATAATTATTATTTATGTAATCTGTGGTGACATAAAGTAACGCCCATCTGGTGGAATATCACTCAATAGTCTTTTTCCAACTTGGGTTTTGGAACACACTGCTTGCTTTACATTCATAAATCGTCTCATACATACTTTTCCTTTAGTCTCATTCTTGACATGATTCGACTCAAGTATTTGATTTCCTCTATCGTGTCATATCTTCCTCGGTCGTCGTTCGCGACATTTTTATTCAGATATATGACTCCAAATTTGTAACACGGTCAAACCTAGTTTTACCATACGTACGTCTCAGGAATACTGGGTGAATCTATAGGTATTATTCATATACTGAAATGTTTCTAAGGCGATGAACATGATTTTTTTTTAAATTACTGCGAGTTCCTCATCAGTAGCTACTCGGTAATCGGTAGGTACCAACTTTGAATTGAAAACGCATATTTATTACCCATCCCAATTCAAATTAAGTAATTTTATATATGCGAAAGTGTGTTTGTTTCTCTTTGTTTGACATCGGAACAGAAAAACCGATCGACGTGGATTTTTGCACAGGGAAAGTTGTAAACCTGGGAAGTGACGTAAATTACTCTTCATCCTTGAAAAACATGTCATTCCTGTGTGTAAATTCTTTGTAAGGACAGTAATTTCTCGCGAGCCTAGCCGCGGGTAAAATATAGTGAAGTAAGCGCCAAACATAAATGCTGACCTGAACTTGATCCGAAAACGAAAGATGTGTAAAAGATACGTGCGACAAAAGTGGGCGGGGAGGCACGCCGCTTTTCGGATGTTTATCTCGCCTATTGCGACGATTTCTGTTTCATATTTATTTAAACCTCCCGAAGTCACGGAAAATAGTACAAAATATATAAGATTTTCTTGTAGTGCAAACTTCTTTAGCACCGTTGTGATTTGAAACTCAATGAAACGAAAAATAGCAGCACTAAAAAAAGACAAAGTACGACTGTAGGGTTTCAGTCTCCTCTTTGTGTGATAATTCTTAGGCTCCTCACTCTTATCTACCTTAGTTTTCTGAAGGTTGCACTTCGATGTCAAGGCATGCCCCGACCGTTTAATTCCTCATATTCACAAAGCTTCCATAAATACTGATGAACCAGTTTCATGGTTCCGTTCGAAATGCCCCAAATGGCCCATCTAAATCCCCTTTCACCTTTCACAGCCAACATCAAACAGCGTGTATTACCAACTATATAATACAACAATGGGATCATAAATTATTGGCGAAGATCGAACCTTGACCTCGATAAAATGAAATATAAGGCGGATGAAGTTATTAACGATCTGAGATAAACTACTTACGTTTTTAATGGATTGACCATGGAATTTAGTTCATTTCAGATATCCCGACCGTGGGATTGTGTTCATTTTGGATAACTCGATCATGGGATTTGGTTCATTTTGGACGTCCTGTCTAAAGGAATTCATTTTTTGCATTTTTGCATCTAAAACATGGAATTTCGTTCATTTTGAATTTTCCGAACCTTTGTTTTAGTTAATTTAAGATTTGCCCCCCGTGAATGACCACCATTTAATATCTAAATGTTACTTGAAATGACTTCTACCATATCAGGTACCTACTTGCGACCATATCAGATTCTTCTTGTCAACATTGTTCTACGTTTAAAGCAAATAAAGAAAGAGTTAAAAAAAAGTTTATTAAATGTGTTTCTTATCGCATGCAAAATTATTAAATTTAGGTCTCCATGAACCTTAAATCTCTTGATCAACGCCGAATTACCAAGGAACATTTGATCTTAATTTATAAAAATGAATGTTTCTTTGTTTGTCTCTTGTACATTACTGTCACGGAAATAGGGAAGTTTCAGTTAATTAAAAAAAAAAACTTTAAAAAGTGCATGATTTTTTTTCTACCTTTCCATGATATATTTTTGAATGTCAAACAAGCGACTGAGGTTCTTAAGCTTTTAAAAATATAATAAATTTCTACTTTTTCCAGCGTTTTTAATTAGGCGTTCCTAAACCATAACTTTGTTGATTTGTTGTGTGCATGCCCGCGATGCTTTTTTTTATATAAAGGTGAGCTCTGGAGCTATGAAATTAATTCCTATCCCATTTATCCGATTACGATGAAACTTTGGCGATTTGTTGTGCGTACGCCTGCGAAGGTTTCTTTATATAATGGTGAGTTCAGGCGTTATGAAATTTGTATATAAAGTTTACTATAGGTAGCGCGCGAGATGTTTAAAAAACGTGGGTATTTCAAACAGTTCAGCGGTAGGGAGGGAAGGCGGGAGGGGGAACAAATTATTTCTTTGAGTGGCTTTGCAAATGCAAACTACAAAATATCATTTTCACCTACTACAAAATATTATTTTCAGATGTTACTTGATATCCGGACACATTTTATATTCCTAAGAGCAACACTAATTACTAATTATCTTGAAATTTTATTTAAAAGATGAAGCTGTAGCACCTTTCATAGAGCATGCCCAGACATCGACGTGTTTAACACGATCCTCACTAAATTCACAACACTCGTAATAAATAATATTCGATCGAATATGTTAATACGATTACAGAATATGAATACAGAAAACTTAATATTTCATTGATTGCAGTGTAGGAATCAAGTGTTTAGGGTCGGTAGATCATCATGACAAAACGCCGAAATGAATAGAGCATGAAAGATTTCAGACAGTTAGTTAAAGCCTCTGTCGCATGGTTCTCAAGGAAAAATACCAATAGCACAGGTAAAAAAAAAACAGCCAAAACTTCTTACAAGTAATCGAGTACAGGCAAATCACGTTTGAATGGGTGACCCGACAGTCGATCCTATTATTATATATTACAATGTTTTGTGCATTAATTATCAACGCAAACCTAAAATCGAGTTCAAAAATAACTTTAATAATATGTTGGTAGGGACGTCAAACGAATTTAATTGCAGTTTCGATTTTTTGTACTTATACGCTGGATACAGTAAATAGATACGTAGTTTTATCCTTGATGCATTTGAATGAAAATATGTGTTAATGTTATTCGGCGATACATACTCTGTGCACAATCTTTGGGGGAGAATTAGTTATATTTTGTATAAGTGCTCGTAGGTATACCTATTTTCCCTAAACCGATTGCATATTGTATATATAAGTATGCCGGGCGATCAACTGCGGGGAACAACTCACATGAAACCGTTTGCATGTATCTGTGCACACAAATGCCCAAATGTACTGAATGCCAAGCGATATTTACTTTAAATAATAATTTTTACCCTACATCAGTACTCTAGTTTGTTTTTACTCTTACATAATTTGAGTAAACAGTTTAAATTTGGACTCGCAATTTAATTAGGTATGTACATGTATTTACACTTTGTTCTGTGTAGGACAAGGTTAACAGGGGTGGGTAGGAAATTGGGAGTCAATTTGTCCAGGGGTGACGGACGTATGAATATAACCCTCCCACTGCGGAGTGAGGCGATGTTCCGAGACTGTCCTGCTAGAAAGGTCAAAAGGTTTTCTTCAGCCAGTCTCTACGTTGTAGGCAGACGCATCCGCCTCCAAGATCCGGACAATGAACCCGGTTTGCTAAGTCACTAAACTTGAGATGACTATAGCAGGGGTGTTGGTAAATCCAATAAATAATTTCCGGGGCGGCGGTATACACAGATACTCGCGTCCCAAATAATAAAAGTTTAACGTCTATATGGTGGTCTTTCACTAGGCTGACACTGAGAGTGCCTTGCATACCCTTTATTTTTCCCTGCGAGTTAATATTACATGTGGCTGCTTCTGTGTTTTCTTATTAAATTGCACTACGATAAAGGATTATAATTACGAGACTTGGTACCGGAGCCCATAGACATTCTCGCGGATTTACACACCTGCTTCCGGGCGCTCACGCTGTCTTATTTTTAAGCTTTTCACAGTGGTGCTAATGAAGTGTACACTTTATGAATACACTCGAGAAAAGTATGGGCAACCACCGGTACAGTCCTTTCGACGATACACTAACACCCAAAATAAAACAAAAGGTTTCGGTCTGGATAAAAACAATAGGGACAACTTTAACACTAAACTAAACACATCGTAACGCCATTTTACATTGCATTACAATTAAAAATTTTAGTTTGTGTACTATGGCATGATTAGCGTAACAAATTCGAAGCAATGCCTAAAGATAACTTAAATTTAATTAAAATACGGGAACACTTACATTTTTACGTTTTTCTAGTGACGTGTACACGTCCACGAAAAGCTATAACGTATAAAATATTTATGCTAGGTACTACCTGGCACCTACCATTCCTACCCATGTTTACTAAGTAAATGTGAATTATCCTTATTAAACGACTTCGAAAAGGAAGAGGTTATCAATTCAACGGTATTATAAAAATTAAAAAAAAAAATTATGTTTGTTACCTCAGAACTTTCGATTGGGCGAACCGATATTGATGATTTTTTTTTATTAGAAAGCTGGTGCTTCCCGTGTGGTCCCATTTTAATTTGGTCCAGTTCTGACAATGTAATCCATGAGAAAACCATAAATGTCTTAAATTTGCAATAATTATGTTTTTGAAGTAAAAATTATTTACGCACGCTCGTCACTAAAAATCAAAAAATAAACAAAAATTTTAATAAAACCAAAAACGACTTCAAAAAATGCAATAAAAATAAAAAAATAATTCCGTACGATTGTTATTTTTGTAGTCGGTGTCACCCAAGATCTCCACATCTCACCTATAACTACCTATGTATGTAATTACTTTTTTACTTTTTAGTGCATTTTTTTAAGTCGTTTTTCTGTTTTGTCAACATTTTTGTTAATTTTTTTTTATTTTTAGTGAATCTGAAGTACATTTTAGTAAATTTTTTTTAAGTAAAACTTCTTTACGCACGCTCGACACTTGGAGGTAAAATGATGAATACGTTATGAAACGTTACGAAAAAAGATGAAACGTTACGAAAAAATGTAACACACTTTTCAATTATTTTTTTTTTTAATAAATACCGCACAAGAGTCCCAACTGCTCCCGTCTGAAGCCAGTGAGACTATGGAATCCCCAATTGGGGTATGTTGTGAGGCTGAAGGTAGTGGGGATGGGAAGGAGACAGGGATAGGGAAGGTGGGGAAGTACCTGGCTATTCAAATCTGGTCACCAAAGATGGCTTATGCCATTTCAAGCGACGTTTCAATTTTGAATGGTGGTCTTACGCCAGGGCGATACTGAAAGTATCTTCCACTTTGGAACGTGCCGCTAATCAATATGAAACGTTATCAATGTGAAACACTAATAAATGATATGAGTTGAGTTGAATAGAGTTGAGTTGAGTTGTGTTGAGAGCTGAGAGCTAAGAGCTGAGAGAAATGAGAGCTGAGAGCTGAGAGCTGAGAGCTGAGAGCTGAGAGCTGAGAGCTGAGAGTTGAGAGTTGAGTTGAGTTGATGGGGATGTTGAGGGGATGGGGATATTTTTATTCCTGTTATTGTTATATTGTTAATGGACGGCATAAGTTAGTGAAGTTTTACTTCAGTCGTGTGGTCTAAAGCACACTCGATTTTTTTTATTGGAAAGGATGTACTTCAAGTGTAGTTTGATTACAGTTTGGTTAGGTTCTGATTATTCAATTCTTAGGATCAAATTAACGATACGATCGGCCGAATCTTTTATATAGTATAGGCTATCCGGATCTTTGAGTCACCTACTGTAACGTCGTTAAGGTCAAGTAATGTCTGTCTCATTTAAGCAGCGCGTTTCGTAGGTCTACCCATATTCAGACAAATTAGTTAGTGTACTTCAGATTCACTAAAAATAAAAAAAATAAACAAAAATTTTAACAAAACAGAAAAACAACTTAAAAAAATGCACTAAAAAGTAAAAAAAATAATTTCGTGTTCTTCTACATCCTAATAATCAACTTACATTTTCTACTCAAGTTTTTTAATAAGTTAGAGAATACATAATGTTAGATTATTAATACTGGCACCCGACTTGATGACACATATATCATTTACATAATAATGCATAGGTAAATAGGTACAATGTATACTAAATAAGTGAATAACAAATAACCAATCCCACATATCGACTTAATATTGCACGTCCCAAGCAAAGGTGCCCTCTATTCGAATGCAACGCATATCTCGTAATATTATTATTTTATTAAGAAACGACGTTTTTAATGAAATAAAATTAAAGGGAAATTAACATTTCTAGATCAGATAAATAGTGAGCACTCAAGTCGTGGGTAAAGCCTTCCTCCACGTCGCGGAACTGAGCGGTTACCTACCGAGGAAATATTACAAGCGCACCGAGGTATAATATATCAGGTAGGCGGACTTACTCTTCTGGGTATGGGACTTGGTCGTTCTGCCTCAAGAATATAAGATGCAGTTATTTATCAGATACGAGGTATGTCTATCTGGTAGGAGGTACTCTCCCAAGAGCTCCCTGACTGCGCAGCGCACATCTCTATTAGGCACATTATCACGATTGTTCAACGATGGGAACAAGGAGCCGTTATCTTTCAGGATATAGTATTATTTCGAATTGGACATAAGTCTGTTGCCAGGGGTGAGTTAGGAGTTCGTGCACTAAAATAGTGAGGGTTTGGTCATAACAGCTTTCATCATCCCACGTGCTTCAGTTTTCCCAAGAGACGTGGACAATGACATGTAAGTTTCATGGCATTATCGTGGGATAGTCGTTATTTCTCGACAGATAGTATTCTTAAAAAATCAGTCATGTCTATTTTAACCGAATCTTTAAAGATTTATCGCTGCCCGCTCCCCGCTGCCCGCTGCCCGCTGCCCTCTGCCCGCTGCCCGCTGCATGACGGTTGTCGTTCATTTTGTTTTTTCCTTATATTTTCTCTATTACCTAGTCTTGTTACTAACACCTTGTTTGACTGTCCATGGGGCTCACTTCTTTAGCAGTGATTACCTTCGTGGGCTTTAGAATTGTAGAATTGACCATCACAGTACATTCCTGTAGGCGCGCCTGCGTACCGCCCTCTAACAACGTATGCGGGGACATTGAAGTTCTAGAATCGTTACATATTTTAAATGTAGAGTCGTTCATTCAAAAAAATTAGATTCTTGAGAGAACTCCGAAAGGGCGACCATAAGTCGCCTATACCGGGGTGGGAATAGGTGGGTGAAAGCTTCATTGCCCGCTGCCCGCTGCTCGCTGCTCGCTGCCCGCTGCCCGCTGCCTGAATAGAATATTTGAATTACTAGGATTTTCTCTACTATATAATAAGCATGTTTTATACATATAAATGCTTTCTCTTCAATCACTCTTCTATAGGTGAAAACCGCATGAAAATCCGTTGCGTAGTTTAAAAGATCTAAGCGTTTGAGGGACTTTATTTTATACCATGTAATGATAATGATTAGAATGACATCTATTTATTGTTATCAAGTTTAATTTGTAGAACTCCATTTTAATATTTATTTCTTTTATATATTCAATAATTTTATTATTAAATTAATAAAAACAGTTTATTTATAAACAAGTTCTGCTGGTAATTATTATTACGCGTGACAGCTGTTTCGCCTTCTGAGGACATTATCAAACAGTTTGATAATGCCCTCAGAAGGCGAAACAGCTGTCACGCGTAATAGTAATTACCAGCAGAACTTGTTTATAAATAAACTGTTTTTATTAATTTAATAATAAAATTATTGAATACATCTAACACACTATATAAAGAGGTAATATTTGTTTGTTTGTTTGTGTGTTTGTTTGCATCGAATAGGCTCCGAAACTACTGAACCGATTTGAAAAATTCTTTCGCTGTTGGGAAGCTACACTATCCCTGGGTGACATAGGCTATATTATATATATTTTTTAAATAGGCATCATTACTAAAACTTCAATAATGTAACCCAGGGTGTAAAAAAATTACCTAAAATATTCTTTAAATCGCGTGCGCTGCGAAAACTATTGATGATAGAATAAAATAATGTACTACGACTTTATAGAACACATCATTATTTACAAAAAAAATCGTAACAGCAAATGTCTAACTATTATGGTTATGCCACAATAAGTATTCTTTTATTTTAAAATTTTAATTAATATGTCGCCGCTTGAAAAGGCTCTTTATTTGTATCTTGGTTTTAATACTTATCAAAATAAATTACTTCATATTCAAGACAGGTTCAATACCTTTATTTAACTTTTTGAATTTTTCAATTCGGATATTTAATTAGAAAGATATCACGAGTTTAAAAATGTTAGTATTAGAAAAAAGTTTCGGCTACGGGCCGCGCGGGAGAGGAGTCAAGAAATGCAGTGCCAGGGGGGTTGGCGGGACGGGGGAGCGGGAGAGCGGTGGCGGGGAAGGTGGAAGTGGAACGCTGGAGGGGAACGCACGGGAAAGGACATGTAAGGAGTAACATTTTATTTATTTGAATATGGCATGTATTATAAAATAAAGTCCAAAAAACGTGCAGCTCGCAAAAACTCAGAAACGAGTCCCGGTTCGATCAAGGGAGTTATATGGTGTGGTAGATCTCTATCCCCCCTAGGGAATAAGGGTATCCGTTTTTACCTAAAGGCCGTGCTTTTAAAGATATAAGGGCTGAAAATTTCGCCCTCTTGAAATTTCTAGAACAGTCTTCCGGAAAGTTCTAGAAGGTTCCATAGAGCTGTAGAAAGTTGTGGAAGGAGTGGAATGATCAGGAATAGGAAATCGGGAACATCATTGTGCAACATTCCAGAACACTATCTTATTGTCCTGAGCGAAGCCGGGTAACCCAGCTAGTAAAAGAAATAAAAATTAGAATGACATCTGTTTCCACATTGAATCCTAGCCAGCTAATTAGCGGCATTGCATGTACAAGATTATTTAATAACTTAACGTAATTAATAAATAAATAAGTGTGATATATATCTAACAACTCCTCAAATTTTTCATTTTCTAAGAATTCTCTAACTTCCTCATCTTCTTGTAACTGTAAACTTCACCCGCCATAACACAGGGTCTTCCCTAGCATGGAGGGTGAAATATCATAAAAAAAAACTATATGTACTTTATATTTTTCATGTATTAAATAAATAAATAAATAAATAAAATAAATAAATAAATTATCTTTTAAACAGGGAAAGGCCATTTCCAAAGCTAAAAATATGTACGCATTCTTCTCTCTCTCTGGCCACGAAAGTCCGACCAATATCTCTAGCTTCTTATTCCAAAAGGGGTCATCTGTCGGACCAATTATTCTGAAATGTTGATGCAAGTATTTGGGAGGTACGGTAGGAAGGTGGTATCTCTAATAATTGTTTCTATTATTATAATAAATGCTGTTATTTTTCTATTATTTTTTTCCAACTTTCTGTATTGAAAGTTTTTTAAGAGCCACTTTTGCGTAAAAGACAAAATTGCTTCCACACTAGGAACTAATAAATGTACAAAGCGGATCACCATATTGAGAGAGAATACTTTCAACAATCAACGTTTTTTTTGCCGATTAATTGAATTAGAATTTGAAAGAAAAAAAAAATTGTAAAATCTCGTAATTCATTCATGTATATTAATGTGCTTTTATTCAATTTCTGTTTTCTTTCGTGTGATTTTATAATAGATATAAATGACAATACATGCGTAAAATAATAAGTGCATACATTATCCAGGAACACACCTAAAAAAAAAAATAACCAAAATAAAGATGTTCAGCAACTCACGCATCATCCATTATCGCAACTCGAGAAGGGCCACCAGTATTATTGATAATATTATAAAGCGAGTGGTGTTTTTCGCTTCTAGAACGCCGTGCGTCGTCGGTTATCTTCGCTGGAGCGAAAAAAGCAAAAACAATTTCTCGGAATAGCGAATAAAGGGGATTATCGCAAGGCTCGAACCGGGACCGAGCGCCGGGCATCGGGCAGCGGGCAGCGGGCAGCGGGCAGCGAGCACCGGGCGCCATCTATCTTGCGGGGAACGGCTGCGAAAATCTTTCACGAGGCGTTTTTTGCGGGAAGAGTTGCTCTTGCTTTTTAATGTGTGGGCACGGGCTGGTCGTGAGGTTTTATTCACATTTAAATAATCAGGCGCAATCTTGGCGACTAACGATGGCGGAAGCTTGGTCCTGGGGATGCCATTAGAAATGTGAGGCGGCCATTAGGGGTTCCGCGACCATTAGTGGCTTCTAGCAACTAGCTACTAGCTAGGCCTGGCCTGGTGGGTAGTTCTAACAAGCTCCGACCCGGCCACATACGAGATACGAGTACACATTGTCCCACGTGATGTACACTGCGCCGTCAATCTAGAATCCACCAACACCTTACGTTCATTCCATGAGTGAATTCGTTGGAGCAAATTTCGTTGAATTTAGTGTTAATGCTAAAATGGAGTGATGAATCTACTTATGTATTCTTGTTCTCAATAAAGTTTTATTTGCTTTATTATTAAATTCGGACTTCAGCTGCTACGCTGAAAAATGCTAAACTCCAATTTGTTTCTTCTTTCTCTTTCTTTAGTCTTTCACACGTCCACACGAACCCCCACGGCTCGACACCAAGTGGGTGCCAGGTACCAGATACAATTCACGAAGATTTCATTATATCGATTTCACTCAGGATCGAGTGTCATGCAGACAGCAGCCGGTCCCCTAACGAGACGTTGCGGGTTGGTAGAATGTACAGTGTTCACATGCCAGAGGATTAATGTATGCGGCCGTCCCGTCTTCAATCTCTTATGGATGGTTCCTTTTCCATCCATCAACACTTCTCCACTGATGTAGGCAGTACCTAGATATCCTTGTTATTTCTGCTCTGCTCCACTTTGAAAAAAACTTTTCCATCGTACAACCGTTAAGATCCGAGAACCATCGACTCGGGCACTTCAGCGGATCGGAATGCTATAAATCTATCAGTTAACATTGAAACCTATATCAAACGAAGGAAATGTGAACGCTCATTCTTGGCAATTCATAATGAGAGTTTTTGCAAGCGCAGATAGATGTATGCCAGGATGCAAAATGTTCGAGTGAAGGATGGGAACATTCTGTGGACTACTATTTACACTCCCTGTGATTAAGGAGACTTCTAAAGTCAACGTATGCACACAAAGCACTCCAAATGACGATATAACTCGGCTTTACAAACAGCACGGTCATGTGAAGGCAATAATAAGTACAAGGCACATATGTCATGTGCGTTCTGCGCGTGAGTCGTCAGTTATTGCGAGTGAGGTAGGTTTTATTATTGATCGCCTGCATTTCCGCATATTCAAACAATGCTTCCACATCAAAAGGTTGAGCCAATAAAAAGCGAAGAATAAATCACCGCGCGAACTAACGTAGCATTTGTGAAGTAATAAATAGAATTAATTATAATCTCGCAAGATTAATTGCGTCTTAATGAGTCAATTCTTAAAGTTCAATTGGACGAGGAAAAAACACGATGCCTCCGGCAATGTTATAATGGTCTATGTAGGTTATAGTACAGATACCCAATATCCAATACCGCGGAGTATGGTTTCGGCTGTCAGCTGTCAGAGAGCTAGGCTGTACGTCATATTACGATATTATAATGAATGACATAATTAGGAATGAGATCACTGTGCGCCGAGCCAGTGAGGACGCGCCAGCCCCATTAGAGACTGGTGAATGTAGAAGTAGGTGGAACAAGCGATGGCCTTCAAGTTGAGGTCGATGAGTGGATACAAGCGAATGCTAATTATGCCGAGTGGAAGACGAAAACGCTTCTTCTTCCTTCTCCAAAAGGGATAGAGTGGAATATGTAACAATGGAAATGTTTCAGAGCTTTCAATCAATTTTCCTTTTTTATTACCTAGTTTTTTTTTTGCTTTTGACTTTTACGGTTTTCTATAACTACCATCGAAACTAACTGTTAATTTTGGTTGCCAGTTTTATGCGTAAATCCTGCGTGAACTCAAATTTGATTTGATTTTAATATCATTTTCAAAATTTGAACTGATTTGACAAAAATTCAGTTTATCCAAAACCTCCTAGATCACATAGGAGGTTTTGGTTTATCCCGTGATTTTTCACCGGTTTGCTCTGGTTATGTACATACATTATTGTACCTAAGAATAGTTATAGAAGGTGAGTAATGATCAATAAATATGGTATCTTTTGAACTTTATCCGCGTTTGCCTTGTGATGTAGGGAACCACGGTAGCCTTATCAAGGAAAAAACGTTCCGCCGTACCACACATAACCTCCTTTCCTATGTTAAAAATATCCTTCTCACAGCGACACCAAAGATTATTATTTTTAATCGGTAAACTAATGTTTAAGACAAGATTTTTACGCATAGCACAAAGGGTAACAATTATTATAAGCAATAATTATTAGCCTGAAACACACATCAACATTGAAAAAATCTCCCGAGAAAAGATAAATGCCGCCGACGGGACTTGAACCCGACTCCTTCTGATATCCGGTCAACTGCTCTACCAACTGAGCTAAAATAAAGTTGGTTGTTTTCAGGTGAAAAATGAAATAAGCAGTAATTGTTGAATGAAACACTAGTATAATATATTGAATTATTTGGCGGGTGGGAGATAAGCCGACGTAGCTCAATTGGTAGAGCAGTTGACCGGATATCAGAAGGACGCGGGTTCAAGTCCCGTCGGCGGCATTGATCTTTTCTCGGGAGATTTTTTCAATGTTGATGTGTGTTTCAGGCTAATAATTATTGCTTATAATAATTGACACCAAAGATGATAACTATAACGAGGGAAATACTTTCCTCAGAGCCTGCTGTATGGAATAACGAAAAAGAATTACCCGTCAAAATAAAATACTGGGTTTATGCTGCTAGGCCCTGCGGCGGCTTCGTCACAAACTGCATACTTTAAGTTTTTTTTTTTAAATAGTTTAATTAAATAATAATATTGTAGAACTGCATTTTGATTTTAATTTGTTTTATATACCATATTCTACAATATTATTATTTAGTTAAACTTTTTATTATGCTTCCGACTTTATATCCGGGTTAAATCTTCCCCACAGGAAAAACTAAATCCTTACACTCACTTTTCCACAAATTATCATCAAGTCAATCCACGCTGTGTAGGTGCACTATATAAGAATAATAACAAATACAAAACAATACAAGAACAACATTTCAATTAACCAGAGACCAAATGGGAAAATAATTCACGGACTCCAGATATTTTCACATCAGAGGGTTCGGCTTGGTAGAACCCCTAATAGGACCGATAAATCCTACCGATCCCTCGATATACATGTATTTAAAATGACTGATTTTTATTTATAAATTCTTTGGCAAATCTAGTAGGCCTAAATTTTGAATGAGAGAGCTAAGTAGCCAAATAACAAATAGTAATATTTTTATATTCTGAGAATGCCAAATTCTTTTAAGGCTCAGTTCCCGGTCCCAAAAAGAAGAAGACGGAGAGATATGAAATTACGAATGTTTGAAGAGCGCGCTAACATTTACAACGATAAAATCGATGCAAAAATCATGAAAATCTTTAATGAAACACGACTCGTTTAAAATAGAGCAAAAATCTCGCAATAATTATCTTAAACAGCATTTAAAGAAACGCTGTGAATTTTTTCAAACATATAACTTGTAAAATAACTGAAACAAACGTGTTTATAATCATTTTTGGAGAATACTTTGCGATTTTTTTCTATCGAGGGAATTTTATAAAATTTGTGTTTGGGCACGACTAATGTCTAGATATTATCTTCAAGAATAACGTATATTTTTTTAAGAGCTTAAAAACTTCAAATTTTTAAGGGAGGTTTGAAAGAAATCGGTAGAAATTCGAATACCGGCCTCTTAATCTCATTTCCTAAATCTGTAAATTTTCTTATTTTTTCAGAAACAGTTTTTTGAATATTACAGGAATTTGGAATAGCGACATCAATGATATAAGTTATTTTTTTTAAATTTTCTCATGTAAAACTTTATCGGGTCTATTATGACCAATTGTTCTGTATTTATCATCATATATTTTAAAAAATTCATTTTCATAATTTGCTACTATATTACGGCAGTCAATCAAGTTATGTTTAATTACAAAACATTGGTGAATTATTTTTAAAACCTGATTGTGCCTAAATGTATACCCAGACCGCCCTAATACAGAACATCCCGATATAATATTTATGTTCTATAGTTTCCGGAAAAGATAAACGTTTTCTACATAAATCATCAATTTGATTTGTATCTTTGATGATATGCTTCCTATAATTTTTAGTATTAATGACTCTATCTTGAATGGCAAGCATTCTATTTCTGCGCTCAACTCATAATCCAATACTCTAACATTTGTTTCACGAAAGTTTGTCAACATACCATTTGTTTCACGAAAGTTTGTCAACATACGTTTTCTACATAAATCATCAATTTGGTTTGTATCTTTGATAATATGCTTCCTATAATTTTTAGTATTAATGACTCTATCTTGAATGGCAAGCATAAATCCTTCTATTTCTGCGCTCAACTCATAATCCAATACTCTACCATTTGTTTCACGAAAGTGTGTCAACATACAAATAAGATAAGATTGAGATAATTAAAGTGAATTAAATTAAATTAATTGCATGTATAGTTTTATTTGACCAGGAATCTAATAATTCCTGGTCGGTATTTATAAGAAAGTTGGCCTTCTCGCTGTATAAATTTAAAGGTGTAATATCTTTCTTGTAAAGGTGTAATTCTATCTGCGTTGCAAATTATTTTGTGCATTTCTGAGCTATTAGCTTTTCTATGGAAAAAAAATTCTTAGCATTTCTACCTGATTGTGTTTCAAAGATGTAATTTTGTAATAATAATTGATGTAATTCTAGAAATTTAGGAGGTAGAGGTATATTTGAAAGTATTTTTATTAGACATATATATTTATTTATTTTTACATCATCAGTTAAACAGTTTAATTATAAACAATTACATGTCAGAACTATAAACACCTATACATATTAAATTTAAAAAACAAACAAAACATTCTTTCCTGGCAGGTCACTCCCGATAAACACACTTTTATTGGAAAGTTGACGATTGGAGAAGATAAGACACTATATTTAAAACATTGAACATAACACGATTTCACTACCCCCATTACTGTTGATGTTATATTTATGAGTAGATTAGTGAAGTAGATATTTTTATTAAAAGAATGGAGAATTTAGGACTGGTAATTTTTGAAACGACCTTTAAAAGCTTACAAGTTCTTATTTGCTTACATTTTTACCCAATTATGATTTACAAATGGGAAGATGAAATGTTTTTGACTATATGGATATGACTCACTCATAAGGTGAGTTTCAGGTTTAGATCTAAAATTCTGCGGAGTATATTTATTGGTTCATGATATTTCTTTTTTGTTTGTTTATATCATTATTATTCAATAATTGGATTCTATAAAGTATTTGTCGAACAAATTATAAGGAACGTTAATCTTTCGTCCATATCAACGTGGGCTCGAAAATTAAATGTACATAGGTAAAACCGCAATCATTTATAATAATAAAATGAATCAAAGATTCTAGCGTCATTACTCACAGTTCTAATAGCCGACATTCAGCCGAGTGTTGCAGCTGAGGTAGTTTGGTAAATTGATATAATAGAATGGATTGGTCGACCTTAGATGGTGATCGATACCAAAATAGAGGATAATTATTTATAATATCGGCGACCCGTGATATTTAACGATCGACTCTACATGAATCGAACTATAGACATTTTAATTAAACACTTTCAGTATAATCTTTTTGTGAAATGCATTTGCATTAAAGCTTTTATCATTGGCAGTGATACTAAATAGTAGATGTTAATTGTGTATAAATATGATACTACCTTCCTTGCAGTTAAATAGATCTGCGTATGCGACCTAGGTACAAGCGAGCGTTTGGAATATTCAGGCCTGGTATTGTTGTTTTTAACAGGATTTTAAAACGATTAGCTCTCGTGGGTATATGACATTCTGTGGGGTTAATTAAATCAGGACTGTCTGTGTTACCATTTACAATTTTGAATATTAATATTAAATCAGATATAATTCTTCTATCTGGCAGTATTAATAAATTTAATTATTATTATTGATTGTATTTTCAATTGGAATACCCAGTTTAATCTTTAACCTTCAGCGTTTTTAATTATTTTAAATATTTTTAAATCGTCTGTAAAAAGCAAAACATTTATATCCTTATCAAATATAATAACAATATCGTTTATAAACTTGAGTAGAAATTTAATCTAGGTCTATGAATTAGTATGTAGGTACTTATATCGCTTACTTATATCTCTTAATTTCACAATCAAATGCCAAAATTAATAGTTATTCTTTTTTTCAGGTGGTTTGCTACGTTTGGTGACGGGGTGAAGGGGTGCCTGAGTTCACCAAATGAGGTTTGGCTAGGACCTGGTGGCAAATGCATTTGCCCACCTACAGCGTGGCGGGCCGGATCAAGAGTTACTTGTTGAGGGATAATTATCCTAGACCTCTCCTACCGGACTCTCTCGATACATCGCCTTGCACCGCTGTGGGAGGGATGGAATTTCCTCTGGGTAGGAAAAGGTGTGAGGGGTGGGTAGGAAGGGAAAGAAATCAGGACTCTCTCGGGACTTCGCCGGCACCGCACGGATGGATTCATACGTTCGTCACTCCTGAAGCTCTGACTTCCAGATTCTTTCTCACCCCTCATACCTTTTCATTTCTAAAAAATTTCTCTCCTTCCTTTCACACAGCATTCCCAAAGATGAGACAGGCCCTAAGGCGAATTATTTTCCTCAGAGCCTCCTGTGTGGAGTTAATAATACCGATTTGAGAGTGTCTTCATCTTGTGGTGGTGCTAATGCTGACTCTCGTTTATGTTGTGTACAGATACAAGCACGGGCCCTGTGACGAGTATGAAATTCAATGAATTTACTGAGAACCGATGGATATATAAATATTTACGACCATAACAAAGGTTCCTTCCATATTGCTGTTCGCCAGGGTGATAAATCGGCACCTCGTGGCAGAAAACAGTGATAAATAATTTATAGCCCTGACATTATTTGTTTTGCTTGAAGGTACACAATATACCTTTTTTTTATTTACTTTTCTAACATCAAGAGCGTTCACTAGGTGAGAGAGGACAAATTTATTAGGTTTGAGTAAATCTTTTCCACGATCGTTTAGGACAACTTTAGGACCTGTTTAGAGTTTCACTTTTATTGTTATTAGGGTGAATTTTATGCTTGCGAGTGTAAATAAGGACATTAGTTAGATTTTTTTACGTTAGCTCCACGCAGGAGGCCCTAAGAAAAATAATTCCCCGATGACTGTTTTTTTGTATTTCTTAGGCATTAACAATTATTGTAACAATTTATAGACATTTTGTTTTGATGTATTTTATTTCACAATTATACTTGTTACTTAATTTTTAAACCAAAAATTAATTTAATTAACAAAATAATAGCATTCAGTAAATCGCCACTATTGACAATATTTCCCTGTTATATTTGCTCTTCCCACCGTTTTCCCGTGCCAAATAATCCTTACACTACCCCCACCTAATAAAATCCAATCATTTCTGTAGTTGTAATTTTTAAGTTCATTTTAAAATTGCAAGTGAATGACACGATAACAAGGAAACCGGTAGCTGATAAAGCTTTCGTGGAATGGAAGGAGATGATGTTCTGAAAAGGAAAGGGGTATGAGGGGTTGGTATCCAAATTTATGAAATTATTTCATAATATTATTTTTATGTGCTATACGGTTATTGTTGTCGGATAACGAATTTGAGCGATGTTAGTTTTAAAAACGAAAACAATTATGTTTTTTGTTGTGTATTGATAATCCATGTAGTTTTAGCTTCTTTAAATATATGTCGATAGGTTTGTTTGTAATTCGAAGTTCTGCCATATCCTAATAGATGAAAGGTGAGTAATTATCAGAAGAGTACCATCTATCTCCGTTCGTGTCTTAGGTACGAAAGGTTACGATGATGGCTGGAGGCTCCAGTGAGATTGGGTGGGCTTCCTGAGCAGCCCACCGGAGCGACAGAACTACTTAGAATTTAGCCTATTAAGGACGTCTGTCCAGTCAAATATTCATTGTAAATATTCACGATAACAAAAGTAACAAACTAGTGATCATACGAACCTTAAACTTATTGGGAGATACCCAACACATCCCAAGTTTTATGTTAAGAGACATCACAGTTATTACAAAACATTAGAAGGTCCAAAAGGTACGGTAATTTTTGTTTTGCAATTAGTGTACTTTACTTCGGTGACCTGTGTTTTTTTTATTAATATGACTAATTTAAACTAACCATCATGCGTGTTTAGCCGCAGCGTAGGCAGATAAGAAGGCCTGCCAAACAATTCGGTCTTAGGTCTTGGCACACTCCTTGCTTCCTTAATATTCATAAATGGTCTTCTATTATTCTGACTTTTGAGTATCTGATCACTCGATCGGGCCAAGTCTTTTTCAGGCGTCCCCAACATCTTCTACTATTCACATTTGCTATTGGACCGATTCCGACACACCACTGCAAGTGCCGCTCGGCATTTACAGTCGATGACTGACGCGCAGCGTCAGACGGCACTCGAGTGCAAACATAGTACTGCCGTCGACTTCCGACATTTTCAAGCAAAATCATTATAAATTAAAGAGATTACAACATTAAACTGATTTTTATTTAAAAGGCAATAACTTCTAAAAATGTTTTCACACTCATTTAGGTGTCTTTTTATCAAAGTCTCATATGCGCCTTCTTCCAGTCTATTTAAGTACATTGGATAGGCTTTCTTCTTGCAATAACACGTGGAGCATTTTATTATTCATAATTTTATATGGAAGACACAACCGTCGGCAGTATTAATGCAGCGGACGCAACTGCAGTGCCGTCACTGCCGTCGATTTTGGAACTTATGCGGTCATAAAAATGTCCAGTTTGGTATACTCAGAGGGTATTTCACTATTATCCTGATAGCTTATCCATACCATAACAAATATTAATAAATTAACAAACAAATAGAGCACAGATAATATAAACAAAGGGAGATATGCTATGGGCAGTTTAAACCTTGTGGAACTGTATTTCCTCGTGTCGCCGATATTATTAACCAATACTATTACACACCTTCGCTTACGCTAAAGTATACGCCCCTATTCGAACTCACACTTAAAACTTGTCATTTTCATTGGCACTAATACTTAGAACAGATTTCTATGCGTACACGTTCCGAACGCATTCGCAATTAGCAATACATAGAAATGATGACGAATAAGGCTTACAAGAATACAAATCGACAGAGATCGACATTTTAGTTAAAAATTGTTCCAGTTAAAATTTTGATGAAAAATTCTTATTCTCAGAACCGCTAAAACGAAACAAGTGTGATCTGGACTCTGGGCACGTTTAACGTGTCCGTAACAAATCCAAATCAATTGTTTCTAATCTATAATTAGATAACTGAATTTTAACATTATAATATAAAAATAAAACACAAACACTTTGTATTTAACCACGAATTTATTATTGCATATATCGACCGGTTTCACTTCGACCAAGCTTCTTCAGGATATAAATAATAACTAAATGCTAAGACAGAGTTATGGCTAATATATAAGAGTTACAGAGGGAGAAAGAACAAAATTAGAGGGAGACAAAGTATTTGACATAGGTAAAGTGGATAATCAAGCAGTGGGAGGGAGACAACAATACAATAATCAATTACTGGGAGGGAAACATCAATACACATCATAATCACAAGTAAATGAACAAACAACAGTTAACTGTAATCTATGTGATATTAAAAAGTTTGTTGTATTTTACATTAACTAAAGGACAATATTTCGATATATGATAATATTAATAATGAATCACGCTACAACACATAAATAATATCATGGGTTAGGTTAGGTTAGGTTAGGTTAGGTTAGGTTAGGTTAGGTTTTTTGTAGGCACTTTTTAAATCTTCTTTGAGCCATGCTGTTTTGGCTTGTGACGCTGAGGAATTGGAGTACATTGCTAGCTGATATATTTATGGATAACCTAGAAAATAACATTTTTTCTTGCAAATCCCCTCTCCTCAAAAACGTGCTAGTATGGAAAAGATACGTAGACGATGTGCTTTGCATTTGGTCAGGTACGGATCGACAATTAAATTCCTTCCTCCAGCTTTTAAATTCATTTCACACTCAAATACAATTCACCTTAGAAATAGGTATTAATGCTTCTTTAAATTTTCTGGACCTTACAATCACTTTGTTAAATAATAGACTTGATTTCAACATATACCGCAAACCAACATACACAGACATAACCATCCACAACACATCCAATCATCCAATCTCCCACAAACACTCGGCTTTTCATTCAATGGTTCACAGATTAGTTTCTGTGCCATTGACTGACAGTAATTTTTCAAAAGAATTATCTCTTATTCAGCAAATAGCGATAAACAATGGCTATGATCCGGATTTAGTTAATAAAATACTTAATAAAAAAACTAAAACAAATAGCTACAAATAAATTCCTGTATAAAAGCACCCCGGATAACAATAACGATACACTAAATTACCATTGGCGTAGGATTTTATTTATAAATAACTTTTCTAACCTAAGTGTTAAGAACCTTCCTTTCGATATAAAACCGGCTTTCTACACAAATAATAACCTCGCCAAATTGTTAATTAATACTAAGGACAAAGAAGATAAGTTAAGCTTCTCCGGTATTTATAAACTTAGCTGCAGTGATTGTCCTGCGTTCTATATTGGCAAAACAGCACGTAATGTCAACATTAGAGTAAAAGAACATTTACGCTGCTTAAATGGAAAAGGTTTCTCTGAGCTCGCAAACCACTTGATCTCAACAGATCACACATTTAATAAAATTTCAGGAACTCGTATCTTACATAAAAATAGTATAGGTATAAAACTAGATAACTTAGAAGCTTTTGAAATTAGGAAATCTTTAAATACAAATATGTCAGAATACTTACTTAATAATCAAATTAACTTATCAAATCAAAAAAATACACCCTATATTCCTATTTTTAACTTATTTCCCGCAATCCATCCTAACCCATGATATTATTTATGTGTTGTAGCGTGATTCATTATTAATATTATCATATATCGAAATATTGTCCTTTAGTTAATGTAAAATACAACAAACTTTTTAATATCACATAGATTACAGTTAACTGTTGTTTGTTCATTTACTTGTGATTGTGATGTGTATTGATGTTTCCCTCCCAGTAATTGATTATTGTCTCCCTCCCACTGCTTGATTATCCACTTTACCTATGTCAAATACTTTGTCTCCCTCTAATTTTGTTCTTTCTCCCTCTGTCACTCTTATATATTAGCCATAACTCTGTCTTAGCATTTAGTTATTATTTATATCCTGAAGAAGCTTGGTCGAAGTGAAACCGGTCGATATATGCAATAATAAATTCGTGGTTAAATACAAAATGTTTGTGTTTTATTTTTATAATATAATGTCTAACCACAAAGTAATTGCTTCCTATGAAAAAAAAAAAAAAAAAAAAAAAAAAAGAATTTTAACAGTTTTTGGTTTTGTTCAATAACTTTAATCACAATAACACTCACAGTGTGTTTTTGTTGTTATAAAAATCCATAAAAAGAAACTCTCATTTTTTACTCATGTAAATTTATTTTGTATTTGAGTACTTCACAAGAGTCCCATCTGCTCCCAACCATCTGGAACCAGTGAGACTAGGGCATCCGCAATTGGGGTATTTTATGAGGTTTCAGATGGTGAGGAGTGGAAGAAGTCGAGGAAAATGAAAGTGGGGAAGTACCCGGTTATTCAGATCTGGTCGGTAAACACGGCTAATAAATTTAAAGCAACCTTTCTGTTCTGAATGGTGGTCTTTAACCAGGGTTATACTGAAAGTATTTACAATTCTGTTTCACAATTAATAATTTTACAATAATAATGACAAGTATTTTGGGCAACGTTGGGTGCTCTACCCGTGTTAGGGCCTTTATTTTGCGATTTCATATTTTGTTTCATAATCTATTTATTACCCGTGTTTTACAGGCAGTTTTTTTAAATAATATGTAAACAGTTATTTTCCTCCTCTTTTGAATGTCAAATGTGCTAGTTTTCATCAATCTCGAACATATGTAAATAAAAAACCCACCTTGGTATAATTAACAAAAATATTTAGAAATATGTATGAACAAGAGGTATTTCATTTAGCAAACAAACATTTAAAAAATATATACATATTATTGACCGGTAAAGTGGAGATATTTGTATTTGGAGATACTTGTCGTTTCGATAATTTTGGTGTTACGTTTTTAACTAAGTAATGTAAACGAATATCAATGTATTTTTCCAAAACGGCTTTAGTGAGTTGAACTGAATGATTATTCATTGGTGATTGGTCATATTGATGAAAATAAATATTTTCAAATACTTTGATTCCAACGAAATGTCGTAAGGCTTTGGTTACTAGTTCCTGTTTAATATTATTTTTTGATTTGATTTTCAGTTTATTTTTATCTACAATAGCGTTCTTTATTATCACTTCCATTGTTTTGCAAATGTTTATAACATCAATTGAAGGGGAAAAAAGGCCAGGTTGCTGGTTTAAAATCGTTTTGGCCAAAGTGAGACGAGCAAATGATGCTATGGCGAGTTGGAAACCAGTTTCCCTTTCTCCCCGTTGCGTCAATCCATTTTTCTTTAATTGTTCCGTCCTTTGGAAATCTGAAATAATTAAAATAATATAAGTTACTGCATTTAAAAACGGATATAAATTATACGTTACCTAAGATAAATAAATTATCACGCTTTTTTGTTATGCTTCTCCCCATCCCGCGAACCCCCCCCCCCCCCCTCTCATCACTCCCTCACCCCCACCAACCCCCTCCTTCGTTTCCCTTCTCCACCCACATAATCCTCCCCCTATCAGATCCCTCGTCCCGGATTCTCTTCCCCTTCTCCTTCACTTCCTGAGGCTAAACTATATGAAACACGCACATTTCTCAAACTGATCATGCGCCAAAAAATTTACGAATTTTATAACGCCAAAGCTTACCGTTATATATATTGAAACCTTCACGGGCGTGCCCACACGAAAACACCAAAGTTTCATCCCAGTCGGATGAATGGTATAGGAAATAATTTTATAATGCTAGAGTCCACCATTATACTCGTATATAGAAACCTCCATGGGCTCAGGCACTAAAAATCACCAAAGTTCCATTGAAAATCGAATAAATGGTACACGAACGCATGCGGAACAAAGAAAGATTAATTTTTATAAATAATGATTTTAAAAGAAAAGCATTGTATTTGTTTCTACCACCAATCAGCATCTACAACAATAATTATCTACAAAAATAATATGTTTATACATATTTATATTTTTTTTATAAAGCCCTACTAATATTACGAAATATCGATGGTCGGTATTTAAAAGAATTCGCGTCCCCATCACTAGCATCGTAATGGCGGCGATGTTTGTTTTAACGGGGCCTTATGTCAATAAAAACTTCGAATAATCATTAAAAATTGATAACGTACTCTAATTTTGTACTTACCGGTGAAATGAAACTCCATTTATCTTGAAGTTCACATTTCTTGTATTATTTTTGCATAGTTGCACTGAACAAGACGGCATTTTGAATAAAATGGGCACAAACTGTACGCGGTTACGACACAAAACCAATTGAATGAACGAATTCTTTCCGTATTCACACTCCGCTCCGTAGGCCGTAGTCCGTCCACGGTCTGGCGGCCAATATAGCATATCTCGGGTTTCTAATATCTTTGAAATAGAGCGTACGAAAACAGTGTGCAATATAGTTGTCAATGATGAATACTTGGAGCAGGTGGATGAGTTTGTTTATCTCGGTAGTATGTTTACGAGAGATGGGAAGGCTGATAGAGATATTTAAAGAAGGGTGAATGCCGGTAACTCGCCGTTGGCGCTAAAAAAAAATTGTCATAAAAAGCGAAGCTAGCAGTCTGCAATGGAGTGCTGGTACCTACCCTTATGGTACCTACCCTAGTGAGGCATGGAACTGGCAGAGGAAGGATGAAAGTAAACTGAATGCTGTTGAAATGAGATCCCTGAGGCGTATGTGTGATAAAACAATGTGTGATCGTGTGAGAAATGTGGACATCCGCAAAGAATGTAAGGCTGATGTAAGCATACTGAGTAAGATTAAGAAAGGGACCCTCAGATGGTTTGGGCATGTAGAGCGAATGAACGAAGAAAGTAGTGTAAGAAGAATATACGACGCAAATGTGAATGGTAGAAGAAGTCGGGGACGCCCGAGGAAGACATGGCACGATCAAGTGAATCAGATACTTGAGTCGGGCCATGTCAGACGTCAGTATAATAAAAGAGGATGTATGAGACGATGTATGAATGTGAGTGAGGCAAAGAGTGTGTGCCAAGAGCGAATTGTCTGGCGGTCGTGATGGTTAGTTAGTTTAGTTAGTAAATAAACAAATACTCGAAACAGGTAAAAAAAACTCGGCTAAGTTATCCTATACATAGGATAACTTAGTTCATAGGTTTAAGTACCGAATAATTAGCTCAGACATTTTTAAAGAAAAAATCGTGTTTAATCAATCGAAAATGTACGTAATCATATGGATAATCTAAGAGGAGGATGGAGAAATACCCCCCTCATTTTGATAGTAACTCGGTAACTCTTTTGGCAGTGCTAGATATACAATGCTAGACAATGTTTCATAATATGCCGCAGTGAAAGAATTACAATGAATCTCAATCAGTGCCCTTTCAGCAAGTTAGTATCAAGGTTTTAAGGGTATATGGAATAGATACTTATGATTTGGTAACCAATCATTGTTCCGCCGTGTCCTTGTACCGGATGACTAACTCACTTACAGAGAACTGACTGCTGACCACTGAATGGACAATTCCAAAAGTGTGATGAATATCTACCGTTTGTATTTTACATGGAAAACGTCGCCAATTTACAAAATGATGGCTAAAACTCTAGACATTATGTCTCTACTTTTTGGCAAAAATGAAATTTTTGAAGTGAAAAATTCTGTAGCACCGTTGTGGTTTGAAACTCGATGAAATGAAAAATAGCGACACTAAAAAAAGAGACAAATTAAGAGACAGGCTTATTACAGGCGATTTAGTTTAAAAAAAATCAGAGTGTGCAATTCACACTCGGTAGAAATGGAACCTCCAGAAAATTAAAGTAAACAAGAGTGGGGAGGCTACAGAGCACCGCACAAAGAAGTGACAGATTATACTATCTCATTCTCTCGCAGGCTAAATCCTGTATATACAGATTATACTATCTCATTCTCTCGCAGGCTAAATCCTATATATATATATATACAGGATTTAGCCTGCGAGAGAATGAGATAGTATAATCTGTCACTTCTTAGTGCGGTGCTTCGTAGTCTATCGGTCTCCTCTTTGTGCGGTGCTCCGTAGCCTCCCCACTCTTGTTTACTTTAATTTTCTGGAGGTTCCATTTCTACCGAGTGTGAATTGCACACTCTGATTTTTAAAAACTAAACTCTATTAGGAAGAATACAAATTTGAATGAGAAAAATTACCTATGGGTCTATCTCACACCATTAGTTATTTACATTGACAAATAATGTCAACCGTGTACATTGTACATATGTTGTGTTTCCCGACTGCACACGAAATAATAGTTTCCATAGATAAAATAACTTTGATAAAACTATGGATAAGACCTTCCAACTCAAATAATATGTATTTAAAAAAAACATTTATTTCAGCAGAAGTAAGGAAAAAATTAAGCCTACTTCGGGTACAAGGAAACGCCCACAACTCAATGCCCACCACGTTTTATAAGGTCAGTGGCGCTGGCAGTATGTTCAAGGAGAGATAGTGGACGGTGGAGCAACGAGGCATAACATGCCAGAACCACCCAGAAGAGAGCCACTCATTAAAACACACTGTCGCGCTAATCAATCTTAAGACCAGATCTAATTCGTGACCTTGACGTGGCGCATGGAAATATGAATCATTAGTTAGTATGTAATCATAATCATGTGTTTTGATTATTGCTTCAGATATAAACCAGGTTGACCGTGACGCTGCAGCGCTGGCGTGACTCTGTCTGGGAAAAGTATTATAGTTCACACATGACGAAATTCATGACACCGTGTGAGCAATGTTCAAGAATTATTCTGCCGACCAATAAAGCACAAACATTTAATTATTTGTTGCATATTATCTTTTTTTCTTGTGTCAAGGATAGTGATAAAGCCTCCTTTGTGCCCTAAAGTCGTGAAGATTATTAACTTAAATGGGCCGAATAACTAAGGCTGCATTTACACATGTAAGTTTTTTGATCGAAGAGACATCATTTATTGCTCAGGTGGAAAAAACTTTATGAAATTGAGCATCCTTCTTTTTATTTTTCAATCCAATCCTTCATAATCTCTTTTTTCTGTTTATAACTTGACGTATTTGAATTCTAAGTCGGTTACCGTCATCTCGTTGTTCTGATAAAATCAATGAACTCCACTCAATTTCGCCGTTAAGATGAAGCCATACTAAATAATGCAAAATCATTCAAAATCATGTGTTTTTATTTTGAAAATTTGATCGCTTAGAAGTATTATAGATACTCCAATTGAATACTGCGTGTATAGCACACCAAGGCCCTTAAAAACATCGGTCATTTTTTTATAAGTCTTTTAGTAAGCCTAGAAAAAAATAAAGTATGAGGTCTATAAAAAAACTTTCAAGTCCAAACTCTCCTATTTACAAACCCCTTTCCGGACATTGTTTTTTTGTTTAAAGGGCAAATTCAGTTTCTTTTATAATAATCGCAATAAAAATTGGTATTTACGCCCAAACTCAAATAAAACTTTAATTTTGGCGATGTTTTTTCCCAGTGCATTAAATAGGCGTTACCCAACTGCGAATATAATCCTTACGCCACCTGCAGAAGGGCCTTTAACGCGTAGTATATTCACAGTTAGTTGGCGCCCGGATTTCGGGCCGAAAAGACGTTGCTCGGTTCTCCGCGTCGCGCGTCGCTTCGTTCTGTAAAATGCGAACCGTTATTAGCTACTGATTATGGTTTTTATTGGGTCAACAGTGTCAACGCCCTAAAGTCCTTAACCCTCCCGACTCCGAATGGGTCCAGTACTAGGGGATCGCCTTAACTGAACAAAAGCGCGTTTAGAATTGTTTCTCTCGAGCCAACTTCTATTCCTGCACTTTATTTGGACTCTTTTGTCTTTATTGACAAAATTACGTAGACAGCAGCAAATCGTTGTTGACAGGAATCCTTTATAGAGAAGCCGTTAAGACACATTACCGCTATGATCACTTACATAACTTACGAACTTCCGAGAGCATTAATTACCATAAGATTGATGCATATGTAAACGCTCCTGTAATTAACTTATAATGTAAGTAACTTATCAAAAACTAAAGCTGGCTTTACAGTTGATCCGTGTGATTGATGGGATAAGCCCTTCTCAATATCGACGTCGTGAAAGATCGCCTATCTTAACCGAAATATCTTTGATGACTTAAATGACTTTAGTGGTGACTATTGACTAGATCCGAATAATCGGGTCATTCAGAACCCTTTTTAAACGACTTCGAAAAGGAGGAAGTTATCAATTCAACGGTTTTTTTTTTTTTTTTTTTTTTTTTTTTATGTTTGTTACCTCAGAACTTTCGATTGGGTGAACCGATATTGATGATTCTTTTTTATTAGAAAGTTGGTGCTTCCCGTGTGGTCCTATTTTAATTTGGTCCAGTTTTGACAATGGGATCCATGAGAAAACCATATATGTCTTAAATTTGCAATAAGTTAGTGCGCGACGAATGGACGAATAACTCAATATTACGCCAAACAGATTTCGATGATTCTTTTGTTGAAGTAAAACTTCTTTACGCCCGCTCGTCACTAAAAATCAAAAAAATAAACAAAAATTTTAACAAAAAATTTAAAAAAACCGACTTAAAAAAATGCACTAAAAAGTAAAACAATAACCTCGTACGATTGTTATTTTTGGAGTCGGTGTCAGCCAAACATCTCACCTATAACTACCTATGTATTGTGTTACCTTGGCTGACACCTGCTCCAAAAATAACAATCGTACGAAATAATTTTTTTAAGTCGTTTTTTGTTTTGTTAAAATTTTTGTTTATTTCCATACCTTCTCCTTCTCACTTCTTCCGGGTCTCAACTTAATATCCCGAACTGTGGATTCCATAGATCCGGTTCCGTGCAATAGTTGGAACACTTGCAATTTTGGTGCCAATGTTTCCTACCTATTCAGAGCATCCCCAAAGATATCATTATGTATTAATATGTGTGGAATTCGAATTAAACGCATGACAACGTAAAGTTTTAATGCATTCCTACGACCAATATGTCCAGCTGGGAATTAAGCATTAACATCTACCAGACAAATAAAATGGTAATTTTAACCTACATTTACCTAAATTAAGAATACAATTATTTAGTACTTACTTGTGTTTTGAAAATACAAATAAAATTATTATTAATATGAATACCGCACAATAAAATAAAAATAAATAACATAAAAAACAAGCGACCCAACCGCCTGTAGCCAGTGAGATTATGACTTTTCCAATTGGGGTATGTTGTGAGGCTGAAGGTAGAGGGGATGAAGTACCAGACTATTCACCAAACATGTCTAAAGCCATTTCAAGCAACGTTTCAATTCTGATTTATGGTGATCTTACACGAGGGCGATACTGATAGTATCTACCACTCTGAAACGTGCCGAGAACAGAGCTTATATTATTTGATGTGATTAAATTGTGAATCAACATTAACAAAATAAAAAAAATTTCTTGCGCATGCCCCGACTTGAACCCACGACCACCGGATCGCTAGTCGAGAGCCTTACCCCATGACCACGGAGGCCGTAATTAAATAAAAAAATATAATTGTGCAGTTCAAACGCGATAGAAGTGAAATCTTCAGAAATTTAAAGTAGACAAGAGTGGGGAGATTACGAAGCGAAGGTCACAAAGAGAAGACCGACATGCTACGAAGCACCACACAAAGAGGAGACCGATTATTTAGACCGGTTTCGTTTCATCGGTGCTAAAAAAGATTTCATTTCAAAAATATGTATGCAATAGGTCACTTGCATGGATTTCATAACGACTTGGAAAAAATCGTGTGGATAATTTTTTTTACTAAGATTACGAAAATGTTTGTAAAAATTTTTAGAAATGTATATTTTTATTTATTTTCAAATAAATAAATTCATTATTTGAGCTCGTGACGTCACTACATGAAAATGTCCCGTCTCCGATTATGTTCCCTTAATTTTATAAAATTCCACACTGAATTTTTTTTATTTACATATGGCAACTCTTTGATTTCCGGCGAATTTTTGGATTTGCGTTTAACGTTCACTAGATTTATTGTTTGTTCTATGCGAACTTATCCTTTGGTTTAATTTTTTTATAAAGGTTGCGGTGTTTTTACAGATGTTACGAAGAGAACCCCGTACAATTTATTGCTATTCGTGTGGAAAACTTTATTTTTTTTAAATGATTTTCGGCTATGCAATTATCGTTTTTTCGCACCCGTAAAATTATGTCCCGTCTTTCTGGTTTATAAAAAATGATCTGATTTTTCGGATTGAAATTTTCAATAAATCGCCAGGGTTTCAAAAATACGATTAAAAAAAAAAAAACAGAAAGTCTTAGAACAAATAATTTGCCTAAGCCGGATTTTTTTTTTAAATTTTTAAATGTGATGCAAGTGGCCTATTCACACACGGTAGAAGTGAAAAATTCAGAAAACTAAAGTATAGACAAGAGTGGGGAGGCTACGAAGCATCGCATAGAGGAGACGATTATTCTATCTCATTATAGGCTAAATCCTATAGATGTACCTATGTGTTTGTCTCTTTTTTGTGTCGCTATTTTTAATCGTGCTAAAGAAGTTTTCCCTTCAATAAATGCTCCATAAGAGTATCGATGCTTTCATTTCCGAAAATCTTTTCATACCTACCAACATTCCATCAAATACCTTTGTTATTAAGATGAATTATAAACGGGCGATAATGCGGCTCGAGCAGATAAAAACCATCCACATACTTACTTTCTCTTCGTCCATTCCGGGCACAAGGTTCCAGGGTCCGGAGTCCGGGGTTCGAGGTCCACCCGCTGCCCGTGCTTACCCGCACCGCACGGTCAACGCATATCGGATCCAAATCACATAAGGCCGTCTCCGTGATAGATAAACGACTCGCATAGAGTAAGGCGTGCGTTGAACAACAGGCATTCAGGCACGCACACACACTTGTGGTCATAGTGCAATACGCTTTATTGACTAACTAAATGTATTCACGTCTCAGACTTAGCAATCTAAAAAGCGTGAAAATGCTTCTAGTTTTTAATGCTGTATAGGCATTTTTTACATTCGCTCCACACTAGTATGGGTACCGCCGATCCGGGAACCATTTCGTCGCCTCAGTTCTTAATTGTCCAAACGACCATTTTAGTTTTTGTTCAAACCCGACTTTAAAACTAAAAATAAAGCATAAAAAATGATAGTTTATTACTTAACTAAGAATTATTTAAACTTATCAAACCTTTACATTTACGGAAATAGCTTTATCTTAAACGCCTATCATAATTTTTCATTGAAATAATGAAAGAAAACTTTCTTCTCCTACATAATTTTCAAATGGTCGATTGGACAATTAAGAACTGAGGCGACGATTTGTTGGATAACCAACACCTCTGCCATAGGTAACCCCAAGCGGTTCACTACGTTTGGTGATTTAGCAGGGATGCCCGAGTTCATGGGGTGAGGTTTGTCCATGTGTTGGCAGCCGATGCGTCTGCCCACTTGCTGCGTGGTGGGCAGAATCGAGAGAGACTGGTTGAGGGAGGTCTTTTATCCTCTCCATCCAGAATATCTCGACCCACCGCCTTGCATCGCAGTTGGAGGGGTGGATTCATACGTCCGTCACTCCTGTACACACTGACCCCCAGATTCACACCCACCCTCGTACCTTTTTCTTTACTAGAACTTCCTATCCTTTCCTTTCTTAAAAAGACCCATCTTTTGCCTGTTTATTTGAAAGTGGTTTGAAGATTGGATATTTCTCCGTTCTTTGTCTCTCTGGTCGCTGAGATTTGTCAGGCGCTTTACGCCACTACGCCATCCGAGGCTTGCACGGAGCTTCGGATAGCGTAGTGGCGTATTATATTAGAACCGACGCGACGACCCGTCAAATAATAAATATTAGTGACGCATTTCCGTTTCACCCGAATTTTAAATTTCAGTGTAAAGAAACACAGGAGGCTCGGAGGATAATAATTCCCTTCAAGGCGTATGTCAACTTTGGGGATGATGTTTGGGGGTCTTTTTATGAAAGGAAGGAGAGGAAGTTCTAGGAAGGAAAAATGCATAAGGGGTAGGCAGGAATCTGGGGTTCAGTACAATTCCATGTTCCGAAAGAGTCCTGCTAGGTTTGTTGTGCAAAATCATCAACAATCCTTATACTGTTTCAGTCGCCATTTGCAAAGCCTATCCCGTTTCAGTAACGGTGAGGACTAGTTATAGTGGAGCTTTTGTTTGTGAATTTATACTATGATATATATTTATTTTTATATTAATAAAAACACATATGTGCAATACGGACTTCGCAGTATACTCCCAAAAATTAAGAAACTCATTGCGGAATCATAAATATGCAGTACAGTAACAGTAGGTACATTTTGATATATGTATAATTAATATTAATATGTAGATATGATTAGCTATAAATTCATATTTTGTCATTTACTGCACACTCCTAGCTTCAATTACAATCATGCCTCGAGTTATGTATATTATTTCAGTCATGGCTGCAGATTATAATACCTTTAAATATTTTCTTAGCACAGGTAGGCAGAGAGGATAGACCGCCAAAATAACTCAATCTAACTCTTGCTATAGTCACATGCATTCATAGCCTACATCATATATTTACTATAATATATGTATGTGGTCCATATCAACCGTCGGGTCAAGCCGATTAAATTGTTATCGAACAGGTACTAAAATAAACTCTTCTTTGTGTCATTAACCACCGCACCGGTCCATTCCAAGTTTGGAAATATGGTATAATTCATCTCCTCAAATATCTCCTGATCTATTGATGCGTGTATATATGCATTCGGATTGTACTGCAATGCTTTGTACGGGATAAACTTGATAAGAATCGGAGTTGTTTGCTAAGACTAAACACCAGCCGGAGAGGTAATATCAACTTGTTCCCACTTTCATCTTGGATTGGAACCAACTTACACAGAATTATGCGGTCTAAGGAATGGTAAGCGTATTTTCTTGTTTGTGGTTAAAAATAAGATTTATGCTTATTTTAAACTTACAAATTTAAAAAAAAAAGCTAAAATATTTTACAAATTTTAACGTGAAAACATTTTTATACAGGCTCTCACACCAAGATCCTGCCAGACATAGCAATGAAATGCCTTTGTTTTCGCATAATATTTACTCGTGGCCCAAGGGTTGTGGCGCCCATTGTCCGCTGCTTGTTAGCGTGCTTACACCATTGAGGGTGAGGGGGTTCCTGATGAAAGCCTAAAAAATTCACCTTGACCAGGCCTTAAGGGCGTTTAACCAGCCAGCGGCTGAAAATCCACATTTCGTCGAAAGATGTTCTTACGATCGTACAGGGTGGTTCCAATGAGAAAGATTAATAACCCTCCGTATCAGCTTTTTTAAATTATAACTCAATATCGATTTTATTTCATTCCAAATTTGCTTTAATTTATACTTACTTTCAAAAATGCTAAAAGGCGTGATGATAAAACTATTAAAACTATGTATTTTTTGTAATTATTTTTTGATCATAAGTATTTATCATTTTTCAATAATGCCTATGCAAAATAAGAATGCAAAAAAATCTGAAAATATATTAGTTTGCAAGTGCGCAAATAAATACTAGCGCTAATAATGGATGGATATATTTTATAACGATTTTATTTAAACTAAAATTAAAATTCTGTAACATACGTTTCGCAGATAATGTATTGATTTATTTTACTGCATGATTATACGGTTTTAAATGGGTATTGTACAATACAAAATCATTTTTGAAAATTCAACAAATCAGCCAACGACCTATGGTATAACCTTATTATACAAAAAATAAACATTTTTTCTCAAAATTTAAAACATACCTTTACTAGATAAAAGAACAATCTTTTAAAATCAATTTACATTTATTTTTTGTGTAAAAGAATCCATACATCTAAAATCTGATTTAAAAATTACATATTTTTGGTTTTCTGTGGTTATACCCTCTTATTGAACATTAAGATTTATGGCTGTACATAGGAAAAGGATACGTAACCTTGAATATTTCAAATAAAGGATATTTTGTGAAACAGTGTTCACAGATCACTCGAGTATTGTTTGTACATCTCTGAAATAAATAATTTTGCTTATTTACTTTTGTTAACAGGTAAAAATAGGTTATTTCTGAAGTTAATAGAATTTTTCGCGTGAGTTTAATAAAACTTCCATGAAAGTAATGTGTTTTTTTTTTTTAATAATAAATGTATAATAAATACAAATTCGAAAAATCAACATTTATATTCAACAAAAATTAATTCTAAATTATTATTATTTATTATTATATTTTTTAAATGTGTGAACGAAAAAAAATATGAAGTGATTTTTGCAAATTCGTCAAATAAAAGGTATGTATTTTTTTAATTTTTATTTTTCCGAAAATTTTCGACCTAGAAAACGTTTGGGTGTACCTAAGTATTTTCATCTTTTTTCAGTTTGAAGCTTAAATACTGTAATTTTTAAACACTACAGTACATTTGAAATACAAAAATCTAAAAGATAATTTTATCTAGTTTCTAAAATGGTAGGTATTTGTTTTTACGCACCTTCAAAAATAAGAAACATATAGGTCATACATATTGGAATTCCGAAATTCGTTGAGAAATTATAATTAAAGCAAGTATATTCAACAACTAAGCTGCCTTTAGCTGTTCAAGCAATGTGTATATCTTTCCATAAAAAAATATTTGTGAGTATTTAATTGGTAAGGTTTTCACATACACGTTGGTTTATCAATTGAATTAATTTTTCACACCGCTTTTTAGAAAGGCTTTAATTATTTTATTAGTAAGTATTTATTGTTTTTAAAATACATATGGGTGGATACAATTTTCAAATTATAAAAGTAGCAAAATTAGAAACAATAATAAAGAAAGTCCATTAACAAACTCGGAGCGTTCCTAGCTAGGAATAACTTTGTGGCTTCCTATGAGATTAACCATCCACTCGGTTATCTTATTCTGGCCACTTCGATATATAAGGGGATCCTACATGATGACCAATAATATGATTGTTATCCATACCTCGAGATATGCGTTCGATACAATACACCCATCATGCTCCGTTCCCTTACATGTATCAGACGGGTCATAGCGAGCAGGTGGGTACCAACCTCCTACCTACTGCATACTGCAGTCTGGTAGAAGGTAGTAGATATGGGTACATGTACAGATACTGCATATCTACAGTGCATGTACTCATGTCAAGAAATGACGACTCCATACGAGAAAAACTAGTCCGAGAGAGAGAGATGAGGGGGAAAAATCTCTCCGGAATGTCGCTTACAATAATTTGATTTATTTATCAAAGTAATGACCACAGCAAAACAGGTAGTTTCAACGACTTTATTTAATTGAAAATGTACATCTAATTGAATTAAACATAGAAAGGATTATGAAACGTATTAGAAAATCGTACAAGACTAAAGGTTATTGCCACGACCTAGATTTGCGACTGCTCTTTCCTCTGAGCAATCTAGATCTAGATTTTGGTTGTTTTACCCTCGGTCCTTGCTTCATGGTCGTTCCTAGCATGGTCAATCGATAAAAACTTATATATCAATACGGTACTGACCAAATCCGTCATCTATGGTTAGTTATCAAGGTTTGCGAGCACGGTCTAAAATTTTTAACACGTGTCATATTCAGACAGATGGTTGATAAATTTTAGCGCAGCCTCCATAGTAGCAGATAAGTTTCGGTTAAGTATCAATGTACAATTTTTTTTAATGTTGGCGTTCATTATGCAAAATTAATGGCTAGCTGGCTGAATGTTTTGAACTAACGAAGCTCTTCGAAATTAAGGAAGTCGTATAGGCGATCCATAGACTTAAATAATGCATCTAAGACGCAATCAATTTATAGCGTTCGATCTTCGAGAATCAAAAATGGCTGAAATATGAATAAAGACCTTATTAACTAAACAACTCCAATGTATATTTAGGTTGGTATATCAATTTATAAATATTTTTACTAATTACTTAACGTTTGCAATTTCATAGTGTCAATTCATAGAGTGTTGCCAAAGTACATCGATTTCTTAATTATTCCCTGTTAATATCGGTTTGGCTGTCAACGGTGAAAGCGTACTCGGGAGATGGATATAAAAAACATCGGAAATTACGCCAATCGACCCAATATTATAAAGTTGTCGATTTGACCGTGCTAGATCTCCTGGGGTGATTAATTCCTTCATATTAAGTGACTGTCTACCTTCATTTACATCTTATTTGGATAACGATTCCATCTTCTTCCAGTAAACGCAAAGCGAGCCAAATAGTATATCATATGTTTTTATCGCAAATAACGACAGATGATGCAGGGGAATGTTACATAGGTTGACAAGATGTTTCATTTTAGTGGGACAGCCACTACTTAATTAATAATCTAGGTACTTAAAGCCACCATAGATTGATGTAGACCATAGGTTCTCAACGTGGGCGATAACGCCCCCTTGGGGGCGTTTGAGACCTTCAGGGGGGCGGTAGAAGATCCAGAGACAATTGGGGGGCGTTTAGATGGCACAGGGGGGCGTTCGCAAGTAAAAAAATATGGTATAAAAAAGACAAACAAAAAACTCTAATCACGAACTAATTAATAAAGCAAAGTAAACCTAATTATTGGTTAATTTTTGTTATTAAAAACCCATGTCGTAAGTAAAAAAAAAAAAGATACGGCAATATGGTGTGGATTATATTAAATACGGATATATCGAAAACCCCATAAATCCATCATCGTCAATGTGCCTTATTTGTCGAAAAACATTTTCAAATGAAGCGATGAAGCCTTCTAGGCTTCAAGATCATATTAATAAAATCCACCCGGATAAGAAAGACAAAGATATGACCTATTTTCAAGACATGAAAAAGAAGTAAAAAATTCAGCCAACTATATCAAAACAATTTTCAACAGCTTCTAAGCAAGACAATTATGGACTTAGAGCTTCCTACAATATATCATTGTAGATTGCTAAAACAGGCAAACCACGTATACTATTGGGGAAGATTTAATTTTACCAGCAGTAAAAGAAGTAATAACCACTGCGCTCCATAAACCAGCTGCAGAAATTATCCGAATTCCTTTGAGCAATAGTTCTGTGCAAAGACGAACTGATCAAAGCTTCCTACAATATCTCACTGTAGATTGCTAAAACAGGCAAACCACGTATACTATTGGGGAAGATTTAATTTTACCAGCAGTAAAAGAAGTAATAACCACTGCGCTCCATAAACCAGCTGCAGAAATTATCCGAATTCTTTGAGCAATAGTTCTGTGCAAAGACGAATTGATGAAATGGATGAAAACATTGAAGAATCATTGTGCAATCATCTGCAGTCTTGTCGATTTTCAATTCAGCTGGATGAGTCCACTTTACCAACCAATGAAGCATTGTTATTGTCATACGTGAGGTTCATCAAAGATGAGAAGATATGTCAAGAACTATTGTTTGTTACAATTTTGGAAACAGAAACAAAAGGAGAAACCATATTTAATACACTGAAAAAGTTTTGTGACGAAAAGAAAATTCCTTTTGATAATATTTTGTCAGCTGCTACGGATGGCGCCCAGCTATGACAGGGCGTCACAAAGGCTTCATAGCGTGCTTAAAAAGTAAAGTTCCTGACTTGCTTGCTTGCATTGCGTAATTCATCGCCAGTATTTGGTTGCGAAAAATCTGAGTGAACGCCTCCATACATCACTGCAATATGTTATCAGAGCAGTTAATAAAATCAGAAGTAACTCATTGAATAACAGATTATTTAGTCAGCTTTGCATTGCCAATGATGAAGATTTCAACCGATTGCTGCTTCACACAGAGGTGCGCTGGCTGTCAAAAGGTTCTTGTTTGACTCGATTTTACAATCTATTTGAGTCTGTGATAGAGTTCCTAGGAAACAAAGACACAGTATTGCGCGACAACCTCACCTCATTGAAGAACAATATTGCGTACTTAACAGACCTGTATAAATTGTTTAATGATGTCAATCTCCAACTTCAAGAAGGTGTCGACTTAAATTTGATTACGACAAAAAATGGCGTTGCAGCTTTTGTATCCAAACTGCTATTATACAAAATAAATATTGGCAGACGAGAATTTAATAACTTCCCAAATTTATCAGCAGTATCATTCAAGAACAACGACTTGCTTGTTTACTGTCAATACTTGGAAAACCTCCACAATGATTGCAAGGAACGATTCCGGGATATTTTAAACATGGATATACCAGGCTGGTTTTGGGATCCTTTTTCAAATGTCTACACAGCAGGATCATCCCAGTTAGAAGAATAACTAATAGAATTGACGACAAATGAGGAATTAAAAATTAAATTTAAGAATGGCTACCAAGAATTTTGGCCTTCAGAAGCCGATTTCGCAACTGTACCCAGGATTATGGTATATAGTCCAACGATTTTTAATAGCATTCCTAACGTCCTATTTAGCTGAACGTGGATTCAGTGCTGTAGCAACGTTGGTAACTAAAAAGAGAAATAGGCTCCATATTACTGAACGCGGCGACCCTCGTTTGTTTTTAAGTATTATCAAGCCTAATATATACAACCTTCTTAAAACGCATCAAATTCAACCATTTCATTGGATAAGTTATAAATTGAATATCTTTTCAACGTTAATAAAAATACTTCTCTATATAATTAAGTTTGCGTTTTAATTGTTCTCATTGAAACAATCTTCTTCTCAGAAATAGGATAGGAGTCATAGCCGTTCTTACGATTACGTATTAATATTACAGTGTAATTACACGTTTAAATATAATCGTGGCAATAGCTGTTAATCCCCCCCCCCCCCCCCCCCCCCAAAGATGGTACGTAAAAGCCACGGACGTATATAAGGGGGGGGTCTTGGGGGTCCGGACCCCCCCCATTGCACCGCGCCGATTGTAGAAATAAAGGCTGATTGATTAAGACTGACTATTTTTTTCACGAAAACATGACCTTATATATTTTTTTTAATTTGCGGACCCCCCCCTTATCAAAGCTATATATACGTCCGTGGTAAAAGCAATTGGGGGGCGCTAGAAAAAAATATATTGTCAAAGTGGGCGGTGGGCAAAAAAAGGTTGAGAATCTATGATGTAGACCGACGAACCGTAAATTAACGGGGGTTAACGAAAGTGAATTAACTAGGGGGGGGGGGGGGATACCGCTAAAAGACACCCATATCATCCAATTGCAAAATATGTCGTTTTTTGTTTTGTAAATTACATATTTTACTAACAATTAAATCCTTTACAAAGCACATTTTTTTAGTGAAAACTTCTTTAATAATAATTATAATAATATTTGGATGACCTGTATAGCGCCGTTTATGTGAAAAATCGCCTCAAGGGCGCTATTACCTTAGTGAACTTAATGAAATGAAAAATCGGCACTAAAAAGAGACAAACACATACATCTATAGATTTAGCCCTTGAGAGAGTGAGATAGTGCAATCGGTCTCCTCTTTGTGCGGTGCTTCATGGTCTTCCCACTTTTGTTTACTTTAGTTTTCTGAAAGTTTTATTTCTACCACGTGTGAACTGCAAATGTGTATTTTTTTATGTATAGGTTTACATGAGAAGATTTTGCTAACATTTCTATGTAACGTGGTTACCTGGTTTTGTCTTCGTTTCGATATTCCTTCTGGTCAATCCGAAAATGAATGAATTAATATAAAATTTACTGAATTTCAGGGCCTACGTCATGCAGTACGGAGGGTCTTTAAAGAAACTGAGGAGAGGAAATCCTGTGAAGGAAAAGGCATCCGGGTGGGTAGGAACCTGGAGTTTAGTGGTCATCTTCCGCCACGACCTAGACAAACCTCACTCAGGCATTTCAATGTATCTGAGTAGGCCCCCAGTTATATAAAAAAATACTTTATTTCTGATTCTTTACCTATCTTTTTTTAATTAACCATCAAGCCGTTTCCCCGCAGGGGTAGGCTGAGAGGACGGACCGCAAAACAACTCAGTCTTAGCACACACTCTTTGCCTCACTTACATTCATACATCGTCTCATACATTCTCTTCTATTATTCTGACTTTTGACATGGCCCGACCCAAGTGTGATTCACTTGATCGTGCCATGTCTTCCTCAGATGTCCCCGACTTCTTCCATTCACATTTGCGTCGTATATTCTTCTTACACTACTTTCTTCGTTCATTCGCTCTACATGCCTAAACTATCTCAGGATCCCTTTATTAATCTTACTCATTATGGTTACATCAGCCTTACATTCTTTGCGGATATCCACATTTCTCACAAGATCCTACCTGCTCCAAGTATTCATCATTCACAACTATAATGCATACTGTTTTCGTACTCTCTCTCTCTTTCAAACACCATGACTTTAGACTTACTTACATTCATCATTAACTCATTCTTCATACATACTTCGTTTATCCTAGATATGTAGAGACTGTAGAGACTAGTAGACTAGTAGAGTCTAGAGACTGTAGTTCTTCCATATTGTTAGAAATCAGCACCGCATCACCAGCATACAGCTTTTTATCTAGGCATTTATTAGATATCTACTTATGCATTTTTTTGTACGAACTGTACAGTTTGGCAAGAAAGTGTAGAAAATAAATGATGGCGCTGCGATCGTTTTTTAGGTTTAAAATGGCAACACCAAGATGGCTCATAAGACAATGAATGTATGTTTTTAAAAACACTTCGGCCAAAATGCATATTTCATAGCGTGTTTGTACTTTCAAAAAATTCACACAAAAAACTGGAATTTAATGGAAGTAAAATAAAACAAAACAAGTTTTAAGTGGGCGTTTATTTCGATATAAAAACTTAGGTACTTAAAATTTTGAGTCTATTAATTCAACACCTGACATTATTGTCTTCGTCCTCATGTGATTTTTCTTCTTCTGTATCTTCATCTTCATCTAAACGTATTATCAGTTTATCGATATCAACATATATAGTAGGTACTGCCTCGTGCATAATATTCTGCCTCAATGTTCATCAAGTGTTTTCTAACAATTTTTCCAATCATCAGCAATTTTATGCTATTATATATTATTATTATTATTATGCTATTTTCCGTTTTCCCTGTGTTTCAAATTTTCCTTCTGCCTTTTCCCCTTCCTTGACGATTCATCTTACCGTTGATTCAGATTTACATGTGTGTGGAAAACATCACTAAAATTATTATTCTATAGAAAGTAATTTAATATTTAAAAGAACACACTAGTTAATATTCATTTAGAAAGAAAGAAAGAGAAAATTAAGAAAAAAGTTACATTTGTGTGAGTTATTTCCTTTTTCCTGTGGCCGCATATTACCTGTCAAATAGAAGTGTCAAATTCAGATTTTTAAGCATAACCTCAAATTAGATTGTAATCATTATAATCGCTCGAAAATTGGCATAAATCTTGTAATACTAATGAAATTTATTAAAAAACTGTACTAAATACCATTCATTTCTGCAGTTCGTTTGTAAACATCTTCCAAATTAGATAGGAGCTTTGTCGCGCGATATTCAGCTAGGCAGCATTTAAATATGCAGTATAAAACTTCTCTTGCACCACTACCCGTTGGTTTATTAATTTTAATTCAATTCAAACAATGCACAGGCAAACAATGACAAAAACAATATTAAACGTGCGATTTTCAGTGCGTTCTACACGATTTAAGTCAGTAAAGCGAAGAGCCATACGAAATGTCATTGACAAATCAATTATTTCGGTGTTACCATAGTAATGAAAAAATTTAGTTCCATATTAATTAATTTCTACATTTTCTTGTCAAACTATAAGTATTATGTTTTAATTTTTTAAAGATAAAGCAAACACTTATTTTTATTAAAAAGCATAATTTTGTTCCAGAACTTTTTTTTGACATTAATATTTCCCTTTTGTCAAAAATCGCACTTTTCGATTACTTTTTAAATAAAGATAGCATTTCAGAAATAACAAGTTTACTTTTTATTAATTGTGTCTAACACTTAATTTAATGTGCATTTAAATATGATTGTAAAATATTGACCCCCCCCGAGTGATTATTCCCCAAAAAATGTTTCTCGAAAAAATTTCTCTTTGTGAAAATGTTCCTCAATTACAGTTAACAGTAAACCTCTGGTCACCTCAGTTCGTATAGGTAGGTGGCTGCGTGTGGCCGGCAGTTCGTGGTATAAATAGCGAAAAATTTGCGCCATCGATTAAACGGATGACTTCCTCCCCTCGGCTGAGCCGGCCTGGTTCCCATCTGCCGGCCCACGACATTAGAGAGCAACCCGTACCGCGATCCGGGATCGATTCCACCAAAGGCCATCAGACGACACGATTCTTAAATATTGGCTCACAAACGTTACTGACAAGCTATGAACTTACCTAATATAATACATTAGAAGCGCATAATATTATTATAACATGCTGCTTTTTAATAATTTACAATCATTTTATTATTATTTTAACTTTATGAATAAAAAACCTCAAATGGTAATATTTAATTAAATGAAGACAATCTGGAAAAAGAAATTTCATAAAAAGATATTGGCACCTCTGGGACACGAACCTAGCACCTATCGCTATACCCGGCAAGATTTTCGATTGAGTTTCAATTATATTGTCTTCATTTAATTAAATTTACAATCAATCCAACCCGAACAAATTTTTCACTATCCGGCTCGAAGGACAACATTCATTTTGATATTCTCTTACCCTGAGTTTTAATGGTGATATTATCTACAAATTCTGAATAATTATTATAATATAACATTGTATTGTAATCAAACGCATTCTCAGAGATAAACATATTTTTTAGAAACCCTTTAAAAGCCACCGCGAGCCTCCAACCGAAATTTGAATTAAAAAACTATTAGAAACTCATTTATTGACCGGTCTTATTTTTTTAACAATTAACTCGTTCGCACCTCTACAACTGGTGATGGAAATAAATTTTGGGAGCTGAAAATATGAAAGGAATGAAAATTTCAAACAGACAAAGCTATGCAAAATGTCATAATCTCATCGTTCTTGAGTTTTCCAGTGCACAAACGTTCTGTTAAACCAATAATACGCTGTCAGTCAAGTTTGATCAAGCGAATCAAATCGATCGATGCCAGTTAATACAACTGGCCTTCAAGTCTTTAGCTCCCATTGACTCTACGTTAACTCCCCATCTTATACTAACCAGTGTCAGCGTTTAGCGAGCTCAGTTGCGGTCATCAGCTTACAAGGCTGATATTCCTTTCAAGAAACGCCGATCCTGCTCCCTTCTAATAAGTGGTTAGGCGAGCGGGTCAGCGGGAATCAAGAATCAACTTGGCAAGTATTTATTTTACCCATTACACTCGGGCTAATGCGATCGATTAATGACTTGGGACTTAATTACTCAATAATTGCTCGGATTCTAATAATAAGCATGCGCGATGCGATGGTAAAGGTCCTTCCCGCTGAAACTGCAAATGCGCGGGCTTAGTGACAGAATTTTACTTGTGGGTATACTTTGTTGTGGTACAAGTTCAGTGCACACTGCACAGTCTGCACACTGTACACTTGGGATAGGTACTTGAAAACCCACGTTGAGAGGTTTTGCAGTGTGCTTCTATCTGCTTTCTGAATCCAGTCAAGTAATGTATATTTACTATTTTTAGGGGAAGTGCTTTATTTAAGTGGAAGAAAACAGTAAAAAAAATCCACCTACAAACACACCATGACACTATCTTTTAATGGATTGACGCGATTTTACATGAAAAGATAAAGATTAATAAATATCACATTATTGGTACCAACGATCACTACATGTTATTTCTGCTGGAATTGAGTGAACATTTTCAAATATTAACGTTTTTTTCTACAAAACCAAATGTTTTTTTATAAAAACCAGCCAAAAAAGTCACCGGAGACCAAAATTTAAGAGGCAGTTATGGGAACCGCCACCCAGGGAACAATTTATTGAATAACCAACCCCTCTGCCATAGGTCACCTCAAGTTGTTCGCTACGTTTAGGGACTGCCGGGGTGGCCGGGTTCATGGGGTGAGGTTTTTCCAAGTCTTGGCGGCCGATCGTCTGCCCACCTGCTGCGTGTTGGGCAGAATAAAAAAAACTGGTTGAGGGAGGTCTTTATCTTCTCCAGCCAGAATCTCTCGACCCACCGCCTTGCACCGCAATTCGAGGGATGGATTCATACGTCCGTCATTCCAAAACACACTGATCCCCAGATTCCACCCACCCCTCATATTTATTTCCTTCCCAGAACTTCCTCTCCTTCCTTTCCTTTAAAAAAACCATTCACACAGCACCCCCTTAGATGACAAAGGCCCTGTGGGATATTATTTTCCTCAGGGCCTCCCTGAGTGGAGCTAATGTAAAAAAAAATAGAAAACTACTTATACATAAAACTAAAAAAAATAATTCAAATTAATAAATTACTTCGTTTTTACCACTATAATTGATTATAAAAAAACGACATGTTTCGTAAGCCAAGCTTACTTCATCGGGGTTTTAATAATACTAATTTTTAAAAATAGACAAAGAACATGGTGTTAATAGAAAAATAACAAACATAGACAAATAATAAACATAGACAATAGTAACGACGTAAAAATGAGAATGTGTAGGGACAATATGGAACAATTTACAAAGGAAAAAAGTTTAAAATTGAATCATTTAAAAACAATTTTTTATTTTTAATAATTTTCAAATATGCATTCACACTCTTTCTGATCTCCAAAATTTCAAGTTTGTCCATCTGAATACCATTGACACTACAATGCATCAATTCTATTCTACTGTTGAAGTCAAGGTATGTTACAAACATACCATTTTTTTTACATATTATTTGTCTATGTTTGTTATTTTTCTATTGACACCATGTTCTATGTCTATTTTTAAAAATTAGTATTATTAAAACCCTGATGAAGTAAGCTTGGCTTACGAAACATGTCGGTTTTTTATAATCAATTATAGTGGTAAAAACAAAGTAATTTATTAATTTGAATTAAAATGGTGCCACAAAATAAGTTTGCTGTTTTAGAAGAAGTTAAAAAAATAGGTTTTAAGTTAACCCTGATGAAGTAAGCATTGCTTAGGAAAAGGTTTTCTAAACCATAAAAAGGGTTAAAACTGAATATTTTATTAATTTTGAATTCAAAAGGTGGCTCAAAATAAAGTGTTTAAAGATTTATTATTAATTGACGGAAAATAATATCAACATTCCTTAAGTATCTGAAGTTTTTTAAATTGTTGCATAAATTTATAATTAAACAAGCGAGTTTCCGGCAGGCGTTTGTAATGCCACTTTATAAAGATTTTTTTTCTCCCGGCGAGTCCTATCCCATTCGTCCCGTTCCCCTTCTACCTCCCCTTCCCCTTCCATGTCCCTTTCCCCGCGTTCCCCCTCCACCTTCCCTGTCTTCCCTCGCCCCACTCACTCTCTCCCGAACCGCGAACCCCCCTCGCGCGTTCCCCTCCCCTCTCCGGCGTTCCATATATTCAGTCCCGGTACATACAGCTTTCAAAGGGCTCGCATACCACATATTGCAATTTTTTTATACAAATTTTATTTGTTCTAATTTTACAAATTTTTATTTCTGTATATTATAAGAACATTCATATTTGATACCTAACGTAGGTACCTATATGAAATACCTATTATTCTTGATTAGATTCAAAGTATTCGATTTTGGTTTATAAGATCAGAAGTGAATAGGTACTTCGATTAAATTCATTAATTTAAATATTAAATCGATGGTTTTCAAAATGTCATTCTCAAATTGTGACATTTTTGGCAGTTTCGTAAGAGTTTTGTTATGATTAAATAACTTTTCATATGTATTTTTTCGTGGTTGTATTATATATATCTTCTTTCCATCTTCGCGAGGGTGGAAATAAGTTATTTTGAAGTTTCAAACATTTCCTATGATTAATATAGCAATTCATAAACAACAAGCCAGCAAAACATACATTCATTTTATAGTTATAGACAGAAGATAGGTTAATACCTATAGGGTGTCCGAAAATTCGTTGTATAAAGTGGTGAGGTGGTGACATGTAACATGTACACCAACGCATATCCAGAATATCCCTATTAATTATATAAATCATGGAAGAAAGAAAGACACTTTCCTACTTCAATGTTTCTTCTTCAAGAGCTCTATAGCTTCCAACTTTGAACATAAGCCTTCCTCAGTTCGTCGATATCGATCCTGAAAAGCGATTGTGTATCTTTTGTGTATAAGGAATCGATTCCATGCGTAATCGCCTGTCACATTTGTGTGATTGTCTATGGCCTGCAATTGATTTTTTACGGGCTGCCATAACAATCACACAAATGTATGAAATCGAATCTCCACAAAAGATACAGAATCGCATGGCTGGGCTCTCGTCCATCCAAAATCTAGGGTCGTCTGTTTCAACGCTTGCTGGAGAAAGAAATTACAAAAATTAAATTTGACCAACTTTCTTTTATTTATTTATTTATATATTCTCACCATACATTTTGTTGTTGTTTTTTTTTATTACATAAATTAACCTCACTAGGACTAATGCCTGTATTGAGGTTAACAATTATAATTTGAGGATGCATTTTACATACAAAACACAATATAAAAACACTACTTTCAAAACGCCAATATTACATACTAATTACTCATCTGGTCACTAGACCAGATGGGTAATTAGAGAATGATTTTACTTTTACTTTTCGAAAACCGATAGTTACTCTAGAGTTACTCCGCCATTTTGACATATTTGACAGTTCTATTGGAGGTAAGGTATAAAATTGTTCACTTCAATCATGATTAATATTATAGAAGATGTTGATTGCGAAGATGAATTCCTTATCCAATATGTCTTGCAGCGAAAATCAAAAACCTTTCAACCTCCCCAAATTTTTGGCGATGTATGCATGACGATTCAAGTAGATATTATAAGTACAGAAAAGTTATTTTTTCCGCGTAGTGTCGTACATGTATATATATTACAATAAGTCAAAATTTATTTTTTGAATTCTCACGCAATTAATTTTATAGGAACAAAGTTGTCAGATCCTACAACGACACGAAAAAAAAATCCAGCCTGATGTTTTGATAGTTATTCTGGTTTTTCAATTTTTATTTATGGTTTGGCCGCCAGGTATATTATGCTTTTTAGACTGGCCACAGTAACAATTATTACTTTTGAAAAAATAATCTCGAAACAGCACGTCGTAGTCTTATACACTTAGTCTTATAAATCTAACTGTTTGAATAAGAAATATTCCGTATTAACCAAGAAGCGGAGTAAGACACACATAATAAATTTTGTTCTCGATTTAGCTGTCTATTGGAGCAGAAAGCCCCTAGTCTTCCATGCTGGTAGAATAAAATGCCTCTTTGTGACGATTACGTATGGTTTTTGGTATCTGTTTCATTGCGAACGCTTACTCCATATTATTTTGTCCTCGCTCCTGGAATCGGTCAAACTTAACATATAATGCGATGGCTTACCAAATACGGGGAGAAAATACACTTCGAAAAAAAATCAAGGAAAACAATGGACACAAACGAACAAACATACAGATTCGTGGAACCGGAGAAGCTCACGAGATTCGGCGGGTAACAATGGGCCTTACTCATAAAAACTCGTACTTCTCCAAAGGGCTCGAGGACCAAACGAGTTTGAAACAATCCGAATTTTATTCTGCTAACATCGATTCACATTTGGATTTCACCTTTTTATGAGGCTCTATAGGTAAACTCTGATTTCTTGAAATGGCGATGTGGCTGTCATTCAGCGCTCCGAGTCAAACGACAGCGCGACGGGTTCATGATTTCACTTCGGAAGGGAAGACATATTCTCTACAACACTGAGGTGAAAACTATCTCTCATGCTTAAAGAAAACATATGTTTCGATAAAATAATTATAATAAAATCAGTTGGATTGATTTTCCTAAACATTAAAATGTTCCCCACATCTTATGTGAGTTCATAGTGTGGGGGACATAATGGGGGATAATTCTACGACCTGGGGGTGCGATATATGTATAAATTTTCAAAAAGGTTTGAAGAAAAATTTCAGTTTGTTTTTTTTATTCTCTTACTGAGCGTAGGGTTATAACTAATCTGTCCGTATTTTTTTTTGTGCGTTCCTTTTCCGGTTCAAGATGGTGGCCTTTTCATTAGTTATTATTAAGATTATTTTTTCGGTCTATTTATTTGGACTTTCTCATTTGCATTTTTTTAATACATATTTCGTAAGTTTTAAATAAATGCTATATAATTATTTATTTATTTATAAAATACATGTTACATATATTAAACATATACATAGATAAGATTTATTAAATCACCGTACTAGGCGGCTGCCTGTTTCATGGTGATTAATTAAGGATAGTTACTTTCAGTGTAGTCTAGTGTAAACACATGGTAAAGTTATAATAAAAAATAGAAAAGAGAAAAAGAAGTGCGTAAAATAAACATGTAAATAAAATAAACCTGTAAACATATGGTACTAGTATGTAATGATGTTGAAAATTTATATCTCTATCTGAGTATATGAAACAAGTTGCAAAAACTGTCATAGTCACTCATCAGAAGGTCATTAAGCGGAATTAAATGGGAAGGTATTTAAACACCTAGATACTTACCACTTTTATCATTCAGAGGGAATTTTGGTTTTGATTATTTAAATAATAAAAAAAATTAATCATAAATTTTTGGACGCGAGGTCTATTTCAAATTAGAGGCAATTTCAAATTACTTTAAAAATTCAGGTATTCATGAGATATTCAAAGTAGTTATTTCGATTGAGCAACGTGCAGTCGGGTCCACGGATAATTATTATAATAAATATTTATATATTCATAATGTGCCGGCCAGAAACACAACGTCAATACTCCAGTATTATTGTTGTAATACTACGACCAGGGCCCAATTTAATATACCACTACACAGAATGCAAAACTTAAGTAATATGTATTCGCACATAGATATATGGAATATTTCGCTGTTACAAAATAAAAACGAAATAATGAAATCATGTATCCATGATACTAGTACTCACTAGGGATGCTATTTGGTAAATTTATTAAACTAATAGCTTTTACCCGCGGCTTCGCTCGCATGGTATTAGTGGGAAATTACTGTATAAAGAATTTTCCCACGATAATAAAAAAAAAATTCCGTGATAAAAAGTAGCAGCCCGTTGAGATGAGAGATATTCAGCATGCTGTTGACGGCGAGCTTGGGACTGTTCTAGTGTCTCAGCAGCCCGTTGAGATGATAGATATTCAGCATGCTGTTGACGGCGCGCTTAGGATTGTTCTGTTGACTCAGAGCCAGTTCACACTTCCGTCGTAAAAACGGAGATGGGTTCCGTCATTACGACCCTAGCCGCTGTAGTGGCTCTATGGAGCTGTTCACACTTGCCGGATCCGGCGTGAAGACGGAACCGTCATTTTTTGCCGGAGAGTTCGCCTACGCAGAGTGTCCGTCGTGAAGCCGGAAAGGAACGCGCTGGCTCATACATTTCAATGGAGCTGTTCACACTATACGGCGGGACGACGGATCCGTTTTGAACCCGCCACACCCCGCTTCACACTTCACCACCGCCCGCTCCCAGACGCAAGCGAGCAGGCAAATTGTGTTTTTATGGGGCGCGCGTTTGGCGTTTATAATATTATTATATAATTTATATGTTCGTTCCAGAATGCGATTTTTTCTATTTAATCTCAAGAAAATATTTAGTCATAGATATCATTCATGTTTTTTAGTCATTTTAGTTATAATAATTGCTGGATGATTTTCGCGTACTTTCTCCTTTTCAAGTATGCAAACAAAATATTCTCCCACGGTTTGAACAAATAAGGTCCGACCCCTGAAGTAATTTTATGGCTGGTATTACATCAATACATTCCCGATTTGGAAGAAAAAGTTTATTATTTAAATTGTTTTATTTTTAAGTAGGTATGTGTACATTTCAAATAGCCCTATAACTATTTATGGCAGCCCCAAGGGAAAGTTTTTGCTGTCGGCCTTTTACGGCCCAAACTAAGAGGAACTTTTATAATAGTAAAATTTGCAATATTTGCATTGCGCATTGCGCAGTGCGCACGACCGTCTACTGAAGAATGATAAAATGTTTTGGTCGTTGTTTTCGTAGAGTAGGATCCGTCTTGAAAACGGAAGTGTGAACAGGGGCCTAGGGCTTCCGTCTTAACGACGGAACCCCTCTCCGTTTTTACGACGGAAGTGTGAACAGGCTCTCAGCACCTCTGTGTGCTGCCTGACGCACCGCATGTTTAAGTCTTCGCACCTCAGCTTGTGGAAACGTCTCTTCAAGTCTTACAACTTTCATATGTGGAGCTTTATTAGAGCTTTCGCTTAGATTCGACTTACGCTATCGTTCCATAATTGTTATTATCCTTGCTGAAAATAATTATGGTTTAATAGAAAATTTCAAAATTTGAGAATGACATTTCGCAAATAAAAATTCTATTTTAGAAAATATTTAAATTATAGAAATAGAAATTTATTTTCAGTACCTACTCCCTTTATTCGTATTTTATTCATATTTGAATCCAGAGTAACCTAAAAAAATAAGAAAATGACAGTCCACTTCAAACGCTATGCTTTATAGCAACGTTATGCTTTTAGATTTTTAGAGATATGTAGATATTAACTACGACGCCAAAAAAGTACTCTTTTTAATCACAACAAAGCACTCGTTTTAAGCCTAAAATTAAAAAAAAAAACATTGTTTCCAAGGTAACAATTTGTTTGACGTTTGCAATAACTCGATTTTGTTAGGGACAGAAAACGTATGATACATGATTTCATAACGCCACAGCTCATTCATAACGCCAGAGCTTACCAATATATAAAACCGTTGTTACTCGCAAATAATGTAGCTTTCGATTAGTGAAAGAATTTTTAAATTCCATTCGATATTTATTGCGTGAAAGAGTAAGGACCATTTACAAAATTTCACATTTATAATATTAGTGAGATATCGACAAATTTACCAAACATATTTATACCTATCGTATTAATGTACGATTCAAAAAATATTATAAACCATTACGACCTGTAATATTATTCTATTATTTAAAAAAAAAACTTTTATCATGTCGAACTTGGGCAAAATTATGTTACCAACCGACAAAAGTATTAGCTATTTTTATTTTGTTGTTCATAGATTTTTGAAATTATATTATATCATTGGAAATTAGGTTTATTTCCTGTAACATACGAGTATATAGACATCTTCTCAACTTGAAATATAATTTACTTATTATTTACCTTCCATTAAACATTTTCAACGTGCCTCGTCTTTATGTTACCTATTTACATATTTAAAAAAATAAATTATTTAATATATATACAATGTACTTTTATATGATATAATAATTTAAGTACCTGTGCAAATATTTTAATACCACTCTTCAATGGAAGTATTAGCTCGTGTCTGGAAGGGTAGTGTACATGTTTTAATGCTATATTAGATAAAAGTAAATTACATGTGAAGGTAAAAAACAATAAGTTGTAAGTTTGGTGCTATGTTATTATAAGTATCTACTATCAAACAATTTTACTATGTATTTGAATAATGTATCTAGAAATATTGTTATTAGTTATTAAAAACAAAACAAAAATGAACTTTTTTGAAGAATTGTGTATCACTTGGAAACTGAGTTATAAGTAATTCTCAATTTTAAATTAGTGGGAAACTTTTTTTTTGAGATTAGGTATCTTTAAAATATTTTTTTACAGTGTTTATTATTTGGATTTTATCGTTAATGTTTCTAATTTCTTCAGGTAGTTCATTGAATAAAAGTGTTCCTTGGTGTGTATAATAATTTTGTGCAAAGGAAGTGTTTAATTTTGGGCATGGAAAAATGTATTTATGTTTATTATGGTTTTCAGTTATAAATTGATACTTGTATTTTTCTTTCATAATTTGAATCAATGCGTTTTTATTGTACAGATCTTTAAATTAAGTTACTTGAAATTATTTAAATAATCGGTCCGTTGGGTAGTCATAAGGTTTTTTTAGTATCATTATCAATTGGGGAAAGATTAGTTTTGTATTCGGATCCCCAGCTAATGATACCGTATTGTAAAGTTGATTGAACCAAAACGTAATATATTTAATATAAGTTTTTTACAGAAAAAAAATTTCTTATTCTTAAAAATATATAGATCAATTTTCTAATTTTTTTTACATTTTGACAAATTTGTTTCTTCCATTTCAAATTTTTAACGATAATTACTCCTAAATATTTGATTGTGTTTTTTGTTTTTAATATTGTGCGGTTTGGGACACAATAATTTTTATTATGTGTTTTGGAATTATCATTGAAAGTTTTTAGGGGTATCGTTTTTGTGTATTGCAAATGGATCAACAAATGTTTATCACTATTTAGTGACAGTGAATTTACGTCGAAGAAATTTTTATAAATATTTATGTCTTCGGTGGCTTTAAAAGTTACGTTTTCCCAAGTTTTTTCGTTAATTATTAGTACCGTATCGTCGACTAATGAAGCAGTTTGGCCATGTAGTGGTTGGAATTGTAGTGTAGGATTGGTCCGATTACTGTACCTTGCGGGATTCCAAAATCTTATATTTCTTTATCGCTATTAATCTGATTTATTTTTACGACTTGCGGTCGATTTTTTAGGTAGTTCGAAATCCACTAAATCGCGTTGTCTTTTATACCTATATTTTTCATTTTTTTTAGTAAAATCTTATGGGATATGCTATCAAAGGCTTTTCGGAGATCAATAAATATATCTGCACACCTGGTTTTTCACAATTTTTTCAAAAAGCTTTCCTCTGTTTGAGATTAGACAGATTGGGCGATAGTTAGTTACTTGTTGTGAATCTCCAGATTTATAAATAGGTGAAATTATTGTATTTTTATAGTTTGCCGGAAATATTCCCTCTGTTGAACTTAATTTTATCAAATGAGTAATTGGTTTTATCAAGTGAGTGTTGCGTGCAGAAGTGTAATACATTGTTGCGTGCAGAAGTGTAATTGTCAATCTTTGGAAAGAGTAGACCATATCAAATATCTCGGTTTAGTTATTGATAAACATTTAAAATGGAAAAATCATATTACTATATTAACAAACAAAATAAGAAAGCTAGCCTGTATCTTCAAGACTCTAAGAAATATATTGGACAAAGTTACACTAAAAACTGTATATTATGCTCTTGTTCAATCAATACTTTCATAAATATAACGTCATTTGTTGGGGTTCTTGTCACAAGACTACTCTGGAGCCTTTAAATATTACACAAAAATTTATTTAATAAATAATTTTCAAGAAAAGTTTTATGTATTCATCACAGTTATTATATAATATAGCGAAAGCAAAATTATGACAATAAGGCAGTTGTACATAATACATGCTCTCTGTAAATTTTTCAACTACATTATCACTGCAAAAAGATCTCAACAAGTGCGCAACACTAGATTAATCTTTTTTTTAATGTATCAGCCAGTATATACTAAAACATCCTTTGGACAAAGAAGTTTTTCATATAAAGCTCCGTTGCTTTTTAATATGCTCAATGAAAAAATAAAAAAAAACTATTGGTACATTACATTTATTCAAGAAAATGGTCAAAATATGTATACTAACTGAGAGTGATGGTTTTGGATTACACTATGAAATTAAGCTATATTTGATACAATCCATATTTAATTACTGTGTATGTACTCAACTTATTCATTATTATGTACTTTTTAATTTGCTTATTGTTATAAGTATTTACTTATTATTATCTACTTCTTTCGTATCATAATTAACTTACTATACAATATTATAATTGTTTATTAGTATTTACTCATAATTATTATGTACTTTATTTACTTATGTTTATTTACTTACTGTTAATAAATTATTTATTATTGTTTACTCATAATTATATTATATAATATTATTTGTTTAATGTATTAATATCTACATATTTACTTAATATATTATATTTATTTCATAAACTATATAAATTTATTACATAATTGTTTATTGTGGTATGATCACCCTATTATTGCATCTGGTAAACCACAACAGGTACCTTGTATTTACATATTTTAATATTGAGTTTACAGTATAATGTTATTTTTGCCAACAATGAGCATACTGCCCAGCTGTAATAATTATTAATTAGTAATGTTTGAATAACTGTACTCGGTGCTTCTTTTGTAGGTTTATTATAATATTTCTTTTAAGTTTAGGTATATGTATGTTTCTTTTTATTTTTAATTAGGTACATTATTGTAAAACTGCATATCTCGATACAGGAATGCCCTAGTGAGATTTGCAGCTTATGTTTTCATATATTTCTTATTTTATTCAATAAATAAATAAATAAAAATAAATGTTCACGGATTTAAAAATATGTACTGAAATATGATAAATTCCGGGAACCTCCATTCATGCCTTGGTTTTTTGATATTTTTAGCAAAATTTTTTCCTACATTTGCAAAAAAAGAATTAAAGATATTTGCTCATTGTTTAGTTTGAATATTAACATCAATGATTTTATTTTCGTGTGCAATGTATTTTATGTTTTGTGTTTTTTTAGTATTATCCATGGCTAAGTTGACTGTTTTCCATATTTGTTTATTGTTATTGTCTGAAGAAAGTATTTTATTTTTGAAGTAGTCTTCTTTATTTTTTTATAATACAGTTGGATAGTTTATTTTTAATTTTTTTGTAAAAAGATGTGCTTTTCATTTAGAGCATAGATTCTCAACCTTTTTTTGCCCACCGCCCCCTTTGAGAATATTATTTTTTCTAGCGCCCCCTAAATCGCAAAGAAAGCAATTGTCATCGTATATTTACAACAACGGGGGGGGGGGGGGGGCGTAATGGGATGGGGAAAGATAGGATATAATAATTATTTTTATTAATTTCTTACACCATTACAAATTTGAGTTTATTACATATAAGAAATAACGCCATATAAATATTTTACAAAAAAATGTGTACAAATATTTACACATAAAAGAAATTTTAAGAAAAATTGCAATTTAAAAAAATTTCAGGCGGTGGTGAAAATTTCGTCAATGTGGAGAGACTCTTTCAAGAATCAAAATAATTTCCCTTTTGAATCTGTCGTCACTGGCGCCAAATGTATCAATTTGGTTTAGGAGCAATATTCTCCTCCATACCGGGAGAATCATTTGCTGGTTAGTCCTACAGGCAAAAAGATAGAATAATATGTGATGACGCTGTCTAAGATAGTCATTTGGAACATAGAGACTATCGCGCTCCAAAATGGCTGAGTTCTCAATATAGCCTCGCAGCAGTCTGAATAAGTGGGTGGCGGCATGCCCCTCTCTTCTGAGCTGCAGGGAATGAAGTCCCAGCATTCCCAGAAGAAAGTTCGTAGGGTAGAGCCATAGATAGATTTCGGGATACTTCCTCATGTAGATAAATCTTAGAAACTTTTTTGAAGCCTCTCCAACATAAGGGAGCACCCCACCTCATGTGGATTCCACATAAGCGAACCACTCTCCAGCCTACTACGGACCAGGGAGAAGTATAAAATCTTCGGAGACCGGGTATCCCGAAAAACTCTGACGGTTCGGAGAACAAACTCTAATATTTTTAAGGCCGACTGGCAAACTCCTTCGATATGAGGGCGAAATGTCAACTTACTTTCATACATAACCCCAAGATTCTTTTTTATTAGAAGCTCGTCTGATATTATGACCGAGCACATTGTAACTGTCGTAGGTGAGACTAAATGCTCTGGTAAAAGTCAAACTTACAAATTTCAAGACATTGAAATGAAGCTGGTTTCGTTGACTCCATTCTGAAATATTATCAACATCAGCTTGAAGGCGCAGGCAGTCCTCAATATTTCTCAATAGAAGATATAATTTTAGATCGTCAGCGAACAGCATAAAGCGAGAAAAATGGATTACTCAAACAATTTCATTAATGAAAATGGAAAAGAGAAGAGGCCCCAGGATCGATCCTTGGGGAACTCCAGAAAAAACAAGAAATTCAGCAGATTGGAAGATTCCGTGTGTGACAAATTGCTTTCTGTTCTTCAGGTAACTTTTAAAAAACTTTAACATTCGAAGGGAAAAACCCATCTGGGCAAGTTTTGTGACTAATGAATTATATGACTAATCGAGATTCACAGTATCGAAGGCTTTGGAGAAGTCCTTATACTAACAGTCTACTTGGTATCCACTGTCTAGGGACCTAGCAACATAGTTGGTAAAAACCTTCATATTGGTTTCAGTGGATCTTCCTTTCCTGAAACTATGCTGTTCCGGGGATAATGTCTGAGGCGTAAGGAATTTATGAATTCATTTTTCAAATAGTTAAGCAGGAGCTGATAGTATGGCAACTGGTCTATAATTTTCGATTAATTTTTTCGAATCTTTCTTAAAAATAGGATGTATTTTGGAAGTTTTCCATACTTCATGAAAAGTGTTAAGTGAAAAGTTAAGTTAAAGATAAGACATAATGGCGTTTTTAGAAATTCGGCGAACCCTTCAATAAAAAAATACCTGAACGAAGTTTGGTCCGATGAAGTGTGCGTTCTTCATGAGACTTATGGCACTCATAACGTCATATTCCGTTAATATATCTAAATTGACGTTTGAAGCTCATCTGGTATTAAATATGGCCGCGTTATTAATGTCTAGAAGTGGAGGGTCTTTATTGTAGACCGATTGAAAACGATTAGCAAATGCGTTAGCCACACCCAAGCCACGAAAGTCCTGATTACCTTTCATCATGGTGTATTCAAGACCACCATCCTTCCGAAGGGATTTTATATAGTGCCAAAACATCTTGGGATTTCAGATACGTAAGCTCGATAGGCCACTCGAACCTCGCGCTTAACTAAAGTTAAAAACTTAACAGATCGTATTCATTCTGAAGGCCTCCAGTTTTCCAACGCTTATGAGGGCATGTTTGATATCTATATTCGAGATGACTTCTCTCAGGGACCACTTCGGGTACTTGCGACCACCACCACTGTCGTTAGCAAATGAAGCGCACTCGTTTCCTCGTTGATATCCAAATAAATAAAGTTGTAAATGATTTTAATAATTTTAAAAATACGCGCGTGGCGAAAAAGACGTACGTCCTGCCGGCGAACTATCTGGAGCACTGATGGGGTGGAATGGGTTTCTCTTGGTCTCCTACCGCCCCCCTGTAAGTCTGAAACGCCCCCCAATTTTCTCTTGGTCTTCTACCGCCCCCCTGAAGGTCTGAAACGCCCCCAAGGGGGCGTTATCGCCCACGTTGAGAACCTATGATTTAGAGGATTTCATACATGGTGGTCAGATATACTCATTTTCCAAACAATTAATTTTATTTTGTCGATATCTTTAATATTTATGTTAGTCCATATATGGTCTAAGCAAGATGGAATACGGTTTTTTATTTCTCTCGTATTTTTATTAATGAACGATATGAAGTCAAATTCAGTCCCACAATTAATATATTCATTCTTGAAATTATCTTCTACGTTTTCATTAATGTTTATATTGAAGTCTCCTGCAATAAAGCAAAGTTTATTATTCGTGTTTAAATTCATTTATAAATGAAGAAATATTCGAACCATGTGTTCTATAAATAACTATTATGTGGTAGATGGTTTTGTCGAGTTTGAAATGAATTTCAATACATCTTACTAAATGTATAGGATGTTCAGTTATTTTTACAATACTACGCTTTTTACATTTTTTATAAGGTACACTTTTCTTTACTTATCGATAATCAAAATAATTATAACATATAGCACGATTTATGATGTAAATACATCGTAAATGGTAACAAAAATTGTTATAATAATAGTTCAGGCGATTAGAATAGTTAATAGTTATAGAATAGTTAAAAGTTAGATAGTTAAAAGAGCACACAAACCCCAATAGCTCGGAGGGCTTTGAAGCAAAGAATGGACGGTTTCCTCGAGAGTGTGTTCTCTTGGGGTAAGAATAACCTCGCCGAATTCAATGTTTCAAAGACCCAATCATGTCTGATAACGTCTAAAAGGCATCGAAATGATAATCTAGTCTCCTTCAATGGAAGCAATCTTCTGAACAGGATCTGTTTGGTATCACTCTAAGTGACCAGGTCAGGTACCGGGGCTCCATCGAAACCAGAGTTAAGTTAGCCTCTCAGAAACTGGGCGTACTGTACATGGCCCGCAGATACTTAAATATTACACAACTGCTAACCCTGTACAAATCGCAAGTGCGCCCCACGGTTGAATTTGGCAGACACCTCTGGTCTGGAGCTCCAAAATACCTAAAAAAAACCTTCACTCGGAACGGGCGGTCCGTTTGATAGATTCTCCCATCTTAACAGACGGATTGAAAACTTTAGAGTACAGGCGTCAGGTGGGAATGCTGTCCTTGTTCTACCGGTATTACAATGGAAGATGCTCATAGGAACTAGTCATTGATCCCCTCGGCACCGGTGCATAGTCTCTTCAAGACCCATGTTCACTCCATCCTTTCCTCAAAAACATCATCCACCCTCCATCTTAAAAGTATGGAGTTAATGTAAAAAAAAAGTTAAATAGATAGTTATTAGATTAAAGATAAGTGAACAATAATTACTAAGGGATAAGAGGAAATTGATAAATATACCACATTTAAGAGATTTAGCAAATGTTTAAGAGAAGAAAAAAAGGTGCAAGAATTTAAACAATCAATGGGATAGAAAGAATCAAGTGGTTAGATATTATGAAATGAATTAAAATAGTTGAATTCAGGTTTTAAATAACATTATTTGAGGAAGTTAAGTGAGTGATACGCTAAAATGCAATTAACGTATTATAGGTAAACAGACTAGCAAGCGCCTTTGCCAGGTGCATTGCAACATATTATTTCGGCCTTCAACTTTTCAGTTTACACTGAGCGCCAAATTTTGTTTTAAATAAAATAAGTTGGGCCGGCATTAGCTGTGGGCAGTATCAATAAACTCTTTATCTCATGGGGGGTATTGGAAAGATGATTCATCCTGGTAAATGAGTGTAACTTGGTATTATATGAAGCAAAAGAGTATAAGTTTTGCGTGAAAGGTAAGTATAATATAAATGAATTTTAAACATCAGCTTACCCCGACCAGACCGTAATACTGTGAAACTATACTATCTATCTAATGCCGTGAGGATGATCCCTGGAGAGGTCCATCCCAGGACGAAAGCTGGTCCAAGCTTTCGGTCCATCAGCAAGTAGCGGGTAACGCGTTCAGGTCCACGCCCGGATGAAACCCGGCCCAGGGCTTTCCGGGAGGATGGATTATTGATGTGGTTGTACTCCAGTCAGCCTCTCACGAGGAAACATCAGGCTCTCCGACAACGTGACGGGATTAATGGGGAATGTTTGTTGAGTCTTTCCCCAATTAAATATTCATCACGGCCGATAAAACTCAGCGTCTACAGGCGTTTGGTCCAACAGCGTTCGCGAGGCGAGCAAGATTGTCCATGTACGATGGGATTCAGTTTTATAAGGATCACGCCCGTAACATAATTTTATGTGTTTCAACACTCCGTTTTACTGCGGATTACTTTATAACGGATTCCCATGGATACATCCCAGTACCGGGACAACTGATAGCACCTTCGATCACATTTTTAAAATTCAAAGAAAGCAGATTTTCTTTTACTGCCGGCGATGACTGACTGCCCTGTTCAGGTCGCCGCCGGAAAGTGACCATTTCCGTTTTCCTGTCGACCCAAATATCGACCATAGACATTGAAGCTTTCACCCACCTATTCCCACCCCGGTATAGGCGACTTATGGTCGCCCCTTCGGAGTTCTCGCAAGAATCTAATTTTTTTAATGAACGACTCTACATTTAAAATATGTAACGATTCTAGAACTTCAATGTCCCCGCATACGTTGTTAGAGGGCGGTATGCAGGCGCGCCTACAGGAATGTACTGTGATGGTCAATTCTACAATTCTAAAGCCCATGAAGGTAATCACTGCCAAAGCAGTGAGCCCCATGGACAGTCAAACAAGGTGTTAGTAACAAAACTAGGTAATAGAGAAAATATAAGGAAAAAACAAAATGAACGACAACCGTCATGAGTGGGAAGCTCATGACGACGAAGGACCACACAATGATCCAGCAGGCAGCACCGTGCACTGTACATAAAAAAGGAAGAAAAAATAAACGTATATACAATGTAGAACTGGTGTTACCGAAATCCAGCCACCGGCAGTCCCAGAGACAGTGAAGAAGGCTGGTTGTCAGGCCTCCCGACAACCGGCAGCGTCGTCCGTAAGCCAGCTACCCGGTGGTGCCTAGACGAGGAGTGTGTGGAAATCAAAAAGAAGACCCTAGGGAGAGAAGCGTCGGGTCGCTGGAGGCGGGACGGACAGCTTTCGGATGACGTTTAGCCCTCTCCCCAACCTCTTCATGTCACGAGGGTTAGCGCGGTGGCCGGGTGCAGCCCCACCAGTTCCAAGAGATCGGCCATGGCACGTACACGGGGACACGTTCTAGGGTCCAACCCCTTAAATGGGGATAAGGACGATACAAAACGCGCAACGGAGTTCAGTTCTCACTCGCTAAACAAAACTAAAAGAAATGACAAAATAAAAATAATAAAAAACAGTAAGGCAACCAAGAAAACCAAAATAATATGAAATAGGCATGTGCGTTTAATTACGCTATATGTATCAGGAACCAAAAAGCCTAAAGTATAAATAAAAATGTTTAAAAAAATATGTGTAAAAAAAAAAAAAAAGAAGACATGAGCGTAAAATCACGCGGACATGTGTGAGCATAAGAGTGCTAATAGAAAAATCAAGATGTAAAAAATAAAAACAGCATAACAACATAAAATTACATATGCAAAAAAAAGCAAACTGTAAAAAAAACCTAAAAAATAAACATACTGTACAGTATTCAATTATAAAAGTCAAGGGTATAAACAATACACATAAAAGTGTAAAATAAAAAACAAAGAAAAAAAAAAACAAAAAAACTGTACATCCTTCGCAAATTAAGATGATAGAGTCATTTGGGATAGTCCGTGGTAAAACAGGAACAAGTACACCTGGTGTCAAAGTAAACTAGTCAGCGACTCTAAGTTCAGGCCATCTCTCAACCCAGATCCTTGCAAATTTCTTGAGACACTCGAAGTTCGTCTTATTCGAAACCAGATCAGTATTCCATACTGGTCTGATAGGTACATCCAAACCATCGAGCATTTCCTCTCTCGCATCCGTCAAGATCTCACAGTGCCACAGAATGTGCTCGGCTGACTGGTTCATCGATCCGCATGCGCAGTTGGGATGGGGAGACAGGGCGAGGGTGTAAAGTCTCCCCCTGAATTCCCCATGCCCGGACAGAAGCTGGGTGATGTGGTGGTCCAGTTGTAAATATGCCCCTTCCATTCTGATTTTAACTGATGGGAAGAAGGAGAAGGTCCATCTTCCCATATTCGAGCTATCCCAACGGACCTGCCACTCTTGGAGCGACAGATCCCTCATTTGACGGAGCAGTCCAGGGAGAGTCCCCGGCCCGCCCGGTGTCAGAACAACACCTAGGTGAGTGGCCGGGGTTCCTCTAGTTAATTTCTGCTTAGTGAGCACTTCCCTAATTTCCAGATCGATTGGCAATATGCCAGCCAAAACGGGTAAAGCGTCCGAAGCAACGGTTCTATACGCGCCAGAGAGTGCCAGCAAGGGGGTTCGTTGGCCACGCCTGAGAGCTAAGAGAATCAGCGAGTTGTCCAGGCGGTGCTCCCACACAGAGGCGGCATACGAGACTTGCGCCACGTACACACACCTATATAGCGTTCGCAAAGCCGGATTTCGCAATCCCCACTCAGCTGTGGAGAGTCTCCTCAGCTTCAAGAAGAGAGCCTGTGCCTTGCTGGATACTTCTTTAACGTGAGCCAGAAAAGAGGACGATCGATCTAGTGTAACGCCTAAATATTTAACAGTTTCGCAAAATCGGACAGTAGAATCCCCATTTTGATGACAGAATTTCTTTTTCTGCTGAAAAAGCCCTTCATCAGGAGGCCCTGGGTCTTGTGGGGAGCGAAGGTCATCTTGTTTCTTTTCCCCCAATCGAGGAACATGTTCAAACCTTCACTGCCTTTGCTCTCAACTTCCTTTCTGCTGTCCCCAGCGACCAGATACGTTTTGTCATCAGCGTAGTCGACAGCGATACATCCTTCAGGCAAGGAAATCGACCATAGACAATTAATAACCAAAAAATAATCTCAGTACTTACTAGAGTTTGGAAATAAACTAGTGCTTATTTATTTTCATAGCAATACCCCGCTCGCCCCGAACGCGTTTGCCCTCAAACACAAAACAAAAACCGAAAACAAAAAAAACTTACTTTTTAACTAACTAGCTTGGTCTGATGGGGTACTAAAAGAAATTTCATTTTCATATTTAAAAACAACATAGATTACTAAACATAACCTGCAAACAAAAAAACATGTACTTTATAATACCTAAAAAAAATAATGTACCTTATAATACCTTATATAATATAATTTATAAATGCATTATGTAGAAATTTTGAAAAGATATAAATAAAAAAATTTATAAAAATAAAATAAAAAATAAAAAAAAACAGATTACTTGCAAATGGTTGTGTCATAACATCAATCGCGCCCATCATGCGTAAGGCATGGTGGATGAGTTTGCGATGCAACCATAAGAAATGTTTGAAGGTAAGAAAGAAAATAAATCTTAATATATATCGAGACTTTAAATGTATACAAACTTAAATTATGTGATACGTGGACGGAGTCTGCGAACACCCTCAGCATGTAAGAAGCTGGGTGTTATAACTTTGATTCACATCAAGACAACCGTACACGCAGCATCTGTAACAGGACAATTTCTTATAATTATTTTTGTTAAGATTAGTAGCATTAAAATACATTATGGGTTTATTAATACATCAGAGCATTGTTTATATGCAGTATGCATGCATCACTTATATAAAGAAAATACTTTTTTTTTTAAAAGAGCCGTAACAGGCAACACTTATAGAATGGTGTACCATCCACACTTCTCACTGATTCTACTTCCATTCGGAAAAATAAATTCTTCCTTCGAAGAGTATTCCTAACTATACGTCCTATTCTTGGTCTTTTGGGGTTGTAATTATTAAACCAATTAAACAGCAGTAACAGTTCATAGTTTTATTTAAGAAAATCATGGTTTAGATTATACTTAAATGAAAAAATGTAAACAACCATCGCAGATGAATGGTGCCAAAAAGTAAATAACCATTGCCAATGAATGGTGCCAAAAGTAAAAAACCATTGCCAATGAATGGTGCCAAAAGTAATTTATGTAACCCTGTAAACCCTTGGTAGAGCAATTGGTAAGGTTAATTGTTTGTTATATACAATTATTAAGGTTTCACACAAACCTATCAATACATTGCTATGTTTGCAGGCGGGCATTCTACCACAGAACTACGTTGGCGCCCGCCTACGTTTGCAATAAACCGTTCCCGAAGGCTAGCTCAGTCAGTCGGTAGGGTTTCTCTCATCATCAGGGGGTACGGCTGCGGCTAAAAAAGGTTGGAACTAGGGTGTCTCCATCCAGGCCCACACAGGAGGAATGATTCAAATGAAAGAGTGTTCAGGGTGAAACAAAGCAATGTATTGTAAGGTAGGTACAGATTACATGGGTCAAGAGAAACGGTACATAGCCCTATCTAAGAAATGGCCTAATTAATCTCTCTGAGCCTGGGGTCTAACATCCCGAAAATTATCTGTACGAGTGGACACATTAAGAATAGGTCAGGGTTTTACTCACAGCATCGTGTAGGGGGGCGGCAGCTCCCTTTTCAGGCGGTGCAGGGTTCCAGGTGGCATCCTCACGCCAATCCGGGAGGATACCGGAATGCACACCGAAAGTTAAGTTAACATTCGCAAGGACGCGGTGCCGAGATATGTGTTGACGCCGTAAGAGCCGTGGCGCGACTGCCGGCGGGTATTGGCGGGGGTCACGGGCAGGCGACGGGGGTGACGGGGGGGTCACGGCCTCGACTGCCCACTCTGGGTTTGCACTCGGGCCCGCGAAAAACAATTTTTATTTGAAAAAAACTTCTTTGGTGTTTATTTTGCTTGCTAGTTGTGTTACATAACACTTCCCCCCGCGCTCGGAAAAAAAGCGACGTGGTAATGGAGCAATAGGGCAACATCCTCTAAGCCTTTACCGGGAATTTGACAAAATGACAACAGAGACCCTAGGCTTTGAGAGACTTCGGTTGACTAAAGAAAATGCCTAGCTAAAACATAAAACAGAACAGCTTATGCCATAGGCTAGGTACAATGTTTGTTAGGGTTGGGAGGAAGGGTACATGAAACACAAGGACCGAATTAGTTTAAAAAACATAATGGTGTGAGACAACATACAAAATTATGCAATATGGAAAAGGACAATCAACAAGGTTATGCAATTGAAGAAAAAACAATCAACAAGGTTATGCAATTGGAGAAAAGCAATCAACAAGGTTATGCAATTGGAGAAAAACAATCAACAAGGTTATGCAATTGAAAATGTGAATTCAAATTTATGCAAGGAACAAAAATGTTTATAAATATGAATCTAAGAGATTCATTGGTCTGGGAGCTAAGTTTGCGGTGCGTAGATTTGTTTTGGATTTCGAAGAAATTCGACGAATTGCGAAGAAGACGTGGTTTCACAGACTCTAAAAGGATTACAATATCACTGTAATCTGACCCATTTGAGATAATACTCAGGAGTACACTAGGTCTTAGAGAAAAAAAAAACACTTCGTTTCATCGTAGACGTCGAAGGTTACGGAGTGGAGATTGTAGTGCTGGGCTATGGTTACAGAGGTCGATGGAGAGAAGAAACCAGGATCTGCAGACATGCCAGTACGAATCCTAATGTGCTATTATGGTAAGCATGGATCGTATATAATGGGAATAACTTGTGGAGATACGCATTCAGCGAATACTGGGGAGTCAAGGTAATAATGGTTTACACAAGACATGGTATACGTCACTGCATGATAGAACAAGAGACGATATAACTGGCTTTGGTAGCAAGAGCAAGAACAAACCTAGGGGCTATTGTGCCCGAAAGGTAGTTCAGAGTGTCATTATGTATAGTGGGACAACTCGGCTTACAGCGGCACAACAAGACGACAAGTATGTGCGGTAAGGTCTTTGCTTTCAGGAACAAATGTGTAGAACATCACGGCGATGAGACCTTTGTAACCACAGCGAGGGCTGCCAGGAAGTGGAGCTCAGCTTTGCTGCCGATGGGGACATCCTTCTGGGCTTCTTTTTAAATCCGGGAGAAATTATTATTAAAAGCCAAAATTCTTGAAATTTACCTGCCTAGAGACCAATGAAGAAAATGTTTGGAGAGAAACAAAATGTGTCCAGATAATGAAACAAACGAAGTTTAACAACCACAGACCCAGAGAGAGAACGAGAGATTCCTAACTAAAATGTTTTTAAAAATTTACATACTTAAACATTGTCCATTATTAGGATAACCTGGCGTTTGCCGAGTGACAAAATGCCTTGGTTGAAAAACAACCGGCCTTCCATTTCCTATGTCCACATAAGGTGGTAACATTTTCGTAGAATTTCAAAGAACAAGACAAAGGAGTCGTGAACGAGTCACGGCAAAAGCAGAGAAACCAATCCATGAATAAAGGTTGTCCGAGAGACAGATGATACGCCAAGTGCATACCATACATATCCAACGTTCATGAATGTGTTTCATTAAAACTAAAATGAAAAATGGAGAGACATACGTAGAGAGCGAAGGAGAAAGCCTGCTGATAACCGGTCAATTACCGATTCGCACTCCACGTGAGGGCGAAATATGGTCAAAAACAGATTTTCTACTTCATACCATGTACCTGAGAACATGAGGGTGAGAAAAAGGAAAGGAAAAGGAAAGGAGTTGAGTGACGAAACTTGCTAGAGACTGGACTAATTTCCAATTCAAACTCCATGTGAGAGTGAAACATAATCAACCAGCAGATTTCCTGACTCTTTACATTAACCAAAGTGGGTTACTTTTAAAAGCAATGAGATGAGAATTGTAATACACGTTATACCAAAGGACTAATCTTTCGCGTGTATTTGACAAAAGATTAGGGGTCATTTTAAAACTTCTACATGATTGTGAGAAAAGACAGACCCTTGCTCCAATTTCACAAACCTGGGGGTTTTCTTATTCGTTCCCCAGACAACGAGTTATGTGTTTTTGTGTCATTTGTCCCGACTGACCTCCTACCGACACGTTGTCCCTTAACCAGAAGTGAAGCTTCCGATTAGTCCTTGGCCAAAAGGATAATGGATTGGTTCTTGGGTTTAATTACAAGAAGTCCATGGACAACAACTAGACCGAGCATTGCTGAATACACAGCTTCAAAACAGATTGAGTTTTTGAAAAAAAACTACGTGACTTCGACTCCGAGGAGAAGAAGGACTTGTTAAACAAGTATAAAAGAAGCAAAGCTTGAAAGAATATCAAGGGTCACAATTGGGTAAAATGAGCTACGTCTGGTAGTTTATATAAAGGCTACATCTTATAAATAAGACATACCTAGCATTTAAAAAAAAAAAGCAAAAATTGCATCATAAAAGATGACATTCGATATTGTATCGTTCGCACGAATCACGGTGAGTATTATTGTTACGTCTTTACGTCTCGTGTACAAGGTTGTACACAATTATACATAAAAGCGGTACTCATGACAAATGAATGACACACGACCAAAATACAAAAGCGGTACTCATGACAAATGAATGACACACGACCAAAATAATAACATTTAGTTATAAGCAAAAGTAATTATAACGAACTTCTCGTATCATGGTGGGTATTCTGAGGATCTCTCCTACAATGGTAGATGTTTTAAGGATCTCTCCTATTGCGTAACAAGATTACGTTTAAATGCAACACAATAAAAGTTACCAGTAGTATTTTAATACCATAAGTGAAGATTTGTTAGATTAACTAACTCCGTAGCCCAAAAGGCGTACGATAGAACAACAGAGAAGATAGACAATTTAATGTTACCTCACATGTTACAAAGTGCGAAGGTGATGGCAGAGTATATTTCTACTTACACCAAGTAATAAAACAAAGACAGGCCTATAATGGTTTTACTTACTGTCTATTGTAGCAACCTTCAGTGAGGAAAACAAAAGGACCAATTTGCGGTTTTACATACCTTTTGTATAGCTAACAGCGTACCGCGTGATGCGCAATTTTGGGTTGCAAACACTTGGTTAAATGGTCAACCAAAAGTTGAATGTAAATTCGAGAATCAGGATAACCATGAGGTTTTATTAACCTGTCCCGTGGGGTTGAAACGTGCCATATAAGACATACGTAACTTCGTTATAACAACCAAAGACCGGATGATTCGGTTTTACGTACTTTAGTTGAAACGAGCCAAATTGATTTATATACAGGATTATAAAGACCAATCATTGGCTTCATAAATACAAATTCCAAAATGGACGAGTCAATATCCAATTTGGGTACAAAAGCATGAGTTTGGGTAGGACGCCATCAATTTTTAATTTAAGAAAAAATTGAAAAACTTATATACAAGAGAGGCAACTATGTAAGTGACCACTATTTGTTTTTAAGAGGTACCTCGGAAGGTTTTACAACTCACGATAAACAAAAGAAAAAAGGAAAAAATTTAATTTTGCGTTTTTCAAGAGGAATTTTTTGAAAAATTGACACAAAATTTTTTTTCTTCCATAGTTCATCACAATGGAAGGCAACCAAGCATATGCGTCATCGGACCTGGGAGTCATTCCCAATGTACACAGTCTATCAAAGACTCATTTACAATCTGCTTTGAAAGACAGGGGACTTTCGCCAGTGAACAAGTCAAAAGCCGCCATGAGAGCTTATGCATTGTTGTTCAACAAAAAATACACCAAGAAAATAAACCTTGTTTCATCAAGCGAAAACGATCCACGCATTATTGCCCAAGTTTTGGAAGATCCTGTTCCTAGTAAAGAACCTGGGACAACTGTCAAAGTGAAACAAGACACCGCATCCATCACCGCACAAGAAAAAACCTACGACTTCTCCTCTTGTAAAATCAAATACAACGGCGTTTCTAATGTGCTGGACTTCATTGATCGAATTGAAGAAACAGCCACAATCAAAAACATTCCATTTGATGTGCTGCGGAGAAATTTTATTTATTTATTTACGCCCTTTTTCGGGGCTTTTACATATACAATTTAAAAATTACACTTTGATTAAATAAAATATAAATACTATTTATTTCTTTTACCAACAAATATAAAAGGTATATATTTCTTTTACTAAGAAATATACAGTATTTATTGTACATAACTGAACTGCCTCAGTAACAGCATTTTGTATTTGTCTAAAGATAAATTGAAGATGTCCACAGACTTGGTATAATTATTTCCCTCCATTAGTATTCTGGGCAAAGAGGAATACATATGGTAGTTAGTTCCAGAATTTCTGCACTGAAATAAATCCTGACTTCTAGTATTACGTAGCTTATTAATAATCCGGAAGCATATTAATTAATGCACAAAAGCTACAAGCTGCGCTCAACCCGCAATATCCGTAGATTCATCAAACTGTAAGGCCACAAAAGTACTTTCTTTTTAAACGACTTCGAAAAGGAGGAGGTTGTCGATTCGACGGTATTTTTTTTATGTTTGTTACCTCAGAACTTTTGATTGGGTGAACCGATATTGATGATTCTTTTTTATTAGAAAGCTGGTGCTTCCCGTGTGGTCCCATTTTAATTTGGTCCAATTCTGATAATGGGATCCATGAGAAAACCACATATGTCTTAAATTTGCAATAAGTATGTGCGCGATAAATGGACGAATAACTTCTTTTTTTGAAGTAAAACTTCTTTACGAACGCTCGTCACTAAAAATCAAAAAATAAACAAAAATTTTAACAAAACAAAAAACGAATTAAAAAAATGCACTAAAAAGTAAAAAAAATAATTTCGCACGTTTGTAATTTTTGGAGTCGGTGTCAGCCAAGATCTCCACATCTCACCTATAACTACCTATGTATGTAGTTACCTTGGCTGACACCACTCCTCTTTGATTATATTATTTTCTTAGTTTCTTAGTTCTTAGTTTTAGTTGCATACATTGTATCTAATGAATTTTAGTCATACGAAACTATGTTAATTCCATTAATTCTTTTTTGATTATATATACTTATGTTTTTATATGAATATGTATGATTATGTGCTTTATGAGAATACGTATGTATATGTATGTATGAATGTATGTGTATGTTTGAGTATGTATAAATATATGTGTACATATATGTATGCATATGAATGTGTGTATATAGATGTGTATAAATGTATAAGTGTGTAAGTATATGCATCTGTAAATATATGTACATGTACCCGTCTCAGAACAGACATGGTCTAGTGAGGCGTGTTACTAACTTGTTTGTAAACGATAATTTAAAACAATAAACGCCCGGGTTGCCGGCATTGAAAATTAAATCTATCTCTTCTCTATATAAATAAAAATTAATCGCCTAAATGTATGTACGCGCATAACTACCGAACGACTTCATCTATTTAATTCAAACTTTGGAGATTTGATGTATGAATGCCAGCGAAGGTTTTTATATGTACTGGTGAGCTCTGGTATTATGAAATTTGTATAAAAAATTGCAATAGGTGGCATGTGAGCTGTTTGAAAACTGAATGTACCGGGACCGAATTAATGGAATGTGGGAAGGGTGAGGGAACCCGGAAGGGGGGAGAAGAACTCGGGAGGGGGGAGGGGAGTTCACGGAACGGGGGAAGCGGGCGAGGGGAGTGGAGAGAGGAAAGGCGGAGTGGGAACGAGAGAAGGAAAGGGGAGGCGGAAGGGGAACGGGGCGAATGGGAAAGCATACTGGGAATGCGCTATAATAATATCAATGGAGCGACAGATCGATTTGATTTGTATGCAAATTAACAGATGGTGGTGTGAGTTAAAAGGTTGGGTAACCATCCAGTAGATGGCGTTGTGTTTCGTTAGCCACAGCAACGCGTGTCCGGGTCAGCTAGTATTATATAAATACATATTTTTATTGTTGCAATATTTTAGTATTTATTGTTTGATTTGTGATCTACATTTGTCTTTCTCAACAATTTTTTGAAGTGAAACTTCTTTTGCCCCGTTAGTGATTTGAAATTCGGATGAAACGGAAGTACGTTACTAAAATGTATTATTTGAACCGTCAAACGTCCTCGGTACTAATAAATGCGATAAATTCACTACTACGTTCTGGCCTCCAATAGCACCGCGGTATAAAGCGCCTGACTCTCAGCGCTCAGAGAGACAGACATCTAGGCTTGAAACCTACCAAATCAAAAAGGGAGGGGAGTTCACGGTTCAAAAAACCTTATCTTCATCCAACGGAAATCATTCTAATAACTAATAAAATACTAGACATCAGGAAACTATTCATTAGGAAGATCATTCAAATTACTGCATTAAATCCTCACCATGCCTCATAACTCACCCACAAAAGCAAACTCGCACAATTAACTTTTAGTGCCAATAATTAAATCAACGTTTGCCCAAAAGTCAAATAAAAAAAACAAATACTTTTGAAGTCCAGCTGTGATTCGGATTTCAGATGAAACGGAAATAATAATTACTGCACCTGCGACGCATCAACTGCGCTCATTGACCGCTTTGATTATGACCTCACTTTTCAAGTATTGGTTGAGATTATTTTGGTAAAGTTTCGCTTCTACCGCGTGTAAAACTGTATTCGAATTTTTCTATTTCTTGCTGTTTTACAAACTCACTAGAGCTGTCTTTTCCATGTTGTAGTTATGCCTGATACTCTGTTATATTATAAATAAATAAATAACTATAAATAAATTTTTTTTTAAAAGAAGAATATATAGAATAGAATAAGAAGACCACCCCAGTATGCCAGACGCCTCAACCCGCCTAACACGCACTGCGCAGCATACCAGCGCATTGTGCGTGCAGTATTCTGTGTGCAGTGCGCAGCGCCCCGTGTGCGCGACGCCCACCGCCCAACGCGCGCCGCTGCCCGCTCGCCCTCGGAGCATGAATAATGCATAAGGGAGGAATGCGCGCCCGGCTGCCTCCCTCAAGGTCACTTCAAGGACATACCCGCTTTTTACCGAGCAGGGCCGAGCGAACCAACTCCCCGCTCCCGGATTCCGTCCTGCGCTTATTTTCCAGTAAACACCGGAATACGACAAAAAGTCGTTGGGCGGGTACCTTCACGCATACAGTATTATGCTGCTTATTATGGAGGTTCGACAAAGTTGGGATGAAGACGAAAGTATTTTTAACCTTCACCACGTCAAAAGTGAGTTTGACGAAATCACCGATGAGTACAACAATTAATTGTTTATAAGCAAGCAAGTAAATATAAATTATTAAAAACAATTAATCATATTTGGTTCCTAACATAGGTACCTATTTATATCTATAATTTTTGATAAGATTCAAAATATTAGATTTGGGTGAGCATCGTGGGTGAGTACTTCAAGTAAATTCATTAATTTAAACGAAAATTGAATTTTGATTAAGAACAATCGATGGTTTGCAAAATGTCATTCTCAGAGTGTGACATGGTTGACAGTTTCGTAAGAATTTTTGTAATTTTGTAGTAATGGTTAAAAAACTTTTCAAATATATTGTCATGTGGTTGTAATAATCCAGAAATCTTCTCTAGGTTGGAAAGAAGATATTTTGAAAGTTTCAAACATTTCCCATGCTGGAATACATAATTGATAAACAAAAAAAAAACAAGCAAGCAAACATACATCTATCTCTATGACGTACATTCATTTTTATATATTGTTTATGTTGGCTTAGTAGGTTGTTATTATTCCGTAAACAAAGTTCATATTCCCTTATCCCATTAGCCTTATCTGGATTTTAAGTATAACTGGGCTCCTGAGGTACATAACATATAAATTGCATATTCCGTACAAAACATTTATTATAATTACCTCCCGGATAAAATGTCCCTGAATCTTTCAGAACGATGAATAAGCATACATTTAATACTAATACATAAAATACTGCATTACAAAATTGACTGTCCTGAATTGCTTCAATTAATCAACATCCATTTTTCAAAAAGCCACACCATAATACTGTCTTATCAAAATTCCCCTTAGAGACATACTTCATCTTAAAAATAATCAATATAAATGTTTATTCGTAAAATATTTAAACTTGGCAACAATATTATAATTTTAAAAAACGAGTGTGATTTAGACCACACGACTGAAGTAAAACTTCACTCACTTATAAAAGAAGAGGGAAAGAAAATGTGCGCGCGCACTGCTCTCTCTTGCTCCAACAGTGTAATACAAACTTATATCTCCCTCTTAACTTCCGTTCGCCTCGCCCGATCACACTTTTCGAAACGTTCTCGTCACGCATTCACCAGCTTACTCCCCAAGTCAAGCGTGCGTAAAGAAGTTTTACTTCAAAAAACCTACAATTATCCTACTTTTCTGCATTCATCTCATTCTCTCGAAGTTTAGTTTTCTGAAGATTTGCACACATTTTCTTTTCATTATATTATATTTTTTATATTGTTTTAATTTTTAAGTATTTGCAATAACAATGATACAAACACCTTATAACTGGAAGACTTAACTTAACTTTAAGATTTAACTTTAGAATTTAAAAGGCCATTAGGGTGTGTAATAAATATAATAATAAAAAAAAAATTAAACGTGTCGAGTCGTATTCAATAACTTCTTATAATATGTTCTTACATAGATAAGATCTCCCCCCTTTCAGTGGAATTGGAACACTTCTGAGTGGTGTTTCGGAGTGGTAGTTAGACCCATTTGCTGGATCCAATATAATTTATGGTTCCCCGTGTGTCCGGGGCAATATAGTAGAGCCAAGTACCGACGCGCGACGTGTTAAACAGTGGTTTTATTGCACTTGTCTGCCAGCAAGAGAATAGAAACGCAGCGGGGTCGGCTAATGAATGTGAACAAAAAAACGCGACGAGGTGCACCGACGTTTGTCGTAAAATAAAAGAATCATCGGAAAACATAATAGAAATTACCTGAGAGTCATAAGATTTTACACCAAACAAATTCAGCCGTGTTCACGACTAGATACCTACCTTCTCTATTCAATGCTTAAATGTTTTTATATGAGTGAATAATATATATATATATATGTATATGAGTGAATGTATTATATGTGTTACAACATTTTTTTTTACGTTATCTTCACACTAAAGGCCTCGAGGAAAAAGATCCCCAGGACCGAAGTCATCTTTGGGGATGCTGTGTAAAGGGTCTTTTTAGGGAAATGAAGGTGTGGAAGTTCTGGAAAAATGTATGAGGGGTGTGTAGTAATCTAGTTTCAATGTGTTCAGGAGTGACGAACACTTTTACGGGTCGAGAAAGTCCGGCTGAAGAGGTTTCCCTCAACCAGTCTCTTTTGATCCAGCGCGCAACGTAGAGGTGGTTAGAGGCATCCGCCGCCGGCACCTAGACAAACCTCACCCCATATTTCTAAGTCACCAAACACAGTGTGTGTGTGTGTGTGTGTGTGTGTGTGTGTGTGTGTGTGTGTGTGTGAGGGTGTGTGTGTGTGTGTGTGAGGGTGAACCACTTGGGCAGTGGCGGCTCGAGCACTTCTTTAGTGGTGGGGATCGACGTTTTTTACGTACTGTACCGTAATATTACGACCCGTAGAATATAATATAAAATTTCTCAAAAAAAAATGTTTGATGGTCTAATCATGCTAGTCGGATATATTTAACACAAAAATAATAAAAGATGTCTATAGATATATGTCAATTTACAATATAATATAATAAAAATAAAGCTTTACCTTGCAAGATTATTATCAAACTAATTTGAACGCCGCCCGTAACTTCGCAAACAAATGGTTCTATGGGGATCCAAAGGATTGTCCCCGCAGGTACTTGAATTCACATACTACTGCGCATGCGCAGTTGCATACGATCGCAAAACAACGCAAGGAAAGTATGGGGATAGTTCGGATCGTCCCCCAAGTGCGCATTAGATTCTGCGCACTGAGCAATAGACCCGCTGTTTTTTGCGACGTACATTGTTCGCTGTACGTGCGTAGGGTCTTATTAAAATCACCCGGAATAATTATTTGTACTTTATTTCTGCAAAATATTAATTACTTTTATGTTTAAAGAATTCATTCATTTTAGCGAAGACAAAGCATCGACTGTTATTTCCTTTAGTAGGCTTTGAGTGTAACTTGTGGGGACTGTCCCCATTGTCCCCCTGTGAAGAACCGCCACTGCACTTGGGGTTACTTACCAGTGAGTTATTATTATTACGGGCGCAGATCCGTGAAAATCACCGATCAATCTGAATTCTAGATTCTTGAAAAACGAGTTCCAATATTAAAATACATATTAAATTATAGGTGGGTAAATGATTCCAATTTTTAAAAGCAAATTTGTGAATCAGATTTCACGCAGGACTAACAACAACACAGACAACCGAATTTAGTATGATTGATAAGTCTGTTTAATAAGGTTACACCATTACCCAGGAATGTTTTTTTTTTTATTTTTAACTTTATGAGTAAAAACTCAAATTATAATATTTATTTAAATGAAGACAAGACATGAAGCCTCAATCAAAATCAAATATTGAAACTCAAAAAAAGATATTGGTTCCACTGGGACTCGATCCCAGATACTTTAGCTTACATGATCAAAGCTCTACCGATTGAGCTATGAAACCCATTTCTAATTCGGTCACTTTTAACTGTATCATACTTCGATTAAGAACTACCAACACTACCTTCATTTTCTTACCGCACATATTATTGGCTGCTATCTTTATATATGATTACAAGATTCGACTCGAACTAAATGCTATCGAGATAGTGTCTGGATAAATATTTAACCATTTTATTTTTAAGACGCGACATCTATTGACTTTTTCTGCAAATCTAGGATGAATATTTATTTTTAACTTTATGAGTAAAAATTCGAATTATAATATTTAATTAAATGAAGACAATATTAGCGAAATTCAATGAAAATCTGGAGACAGAAAAACCAGAAAAAGATATTGGTTCCACTGGGACTCGATCCCAGATACCTTAGCTTACATGGTCAATGCTCTACCGATTAAGCTATTGAACCCATTTCCAATTCGATCACTTTTATCTGTATCATACTTCAAATAAGAAGAACCAGCAGCCAATAATATGTGCGTTAAGAAAATGAAGATAGTGTTGGTGTACATTTTAAGAGGTAAAAAAAAAGATTACTGGACAAAAATACGTTGGAAAACACATATCTATGTGACTATAATATTGGTAAGATTGTTACAAATGAAATAAAAAAGGAGTGTGCTTTAGACCACACGACTGAAGTAAAACTTAATTTTTTGTTTATTTGTAATAATCTTACCAACATTTTAGTCTCATAGTTATGTGTTTTCCAATGTCTTTTTGTCTAGTAATCTTTCTTTTTTCCTCTTAAAATGTAACTTTTTTTTATTTATTTATCTATAATAAAATATATTTACATTGGTTTTATTTGTATGCCTGTCTCACTAGGGTATACCTGTGTCGAGACAGGCGTACAGGTATATAAATAAATATTGTAGTTACAAGGATATTTAAGGTAAAATACATATCACTTTGAATAGAATTAAAACAGAAAGGTGATTGGAAGGATGGTAAATCTTTTAAAGAGAGTTATTTTATAAATGTTGGAGATGACGTGGAGAAGTAAATTCTGCCTAATCTATTTAAATGTCAAATTTGACAGGATTCCATTAATTTCATTTATTTTATATGGGTTAGGTTGTATGTGAATAGTTATTTTTGTCTATGTGTGATTTATTTTACAGGTGTTAGTAATAGTGTGGCGTCCAATACTTATAATCCATTTTTTAATATCTTGTTTGAATTTTGTAAAGGAGTCAGTTTGTCTGATCGTAGTTGGTAGTGTATTGTATAGTTTGCAAGCTATGTATTTAGAGTGTCTTTGCCCGAAGGTGGTTTTGAAAAAAGGAGTTTGGAGAAGTTCGTTGTTTTTGGCTCGGGTATTGTGTATTGTTTGTGTAGCTTTGTATAGTGTTTTGTTGTTTTTGTGTAAATTAATTAATATGGATCTTGAGTAGAGCTGTTATATGTCCATAACGTTGAAGGAATTGAATATAGTATCCATGCTGGTAGTAAGCGGCATTTTAAGAATTATTTTTATGATTAGTTTTTGTGCTTTCATGGTGGGATCAAGGGCATTGGAATATGCATTACCCCAGGCTAAAATTCCGTATTCGATGTGAGATTGGCACAGTGAGTAATATACTGTTTTTAAAAGTTTTAGGTTAAGGAAATTGCGTGTTTGTTTGAAAAAGTATATAGATTTGCGGATTTTGTTTGTAGTATTATGTATATGTTGCTTCCAATTTAGGTGTGTATCGAAGGATTGATAATGTTTACTTGCTCTAGGCATGGGCAGTCACAGTTCCGGTTTAGAGATGAATTTTTACATTCGTGTATTTTAAATAGCGGGGCTAGGTTTGACTTTGGGATATTGGTGAGACTAGACGGTAATTATTTTGTTTTCTGTACATTTAGAGTTAATATGTTCGAGTCAAGCCAATATTTTACCTGTTGAATTCCTTCCTCCGCTTTGGATTAAGCGGTAAGCCAATCTTTTGATTGGAAGAGTAGGACAATGTCATCGGCGAAACTGATAGTGGCATCGATATCTATATATCAGGATATCTATATATCAGGATATATATATATATATATATATATATTAGGAAGAGCGTTGGACCTATAACACTGCCTTGAGGGACCCCGTTACTATTGGGCAAATTATGGCTCCTTGTGGTACTTAGTTTAACGCATTGGGATCTGTCAGATAAGAAGCTGGAAAGGAGGCCTAATTCTTTTTTCCTAATACCTATATTAAACATTTTGCGTTTTAATTTGCTGTGTGAGATTGTATCAAATGCTTTACATAGGTCGAGAAATACCGATAGACATTTCAAGCCCTTATCCAGGTGGCTAGAAATATGGTCAGTGACTGTAGCTGTAGCATGTTGGTGCTTTTATGTTTTCTGAATCCAAATTGCCGCGGCGATATTAAGTTATTGGTTTCCAGATATTCCATGAGACTATTATTGACGATCTTTTCGAATACTTTTGAGAGGGAATTTAGAAACGTAATAGGACGATAACTACTAATATCAAGTTTGGAGCCAGTTTTAAAAATAGGGATAATGAGACCTTGTTTTAGAATGGTGGGAAATAGCCCTTGGCGGATGCTAATATTAAGTAGATGCATTAATGGTTGAAGTATACCAGAGGCAATTTTTTAAGAACAGTGTTAGGTATTTCATCAATGCCGGTTGATGAAGAGTTTTTGAGCGAGAAACTTCATTCTCTGTAATCGTTTTAAGAACAAAGGGGTTGGGAAATCATCATTAGTCGCGTGGTCACTTGGACCAAGCGTATCGTTATTTATTTGGATTTTTTTTGCTAGTTCCGGACCTATGTTTGTAAAGTAATGGTTTATGTAATTGACAATTGTGTTAGGGTTCGATGTAAAGTCTACAGTGATATCTTTGATATTGAGAGAGTTTGAGGTGTCGGTGGCTTTATTTGAAATGGTAGCTTCCTTGTGGACTTTCAAAATTTTTTTAGGGTCATTGTTGTATTCGGAATTTTTTTTGTTGTAATATAGATTTTTGGCTTTCCTAATGACTTGTGTGCAGATATAAAATAAATAAATAAAATAAACGGTATCTTTTGTAGAAATTATGGAGTTTGATATCATATGGGTTTGTGGCATATTTTTTATGTATGGAATTGCGTTTCCGAATGCAGTTGATTATGGTATGGTTTATCCAAGGTTTGAGAGGTTTGATCGCTTTAGGAATGGTGTTTGTGGTGATTTTGGTGTTTTGGACAAGGATGTCTTGTAGGTAGGTAGAGAAGTAGTTCCAGGCCTCCTCAATATTAGTTTTGTTATAGAGTGGAGTTAATGGTTTTGTTAAGATTTTAATTGTTTTCTTCGTTATTTAAGTTAAAGGTTTGCTTTGTACGTTGTGTTTGGAACTCATTGTAAAAGAGGTGGCGTAGTGATCTGTAATTGATGACATTAGGATTTCGGAGGTGTATTGGTTGGTTGATTTAACCATACACTGAAAGAAATGTTTTGGTACTATTTACTAAATTTTCAGTAATTATCTACCAAACAGTTTAGTTGCTGTGGTGACTGCCGAACTTTTAGCTACTGTTTGCTAAACAGCAGTTTATTTATGACAGCTAAACGATTCAGATATTCTAGCTAAACTAATCGGTTGACACAGCTTTCTGTGTTTAGTTGTATTACCTAAACTGTTGTGTATTTTATATCTAAACCATTTTGTAGTGTTTGGTTAAAAAAGCATAACTGTTTAGATGTAGTAACCTTATTATTTATTTGATATTCCAAAATGGTTAGTTTGATTAACTAAACTTTGGTTGGAATTGCCCTACTGATATAGATGTTTTAGCTCTCTATTGCTAGCTAGCTTAAGGTACTGTAGCTTAGCTTTTTGGTTAGATTATCTATTTTAAATAGGAAGTGCAGCTTTGCAGTTTAGCTGAAAACAATACAGGGTGTAAATGTAACCACCATCAACTCGAAGGATTATACCCATGATTCAGAATCATGGGTTAAATACTTTGAGTTGCTGGTAGTTTATTACAACCATTTTGAGAGATGAAACCTAAATACATAAATATTATGTTTTGTAAGACTAAAATCTACTTATTAAAAACCTCATTCAAATAAAAGTTATTTTGTTAAGAATCGTCTCTCAAAATATTGTTTCCTGCTACCAGTAAAACTCACCTTTAATTTTTTCTACGTAAGCTTCCAGATTCCAAGAAATTAGATAGTCCTCCATGGTTTTGTCTGCCATTACAACTATTTAGAAGTAGCGGCAGGCATAAAATAAATTCACAACGAACGTCAATTCCTCTGTAGTGCGCACTTAGAACTGAGAACAGCGTCATCTGGGACATCTGGTCATCTCGGCCGGGCAGCTGGCCGAAACGAAAATGCCGTTATATGCTCGTCTACTAAAGTTTGGTGGATTTAACTAAAATTTTGTAGCAGTTTGCTTAAGTTTGTGCAATGCAACTAATTGTTTTGTAAAAATACCCAATTTAGATATTCCAACCTCAGTTTGGCTATTTGAACAAAACATTTAACCAAACTCGATGTTTAGTTAAATTTAGCTAAATACTTTGTGAAGTAACAAATAAACTTAAGCTACTAAAGTGAAATAGGTTTAGTAAATTACTTTAGGTTAATTAACCAAACAGGTTATTTTGTTTGGGTAAGTAAGCTTTTAGTATACTATTAATAAAGTTTAGTTGCAGTAGCTCAAGCACCTTTTACTAAACAACGACGGTATCTGCATATAAAGTAGTTTTGGAACTAGTAGCTGAAGTTTAGGCGATGGTTACACAACTTCAATTAGCTTAACACTTTAGCTAACTCATTTTTTTCAGTGTAATATGGTCGATGCAGGAGGAGGATTTTGGCGTACATCGTGTTGCTGAATTGATTGTGCTTTCCATTCCGTGGAACATTAGTGTGTTTAGATAGTCTTGGCACTGGGGATGTTCGTTGTTTTTTTAAATGTTAATATTAAGATCCCCTATTAAAATTAAGTTCTTTATTTTGTGTAGATCCGTGAGATAGCAGTTTATGAGGTACAAAAATGAGGAGATGTTAGGTTTAGAAGGAGAGCGGTAAAGTGCAATGATACATGTGTTGACGTTGTACGTTATTTGAAGACAGTTTGAGTTAGTAATATAAATTTCTTTGACATTAAATGAGTTAAGAGTGTTGTTTAATGTATAATATGCTACTATGTTTTGTCTTTAGTGATTTGAGGTTTGATGGTGGGTATAATTGGGGATGTTTTTGGGAGTATAGTAAGGTGTTAGCCAACATTCTGTCAGGATAATTATGTCATATTTGATTTTAGCAAGGTCGAGTTCGATGAGGAATTGGTCAAAGTTTTTGTTTATAGATCTAATATTTTGATGGTGTATTGATAAGTTTGTTTTGTTAGATGTTATGATAGAAGTATCCATTTTTGTATGATGTGTAGATTGGTTGAAATATGTATGGGTAATTAACCGATATTTTAGGTATTTTTTTTAAAAATCATCAACATGTTTAATATAAATAATTTTATCGTTCGTGATGCGCCTCATCATGATTCTCCCTTCTTTGTACCAGACATAGGCATAATTTTTTTCTTTGGCAAATTTTTTTGTATGCCATAAAAGTTCTTTATAAAAGGGATGAGTTCTTCTCCAATGTATATCTTGTCTTCTGTCCTTCGAAAATTCCATTTTCTTTTTTTGTAAACTAGCGTTTGCCCCCGGCTTCACTCGCATAATCGCCCACCACTCCCCCCCGCACTACCCCTCCCCTCTCCCCCTTAATAAATATTCAAAAGCAAACAAACAAACAATATTAATTACAGGAAAAATGTAATAGGCAGTAATTGTTGAATGAACCACTAGTACCTATATATTGAATTATTTGGCAGGTAGGAGATAAGCCAACGTAGCTCAGTGGTTAGAGCAGTCGACAGGAAATCAGAAGGACGCGGACTCGAGTCCCGTCGGCGGCATGCATCTTTTCTCGGGAGATTTTTTCAATGTAGATGAGTGTTTCAGGCTAATAATTATTACTTAATTATTGTAAATTGTTATTATTTACTATACATAGTTTTTATGTTGCAGGAGGAAGTAAACACGGAAGTTGGCTAATCGTTCCACAGCCGACCTTTTAAACTCAAAAACAAGGCATAGAAACGACCCGTTCTCGTATGACAAATTAATGTCAACCGTGTACAGACGTCGGCCGTTAATTGGCTTATATCCCGACAAAGATAATAGAAATATTTTTATACTGTCAACGCATCGGTGCCGAAGGGATCAATGCTTGTTTTTCGTATCGTCTTCTATTGAAATACCGGTAGAACAAGGACTGCGTTCCCACCTGACGCCTGCGACTGTGTTTGTTCTTGTACAGTCAAGAGCTTTTTAAAAAGTTTTGGAGCTCCAGACCTAAGGTGGCTGCCAAATCAAGAGTGTGTAGATACTATACTATCCGACATAATATTCTACTTCAGCGGCTTCCGTTGATTGCAGGCACAATCTCTAGAGCAGTATTCTTCATCTTAGCACGGGGTGATCAACTAAAAGAGTTAGATACTTTCAGTCGCCCTTGAAAAGACCACGTGTTTGGTGACCCAATATGAATAGGAAGGTACTCTCTAACCTTCCTCTCTCCCCTTGAGACTTGAGACTCACAATTTTGAAATGCCATAGTTCCAGTAGTTTCAGTCGGGGGGCAGTTGGTACTCTAACTAATTTTTAAAATAATACTACAATAGAAAAGAAAAGACGTAAAGTCAGAAATAATAATCTGCTCTTCCTCAATCAACTCTCGACTAATTATGGATATACTCGTATGTAATTCACCACTGTGTGTTACCAGAATGTGTAGACCGATCAATTCAAGTCAAGACCTTGATTTTTTTGGTATTAAGCCTAAATGATTTCGGTCGGTCACAATTGAAGATATTTTATATTAATTTTTGATTTTAGCAAAGTCACTTCTATTTTCTTATGTTTATCTCTGTTTTGTCTTTGCTTTCGTGTACCTACCTTCCTTTATTCTTATATGTACATTTTCGAAAATTCCATTTTCTTTTTTTGTAAACTAGCTTTTGCCCCCGGCTTCACTCGCATAATCGCCCCCTCCCCCCCCCCCCCCCTTCCCCCCTTCCCTTCCCTCAATCAATCAACAATCAAATCCGCTCCGTTTCGCATTCATAATATTAGTCTAGCTGTTGGCTTAGGTCAAAATGTAGATTAGTACCTATTTTATATTTGTGTCTACACTAAATATTCATATTAGAATACTCATATTTGAATTTTCGCTATCAAAGAAATCTCCATAGTAACCTAAACAAATAACAAAATAACAGCCCACGTCAAACATTTACTTAGCAACAAGCTTTACCAATAAACATATAATAAATAATTTCATAACGCCACAGCTTATTCATAACGCCAGAGCTTACCAATATATATAGCCTATATTACTCGCAAATAATGTAGCTTTCGATAAGTGAAAATTTTTTTGGTAAATTTTGAATAGGGCCTGACACGCTTATTATGAATAATTTTTAGAAAAAAACGTTATCTACTACACTATATAAAGAAGTAAGATTTGTTTGTATGTTTGTTTGCATCGAATAGGCTCCGAAACTGCTGAACCGATTTGAAAAATTCTTTCACTGTTGGGAAGCTACACTATCCCCGAGTGACATAGGCTATATTATATTTTCAAAAAAATTAGGGATCCTTACTAAAACTCCAATAATGCAACCCAAGGTGTAAAAAAATTACCTAAAATATTCTTTACATCGCGTGCGCTGCGAAAACTATTGATGATAGAATAAAATAATGTACTACGACTTTGTAGAACACATCACTATTTACAAAAAAAAGTCGTGAGAGCATATGTCTAACTATTATGGTTATGCCACAATAAGTATTCTTTTATTTTAAAAAATTTATTAATATGTCACCGCTTGAAAAGGCTCTTTATTTGTATATTGGTGTTAATTCTTATCAAAATTAATTACTTCATATTCAAGACAGCTTCAATACCTTTATTTAAATTTTTGAATTTTTCAATTCGGATATTTAATTAGAAAGATATCACGAGTTTAATAATGTTAGTATTAGAAAAAAGTTTCGTCTACGGGCCGGGCGGGAGAGTCAAGAAATGAAGTGCCAGGGGGGTTGGCGGGACGGGGGAGCGGGAGAGCGGTGGCGGGGAAGGTGGAAGTGGAACGCTGGAGGGGAACGCACGGGAAAGGACATGCAAGGAGCAACATTTTATTTATTTGAATATGGCATTGCAACGCATGCCGGGAAACAGCTACATATTATAAAAGAAAATCCAAAAAAACGCGCGGACCGCAAAAACTCAGAAACGAGTCCCGGAACGATCAAGGGAGTTATAAGGTGTGGTAGATCTCTGTCCCCTCTCGGGAAAAAAGGTACCAGTTTTTACCTAAAGGGCGTGCTTTTGGAGATATAAGGGCTGGAAGTTTCACCCTCTTGAAATTTCGGAAAGTTCAAGAAGGTACTATAGAACTCTAAAAAGTTCTGGAAGGGGTGGCGGTGTATGTCGTGGAATGTTCGTGAAAAGGGAATCGGGATCATCATTGTGAAACATTCCATAACACTCTCAAATGTTTTCCTGAGCGAAGCCGGGTAACCCAGCTAGTATATATATAAAACCAAAATTCACTTCGCGAACCGATCGGCGACAGCCCGCGGCCATTAGATACGTCACTGTTATGTTGGTATCCCTGATTCATTAACAAGAGCTAAATACGACTATAGCCGACTTCGTGGTATAGAGACAATACCAATTAGTAAAATTAAATTGATATCTATAATTGAATGAAAAAAATACTCTAATACGGAATATGTTTTATTCTGACAGTTAGACTTAGCTTTATTATCACAAAAAAATGAGTATTTATGTCGCGGGATGCAAAAAATATGCATTTAACATTTTAATTTTGTTTTTATTTCACAAACAATCAATCATAATTACATAAACCCGCCAAACAAACCATTCAAAACCTGGGATGTTTTTTAAAATTATGATGACATGCAGCTTTCGTAGTTTAACCCCAAAGTTCCGTATTATCCGTGAGGTGGACTAAATACATATTTACCGTGATTTTAATTTTAAAAAAAATTACATTGAGAAAAAATTTTTACATTGAAAATTTTATTTTTACAATGAAAATTTTTTTTTTAAGAAAAAAAAAACGCGGCGTTTTTTTTTTCTTCATTCATTCTATTTATTTTCAGAATTTGGTCAAAGTAGTGCTTACCTAATACGCATTTTTTTTTATTTTATTTTACGTAACTTCTAGCTAATTGTTATTTTATGGTAATAATAAATATATACGAATTACGAATAGAGGTTTTTTAACATTATAATTCTGTTGTGTTTTCATAATTTCGCGCGTCTTTATGTATCCCACGAGATGTCTACGGTCGTATTTAGCTCATCAGGGATAACAGTGACGTACCTAATGGCCGCGGACTGTCGCCGATCGGTTCGTGAAGCGAATTTTGGTTTTACGCAATTGAAAATTAAAATGCATAATTTTCCGCCGCCCGAAATGCAAAAAGTTTCCTTTTATAGTAATTAAGGCGAATATAAAGTTTTTTTCAAAAAATTATTCGTAATAAGCGTGTCAGGCCCTATCAAAAATTTACCGAATTTTTATATTCCATTCGGTATTTATTGCGTGAAAGAGTAAGACACATCCATCCATACAAGTATTCGCATTTATAATATTAAAAAGATTGGACGTAAGTCCGTTAATAAATAAATAAGTAAAACAAGTCATAAAGGAAAAATGAAATTTTGTGTGTGATTTTGGTTTTCATCGCTTTTTTCAGTCCCTGGACGATAATTAGAAATTTATTTGATTCTATTATATAATATTATAAGATGAATTATTGACCAAGTTGTTTGTACCTGGCGTTAGTGTAGTATGTGGGCAAACGTATAATAATAATATATATTGTATCCCCTCCTTATATCCGCCTATGAAGTTTCTTGACCACTGCGAGTTCAAGGCTGGTTGCAATTCCCAAACACGTAATGCTTCATCTGCAATCCATTCAGCCGCGACGCCGCCTCACCAAAAGGGCAGATTCGCTCCCGCCACTGCAGTCCAGTTCAAACGACGCGTTTTGGTTATTTTGCAGTGAATGCGTAATTTGAATTCGACCCGCTCAAGACCGGTTTTAGATTGATAAAAATAATAATATTGCTGGCGGCGATAACGCCACTGACATCTAGCGGCAGAAATCATGAGGCTCAAACTCAGAAGTCGTTCTGTCGTAGAGTCATGAAGTCAGAAGTCATGAAGCTCATTATGCTATGTTATACTAGATAGGTATATACCAGGGATGGCCAACCAGTCGATTAGGCCAGTCGATCGGAGGCACGGGTCCGGCCAAGGACTCGAACTCAATAGAACCAGCATCCGCACAAGAACTCGAACCCGTAGCCGGACAAGAACCCGCACAAGAGCTGCGCGTATCATCTTGAGTGATTTTCAAATGCCGATCCTTCATATTATTGGACGAAATAATAAATTTTCTTGAAGAGAGGGGTGATGATTATCAAAAACTGTGTGATTTAGACTGGCAATGTGATTTAGCATTTTTAACAGATTTAACCGGAAAACTGAGCACATTAAATCTGGAATTACAAAGCAAGAATAAATCATTAACAGAAATTATGACTCCTGTTGCAGCATTTCAAAGTCAAATAACGTCTGTGATAGTCAAGATCGAAAATAAAAAATTTCAACAATTTGTAATAAATATGGAAAAAAATATTACCTACAATTTCATTCCTGACAAGTACACAACAAAAATTAAGGTAGTGGTATCAGACTTAGAAAATCGCTTTAGTGATTTCGAGAAAATTGAGTCGGTGGAATTTATCAGTTATCCGTTTAATAATTCCATCGGTCATAGTGATATTTATGAAATGGCTAAAAAAAGATAAATTTCAAATGGACCACTTTTCACCACCATTTCAGTGCCGTAGCGTGGGTATCATTCAGCCGGGACGGAGAAAAAAATCGCCGCCCCCCTATTTAGGTTCTTCAACTATTTAGGCTATTCAGATTTTCAAGCGCCTGGGGGGGAGTAATCCTTTTTTTTAATACGACCTCTTTTTATTTTGATTTTCATGTCGCATCTGACGAGTATTCTTCCAATAAAAGTCATGTTATAAATTTTACTACAAATTTATAACTGCTCTCGGAAATCGAGAATGGTATCTATGTAATAAGATTTCGTATCTCGAATTTATACACTGTATTTAGAACAAAAGGCAGGTTTTAAATAAGATTGATTCTACGTAAGAGTCCCAAAATAATAGTTATACACGGAACAGTCAATTTCTCAGAATTTTTCAGCACATAGCATGCACCTCAAATGAAAAGCTTAACTCCATACACGATAAATCTGCAACTTATCGTTAATATTCTGAACACAAATCTAGTTTTTATTAAATTTGTTTAGTTAATTAAAACTACACTCAGAAGATGAAAATAGTTTTATTTTTTTTTATTTTGTCGGCACATACGGCCTGCAACTAGAATTTTATAACTGACCTTCGAATAAGAAATGTTTGAAATGTGTCAGCAGATGAATCCAAAACTGGAATTTTACATTTTGAACACAAAACTAGTTTTAAATTGAGCGTGAATCTGCTAGCGAGTCTCCAGATTTAATGAATATTTTTCTCATAATGTGCGCATGGTTTTCCTACAAATTACGAATTTTGAGGAATGGTTTGAAAAAAAAATTTCAACTTCACTCGAAATATCAGAACGATTTTTATAAAAATGCGGCAGTAGATTAATCCGCTACTGGAATTTATCAGCTAATTTGGAACGTGAAACACTGGTTTTAACCTAAGAGTTAATTTGCACGCGAGTCCTCAGCTTTAATTGATACTACACCCAGATGACGATCCATGAATCTTTCTTAGAATTGTCAAATGATTGCCCACGAACCTCCCTCAATCATTCTCACTGAATTTTTGTCATAAACAATCCAAGCGCAAAAAAAATAGGGGAATTCTTGCAATTCACTACAGACGAAGTCGCTACTACTATTATACATTCATTTAAAGAAAAGGAATTCCCCGGATTCGTCACAGAATAAGTAAGATACGATACTTATGAAAAATTCCCTGCTCATTTCAATCGGTCCGAATCGTAGGTGCGACAAAAATATGAAATGAAACGGATACATTTTTTACAAGATATTAATATTATTTATTATGGAATTTTGCCGCCCGGGGCGTTTGAAGGAAAACATTATCTTTTTCAAAATGTAGTTATAAAATTCTAGTGGCAGACTATGTATGTGCTGCCACTGTATGGCAGGCTTGGGGCGGCCCATAACCTGATGAAATGAAATAAAAATCAGTTAGGGCTCTAGAACTATTTATTTTAATAAGTGTAATTGGACAAAGTGATAATTAACGGCAGTCAGGTGTATTAGACGCATTGCTAATAAATTCAGCGTAGGCGTTCATACTTTCATCAAACGGGGACGCACAGGAAAGGACAGGGAGAATAGATTTATTTCTTTGAAAGGCATTGTACTGCATGCCTGGAACCAGCTAGTTATATATTCTATATTATATGTGTATATTCTCATGCACCATGTTCAATTACTTACACAATATATAATACTTACATATATTATACTTTGCTGTAGCTATAGCTTTCACATTGGCGGTGGGGTAAGGGCGGAAGTGAGGGAGGGAGTTTGTAAAATTTATTAGAAAGTTTTTAGAATCTCTACTGAAATTGGTACTAAAAAAAATTATACTTTACTCGTTCATAGATGGCGCGAGCATAACATTTTTAGGGAAAAACGCATTTCACAAGTTATACTTTCAAATATTAAGATGAATTAATGGTTTGCGCTCGTACATACATGCAATATGATCATGATTAAATAGTTTTCTTCATAAACAAACTCAAATCTTTCAAGAAAGGCTAACAAATACTATTGGATTATATAATAGTGGATTGATTAACCGATACAATATTGTATTTGTTAGCCTTTCTCCAAAGATTTGAGTTTGTTTATGAACAAAACTATTTATTCACATTCATATTGCGTATGTATGGGCGCAAACAAATAATTTATTCATCTTAATATTTTAAAGTATAATTTGTAAAGTGCGTTTTTCCCTAAAATAATTATGCTCGCGGAATCTATGAAAGGGTAAATTATGAATTATTTTTAGTGTCACCTTAACACAACTATTATGTAGGTACATCACATTGATAAAAAATATGTCGCAAATAATATTGTTGTATTTTCCAGGAATGTAATCCACGAGTACTATTTCCTATTTTTATTGTGCAATAATGAGCGCCCCCACACGCCCTTGATAGTGTATACCAGGGGTGGCCAACTTGATTAGACCCAAGATCTACCGTTAATTGACGAAACCCTGTGTGATCTACCTAGTGGCGTTTCGCCGCCCCCTTATTAGGGTGTTTCAAGCGCCGGGGGGGTGGGGGAGGGGGGGGGGGGCATAGGTTTTTTAAATTTTTTTATTAGTGAATTTCTCAGAATTTTTCTGCATTTCGTATGCAACTCAAATGTAAAGCTTCATTCGGTACACGATACATCTGCAACCCGTTATTTTAATTTATCGTTATATTCTGAACACAAAACTGGTTAAAGTTAAATCTGTATGCGGCGATTTTGCTTACTTTGACTTTGATTTTTACTTTGACGAAATTCTGAAAATAAATAGAATAAATGAAAAAAAAAACGCAGCGTTTTTTTTTTTAAATTAAAAATCACTGTAAATATGCATTTAGTCCACCTCACGGATAATACGGAACTTTGAGGTTAAACTACGAAAGCTGCATGTCATCATAATTTTAAAAAATGTCCCAGGTTTTGAATGGTTTGTTTGACTCACTTTTTTTTTTCATTAACTCCACACAGGAGGCCCTGAGGAAAATAATTTCCCACAGGGCCTATGTCATCTTTGAGGATGCTGTGTGTCACTTTTCGTGATAATAAAGCTAAAGACCCAGGTTCACTCTTTCTTGTCCTCAAAAAAGACCCTGCATGACTTAAAATAAATTCATCACATACGCTTAGACACAGGGACATAAAGGATAAACGGTATAAACCTAACGTGCGTTTTTCACAGTCCCATGCAAGTCTCTTTTGATGTAGTGTTATAAAGACCGAATTGACGATTGATCGAATCCTACAAAATACAAAAAATATGTAAAAATTTTGTAAAATTAATATCCAATTTTAAAAATGAACACGAAAAAAGTGAAAGAGAACATAAAAGAAAGCGATATCGAGTGATACCCAAGAAGAAAATACAAATTAAGATGACAAAACGCATAGGAAAAGGCGCACTGGAATTCAACGACAAAAATACGGAAGAAATCATTCTTCAGATTGATAAAAAATTGTTTCGTAGTCTCCCCACTCTTGTCTGCTTTAGTTTTCCGAAGGTTTCACGAGTTGCACATTCTGATTTATTTTTTTACATCCGAGTACCTGAGGGAAAACATTTAAAAAAAAAATTGAGAGCCATGGAAATAAAGACATCTAGTGGTATTACCAAAAAGCTTTTTCAAGGGATAGTACAGTTACTAAAAGCTTTTACAAAATTTCGCTAGGGCGCTGATGATAGTCATCCTACAAGAAGTTTAGTTTCAAAAGAATTATTATCTTGTAAAAGCAAATTAATTATATTATTAATACAAAATTAATAGTTGATCAATTTTGACATCATTTTATTTTTCAAATGCAGGAGTTCCGATAATAAGACTTTACAAAACTATGATGTGAATCTCTGGATTTTGTTGTTTTATAGTAGTTAGGACATCTATCGGTATTATATTTAAGCTTTTTACGTAATTCGTCATCCAATAAATGAAATACGAGAACTTACATAAAATTTAGCTAGGTGCTGACGGTACTCATCTACAGAAAGTTTTGGGAATTTGTGAAAATAAAAATAATATTATACGACCCGGTATTGCCCTCTCGAAAATTCAAATTTCGCTTCAATTTGGGAGGCGGGAATGGGTACCGCCGCCCCGGGAACCTTTATTGGATAACCAACACCTCTGCCATAGGTCACCCCAAGTGGTTTGCTGCGTTTGGTGATTTAGCAGGGGTGCCCAGGTTCATGGGGTGAGGTTTGTCCAGGTCTTAGAGGCGGATGACCAGGACACACTGAACCCCAGATTCCTACCTACCCCTTAAACCCTCTTCCTTCCCAGAACTTTCCTCTCCTTCCCTTCCTTAAAAAAACCCTCCACACAGCATCCTTACAGATGACATAGGCCCTGAGGGAAATTATTTTCCTTAGGGACTCCTGTGTAAATCTCATTTAAAAAAAAAAAATAATCTTCGCCAAAATAATATTTAGTGCTCAAACAGGCTTAGGTACCTATAGGGGTTTCATTGTCGTTAAAAGTTTAACGTTTTTTAATAATTCTCGTTTCACCGATATCTTTTGAAATTTCTGAAAAATAAAATATTTTTAAAACACCTTCTTCATGATGTATAACTGCCGATAATTCTCAATCTGTGTAAATATTTCCGATTTAATAAATTACACTATATAGGTATGCACTTTTATAAAATATTTATATCATCATCATCATTCTTGGCGCTACAACCCCTGGTGGGTCTTGGCTTCCTCAAGAGTCTTCCTCCACTCATCTCGGTTTTGTGCCAGCTCTCTTCAGTTTAGAAGCTCTAAGGTAGATATATCTTTGAGGACGTTGTCGCTCCATCTTAATCTGGAGCGCGATTCTGTTTCTTTTTAACGACAGTAATCCTCTCCTTTCATTCAAATTAACGATTTTTTTGCCAATTGCGATTCACGTTCTCTCAATGACAGTTAGATCCTCTCCTTTGAACTTCGCAAAGGAGAGGATCTAAAGGAAACCGTATGGGCTGTCATTAGCGAGGTATTGACTGACATTAACGTGTGATATTGACGACGATTGTCGATATTTGCGTAAACTTAATATTGTCGTAAGTTTTGACTGTAAACATGATAAGTGAAGTATTCTTCATATAATATTGGTATTAAATGAACCGCATTACCGTAATTGCGATGTTTTAAGTCATAGGTTCTCAACGTGGGCGATAACGCCCCTTGGGGGGGCGTTTCAGACCTCAGCGGGTCGGTAGAAGCAGTGGCGTAGCTCGGGGGAGGCGGGGGGGGGGGGGGGGGAGGGGGGGCCGCCCCGGGCGGCACTTTTGGGGGGGGGGGGGGCGGCAAAATTTCACAATCAATAATCATCTTGTAAAAATTTTAATATTCAGTTACGCGGTGGAGTGCAAGAGGCGATGCCGTAAAAATGACGTGGCATCATTACAAGGAGATTCTCGTCACTTTGGAAAAACTGAGAGAGACAGGTGAAAGCTTGAACTCAAGAACAGATGCAGGAAGTTTGCTAGTTGCGATGCAGTCATTTTTCTTTCTTTGTTTCTTGGGTCTCTGGCAACCAGTGCTACATGAAGTGAATGATGCTCTAAAATATTAACAAACAAAGGGACTTGACATAAGACTATGCGCTCAGAAAATAAATGCTTTGAGTGAAATGAGTTGAGACGGAAGCTGTTTTATTCGTTAGATAGAATAATTGTAGAAATTCGTGAGCGGTTTCAGCAGCAACATAATTTGGCGGATAAGTTTGATTATCTAAAACCGGCTGTATTACTAGATTCGGACGACACTAGATGTAATCTAGAGTACGCATCTGCCGAAATTGACGATCAGGACTTCAAGCTCGAACGAATTCGACTGCGGACTTTCATTGCTGCCACAGGCAATGAAAATAAATTGGTTAATGCGGACTCACTTGAATTATTAAAATTTATTGTGAAATCCAAGCTTGAAGATACTCTTCCCAATATCAGTAAACTAGAAAAAACTTTTTAGTCCTGAAACGAGAATCGAACCTTGGATAGCTCAGCGGTCAGAGCATTGGCCCTCCATATCGGGAAGTCGTGGGTTCGATTCTCGCGTCAGGACTTAAAAGTTTTTTCTAGTTTATAGTTTTTTAACATCTTTCTAACGTTTTATATACTGTTAAAATCAAAATATTAATGACAGAAGTTTTGTTTTTATTTCTAACACAAACATTATTTTTAAATAAAAATGTAAATAGCAACAGTAACGTTTTAGCTCGAATTGATAGTCGATTTGTGTTTTATATTCGCGAAGCTTTGTGCGCCCTGCTGAAAGCGCACACAAAATTACACTTATACGGTTTTGTTCCACGTATATATCACGGTGTATATATTTTAAATTTATTATCACAGAAAAAGTTAAAACATAGCTGACAGGTTTGTGCTTACTTTTTCGAAGTGCAGTCACAAAATTCTTGATGCACACTATCTATGTGCTGCCAGAATCAAAGAAAAACCTTTTTCATGTTCTGAGTGTAGTTTTAATTCACCGCATACATAAACAATTTAAGCCAATTTATTGTTCAGAATGTAAAACTTCTTCCGATGTTGCTCTCGAACGTAGACAGACAGTAAAGCTTAGTTTACGTGAACCGTACTTCGCTTTCATGACTGACTACTTGCACAGTGGTCACATGACACGTGTTCCTGGGAAAGATTTACTCAAGAAAAGGCATCACATACTCGTACTTCATCATTGCATTCTTCGTCCAGGCACCGTTACCACTAAGTTGCGAATGGTCTTCGATGCATCGGTGACGGATGTGAATGAATCATCGTCAAATGATGCCTTCCTTACCGTTCCTCCGAAGCTTCAAACGAACATTGCTGATCTTCTGCAAAACTTTCTTTCACCATCTGTGGTGTTCATTGCTGAGGTACGGCAAATGTATCGCCAAATATTCCTTCAAGAGCCAAATCACGCGTTCCAAATAATATTTTGGCGTCATCAATTATCGGAATCTACCCCGGATTACCCAATTCACCCTGTGACTACTGACATCTCTGCCTTTATTCTGTACTATCGTATTATCAGACCGTTGACAGAAAAGGCGGGTTACGAATTATCACTAACATGCCACGCGATCACTTCGGATACGAATATCAACTCTATCATCACCGGTTGTTCCAGTCTCGAACAATCTCAACAAATGCAAACCGAGATCATCAAATACACCAAACGAGGTCAACTTGAACTGCAGAAGTGGGATTATAACAAACCGAAATTTCGAGCTTTTCTACCGCCGGACTACTATCTCACTGATGTAATCTTCAAGAATGTTGATCATTCTCCTTCTCTCAGGGTATTGGGATGGAAATGGAGGCCACCAGATACTCCACCTGATGATATTACTCACGGGAATCGTTACACCGACCAATTATCGCTTTTGACAGTTATCGCATCTAACCATTGGCCTCAAGCATCATCAATTTATAATCCATCGGATAATGCTTCACGTGGCCATTCTCCAGCCGATCTAAAACGTAACGTGTTATGGTGGGCGGAACCTTCCGGGATTGTCCAGTTAAACGACCCTTAGCCTATCTTAGATGGCCATGTTAATAAAACTGAACTCCACTCTGAGGAACGAGTTCAATCGTCATTAGTCCAACACGATGAAAATCTGCTGGACTTCTTATTAAACAAATTATATTGTATTCGGAAACTCCAACATCTTATTGGTTACTGCTATCTATTCGTATTCAACTTTCATAACAAAGCCTCTCGTCGTTCGGATTTTCCACTCAATCGTATCGAAATTCGTGTAATATCTTTAACCAAACATTGCACATTACTCTCTACAGATGACGTGACTAGAATCAAAAAATCTTATGCTTATCGCTACGTTTCGTACTTTGAATGGATCTTCTCTTACAAGACCATTCAACAAATCGTGTCCATTGCCTAGTCAATGTGACTAATTATCATCGTTTCGCAGTTCGTTTTATTCTTTTTACGTCATCTAATCTTTATCTAATTATCGTTCAAAGCTAGTTAAAGCATTTGCTTCGTCTTATTTTCGTCTATGTCACGTTTCATAGCATTCTGCGCTTCGCTTAAGTTTCAACTTTTCTTTAAAATACAATTTGCTGTATTTTGGTGGGCGGAATATTTCATAACACTTATGGGTTTCGTTCGTATTTGTGTTCCGATCGGCCTTTAGGATCGGAAGGAATCCAGATTTTGGTATTCCGCACATTAAGGTACCTAACTACATGGTAGCAACATAAGTCAAGCACCGCCTTATCGTCAGTCGTCAGTCTGTCAACAACATCGGAACATATCGTAACGTGACATTTCGCCTATCCTAATCCTAATCCTATCGTATTTCTATCATATACTTTGTGTAAACTCCCTACGTGAATAGTGACGTGACTCAGATTTCTATCGTGGATTATGAAATAACCCAAATAAACAATATCGCATGCTTATGGATAACCTGTGACTGTCGCCGAATAACAACCAGCCAGAAAACACCTCAGTACTCCTTTTGTATACCGATATTATTTTGGTGGTAAGGCATAGATTGTATCGAGGTCCATAAGCGTTTATAGCAAAGAGTGGCCGCAAGGTCATTCTAACCCACGTTAGGTAGTTCATCAACGGGCTACTAACAAAGGTTAACAAATACAATATTGGATTGAGTCACCAATTCAAAATTTGACTAGAAAGCCTTTTTTTGAAATATTTCGGTTTATTTATGGACAAAACTATGTATTCATATTCATTGTGAATACGTACTAACGCGAAAATTAATTTACCTTAATATATTAAAGCATAACTAGCAAAGAGTGTTTTAATATAAAATAATCGAATTGGCCCAATCTGTGAATGCGTTGATTATAACATAGGTTCCGTTAAACCGCCACATGATCAATATCAGTTGTGTACATGTGAATATGCCATAAAAAATATAAAAATACATAATAGGGAAGGTCTTCGGCCACATTTGATTTGAGTCCTTCGACCTCCTCTGTTCATGAAAAAAGTATTCTAGTTGAAGTATAGAAATTACGCCAATTAGTGTGTGTATACAATACTTAATTACGTACTCTTATTATGTTTCTAAACACAATAACAAAGTGAAAAATAATAATTTATGAACTATGTCGACATTACAAAACCTAACCTCAAACGCCAAGCGTTTACTTGTTAACAGACATAATATTGCTTCGAGTTCGTTAATTCAGCGAGTCGGAGCGAATACATATTTAATTCGTTTAGTTACATTATATATTATAGCATTTATTTATCTCATGTTTCTGCTTTGTGCAGCAAAAAAATATATCGAATTCCAAATAACCCGATACATAATTTAATTGCAATCTACAGGACACACTTGTCAGACCTTTCACAGTTTATATGTCAACTAAATAAAATTCTTTGCAAAACACGGGATATGTTTACGTTTTTGATTGGTGATATTAATGTGGATATATCATTTATTATTATTGCTATTATTACCTGGAAATCATCGATCTCATCTAAAGGATGAATATATTAATATGCTAACTGAATTGAATTTTAAATCATGTATTAACAATTTTACTCGTGTCGTCGCCAGTCAGAAACCTTCCTGTATTGACCATATGTCGGTAAATAGTAATAATACTAAGAGATTTCAGTCTCTTGATATTAGTTTTTTAGATCTTCATACAATAGTGTATGCTAGTGCTATCACTATATGTAATAAGTTAGGAGTTAAATTAATGTCTTCTGATGATAGATCATATAGTTATAGTAAACCAGAATGGCAGAGTAGATTAGAAAATGATGTAGTATTTTTAAGAAGTAGCATAGCTAGAGTAATAGAGTATAAAAATGGAAATAGAAGTAAGAATATTTTGAGACATGTAGATGTAATTGGGAGAAAATTTGGTTACAGCATTGGTAGTAATAACAATGAAAATATAATCAATTATTTATTAGATTTATTAAAACAAAAATTAGGTGTAAAAGCAAGTAGATTAAAAAGATATAATTATACGTATAATAAAAAAATATTAATAGATTATTTCAGAAAAATGAGTAAATATTTTATTCCAAACTTGACGATAAACAAAATATTATTTCGAATAATAATAATCCGTTGCCATCTGAATCAGACATGCGCGATTTTTGGACAAACATTTGGAGTAAAGATATAAAATATAATGAGTCAGGTCCGTGGATAGAAAATGAAGAACTCAATTGTTCAGAGATTGAACAAATGAGTTTTTCTGATATATCGGTTGAATTGTTAGCCAAAACTATAAAAAAAATACTCATAATTGGAAAGCCACGGGTTGCGATTGGATACATAATTGTTGGTATAAACGTCTGACTACTTAACATCCTCTTGGCAAAAAATCTTTCAAAATTTGTCAGAGAACCTCAAAATTTTCTAAGGGCATTACTTTTATGTTGCCTAAAAGCGAAAATATTAATAATCCAGTATAGACCCATTGCATGTTTACCGACAATCAACCCTCAAGTCAGCAGCAACATCAGCTATCGGTAGGTTGAAGAAACCAAAGCGCACACCAGATACTAAATTCGGTGAGCGTGCTTTCGGAGTGTCAGGACCTAAAGCCTGGAATGGACTGCTACACGAGTTAGGAATGATCACAGATTCAGCGGAATTTAGAGCTAAACTAAAAACTCATCTTTTCAGACAGTCGTATCCATAAGTAAAAAAAAAAAAAAACCTTTTACATTCAGCTTCACGGCTCGCGACATGGTAAATAACTAATTTTGTAAAAATAAAGCAAATTCTTACAATTCTCCAGTCTTTCAAATAAATATGAACTCAACTTTGGCATTAACCTTCTTATAAATTGTGAAGGTTATGCCCCATGAGGGAGCGGTAGTGTAAAGATATGCGGGCAGGGACCCCACGTCTCGGGCTCCAGGGTAAAGCTCTAGACAGGGGGAAACAAGACGACACCGAGGTGTTCAACAGTGGAGGTTACTGGGTCCCGGGGGGCCAGAGCACCTACCTTTGGCCAGTCGGATAGCTCTTCGTCCTGGCTTCCAGGCAGGAGAGCTTCTCTACTTCAGGGTCGTAGGTTTCGCTAGAGGGGGGGTACATTTAGGTATTTCGCCACATTTGCTCACATATAAACCCAATCAAATAAAAGAGGTCTTTAGGTAAACATCAAGTGTATTGTCAGGAAGGTAGATTACAACAAACCGCCACGGTAGGGCGAAATACGGACAATTACAGGTTCCTGGCTAATTTCCCTCAACATTCTCTCTCTCTGGTTCATGGTTCTACAGTAGTATTGTGAATTAATAGGGGGGGGGATACATTAAAAATAAGAGGATTTGACTCACGACATGGTCGGGGTGGCGTGGGTCCTCGTGGTCCGAATGGGTAGAGACCCGTACCGATCTTAAATCAGGCGTTCCCAGACAAGGGGGCACGATTCCGCATCGTATGCGAAGGGGCGCCTCGGATTACATCAAACGATTTTTGGTCAGTCGGCCGCGCGGGAGTTTATCTGTGCAGAGGACACGAGTGTGTCGTTCCACGGGTAGGTTTCAACTGCGCAAGCGGGAATGTTCCCGCTGGCTCGCCGCTCCGCGTTGATGGCGCCACTGTCCGGCCGCCTAACATCAACCGGAAATACTCCGTAGCAAAGAGGCAACTATTTAAAGTGATTCAAAATAGCCGCTCTTTACCTAAAATTTCTACTGTGAATGCGTTTCGTAACAACTACCCCCGCGCTCGGAAAAAAGCGACGTGGCAATGGAAGAATACGGCAACAATCCTCTATGCCTCCACCGGGCTTTTGAAAAAGAAGGAGAAAAAGCGAGCCTAAAGTTTGAGAGACCTTGGTTGACTAGAAAAAGTACCTGGCTAAAACATAAAAACTAACTTATGCCATAGGCTAGGTACAATGTTTGCAAGGGTAGGGAGGAAGGGTACATGACATATAAGGACCGAACAGTTTACAAACATAATGGGGTGAACACAACATACAAAGTTATGCAATTGAGAAAAACAATCAACAAGGTTATGCAATTGAAAAGACAATAAACAAGGTTTATACAAGAAGGAAGAAATGCATATAAGTATGGCTCTAATGTTTCATTGGTCTGGGAGCTAAGCTTGCGATGCGTAGATTTGTTTTGGATTTCGATGAGTTACGAAGAGTTTTGAAGATTACGAAGAAGACGTGATTTCACAGACTCTAAAGGATTACATTATCACTGTAATCAGACCCATTTGAGATAACACCCAGGAGTACACTAGGCCTTAGAAAAACACTTTATTTCATCGTAGACGTCGAGGGTTACGGAGTGGAGATTATGGTTACAGTGCCGAGGCTATGGTTACAGAGGTCGTTGAAGAGAAGAATCCAGGATCTGTAGACATGCCAGTACGAATCCTAATGTGCTATTATGATAAGCACGGATCGTATATAATGGTTATTAAAGCATAATGTAGCTCAGAATAACTTCTAAAGATACGCATTCAGCGAATACTGGGGAGTCAAGGTAATAGTGGTTTACACATGGTATACGTCACTGCATGACAGGGCACGAGACGATATAACTGGCTTTGGTAGCAAGGGCAAGAACAGACCTAGGGGCTAGCGTGCCCAAAAGGTAGTTCAAGGTGTCGTTATCATCTTATCAGTTTTTATATTACGTCCGGAACGCACGTCTTTTTCGTCGCGCTGCAATTTTGTTTTTGTTTCCTATTATCAGCGCTTGATAATACCAAAATGGGTGACAGTAATGAAATTTTGATTTGGCTTCACCTACTAACGAAAACGATTGAAAGTTTGAGTGACAAAATGTTGTTTTTTGAAAGGGAACAGAATTCCCTTAAAAATTTACTGACAACGTATGTCGGTAGTGTTAAAATATGTACATGTACATGCAGTGTCTCTTCATCGAACGCCGCAGGTCCGGCACCCCCGGACCCGCGCGTCTTGCCTACCGCGCCTACCGCCGCCGCACAAGCGGCCACAACTTTACTACGCTGGTCCCCCTCCGCCCCTCAGCTCTCAACGGGGACCAGCGACGTACAGCCAAACAGAGCGGCTAGCCCACCGCCTGCTATCACCCTAGCTGCCTTAGTCGGCCGCCCCAACGCTCGTAAGATTACCAAGAGATCTGCTACAAAAAAGGGCAAATCGGATGTAGACCCTCAACCTGCTACAACATCTGCTCCAACGGCATCCTCTGTTCCAGATCCATCGGTAGGGACTCAAACTACCAAAATTGGTCCCAAAGCCTCGACTTCTTCCTCCTATGTTAACCGCTCTACCACTGGGCATACCTCCTCCACCTCCGAGCCGCCAGTCAACAATACCAACGATTGGAAGAAAGTGACGCATAGGAGTAAGAGACGTCCTATTCTACGTGGTACCGCTCAAGAACCTACCGGTCTGGTTGCCGTCGAAAGGCTGAAGTATATTCATGCTTGGCAATTCGACGCCAGCACCTCAACCGATGACATTGAAAAATTCCTGCGCAATACTGACACACTTTAAAGTGTGACGTTGCCAGACTACCGTCTCGGTCTGAATACGCTTCGTTCCGTATCGGAATCCCGGAATCAAAATTCGCCACATTTATGGATCCAAACTTATGGCCAAACCATATTTCGTTCAACGAGTGGTTTTTTCGTAGATCAAACCATACCAATAAACCATAGCCCTTCAAGCACAAGAAAGGAACGGAAAGTAACATCTACTCTATCCGTTTACTATCAGAACGTGAGGGGGTTGAACTCGAAAATGAAAGTATTTAAGAATTATCTGTTTTCTCGATGTAACGTCGATGTACTAGCAGTGACCGAATCCTGGTTAACATCAAGCGTATACGATTCTGAATTATTCCCCGAAAATTACATCGTCTTCCGCAGAGACCGTGGTACGCGTGCCGGGGGTGTTCTTCTGGCTGTGCGCTCAGAATCTGTTCCGCGCGCTGAACGAATATCTTCGATTGATCTTCCTGACGTTGAATCGCTTTGGGTCAAATTAACATTGAATTCATCCACTTTATATGTATGCGTCATTTATATACCACCTCGCTCATCAGTCTCAATTTATTCAAGCTTTTTTGAAAAAACTGAAAGTGAGTGTAATCTTCTCCATGGAAAAAATATTTTAATATTAGGTGATGTGTTTTGTCATCTTAGAAGAATCTCAAATAAAGACGCCATGGAATTTGCACTTTTAACAAACTTAATTTATTTTGGTAGAATCACATGTTACAATAAAAATATAAACTTATCCCAACCCGCAAGCACTTAAAATAGGTCTCAACTTAGACCATTAGGTACTGTATGTTTTCAAGAGAGAAGAGCATATTTTTAACTGGTTTACAGTATTTATAACCTTAAAAGAACTAACACAAACAAGACATTTTGACATGATACAGAGACAAAAAATTGCAAGCTAAAGTACAAAGAAATCTGTTTCACCGACTGACAAAGCTTTGCGACTATATCGCTTGGTACTGGTAAATAATTCCTGTAATAATAAGCTTCAAAACATTCCGATTGATGTCGGTAGTGTTCACTTTTTGAACATACTGCCCCCGACAGGATGAGAAAAACTAGTAGTGTTTTCGACATCAAATCAACCTATAAACATTCAAAAAAAAATTTCAAATAATAAAACAAATAGATGTTGAATATACAAAAGGCCTCAACTACTTAAGCTTGACGGGTCCGGGAGTCTAACCAATAACACAAATTAAACTTAAAATTTCAAAAAACATAAACCTTATGCAAAAAAAAACTCATGAAAAATAATAAAAAAACTCATAACATTACTAACATTTGCAAACTAAATAAATTAATAATGTCTTATTGCCTCTACGGAGAGTTTTAAACAAATGATAACAATAATCATAATATTTTACTTATATTTATATATATACCTATTTTATTTAATATATAATATCTACTAATGATTCAATGCCAAACATAACTGAACACAATCAAAGCAATTTGGGTAAAATACATATTAGTGCAGACGAAATAAAATGTTTTTTGAGTAAAATAGATTCCAATAAGGGCCCAGGACCTGATAAAATTCCTCCTTTCTTTGTTAGTTGCTGTGCAGACTCTTTATGTTTACCGCTTTTTATAATTTTTAATGCATCCCTTACCACGGGAACTTTTCCCGATCTGTGAAAAAAAGCACACGTGGTCCCAATATTAAAATCGGGAGACCAATCTTTAATAAAAAATTATAGGCCAATCAGTATACTGTCCTGTTTTGCTAAAGTTTTTGAATCTCTGATATATAAAAATATTTTTTCACATTTTAAACCCCTTCTCTGCACTAGGCAACATGGGTTTGTTCCTCAAAGATCAATCAACTCAAATCTTTTGGAATTTTGTAATTATGTTTGTAATTCTTTTAATGAAAGATTACAAGTAGATACAATTTATACTGATTTCCAAAAAGCTTTTGATAGAGTTAACCACTCCATCTTACTAAGAAAACTTGAACAAATTGGAATACATGGAGACCTATTACGCTGGGTGAAATCATATTTGTATAACAGAACTCAATTAGTTCTTATTAATGGATACAAATCATCCCCTATAGTTGTAACTTCTGGTGTACCACAGGGTTCAAATCTTGGCCCCCTGCTTTTTCTTATATTCATAAATGACCTTGGCACGAAATTAAACTGTGATTATGCTTTTTTCGCCAATGATCTTAAAATTTTTCGTAAAATTAAGTCTGTTTCCGATCATCAGCTGCTTCAAAATGACCTCGACACACTCAATAACTGGTGTACTGTCAATGATATGCACTTAAATGTTGAAAAATGTTACATTTTAAACTTAACTAGGAATAGAATTATAAAGGATTTTTCTTATGTTATCAATAATATTATTCTCAAAAAAGTTTCTTCAATAAGGGATCTAGGAATCACTCTTGATTCTAAATTCATATTTGATGTACATATTAACAACATTAAGTGCAAATCATTAAAAAATGATGGGATTTATTCACAGAATATGTAAACCTTTCAAAGATCCTCAATCAATTCTAATACTTTACAATGCCTTAATTAGAAGTAAACTTGAATATGGAAGCACTATTTGGAATCCACATTACTGCAAATATGAAAACATTGTAGAATCAGTTCAAAAAAAATTACTAAGAATGTTATCCTTCAAATGTGGACTACACGACCATCTCAGATCATACGATGTATGTCGTGATTACTTCAAGATTGATACACTTAAAACTAGAAGGCAATTGACTGATCTAATATGTTTACATGAAATTATTCACGGCCATCTTGATACTACATTATGTCTTAACAGTATTGAAATTAATGTCCCCAATTCCCATTGTTTAAGACGCCATAACATTTTTCATATGAATACATTTAAAAATAATATCGCCTACTTTAGCCCTCTGACCCAGATGTGTCGACTGTATAACAAGATAGAGTGCGGTGATGTGGATATTTTCGTTGACAATTTGTACGGATTTAAAAAAAAAGTTCTAGCGCTGTTAAAAAGTACTAACTAATTATGTTGTGTGAATTGTCTTTCTATGCATGCTCGCGTATTTAAAATGTATTTTACCACTCATTGCAATGTGTTACTTGAGTGACCTTGTATATAATTCTGTATTTTTATTTGTGATGTTTTTGTTTTTCTAATTGTATTTATTTGTATTTAATTGTACGTAATTGTAGATTTTTATAATTGTGTAATAACTGAGTTTTATAACTGGATTGTTCTCATGTAAGTGTAAACATCTGTAAAACCCAGTATAAATAAATAAATAAATATTTTAACCAACACAATTCACAAATTGTAATAAATAAACATAAATTTATTAGTTCGCTGTTCACTAGTTGTAAGTTCATCATCGACTAGTTCACTAATTTTTTCACTGACACGAAACGCATATACACTTCACTGGCTAGATCAGTCCCTCTGCTATCTGGTCCAGCGGTGTTCATCATAAATTAGTGGTCATCATTTGGGATTAGTCATCAATTTGGGGTAGATCATCATATTAACGGGCGGCTATGCCCTGGTAGACAGATAGTACCATTTACTGCCTCAATTGGTGTTTGTTGACTCGAAACCCCAATGGCTTCAAGCTGGATTATTGGAGTGTCAACAACACCGATACCGATGATCCATAGTTATGACTGTTGCTTTTGTTACATCGGTTCAGCCCTAATTATAGCTAGGTTGTGACCTTGGGAAGGCCAGTGCTTGCGGTCGGGAAATCTGGATCCAAGTTTGATTCTACTGGCATCAAACATATTTTTGTGATTGGTCTCACAAAAGTGCCTTGGGAAGTTTTGAGGGTAACCACCCTCACTACTCCATCCGGTCCAGGATGAGCAGCTAATACTCGTGCCATCTTCCATAATGCAGGAGGCAGATTGTCCTCCATCAAGATGACCAGATCGTCCTTCTTTATGGCTCTTTGGTTGCTGGCCTGCCATTTGGTTTAATTTTTGATATTGGCTTAGTCTGTTCTCCGGGAGCTCGCGGACGTCCACCTCGGGAATGATAGAAGCATCCCTGCCCATGAGGAAATGGTTAGGTGTGAGGGAGAGGAGGTCGTCGACGTCATCCGACAAGGAAGTTAAGGGACGGGAGTTCAGACAAGCCTCTATCTGACAAAGCAAAGTATATAATAATTCAAACTGTAATGGATTATTTTTAGTAATTCTATATAAATGAAACTTGGTGGACTTGACAGCTGCTTCCCACAACCCTCCATGATTTGGTGCTCTAGGCGGTATAAAATTCCAAGATATCCCTTTATCAGCTAAAAACCTATGAATTGTGTCATTGTTAAGCTTTAGACTGGCATACAGTTCTTTGAGCTTATTGGAAGCTCCTCTAAAGGTAGTTGCATTGTCAGAAAATATTTTTTCCGGTTGACCCCTACGGGCAATAAATCTTTTTAAACAATTTAAAAAAGCATCGCTTGATAAATCTGTAACGAGTTCCAAATGAACCGCTTTGGTAGAAAAACAAACAAAAATGCAAAGATACGACTTGATACGCAGAGATTTCCTTAGCTTTCCACATTTCATGTCAATAGGTCCGGCATAATCTATTCCTGTCACCGAGAACGGTCGACTAGGAGTGATTCTCTCAACTGGAAGGTTTCCCATGATCTGCTGGCAAACCTGAGGTCGGTACCTAAAACATACAACAGTAGGATACGTTTTACAGTGTTTCTCCCAAATATCGGCCAATATTTCAAAAGTATTTCCGATAACAGCGCTTGTGGACCTGCATGTAAATGTACATAATGATAATGACGTATGATTAATTCAGTTAATTTATGTGCCGGCGATAATATTATAGGGCGTCTTTGATGATGCGATAAATAAGTAGTTAATTTTAATCTTTCTCTTCCACTTGCACAAATTAGACCCTGTATTAAACAGGGATTGAGGGCTTTCAATCGACTGTTTTTACTTACTATCCCGTGCTTTTTTAAGTCCTTCAATTCTTCTTTAAAGGAATGTACTTGCGAGGTTTTCAGTAAACATTTTAAGGCTGCTTCCAGTTCGGAGGCAGTTAAATTGCCATAAGTTTTACTCTTAGGCTTTCGACAATTATTTATAAATCTCAACGCCTGAGCAATAACTCTTTTTAATTTGGTTAGCGATGAAAATTTTTCGAAAATCTCCCATTCTTGAGCATTAGTTACCAGTAATACATTTTTGCTCTTGATTTCCGTGGGATTCAAACATTTGCCTGACGGCTTTATAATTGTATATGACAGGTGATCTAATTCATTATTCCAATTTAATTTTAGTATTTTTTCATTCTTGGAATTGTTAGTGATCACTTTTTCACAATTGCCCTGTTTGGCAATTTCACCTTGGCCACACCCAGATAACAATTCCAAGAAATTTGATCTCCACTTTCGCAGGTTCATTCCTGCGGCCAGCAAGATATCACAAATTTGCTTTTTTAACTTGATACACTCGTCCAAGTCATCCCCTCCAGTCAATACATCGTCCATATAAAAATCATTTTCTATGACTTGACTGGCTACTGGGAAATTAACATAATTATCCATACCAATTTGTCGCAGATATCTCGTTGCTAGGAAAGAGGAAGGTCCTAGACCATAAGTAACGGTCTTCAATTTATAATGCCGGAGTTCCTCTTCTGGTGATTCACGCCATACTATTTTCTGCAGGCTGCGATCTGCTGCACGTACGTAGATTTGACGGTACATTTTCTCGATGTCCGCTGTCATGACGTATCGATGCGTTCTGAAATACAACAATATGGTATATAAATCCTTTTGAATGACAGCTCCTACCATTAGGGCATCGTTCAGAGATATTCCGGTCGACGTCTTAGCCGAACCGTCAAAAACCACTCGCACCTTTGTAGTGGTGCTGGCTTCTTTAATGACCGCGTGATGAGGTAAAAAATAGGATTGCTCATCCTTTTTCCATTTATCACATACTTCCATATGACCCAATTGTTCATATTCTTGCATAAATTCTACATACTGCAATTTTAATTCAGGATTCATTGAAAATTTTTTCTCTAAACTTTTGAATCTTTTCTCCGCTGTGCTTAATGAGTCACCAAGTTGGCTCACACACGGGCGGCGCGGCAAACTCACAACGTATCTACCATCGCTCTCTCTAGAGTGCGTGGCAACGAAATCCGCTTCACACGCCTTCTCCTCATGATTAGGAAATCTTGCAGGATTCACCTCCTGCATTTTCCAAAACTTTTCAATTTGGTTAGACAATGTGTTTATTGATAAACTACAAATTTCGGATACTGGCCTTTTTTGGTGCATGTTGATCGGGCCGGAGATGATCCATCCTAATTCTGTCCTCTGAAGAGTAGGTCCGGTATCCAATCTTAGTCGATCATTGGTCAGTATTTCCCAATAGCTCTCAGCACCTAACAGGATATCAATAGGCGCTGCTATATTGAATTTTGGGTCCGCCAATTCTAAACCAGGCGGCAGCTTAAATTCTTTTCTGGCCACTGTGACTTGGGGCAAATTCGTTGTGATTTCCTGCAATATCAGACACGTTATTAAAATTTGTCTTCAAAGATTTCATTTGGATAGCAACGCGTTTGGTTATATGTGTTACATTATTGTGTATGCCTGACACAGGCTTGTTTATTTTTTCACATTTTAAATTTAATTTCATGGCGAACCTTTCGCACATAAAGTTTGATTGAGCACCGGAGTCAATAAGAACCCGTGCCTCATGAATTTTATTATTTCGATCTACCACACCTATGACAGCAGTCGACAATAATACAGTTTTTTCTGCCTTCGCTAAGGCAGAATGGTTTGACACCGAAACTCGTTCGGCATCCATTTGGCAGTCACCTCGGGGTGAACTTCCCTATTATTCATGGAGTCATCTCTCGGATGCATCTCCTTATGCAACAAAGTATTGTGGCTGTCGCTGCTACAATGTTTGCATTTTAAATTTATCTTACAATAATGGGCCGTATGTCCTACCTTCAAACATTTGAAGCAGGCACGGTACTTCTTTATTGCCTCGGCTCTCTCACTTGAATTTAATTTTTGAAAATTTTTACAATAATAAACTTTATGCCCTTTTTCATTACAATGAACACAATTATTGTAGGTAGCAGCTAAAAATACCGATTCCTTTTTAGAATTATTGTTGCTACCACTTGCTTTCGGGTGGGTAGGAAATTTTTTCATTTCCGTATTTAACATTAATTCCAAAACTTGCGCACGCGATGTTAGACATTTAAGATATTCCCTTAATGTAGGTAATTCATCTTGCAGTGGGGTCTGTTCCCAATGCTTTCGCGAAACTGAATCTAATTTATTTGAAACAATGTATAATTAAAGCATCCCACTGGTCGATTTTCACGCCGATATTTTGTAAAGCCTTTAAATTTACATTAGTTCATCAATCAGGTAACGCATGGCCACCGGATCTTCATATTTCATTTCTTTAAGTTGAAACAGAGCTTGGATATGTTTATGTACGGTAGTTCTTAAATTAACAAATCTTTGTTGCAATAACTCCCAAGCCGATATATAATTCAGGTCTGATACCTCGAAATTAGCTATAATCTTTGCTGCATTCCTTTTTAAACATGATTGCAAATAATAAAACTTCTGTACATTGCTCAATCCCGCATTATTATGTACTAATGTTCGAAACGTTTCCAGAAAATTAACCCAATTTTTCTGATCGCCGTTAAATTCCCTTAATTGAAGGTTGGGTAACTTTATTTCCAATTTTTGGCTTTCAACTGACTGGATCGCTCCCCTTGCCGTCGCCAAAATAGAATAATATTGATTTTCAAACATTTCCCTTTGCATATTATTGTCGCTTTCGTTGAAATCCGGAAGGCTTTCTATTTGATCTTAAATTAACTCGAAATCGTCTAAAATTCTTTCAATTTTATCATACCGAATTTTTATTTCGTTCACTGATAATGCGTTTAAAGAATCACCGAATCTCGTAAGTTTCCCCTTTAACACGCCCCGTTTGTTTACCAACGATTTTAGGTTATCCATTTTAAATTTACGTGTTTGAAAATAATTCTACAAAAATTCTGAAAAGATTTCGTGAAAAAACAATTCCGGTGCAACCGTATAAAAAAAACAGCGATAAAAAAACAAATACAAGGCTATAACAATGACAGAATTCTAACAATGTTTTATAACCTAACACAAAATAACATGTTTAATCTTGCAAGTCATACTGTGGGTAGTTAATTTTTAAATTATTTTTAATTATTTCTCTTAAATATCGGCAAAAAACAGCTTGTCTGAATGATGGGATATTAAAATAAAGGAATGAGCAGGGCTACTTATCAATGTTGAAATGTTGAAGTCTTCATCTGGTTCTTCTGGATTCTGGTATATTTTCTATTATTATTTTCCGCTGGTTCATTATCATCTTGTTTATTTTTGGCCAATCTTTTGTTGTTGGTTCATCCGCTCGTAAGGACCATGTAGTGTTTTGTCATCTTAGAAGAATCTCAAATAAAGACGCTATGGAATTTGCACTTTTAACAAACTTAATTTATTTTGGTAGAATCACATGTTACAATAAAAATATAAACCTATCCCAACCCGCAAGCACTTAAAATAGGTCTCAACTTAGACCATTACTGTATGTTTTTCAAGAGAGAAGAGCATATTTTAACTGGTTTACAGTATTTATAACCTTAAAAGAAGTAACACAAACAAGACATTTTTTCACGAAGTTTGACATGATACACAGACATAAAAATGCAAGCTAAAGTACAAAGAAATCTGTTTCACCGACTGACAAAGCTTTGCGACTATATCGCTTGGTACTGGTAAATAATTCCTGTAATAATAAGCTTCAAAAAATTCCGATAGATGTCGATTGTGTTCACTTTTTGAACAATTAGGTGATCTTAATCTTCCATCTTGCAACCCTGGTGTCTTAAATATATATGACTATTTTAAGTGCTTTTATGGTCTTAAGGAATATAATTCAATATGTAATGATTTTAACAACACTCTAGACGTTGTACTATGTAGTACCGAAAACTTTGTAAATTCTGTTGAAAAATGCTATGATCCTATTGTAAATGAAGATAAATTTCACCCATCATTAACTATATTCATATGTTATGCTCCTCCCACCTCTAATCCGGGTACAGATTCTCCTCAGGTCAGGGCAGGGGTTGGAAGTACCTGGCGCTTCCACAAAGGAAACTACCAGGTATTATACCAATTGCTATCGGAATGCTCGTGGCAACCTGTCTACCAAAACTCAACAGACGTGAATACTCTAAGTGAAATCTTTTACAATCTAATTTATAAAATATTTGACAAATGTATACCGACTTCTACACCCCGCACTTCATCGCTCAGAGTATACCCTAAATGGTACTCTCATCATATTATTAGTAATAATACCCTAAATGGTACTCTCATCATATTATTAGTAATAATACCCTAAATGGTACTCTCATCATATTATTAGTAATAATATGATGAGAGTACCATTTAGGGTATACTCTGAAATATAAAAAAAAATATATGCTACATAAAAAATGGAAAAAAAGTAAACTTCTCGCAGACTACGCTCAATTTTCACATTACCGTAATTTAGTTAAACGTGAAATAAGAGACTCAGAAAAAAAATATTTAAACTCCATCAAACTGTCATTAGCTTGAGATTCCAAACAGTTCTGGACTTATGTAAAGGCGCTTAAAAAATCAAATAACGCATTTAAATCTATGACATTTGATGGCAATGAATTAAATACGTATGATGACATTGCATGTAGCTTTGCAGTATTCTTTTCATCCGTCTATAATACTAAACAACCAACTCTCGACGTTAACGCCATCCTAAACACCGAGCAAATAGGTCAGCCGTTCGACTTAGTCAAAATCACAGAGGAGGATGTTAAGACGGCAATATCCGCACTGAGTAAGCCCAACTCAATGGGACCTGATAACATACCTACGTTCATTCATAAAGGTTGTTCTGACTTTTTTATTTTACCATTGTGTCATTTTTTTAACACTTGCTTAAAAACTGGATCTTTTCCGGACATATGGAAACTTACCAAAATAACCCCGATACATAAAAAGGGTGATAAATGCGATAGCCGTAACTACTGGCCGGTTGCAATTCTTTGCTCTGTAGCGAAAATATTCGAAAAAATCCTTCATCGGCATCTGTACAACCATGTCAAACCTCTTCTTGACGATCGTCAACATGGGTTTAGACCTCAGATGTCAGTATCATCAAATCTACTATGCATTTCCGACTTACTATCAAGAACTTTCGACCAAGGAAACCAAGTAGATGTTACATACTTTGACCTTGAAAAGGCCTTTGAAAAGGTCGATATCGATGTCCTATTAAAAAAAAACGTTTGGCTTTTCCAAAAAACCTTTATTTCTTTTTGCTTCATACTTCACTAATAGCAAACTATACGTTTTTTATAAGGGTTCTCGTTCTGCTGAATTCCTGGTTTTTTCTGGAGTCCCGCAAGGATCAATTCTTGGACCGCTTTTATTTTTGTTGTTCATCAACGATATTGGCTCAATCATCACTCATTCCTCTTATTTATTATTTGCTGATGACCTAAAACTCTACCGCATAATAAAAAATTTCGCTGACTGTTTCCTCCTACAAATCGATGTGAACTCTGTCGCAAACTGGGATAAAATTAACTGCTTAAACTTCAGTGCACCTAAATGCAATGTACTCTCTTTCACAAAGGCAAAACAGACGATCATATTTGAATATTTAATTAACGGTAACATTTTTCATCGCTTTAGTCAAATAAAATATCTAGGGGTTACTTTTGACAGCAAAATGACATTCCACCAGCACACAAATGACTTATGCAACAGAACATATAAACTGCTGGGCTTTGCCATTCGCAATTCACGCTCATTTTAAAACCCACTAACAATTAGGCTAATTTACAACTCACTGGTGCTAAGTGTACTGGAGTCGAATTGTATTATCTGGGCCCCATTTGAAGCATCATAGATTTTCTGATTGATTCGTGAACAGACCATGATTCTTAGAAAGAATCCAAAATTTGAGTCAATCTGGTGCTATAGTGCCAAAGTTATGACAAAACCTAAGTTTTGAAAAAGTGCCCATAGAACGTTGAAAATTTAGTATGAAGAAAATTAATATTCATCTATTGGAAGATTTTCTGATTGATTTGTATACAAACCACGATTTTTAGTAAAAATCCAAAATTTGAGACAAACTGGTGCAAAAGTGCCAAAGTTATGACCAATCCTAAGTTTTACAAAGTGCCCATAGAACGAAGAAAATTTAGTATGAAGAAAATTAAAATTCTTCTGTTGGAAGATTTTCTGATTGATTCGTTTACAGAACACGATTCTTAGTAAGAATCCAAAATTTCAGAAAGTTCGGTGCCATAGGGCCAAAGTTATGACCGAACCTTAGTTTGACAAAGTGCCCATAGAACGAAGAAAATTTAGTATGAAGAAAATTAAAATTTATCTGTTGGAAAATTTTCTGATTGATTCGTGTACAGACCATGATTTTTAGAAAGAATCCAAAATTTGAGTCAATCTGGTGCCAAAGTGCCAAAGTTATGACCGAACCTAAGTGTTAAAAACACCAACCACAAGTACTTAAACGAGCGAACCCAAGTGCGAAGAAGATGATATTTTTTTATTAAATATTCTTTTGGCTGATTTTGTGATTGATTCGTGTACAGATCATGATTCTTAGTAAGAACCCGAGAGTTGAGTCAATCTGATGCCATAGTGCCAAAGTTATGACCAAACCTAAGTTTGACAAATGCCCATAGAACGATGAAAATTTAGAATGAAGAAAATCAAAATTCTTTTGTTGGAAGATTTTCTAATTGATTCGTGTACAGACCATGATTCTTAGTAAGAATCCAAAATTTCAGTCAGTTCCGTGCCATAGGGCCGAAGTTATGACCGAACTTAAGTGATAAAAATACCGACACCAAGTACTTAAACGAGCGAACCCAATTGTGAAAACGATGATATTTTTTTCAAAATCTTCTTTTGGCGGATTTTGTGACCGATTCGTTTACAGATCGTGATTCTTAGCAAGAATCCAAAATTTCAGTCAGTTCCGTGCCATAGGGCCGAAGTTATGACCGAACTTAAGTGATAAAAATACCGACACCAAGTACTTAAACGAGCGAACCCAAGTGTGAAAACGATGATATTTTTTTCAAAATCTTCTTTTGGCGGATTTTGTGACCGATTCGTTTACAGATCGTGATTCTTAGCAAGAATCCAAAATTTGAGTCAATCTGGTGCTAAAGTGCCAAAGTTATGACCAATCCTAAGTTTTACAAAGTGCCCATCTAACGATGAAAATTCAGAATGAAGAAAATTAAAATTCTTCCGTTGGGAGATTTCCTGATTGATTCGTATACAGACCATGATTTTTAGTAGGAATCCAAGATTTCAGTCATTCGGTGCCATGGGGCCGAAGTGATGACCGAACCTAAGTAATCAAAACACCGACCCCAAGTACTTAAACGAGCGAACCCAAGTGTGAAAACGATGATATTTTTTTCAAAATATTATCTTGCTGATTTTGTGAATGATTCGTGTACAGACCATGATTCTTAGTAAGAATCCAAAATTTGAGTTAGTCTGGTGAGAAAGTGCCAAAGTTATGACCAATCCTAAGTTTTACAAAGTGCCCATAGAACGATGAAAATTTAATATGAAGAAAATTAAAATTCTTCTGTTGGAAGATTTTCAGATTAATTCTTCAGTTTGGTGCCATGGGGCCGAAGTTATGACCGAACCTAAGTGATTAAAACACCAACCCCAAGTACTTAAACGAGCGAAACAAGTGTGAAAACGAAGATATTTTTTTGAAAATAATCTTTTTTCTGATTTTGTGATTGATTCGTGTACAGACCATGATTTTTAGTAAGAATCCAAAATTTGAGTCAGTGTGGTGAGAAAGTGCCAAAGTTATGACCAATCCTAAGTTTTACAAAGTGCCCATAGAACGATGAAAATTTAGTATGAAGAAAATTAAAATTCTTCTGTTGGAAGATTTTCAGATTAATTCTTCAGTTTGGTGCCATGGGGCCGAAGTTATGATTGAACCTAAGTGATAATAACACCGACCCCAAGTACTTAAACGAGCGAACCCAAGTGTGAAAACGATGATATTTTTTTTAAAATATTATTCTGCTGATTTTGTGAATGATTCGTGTACAGACCATGATTCTTAGTAAGAATCCAAAATTTGAGTCAATCTGGTGCCATAGTGCCAAAGTTATGACCAAACCTAAGTTTGACAAAGTGCCCATAGAACGATGAAAATTCAGTACGAAGAGAATTAAAATTCTTCTGTTGGAAGATTTTCTGATTGATTCGTGTACAGACCATGATTCTTAGTAAGAATCCAAAATTTGAGTCAATCTGGTGCCATAGTGCCAAAAATATGACCAATCCTAAGTTTTAAAAAGGACCCATGGAACGATGAAAATTTAGTATGAAGAAAATTAAAATTCATCCGTCGGGAGATTTTCTGATTGATTCGTATACAGACCATGATTTTTAGTAGGATTTCAAGATTTCAGTCAGTTCGGTTCCATGGGGCCGAAGTTATGAACGAACCTAAGTGATAAAAACACCGACCCCAAGTACTTAAACGAGCGAACCAAAGTGTGAAAACGAAGATTTTTTTTTCAAAATATTCTTTTGGCTGATTTTGTGATTGATACGTGTACAGACCATGATTTTTAGTAAGAATCCAAAATTTGAGTCAGTCTGGAGAGAAAGTGCCAAAGTTATGACCAATCCTAAGTTTAACAAAGTGCCCATAGAACGATGAAAATTTAGTATGAAGAAAATTAAAATTCTTCTGTTGGAAGATTTTAAGATTAATTCTTCAGTTTGGTGCCATGGGGCCGAGGTTATGACCGAACCTAAGTGATAAAAACACCGACCCCAAGTACTTAAACGAGCGAACCCAAGTGTGAAAACGATGATATTTTTTTCAAAATATTATTTTGCTGATTTTGTGAATGATTCGTGTACAGACCATGATTCTTAGTAAGAATCCAAAATTTGAGTCAAACTGGTGCCATAGTGCCAAAGTTATGACCAAACCTAAGTATGATAAAGTGGCCATAGAACGATGAAAATTCAGAATGAAGAAAATTAAAATTCTTCTGTTTGGAAGATTTTCTGATTGATTCGTGTACAGACCATGTTTCTTAGTAAGAATCCAAAATTTGAGTCAATCTGGTACTATAGTGCCAAAGTTATGACAAAACATAGATGTCAAAAACACCTACCCCAAGTACTTAAACGAGCGAACCTAAGTGTGAAAACGATGATATTTTTTTCAAAATCTTCTTTTGGCTGATTTTGTGATTCATTCGTGTACAGACCATGATTCTTAGTAAGAATCCAAAAGTTGAGTCAATCTGGTGCCATGGTAGCAAAGTTATGGCCAAACCTAAAATTGAAAAATGCCCATAGAATAATTAAAAATTTAGTATGAAGAAAATCAAAATCCTTCATTTGGAAGATTTTCTGATGTAAGAATAAAAAAATTTGAGTCAATCTGGTGCCATAGTGCCAAAGTTATGACAAAACCTAAGCATGACAAAGTGCCCATAGAACGATGAAAATTCAGTATGAAGAAAATTAAAATTCTTCAGTTGGAAGATTTTCTGATTGATTCGTCTACAGACCATGATTCTTAGTAAGAATCAGAAAATTTGAATCAATCTGGTACTATAGTGCCAAAGTTATGACAAAACCTAATTGTTAAAAATACCGACCCCAAGTACTTTAACGAGCGAACCTATGTGTGAAAACGATGATATTTTTTTCAAAATCATCTTTTGGCTTATTTTGTGATTGATTCGTGTACAGACCATGATTCTTAGTAAGAATCCAAAAGTTGAGACAATCTGGTGCCATAGTGGCAAAGTTATGACCAGACCTTAGTATGACAAAGTGCCCATAGAACGACGAAAATTCAGTATGAAGAAAATTAAAATTCTTCTGTTGGAAGATTTTCTGATTGATTCGTGTACAGACCATGATTCTTAGAAAGAATCCAAAATTTGAGTCAATCTGGTGCCATAGTGGCAAAGGTATGGCCAAACCTAAGTTTGAAAAATGCCCATAGAACAATGATAATTTAGTATGAAGAAAATCAAAATTCTTCAGTTGTGGAAGATTTTCTGATTGATTCATGTACAGACCATGATGCTTAGTAAGAATCCAAAAGTTAAGTCAATCTGGTGCCATAGTGCTAAGTTATGACCGAACCTTAAGGATAAAAACACCGACCCCAAGTTCTTAAACGTGCGATCCCAAGTGAGAAAACGAAGATATTTTTTTCAAATCGTGTACAGACCATGATTCTTAGTAAGAATCCAAAAGTTAAGTCAATCTGGTGCCATAGTGCTAAGTTATGACAAAACCTAAGTGGTGTTAAAAACACATACCCCAAGTACTTAAACGAGCGAAACTAAGAGTGAAAACGATGATATTTTTTTCAAAATTTTCTTTTGGCTGATTTTGTGATTGATTCGTCTGCAGACCATGATTCTTAGTAAGAATCCAAAAGTTGAGTCAATCTGGTGCCATAGTGGCAAAGTTATGGCCAAACCTAAAATTGAAAAATGCCCATAGAACAATCAAAATTTAGTATGAAGAAAATCAAAATTCTTAAGTTGGAAGATTTTCTGATTGATTCGTGTACAGACCATGATTCTTAGTGAGAATCCAAAAGTTAAGTCAATCTGGTGCGATAGTGCCAAAGTTATGACAAAACCTAAGTGTTAAAAACACTTACCCCAAGTACTTAAACGAGCGAACCTAAGTGTGAAAACGATGATATTTTTTCAAAATCTTCTTTTGGCTGATTTTGTGATTGATTCGTAACCATGATTCTTAGTAAGAATCCAAAAGTTGAGTCAATCTGGTGCCATAGTGGCAAAGTTATGACCAGACCTTAGTATGACAAAGTGCCCATAGAACGACGAAAATTCAGTATGAAGAAAATTAAAATTCTTCTGTTGGAAGATTTTCTGATTGATTCGTGTACAGACCATGATTCTTAGAAAGAATCCAAAATTTGAGTCAATCTGGTGCCATAGTGGCAAAGGTATGGCCAAACCTAAGTTTGAAAAATGCCCATAGAACAATGATAATTTAGTATGAAGAAAATCAAAATTCTTCAGTTGTGGAAGATTTTCTGATTGATTCGTGTACAGACCATGATTCTTAGTGAGAATCCAAAAGTTAAGTCAATCTGGTGCGATAGTGCCAAAGTTATGACAAAACCTAAGTGTTAAAAACACCTACCCCAAGTACTTAAACGAGCGAACCTAAGTGTGAAAACGATGATATTTTTTCAAAATCTTCTTTTGGCTGATTTTGTGATTGATTCGTAACCATGATTCTTAGTAAGAATCCAAAATTTGAGTCAAACTGGTGCCATAGTGCCAAAGTTATGACCAAACCTAAGTATGATAAAGTGGCCATAGAACGATGAAAATTCAGAATGAAGAAAATTAAAATTCTTCTGTTGGAAGATTTTCTGATTGATTCGTGTACAGACCATGTTTCTTAGTAAGAATCCAAAATTTGAGTCAATCTGGTACTATAGTGCCAAAGTTATGACAAAACATAGATGTCAAAAACACCTACCCCAAGTACTTAAACGAGCGAACCTAAGTGTGAAAACGATGATATTTTTTTCAAAATCTTCTTTTGGCTGATTTTGTGATTCATTCGTGTACAGACCATGATTCTTAGTAAGAATCCAAAAGTTGAGTCAATCTGGTGCCATGGTAGCAAAGTTATGGCCAAACCTAAAATTGAAAAATGCCCATAGAATAATGAAAAATTTAGTATGAAGAATATCAAAATCCTTCATTTGGAAGATTTTCTGATGTAAGAATAAAAAAATTTGAGTCAATCTGGTGCCATAGTGCCAAAGTTCTGACAAAACCTAAGCATGACAAAGTGCCCATAGAACGATGAAAATTCAGTATGAAGAAAATTAAAATTCTTCAGTTGGAAGATTTTCTGATTGATTCGTCTACAGACCATGATTCTTAGTAAGAATCAGAAAATTTGAGTCAATCTGGTACTATAGTGCCAAAGTTATGACAAAACCCAATTGTTAAAAATACCGACCCCAAGTACTTTAACGAGCGAACCTATGTGTGAAAACGATGATATTTTTTTCAAAATCATCTTTTGGCTTATTTTGTGATTGATTCGTGTACAGACCATGATTCTTAGTAAGAATCCAAAAGTTGAGTCAATCTGGTGCCATAGTGGCAAAGTTATGACCAGACCTTAGTATGACAAAGTGCCCATAGAACGACGAAAATTCAGTATGAAGAAAATTAAAATTCTTCTGTTGGAAGATTTTCTGATTGATTCGTGTACAGACAATGATTCTTAGTAAGAATCCAAAAGTTGAGTCGATCTGGTACTAAAGTTCCAAAGTAATGACAAAACGTAAGTGTTAAAAACACCGACCCCAAGAACTTGCAAACCTAAGAGTGAACATGATGATATTTTTTTCAAAATCTTCTTTTGGCTGATTTTGTGATTGATTCGTGTACAGACCATGATTCTTAGTAAGAATCCAAAAGTTGAGTCAATCTGGTGCCATAGTGGCAAAGTTATGGCTAAACCTAAATTTGAAAAATGCACATAGAACAATGAAAATTAAGTATGAAGAAATTCAAAATTCGTCAGTTAGAAGATTTTCTGATTGATTCGTGTACAGACCATGATTCTTAGTAAGAATCCAAAATTTGAGTCAATCTGGTACTATAGTGCCAGAGTAGAGACAAAACCTAAGTATTAAAAACACCTACCCCAAGTACTTTAACGAGCGAACCTAAGTGTGAAAACGATGATATTTTTTTCAAAATCTTCTTTTGGCAGATTTTGTGATTGATTCGTGTACTTACGTGTAAAATTTGAGTCAATCTGGTAGGATAGTTCCAAAGTAATGAAAAAACGTAAGTGTGAAAAACACCGAGCCCAAGAACTTTAACGAGTGAACCTAAGTGTGAAAACGATGAGATTTTTTTCAAAATCTTCTTTTGGCTGATTTTGTGATTAATTCGTATACAGACAATGATTCTTAGTAAGAATCCAAAAGTTGAGTCGATCTGGTACTAAAGTTCCAAAGTAATGACAAAACGTAAGTGTTAAAAACACCGACCCCAATAACTTTAACGAGCAAACCTAAGTGTGAAAATGATGATATTTTTTTCAAAATCTTCTTTTGGCTGATTTTGTGATTGATTCGTGTACAGACCATGATTCTTAGTAAGAATCCAAAAGTTGAGTCAATCTGGTGCCATAGTGGCAAAGTTATGGCTAAACCTAAATTTGGAAAATGCACATAGAACAATGAAAATTAAGTATGAAGAAATTCAAAATTCGTCAGTTGGAAGATTTTCTGATTGATTCGTGTACAGACCATGATTCTTAGAAAGAATCCAAAAGTTAAGTCAATCTGGTGCCATAGTGCTAAGTTATGACAAAACCTTAGTTTTAAAAACACCTACCCCAAGTACTTAAACGAGCGACCCAGGGTGTGAAAACGATGATATTTTTTTCAAAATCTTCTTTTGGCTGATTTTGTGATTGATTCGTCTACAGACCATGATTCTTAGTAAGAATCCAAAATTTGAGTCAATCTGGTGCCATTGTGGCAAAGGTATGGCCAAACCTAAGTTTGAAAAATGCCCATAGAACAATGATAATTTAGTATGAAGAAAATCAAAATTCTTCAGTTGGAAGATTTTGTGATGGATTCGTGTACAGACCATGATTCTTAGTAAGAATCAAAAATTTGAGTCAATCTGGTGCCATAGTGGCAAAGTTATGGCTAAACCTAAATTTGAAAAATGCACATAGAACAATGAAAATTAAGTATGAAGAAATTCAAAATTCTTCTGTTGGAAGATTTTCTGATTGATTCGGGTACAATCCATGATTCTTAGTAAGAATCCAAAAGTTGACTCAATCTGGTTCCATAGTGGCAAAGTTATGGCCAAATCTAAGTTTGAAAAATGCCCATAGAACTATGAAAATTTAGTACGAAGAAATTCAAAATTCTTCAGTTGGAAAATTTTCTGATTGATTCGTGTACAGACCATAATTCTTAGTAAGAATCCAAAATTTGAGTCAATCTGGTGCCATAGTGCCAAAGTTATGACCAAACCTAAGTATGACAAAGTGCCCATAGATCGATGAAAATTCAGTATGAAGAAAATTAAAATTCTTCTGTTGGAAGATTTTCTGATTGATTCGTGTACAGACCATGATTCTTAATAAGAATCAAAAATTTGAGTCAATCTGGTGCCATAGTGGCAAAGGTATGGACAAACCTAAGTTTGAAAAATGCCCATAGAACAATGATAATTAAGTATGAAGAAAATCAAAATTCTTCTGTTGGAAGATTTTCTGATTGATTCGGGTACAATCCATGATTCTTAGTAAGAATCCAAAAGTTAAGTCAATCTGGTGCGATAGTGCCAAAGTTATGACAAAACCTAAGTGTTAAAAACACCTACCCCAAGTACTTTAACGAGCGAATCTAAGTGTGAAAATGATGATATTTTTTTCAAAATCTTCTTTTGGCTGATTTTGTGATTGATTCGTGTACAGACCATGATTCTTAGTAAGAATCCAAAAGTTGAGTCAATCTGGTGCCATAGTGGCAAAGTTATGGCTAAACCTAAATTTGAAAAATGCACATAGAACAATGAAAATTAAGTATGAAGAAATTCAAAAATTCGTCAGTTGGAAGATTTTCTGATTGATTCGTGTACAGACCATGATTCTAAGAAAGAATCCAAAAGTTAAGTCAATCTGGTGCCATAGTGCTTAGTTATGACAAAACCTAAGTATGACAAAGTGCCCATAGATCAATGAAAATTCAGTATGAAGAAAATTAAAATTCTTCTGTTGGAAGATTTTCTGATTGATTCGTGTACAGACCATGATTCTTAGTAAGAATCAAAAATTTGAGTCAATCTGGTGCCATAGTGCTAAAGTTATGGCCAAACCTAAGTTTGACAAATGCCCATAAAACGATGAAAATTTAGTATGAAAAAATTTAAATTCTCCTGTTGGTAGATTTTCTGATTGATTCGTGTACAGACCATGATTCTTAGTAAGAATCCAAAACTTGAGTCAATCTGGTGCCATAGTGGCAAAGTTATGGCCAAACCTATATTTTAAAAAATGCCCATAGATCAATGAAAATTTAGTATGAAGAAATTCAAAATTCTTCAGTTGGAAGATTTTCTGATTGATTCGTGTACAGACCATGATTCTTAGTAAGAATCCAAAATTTCAGTCAGTTCGGTGCCATGGGGCGGAAGGTATGACCGAACCTAAGTGATTAAAACACCGACCCCCAAGTTCTTAAACGAGCGAACCCAAATGTGAAAACGAAGAAATTTTTTTCAAAATATACTTTTGGCTGATTTTGTGATTGATTCGTGTACAGACCATGATTCTTAGTAAGAATCCAAATTTTCAGTAAGTTCGGTGCCATGGGGCCGAAGTTATGACCGAACCTAAGTGATAAAAACACCGACCCCAAGTTCTTAAACGAGCGAACCCAAGTGTGAAAACGAAGATATTTTTTTCAAATCGTGTACAGACCATGATTCTTAGTAAGAATCCAAAATTTGAGTCAATCTGGTACTATAGTTCCAAAGTAATGACAAAACGTAAGTGTTAAAAACACCGACCCCAAGTACTTAAACGAGCGAACCTAAGTGTGAAAACGATAATATTTTTTTCAAAATCTTCTTTTGGCTGATTTTGTGATTAATTCGTGTACAGACAATGATTCTTAGTAAGAATCGAAAAATTGAGTCAAACTGGTACAAAAGTTCCAAAGTAATGACAAAACGTAAGTGTTAAAAACACCGACCCCAAGAACTTTAACGAGCGAACCTAAGTGTGAAAACGATGATATTTTTTTCAAAATCTTCTTTTGGCTGATTTTGTGATTGATCGTGTACAGACCAAGATTCTTAGTAGGAATCCAAAATTTGAGTCAATCTGGTGCCATAGTGGCAAAGTTATGGCCAAACTTAAGTTTGAAAAATGCCCATAGAACAATGAAAATTTAGTATAAAGAAATTCAAAATTCGTCAGTTGGAAGATTTTCTGATTGATTCGTGTACAGACCATGATTCTAAGAAAGAATCCAAAAGTTAAGTCAATCTGGTGCCATAGTGCTAAGTTATGACAAAACCTAAGTATGACAAAGTGCCCATAGATCGATGAAAATTCAGTATGAAGAAAATTAAAATTCTTCTGTTGGAAGATTTTCTAATTGATTCGTGTACAGACCATGATTCTTAGTAACAATCAAAAATTTGAGTCAATCTGGTGCCATAGTGGCAAAGGTATGGCCAAACCTAAGTTTGAAAAATGCCCAGAGAACAATGATAATTAAGTATGAAGAAAATCAAAATTCTTCTGTTGGAAGATTTTCTGATTGATTCGGGTACAATCCATGATTCTTAAAAAGAATCCAAAATGAGAGTCAATCTGGTGCCATTGTGGCAAAGGTATGGCCAAACCTAAGTTTGAAAAATGCCCATAGAACAATGATAATTTAGTATGAAGAAAATCAAAATTCTTCAGTTGGAAGATTTTGTGATGGATTCGTGTACAGACCATGATTCTTAGTAAGAATCAAAAATTTGAGTCAATCTGGTGCCATAGTGGCAAAGTTATGGCTAAACCTAAATTTGAAAAATGCACATAGAACAATGAAAATTAAGTATGAAGAAATTCAAAATTCTTCTGTTGGAAGATTTTCTGATTGATTCGGGTACAATCCATGATTCTTAGTAAGAATCCAAAAGTTGAGTCAATCTGGTTCCTTAGTGGCAAAGTTATGGCCAAACCTAAGTTTGAAAAATGCCCATAGAACTATGAAAATTTAGTATGAAGAAATTCAAAATTCTTCAGTTGGAAAATTTTCTGATTGATTCGTGTACAGACCATAATTCTTAGTAAGAATCCAAAATTTGAGTCAATCTGGTGCCATAGTGCCAAAGTTATGACCAAACCTAAGTATGACAAAGTGCCCATAGATCGATGAAAATTCAGTATGAAGAAAATTAAAATTCTTCTGTTGGAAGATTTTCTGATTGATTCGTGTACAGACCATGATTCTTAATAAGAATCAAAAATTTGAGTCAATCTGGTGCCATAGTGGCAAAGGTATGGACAAACCTAAGTTTGAAAAATGCCCATAGAACAATGATAATTAAGTATGAAGAAAATCAAAATTCTTCTGTTGGAAGATTTTCTGATTGATTCGGGTACAATCCATGATTCTTAGTAAGAATCCAAAAGTTAAGTCAATCTGGTGCGATAGTGCCAAAGTTATGACAAAACCTAAGTGTTAAAAACACCTACCCCAAGTACTTTAACGAGCGAATCTAAGTGTGAAAATGATGATATTTTTTTCAAAATCTTCTTTTGGCTGATTTTGTGATTGATTCGTGTACAGACCATGATTCTTAGTAAGAATCCAAAAGTTGAGTCAATCTGGTGCCATAGTGGCAAAGTTATGGCTAAACCTAAATTTGAAAAATGCACATAGAACAATGAAAATTAAGTATGAAGAAATTCAAAATTCGTCAGTTGGAAGATTTTCTGATTGATTCGTGTACAGACCATGATTCTAAGAAAGAATCCAAAAGTTAAGTCAATCTGGTGCCATAGTGCTAAGTTATGACAAAACCTAAGTATGACAAAGTGCCCATAGATCGATGAAAATTCAGTATGAAGAAAATTAAAATTCTTCTGTTGGAAGATTTTCTGATTGATTCGTGTACAGACCATGATTCTTAGTAAGAATCAAAAATTTGAGTCAATCTGGTGCCATAGTGCTAAAGTTATGGCCAAACCTAAGTTTGACAAATGCCCATAAAACGATGAAAATTTAGTATGAAAAAATTTAAATTCTCCTGTTGGTAGATTTTCTGATTGATTCGTGTACAGACCATGATTCTTAGTAAGAATCCAAAATTTCAGTCAGTTCGGTGCCATGGGGCCGAAGGTATGACCGAACCTAAGTGATAAAAACACCGACCCCAAGTTCTAAAACGAGCGAACCCAAGTGTGAAAACGAAGATATTTTTTTCAAATAGTGTACAGACCATGATTCTTAGTAAGAATCCAAAATTTGAGTCAATCTGGTACTATAGTTCCAAAGTAATGACAAAAGGTAAGTGTTAAAAACACCGACCCCAAGAACTTTAACGAGCGAACCTAAGTGTGAAAACGATGATATTTTTTTCAAAATCTTCTTTTGGCTGATTTTGTGATTGATTCGTGTACAGACCATGATTCTAAGTAAGAATCCAAAAGTTAAGTCAATCTGGTGCGATAGTGCCAACTAATGACAAAACCTAAGTGTTAAAAACACCTACCCCAAGTACTTAAACGAGCGAACCTAAGTGTGAAAACGATGATATTTTTTTCCAAATCTTCTTTTGCTGATTTTGTGATTGATTCGTGTACAGACCATGATTCTTAGTAAGAATCCAAAAGTTGAGTCAATCTGGTTCCATAGTGGCGAAGTTATGGCTTAACCTAAAATTGAAAAATGCCCATAGAACAATGAAAATTTAGTATGAAGAAAATCAAAATTCTTCGGTTGGAAGATTTTCTGATTGATTCGTGTACAGACCATGATTCTTAGTAAGAATCCAAAATTTTAGTCAATCTGGTGCCATAGTGCCAAAGTTGTGACCAAACCTAAGTATGACAAAGTGCCCATAGAACGATGAAAATTCAGTATGAAGAAAATTAAAATTCTTCTTTTTGAAGATTTTCTGATTGATTCGTGTACAGACCATGATTCTTAGTACGAATCCAAAATTTGAGTCAATCTTGTGCCATTGTGGCAAAGTTATGGCTAAACCTTAGTTTGAAAAATGCCCATAGAACAATGAAAATTTGGTGTGAAGAAAATAAAAATTCTTCAGTTGGAAGATTTTCTGATTGATTCGTGTACAGACCATGGATTCTTAGTAAGAATCCAAATTTTAAGTAAGTTCGGTGCCATGGGGCCGAAGTTATGACGGAACCTAAGTGATAAAAACACCGACCCCAAGTTCTTAAACGAGCGAACCCAAGTGTGAAAACGAAGATATTTTTTTCAAATCGTGTACAGACCATGATTCTTAGTAAGAATCCAAAAGTTAAGTCAATCTGGTGCGATAGTGCCAAAGTTATGACAAAAACCTAAGTGTTAAAAACACCTACCCCAAGTACTTAAACGAGCGAACCTAAGTGTGAAAACGATGATATTTTTTTCAAAATCTTCTTTTGGCTGATTTTGTGATTGATTCGTGTACAGACCATGATTCTAAGTAAGAATCCAAAATTTGAGTCAATCTGGTACTTTAGTTCCAAAGTAATGACAAAACGTAAGTGTTAAAAACACCGACCCCAAGAACTTTAACTAGCAAACCTAAGTGTGAAAACGATGATATTTTTTTCATAATCTTCTTTGGCTGATTTTGTGATTAATTCGTGTACAGACAATGATTCTTATTAAGAATCCAAAAGTTGAGTCAAACTGCTACAAAAGTTCCAAAGAAATGACAAAACGTAAGTGTTAAAGACACCGACCCCAAGAACTTTTACGAGCGAACCTAAGTGTGAAAACGATGATATTTTTTTCAAAATCTTCTTTTGGCTGATTTTGTGATTGATTCGTGTACAGACCATGATTCTTAAAAAGAATCCAAAATTTGAGTCAATCTGGTACTATAGTGCCAAAGTAATGACAAAACCCAAGTATTAAAAACACCGACCCCAAGAACTTTAACGAGCGAACCTAAGTGTGAAAACGATGATATTTTTTTCAAAATCTTCTTTTGGCTGATTTTGTGATTGATTCGTGTACAGACCATGATTCTAAGTAAGAATCCAAAAGTTAAGTCAATCTGGTGCGATAGTGCCAACTAATGACAAAACCTAAGTGTTAAAAACACCTACCCCAAGTACTTAAACGAGCGAACCTAAGTGTGAAAACGATGATATTTTTTTCCAAATCTTCTTTTGCTGATTTTGTGATTGATTCGTGTACAGACCATGATTCTTAGTAAGAATCCAAAAGTTGAGTCAATCTGGTTCCATAGTGGCGAAGTTATGGCTTAACCTAAAATTGAAAAATGCCCATAGAACAATGAAAATTTAGTATGAAGAAAATCAAAATTCTTCGGTTGGAAGATTTTCTGATTGATTCGTGTACAGACCATGATTCTTAGTAAGAATCCAAAATTTTAGTCAATCTGGTGCCATAGTGCCAAAGTTGTGACCAAACCTAAGTATGACAAAGTGCCCATAGAACGATGAAAATTCAGTATGAAGAAAATTAAAATTCTTCTTTTTGAAGATTTTCTGATTGATTCGTGTACAGACCATGATTCTTAGTACGAATCCAAAATTTGAGTCAATCTTGTGCCATTGTGGCAAAGTTATGGCTAAACCTTAGTTTGAAAAATGCCCATAGAACAATGAAAATTTGGTGTGAAGAAAATAAAAATTCTTCAGTTGGAAGATTTTCTGATTGATTCGTGTACAGACCATGGATTCTTAGTAAGAATCCAAATTTTAAGTAAGTTCGGTGCCATGGGGCCGAAGTTATGACGGAACCTAAGTGATAAAAACACCGACCCCAAGTTCTTAAACGAGCGAACCCAAGTGTGAAAACGAAGATATTTTTTTCAAATCGTGTACAGACCATGATTCTTAGTAAGAATCCAAAAGTTAAGTCAATCTGGTGCGATAGTGCCAAAGTTATGACAAAAACCTAAGTGTTAAAAACACCTACCCCAAGTACTTAAACGAGCGAACCTAAGTGTGAAAACGATGATATTTTTTTCAAAATCTTCTTTTGGCTGATTTTGTGATTGATTCGTGTACAGACCATGATTCTAAGTAAGAATCCAAAATTTGAGTCAATCTGGTACTTTAGTTCCAAAGTAATGACAAAACGTAAGTGTTAAAAACACCGACCCCAAGAACTTTAACTAGCAAACCTAAGTGTGAAAACGATGATATTTTTTTCATAATCTTCTTTGGCTGATTTTGTGATTAATTCGTGTACAGACAATGATTCTTATTAAGAATCCAAAAGTTGAGTCAAACTGCTACAAAAGTTCCAAAGAAATGACAAAACGTAAGTGTTAAAGACACCGACCCCAAGAACTTTTACGAGCGAACCTAAGTGTGAAAACGATGATATTTTTTTCAAAATCTTCTTTTGGCTGATTTTGTGATTGATTCGTGTACAGACCATGATTCTTAAAAAGAATCCAAAATTTGAGTCAATCTGGTACTATAGTGCCAAAGTAATGACAAAACCCAAGTATTAAAAACACCGACCCCAAGAACTTTAACGAGCGAACCTAAGTGTGAAAACGATGATATTTTTTTCAAAATCTTCTTTTGGCTGATTTTGTGATTGATTCGTGTACAGACCATGATTCTAAGTAAGAATCCAAAAGTTAAGTCAATCTGGTGCGATAGTGCCAACTAATGACAAAACCTAAGTGTTAAAAACACCTACCCCAAGTACTTAAACGAGCGAACCTAAGTGTGAAAACGATGATATTTTTTTCCAAATCTTCTTTTGCTGATTTTGTGATTGATTCGTGTACAGACCATGATTCTTAGTAAGAATCCAAAAGTTGAGTCAATCTGGTTCCATAGTGGCAAAGTTATGGCTTAACCTAAAATTGAAAAATGCCCATAGAACAATGAAAATTTAGTATGAAGAAAATCAAAATTCTTCGGTTGGAAGATTTTCTGATTGATTCGTGTACAGACCATGATTCTTAGTAAGAATCCAAAATTTTAGTCAATCTGGTGCCATAGTGCCAAAGTTGTGACCAAACCTAAGTATGACAAAGTGCCCATAGAACGATGAAAATTCAGTATGAAGAAAATTAAAATTCTTCTTTTTGAAGATTTTCTGATTGATTCGTGTACAGACCATGATTCTTAGTACGAATCCAAAATTTGAGTCAATCTTGTGCCATTGTGGCAAAGTTATGGCTAAACCTTAGTTTGAAAAATGCCCATAGAACAATGAAAATTTGGTGTGAAGAAAATAAAAATTCTTCAGTTGGAAGATTTTCTGATTGATTCGTGTACAGACCATGGATTCTTAGTAAGAATCCAAATTTTAAGTAAGTTCGGTGCCATGGGGCCGAAGTTATGACGGAACCTAAGTGATAAAAACACCGACCCCAAGTTCTTAAACGAGCGAACCCAAGTGTGAAAACGAAGATATTTTTTTCAAATCGTGTACAGACCATGATTCTTAGTAAGAATCCAAAAGTTAAGTCAATCTGGTGCGATAGTGCCAAAGTTATGACAAAAACCTAAGTGTTAAAAACACTACCCCAAGTACTTAAACGAGCGAACCTAAGTGTGAAAACGATGATATTTTTTTCAAAATCAGACATTGATTCTTATTAAGAATCCAAAAGTTGAGTCAAACTGGTACAAAAGTTCCAAAGAAATGACAAAACGTAAGTGTTAAAGACACCGACCCCAAGAACTTTTACGAGCGAACCTAAGTGTGAAAACGATGATATTTTTTTCAAAATCTTCTTTCGGCTGATTTTGTGATTGATTCGTGTTCAGACCATGATTCTTAGTAAGAATCCAAAATTTCAGTCAGTTCGGTGCCATGGGGCCGAAGGTATGACCTTACCTAAGTGATAAAAATACCGACCCCAAATTCTTAAACGAGCGAACCCAAGTGTGAAAACGAAGATTTTTTTTTCAAATCGTGTAGAGACCATGATTCTTAGTAAGAATCCAAAAGTTGAGTCAATCTGGTTCCATAGTGGCAAAGTTATGGCCAAACCTAAAATTGAAAAATGCCCATAGAACAATGGAAATTAAGTATGAAGAAATTCAAAATTCTTCAGTTGGAAGATTTTCTGATTGATTCGTGTACAGACCATGATTCTTAGTAAGAATCCAAAATTTCAGTCAGTTCGGTGCCATGGGTCCGAAGGTATGACCGAACCTAAGTTATAAAAACACCGACCCCAAGTTCTTAAACGAGCGAACCCAAATGTGTAAACGAAGAATTTTTTTTTTCAAAATATTCTTTTGGCTGAGTTTGTGATTGATTCGTGTACAGACCATGATTCTTAGTAAGAATCCAAATTTTCAGTAAGTTCGGTGCCATGGGGCCGAAGTTATGACCGAACCTAAGTGATAAAAACACTGACCCCAAGTTCTTAAACGAGCGAACCCAAGTGTGAAAACGAAGATATTTTTTTCAAATCGTGTACAGACCATGATTCTTAGTAAGAATCCAAAAGTTAAGTCAATCTGATGCGATAGTGCCAAAGTTATAACAAAAACCTAAGTGTTAAAAACACCTACCCCAAGTACTTAAACGAGCGAACCTAAGTGTGAAAACGATGATATTTTTTTCAAAATCTTCTTTTGGCTGATTTTGTGATTGATTCGTGTACAGACCATGATTCTAAGTAAGAATCCAAAATTTGAGTCAATCTGGTACTTTAGTTCCAAAGTAATGACAAAACGTAAGTGTTAAAAACAGCGACCCCAAGAACTTTAACTAGCAAACCTAAGTGTGAAAACGATGATATTTTTTTCATAATCTTCTTTTGGCTGATTTGGTGATTAATTCGTGTACAGACAATGATTCTTAGTAAGAATCCAAAAGTTGAGTCAAACTGGTACAAAAGTTCCAAAGAAATGACAAAACGTAAGTGTTAAAGACACCGACCCCAAGAACTTTTACGAGCGAACCTAAGTGTGAAAACGATGATATTTTTTTCAAAATCTTCTTTCGGCTGATTTTGTGATTGATTCGTGTTCAGACCATGATTCTTAGTAAGAATCCAAAATTTCAGTCAGTTCGGTGCCATGGGGCCGAAGGTATGACCTTACCTAAGTGATAAAAATACCGACCCCAAATTCTTAAACGAGCGAACCCAAGTGTGAAAACGAAGATTTTTTTTTTCAAATCGTGTAGAGACCATGATTCTTAGTAAGAATCCAAAAGTTGAGTCAATCTGGTTCCATAGTGGCAAAGTTATGGCCAAACCTAAAATTGAAAAATGCCCATAGAACAATGGAAATTAAGTATGAAGAAATTCAAAATTCTTCAGTTGGAAGATTTTCTGATTGATTCGTGTACAGACCATGATTCTTAGTAAGAATCCAAAATTTCAGTCAGTTCGGTGCCATGGGTCCGAAGGTATGACCGAACCTAAGTTATAAAAACACCGACCCCAAGTTCTTAAACGAGCGAACCCAAATGTGTAAACGAAGAATTTTTTTTTCAAAATATTCTTTTGGCTGAGTTTGTGATTGATTCGTGTACAGACCATGATTCTTAGTAAGAATCCAAATTTTCAGTAAGTTCGGTGCCATGGGGCCGAAGTTATGACCGAACCTAAGTGATAAAAACACTGACCCCAAGTTCTTAAACGAGCGAACCCAAGTGTGAAAACGAAGATATTTTTTTCAAATCGTGTACAGACCATGATTCTTAGTAAGAATCCAAAAGTTAAGTCAATCTGATGCGATAGTGCCAAAGTTATAACAAAAACCTAAGTGTTAAAAACACCTACCCCAAGTACTTAAACGAGCGAACCTAAGTGTGAAAACGATGATATTTTTTTCAAAATCTTCTTTTGGCTGATTTTGTGATTGATTCGTGTACAGACCATGATTCTAAGTAAGAATCCAAAATTTGAGTCAATCTGGTACTTTAGTTCCAAAGTAATGACAAAACGTAAGTGTTAAAAACAGCGACCCCAAGAACTTTAACTAGCAAACCTAAGTGTGAAAACGATGATATTTTTTTCATAATCTTCTTTTGGCTGATTTGGTGATTAATTCGTGTACAGACAATGATTCTTAGTAAGAATCCAAAAGTTGAGTCAAACTGGTACAAAAGTTCCAAAGAAATGACAAAACGAAAGTGTTAAAGACACCGACCCCAAGAACTTTTACGAGCGAACCTAAGTGTGAAAACGATGATATTTTTTTCAAAATCTTCTTTCGGCTGATTTTGTGATTGATTCGTGTTCAGACCATGATTCTTAGTAAGAATCCAAAATTTCAGTCAGTTCGGTGCCATGGGGCCGAAGGTATGACCTTACCTAAGTGATAAAAATACCGACCCCAAATTCTTAAACGAGCGAACCCAAGTGTGAAAACGAAGATTTTTTTTTTCAAATCGTGTAGAGACCATGATTCTTAGTAAGAATCCAAAAGTTGAGTCAATCTGGTTCCATAGTGGCAAAGTTATGGCCAAACCTAAAATTGAAAAATGCCCATAGAACAATGGAAATTAAGTATGAAGAAATTCAAAATTCTTCAGTTGGAAGATTTTCTGATTGATTCGTGTACAGACCATGATTCTTAGTAAGAATCCAAAATTTCAGTCAGTTCGGTGCCATGGGTCCGAAGGTATGACCGAACCTAAGTTATAAAAACACCGACCCCAAGTTCTTAAACGAGCGAACCCAAATGTGTAAACGAAGAATTTTTTTTTCAAAATATTCTTTTGGCTGAGTTTGTGATTGATTCGTGTACAGACCATGATTCTTAGTAAGAATCCAAATTTTCAGTAAGTTCGGTGCCATGGGGCCGAAGTTATGACCGAACCTAAGTGATAAAAACACTGACCCCAAGTTCTTAAACGAGCGAACCCAAGTGTGAAAACGAAGATATTTTTTTCAAATCGTGTACAGACCATGATTCTTAGTAAGAATCCAAAAGTTAAGTCAATCTGATGCGATAGTGCCAAAGTTATAACAAAAACCTAAGTGTTAAAAACACCTACCCCAAGTACTTAAACGAGCGAACCTAAGTGTGAAAACGATGATATTTTTTTCAAAATCTTCTTTTGGCTGATTTTGTGATTGATTCGTGTACAGACCATGATTCTAAGTAAGAATCCAAAATTTGAGTCAATCTGGTACTTTAGTTCCAAAGTAATGACAAAACGTAAGTGTTAAAAACAGCGACCCCAAGAACTTTAACTAGCAAACCTAAGTGTGAAAACGATGATATTTTTTTCATAATCTTCTTTTGGCTGATTTGGTGATTAATTCGTGTACAGACAATGATTCTTAGTAAGAATCCAAAAGTTGAGTCAAACTGGTACAAAAGTTCCAAAGAAATGACAAAACGTAAGTGTTAAAAACACCGACCCCAAGAACTTTTACGAGCGAACCTAAGTGTGAAAACGATGATATTTTTTTCAAAATCTTCTTTTTGCTGATTGATTCGTGTACAGACCATGATTCTTAGTAAGAATCCAAAATTTGAGTCAATCTGGTACTATAGTGCCAAAGTAATGACAAAACCTAAGTATTAAAAACACCTTCGTCAAGTACTTAAACGAGCAAACCTAAGTGTGAAAACGATCATATTTTTTTCAAAATCTTCTTTTGGCTGATTTTGTGATTGATTCGTGTACAGACCATGATTCTTAGTAAGAATCCAAAATTTCAGTCAGTTCGGTTCCATGGGGCCGAAAGTATGACCTAACCTAAGTGATAAAAACACCGACCCCAAATTCTTAAACGAGCGAACCCAAGTGTGAAAACGAAGATATTTTTTTCAAATCGTGTAGAGACCATGATTCTTAGTAAGAATCCAAAAGTTAAGTCAATCTGGAGCGATAGTGCCAAAGTTATGACAAAACCTAAGTGTTGAAAACACCCACCCCAAGTACTTAAACGAGCGAACCTAAGTGTGAAAACGGTGATATTTTTTTCAAAATCTTCTTTTGGCTGATTTTGTGATTGATTCGTGTACAGACCATGATTCTTAGTAAGAATCCAAAAGTTGAGTCAATCCGGTTCCATAGTGGCAAAGTTATAGCCAAACCTAAAATTGAAAAATGCCCATAGAACAATGGAAATTTAGAATGAAGAAATTCAAAATTCATCAGTTGGAATATTTTCTGATTGATTCGTGTACAGACCATGATTCTTAGTAAGAATCCAAAAGTTGAGTCAATCTGGTGCCATAGTGGCAAAGTTATTGCTAAACCTAAATTTGGAAAATGCACATAGAACAATGAAAATTAAGTATGAAGAAATTCAAAATTCGTCAGTTGGAAGATTTTCTGATTGATTCGTGTACAGACCATGATTCTTAGAAAGAATCCAAAAGTTAAGTCAATCTGGTGCCATAGTGCTAAGTTATGACAAAACCTTAGTGTTAAAAACACCTATCCCAAGTACTTAAACGAGCGACCCTGGGTGTGAAAACGATGATATTTTTTTCAAAATCTTCTTTTGGCTGATTTTGTGATTGATTCGTCTACAGACCATGATTCTTAGTAAGAATCCAAAATTTGAGTCAATCTGGTACTATAGTGCCAAAGTAATGACAAAACCTAAGTGTTAAAAACACCTACCCTTAGAACTTAAACGAGCGAACCTAAGTGTGAAAACGATGATATTCTTTTCAAAATCTTCTTTTGGCTGATTTTGTGATTGATTCGTGTACAGACCATGATTCTTAGTAAGAATCCAAAATTTCAGTCAGTTCGGTGCCATGGGGCCGAAGGTACGACCGAACCTAAGTGATAAAAACACCGACCCCAAGTTCTAAAACGAGCTAACCCAAGTGTGAAAACGAAGATATTTTTTTCAAATAGTGTACAGACCATGATTCTTAGTAAGAATCCAAAATTTGAGTCAATCTGGTACTATAGTTCCAAAGTAATGACAAAAGGTAAGTGTTAAAAACACCGACCCCAAGAACTTTAACGAGCGAACCTAAGTGTGAAAACGATGATATTTTTTTCAAAATCTTCTTTTGGCTGATTTTGTGATTGATTCGTGTACAGACCATGATTCTAAGTAAGAATCCAAAAGTTAAGTCAATCTGGTGCGATAGTGCCAACTAATGACAAAACCTAAGTGTTAAAAACACCTACCCCAAGTACTTAAACGAGCGAACCTAAGTGTGAAAACGATGATATTTTTTTCCAAATCTTCTTTTGCTGATTTTGTGATTGATTCGTGTACAGACCATGATTCTTAGTAAGAATCCAAAAGTTGAGTCAATCTGGTTCCATAGTGGCGAAGTTATGGCTTAACCTAAAATTGAAAAATGCCCATAGAACAATGAAAATTTAGTATGAAGAAAATCAAAATTCTTCGGTTGGAAGATTTTCTGATTGATTCGTGTACAGACCATGATTCTTAGTAAGAATCCAAAATTTTAGTCAATCTGGTGCCATAGTGCCAAAGTTGTGACCAAACCTAAGTATGACAAAGTGCCCATAGAACGATGAAAATTCAGTATGAAGAAAATTAAAATTCTTCTTTTTGAAGATTTTCTGATTGATTCGTGTACAGACCATGATTCTTAGTACGAATCCAAAATTTGAGTCAATCTTGTGCCATTGTGGCAAAGTTATGGCTAAACCTTAGTTTGAAAAATGCCCATATAACAATGAAAATTTGGTGTGAAGAAAATAAAAATTCTTCAGTTGGAAGATTTTCTGATTGATTCGTGTACAGACCATGGATTCTTAGTAAGAATCCAAATTTTAAGTAAGTTCGGTGCCATGGGGCCGAAGTTATGACGGAACCTAAGTGATAAAAACACCGACCCCAAGTTCTTAAACGAGCGAACCCAAGTGTGAAAACGAAGATATTTTTTTCAAATCGTGTACAGACCATGATTCTTAGTAAGAATCCAAAAGTTAAGTCAATCTGGTGCGATAGTGCCAAAGTTATGACAAAAACCTAAGTGTTAAAAACACCTACCCCAAGTACTTAAACGAGCGAACCTAAGTGTGAAAACGATGATATTTTTTTCAAAATCTTCTTTTGGCTGATTTTGTGATTGATTCGTGTACAGACCATGATTCTAAGTAAGAATCCAAAATTTGAGTCAATCTGCTACTTTAGTTCCAAAGTAATGACAAAACGTAAGTGTTAAAAACACCGACCCCAAGAACTTTAACTAGCAAACCTAAGTGTGAAAACGATGATATTTTTTTCATAATCTTCTTTGGCTGATTTTGTGATTAATTCGTGTACAGACAATGATTCTTATTAAGAATCCAAAAGTTGAGTCAAACTGCTACAAAAGTTCCAAAGAAATGACAAAACGTAAGTGTTAAAGACACCGACCCCAAGAACTTTTACGAGCGAACCTAAGTGTGAAAACGATGATATTTTTTTCAAAATCTTCTTTTGGCTGATTTTGTGATTGATTCGTGTACAGACCATGATTCTTAAAAAGAATCCAAAATTTGAGTCAATCTGGTACTATAGTGCCAAAGTAATGACAAAACCCAAGTATTAAAAACACCTACCCCAAGTACTTAAACGAGCGAACCTAAGTGTGAAAACGACGATATTTTTTCAAAATCTTATTTTGGCTGATTTTGTGATTGATTCGTCTACAGACCATGATTCTTAGTAAGAATCCAAAAGTTGAATAAATCTGGTGCCATAGTGGCAAAGTTATGGCTTAACCTAAAATTGAAAAATGCCCATAGAACAATGAAAATTTAGTATGAAGAAAATCAAAATTCTTCGGTTGGAAGATTTTCTGATTGATTCGTGTACAGACCATGATTCTTAGTAAGAATCCAAAATTTTAGTCTATCTGGTGCCATAGTGCCAAAGTTGTGACCAAACCTAAGTATGACAAAGTGCCCATAGAACGATGAAAATTCAGTATGAAGAAAATTAAAATTCTTCTTTTTGAAGATTTTCTGATTGATTCGTGTACAGACCATGATTCTTAGTACGAATCCAAAATTTGAGTCAATCTTGTGCCATTGTGGCAAAGTTATGGCTAAACCTTAGTTTGAAAAATGCCCATAGAACAATGAAAATTTAGTGTGAAGAAAATAAAAATTCTTCAGATGGAAGATTTTCTGATTGATTCGTGTACAGACCATGGATTCTTAGTAAGAATCCAAAATTTCAGTCAGTTCGGTGCCATGGGGCCGAAGTTATGACCGAACCTAAGTGATAAAAACACCAACCCCAAGTTCTTAAACGAGCGAACCCAAGTGTGAAAACGATGATTTTTTTTTTTAATTCTTCTTTTGGCTGATTTTGTGATTGATTCGTGTACAGACCATGATTCTTAGTAAGAATCCAAAATTTGAGTCAATCTGGTACTATTGTGCCAAAGTTATTACAAAACTTAAGTGTTAAAAACACTGACCCCAAGTACTTTAACGAGCGAACCTTAGTGTGAAAACGATGATATTTTTTTCAAAGTCTTCTTTTGGCTAATTTTGTGATTGATTCGTGTACAGACCATGATTCTTAGTAAGAATCCAAAATTTGAGTCAATCTGGTGCCATAGTGCCAAAGTACTGACCAAAACTAAGTATGACAAAGAGCCCATAGAACGATGAAAATTCAGTATGAAGAAAATTAAAATTCTTATGTTGGAAGATTTTCTGATTGATTCGTGTACAGACCATGATTCTTAGTAAGAATCCAAGATTTCAGACAGTTCGGTGCCATGGGACCGAATTTATGACCGAACCTAAGTAATAAAAACACCGACCCCAAGTTCTTAAACGAGCGAACCCAAATGTGTAAACGTTTTTGTGTAAATATTTTTTTCAAAATATTTTTTTGGCTGATTTTGTGATTGATTCGTGTACAGATCATGATTTTTAGTAAGAATCCAAAATTTCAGTAAGTTCGGTGCCAGAGGGCCGAAGTTATGACACAAGTACTTAAACGAGCGAACCCAAGTGTGAAAATGATGAAATTTTTTTCAAAATCTTCATTTGGCTGATTTTGCGATTGATTCGTGTACAGACCATGATTCTTAGTAAGAATTCAAAATTTGAGTCAATCTGGTAGTAAAGTGCCAAAGTTATGACAAAACCTAAGTGGTAAAAACACCGACCCCAAGTTCTTAAACGAGAGAACCCAAATGTGTAAACGAAGATATTTTTTTCAAAATATTCTTTGGGCTGATTTTGTGATTGATTCGTGTGCAGACCATGATTATTAGTAAGAATCCAAAAATTGAGTCAATCTGGTGCCATAGTGGCAAAGTTATGGCCAAACCTAAGTTTGAAAAATGCCCATAGAACAATGAAAATGTAGTGTGAAGAAAATAAAAATTCTTCAGTTGGAAGATTTTCTGATTGATTCGTGTACAGACCATGGATTCTTAGTAAGAATCCTAAATTTCAGTCAGTTCGGTGCCATGGGGCCGAAGTTATGACCGAACCTAAAAGATAAAAACACCAACCCCAAGTTCTTAAACGAGCGAACCCAAGTGAGAAAACGATGATTTTTTTTTTAAATCTTCTTTTGGCTGATTTTGTGATTGATTCGTGTACAGACCATGATTCTTAGTAAGAATCCAAAATTTGAGTCAATCTGGTACTATAGTGCCAAAGTAATGACAAAACCTAAGTATTTAAAACACCTACCCCAAGTACTTAAACGAGCGAACCTAAGTGTGAAAACGATGATATTTTTTTCAAAATCTTCTTTTGGCTGATTTTGTGATCGATTCGTGTACAGACCATGATTCTTAGTAAGAATCCAAAAGTTGAGTCAATCTGGTTCCATAGTGGCAATGTTATGGCCAAACCTAAAATTGAAAAATGCCCATAGAACAATGAAAATTTAGTATGAAGAAAATCAAAATTCTTCAGTTGGAAGATTTTCTGATTGATTCGTGTACAAACCATGATTCTTAGTAAGAATCCAAAATTTTAGTCAATCTGGTGCCATAGTGCCAAAGTTGTGACCAAACCTAAGTATGACAAAGTGCCCATAGAACGATGAAAATTCAGTATGAAGAAAATTTAAATTCTTCTTTTTGAAGATTTTCTGACTGATTCGTGTACAGACCATGATTCTTAGTACGAATCCAAAATTTGAGTCAATCTTGTGCCATTGTGGCAAAGTTATGGCCAAACCTATGTTTGAAAAATGCCCATAGAACAATGAAAATTTAGTGTGAAGAAAATAAAAATTCTTCAGTTGGAAGATTTTCTGATTGATTCGTGTACAGACCATGGATTCTTAGTAAGAATCCAAAATTTCAGTCAGTTCGGTGCCATGGGGCCGAAGTTATGACCGAACCTAAGTGATAAAAACACCAACCCCAAGTTCTTAAACGAGCGAACCCAAGTGTGAAAACGATGATTTTTTTTTTAAAATCTTCTTTTGGCTGATTTTGTGATTGATTCGTGTACAGACCATGATTCTTAGTAAGAATCCAAAATTTGAGTCAATCTGGTGCCATAGTGCCAAAGTTATGACCAAACCTAAGTATGACAAAGTGCCCATAGAACGATGAAAATTCAGTATGAAGAAAATTAAAATTTTTATGTTGGAAGATTTTCTGATTGATTCGTGTACAGACCATGATTCTTAGTAAGAATCCAAGATTTCAGACAGTTCGGTGCCATGGGACCGAATTTATGACCGAACCTAAGTAATAAAAACACCGACCCCAAGTTCTTAAACGAGCGAACCCAAATGTGTAAACGTTTTTGTGTAAATATTTTTTTCAAAATATTTTTTTGGCTGATTTTGTGATTGATTCGTGTACAGATCATGATTTTTAGTAAGAATCCAAAATTTCAGTAAGTTCGGTGCCAGAGGGCCGAAGTTGTGACACAAGTACTTAAACGAGCGAACCCAAGTGTGAAAATGATGAAATTTTTTTCAAAATCTTCATTTGGCTGATTTTGCGATTGATTCGTGTGCAGACCATGATTCTTAGTAAGAATCCAAAATTTGAGTCAATCTGGTGCCATAGTGCCAAAGTTATGACCAAACCTAAGTATGACAAAGTGCCCATAGAACGATGAAAATTCAGTATGAAGAATATTAAAATTCTTCAGTTGGAAGATTTTCTGATTGATTCGTGTACAGACCATGATTCTTAGTAAGAATCCAAAATTTTAGTCAATCTGGTGCCATAGTGCCAAAGTTGTGACCAAACCTAAGTATGACAAAGTGCCCATAGAACGATGAAAATTCAGTATGAAGAAAATTTAAATTCTTCTTTTTGAAGATTTTCTGATTGATTCGTGTACAGACCATGATTCTTAGTACGAATCCAAAATTTGAGTCAATCTTGTGCCATTGTGGCAAAGTTATGGCCAAACCTAAGTTTGAAAAATGCCCATAGAACAATGAAAATTTAGTGTGAAGAAAATAAAAATTCTTCAGTTGGAAGATTTTCTGATTGATTCGTGTACAGACCATGGATTCTTAGTAAGAATCCTAAATTTCAGTCAGTTCGGTGCCATGGGGCCGAAGTTATGACCGAACCTAAGTGATAAAAACACCAACCCCAAGTTCTTAACCGAGCGAACCCAAGTGTGAAAACGATGATTTTTTTTTTAAATCTTCTTTTGGCTGATTTTGTGATTGATTCGTGTACAGACCATGATTCTTAGTAAGAATCCAAAATTTGAGTCAATCTGGTACTATAGTTCCAAAGTAATGACAAAACGTAAGTGTTAAAAACACCGACCCCAAGAACATAAACGAGCGAACCTTAGTGTGAAAACGATGATATTTTTTTCAAAATCTTCTTTTGGCTGATTTTGTGATTGATTCGTGTACAGGCCATGATTCTTAGTAAGAATCCAAAAGTTGAGCCAACCCTGTTCCATGGTGGCAAAGTTATGGCCAAACCTAAAATTGAAAAATGCCCATAGAACAATGAAAATTTAGTATGAAGAAATTTAAAATTCTTCAGTTGGAAGATTTTCTGATTGATTCGTGTACAGACCATGATTCTTAGTAAGAATCCAAAATTTAAGTCAATCTGGTGCCATAGTGCTAAGTTATGACAAAACCTAAGTGTTAAAAACACCTATCCCAAGTACTTAAACGAGCGACCCTAAGTGTGAAAACGATGATATTTTTTTCAAAATCTTCTTTTGGCTGATTTTGTGATCGATTCGTCTACAGACCATGATTCTTAGTAAGAATCCAAAGGTTGAGTCAATCTGGTGCCATAGTGCCAAAGTTATGGCCAAACCTAAGTTTGACAAAGTGCCCATAGAATGATGAAAATTCAGTATGAAGAAAATTAAAATTCTTCCGTTGGAAGATTTTCTGATTGATTCGTGTACAGACCATGATTCTTAGTAAGAATCGAAAATTTGAGTCAATCTGGTGCCATAGTGCCAAAGTTATGACCAAACCTAAGTATGACAAAGTGCCCATAGAACGATGAAAATTCAGTATGAAGAAAATTAAAATTCTACTGTTTGAAGATTTTTTGATTTTTTGCGAACCCAAATGTGTAAACGAAGATGTTTTTTCTAAATTTTCTTTTGGCTGATTTTGTGAATGATTCGAATACAGACCATGTTTCTTAGTAAGAATCCAAGAGTTGAGTCAATCTGGTGACATAGTGCCAAAGTTATGAACAAACCTAAGTTTGACAAATGTCAATAGAACGATGAAAATTCAGTATGAAGAAAATTAAAATTCTTCTATTGGAAGATTTTTTGATTGACTTGTGTACAGACCATGATTCTTAGTAAGAATCAAAATTTCAGTCAGTTTGGTGCCATGAAACGGAAGTTATGACCGAACCTTAGTGATTAAAACACCGACCCCAAGTTCTTAAACGAGCGAACCCAAGAGTGAAAACGAAGATATTTTTTTCAAAATCTTCTGTTGGCTGATTTTGTGATTGATTCGTGTACGGACCATGATTCTTAGTAAGAATCCAAAATTTGAGTCAATCTGGTGCTATAATGCCAAAGTTATGACAAAACCTACGAGTGAAAACGAAGATATTTTTTTAAAATCGTGCACAGACCATGACTCTTAGTTAGAATCCAAAATTTGAGTCAATCTGGAACTAAAGTGCCAAAGTTATGACAAAACATAAGTGTTTAAAACACCTACCCCAAGTACTTAAACGAGCGAACCCAAGTGTGAAAACGAAGGTATTTTTTTCAAAATCTTCTTTTGGCTGATTTTGTGATTGATTCGTGTACAGACCATGATTCTTAGTAAGAATCCAAAATTTGAGTCAATCTGGTGCTATAATGCCAAAGTTATGACAAAACCTAATTGTTTAAAATACCGTCCCCAAGTGCTTAAACGAGCGAACCTAAGTGTGAAAACGATGATATTTTTTTGAAATTTTGAACGATTTGAAAAAAATATCTTCGTTTTCACACTTGGGTTCGCTCGTTTAAGTACTTAGGGTAGGTGTTTTTATCATTTAGGTTCGGTCATAACTTCGGCCCCAAGGATCCGAACTGACTGAAATTTTGGATTCTTACTAAGAATCATGGTCTGTACACGAATCAATCAGAAAATCTTCCAACAGAAGAATTAAAAAATTTTTCATAGTGAATTTTCATCGTTCTATGGGCACTTTGTATTACTTAGGTTCGGTCATAACTTCTGCCCCATGACACCGAACTGACTGAAATTTTAGATTCTTACTAAGAATCATGGTCTGTACACGAATCAATCAGAAAATCTTCCAACAGAAGAATTTTAATTTTCTTCATACTGAATTTTCATCGTTCTATTGGCAATTTGTCATACTTAGGTTTGGTCATAACTTTGGCACTATGGCACCAGATTGACTCAAATTTTTGATTCTTACCAAGAATCATGGTCTGTACACCTAAAATTGAAGGTTAAAAAGGAAGTTTGACAAATGCCCATAAAACGATGAAAATTTAGTATGAAGAAATTTAAATTTTTCTGTTGGTAGATTTTCTGATTGATTCGTGTACAGACCATGATTCTTAGTAAGAATCCAAAAGTTGAGTCAATCTGGTGCCATAGTCCCAAAGTTATGACCAAACCTACGTTTGACAAATGCCCATAGAACGATGAAAATTTAGTATGAAGAAAATCAAAATTCTTCTGTTGGAAGATTTTCTGATTTATTCGTGTACAGACCATGATTCTTAGTAAGAATCCAAAATTTCAGTCAGTTCAGTGCCGTGGGGCCGAAGGTATGACCGAACCAAAGTGATAAAAACTCCGACCCCAAGTTCTTAAACGAGCGAACCCAAGTGTGAAAACGAAGGTATTTTTTTCAAAATCTTCTTTTGGCTGATTTTGTGATTGATTCGTGTACAGACCATGATTCTTAGTAAGAATCCAAAATTTGAGTCAATCTGGTGCTATAATGCCAAAGTTATGACAAAACCTAATTGTTAAAAATACCGTCCCAAGTACTTAAACGAGCGAATCTTAGTGTGAAAACGATGATATTTTTTTCAAAATCTTCTTTTGGCTGATTTTGTGATTGATTCGTGTGCAAACCATGATTATTAGTAAGAATCCAAAATTTGAGTCAATCTGGTGCCATAGTGGCAAAGTTATGGCCAAACCTAAGTTTAAAAATGCCCATAGAACAATGAAAATTTAGTGTAAAGAAAATAAAAATTCTTCAGTTGGAAGATTTTCTGATTGATTCGTGTACAGACCATGGATTCTTAGTAAGAATCCTAAATTTCAGTCAGTTCGGTGCCATGAGGCCGAAGTTATGACCGAACCTTAGTGATAAAAACACCAACCCCAAGTTCTTAAACGAGTGAACCCAAATGTGTAAGCGAAGATATTTTTTTCTAAATATTCTTTTGGCTGATATTGTGATTGATTCGTGTACAGACCATGATTCTTAGTAAGAATCCAAAATTTGAGTCAATCTGGTACTATAGTGCCAAAGTTGTGACAAAACATAAGTGTGAAAAACACCTACCCCAAGTACTTAAACGAGCGAACCCAAGTGTGAAAACGAAGGTATTTTTTTCAAATTCTTCTTTTGGCTGATTTTGTGATTGATTCGTGTACAGATCATGATTCTTAGTAAAAATCCAAAATTTCAGTCAGTTCGGTGCCATAGGGCCGAAGTTATGACCGAACCTAAGTGATAAAAACACCGACCCCAAGTTTTTAAACGATCGAACCCAAGTGTGAAAACGAAGGTATTTTTTATAAAATCTTCTTTTGGCTGATTTTGTGATTGATTCGTGTACAGACCATGATTCTTAGGAAGAATCCAAAAGTTGAGTCAATCTGGTGCCATAGTGCCAAAGTTATGACAAAACCTAAGTGTTAAAAACACCTACCCCAAGTACTTAAACGAGCGAACCCATGTGTTAAAACGAAGATATTTTTTTCAAAATCTTCTTTTTGCTGATTTTGTGATTGATTCGTTTACAGACCATGATTTTTAGTAAGAATCCAAGATTTCAGTCAGTTCGGTGCCATAGGGCCAAATTTTTGACCGAACCTAAGTGTTAAAATCACCGACCTCAAGTACTTACCTCAAGACCTCAACGAGCGAAACCAAGGGTAAAAATGATGTTTTTTTTTTCAATCTTCTTTTTGCTGATTTTGTGATTGATTCGTGTGCAGATCATGATTCTTGGTAAGAATCCAAAAGTTGAGTCAATCTGGTGCCATAGTGCCAAAGTTAACAATAGTTTGAAAAATGCCCATAGAACGATGAAAATTTAGTATGAAGAAAATTAAAATTCTTCCCTTGGAAGATTTTCTGATTGATTCATGTACAGACCATGATTTTTAGTAAGAATCCAAGATTTCAGTCAGTTCGGTGTCAAAGGGCCGAAGTTATGAACGAACCTTTATGTTAAAAACACCGACCCCAAGTACTTTAAACGAGCTAACCCAATTGTGAAAACGATGATGTTATTTTCAAAATCTTCTTTTGGCTGATTTTGTGATTGATTCGTGTACAAACCATTATTTTCAGTTAGAATCCAAAATTCTAGTCAATTTGGTGCCATAATTCCAAAGTTATGACCAAACATAAGTTTGACAAAGTGCCCATAGAACGATGAATATTTAGTATGATGAAAATTAGTATTTTCTGATTGATTCGGGTCAAGACCATGATTTTTAGTAAGAATCCAAAATTTCAGTAGGTTCAGTTTCATGGGGCCGAAGATACGACCGAACCTCTAAATGTTAAAACACCAACCCCAAGTACTTAAACGAGCGAACCCAAGTGTGAAAACGATGATATTTTTTTTCAAAATCTTCTGTTGACTAATATGTAGAAAATTAAAACTCTTCTGTTTTTTTTTTTATTTATTTATATATGTATATTTTTTTTTTTTTTTTATCACAAACAAGTCCTGCTAAGCCAATTCAATTGGCTTGTCAGCAGGTGCTTATAATTAAGTTACATATAAATTTTAAATGTTATAATTTTACATCTTATATCTACAAATTCAACATTATTCATACAAATCAATCTAAGTATAAATATTTTTTTTCCGATAGCCAATTTTTCAGCATATATTTAACCTTATTCATAGAATTACATTGCTTTATAGTATCAGGTAATAAATTAAATATTTTCGGTATGTTGTATTCAAACGTTCTCTGTCCGTACTTATTATTAAATTTCGGAACTATTAACCCGTCGTTGCGCGTGAATCTAGTGCTGTATTTATGTTCTAATTTCTCTTTATGCTGCTGGGTAAATATATACTGAATTATAATTTTGTGCCATAGTATTGCCTTAACAGGTAAAATTTTAGCACTCTGAAACAGTAATGGTGTATCATGTCTCTGTTTGAAAATATTCGGAACAACTAATAATTTTACAATTGCGTTTTGTACAACTTGGACTTGTTTCAGATTTGTTACAGAAGTATTTCCCCATATTGTTAATCCATATCTTATAATGGATTCTGCCAGTGACATATAAATTATTTTTAGTGTTTCAATGGGTAAGAAAAATTTCAATGTGTACATTCTGCCAGCAATTGATCTGAGTCTTTTACAGGTTTTTTTAATATGTTTATCCCATTTAAAAAAACAATCTACGGTAACACCAAGATACACATATTCCGTAACTAATTCTAAACTTTCACATTTACAATTAGTTGGAATATTTTTATGGATGCAATTAAAATTATGAGAAATAATATTAGGATTAAATTGGAATTTGGCATTAGGTGATCTTATATGCATTACTTTGGTTTTTTTGGCATTAATTAATAATCCTGCATCATGAGACCATTTACAAAGTTGATTAAAGTCAATTTGCATGAGTTCAATTGCAGTTTTTAGATCTTTATGTGATATGACCAATGCTGTATCATCTGCAAATACAAAATGTTTAACAAAAGAGAAAAGTTTTTTCATTATAGTTACATAGATTATACACAGTGTAGGTCCCAATATAGAACCTTGTGGAACTCCTGCAGATACATTTTTTGTTTTACTAAAAGTATTATTTATTTTGGTACATATTTTTCTATTTCTAAGATAATCTTTAAATAAATTTAACACATTTCCTCTTATTCCAATTTTTTCTAGAGTTTTTAGCAGTTTTTTTGAGTTAATAGTGTCAAAAGCTTTAGAGTTATCGATAAATAAAACAATGACATGTAATTTATTATTTAATTGATTATTTATGTAATTGGAAAACTCTTGCAGTAGTTTTTCAGTATTTTTTTTTCTTTGGAAGCCATATTGATTTGGGTCTATGATATCGAATTTTTCAATGTAATTATTTAATTTATTTGATAAAAATTTTTCGAGAATTTTTTCTAATGCTGGTAGTATACTAATAGGCCTATAATTTCCTAGTTCAATGTGTTTTCCACCTTTAAATATTGGTCTAGTAATACTACATTTAAACTCTTGTGGAATTTTTGCTTGCTTTATTATCATATTGATTAAATAAGTAATTATTGGCCCAAGGGTTTTTATATTCCTTTTTAAATCAAACATTCTTATATTGTCAATACCTGTGCTTTTAGAGTTTTTCATTTTTTTAACAATGTTTTCAATATCAGTTATAGTAGCTCTTGGTATATATAAACTGTGAGGTAGTTCTTCCAGAACTATATTAGTAGCTTTGTGATTGCATTTATGTAACATGTTGCTGATGCTATCCGAGAAGTAATTCACAAAATCATTTGAGACAGAATCCTCAGTTCTATCTTTTAACATATATCGTGTTATAGTTTCATCACAATCGTTTTTGGGTTTACGTCCTAAGATATTATTTATCTCGTCCCAGGTTTTTTTAGTATCATTAAAACAGTTTTTAAATTTATTATTATAGTAGTTAGTTTTATCTTTATTTATAAGTTTATTGACAAGGTTACGAGTTTTTTTGTATTCTGTTTCATATGTTTTGTTTGTTGGTGTACTTTTCAATTTTTTATAAAGTTTATCCCTTTTATTTATATGACATAATAATTCACTGCTTATCCATTCATTTATTGCATAAGGTCGTGTTTTCGGTTTTTGCACTATCGTTTTAGAACTACTCTTGTAAAATTTGTTAAATAAAGTTTTTATTTTTTCATATAATGAAATACAATCCTTCTCTTCTATAAGTTTACTCCAGTTATAATCTCTGATATATCTATCAATAGCCTTTTGTGAAATGATTTGAAAATACTTATTTGCAAGGTCTACCTGACGTTTATGAGATCTTATATTAATAGCAGTAATAAAATGATCGGCGATATTATTTTCACAGACGCAAGCAGTTATTTTCTTGCCTCTAAATTTGGCAAATATATGGTCAATACACGTACGAGTAATTTGTCCATTTAATACAGCTTCTCTGGTTACTACATTGATGCATTTAGTTAAATAATGGTTAGTAAGTAAGTTTTCATATGAGCTTATGATATAATCTTGGTCATTAAGCAAATTCAGATTTATATCTCCAAGTAAGATAATATTTTCCTTACTATTAATTGTATCAAGATATGATGATAATTCCGTTAAAAATGAAGATTTACTGAAATTAGGGGGTCTATAGATAGCTATTAAGTTAACTTTAGTTTTGTCCTGGAGTATGAGTTTTCCTGTTATATTTTCAAAATGTAGTGATTGGAACGATTTTAGTCTAAACTCAAATTTATTTCTTATATACAATATAATACCTCCTCCTGACTTATCAGTCCTGCAGTAGTTATATGAATTATATCCGGGAATATTATACATAGACGCACTTTCAGTATGAATAGAGGTTTCACATAGCATTAGAATGTCAATATGCTTCAAACAATAAGTAAATATATATGCAATATATCCCAATATTTTTGTATGGATCTTATATTTAATTGAATACAAACAAGATTATCAGACGCATTTATGTTTTGTTTTTTTATCCAATCTTCTAAATTATTTACTGTACTACTTTCTATTTCATTATCATTATCTATATACGAAAAATTATTCTGTGCCATTTAATTCGTAGTTAAATTTGAAACAATACAGTAAGATTGTTGGAAGATTAATTCGTGTACAGACCATGATTCTGAGCAAGAATCCAAAATTTCAGTAAATTTGGTGCTATAGTGCTAAAGTTATGAGCGAACCTTAATTTGACAAAGTGACTACAGAACGATGAAAATTTAGTATGAAAAAAATAAAATTCTTCTGTTGGACGATTTTGAGTTTGACCTTTGACCTTTTTAAGAGCCTAAAACGTCAAAAATAACTTTAAACGGCCATCTAGCCCAAAAATCGTCAAAAAAGCTTAAAATGATGTAAATATATATTATGTAGAGCCTAAAACGACAAAAATGACTTTTAAGAGGACATTACCAGAGAAACCAGAAATATGTCATTTTTAAATCAGTGTTTAGACGTATTGACTCGTTTCCACAAAAAAATATGGTAAATGTTCCGCTATTGAGTCCACGCTCAAAACACACTTTAAAAAATTAAAATAAATTGTACTAGGTAGATAATAGTTAGTAATAAGTAATTCAGTAACCGAAATTTAAAAATATTGCGTTTTAATGATTATTTTGTTAACTTTAAAAATGCGAAATGTCATTTCGTCGCTTTAGTTCGTTTTACTCCAACAGACCATTTTTAGCGAAATTGAGTTAAGTATGCAGTAGTTCTCAGAAAGTCTTTATGTTTACAATGCAAGTGAAAAAAAAAATTTAAAAAAATTATGTAAGGGGTTTTCAAAACGCAGTTTGTCTTACATCCTCTAAAATGAAACAACATTTCGAGCGTATTCCTCCAACATCCACACGTTGGCCAAAAAGACCCCCTGTTTTCAAACCGGCCGTTTAATTAAATTTCATACAAATTTCTCCAACATCCAAGCTGTATCTTAGCCTACGTGTGAAATTTGAACTCTCGGTTCCGGGCGTATCTCTCTTACAGACCAAAGAGCCAATAGCGTCGCAGCTGAGAACCACGTGACCGCTCTCATTTCAAATATTTGGTCATTAGCCCCACGGCAGTAAACATCTTTACTTGTGATTTTGCTATTTACAAAGTTATTTTAGTGGTTTTCTGGGAGATTTCTCCACACAAAGTGCCTTATGATGTACACTGTAGAAAAGGATAAAAATTTCCAAGAAAAATATAGCAGGTAATTAATTTTTCATTATTTTCTCAGCAAATTGTTTCAACTGGCCGTTCGTTACAGGGTGGTTATAATAACATTATACAATATATTATATTATTATTATATAATATATTATGTATACACTGTAATGAAATTAGGTTTTTTCAATTTTTCCTGTAATATTTCACTATATGTAATGTATTATGTATACAATTATCTATACATAATATATGTAGGTATACATAATTGTACACATAATATATAATCGAAATACCCAATGTTATTATAACCACTCTGTAACGAATATATTATGCTTACGTAATAAGGACATTGAATGACTTTTTGTTTTGGTACATTTAGTGTGTAGTAGCTGTATGTTATTTATCTACCTATCCGTAATTATTAAAATTTTGTGTAAAAATACCTGCGTATGATATTTAAAACAATTAAAAGAATAAGGACGTTGAATGAGCTTTTGTTTTAAGCACAATTAATACCTAGTATTGTTATGTTTAACTACCTATAGGTAATTATTTAAATCTTTGTGTAAAATACCTATTTATGATATTTAAAACAATTATAAGAAAAAAAAAATTGAATGGGCTTTTGTTTTAAGCACATTTAATGCGTAGTATCGGTATTTTTATCTACCTATAGGTCCTATAGTTACGTGATTATTTAAATGTTTGTGCAAAATACCCATTTGTGATAGTTAAAAAACACAATTATTAGAATAATTTATTTACTATAAATTATTCTAATAAGGACTGATGTATTATAGTACCTAATATAATATATGTGACTATCTACCAAATCTTAGTGAAATCATTATTCTACTTTAGATACTTAAAACAAGCCAACAATTAGAAAAAGGTAATGAAGGAGTTCTAATTTTCGGTATATTTAGTTCCTAAAATATCTGTTTGTTTATCAACCTAATTTGTATGAAATTATTCTACTTATGATATTTAGAACAAGCCAATTATTAAAATAAGGAAATCAAATAGTTTTAATTTTCGGTTCATTTAGTTCCTAAAATATGTTTGTATGTTTATCAGCCAAATCTTTATGTAAAAATTCTACTTATGATATTTAAAACAAGGCAATTTTTAGAATAAGTACAATGAAGGAGTTTTTGTTTTGGGCACATTAATAGCTTCTTGTTTATCTACCTGTACCTAATTATTTAGATCTTCGTGTAAGAATGCCTACTTGTAATACAAAACACAATTATTAAAATAAAGGAGTATTAAAATAAAGGTGCATTTAGTACCTAATATTTATGTGTTTATCTAACAAACATTTGTGTCAGAATTCTACCTGAGATATTTAAAACATGTTTATTAGGTATTAGAATAAGGAAATGAAGAAGTTTTTGTTTTTGGTACATTCAGTATCTTATTTTAATCAACCAAATCTTCGTGTAACAATGAAAACATTTTTGGTATATTTAGTGCCTAAGATCAGTTGTATTTGTATACCTATAAATATCTTATTACTGAAATTAGAAATTGAAAGAATTGTACACTGAATGACAATGAAAGCATATCTATTATTTTATACATTGAGTTGCTAATATTTCTTATTTTTTTGTTTATTTCTTACCTATTCGAGTTTTATTTGGTTCAGAGCAATGAATTCAGAATGTCAATAAAAACTTTATTACTATTCGCACATTTTTAATGATTAGGAACCCCTTTCATTTGACTTTTTTACCTAGATCCATTCCCAGTCCCTTTATTCCAGCCGCTTTTGTAACCCTTCTAATAATTTGGCCCAACTAGGTGGTACTTCAAATATCGGAACACATTTGTTATGAAGCTAAATGTGGTTAGTGGTTAGGAATATTTTATGACCTCTTTTTTTACAAGGTCTATATTGTGTAATAGACGTAAATCGCGTCCCATGTGTTCGAACATAGGATCATTTTTAAAAAGAAGTCGTCGTACATTGTTTTAAATATTTCTAAAGAACTTGTATTTATCTATTGTGTTTCAAAATCCTTTGAGTTATCTTTTTATTTTAAAATGTTGGATACTACACTTCTGTTATCACGTCATGACGGCCTCCTGTGGTCGAGGGGTAAGGCTCTCAACTAGCGATCCGGATGTCGTTAGTTTCAAACCCAGCGTGCACAAGTAATTTTTATTTTGGTAGATTTGTATAATTTGGGGGGGGGGGGGGCGGGTATGGGTACTACCATCCCGGGAACCATTTATTGGTTAACCAACATCTCTGCCATAGGTCACTCCAAGTGGTTCGCTACGTTTGGTGACTTAGCAAGGGTGCCCGAGTTCATGGGATGAAGTTCGTACAGGTCTTGACGTCTGATACGACTGCCCACCTGCTGCGTGGCGAGAGAGAGACTGGTTAAGGGAGGCCTTTTGACCTTTCCAGCCGGAATCTCCCGACTCTCGCCTTGCACCGCGATTGGAGGGATGGATTCGTATATCCGTCACTCCCGGACACACTGACCTCCAGATTCCAGATTCTTATCCACCCCTCATACCCTTTTTCTTCCCAAACGTTCCAGTCCTTACCTTCCTTAAAAAGACCCTCCAAAGAGTAATTATTATCCTCTGGGCCGCCTGTGTGGAGCTAATCTAAAAAAATATATATATTTCACAACTGAATCATTAAAAAAAGTATAATATGTAGGTATATGTGTTTTTTTTCTTTTTGTTTAAATAGTGAAATAACACAAATCAATACAAAAATATATATCATAAATATATATATATATATATATATATATATATATATATATATATATATATATATATATATATATGGTGTATTTGCGGCACGTTCCAGAGTGGAAGATACTCTCAGTATCACCCTGATGTAAGACCGCCATTTCGAATTGAAGCATTGCTTAGAATGGCTTTAGACGTGGTTGGTGACTAGATTTGAATAGCCAGGTAATTACTAACCTTCATAACTGCTTCCTCTTCCCACTAAATCCAGCCTCACAAAATGGGGTATGCCATAGCCTGCCTGGGTCCAGGCGGTTGGGAGCAGTTGTATTAACATAAAAATAAAATCACGTAAATCAATCCAACCTTTCGGGTCGGATCATACTAAAGCTCGGATTTATACGCCGATATATGATAAAAATTATATGTGGATAATTTGAATAGCATTGTTTTAGTGCAAAAACGCTTTACAATATACATATTTTTTACATTAGCTCCACACAGGAGGCCCTGAGGAAAATAATTTCCCTCAGGGCCTAAGTCATCTTAGGGTATGCTGTGTGGAGGGTATTTTTGAAGAAAGGAAGAATAGGAAGTCCTGGGATGGAAAAAGGAATAAGGGGTGGGTAGGAATCTGGGGGTTTGTGTGTATAGGAGTGACAGGCTTAAGAAACCATCCTTCAAACTGCGGTGCAAGGCAATGGGGTCGTGAGAGTCCGGCTGGAAAGGTTCAAAGGACTCCTTCACGCAGTCTCTCTTGATCCGGCCCGCACGCAGCAGGTGAGCAGACTCATCTGCCGCCAAGACCTGGACAAAGCTCACCCCATGAACCCGGGAACCTCTGCTAAGTCACCAAACGTAGCGAATCACTTAGAGATACCTTTTTTTCTTACCATAGCTCCACACAAGAGGCCCTGAGGAAAATAATTCTCCTCAGGGCCTATGTTATTTTTGGGAAGGAGGTAGAAGAAAGTTGTGGGAAGAAAAATCTCGGGGTCAGTGTGTCAAGGAATGACGGACGTAAGAATCCATCCCTCCCCACTGCGGGTAATGCAATGTTCCGAGAGTCCTGCTGGAGAGGTCTACAGAGCTTCCTCAACCAGTCTTTCCCGATCCGGCCTGCCATGCAGTTAGTGGGCAGACGCATCCACCGCCAAGATCCGGACAAAACTCACTAAGTCACCAAACGTAGCGAACCACTTGGGGTGACCTATGGCAGAGGTGTTGGTTATCCAATAAATGGTTCCCGGTGCGGTGGCACCCATACCCGCCACTCAAATAATAACGATGAATAAACGTAGGACCTTTCTTATAACTAACGGTTGATGACTTGATTCATGAACGATTGCATTTACTGTGCTGCTCGTCAATCAACAATCAAACATGCAATAAATTAATCGATGAGCATATTGCCACCTGAAACATTATTTAATAAGTATGATTGTCTGAAAACATACGTTTTCATTGATGATTTAACGATGTTATTATTTAACAAAAACTTACTCTTGAAATTTGGTTCCCAAACAAATAACATATTAGGTATTTCTAAAAAATTGTCGAATGCTCTAAGAAACTATTTAAAAATCACATCCGAATATTTAGGTCTCACCGCGAAAACATAGGACACATACATCCATAAGTATTAAAGTTCAATTAATTGAAATGCTTTCCGATCTCCCTGTAATACCAAGCACGTTAGATAAAGTAACTTCACGCAAGAGTACGCGCTCTTGTCTAACATCCAGTGTCCTTTGTCCAATATCCAACTTTCGCAAACAAGAATTCGTCACTTTGGCCAACATCCAAATTAAAAACGTGTTTTCTGCGTAATTTTATACATTTAGAACATATTGTACTTAAAAAAAACAATTTGTAATACTTTAACACATTTTAGTAGACTTACAATTTAGCTAATTTAATTTTATATGCCTTTTTCGTAAAAAAAACTTTAAAGCGCTGTTTCTCACGATTTACGTTTTGGTCTGTTGGAGTAATACGAACTAAAGCGACGATTTTTCAAGGACCGCCATGTTATTAATTAAGACGATGAAATATGCACTTTTAAAAGGAAAAATCACTCTCTGTCAGTTACACAATATGTGATGAACCTGTTTCACTCCGGTATAGGTGGGTAAAAATTTTTTAAAATAGAGAATATGATCACACTATCGACATCTTTCGGGTGGTTTTAAAATCAATATTAAAGGAATCTTTTTTTAAACTTTTGGGGTTTCCTTGCCACGAAGGGGTGTAACTAGTTAGGAAAAAAAAACGACTATCCAATCAGAATAGAGATGAGGACAGTAGGTGCGTCTTAAACCAATCACAGGCTGGGGGCGTGGGGTGAAGGATTTGCAAAATTAAGATACTGTATCGTATACCACCACAATACCAAGATTATCTCACGGTTTGGTCAGACAGTTATTTTAAGGGGATAGAACCACTTCTAACTTGGTCATAAATCGCATTTTTATGGGAGCAGGAGGGAATCGACAACAGTTGATTTCACGTCTGGAATCGGAAAGTTTTGCGAGGATCTCGGTGGCGGAAAATTCAAAAGACAAGGATCATGCGTTGATTAACTAAAGTAACAAGCGATCTCGATTACCTAGTAATCGTGAAACGGGAGTAGACATTGAAGATCATTATCGCTTTTTCCAGACAAATATCTAGCAGATTCTGCAGGTAGACGATGGGGGAAAGTGTTAGACGTGGAAAACCCACAGGAGCCGATCTCTTTGAGGTAGTCGAGGGAAATCAATTCATGTTAGTGACTTTATGAAATCTAAGATTTTGTATTGGATTTTTGTCCGTTAGTTTAGAGGGGAGGGAAGGTTTACGATCTCTTGTTCTTTAAGTGGGTCTCGAGTGCGAAACATCTGACATGATTTTGGGTCTCTAAGGTACGCATTCAGCTGAAATCACCACTTGATTTTACATACAGATGATAGGAGAAAGAAATTAGTGAAAAGCATAAAATTTAACGAACTGTCAGGATTTTAAATTATTTGAAAACTCAAGTATTTTCTTGATCACAGTAATTACGGGGGATTTATCGGTTTTGGTGCCAGAGAGGGATGTAATATGTAGGAGGAACTAGGAAAAAGGGGAAAAAAACGTTCGAAGGCAGGATTGGAATGGGATCTTGGCAGTGGTTATAGCCCGTGAGAAAGGAGAATCGAGGTCATAAAAGTTTAGATTATTATAAAATAAGGTCCTAAGAGCATCACGACTTTGCGGGGAGGTGAGTCAAGTGGTTAGAGATTGCACATGAGCATTTGCAAACGCGAGAAATATTAAAATTGTATACAAACACAAGAAACGCGACATATAGCCAGAAACGAACACAGCTGAGTGTGCACACTAGCGGTACGTTCGATAAAGGATATTCAGTCACAAATTTATTAGAAAATCCATAGCCAAATGTTAAAACGACGGAATATCTAGGCAGTGACGTGTTGGGAGAATTTTATAATAATGAATGCTTAATAAATAACTGTCGAGATATGTTGTAGGTTAATGAGTTGAAATTGGATTTGGGTTAAGCCAAGAAAGTAGGGTGGTTATATCGAATATTCAGGATACACCGTATTTGGAAGCGAATTAAAAAGGAGTAGAACGGACACTATAGATTTTAGAGAAAAGTTGAATTAATTAGTCACAGGATAAAAGGTAGATTATATTCACTTATCATGCGGAGACTCGTGTGGGAATAAAATGTTTAGACCCAAATACGCCCCTGATCGATTGCAACAGAGGAGTGTCATCGTAGGAAGGAGGTCGATCGGAACGGGACGTTAGAAGAAAAAAGGGTGAACCGACGGTATGGGAGAATGGTATGGAAAAAGACGATGTTACGCGTTGCTAAGATTGTGAATTGTGAAATTTAAATTTGATTGATGGGAGAAACGTGGTATTAAAGACGTAGAAGGGTCAGGGAGGGGGGAGTTCGGTGCCAGATTTCGGGAGAAGAAGAACTGTGAAAATCGTGCGTGTATCGGGGAAGACTGTGTAGTGTTAAGAGGACATTACCAGAGAAACCAGAAATATGTCATTTTTAAATCAGTGTTTAGACTTATTGACTCGTTTCCACAAACAAATATAAATTGATTTTGAAAGATTGTTCTTTTATCTAGTAAAAGTATGGATTAAATTTTGAGAAAAAATGTTTATTTTAAGTATAATAAGGTTATACCATAGGTCGTTGGCAGATTTGCTATATTTTAAAAAAAGTACATGTATTATACAACACCAATTTCAAATCATATAATCATGCATTTAAATAAATCCATTCATTATCTGGTAAAAATATGTTTTAGAATTTTAATTTTAGTTTAAATAAAATCATTAAAAAATATATACGTACATGTGTTTCTTGACGTAAATTGGCCAGTTTGTGTATTTATTTGCGTACTTCCAAACTAATATATTTCAAGATTTTTTTAAATACTTATTTTGCTAAGACATTATTGACAAGTCATAAAAATTTTGATCGAAAAATAATCATAAGAAGTAATTAATATTAATTAATTTACAACTCGCGTTTTACCATTTTTCTTATAGCTCGACGACTCGAGAATTGAGAATTCACTCTGCCTCTGCCCGCAAACGTGGCAGCCGGCGGTTGTCTCCGCGGCGCTCTGCATCGTAATATTTGGAAATGACGAATTTAAAACGTAACCAAATAATACGATTTCATTGTTTCGTGTTTGTAAAAACTACAGAGTTTACCGAACGCAAAAATTCATGTTCATTGAATATTTTTATGAAAATTTTGAAATTTTTTTTTATTGTAAATTATTCTTATGTGAATACCGCACAATGTGAATACCCAACAGCTTCAAAATAATTTTTTTGTAGTAAAACTTCTTTGCGCACGCTCGACACATGGGGGGTAAGCTGGTAAATGCGTTACGAAAAGTGATGATTGTTACGAAAAATGTCCTGCGAACGGTAATCGATGCGAACGGTGATCGATTGCTAGGCGGGTCGGGCCTTAACGAACGCATGTGGTTCATATTATTGTTAATGGACTATTTTTCCGTAAATAAATAAATAAATTATATACAGTGGGTACCCGGCATGCGTTGCAAGACCAATGTAACCTCGGGGTTAACTAAACTGTAATGGTTCCATCCCAAGTCCCGAGAAACTACATTATATTGCAAGCGCCTGCACTATATAACATTATTTACAACGGGTACCCGGCATGCGTTGCAAGACCAATGTAACCTCGGGGTTAACTAAATTGTAACGGTTCCATCCCAAGTTCCGAGAAACTAGATTATATTGCAAGCGCCTGGACTATATAACATTATATACAACGGGTACCCGGCATGCGTTGCAAAGCCACTGTAACCTCGGGGTCAACTAAACTGTAATGATTCCATCCCAAGTCCCGGGAAACTACATTATATTGCAAGCGCCTGCACTATATAACATTATATACAGTGGGTACCCGGCATGCGTTGCAAGGCCACTATAACCTCGGGGTCAACTAAACTGTAATAGTTCCATCCCAAGTCCCGGAAAACTGCATTATAATGCAAGCGCCTGCACTATATAACATTATATATAGCGGACACCCGGCGGGCGTTGCAAGGCCACTCAAAGAAAGAAAGGGTTTGTGCGCTTTAATTCTGTTTGTTGAAGTGCTTTTGAATAGGTTCACATAAATTTTTGTGTTTTCGTCCGACACGTCCGCAGGTCGCATACAGCTGTCCGTTTGAGAAGCACGTTTTTTTAAAAATTTATTGTTATAAGTTTGTTAAGTTTTACTTCAGTCGTGTGGTCTAAACACTCTAAAACACACTAAATTAAAATATATATATATATTGTAAATGGAAAGATTAAAAGTGGATTTTCTTGGAATTAGTGAACTGAGATGGACTGGCAGCGGCATACACCAACATGAGAAGAGAAATCTATACTACTCAGGAAGTGACCCGCAGGACAAAAATCGTCGAAACGGAGTTGCTATATTTGTCATGGAGAAGTATGTAAAATTTGTTAAGAATTTTGTACCCATCTCGGACAGAATAATATTATTACAATTACACTGTCAACCCATCAACATTAATATTATTCAAGTGTATGCACCAACAGCGGAAGTGAGATATGATGGTGATGTGGAATCTTTTTATGACTCACTAGCCAGTACATTGCAAAGTTTGAAAGGAGGAGAAGTCAATTTTGTCATTGGAGACTTAAATGCCAAAATTGGTGAAGGTCGCCGCTCTCATATAGTTGGTGAATATGGCTTAGGCATAAGCAATCAAAGAGGTGATAGACTATATGAATTCTGCCAGGATAAAAATATGGTTGTATTAAATACTTGGTTTAAACTCCCGAAAAGAAGGCTTTATACATGGAGATCACCTCAGGATGGAACAATCTATGATATTGTCAGGAACCAAATTGACTATGTGTTAGTAGACCATAGATTCAGGAACTCTGTAAAGAGAGTCACCACGTACCCTGGTGCGGACATTGGTTCTGACCATGTTTTGTTAACTGCCGATATTGTTTTATGCTTAAAACAAATAAAAAAGCCCAAAAACAAAATTAAAATGGATATCTCGAAACTCCAAGAAGAAGTGGTCAGAAATAAGGTATCTCAGACTTTGAACGATAATATTAGACTACTCCCTCGTGATCCATCAATAGAAATACAAACACAGTGGGATAACCTGAAGTCAGTTATATGTGAAACCTGTGATACAAATTTGAAAGCTGATAAGCAAATTAGAAAAAAGAATTGGATGACTGACCACATTTTGAACTTAATGGATGAGAGACGTAAACATAAACATAATGAGACACAATATAAAAACTTACAAAGAACGATTAGATGTGAAATTAAAAAAGCCAAAGAAGAATGGATGAAGTCACAGTGTGAAGAACTAGAGTCGTACAGTCGTAGTCACAATGCATTTAAACTTCACAAAAAATTGAAGGAAATTACAGGCACTTCTAGAAGAATTACTCCATCATGTTTAGTTGACGATTCCAATAAATTGATATTGGATGAAAAAGATATTTTACAAACATGGGAAAAGTATATTCATGATACATTCAAAGATATTAGACTTGACATTAATATTCCTAACGACCAATTGCATGGACCATCGATGTTAAAATCACAAATTCTTCATGCGATAAAGACTTCAGAACATAGAAAAGCGTGCGGACCAGACGATATTCCAGTTGAGGTGTTGAAGCTCTTTGATAATGAAAATGTTGACTACCTGTTGAGGTTATTTAACTCTATATATGACACAGGGAATATACCCCAAGATTGGCTAAAATCCACCTTCGTGACATTACCTAAAAAACAATACCCTAAGAAGTGCAGTGACTATCGATTAATAAGCTTGATGAGTCATGTCCTTAAATTATTCCTTAAAATAATACATGCCAGGATACGCGATAAGTGCGAGCAGGACTTAGATGACACTCAGTTTGGCTTCAGAAATGCGTTCGGTACGCGTGAAGCATTATTTTCTGTCGACGTACTATTGCAAAAGTGTCGTGACCAAAGAAAGGAAGTCTTTGCCTGTTTTATTGACTACGAAAAGGCATTTGACAGGGTAAAACATGCTGACCTAATGAAAATGCTTGCGGATTGTAACGTTGACACCAAAGACCAGAATTTCATTAAAAACCTGTATTGGTTCCAAACAGCAGAAATAAGACATGGGAATGAGAGATCTAATGCAATCGCCATTCAGCGTGGAGTACGACAAGGATGTATCCTGTCGCCACTATTATTTAATCTTTATTCCAACTATGTCTTCAAAAGAGCCCTAAGTAATACCCAGAAGGGTCTCAAGATCAACGGAGTTGTCATTAATAACATAAGATATGCATATGATACTGTATTACTAGCTGACAGTATCAGTGACCTCCAAGACCTATTAGATCTTGTTAATAATGCTGGTGAGCAACTGGGCCTAACAATCAACGTCAATAAAACTAAATGGATGACTTTTGGACGACTAGATCACTCTGGATCAATGATTCAGTTAAATGGTTGTAATGTCGAAAAGGTGGAGAGATTTAGATACCTCGGCAGTATCCTCACGGAGAATCTTGACCCAGATACAGAGATTAGGTGCAGAATTGAAGCAGCAAGAACTGCATTCATAAAAATGAAATCCCTCTTCTGCAATTACAATATAAGCTTAAAATTAAGGCAGAGAATGCTAAAATGTTATGTGTGGTCGGTCTTGCTGTATGGTTGTGAAACATGGACCTTGAAAATAAATACCATGAACAGGTTAGAGGCTTTCGAAATGTGGCTTCACCGGAGAATGCTCAAGGTCCGACATGATCACCAACATAGAAATTCTCAGGCGGGCTAGAGCAGATAGGGAACTGCTTACATTAATTAAAATCAAGAAAATTTCATATCTGGGTCATATACTTCGAGGAGAGAAGTATCACTTGCTCCATTTAATATTGAAAGGCAAGATAGAGGGTCGCCGAGGGCCTGGTAGGAGACAAATGTCTTGGCTGCGAAACATACGAGAGTGGACCGGCATTAGAAATATGGAGGAGCTATTCCAGGCAGCGCAAGACAGAGAGACCTTTTCAAGAGTGATCGCCAACGTCGGGGGGACCTGATAAGGCACATAAAGAAGAAGAATATATATTGTAAATTATTGTTATGTGAATACCGCACGAGAGTCCCAAATGCTCCAAAAAAATATTGTTATGTAATACCGCATAAGAGTCCAACAGCTCCCAAGGGAGAGAGGTTGGAGGAGAGTTGAGATGAAATGAAAGGGGTGGCTGAGGAGGGGGGTAAAGGAGGGGGGGGCGATAAAGGAGCCGGGGGGTGTAGAGGTGTTAGAGGTGGGGGGTGAGGGGAGGGTGGTTTAGGGGGGGGGGGGGTTGAGAGGGGGTGGGAGGGTAGGCCTTTTTTATATCCATTTTTCTTATTACAAAAATAACAAACACGAGAATCGGGTATTCCTCTTCCCTATATCCTTCCCCTCCCCACTACATTCAGCCTTACAACATACCCCAATTAGGGATGCCATAGTCCCACTGGCCCCAGACGGGAGCAGTTGGGACTCTTGTACGGTATTAATGAAAAAAAAATAGTAATATTCAGTTGGATTGTAAAAAATTACTCATTTTAAAATATTTATTCGTGTGCATATTTGTTTATTTTATATTTATGTGAATACCGCACAAGAGACCCAAATGCTCCCGTCTGGAGCCGGTGAGACTATGACGTGACTATGGGGTATATTATGAGGCTGAAGGTGGTGGGGAGGGGAAGGAGATGGGGTAGAGGAAGGCGAGGAATTAACTGGCTATTCAGATCTGGTCACAAAACACGGTTATAGCCATTTCTAGCAAGTTTTAATTCTGAATGGTGGTCTTACACCACCCAGGGTGATACTGAAAGTATCTTCCACTCTGGAACGTGACGCAAATATATTATTTTTAATTTAAATAATTGTGAAATAGTCGTGAATTGGTCGTGTGTATTTAAAATTTGCGTATTGCAGTTTCACACGGCACAAGAATGGCCTTCTTATTTAAAAAGATGGCGGTCCTTGAAAAATGACATTTCGCATTTTTAAAGTTAACAAAATAATAATTAAAACGCAATATTTTTAAATTCCGGTTACTGAATTACTTATTACTAACTATTATCTACCTAGTACAACTTATTTTAATTTTTTAAAGTATGTTTTGAGCGTGGACTCAATAGCGGAACATTTACCAAAATTATAAATTGATTTTGAAAGATTGTTCTTTTATCTAGTAAACGTATGGTTTAAATTTTGAGAAAAAAAATGTTTATTTTAAGTATGATAAGGTTATACCATAGGTCGTTGGCAGATTTGTTATATTTTCAAAAAATTACATGTATTATACAACACCAATTTCAAATCATATAATCATGCAGTTAAATAAATCAATACATTATCTGGTAAACGTATGTTTTAGAATTTTAATTTTAGTTTAAATAAAATCATTAAAAAATATATACGTACATGTGTTTCTTGACGTAAATTGCCCAGTTTGTGTATTTATTTGCGTACTTACAAACTAATATATTTCAAGATCGTAATATTTTGAAATGACGAATTTAAAACGAAACCAAATAATAGGATTTCATTGTTTCGTGTTTGTAAAAACTAGAGGGTTCACCGAACGGGGGGGGGGGAGGGGGGTAAAGGAGCCAGGGGGTGGAGAGGAGTTAGAGGTGGGGGGTGAGTGGAGGGGGGTGAGAGGGGGGGGGGGGGGTTGATATGGGGTGGGAAGGTAGGCCTTTTTTATATCAATTTTTCGTATTACAAAAATAACAAACACGAGAATCGGGTATGGGTACCCCTGCCCCGGGAACCATTTATTAGATAACCAACACGTCAGCCGCAACGTTTGGTGACTAGCAGGGGTGCCTGGGTTCGTGGGGGTGAGGTTTGTTCAGGTCTTGGCGGCGTATGCGTCTGCCCACCAGCTGCATGGCAGGTCGGATCTAAAGAAAGTGGTTAAGGTAGTCCCTTTGACTTCTCCAGCCTTACCCTCTGAAACGATTTTTGCCAGATTTCTGCCCACCCCTAATACCCTTTTACTTCTCCGAAGTTCCTCTCCTTCCTTTCCCTAAAACAACCCTCCACACAGCATTCCCAAAGTAGAGATAGGCAGTGTGTCGAACGATTGTAAAAAACGGTATCCTGATCCGACCTTCCACGTAGTTGGTGGGCAGACGCAACTGCCGAGCCGGCGAGATCCTGATAAACCTCGCCCCATGAACCCGGGCTCCCCTGCTAAGTCACTCGGGGTGACCTATGGCAGGGGTGTTGATAATCCAATACATGGTTCCCGGGGCGGCGGTACCCACACCCGCCTTCCAAATTACTGACACAACCTATTGACGGCCGGCGTGGTCAAGGGGTAAGGCTCTTGACTCGCAATCCGAAGGTCGTGGGATCGAATCCCGGCGTGGGCAATTAAATTTTATTTGAATAATTTGGGTTATTTCACAATTATTTAAATTCCAGAGTGGAAGATACTTTCAGTATCACCCTGGGTGGTGTAAGACCACCATTGAGAATTGAAACTTGCTAAAAATGGCTATGGTCGTGTTTAGTGACCAGATCTGAATAGCCAGGTAATTCCTCGCTTTCCTCTTCCCCATCTCCTTCCCCTCCCCACCACGTTCAGCCTCATAATATACCCCATAGTCTCACCGGCTCCAGACGGGAGCATTTGGGTCTCTTGTGCGGTATTCAGATAAATATAAAATAAAAAATTATGCACACGAATAAATATTTCAAAATTACACATTTTTTTACAATCCAACTCAACATTACTCTTTTTTTTCATTAATACCGAACAAGAGTCCCATCTGCTCCCCAACATAACCCCAATTGGGGTATGTTGTAAGACTGAAGGTAGTGGGGAGGGGAAGGATATAGGAAGAGGAAGGTGGGGAAGTACCTGGCTATTCAGATCTGGTCACTAAACACGGCTAAAACCATTTCAAGCAACGTTTCAATTCTTAATGGTGGTCTTACATCAGGCCGATACTGAGATATCTTCCACTCTAATGGCCGTAAAATACAATTAAAAATAAAATATTAAAAATAATATAACACATTGTTTATTCATGTAGGTATCTACTTAATACCTACTGGGTTTACGCATTTTACTTGTATCTATTTATGTTTATGCACCTCGATATAGAAATTACAAATAACTACTAGTAATTAAAATTCTGGATGCGAGAATTTAACATCTTCATCTGACCCATACTGTAGCGTCTATTGTCCTAGCTGTGCGTGAGCTAGTAGATACTCGAAACTTGGAGCGGAACGAAATCTATTTCTAAAAACGCCCGCTAGCGAGTTCTGATGTGTGGAGCGCTGACGTCGGAATTTGAATTTACATTTGCTGGTTATGCGCACTTAACGGCCATCATGCCCTAAAATCGTCGAAAAAGCTTAAAAGGATGGAAATATGCCATTTAGAGCCTAAAACGTCAAAAATCACTTTAAACGGTCATCTAGCCCTATATCGTCGAAAAAGTTTGAAATGATGGAAATATGCCGTTTAGAGCCCAAAACGTCAAAAATTACTTTAAACGGCCAGCTAGCCCTAATATCGTCGAAAAAGCTTAAAAGGGTGGAAATATGCCATTTACTGCCTAAAACGTCATAAATGATTTTAAAGGGCCAACTAGCCCTTAAATCCTTGAAAAAAACTTAAAATTTTGGAAATATATATCATTTGGAGTCTAAAACGTCAAAAATTACTTTAAACGGCCATCTAGCCATAAAATTGTCGAAAAAGCTTAAAATGATGGAAATATGCCATTTTGTGCCTAAAACGTCATCATCGACCTAAAGTTTAAGTTTAGACTTACGGATTTCAATACTTCGTTTGTGTGAAAGCACTATGAAACCAATCACTTTAAACGGTCATCTTGCCCTAAAATCGTTGACAAAGTTTGAAATGATAAAAAAAATGCACATTTAGAGCCCAAAACGGCCATCTAGCCCTAAAATCGTGGAAAAGGCTTAAAATGATGGAAATATGCCATTTAGAGCCTAAAACTTCAAAAATGATTTTAACAGCCATCTAGCCCTAAAATCGTCGAAGAAGTTTGAAATGATGAAAAAATGCCATTTAGTGCCCAAAACAACCAACTAGCCCTAAAATACTCGAAAAAACTTAAAATGGTGGAAAAATATATCATTTAGAACCAAAAACGTCAAAAATTATGGAAATATCCCATTTAGTGGCTAAAAAGTAATAAAAGACTTTAAACGGCCATCTAGCCCTAAAATCGTCGAAAGGGTTGCAAATGATGAAAAAATGCCATTTAGTGCCCCAAACAGCCATCTAGCCCTAAAATCGCCTAAAAGCTTAATTAATGATGGAAATATGCCATTTAGTTCCTAAAACGTCATAAATTACTTTAAACGGCCATCTAGCCCTAAAATCGTTTAAAATGCTTAAAATGATGGAAATATGCCATTTAGTGCCTAAAACGTCATAAATGACTTTAAACGGTCATCTAACCCTAAAATCGTCGAATTAGTTTGAAATTATCAAAAAATGCCATTTAGGTCCCAAAACAGCTATGTAGTCCTAAAATCGTGGAAAAAGGTTAAAATGATAGAAATATGCCACTTAGAGCCTAAAATGTCAAAAACCACTTATAACGCCATCTAGCCCAAAAATCGTCGAAAGAGTTTGAAATGATGAAAAAATGCCATTTATTGCCCCAAACGGCCATGTAGCCCTGAAATCGCCGAAAAATATTAAATGATGGAAATATGCAATTTAGTTCCTAAAACGTCGTAAATGACTTTAAACGGTCATTTAGCCCAAAAAACGTCGAATTATTTGGAAATTATGAAAAAATGCCATTTAGACCCCAAAACAGTCATCTAGCCTTAAAATCGTCGAAAGAGCTTGAAATTATGGAAATATGCCATTTAGTGGCTAAAAAGTAATAAAAGATTTTAAACGGCCATCTAGCCCTAAAATCGTCGAAAGAGTTGCAAATGATAAAAAAATGCCATTTAGTGCCCCAAACAGCCATCTAGCCCTAAAATCGCCTAAAAGCTTAATTAATGATGGAAATATGCCATTTAGTTCCTAAAACGACATAAATTACTTTAAACGGTCATTTAGCCATAGTGGTGCCATAGTGGCAAAGTTATGGCCAAACCTAAGTTTAAAAATGCCCATAGAACAATGAAAATTTAGTGTGAAGAAAATAAAAATTCTTCAGTTGGAAGATTTTCTGATTGATTCGTGTACAGACCATGGATTCTTAGTAAGAATCCTAAATTTCAGTCAGTTCGGTGCCATGGGGCCGAAGTTATGACCGAACCTAAGTGATAAAAACACCAACCCCAAGTTCTTAAACGAGTGAACCCAAATGTGTAAGCGAAGATATTTTTTTCTAAATATTCTTTTGGCTGATATTGTGATTGATTCGTGTACAGACCATGATTCTTAGTAAGAATCCAAAATTTGAGTCAATCTGGTACTATAGTGCCAAAGTTGTGACAAAACATAAGTGTGAAAAACACCTACCCCAAGTACTTAAACGAGCGAACCCAAGTGTGAAAACGAAGGTATTTTTTATAAAATCTTCTTTTGGCTGATTTTGTGATTGATTCGTGTACAGACCATGATTCTTAGGAAGAATCCAAAAGTTGAGTCAATCTGGTGCCATAGTGCCAAAGTTATGACCAAACCTAATTATGACAAAGTGCCCATAGAACGATGAAAATTTAGTATGAAGAAAATCAAAATTCTTCTGTTGGAAGATTTTCTGATTTATTCGTGTACAGACCATGATTCTTAGTAAGAATCCAAAATTTGAGTCAATCTGGTGCTATAATGCCAAAGTAATGACAAAACCTAATTATTAAAAATACCGACCCCTCGTACTTAAACGAGCGAACCCAAGTGTTAAAACGAAGATATTTTTTTGAAAATCTTCTTTTTGCTGATTTTGTGATTTGATTCGTGTACAGACCATGATTTTTAGTAAGAATCCAAGATTTCAGTCAGTTCGGTGCCATAGGGCCAAAGTTATGACCGAACCTAAGTGTTAAAATCACCGACCCCAAGTTCTTAAACGAGCGAACTTAAATGTGTAGGCGAAGATTTTTTTTTCTAAATACTCTTTTGGCTGATTTTGTGATTGATTCGTGTACAGACCATGATTCTTAGTAAGAATCCAAAATTTGGAGTCAATCTGGTACTATAGTGCCAAAGTTATGACAAAACCTAAGTGTTAAAAACACCTACCCCAAGTACTTAAACGAGCGAACCCATGTGTTAAAACGAAGATATTTTTTTCAAAATCTTCTTTTTGCTGATTTTGTGATTGATTCGTTTACAGACCATGATTTTTAGTAAGAATCCAAGATTTCAGTCAGTTCGGTGCCATAGGGCCGAATTTTTGACCGAACCTAAGTGTTAAAATCACCGACCTCAAGTACTTACCTCAAGACCTCAACGAGCGAAACCAAGGGTAAAAATTATGTTTTTTTTTTCAATCTTCTTTTTGCTGATTTTGTGATTGATTCGTGTGCAGATCATGATTCTTGGTAAGAATCCAAAAGTTGAGTCAATCTGGTGCCATAGTGCCAAAGTTAACAATAGTTTGAAAAATGCCCATAGAACGATGAAAATTTAGTATGAAGAAAATTAAAATTCTTCCCTTGGAAGATTTTCTGATTGATTCATGTACAGACCATGATTTTTAGTAAGAATCCAAGATTTCAGTCAGTTCGGTGTCAAAGGGCCGAAGTTATGAACGAACCTTTATGTTAAAAACACCGACCCCAAGTACTTTAAACGAGCTAACCCAATTGTGAAAACGATGATGTTATTTTCAAAATCTTCTTTTGGCTGATTTTGTGATTGATTCGTGTACAAACCATTATTTTCAGTTAGAATCCAAAATTCTAGTCAATTTGGTGCCATAATTCCAAAGTTATGACCAAACATAAGTTTGACAAAGTGCCCATAGAACGATGAATATTTAGTATGATGAAAATTAGTATTTTCTGATTGATTCGTGTCAAGACCATGATTTTTAGTAAGAATCCAAAATTTCAGTAGGTTCAGTTTCATGGGGCCGAAGATACGACCGAACCTCTAAATGTTAAAACACCAACCCCAAGTACTTAAACGAGCGAACCCAAGTGTGAAAACGATGATATTTTTTTTCAAAATCTTCTGTTGACTAATATGTAGAAAATTAAAACTCTTCTGTTGGAAGATTAATTCGTGTACAGACCATGATTCTGAGCAAGAATCCAAAATTTCAGTAAATTTGGTGCTATAGTGCTAAAGTTATGAGCGAACCTTAATTTGACAAAGTGACTACAGAACGATGAAAATTTAGTATGAAAAAAATAAAATTCTTCTGTTGGACGATTTTGAGTTTGACCTTTGACCTTTTTAAGAGCCTAAAACGTCAAAAATAACTTTAAACGGCCATCTAGCCCAAAAATCGTCAAAAAAGCTTAAAATGATGTAAATATATATTATGTAGAGCCTAAAACGACAAAAATGACTTTTAAGAGGACATTACCAGAGAAACCAGAAATATGTCATTTTTAAATCAGTGTTTAGACGTATTGACTCGTTTCCACAAAAAAATATGGTAAATGTTCCGCTATTGAGTCCACGCTCAAAACACACTTTAAAAAATTAAAATAAATTGTACTAGGTAGATAATAGTTAGTAATAAGTAATTCAGTAACCGAAATTTAAAAATATTGCGTTTTAATGATTATTTTGTTAACTTTAAAAATGCGAAATGTCATTTTTCAAGGACCGCCATGTTATTAATTAAGACGATGAAATATGCACTTTTAAAAGGAAAAATCACTCTCTGTCAGTTACACAATATGTGATGAACCTGTTTCACTCCGGTATAGGTGGGTAAAAATTTTTTAAAATAGAGAATATGATCACACTATCGACATCTTTCGGGTGGTTTTAAAATCAATATTAAAGGAATCTTTTTTTAAACTTTTGGGGTTTCCTTGCCACGAAGGGGTGTAACTAGTTAGGAAAAAAAAACGACTATCCAATCAGAATAGAGATGAGGACAGTAGGTGCGTCTTAAACCAATCACAGGCTGGGGGCGTGGGGTGAAGGATTTGCAAAATTAAGATACTGTATCGTATACCACCACAATACCAAGATTATCTCACGGTTTGGTCAGACAGTTATTTTAAGGGGATAGAACCACTTCTAACTTGGTCATAAATCGCATTTTTATAGGAGCAGGAGGGAATCGACAACAGTTGATTTCACGTCTGGAATCGGAAAGTTTTGCGAGGATCTCGGTGGCGGAAAATTCAAAAGACAAGGATCATGCGTTGATTAACTAAAGTAACAAGCGATCTCGATTACCTAGTAATCGTGAAACGGGAGTAGACATTGAAGATCATTATCGCTTTTTCCAGACAAATATCTAGCAGATTCTGCAGGTAGACGATGGGGGAAAGTGTTAGACGTGGAAAACCCACAGGAGCCGATCTCTTTGAGGTAGTCGAGGGAAATCAATTCATGTTAGTGACTTTATGAAATCTAAGATTTTGTATTGGATTTTTGTCCGTTAGTTTAGAGGGGAGGGAAGGTTTACGATCTCTTGTTCTTTAAGTGGGTCTCGAGTGCGAAACATCTGACATGATTTTGGGTCTCTAAGGTACGCATTCAGCTGAAATCACCACTTGATTTTACATACAGATGATAGGAGAAAGAAATTAGTGAAAAGCATAAAATTTAACGAACTGTCAGGATTTTAAATTATTTGAAAACTCAAGTATTTTCTTGATCACAGTAATTACGGGGGATTTATCGGTTTTGGTGCCAGAGAGGGATGTAATATGTAGGAGGAACTAGGAAAAAGGGGAAAAAAACGTTCGAAGGCAGGATTGGAATGGGATCTTGGCAGTGGTTATAGCCCGTGAGAAAGGAGAATCGAGGTCATAAAAGTTTAGATTATTATAAAATAAGGTCCTAAGAGCATCACGACTTTGCGGGGAGGTGAGTCAAGTGGTTAGAGATTGCACATGAGCATTTGCAAACGCGAGAAATATTAAAATTGTATACAAACACAAGAAACGCGACATATAGCCAGAAACGAACACAGCTGAGTGTGCACACTAGCGGTACGTTCGATAAAGGATATTCAGTCACAAATTTATTAGAAAATCCATAGCCAAATGTTAAAACGACGGAATATCTAGGCAGTGACGTGTTGGGAGAATTTTATAATAATGAATGCTTAATAAATAACTGTCGAGATATGTTGTAGGTTAATGAGTTGAAATTGGATTTGGGTTAAGCCAAGAAAGTAGGGTGGTTATATCGAATATTCAGGATACACCGTATTTGGAAGCGAATTAAAAAGGAGTAGAACGGACACTATAGATTTTAGAGAAAAGTTGAATTAATTAGTCACAGGATAAAAGGTAGATTATATTCACTTATCATGCGGAGACTCGTGTGGGAATAAAATGTTTAGACCCAAATACGCCCCTGATCGATTGCAACAGAGGAGTGTCATCGTAGGAAGGAGGTCGATCGGAACGGGACGTTAGAAGAAAAAAGGGTGAACCGACGGTATGGGAGAATGGTATGGAAAAAGACGATGTTACGCGTTGCTAAGATTGTGAATTGTGAAATTTAAATTTGATTGATGGGAGAAACGTGGTATTAAAGACGTAGAAGGGTCAGGGAGGGGGGAGTTCGGTGCCAGATTTCGGGAGAAGAAGAACTGTGAAAATCGTGCGTGTATCGGGGAAGACTGTGTAGTGTTAAGAGGACATTACCAGAGAAACCAGAAATATGTCATTTTTAAATCAGTGTTTAGACTTATTGACTCGTTTCCACAAACAAATATAAATTGATTTTGAAAGATTGTTCTTTTATCTAGTAAAAGTATGGATTAAATTTTGAGAAAAAATGTTTATTTTAAGTATAATAAGGTTATACCATAGGTCGTTGGCAGATTTGCTATATTTTAAAAAAAGTACATGTATTATACAACACCAATTTCAAATCATATAATCATGCATTTAAATAAATCCATTCATTATCTGGTAAAAATATGTTTTAGAATTTTAATTTTAGTTTAAATAAAATCATTAAAAAATATATACGTACATGTGTTTCTTGACGTAAATTGGCCAGTTTGTGTATTTATTTGCGTACTTCCAAACTAATATATTTCAAGATTTTTTTAAATACTTATTTTGCTAAGACATTATTGACAAGTCATAAAAATTTTGATCGAAAAATAATCATAAGAAGTAATTAATATTAATTAATTTACAACTCGCGTTTTACCATTTTTCTTATAGCTCGACGACTCGAGAATTGAGAATTCACTCTGCCTCTGCCCGCAAACGTGGCAGCCGGCGGTTGTCTCCGCGGCGCTCTGCATCGTAATATTTGGAAATGACGAATTTAAAACGTAACCAAATAATACGATTTCATTGTTTCGTGTTTGTAAAAACTACAGAGTTTACCGAACGCAAAAATTCATGTTCATTGAATATTTTTATGAAAATTTTGAAATTTTTTTTTATTGTAAATTATTCTTATGTGAATACCGCACAATGTGAATACCCAACAGCTTCAAAATAATTTTTTTGTAGTAAAACTTCTTTGCGCACGCTCGACACATGGGGGGTAAGCTGGTAAATGCGTTACGAAAAGTGATGATTGTTACGAAAAATGTCCTGCGAACGGTAATCGATGCGAACGGTGATCGATTGCTAGGCGGGTCGGGCCTTAACGAACGCATGTGGTTCATATTATTGTTAATGGACTATTTTTCCGTAAATAAATAAATAAATTATATACAGTGGGTACCCGGCATGCGTTGCAAGACCAATGTAACCTCGGGGTTAACTAAACTGTAATGGTTCCATCCCAAGTCCCGAGAAACTACATTATATTGCAAGCGCCTGCACTATATAACATTATTTACAACGGGTACCCGGCATGCGTTGCAAGACCAATGTAACCTCGGGGTTAACTAAATTGTAACGGTTCCATCCCAAGTTCCGAGAAACTAGATTATATTGCAAGCGCCTGGACTATATAACATTATATACAACGGGTACCCGGCATGCGTTGCAAAGCCACTGTAACCTCGGGGTCAACTAAACTGTAATGATTCCATCCCAAGTCCCGGGAAACTACATTATATTGCAAGCGCCTGCACTATATAACATTATATACAGTGGGTACCCGGCATGCGTTGCAAGGCCACTATAACCTCGGGGTCAACTAAACTGTAATAGTTCCATCCCAAGTCCCGGAAAACTGCATTATAATGCAAGCGCCTGCACTATATAACATTATATATAGCGGACACCCGGCGGGCGTTGCAAGGCCACTCAAAGAAAGAAAGGGTTTGTGCGCTTTAATTCTGTTTGTTGAAGTGCTTTTGAATAGGTTCACATAAATTTTTGTGTTTTCGTCCGACACGTCCGCAGGTCGCATACAGCTGTCCGTTTGAGAAGCACGTTTTTTTAAAAATTTATTGTTATAAGTTTGTTAAGTTTTACTTCAGTCGTGTGGTCTAAACACTCTAAAACACACTAAATTAAAATATATATATATATTGTAAATGGAAAGATTAAAAGTGGATTTTCTTGGAATTAGTGAACTGAGATGGACTGGCAGCGGCATACACCAACATGAGAAGAGAAATCTATACTACTCAGGAAGTGACCCGCAGGACAAAAATCGTCGAAACGGAGTTGCTATATTTGTCATGGAGAAGTATGTAAAATTTGTTAAGAATTTTGTACCCATCTCGGACAGAATAATATTATTACAATTACACTGTCAACCCATCAACATTAATATTATTCAAGTGTATGCACCAACAGCGGAAGTGAGATATGATGGTGATGTGGAATCTTTTTATGACTCACTAGCCAGTACATTGCAAAGTTTGAAAGGAGGAGAAGTCAATTTTGTCATTGGAGACTTAAATGCCAAAATTGGTGAAGGTCGCCGCTCTCATATAGTTGGTGAATATGGCTTAGGCATAAGCAATCAAAGAGGTGATAGACTATATGAATTCTGCCAGGATAAAAATATGGTTGTATTAAATACTTGGTTTAAACTCCCGAAAAGAAGGCTTTATACATGGAGATCACCTCAGGATGGAACAATCTATGATATTGTCAGGAACCAAATTGACTATGTGTTAGTAGACCATAGATTCAGGAACTCTGTAAAGAGAGTCACCACGTACCCTGGTGCGGACATTGGTTCTGACCATGTTTTGTTAACTGCCGATATTGTTTTATGCTTAAAACAAATAAAAAAGCCCAAAAACAAAATTAAAATGGATATCTCGAAACTCCAAGAAGAAGTGGTCAGAAATAAGGTATCTCAGACTTTGAACGATAATATTAGACTACTCCCTCGTGATCCATCAATAGAAATACAAACACAGTGGGATAACCTGAAGTCAGTTATATGTGAAACCTGTGATACAAATTTGAAAGCTGATAAGCAAATTAGAAAAAAGAATTGGATGACTGACCACATTTTGAACTTAATGGATGAGAGACGTAAACATAAACATAATGAGACACAATATAAAAACTTACAAAGAACGATTAGATGTGAAATTAAAAAAGCCAAAGAAGAATGGATGAAGTCACAGTGTGAAGAACTAGAGTCGTACAGTCGTAGTCACAATGCATTTAAACTTCACAAAAAATTGAAGGAAATTACAGGCACTTCTAGAAGAATTACTCCATCATGTTTAGTTGACGATTCCAATAAATTGATATTGGATGAAAAAGATATTTTACAAACATGGGAAAAGTATATTCATGATACATTCAAAGATATTAGACTTGACATTAATATTCCTAACGACCAATTGCATGGACCATCGATGTTAAAATCACAAATTCTTCATGCGATAAAGACTTCAGAACATAGAAAAGCGTGCGGACCAGACGATATTCCAGTTGAGGTGTTGAAGCTCTTTGATAATGAAAATGTTGACTACCTGTTGAGGTTATTTAACTCTATATATGACACAGGGAATATACCCCAAGATTGGCTAAAATCCACCTTCGTGACATTACCTAAAAAACAATACCCTAAGAAGTGCAGTGACTATCGATTAATAAGCTTGATGAGTCATGTCCTTAAATTATTCCTTAAAATAATACATGCCAGGATACGCGATAAGTGCGAGCAGGACTTAGATGACACTCAGTTTGGCTTCAGAAATGCGTTCGGTACGCGTGAAGCATTATTTTCTGTCGACGTACTATTGCAAAAGTGTCGTGACCAAAGAAAGGAAGTCTTTGCCTGTTTTATTGACTACGAAAAGGCATTTGACAGGGTAAAACATGCTGACCTAATGAAAATGCTTGCGGATTGTAACGTTGACACCAAAGACCAGAATTTCATTAAAAACCTGTATTGGTTCCAAACAGCAGAAATAAGACATGGGAATGAGAGATCTAATGCAATCGCCATTCAGCGTGGAGTACGACAAGGATGTATCCTGTCGCCACTATTATTTAATCTTTATTCCAACTATGTCTTCAAAAGAGCCCTAAGTAATACCCAGAAGGGTCTCAAGATCAACGGAGTTGTCATTAATAACATAAGATATGCATATGATACTGTATTACTAGCTGACAGTATCAGTGACCTCCAAGACCTATTAGATCTTGTTAATAATGCTGGTGAGCAACTGGGCCTAACAATCAACGTCAATAAAACTAAATGGATGACTTTTGGACGACTAGATCACTCTGGATCAATGATTCAGTTAAATGGTTGTAATGTCGAAAAGGTGGAGAGATTTAGATACCTCGGCAGTATCCTCACGGAGAATCTTGACCCAGATACAGAGATTAGGTGCAGAATTGAAGCAGCAAGAACTGCATTCATAAAAATGAAATCCCTCTTCTGCAATTACAATATAAGCTTAAAATTAAGGCAGAGAATGCTAAAATGTTATGTGTGGTCGGTCTTGCTGTATGGTTGTGAAACATGGACCTTGAAAATAAATACCATGAACAGGTTAGAGGCTTTCGAAATGTGGCTTCACCGGAGAATGCTCAAGGTCCGACATGATCACCAACATAGAAATTCTCAGGCGGGCTAGAGCAGATAGGGAACTGCTTACATTAATTAAAATCAAGAAAATTTCATATCTGGGTCATATACTTCGAGGAGAGAAGTATCACTTGCTCCATTTAATATTGAAAGGCAAGATAGAGGGTCGCCGAGGGCCTGGTAGGAGACAAATGTCTTGGCTGCGAAACATACGAGAGTGGACCGGCATTAGAAATATGGAGGAGCTATTCCAGGCAGCGCAAGACAGAGAGACCTTTTCAAGAGTGATCGCCAACGTCGGGGGGACCTGATAAGGCACATAAAGAAGAAGAATATATATTGTAAATTATTGTTATGTGAATACCGCACGAGAGTCCCAAATGCTCCAAAAAAATATTGTTATGTAATACCGCATAAGAGTCCAACAGCTCCCAAGGGAGAGAGGTTGGAGGAGAGTTGAGATGAAATGAAAGGGGTGGCTGAGGAGGGGGGTAAAGGAGGGGGGGGCGATAAAGGAGCCGGGGGGTGTAGAGGTGTTAGAGGTGGGGGGTGAGGGGAGGGTGGTTTAGGGGGGGGGGGGGTTGAGAGGGGGTGGGAGGGTAGGCCTTTTTTATATCCATTTTTCTTATTACAAAAATAACAAACACGAGAATCGGGTATTCCTCTTCCCTATATCCTTCCCCTCCCCACTACATTCAGCCT